>CM030022.1:3337500-4587500 GCA_017639485.1 Pluvialis apricaria
ATGCCCTGAATTGGGTTCCTAAGCCACAATCAGGAGCCAAAGTAGATTTAGACAAGCCAAGGGTGCTGGTAGACTTCACACACACAGGCTTCACTTTCCCCTCATCCCAGTGAGGTTTGCAGGGGAGTAGGTAACTGCACAAAGCCGTTTAGAGAGTCATACCCTAAGTATCGAGGGATCCCTGTAAAGCCCTCAGGAATTCTGTCCACTCCTTTTATTAACAACTGATTCTAGTGACTAATTAAGATTCTGGAAAATTGATGCCACTATTCAAGATTTGACACCTTCCCCCTTTTAGCCTTTAAGCAAGTCTGAAGAACGTATGCGCTAAGGATTACATACTGCAGACGCTAGGCCAAATGTACTATTGTAAATCATTCCCCCTGACTTCAAGGGAATAATCTCATCTCAGGGACAGATCTGATCCAGTCCTCTTAACTGCAGGAATTTCTAATGTTAATAGGGCACATACTGTCAGTTCTGCAGGTATTTTTCATTCCAAAAGACAAAAAGCACTTACCACACTATGCAGACACCAGCATACAGATTAGCCACATGCACTGCATTCGCAGAGTTACATTTGCTATGGCAATTATGAGCAAAGTTATATTTAAATATGAATAAGTAACATCCACTGAAACTATGGCAAGACAAAAAAAAGAAGCTAAATTAAAAGTGTTAAAATGCTAATGGTAATGACGCATTTGTTTGGAATTTTCTAAAAAGTTATTCTTTTAAAAAAAAAAAAAAAAACAAAGCCAAACATACCTGGAGAGTTTCATTCACAGTTGGCGATACATCCTGTTCAGTGCCTACGGGAAGGGTCTGAGGAGTGTAAAGACCATTAACGAGCAGTTCATAGAATCGCATGCGGGTTTCACCTGCACAGACCACAATGGAAGAGTTGATAAAACAGAAGTAACACAGCCTATGTAAAAATACCTATTCTTAACACCCGCACGACCCTGCTACCACTCCCAGCCCACTGCATCTGTGCGACGGAGGAGCGTGTATCACCTCTGAGGCTTGCAGGGATCATTTCTAAATAATCTGCTGGGCAAGTGAAGTCAGACAGCCCCTTCTCCAGCCAAGACAAGGAGGTTTCCTAAATCCTTTTTCCTCTTCTCAGCCTGCTTGGCAGCTCTACTCTTTACTATGCTTTCTGGAGAGCAGCAGTTTCCCTCCTCTCCAAAGTGCCAAGCAAATAGCTTGCAGATTTGAGAAGTGAAACTCTCACCCAAGGGACAAGCCTCTGCCAACACCCAGAGCCACTTCAGAAAGCTCTCCCAACACACCTTGCTAGTAGAAACTGGCTGTCGTTAATGCAAACACGATGCATGGGAATGCAGAGGAAAATACCGTTAACGCTGCTTTTCCAAAAAGACACCGACAAATCCCTTTTTTTCCCCCTAGTTTAAGGTGTGCTCAGTGGCATCCTTCAAAAAATAAAAGCCAAAGAAGCAAACTGTCCCATGTATTGTTACTGAGCCTTAGCCTTATCATTCTTAAATTCAACAAAGAACCAGTTTCTTAATGTTGGATTTTTCATTACTACAAAAACCCAATCCTATTTATTTTGCAGTCTGTAAGAAATCTGTCATCAGCTTCAAATGCAACAGAATCAGACCCCCAAACTGTCCGAATTTTGCTCTGAAAGATAAAGAATACACAGAAAAATGGACATTCACAGCACCTGAGCCCAGAAAATTAATTCAGGTGAGATGTCCCCTGAAATAGGACTACTTTCATGAGGAAGTCCTGCAGGATCAAACCCCCAAATCCCTGTGAATCACTCCATGCCATTTGAAAGCAAAGCACCCCTTAGCACGAACCTGCACGCTGGAAAAGACTCATTTATGTTGAATGAATGCTGCAGATGAGGTTATTTGGTTATCAAATCTTAATTTCACAACGTCTTGAGCCACATCCTCAACTATGTAAACTGTTTTAGTTCAACTAAAGTCACAACAAAATAGATCTCTTCAAGACAAGAGCTTGAAGAGATGCTTGAAATATTACGCTTGAAATACTAACACAACTGACTCCCTCCTAAGACTACAACGCCGTGGATATGGAAGTGTTAGGCTCGCTTTAAAACTTGCTTTTAAATAAACACAAAGTAATTGTTAGAAAGTTTCATAATGCTGCCCAGATCTCCAATACAATGCAGTAAAAGCTACAATTTCATTTTCAAAGAGGTTTATGAATGTGAAACGATTCCTATCTAAAGACAGATAATTATTAACTGTGTCCATTCTGCAGATGGATAAACTGAGGCAGAGAAGTTTCTTTAAACTAGCCTGTCTTAGATGAGGTGACTGGATTTACTAGTTCCAGACTCTCAGGCCTGTGCTCTGGCCAGACAGATAAAACGACACTTTTTGCTCGACTATGAAAATCAAGTTAACCAACCTTTCATTCTCTTGAAAAGCTGAGTACTAGAAAGAAATATTGAAAACTATTCATATATTTTGCAAGAATGTCCTAACCTGCTAATGCTATTTCAGAAATAACATTTTTACTTGATTCTGACACACTATAGCACACTGACAGTCTTACTCTCTTAGAATGAAAGAGATGCAACTGTGGAAAAAAATACATTAGAAGCATAGAGCTGGCAAACAAAACAAAAATTCAATTTGAAACTAAGACGACAATGTTTTCTCCCAGGAAGCAGAAGCATAAAACCCCCTCATTTCCCTGATATGCAGCTAACTTTCTTGAACAGCTGTCTGTTCAAGACTTGCAGAGTAGTTTACAAACAGAGAACAAGGAGGAACGCAGCACAATCAGCTTGCTTAAAATGCCTCTTATTAAGATGCCCAGCACTTATGAGCCTGCTTTACCTTACATTATTAAACCTACAAATGGTTAATTTGTTCTTAAATGTAATTTTTACCTTCAAATTTCAAAGTAAGCAGGGGAAGGAGCCTGTTTGTAGAAATTAATGATACTAGAATTTCAAAGTATACATATGGAAGGTCAACCTTAGCTCACAATAGAAAATATTATACTACTACTGTGATTTTTCTTGTAACGGTGACCAGCAATGTCAATAAACATCCTACTATACCCTCTTACCACATGTGGCATATCAACTGCTGTATAGGTTGTGCACTAAATTGTTGAAACCTTTTAACACAGAACAAAAATATCAGTATTTTTAAGAAAACGGCATTAACAATGTCCTTTTCCCAAGAAAGAGTGCAGTAAGTCAGTTTTAAACTAGAAATGCCATGTTTAGAATGAAGAAGTACAAGCGGCAACTGATCTGCACCTCCTCGGCTTTAGACATTTTCTAAAATTCGGCCACATTTTAGCAAAACCCTTCACTAACACGCTTGGAGGAAAGAGAAAAGACAAAGCGGTGAACTGCAATGCTTTCAGAGTGCCACAAACTTTATCGGGCTCCCCAGGGCTGGGCTGCGGGGCCGAGAGTCGGTTACCTCCAGGACTCGGAGCTGCTGTCGCTTTAAGAGACAGTCTCACACTTACACACTCGCACACACACTGATAAGTGCTGCGTGTGCACTCTTTTGCTGCCAGCCTCGAGTTTGCTGCTAAGTATCAATGAAATGCCAGGCACGCAGAGGACAGCACCCAGCCCCGCTGCCGCCACCGCCAGAACCCGGAGGTTTGGGTCCCGGGAAGCTCCAAGGTTTGCTCCAAAATCCCAAGTTTGGAAAAACCCTGGCGTCCGACAGCCCCAGGGTGGCGGAGCGGGGGCAGCCTGGGACACGGAGATGGGGGACACGGGAGGCCTCCGAGGGCAGAGAGCAGGGGACGGGGCAGGGGACGGGCAGGATGGCAGCATTTTGCAAATTACAGGGCTGTCTCCTAGCAACAGACAACACATTTGGCTCCACGTGACTTGCAAAGGCCCCAGAAACCAGACCCGCTCGCATGGGGGACAGGAGCACTCCCTTCGTATTTTTAATCGCCGGTCCCTTTGGCAGAGTTTTAGGGGGGGACGGGCTGGGGCAACGGCAAACCACAGACGCGTGAGGCCAAATCGTGCCCCCCTCACCTTTCGTATCCAGCTCCACGTGGAATGATGTCTGCCCATGACGGAGGTGTTGTGAAGGTGCTGGACGGCCTCCCCGGGCACCCTTGACAGTGGCAAAGACCACTTTGGCAATGCCCAGGTGCTTCTTGTTCTTGGGGTTGTAGAGAATTTCCACCTCTTTCCACTTCGCCGTATTTCTTGCACATGTCGGTCAAAAAGTTTTCTGCGGATGTTGTCGTTCAGCTTGGCAAAGGTGACCCTGCTTGGGAGGCACTGGCCCCCACGTAAAATTCATCAATCTGGAAACGGGCACAAGGGGACGGGTGGCGATAAAAATAATCGTCATCGTATCAGAGCATGGGGGAGGGCATAAGGATGGCACGGGAGGGAGAGGTTTAAAGCATCCTGCAAACTTCTGGGGAAAGAAAACATGCCCTCCACTGCTCTGGGATGAAGCCCGGAGCTGAGCAGAGCCTCCTGCCGCTGCAGCCGATCATGAACAGCCTCCCTTTCTGGGCTACAAAATATGTATTTTGAGCAGTGCTGTCAGACAGAGACCCCCCCCCTCCGCTGCCCCCCAACGAGAAGCCCCCAAGACACCAGCTCCAAAACCTTCAAGTGATCTCGTCAGACAGATGCATTGATTTCTAATTACCCTTTATAGAAGAGGATTATTGTTAAAAGTTTGCCAAATAATAATGTTAATAGGAACTATGACTGTCATTTAAACGGTCATTAAACTACTTTGGAACTGAAGCTTCACTCCGGATAAACACGAACACAGAGCTAAACAAAAAGTCGGGGGCGGTACCTTGAATTCTGGGGACAGACAGCTCCAAACTCCTTAGTTTTGGTCCATATTCGCCCTATTCTGGGATCCCTGACACAATCCACAGGGAGCGATTCCCGAGTTCTGGGGAGGAGGAGGAGGAGGAGGAGAAAAAAGCACAAAAACAGCAATAACAGGGCTTGAAATTCTAAGACACAAATGAAAAAAAATAAACCCCAAGGAAGCACGGGCTGTCTCAAGGGAAGGGGAAAGCGCACACACACACACACATACACACACGTGTCAAATTGCAATACTGCTGGGAACATGCCACACAGATTGAAACACAGAAATAAAGCCCGCAGGTTTGGGGCTCCTTCTCGGGCCTCCTGACAGTTGAATACACAGTGTCAGGTGGCAGTAACTTTGGTGGCTGTGTGTCCCCCCCCAGACCCCCCTCCCACACACATGCGCTACAGCGGGGATTACCACGAACCGGAGGAACCCAGCCCCCAAAAACGCCGGTAAGACGGAGGCGGGGGAGGGGGGGGGGAGGCACAACACAATGGGGGGAAACCCCACGACCCCCCCCTCCCCACTCACCGGCATGCTGAAATGTTGCCCATCGATAAACGGTAGAGTTTGTGCTGTCCTTTTTTCAGAGCCGGGTCAATAATCAACTTGTAACTTCTCAATGGTGATTTCTTTTCTCGACAGAAGTGCTGGCTTGCGTGCTGTTTCTCCATTCGTTGATCCAACCTGGACGGGGGGGGGGGGGGGGGGGGGGGGGGGAAAGAAGGGGGAGGGAAAAGATGAGAAAAAAAAAAAACCCCCACACGGAAAACCATAAAGTTAAAGAAAATATTCAACAAAGACCCCCTTCTCTTTTTTTTTTTTTTTTTTTTTTTTTAACGAGCCGCCCGCCTCTACACACCAGGCAGGGAGGAAATCACCGCGAAGCGAGCCCTAAAAATGGGGGAATTGCCAGGCCGGGTCCCCCCCTCCACCCCAGCCAGACAAGAGGCAGAGAGGGACGGAGGAGGAGAGGAGGAGGGGAACAGAAAAAAAAAAAAAAAAAAGAGAGAGACACAAAAAAAACGACAGAAAAAAAAAAAAAAAAAGACCCCAATCTCACTTGAACTTGCTTTTTGCCCATGATCTTCAGGGTGCTTGGCTTTTTCCCCCGCCTTGATCTCTCGGAAAGACATCGCGCTCGGCGGCCGATCGTCTCCGGGCGGCGAAAGGCGAGCTCCCGTTCACATGGGGCCGAGATACCGGCGCGGGCTGGCCGCCAGGCTCCTGCCTCCCGTTTTCGCGAGCCACCACATATTGTGTGTGCTCGCTGCTGGCGGCGGCGGCCTCCCACAATACACCGCTGCGAGCGCCGCGAACGCCTAACCGCCCTCCGCCGCCTGCACATTCACGGCGGCCGCGCCGGCAGCCCCCGGCCCGCGGCCGCCCGCCGCCGCCCCGCCGCCGCCGAGCGCCGCCGCATGGGCCGCCGCCGGCTTGGCTTTATTTTTTTTTCCTCCCCGCCCCGGGTTAACGGCATGCGGGGGGCGAGTGGAATCTGCCCGCTGCATTTACCTTAGCGCAAACTGTTTCTAAACAAGATGGACCTATAGGTGGGACAAGTTTTTTTTTTTTTGCCTTTTTTTTTTTTTTTTTTTTAAGGGAAGACTTCGGCGAGCCCGGACCGGGCGGAGCACGGAGCCCGCCGCCCTACTGCAGGGAGGGGGTGACGGCGGGGGGGGGCGCCGCCGTTCGGCGACACACGACCGGGAAAGGGGGGGGGGGGGGTAGGGGGGGGAGCAGTTTTGCTTATTAAAGGTCCGGAGCCGGCGGCAGCCAATCAGCGGGGAGCTTCCATTTTGTTTTAGGTATTAAAGCCGGTCGGCGCGGTTCTACCCCCCCACCCTCTCTCTCTCTCCTCCTCCTTCCTTCCCCCGCCGCCGCCGCCGCTCGCCGGGGCGCGGAGCCGGGCGGGCGCATGGCGCGGCTGCGCTGGGGCCGCGGGGCCGCGGCGGCTCGGCCGCGGTCGGGCAATTGGCTGGTTAAAGGCAGCGGGGCGGCCGCAGCCAATGGGCGAGCAGCTTCCATGGGGCTTGAGTTATTAGACGGCGGGGTAAAACCATCCCTCAGCAGAGCGCTGAGGAGAGGGCGGCAGCGCAGGCAGCCATTTTTCTGCAGTGGAGCGAAATGGCCAACTGGGCTTTTTCCTTTGTTCCATAAAGGGGGGGAATCCGCCATGTGAATCCGCACCGTCCGCTGGCGGGGAAGCGCTCGGGCTGGTGTTAAATGGTGGTGGCAGCAGGCTAGAGGACTCACTGAAGAAGGAAGATTTTAAAAAAAAAAAAAAAAAACAAACCCAAAAGCAAAAACAAACCCCAAACCAAACAAAAAAAAAAATGCGGATTTTTTTTTTTTTTCCCTTATGATTCGGGATCCATCTTTGTCTTGTGTAACTAGGTCATGGCACGCCCTATGTCAGCAGTTAACAGTTTCGAATGCCAAAAAAACAAGTAAATACATTTATTTTTATTTTTTTTGTTGTTGTTTTGGGGTTTTTTTAAGCTTTCTAGAACTCTCTTGATGACTGAACAATAAATCTGAGAGAGTATTTCCTGTACTAAACACTCGATTCCTGGCCATTTTTATAAACTCCTTTGGTGCTTATAAGGTAACGTTTTAAATATAGGCATAAGAATAGTGAATTCTGGCAAAAAAAAGGCAATTTTACTATGATAAGCTTTTTTTTTTCCTTTCTTTCCTCTTACGTTGTAAGTACCCAATCCATTCTGTCCTTGCTAAGTGTAGTTTTCATGTTAATGTTACTGAAGTGGTCCTTATTGCTAAGCCTTCATTTGCATGTCTTATGTTGTTGTCTGTTTATCTAAACCAATTTATGCTTTTTGAACTATTTTACGTATAAAGCGAAATACCTAGCTAAGAGATGCTTAAAAGTTGTTTACAAGCAGCAAATGTTAACCAGGTGTTTTCACGCTAACGTGCAGCCTAAAGCTCTCGAAGAGAACGTTTTTTAGGGTCTGCGTGCTCGGTGGAAAAACACTGAACGTCCTTTTTATGTACAGAGTAAATCTGCCACAGGAAGGTAGATTTAAGCCTCGAGTAGGAGTCCTCGCTGCGTACGGTCACTCGACATAGCTGGACAACTTTTTCTATAGCTTATTTTCCCCCCCTTTTTTCTTTTTTTTTTTTTTTTGGATGCTAGACCACTGCCATACAAAGATGCGTTAACTTATCTTAACAAGATCCGCTTTGACTTGCAAACTTACGAGAGAAGTGGTGATGCAGATCATATATATTTATAGCCGTTATTTTAAAAAAGCGTAACAACTTCACCTTCAGAGCTGCATTCAACTATGGTGCGCGGGTAAGTAAACCCTTTTGCCCTTGCAGAGGAACATATAGACCAGGCCTGCGCGCCTCACGTTATGGTCCTGGGCGGAAAGATCCTAATGGTCGTCTCTAGGAGCCGTGGCGATCTCCTTCTCCTCAGATACATCTAACAGCGTCTCTGAAACGTCTATTTTTCAGGGAGGGATTTCTTTTTTTTTTTTTTTTTCCTGCACAAAGCGCTTGGTCGTCCACAGCCCTGCTGGGTTGGTTTTGTGGTGTGGTGTTTTTTTGTTGGTTTTTGGGTTTTGGGTTTTTTTTTGCGGAGAGACGCCGTGAATCCATTGCAGGCGTTACGTGGCTGTTAAATTGAACGCACAAAGGAAGAAAAAAAAAAAAATCTGCCTGTGAACAGTAAGATGTTACTGAGGTTGATTTTAAAAAACAGGCGAAAAGGCGGTGGTGGTGGTAGGGATCCCTTACATGTTTTATCCGTCTAATTACAGAAGCTCGACCAAAAAAAAAAGGCAACAAAATGGGGGGTGGGGTGGGTGTTTTTCAAGACGGTGAGTCTTAATGGCGGATGTCTCACTAAAAAAGCACTGTAAAATCCTTCATACCGAGAGGCAGTGACTTGGAGAGAGGGGGGAAAAAAGTCCTGGAAGTAAATCCAAAATTGAGGAGTTTCCTTCCAAAGTGAGGGACCTTTTGCAGCCTGAGTTTTACTGTTGGAGAGCCGTGACGCAGTTGGTAATTCACAGCAGTTGTGCTTTAGTGCAGCCACCCAGCCCACGAAATGGCCTCCCCGCCGAAGTCTGGTGGTTTTATTATGTGAAAGCCTGCCGAAGCACCGTGTCCCGGGCACCAGGAGGGGCGGTTGGCGGCGGGCAAGGCGCTCCCGGTCGCGCTCCATCTTGTGTGAGGGTAGCCGCCATCATGGCTTCTCTTTCGGCGCCGCGTTCTCCTCAAGGCTGGGGCGGCGGCGAGGCGGGCTCTCCCCCACTGCCTGGCGGCGCTTCGCGTCCCGATCACTGAAGGGAAATGGCCTTTTTTTTTTTGTCTTTTTTTTTTTTTTCCTTTCCTCCCCTTTCCCGCCCCACCCCACCCCCCCTTCCCCCACCGCTTTGTGAGGGCTTTCTGAAAGGCGAAGCTGAGGAGGGAGCGGGGCGCTCTGGGCGGCTTTTTCTCCCGCGTACAAGATGGCCGCCGCGGAGCGCCCTGCAGCAGCGGGAGGCAGCGCTGCGGGCGGCGGGGCTGGCGGCGCTCCAGCCCGGCCGGGGCGGAGGACGGGGAGGGGGGGGGGGAACCCGGGCGGGCGGGGAGGACAAAGGCAGCTGGCATAATGGAGGCGAAGCCCGGGGAGCCTATAAATAACGCCGCCCGCCCCTCGCCTTCCTCCCTTCCCCCTCCCGCTCGCTTAGCTTCTATAATTACCGAAAGATGAACGCCTGCAGAGGGAAGAAAAAAAAAAAAAGAGGAACAAGCAGCCCCCCCCCCCCCAGCTTAAAAATATAATAAAAAAAACTAGGCCAGTTGTGGGGGATGGAAGGGGAAGCCAGGCAAAATGAGCAGCGGCGCTGGCCGCGGGAGGGGCAGGGCGGCGTCGCCCGCCGCTCCCGCCGCCCGTCACATGGCGCGGCCTGTTGTTTTCTTCTCCTGCCCCCTCTTGGGCTCCCCCCCCCCATCCTGCACATACACACACACACCGCCCCCCCCCCCCCCCCCCCGCCCGTCCGCCATCGCCCCGCCACTCCGCCGGGGCCGCCGCTGCCCTGCCTCCTCCCGCCCGCAGCCGGGGCCTGCAGCGCCCGGCTCCCCGGGCCCGCAGCCGGGGCTGTGCTGGCGCCGAGCCGGCTGCCGTGCCGCAGTGCGAGCCGCCATGGCCGGCCGAGGTGTTACATGTGGGGTGGGTTTTTTTCTTTTTTTTTTCCTTCCTTTTTTTTTTTTTTTTTTTTTTTTTTCACCTCCTTTCCTTTCCTTTCCCCCGAGCAGATTTTCCTGCAGCTCGCTTTGGGTGGAGGCGTGGGGGTTATTTCGGAGCTTCACAAGGTTTGTGCTCTGCGGGGAGTCGCACCTTTTGTGCTCCCACCGCAGACCCCAGTTTAGGTGAGCTAGGGAAAAGCCTGGCCTGAGCAACCACTGCAGAGGGCAGGACAGGACAGGGAGGAAAAGCCAAACACTTTGTAGAACAGAGGTGGCCTCCCTTGGTAAGGCTAGAGCAGGACCGTCCTGCGGACCCTGTGGGAGGGAGAAGGTAAGTGGCGGCTTCGGCAGAGGCTGCCCGCGGGAGCGGCATGTGCCGGGCAGGGAGCGCCCTGCCCGCCCGTTTCCTGCGGCTCAGGGACACAGCCGCTCCGTGGGTTTGTAAAACCTGTGCTGTGGTACGTGCCGAGGCTCAGGGGTGTTGTGTTTTGGGGTTTTTTTTAATTTATTTTTGGGGGGTTTTGTTTTTTTTTTTTCTCTGCGAGGGAGCAGGGTGCTGCCGCCGAAGGAGGCACCGCAGCCTGCCGCCTTTTCGCACCGGACGAGAGGGCTTCAGGCTCATCGTTCCTTGTGTGTGTGTGTTGTGTCCCTCCTCCCCCCCCTCCTCCCCTCCTCGCCGGGTCAGGCTCTGTCGAGAACAAAGCGACAAACCCGTCCGCACAAAACATAACACGTTTCGTGGAGGGGGGGGGGGGAGGAAGAAAGAGAAAAAAAAAAAAAAAAGGTTCTCCGCAGTGCCAGGCAGGGCTTTAAAACGCTGCCTGTGGGCTCCTGTGCCCCCCCCTCTGGGGGTGCAGGCTCTGGGAGCCATGGCGTCCCCGCAGCCGGACCCTCTGCTCTTCTTCGCCTTCTCCGGCCAGACCGTCCCTGAAGCGCTGGGCCGTCCCGCTGCCAGCCTGCAGCTGCCTCCCCGCCTTCACAGTTGCTTGAAAATAATCACCTGCGAGTAACTCGGAAGAAAACGTGACCTTGTTCTTAGCTCACCGCCATTAAAGCGCTCCTCTTTGCTGTTTCTCAATAGAGGTGAAAGCATTTTAGCTTCCTGGAAATGGCCGAAAACAGGCGACGTGTAGATCAAAGTACGGTATGGATCTGTTCTTGGGGGTTTCGCAGGGGTGTTGTGTGTTTTTTTTTTTTTTGAACGGTAGTGAAAACGTTTCTGCAGCTTGCCATCATAATGAGTTAAGTCCGCACGTAAAGCGAATTAAAAAAAAAGAGCAGATTTAAACAGCATCGGCTATTAACTGTCTGGGATTTAAAATTTATGTTTAAATAGAGATTTGGATATTAGTAATATCTGCATTTAAACCTTAACGTTGGTCGGTTTAACCCTGGAGGCAAACGAGCTAATGCATAAAACAGGCTTTGAAAATGATTCAGCCAGACCCTAATACTGTGGGAGCTCAGACAGCTTTGTCCGTACTTGCACCTCTCTGCGCATTTTCCCAGGACTATGATCTTTGCCTGCAATTAATCATTATTCAGGACAGGCCGTTCCCGACGGTAGAATCCATGGGCTGTTCCAGCTGGGAGAGGTCCTGAAGCGTGTGCCTGGCACCGAGCACCTCCAAACCAGGGCCAGAAATTGCTGGGGCAGCCGGCGTCGGTGGTACAGCGAGCCCACCGTGCAGACCCAGCGAGTTGTGTGGGTCCTCAGCACTTCTGGAAATTGTTTTTGTAAGTCTGAGCTGAAAATTTCTTTGCGTTCTTAAGAGTTTCTAAATGACTGTAATGCTCAACGTAGTTTAAAAGTCACCAAGGCAGTCGAGACCGGTTCCACTCCCAGAGTGGGTGGTTTTCATGGCTGAACCTCGTATCTGAAAAGCTAAATGTTCTGGTACGGCGTGTTTGAATCCCAGAAAGGTCAAACCAGACTTTCATACTTGAGTTAGATTGACCCTGCTTTGCTGCGTGAGACTCTTTAAAGAAAGAAAGAGATCTTTCAGGAGAAAAAAAAAAGATTTTTTTTTTTTTTTTTTTTCTCTCTGACCAGCTTGTGGTGACTCTGCGCGCATTCTTGAAGCAGAGTTCTTGCCCCGCAGCATCCCTCCCCCTGCATTGTTGAGTGGAAAAACTCTTAATGCTAATTATTTCACTGTCTGTTATCAATAAGAAGTGATTTAATTTCTTTGGCAAAGTGTTGCAACAAGAGCAAATTAGATTGAGAGGCAAAGTGAAATAAAAAATATGGCAGCTGTTCTGCCAAACAATGGATGGTGACTGTTTACAACATTTTGTTTCAGGCTGGCTTGATACACAGAATCCTTTTATATTGAAGGTTTCATGTCACAATCCACTGCTTGTGCAAGGAAGCTAGATTAATAGATTATAAAGAACAAAAAGAGACCTAGGTTCATCTGCTTTGACTTCCTGCATATGTGGGTCATAAGATTTTTGTGAATTAGTTGCTTTTTCTCATTTTAAAGATTTTAACTATAGCATACCTGCATCTTAGAAAAACATCAGATTTTCATTTTAAAATGGGCTGTGAGAGAGAGTAAAACAAGAATTAGTAAATTGTTTCCATCAAAACCTACCCGACAGACTAGAAATCAAAATACTTTTTAAAATTTGTCTAGTTTCTGGATGTTGCTGTATCTCAGTTTGCTTGACGGAGGAATGCTCCATTACCAGATTTCCGTCCCTGTGTCGCTGCGTACAGCCTGATCAACTGAGCGTTTAACACTCCCGTTGCAGACTGGCAGAGCTCCCCCTCGGGTCCATCTTTACTAATCCGGTAATCGCTCTTGTCGCCGTTCCCGGTGAACACTGCAGTTTTTCACCATTTTGATCTGGGCAGAAGGGGACAGAGCGATCGGCAGTGACCATACCCACTGCCAACCAGCCCTCCTGGCTGAGATGTCTCTCTGCTAGGCATCCAGGGATTGCAGCAGCCCGTGAGCAGCTGGTTTCCCAGCACGCCTCCTAAGATCCGCTCCTTGTTGGGGCGGCATCCCCGTCCTGTTGGTCTGCGCTCTTCATTCTGCATGTGTGGCTTTACGCTTGGCCCTCTTGAAAAGGACAAGTCCTTAGACAGCATTGTTGCTTGCAGTGGCTTTTTTTTTTTTTTTTTTTTTAAATACCCCATCCTGCTACTGTTGAGTGTCACCTACAGACTTGATGGGTAATGATTTTATATTTTCTTCCAGATAACTGCTTCTCTCTCCACTGTAGGAGTTTCCTGGTTCCGGGTGTGTGTACACCTCAGCTGTGTCAATATTGTGTCGGGAGGAGGTCTGGATGTGCACCGTCCTCTTGCCACACCCCAGTTTCATGGGAAGAAAGCCCAGTTTAGGACGTGGAAGCGAGCCAGGAGGCACACTGCAGCATTGCCTGCCCTGGTGCCTAGAACGTAGCCATTAAACAATGGCCTTAAACAGGTTGTTGCAGGATCTGCAAAAGAAAGATGACAGCTCTAGGACACAGTGTGGTTACAACTGCATTTTGAGATCTTCCTGTTAGATGGATGCGAATCCATTTGATTATGCCTTCTTGCTCTTATATTCTCCTACTCATAATCACAGAAATGCATTGCAGGGGTTGAAGTATGGCACATCAGCCCTCTGGCAGAAATCTCCTACTAGTGCTATTACCATTTACCACCAAACCTTGCAATTTCTTAAAACAGTTTCTCGGCAGCTAAAACTCGTGAAGCTTTGTCTCCCATGGATTTGTGTCCATAAATGCCCCCTGACAAATCTTTCGGCTCTTTCCCAGTCTTGCTTGCCCTGTCTGGCTGAGCAAGGGGTAACGTGCTGGCTGGGAGCCCCACAGCGGCTCCCCAAAAAGCAGCACTGCCCCTTGGTACGGGCGAGGGCCGAGTTCTGCCTGCCTTTCCAGGAGACCACGGTGGTGCCTCTACTACATGCTCTGCTCAGCTCTTTGTTACCTAAATATGTCTGGGGCTTCTTCCCCTCTGCCCAAATTTGATTGAGATTGGAGGAGGGAGAGGAAAAAATGACATAAAGCAACACAGTCACATTAGACTTTATATTTAGCAAAACCAGGCTAAGAATATCGAAGGAATATTGAGTAGGAATATGGACAGGGTATTTGTCTCTTCAGGTTTTTTTGCATGAAATTTTTCATTTCTTCCTAAGAAGAGCAGATGATCTGTCTAGGAAATTTCTCAGCCAAAATAAGCAACCTCCTGACAGATTTCACCTGTGTCCTGGCATGCTCTGAGGATGCATGGGATGTAAGCATCAAACAAGGACAGGGAGTCACTAGTCTGCTGTGTTGTTTGGCTGCTTGAGTGCAGAGGGATGTACAGTGATACCCAATAGTGGAACAAACATTTATTTTGTTTAAGACCTGTACAACTTTTGATGGACAGGTTGGATATTTGCCAGGGCTGGTTTTTTTGGTTTCTTTTTAAACTGCATCTGTTCATTTTATTTCTGCTAGTATTATTACTAAGCCGCCTCTGTAAGATAGGTCGTGAGTGCTGTCAGAGATCTAATAATTCTTGAGCTATAAAGGAATAAAGAAGCTGTTTCAACACCTGACTTGCAGAATGTTTTGTACTGCTTCTTGCCTATGGAAACGCAGCTGCTATTGAAATGCTATGATCCCATCAGAATGTACAACGGGTTATTTTTTAAAATACTTTCCAGCTTCTAAAAACCATTAAATAAATCAAGAAGGCTGGCAATTCTAATCAACGTTCTAAAGCCATCCAATTACTGAACATTTCAGTTCAGTGCTTCATGGCCTAAACAGTACAGTTTTCAAAAAAAGAATGAAAAGAATGTACCATTTAAAGAATCTGGGCACTCACAGAGCTTGCATCAAAAGGAAATGAAGATACAGATAAGTAATCTAAAAGGATATTTATGCATTAAAATACTTATGTATCTAGACACCTATCATTAAACAGTCTAGATGCGATAGTAGTTGAAGACCTCTGAGCCTTTTTAACAAATGCAGTGCATACAGGGAACATTCTGATTATAAGTGATGGAGTATAAAATGTTGCAGCCAGAAAAGATCAAATGGAGTGAGCTTAGCTTACAAATTGGAGTGGTTTAACTGATGTGATGCAAACAATGTCTAACACAAGACCGGGACGGTTTTGCCCTTGACATTGTCACCATTGCTTTCAAATCTTCGGTTAAGGATCCCCATCTTGATTTATTTTTTGACAGGACAGTTGGGAGTGCCCCAGCTGGTCCACTAAGCCACGGTTTTCAGCTGAGTGGGCCAGAATGCACAGAATTGGTGAACGCTGTGCCATCCATTGCCTTTCTACGCTGCTGCATAACAGCAGCTCCCAGTTGCTAAGCAGCTGCAGAGCCGTCTTTGCCTTCGCTACCAATCAGCTGTACTACGGGAGCAACATGGGTTCCCCTTGGTCGGTGGAGAGGAGCCGGCAGCATGAAAACAGGAGCAGTGGCCATAGCAAAATTGTTCCTTTTCTGGCTGGCTGATGGGCCCCCCTGGCAAAAATGTTGGAGTGAAACGAAGGGACACTTGATGGCCCAGAAGCAGGGGGTGGCGGGGAGGGGAGAGGGAGAGCCAGCATATGTGCACAGCGGAGGTTACAAAGACAGCAGATCTTAGCAGAGCAGGGGGCACGCACTGAGGAGAAAGAAATGGGAGAGAGGCCAAATGCACAGTTCAGAATAAAAAGAAACCCAGGAGGAGAGTGCGGCATATGGAGAGGGGAAATAAAGCAGAACTTGCACAGCCTGCGAATAATTGAATAGAAAATACAGGAAGAGAGGAAAGGAGCTTGATTCATTACTGCCCTTCACCTTGTGGAGACAGCTACACCCGGGACGAGGAGGAGTGGAATACAACAGCATCCTTCATGTTTTGCAGTGAACTGTAGGTTTTACATTTCATCCCCTGCCATTTGTGGTTTTCTCCAGGATAGCCCCTGCCTTTTGTTTAGGCTCGATTGCTGCAGGCTCTGTTCTTAGCCTAGTTTCTAATTTATTTTCATACTCGCTTTAGCTTTTTTTGTTGTTTTTTTTTTTTTCCCCAAGGTAAGTCTTAAATTAAAATACCTTTTCCAGATACTTTAATTGTTCTAACCTTCAAGAGTGCAGGGCATTGCTAATTCCCAACTGAAATTATTTTCCACTAAATCGACAAAGCCATCGCTGCTTTTCTCCCCCTCTCCAGGAGCTGCTGATGGAGAATGGGGTTCCCTTTACTTCCCGACACCATCCCCTGCATGTTGTCTTTCCTTTTCCCCACGCGATGCCTGCCAGCAGTCCAGGACGACTGGCTGCTAGCAGCGCGCAGGAAGTGGTTCCTGTGGCAGTAAATTATCACAAACGCCTGTCGTATTGCATAAGGGGGGGAATTGTGACCAAAAGGGATTCTAGTTCCAGCACCGCTCAGTTACCCACATGAAAAAATACTTTATGGTCTCAGCGCTTAACATGCAATTGTCTGCGTAATAGGAAATGCCCGTAGAGCTGGCAGGGAAGCGGGGGAGCTGTACGTTCCTCTCTACGGCTCCTCCAGACAGAGGATTGAGGGGGACATTTGCGCAGGAGGGTGGGGAGAGGAATTAAAGCTCGTGCAGCTGTTGTCCTCCTCGGTGGCCAGCCCTGGCTTTCTTGGAGGCCTGTCGACTGAGAATGCTTTCCCCCAGGTCCAAAATTGAGTCCTAAAAGGAAAACAGAGGTGCCCACCCAGATCTACAGTGGAATGAATTTGCTGTGGGCTCTGTGTGCGCCAATAAAAAAAAAATAAAATAAAATAAAATAAAATAAAATAAAATAAAATAAAATAAAATAAAAAAAGCCAATAAAAAACTTGACAAATGCACAGCCAGATGTGTTTTGTACTTGGAAGGTTTTTGTCTAAAATGTCTATGATTCAGGGGGATGCTATATTTGCTTCCTTCTTCCATTCGTCTGGAGTCCTGTGTCTTTGATCAGGCACTGTCTATACTATTGTTAGACTTCTGAGACCAGTAAAGGTCTAAGGGCACTGATATTTTACAAGTAGCTTCAGCTGCCTTTCACGCAGGGGCATTTTGAGCATTATGAGAGACGTACGTTAAATTAGAATGGTTTTAACCAGGAACTGTCCCTGCCTTAAGAAATCAGAGCTACTGTGTTAATCCCAGTAAGCAATGGAACTTGATAGTGTGCCTGTTGTTACGATGAGAGTCAGGAAGGGTGAAATGCGTGTAGGAAGGGAGAAACGCACAGGAAACATGCCATCAAGGACAGCGGTGTCAAGCTCGCGCAGGGCAGCGTGCCAGTCCAAGTTTGCTGATGACCCGTGGGCCGGAGCAATGCTGGCAGGTTGCTGCCCTCTACGTGCCTGTGCACAGCAGACCAAGCCCCTGCCGCGATTGCTCAAACACCTTCTCGACCCGCTCCGGTGGCTCGCAGCGAGGACTTCCAGCCAGGCCACTCTGCACCGTCAGCCCGTCCAGCTCCCACAAGTGCGGCACAGGCCAAAAATCACAGCTCTAAAGCAAACATGACACAATTACAACTGGGTTTATTTCCAGCCCCTCAAGTTATTAATTAGCCTGCTCTGAGTGTCGCTGTTTCTTTGCAGGGTTTGCTCTGGCTGGGTTAATGGCTACTCTCAGGTCTGAGATAAACTCAGTCTGGGCCTGTCCTTTGTCTAGGGATGCTCTGACAAGCCACAAACCTCTCTGGCTCCTGCCAAACCTCCATCTCTATGTATGAGCTTCTTCCCAGCCAGAGAACGACAGAGCAAGTGCTTCCTGCTTCGCTCTCCACGTCCATCTAGCACTCAACAAAAAACAGGCAGAAATTATGGTGTCTCCCGTAGGGATATAAACAGAGGATTTTATCATCTCTTCAGTCGGCAGTTGCTGCCTTCCTGTAGGAAGTTTGCACAAATACCAGAGGGGAGGACGCAAATTTCACACATTAACTGCCCTTTAATGCTGGTGCCGTACATTACTCAGCAAAAGCCTGCCCCTATTTCATCCACAGTTCTTTCTCTTACAGCCTACTTTGCCATCCTTTTTTTCTCCTCTGAATATTCCCAGTTTCCCCCACATTCCTGTCCAAAAGGTTTGAGAGCTTCTTGCCCGGGCCAGATGCAAGAGTGATGGCTGTTGCACGGCCAATGCAGCAATGAAGTGTTGATCAAAGCCCGACTCTTCTAATGGCTCTGAAAAACACGTGCTTGTCCAGGTTGCATTGTAGCTCACATAGTGGAAAGCATATTTAGCAAGTCAAACCTGAGATCATTTAAACTTGAGGTTCTCAAAAGCCTCACAAAAAAGTACAACTCCACACATTTCAGGATTAGTGGAATCTACCAACCAGCTTCTGGGGACTGTAACCCAGATTTGGCTGTCCACAGCAGACTCACCTACTCCATACTGACTCCTGCTGTGTAAAGAAGCTGAATGCAACTCCTACTCTGGTGCTGTGGTCATCCTAATTAACATACACTCCCTATTGGTCTCAGTCCTCCCTTGTCTCTAAACCAGCAAGTACATTAAACGAAAATCTCCCTCTACCACGAATTACCTACTTTGGGAATGGGAGAAGAAGGGAAAAGTAATATCTGAAGAAAGCAGATACTGCAGAAAGCACTCGGATTTTGAAAAAAAATAATGTCTTGGTGCTCGCTGGGTCAGGTGGAGTGTTGGGTAATGAAAACACAGGAAGGCATAAGCCAGAGGGATTTTAGGTGTGTATACTAAAGAGAGGGGTTGGATGTTGGGTAAAACCGCAGTGTTGCAAGGAAAGCTATTTACAGCCCCTTTCCCTGCGTTTCCCAAACTTACTTCCTGATGGGATTAGTCTCTGCTGCAGATCTGGATGCAGAAAAGCATCTGATGCTGATTAATTTCATGCAGATCTGTAGCAGAGCCTTGTGCTCTCACTCAGCCACGAGTAAGCCTGCACATCACTCCTGAACTCACTGCTGCTGACTGTTCCCATGGTAAAACCAGCCACAGCTACCAACGCAAACACAACCTGCAGATCTCGCCTGAAACAAGGCATTTTGAATCCCTCTCTCTCTCTGGCGAATCTCCAGATTCACTTCTCAGCACAGAGGTAGAGGATGAGATCCAGCATCCCTGTGATAGCTCTGCCAGCCTGTGTTGACAAATTCCTCCCCATTGCTCAGTGAAGCTGTGCCAGCACATCTGGGAGACACACATATCGCCCAGATCCGCGGGGGCAGAGTTATGGTGGTGTTGGCAGACACTTGCTTGTTCATTTCATGCTTTTCAGAGATCAGTCATTGTGTTTGATGTTCCAGAAAAGCATATAGGATGATCTTAACCTTGTGTTGCCCATTTTTTACAACAGAACTTGGCTTGAGAATTCACACTTCAGTGAGGAACAGAAACTTGAAACTGCCCCTAAGCACCTACTGTATGAGGCTGAGACGTTACCACGTTGATTTACATACTCTTCAAATTTGTAAAGTGGAGGGGTTTTTTTCCCTCACAACTGCAAAGCCAAGAACTCAGTTTCTAACGAAAGGGGAGATTCAAAATATGGCACATTGGTCACGCGTACATCAGGTAGGCCGTTGTCCTGGTTTGGCCCATGTCATTGGCACCCTGATTTAAAGCATAGCAGAGAAAATAACCCAAGAAACAGTATGTGTTCCCTATAAATAGCTGCTCTCTAGGTAGTAGTCAGTGTGCAGTTTACGAACAAAATCTGTCCAAACTACATCAAAGTGCCTGAACATTCGCTGCCCGATTTTGCCGAGTTGTGTGCCTAATTTGGCTAACACCTCCTGTTACAGACCATTGTCCTGTTTTCTTTCATACTGCTCTGAACTCTATGGTAGCATTTGGACAGATTTTATGCAGAGTTTATTGAAAGATTTTTGCACTGATTTAGTCCATGGGCTACTTGAGCCAAGTGAAACAGGAACTATGTTCCTAAGGCATGAAAAGGCAGAAAGGAAATTTTCTTATTGAAATATAATTTTTCCACATTACTTAATAGTCTAGAAAGTTAATACCTTTCTGGCAGCACTTCCCACTGGGGAAAAAAATATGGTTCCTACTCAGCCAAACAACAATGTAATAATGTTTTAGGTTGGGTTAAACGTCTTAGGAGCTGGCAGGTGTCACAGCCACCTTGCCTTCAGTGAAAAAGCCAATTGAGAGCCCTTATGAAACAAGGGATTTACATCAGTAGGGGCTACTACAATAAAAAACAGGCACATGGCAAGGTTTGAATAGATGGTGAATCATGTGGCCCAAGGGATTTTTCAGGGTGGGGGCATGTGTGTAAAATATCAGGCCATGAGGACCAGATGGTAGAGCTCTGCATGTGCAAGAGAAACAGCAAGAAACACTACAAAAAATGGATACTGAGAAGCAGCTGAAAGTCAAGGAGACCAGGAGGTTTGATTTGGAAAAAAAAAAAGTATTTCCAGGGTTGAGTGAGGGTCAAAAGGGTGTTGGCACTACAAGCAAAAACGCAACTGAAAAAACAATTTTGTGCAGTTGTTCTGTGAACAAACTGAATTACCTTGAGTATATACCTCCCTTTGTCATAGGCTTCTCCTCTTAACGCTGATATTGTCACCCATAGCTTCTTTGTGTGTGCAAGGTACAGTTCAGCTCTCCTAAACTGCAGTTTCCCCTTCCCTATCTGCCCTGTCAGTTCACACTGTAAATTCTGTGGGGCAGAGATTATTCTTCAGTAAGGGTCTGTGCACATGACAAACAATTGTTGCCCTTGTGTAACATCTGAAATTTATCGGAAATTCACTCTACTTACATGGTAAGTCCCATTCTTTAGGGTCTGTCTTTCCTATTGTAAACTCTTCAGGGTGTTGTCTCTTGCTGTATATATACATGCTGTGTAGTTCAGTGGGAATTCATCACTGAAAACACAAATAATTAATATCACTGGTAATGTTGAAAAATAAATATTTAAGGCTCTGTCTTGTTATGCACATTCTTAACTAAGTTCATTAATATTTCTTTGACATAAATGGGGCTACTTGTTCTTACTGTTAAGTTTATATTTAAGTCTTTGTGAAGCTGGGGTCTGTATTATCAAGAAGAAAATTCTTAACTGTATTTCAAAAGCATAGTTCTAAAGACATTTAAGAAGAGGTCCCCATTCTTGTTGAGTTTGTATTACCATATAAACTAATAATATGAATATACAGCAGATGGCGTGTACTATTCCTCCTCTCTGCAATTGTGGCTACAAGGAAGTACCAGTAGGCTGAGACCTTGCCGGTTAGCTAAAATAGTAGTATTTTCCATTAGAAATATTACTGCAAGACCGAAGGGCATGCACTATGACAGAGCTTAATTGATTGGAAACTTAAAACTTTTACAGTATTCAGTTCCTCCAAACAGAAGAGTGTAGCTAACCAGAATATTTTGTCAAATCTGTTAACATATTTACTGTTTAAAACAGTATTTTGTGAGCAGAAAGAAGCAATTATGCTTCTTTTCCCTCACTTGACTCTCTATAGTCACAAAACTCATGGGCTTTTTAATATTATTAAATCTCAGTTTCCTTGACTTCTTCAAGCACGTCACAAGGGACAGAGAAAGGCAGCACAAGCGTGTTGGTGTTGTTTCCTTAGGAGGTCAGGATAAGGATATGCCTTGAGGGTATTGTAACAGAATTTTCCAGGAGGTTGGCAAGCACTTTTTCCTGGGTTTGGTATTTCAAGAAATGGGAATATCAACTTATTTCATCACCTTGTATTGTAAAAAAGTTATAGCTTCAATATTAAACCTAATCTGCAAGTCTTTTTTGGGTGTCCTCATAACTAACCTGAATTACCCATCAATACCATCTGTCGTGGTTTAACCCCAGCCAGCAACTGGGACCATGCAGCCACTTGCTCACTCCCCGCCCCCCCACCCCCAGTAGGGTAGGGAGAAGAGGGAGAAAAGGAGGGGAAGGGAAAAAACCTTATGGGTTGAGACAAAGACAGTCTAATAGAACACTAACGGAAGAGTAAAATAATAATAATGATGGTAAAAGAATATACAAAATAGAGTGATATAACACAAGTCGTGCTTAGCACCCGATGATCGGTTGCCCATCCCATCCCAAGCAGTGATCACAGATCCCCGTGCCCTGGCCAACCCCCATTTATATATGGAGCTTGATGTCTACGGTATGGAATATTCCTGTGGCCAGCTTGTCCTGTCTGTGCTCCCTCTCACCTTCTATGGGAAGCTGAAATCATAAACTTCCAGCAGTTTTCCTAGGCAGTGTGCTAACCTTTCACTCCATCCTATTATTTTCCTTGGCAATCATGAAGTGATCAATTGGTAACAAGATTGGAACACAGATATTTACCATACCCCATTAAAGTCTTGATTTTGGTACGCTCACTGTAAATCTCTATACGCATATTGACTCTTTAGCTGCAGATGCGCAAGCTTTTGGTGAAACAGAACTTGGGCCACAATCAATATACAGGCCAAAACAGAAGTAGGAGGAGGACACTTGCAATTAATAATGATTAGGTTTGAATTTTACTAATAGAGGGTTGAATAGTCTTCTATTTAAATCAGTGCCAGAATTCCATATTAGATTTTACTTTTTCAGAGTCAGCAAAATACCCTTAGCTTTTGCATAGGACTTTATATGCCTAAAGCACTGCATACCCGTTAATTAAAAATAAGTAACTGAAATACTACATTTCGTCAATACGAAGTTGACTCAGTACAAATAGAACATCCATTACTTAAAAACAGTCTTTGGAATATTTACAGTTAATTTTATAATCTCCTCACTTTATATTGTTTTGTCCCAAATCTAAAGGTGTACAAATCTAAAAAGTTTCCTTAACTATAAAACGTAAAAGGAGACAAAGCTGTGGGAAATTTAAAGATTGTTTTGTGAGACTTGGAAAAAAAAAAAAGACAAAAAAACCAACCTAACAATAACCCACAGAATACTTTTATCCCCCCCCAAAATTTTATGGCAATAATTGACTTGAAAAAAAAACCTGAATTACAGCACTCAATTACAGGAAGACTACTAAGTCTACCTGCTGATCATATCGTACATACTGTGGTGCTGGTTTTGAGCCAGGCCCAAATAAATCGTTTCAGGGTAAAACAATTCTTTCCTGCACTGTTCATTCCTGTGCCATACTGGAATGCCCTCGGCCATTAGTCGACAGGAGCTGACGGCTTTTACTGTGTTCCAGATAAGGTATATAAGATTGTGGTTCATAAAGAATCTTTTTGACAGCTTGTGTATGCTACATGCTTGCATCAGCATCGTCAGTAAAATGGTTAGCTTTAACTGGGTGTGAATTTGGCTGCTTTTTTGTTATTACTATTTGAATTATATGACACTTCATTGGGTATTTACGCATCCCTCCTTCTCCCTATGGCCAAAATACCCTTTTCTTGCTTTTTGTTTGCCCTCTGAACAAAGCAGGGCTTTCCTTGAGAGAGATGCGAAGTGCAGCAGTGTTTGGTCTGGAAGGCCATCTAGTGACACAACCGTGCAGCAGAAAATGCAAAACCTTGCTTGAGTTGTGATTTTTTTTTTTTTTCCTTAGTTGAATTAAATGATCTTGCTACACTCAAGCATGCCCTCGGGGGGTTGTTGCTATTCCCACAAGTGGTATTTCAAAAACTTTTAGAGTCAATTTTGATTTCTTAAGAACTAACAGGGTGTTTTTGAGACAGAGCACACTGTTAATCCCTGCGAAGAAAGAAACACAATATTTTTGTGCAGAATGGTGGCAGATGGGCACCCAAGCAGGTCTGTCACGAACGCAGTGTCACTCCCCTGACGTGCGTATCATGGCCAAACATCCCGGGCTGTTGTGATCCCCTGCCCTGCACGGTACGAACCAACGCCAGGCCGGTGCCTGGGGTCATCCCATCTCTGCACTTAAAATGTAAAATTCTGGTTTATTTTCATCGCAGCTCACCTTGGATGGGTGGCACTAGGTGAATAAGCCGCCAGCGGAGCAGTCAGTTCCTACTCCAGCAGTAAACACGGTCGAAAACAAGCAGCAAGTCACCGCCATTCCCAGTGCCACCAACAAGACACGTTTCAGGGGGCACCTCAGGGGGTCTCTGCCTCCCCCCCGCCATGGCTGGCACTGCACCCGCCACACGCTCTCCCCTCGGCCGCTGGGACTGGGATCCGCTGATGCAGACGTTGAGGTTGGACTGGAAGACATCTCCTCAGCCGCTGGTGACTTGAGGCAAACCAACATGGCGCTGGAGGCCCAAAGGGGCTCCCTGGGGGAATAAATGAGGACTTGGCGGGGCAGGACACTGGCGCCACAGTTGCTGGATGGCCATGAGCACCCAAGCGCGGGTAACATGGCGGGAAGCACGAAGGGGACGGGGCCCAAGGGCCCCCGGCGGGTGGAGGCCGTGGCAGCTCACCGGGAGGACGGGGGTGCGCAGCCCCTGTGGGGTTCGGGGGGGAGAAGGCCTGACGGGGTGCTGAGGGGGCTCCTGCGGCGCCCACCGGGGCCGGGGTCCCGCGGGTGACCCTGGGCAGCCCGTGAGGAGCCAATGCCGCGGGCGCTGCGCGCCGCTTAGGGGACTCGGCGCTGCCCGGGGGTCCCGCGGGCTGAGGCGGCGGCGCGGCCCCGGGCGGGGCCCGCAGGCACCTGAGGCGCCGGCCCCCGCGGGGCGGCCAATCCCCGGCGGGGCGCGGGCGGTGCTTACCCGCCCCGGGGCGCCCGGAGCCCGGCGGTGGCGGTTCTGGGGGAGCCGCATCCCGGCGGCGCTGCGCTCTGCCCCGGCCCCGCTCCATGGAGGCGGCCAACGGGGCCCTACCCGAGGGCGCGGCGGGGGGTTCCCGCGGCAGCGCGGCCGCCCCTTCGGGCAAGAAGGAGGTAAAAGTCGTGATCGTGGGGGACGGCGGCTGCGGGAAGACGTCGCTGCTGATGGTGTACGCCAAGGGCGCCTTCCCTGAGGTGAGCGGGCTGTCCGGGGCACCCAAAGGGGCTTTTGTGGGGGGGTCGCCCGGTGGCGGCGGCGGCCATGGGCTGCCCATCCCCGGCTACAACCGCTTCTCCTCCCTCTGCAGCAGTACGCGCCGTCCGTCTTCGAGAAGTATACGACCAGCGTTACGGTGGGCAAAAAGGAGGTCACCCTCAATTTGTACGACACCGCAGGTAAAGGGGGTTTTCGGGGGGGTTTTGTTTTTGAGGCGGTGCTTTCCATTTCCCCAGGGCCGGCAGAGGCGGTTTGTGCACGGCCCGGCACAGGGCCGCACTGGGGCACCGGCCTGGGACGGGGCCCAAACCCAGCCCCGGGGTTTTTCGTAATTTCAGACAAATATGCAGAAACTTTCTTTACCGGTGTTAAATGCTGCTCAGGTGAACGTGCCCGTATTTCCCTTCCCGCAGCTTTTGCTGTGTCAACTTAAACCGGGCTGATACTGGAAGCCTGTAAAGCTGGACCTGTTTTCAAATTGCTTTTCCACTAGCGTGCTTTTAGTGTGATACCTCAGTTAAGGCTGCTAGAGATTAAAGTACAAACAAAACAGCAACCGTTACCTGTTCCACGCATCCATGTGCCTTCCAGAAAAAAAAAAAGCGTCGCTCGTCTAGTGGCAGTTCTAGCCATGGACTTGTTTCATTATCTTAACAACTCGGTTTATTAAGAAAAATCAAATAGCAAACATATCTGAAGGTATTAAGACCCAGCTCCCAGATGCAAAGCATAATACAGTCAACCAGGAAAATATTTTAATCTCCTGCCACGTGTGATCAAATAGTGAAGGAGAAAAAGGCTGGTTTGTGTTCAAAATAAAAAGGCTGTAGCAGTAAAAGTTATTTGAAAATGCTGGTAGTTTGTTCGGGTTCATTTCAGGAACTTGTGGAATGGTTTGTGTTCAACTTCATTCAAAGTTCCTAGACTCCGTTATCCAGCTGCGTTCCTAAATGAACCCTAAAATTCACACATGCTCTTTTTCAGCTCAGTGTAAATCATTTGGTTCAGTTCAAGCCTGTGGAGTTGTTCCAAATTTACACCAAGACACATAAGAACCGAATGCAGTCCATATTAAATTTTAATAGTAGTAAAACACACTTACCTTCTTGCATACCTTACATGATATCTGAATAGATGATTTTAAACGTTTTTAATCTAAAAGTGAATTTTCTTGATCTTTACTGCAGTATAGTGAGCACCCAATTTGCCAATGTATCATCTTGTGTCAATGTTAGTGTTCTTGAATCCAGTGATTTCGATAACGTAGCTTCTAGTGAATGGCAAGGCTCTTGTGTTTAAGTTTTAAGGAAAAGAGAAGGGCTGAAATCTAGTGTGAAAGAGGGATTTCCTTAATATAGTGTGTTGTTGGCACACAGAACTTGCCACAGTGAACTTGTCGAGTTTTTATGTTTGTTCACTGTCAGCATGGAATTTTTGCCTGTCACATAGTTCTTGATACTTGGCTGGCTCATTTAAAATCAAGCTGCAGCTGCCAACATTTGCCTTTGGAGTCTCTTCCAGGCTTTAAGGAACATGGGCTGGATCCAGAAACGGTGGTAGGTAGGGCAGGTTCAGTATTGCAGCACTAAACTCTCGCAAGCCTGACATGAGTGCCCAGCTCCTTGCATCATGCAGGGAGTTGAGCTCTGTGCAAGACCTACAGCCACCAGCAGCCCGGAGAACGCTCGCTGAACCTGGTGCTGGTGGCTTGTCTTACCCTGTTTCCTTGTTCGGGCACGTAACTTTAGTAGAAAGTGTCTACTCTTCCACATTGCATTCACAGCTACAAATACTGCCTTGGACCAAAGCACTGCCCCATTGAAGAACAGAGCGGGGTGTATTTTGTGTCTCGTAAGACACTTTGGGGAGTGGAGATGCCATCCTTGCCTAGTTGTCAGAGCCCTTTGCCATGAAAGTGCAATTGCTTTCCATCTCTCATCTGGAAACCTTGAAACCCAACATGTTTCACCTCCCACAACAGTGTCGTGGCCGCCAGGCTGCCAGTTGCTGGAGGATGCTGACACTTGTCTCCTCCCTTTCCTGTTAAATGTCTTTTGGTTTGCATGAGACGCATCAAGATTATCAGGTGTAAAGAAAGGGGGGATGTTGCCACCTTGGTTAAGGCATTTGCTGGGGAGGGGGAAAGACTTGAGTTTTGGTTCTGTTTCAAAGCTGCTTACATAGTTTTCTGTTACAGATCTCTGACATACTCTGTAATTCAAGCAGCTTTTCCACCTCTTTCTGAAGCTGAAAGTTATGCTAGAGGAAGAACTCACTTGAGCACACATTTTAATCCCATCCTGTTTTTAATAATACGACAGTGATGTTGAGTTCCTTAAGGCTTAGACTGGGACCAAGAC
Organism: Pluvialis apricaria; assembly: GCA_017639485.1. Taxonomy (NCBI): domain Eukaryota; kingdom Metazoa; phylum Chordata; class Aves; order Charadriiformes; family Charadriidae; genus Pluvialis; species Pluvialis apricaria. The sequence goes on from CM030022.1 coordinate 3,364,866, forward strand.
TTGTGTCCTGTCCTCCGAGTCCAAATAGTGCAGTAAGAGGCAGAGCAAGGGGAGTGTCCCGTTCAGGAGGGAAGAGAGCCCCTGTCCCTCTGCCTGGTGCAGCAGGGGAGATGCAGTTTTGGAATCGGTGTTTCACTATGTTGACTTGCTTCTGTTGTATCGTGCAGCAGCAGCTCGTTAAATTCCTCTCTCCACTGGGTGATGATGGTCTGGGGTGAGTGTACAGCAGCAATTGCAGCTTAAAGAGGAGTCTAAACATAGACCTTAATACTGGAAGTACACTGGTTTAACAGTGCAGCATATTGGCCATATTTTATGTATCATCTTCTGACTTAATGAACTGCTTGAGTTGGTCTTGCTGTTCTCTAAAATCCTAAGACAGCTTTACACTTGTCTTTCGCTTCTCAGTCTGAAATGCTCCCCAGTCATGCAGATTATCATAAAATCATTTAAATGGGATCAAAAGGATGTAAAACCATTTGTGGGCTGAAGGACTTCAGATAAGTGCCATGTAGCAGTGTAGGGGAGAAGGCGGCAAAGCTGTTCTTCTAAAAATTGTTATTGCATCTTCATGGTGCATCCGCTGTAGAAAGGACTTCAATATTTTTAGGATCTTGCTAAGAGTAACACTAAATAGAGCTGCATGTCATGCAGAGGTAAAGGACAGGTTCAGCTCCATGGGCTGTTTAAAGTCAGAAGGATTCTTTGTATTGTCAAGTCCTGTGCAGCTTGAGACTTTGAGCTTGTTCTACTTACTGAAGGAGAAGGACACAAAGTGCCTAAGAATGCACCATTTCAAGTTACAAAAGGTATTTTTTTTTCTTGACAAGAATTTTGGCAACAAATGAAGTTAATGAGTTAGTCTAAAATATGCTAGAATGACATTTTTTTGGCGAGACTTTTGAACTCTGCTACTCTTATCTTCGGCATCAGAGACACCTCTTGCTGTTGGAGGAAGTTGGGGGTATACATACGCAATGCGTAAAGGCTTTGTAATATCACTTGTCTCCTCTGCAAACAGGCTTTGCAGCTGCTCATTCAATTAAAAGTTTCAATTTCTTGCTCTGCTTGGTAGAGGCAAAGGCATTAAGAGGTAAATTTATTTTTTACATACTCAGGGAGCGGTGTTGATGCTTTAGCTGCAGCTAAAGATTCAATTTTTGTTGCTGTTGCGTGCAGGGCTTTCTCAGACCAAAGGAGAGAGCTGTGCTGAGCTGGGGAAGGCTGAGGAGGAAGCAATGCCTCATCATTGTGGGTGCTCGCTCTGACTGGCAGGAAGCACAGGCGAAGCCTCTGGTGGGGTTTTTCAGGTCTGTAATGACAGATGCACGGCAGTCAGGCCTTAAGAGAAATTTTAAAAGCTGGTATGCGCAAGGATAATTTTTCATAACTTTGAAAGGGAAGGCATGCCTGAGGAAGACAAAAAACCCACAACTTTTTAATTGAAGTGTGCCTCCCCCCCAGGTATCCTCATCTACTGGTTTTATTGCTAGCAAGAATGTCTGTTTCCTTTTTTTTTTTAAACTGAGTAGTGGAAAAAAACATAGCTCATAGGCTAATAACCGTGGTATTCCCACGGAGCCTGCAGAGTAACAAATCAAAGAGAATTGGGTGCCTTCCTGTGTGCCTGCGAGGGCTCACCATCGCAGGGTTCCATGTCAGTCGTAAACCATGAGCGTGGAGTATTACAGACAACACGTGGCCATACATAGGAAGTGGTCGACTGGTCTGGACCCGGTGGCAGGATATTACATTCTTCCTTATCCGCTGGCCGTTGGTGGTGATGAGCAGCACCGCTGTACCTTAGGACAGCATGTAACAGTGACTCCTGGGCTGGCAAGTCTTGACTCTATCGTTTACCCTCTCCTGTCAATGGCAATGGATGCTGAGCTCCTTTACAGGCTGAGCAGCAGACAGGCTAGCACGTCTCTGGTGGTGAATTGGTGAGGGAGAGCAGACAGAGGTGAACACGCATGTGAGACCGAGACCTGTGGTTTCACTTCTTCCCCTGTTCACCCTCAACCATCACCTGAGGTCCCACCCCTCGTAGGGCCTGACTGCAGAGACGTGGGTTATGCAGCGTGTCAGAGGCATGCAGGAGCGCGATCTTTGCAAAGAATTAGGAAATTTTAGGTGAATTCAGCTGGATGGAGTTTTTTCTTTAAAAAAACCAAATGGTCTCTGATGATACAATGAAGTGAGGAAGGCAGAGGAGAGTCACAGATATGCTCAAACGTAGGCATGTATTTGACCAATTCTTCCACAGCATGTTTTGTTAATTGGGAAAGAAAACAGCTACCTGTGCTTGTGGGCTTTGCATATACATTCGGTTACTGTTTAGGTTCAGCCCTGTTGCTTCATTTTAAAACTCTTTCACTAGAAGACCTGAATCTGTGCCAAATTAGTTCTGACCACAGACTGAGCAGCTTTACAGAGAAAAAGACTCCCAGGCCCTTCCTTGCATTTTCATCAGCAGCACTTAAGGACAGGGGGTGAAAGGGATTGTTTTCAGTGAGAGGAATATCGATGTTTAGACACAGCTTGATCTGGGTCTGTTACATCCTCAGCAACTGAAGAACTGCATCCGAGCTTTTAAAGAATAGCTTCCTCTCCTTCCAAGTGAGCACTGCAATCATCCGACCATAATACAAGCGAAGCAATTACCATCTAACCTTCCCCCTGTGGTCTCTGCGTTATACCTTGTTCTGTGCTCTGTATTTGAAATTCCAAATATGCATGGAACTGCATTTTACACAGCAGCATTTTCTCATGCATTTATTTTCTCAGTTTGCTTAAAAATACATAACTGCACAGCTGGTTTTGAAGGTGAAGGTGCAGTTCACTGGAGCGTATCTATAGTTTTTGACTTGCAATACAGCATATTTGTGTCACATCATTGAAGACACCTCTTCTGTTATCCCATCCAGGAGAGTACGGTTTTAGCTGTATGTTCTGAATCCAGGCAAACCAATGTGTTTCTTCCAAGGGCACAGTCCTGTCTGCCTCACAAATTGCCAGCAATAACTTGGAGGACCTTTTGATTTTACAGGCTACGTTAGTAGAGGCTCAGAAGCATGAACTTGGAACAGGGAAAATTACACACAGCACATAACACTAGAGAAAGTTAGGAGGGAAAAAAAAAATATGTTTGGCACCTGATGTGGTTAATGCATTTAGAGGATTATCTCAACAACAAAATGGTAAATCGGTTGCAAACAAGTAGGTGGATTTGGGAGAATAAGAAGGGCTAAGCAGCGCAGTTTTTGCTCTGAATGTTTATACAACATGCATAATTTTGTCAATGGTCTATTATTTCTGGATTAAACATTGAGGGATCAATCCTTCTTTGTTCTGCACCTCGCCCACAGAGTATGCTGCTCTTGCGGGAGCTCAAATACAGCGGTCCAAAGCTAAGATGCCTGTTTTACAAACATCTCGGGCAAACTAAGTAATGACTGATCCAGTATTTACCTCATATTAATCTGTATCTCAATCCATTGTTTAAATTAAGGAGGGGGGCAAAGTATTGTAGAATTATTTGCCTTCTGGTATCTGCAATGCTTCAGATTGCAGCTGGAGACAAGCATGTTGGCTAGAGTGATGTGACTTGGGACTGAGCCAGGTGCCAGGGCAGGTAGTTGGTATAAAGTTGGGGCATGCCAAAATTTTCAGCATCCCTTCATTTGAAATATCAATAAAAGACCTGAGATGTGTAGCTGCCCTGTAGGGCAGGTTCTGGCCTGTGTGTACGCTGTTAGGTTGTGGGAAGGAATGTCATTCCCAGTTCTTGTTTTGGAAATTTGGTGCATCACAGAGACATACCCGATTCCAGGGGCAGCATTCAGGTGGCAAATAGATCTTCTACAGACTGCTCAAACCACAGTGCCTTCCTTATTAAGTCTCTGAAAAAATCTCAAATGAAAAAGATTGGGGTTTTTTTCCCAAGCTGCCAACTATATTTGGCAATTACTGCTTTCTTGAACTTAATCTCTCAAAGCCAGATACCTTCAGACCCCGGCACGGCGATTACTGCTAAGTCATATGTACAGCAAGGGGAAGAAAGCAGGTCTGAAGCAAATTAGCTTCCTCTTGTCAGATCACGTGCTAGAATATCCCTAATCAGAAGTATCACAAAGCCCCTGCTTTTCCAGAATTCAGCAGCCTCCCTAAGATCAGCTGTGTAGTCCTGCTTCAAAGACCAGTTAAGCCCGGCTCATGTTGCAGCATGTCTTGTAAAATCACCTGTGTGCTGCTACAGTGAGCAGTGGTGCTGGAGGCACAGTGTGCTAATCGCTGCTTCCTCTCAGCTCACTGGGCTGGGAAAAGCAAATTTGCCACTTAAGATTTTTACTTCAGCATTCGCATCTAGCAAATACACGTTTCTTCTCCGCACAGCATTGCATGTGCAAATGTATTTGGGAGAATGGAGCCACTGCCAAGTTGCAAATGTTTTAATCGATAACTGTCAAATTCCTCTTGCTGATTTTGCTTGTGAGCAGCAGCTTGGCAATTGGTGATTAGAACTGCTTCTAAGTACTTAGCATTTGGACAAAGCAGGCTTTTTATTAAAACTTGCCAAGGACGTGTTTTATATTCTAAAGCATGAGTTTTGTCAGTGAAGAGGAATCTCCTGCATTTAAGGGAAAGAATTGTACAAGTATAGAAAACTTGCCGTCTGTGCAATTATAGTACCATTGTTCTTGATCTCAAGTATGTATCTTTACATATTCCCATCATACTGCTTCTTAAGGACAGAGATTTATTTTACCAAAACATTCTCTGTGTTTCAGGGCAGGAGGACTACGATCGGCTACGACCGCTTTCTTACCAGAACACAAACGTCGTGTTAATTTGTTACGATGTCATGAACCCTACTAGCTATGATAACGTAGCAGCTAAGGTAAGAGCCTTTTGTAATTGCTTCAACCTTTTAAATGAATTAGATACGCCTGATATATGACAAGATGTCAGATTAAAAAAGCTGATGCTTTTAGTGTCCTGTACCCCGGGTGTGTAGATGCACAGATCACTCATCATGCACTGAGCTGCAGGTCACGGACCTTAGACCTGGAGCTCACCTCTCCACCAGTCCTAAGTGCTCAGAACTGGGGTTGACTCCGCAGCGCACTAAAAATGTCAAACACCAGCGGTGAAATCGCTGCTTTATCTGTAGCGATGTCACACCACCAGTGTTGCACACAAGCATTTCAGATTCAGGTCTACTTCCATCACATGCATATTTAACTACAGGGGAGAGAGGTAAACAACCTGTACAAGGATTTCTGTAATGCTCCAAAGTAGAAGTTGGCATTCCCGTACGTAGCACCAGCAAAACAAAGCAAGACTTGGTCCAAATTCTGCTCTTAAATATGACTTCAGAGGAGCTCTTTTGAATTGAAACAGATGTTAAATAAGTGCTTTGGCATAGCAACAGATGCCACCTGTGTTTTTATGAAGCAACTGATGTTGGGTAGGACTTTTAAACATTTCTGTAATGTAAATAGTGCATGTTGGGCCCCTACCACAAGATTAACAGCGTTCAAAACTCTGAAATTGCAGCATATATTAAATTCTAGTTCTGATACTTGGCTTTATTGCTTTGATTTCAGAAGGGGGAAAAAAAAAAGCCAGAGGTAAAAGTTTTGTTTTTCTACCATCAGTGGTATCCTGAAGTGAATCACTTCTGCCGAGGTGTCCCGCTCGTACTGATTGGCTGCAAGACGGACCTTCGGAAAGACAAAGAACAGCTGCGCAAGCTGAGGGCTTCTAAGCAGGAACCCATTACTTACAACCAGGTAAATATAAGTGCATTTAAAGTGGTACCGTCTTTGCAAGAGATAAAGCACACTTACTTCAGTGGCATTGTTCCTCACAATTACAATCACAGATCCTCCAAAATTAGGTGATCACAGTGTCCAGATAAAGAAATTGATAGTCAGCGCTAACAGGGGTTTCTGTAAGTCCGTTTTGGAAGTGGCCAAATCATCACCCATTTTTTGTACCCAAGTAAAAAGAAATTTGAAGAGCATTTTGCATATCTGAAAAGACACTACTAGCTACACCTTCTAGGCTCATTACGTCTCATTCTTGTTTCCTTTCACAGCTGGGTTATTCCTATTACAAATTTGTAAGCCTTGACGAGTTTGTTGGACTCCCTTCATAATTTTATTAAGATACATTGCTCCCATCACAGGTACTTTGATCAGGATTGTGAGAAAAACGGGAGATGCTAGGATGCATATTACAGGATTAAAAATACTGACTGTTCTGGAAAAAAGTGTTTTGCAAACCCTGTTTAAAAATAAATCCTTTCAAGGACAATAGCAAGAACATTTGCAAGGCTTCTCTAACGTAAGAGACTTTTCTTTGAAGTCTCTAAAGTAATCTAAAAATAATTACATATTATCAAACATTTTCAATTTAAGTATTACAAAGCAACGAGACTTACAACTAGTGTTACGAGACTGGCATAGCTGTCCTAGGTGCAGGGGAAACAGTCAGTGGCGGAACAGCTTGGCCCAAGTCACACCAGACCCTTCTGCTCTGGTCTCCCTTTTTTTTTTTTTTAACTACACAGCCATCCTTCTCCTCTCATCTCAGAGCGAGAGCAGCAGCTTTCGAACTATTTGAGGCACAAATCCAGGGAGCAAGGTTAAGTGCACTAAGACCTTGAATGAATCACTTCTTTTACTAAACACCATGGGGAAAAAAACCCTGCAACTGCATCACCACTAAACCACGCTGGGACTTTTAGCTTGCGCACAAGATGAGATGCCCGACCTGTTGCTTTGTGAACAACTGCAGATTGTCCCTCATTTGCATTAATATCTCCTTTCATCACCCTCACATGCGAGGCTCAGGGCAAGAAACAGACACTTCTGGCAAGTCTGCTGAGGCCTCATGCAATTAAATTCCAGGGCCCACATGATGCACAAACTTTGCCTCCTACGTGGACACTCCCACTTCGTTTTTCTCCCCTTAAATATACACTACCTCAGTCTTTTACAGCTGATGGCACCTTGAGTCACGCGACACGATGCTTCCGATGCCAGGCACAGAGGAGCTGAACCATATCAGCCAGCACTGCAGCTTGCAAACAACTGAAAGGAGACAAACTTCACTTAAATATGCTGAAGAAAAATCCCCCTATAGAAGCCTGAGTGTTCAAATGACCCCACTCCCAGGGCTTTATAATGAATAAATGCAGAGTTTATGAGCTGTGGGTTGCAGACCTGGAATTCACACTCTAAGGCTCACAAGCATTCAAAACGGGGCTGACTCTGCAATGACAAAAAAAGGATCATAAAGTAAGAAATCACTGTTTTGTCTGTAGTGATTTCCCGCAACCAGCATTGGATGCAGATGTTTTGGATTCTAGTCTGTTCCCATTGCATGCATTTGGGTGAGGTTGAGAAACACAGGCACCCGTTTGTGTATATGAGGGTTCTGCCCAAGCCCTTGTGATGCTCCAAAGCAGAAGTCAGGGTTCCTGCATGCGCACCAGGAAAACAAAGCAAGACATTGGTCTGGATTCTGCTCTTGCACGTGATGTTCATTACTAAAGGTGACATCACATAATAGTTAAGGTCAGGCCTGAAAAAATATCGCCGTGTAGGCATCTTATTCTCACTTAAGTATCTACCTCAGCATTTCTTTTAAACAAATTTAATATTGAAAATATTTTTAGACTATCAGCAGTCTGCGTCTTTGAGTCTCTAATGCACTGAACCGTTAGGTCAGGCTGTAGATCAACATAGGGGGGGAAGAAAACTAGGTTTTTTTAACAGTGCCTCAGTTTATTACCAATGCCACTTACACCCTAGCACTATGCTTGAAGGCAGCTTCTTTCTTCCTCACCTCATAAGATGATGTACCAAATAATTCCCTTTCCCATCTCACTTTCCTTCTCTCGTACATTGGGTTTACTCTTTTCTTACCTTTTGTTCTTTCCAGGGTGAAGCAGCTTGTCAGCAGATTAATGCAGAAGTTTATCTGGAGTGCTCAGCAAAATGTCGTGAAAACATAGAAAATGTTTTTAAAGAAGCAACAACCATTGCACTGAATGCCATGAAAAAAGCCAAGCGCCAAAGGAAACGGACAGTGTGCTCAGTGTTATGATCTGGACTGCAACAGAGCACTGACTGCACAGGAACAGAGTGATTCAGATTTTAAAAACAGTTTAAAGACCTTTTTTCATTACATTTGTATTCCTAGAACAATTTTTATTTTAAAATTTTAATTATTTTTAGTATTTTTGCACTGTTATTGCACGGCTCTCACAAAGTTTTCAAAGCTCTTTATCAAGGTTAACCAACGCTGCATTACTTTGTCCATCTGGCTTTTGCTCCTCACTGCAAGTCAGGTCTTGGACTCACTATTTAAATTGCAACGAACGGTGACTGCTACTATGACTTCATTAGTGCGTTTTCTTTCCTCTGCAGAATAATTGTGGCACGTTATAGCTACAATTTACTGTCATTTTCAAGCCGAAAAGCTGAAAAGCCACATCTTTTAAATGAAGCAATGTTAGAGCAGCTTATCAGGCACCTTGGAAGAGACAGAAATGAAGTTCTGTCTTAACATTTTCAAATTAACTTGGTGGCAGTGGTATGAGTTAGCCTCAAGCTGCCCCCAGAGTGCGCACACGGAGCATCCACTACTCCCCCTGTACTACTGGGCCAGCTCGGCAGAGCTACACCTGTAGGGGTCTCCTCGCAAGACCTGCTGCTGTAATAGAAAGGGGTATTTGTCAATGGAAATGCATCAGTTGCTCCAATTCAGAAATGGAATATCATGGAAAATATTTACAGCACTCAGAAGTACTCCAAGCAGCTACTATGTGTAACAAAGTCAGTTTTACAATAAACTTCTATAGTTTATTTAATACGTGACAGATGCAAATATTGGTGCACGCTAGGGGAAATACTAAACTCATGTTCATTAACTGATGAAATAATCTCTACTGTTATAAATTAAAATTTTTCCCTTTTGTGATGAAGGCTTAATTGTCTGTTTAAGGAGGAGGGATGCTCCCATACTGCACAACGTAGTACATGTCCCTCAAATCTCCTACTGCTTTTGCACATTCCGCGCAGTGAGATCGCAGATTTCAGGAGCAATCACTAGTTTGTTGCCATCATATAAACCAAACCCATGAGAGGGAAGGAGGTTTTTGCAGTACAGGTGTTGCTGAAAGCTTTCTGTATAAGGCAAACTACAGCCCATCCTAAAGGAGAATACATAGGACGTGCGTAACGGTAGCAAGACACAACCTTTTGCCAAAAAGTTAAGGCAATGCATGGCAAGAGTCCGCTATTAGATAAATGCTTGCACACAGAGCCTGATAGCTGTATATCATACAGAGTTCGTGCAACTTTATCCTCTGCCAGTTACATGACCGGCTGGTAAAATACTGTTTTGGAGCAAGGCATCATTATCATTTTACATGCAGAGCAAAGAGATTTTGATCCTTGAAATCTTACTTTGGGTTTTTTCCTTCCCCTAACTTGCTTTGATTTCATTAAGGTTTGTGAATCCTTACAGGCTTAAAATAGAAATTTTAAAAAAAAAATTTACACGTTTGTACACATCTTTGACTCTAGAAAAATCTTAACAAATTGTGCAGCCCTTTCTCCACGAGAAGACATTTGTCAGTAAAAGACACAGAACCACCCATCACCTTACCCAGTATGAAACTGAAACACCGCCATGCAGGAAGTTACCACGTTTACCCTCAGCTCCATGGCAGGAATCTTTCTGGCTTTTTTAATCACAGTTTCTCACGCTGCAGAACTCGAGTTACTCACCACGTGCAGAGCTCCCCGCCCCTGGAGAACCAGGTCCACTGCTCAGATCCAACAGGTTCTAGCATCGCTCTCAAAATAAAACAATTTACATCTGGAGAGTTCAAAGGATTAAAAAAACCAAAACAAAACAAAAACCAAACCACAAAAGAAACAACTCACAGGGTATGCGAAAGTCAAAAGTTAACAAGATACAGCCCAGCTAGTGTGAAAGTTGTTCAAAATATGCAAATTGCAATTTATTTTCATGCCCACAGGACAGTGACACTGTAAAGGTAATTTTGCTAACCTGGCAGCAACAGAAGAACTGATGAAACCGTTTCAAGTCTGTAGTGCATATATATTTCTTCATGAGCACGCTTACTGGGAGAAGGGCATCATTTTCGGATCACGCTTTGCCAAAGCGATTTGCCCAATTTGGGCTCTGTGCTAGCGCAAAGGAAGCCTTCACCTTTGGGAAAGACGCTGCCTAAAGCAGCTCACAATACTGCAGCTGGCTTTAGGAGGTACAGATGTTAAAGCACCCAAAACAAGCTTATTTGAATGAGTAGATTTAAGTTCAAGCAGCACAAGAAGTTAAGCAGGATGGGAGTCAGTATTTGTCCTCCGTGTTCCCGCTGAACGAGTGTTTACATTCTCTTAACTATTGGTACAAGCACAGCATCTAAAGAAAGTATTTAATATTTCTGCTGAGCCTGTCCTCCCCTTTCCAGAACGGCACTGGGAGCAAAAAAACCCACTGAAAACAGAAACCAAAGTCCAACTGCACTTTTGCCACTGATCGAGGCCATTTTAAGGAAAAAATGGTGTCTTGAAAAAACCAACCCAGAGGGCAGCATATTTGTTACTAAAAAGGGGCTGAAGCAGCTGCATACTGAATGGTTTATTTTAGGTCTTTTCCAGGCCTGGACAGATGACCTGGTCTCCCTGGAGGAAGGCTAGCGGACTTCCCTGCCATTTAACACTTCATTTTGCTTGCTTATTTTTGTTTTTAAAAAGAGGATTTCTCCTCTTTAAATAGCTTTTTAAAAGTGTATATAGCAGCAGTACGGTACAAAGATGGGCATCTTTTTTTTTTTCACAGTACACACAGGTTAGTATTGCCACTGAAAATACTCCTTAAACATATGCCTTTAAAAACCAACATTCGTTCTGCATTACTGATCGACCTGGAGTGTTCATAAACCTTTGCAAATCCAATACCCGGAATTTAAATAATAAAACTGGAAAGCGTTAAATATCATTCCAGAATTGGAATTACAGTAGATCCCACATTGTCCCCAATGCTGGCGCTTCGCCAGGCAGGTGCATGTTGCTCTATATACAGAAAAGAAAAAAAAAAAAACAGCCCAAAAGCAAACACGTTTTGTATTAAATATACATAAATAGCAGGACTGCGGACTGGAGAGCCATGCTTGTGTAATACTGAGTCTGTGCTGGCAGAGTCCGTATCCTTCACCAAACACGTGGATGGATGAGTCCTTCCGAGCCCCTCCATCGGGTAGTTGGGGTTTAGCAGGATGCATCCCAAACCCAGCACCTGCCGCGGGCAGAGGGACGGCAGCCAGCATGCCGGGGAAGGGGGGGGGGGGGTTCACAGCTTCTTCATTTTGTCTTTGTTTTTCTGGAGTTTAGTGTGCACCACTTTGAGAGTAGTGAGGAAGTTCCCGAGGAAGAGCAGCAGAAACGTGAAAGCCAACACGAAAACCTGAGAAGGAAGAGGAAAAAAGGGTGAGAGCTGAGGGTAGTGTTTGGCCACATTTAAGCAAGCTCTGACGGGGCTTGGTTGGTACATCCAGTGATCTGTTAGCACATGAGGAGAGATCATAGCCAAATATACATTCACACATCCAGCTGTGTGGGTCAACAGGAAGTATATTTTTATCATGATCACTTAAGTAGCATTTACTGCTCTTTAATGTTACAACATGGACTATATTCAATATTGCTAGACTCTACCAGAGAGTAAAATCAAATCATGATTTAAATGAAGGGGGCCTACAAGGAACCCGGAGGGGGACTTTTTACAAGGGCATGTAGTGATAGGATGAGGGGGAAAGGCTTCAAACTGGAAGAGGGGAGATTTAGAATAGGTATCAGGAAGAAATCTTTCACTGTGAGGGCGGTGAGCCCCTGGCCCAGGTTGCCCAGGGAAGCTGTGGCTGCCCCATCCCTGGAGGTGTCCAAGGCCGGGTTGGACGGGGCTGGGAGCAACGTGGGGTGGTGGGAGGTATCCCTGCCCAGGGCACGGGGGGTTGGAACGAGATGATCTTTAAGGTCCCTTCCAACCTAAACCATTCTATGATTCCAATCCAATCTAATGGATTAACATTTACGCTACAAGCACATTCATCAAACAGGCGTGGGGGAATGACACGTTTCTTTAGGAAGCTGCATTCCTCCTGTTACAGCAGTGAACAAAGTGAGCACACCAGCTACAACAAGATCTGACCAAAATAAAGACCATCACATAATCTGCACATGTGATGTGGTCCAATCTGGATCTACAGGAGCAGTTGTATAGCTGCAAAATGGACAGACATGTTTGATGGGTGACAGCAACTGAGAAAACAAGCTGAAGTATCCCTAGAAGTGGGGTAACAAAGTGGATAACATGTTTTTAAAGTGATTCACTGACATCATATTTTTGTCATCATATTTTTGTATGTGTAACCCATGGATCAGCCATAAAGAACCACCAGCAACTCAGCAGCCACTGCTATTAAATGCCCGTATACACAAACAATAGAGGCATATTTACCCATGTGTATTTTCTTCCCCCTACACGCTCTGCCTTTCCGTTTGTGCAGTCACTCGTGGGTGCAAATTTCCCTACAGTAACTCACATTTATTTCGAGTTCTCTTGTATAGGCTCTGTGCCACATCATCCCGATATATTTAGATGGGGTCAGATGCCCAAATATCTTTAAGGATGCAGTTAAACACCCCCTCTCCCCCTGCTCCATGCTTTTTCTGAGCAGAACCAACACCTACCTGCCATTCTTTGCACTCCTTATGCCTCGACAACCCGAAAAGCGTGATTGCGTTATATAGCTGCCAGAACTACAAAGGGGAAGAAAAAAAAAAGCAATTTCATTACCAGCAAAACACCTAAAACCTTAGAAACATTTGCCATGGGTGCGTATGATTCAAAGCACCTTTTTATGGTGCTGCAGCTGCAGACCCTCCCTCCCAGGCCCTGTGCCACAGAGGGAGGAATGGGATTACCCAACTTACATGCCCAAAGAACAAGAAGGGAAGGAGAAACGTCAGCCCCCGCCACATCCAGGACTGAAATCCTTCTGGAAAAGGTTAACAGAAGAGGCAGAGAGTGAGCACAGAAGAGCCTGGAGCAGAGCTGCAGCCCTCCCCGCCCAGACCACCCCATAAGGATTATTCCTGTACTGCTCCGCAATAACCATCCAATTTAAAAAATACACTTGAAGGCTGTGGTAATGGGAGGAGGATGAAGACAGGGATGACCAAAACCTCCATCTTAACCCTCTCAAGAGCTGAAGGAGACCAGAGCTCTCTTCTCCCAACCTGCAGGACCTGAGGAGAGGATAAAAGCCTTGCTCCCCTCCCTGCCGTGGGACACAGGCAGCAGGGCAGGGGGGCAGCAGCTCTGCAAAGCTCACTCTCGGAACACCACACCCCCCTCTCCCTGTCACCGCATCTAAAACCTGCGCAAACAGAGTATTGCAGAACACCTCACCTACTGTAAGGTCCAAGTGGTTTCTCTCCCCCAAAGCACGGAGTCTGTAAAGGCAGCCCCTTTGATAATAATATTGTAGGAACTGAACGCAACCTGGAGGAGAGAAAACATCGCTGCATTGGCTATTCAGAAGTATAAGCATATCAAACTTCCAATAATGTTTAATCCAACAGAATTTAATTATTGCTTATATTTGTACATTGTACTTTTGTGTTCTATCTTTATATTTCTACAGTTTAATACTCCAGTATTTACCAAGCAGAAGCGTTTTCTTCTAAGCACGTAAGATACAAAACTATTTTATCCCATGAATTAGCAAGGTAAGATATACTCACTCTGAAATATTGAAAATGCTAAAAATTGACTGCGAAACATTTGATACATGAGTCCATCTGGCCTGAAAGCAAAATACAAAGGAGGTCTGTTTGTTTGATAAAAAGCATATGATGCAGCGCACATCCCCTCCTCAGCCAAACCGGATCCCATTAGCAAACCAAGCAGCTGGTACCCAACCTGCTCCACCCCACCGGGAGCCCAGACAGGGAGCTACAGCCACACATCACAACTCCGGCGGGTGACAGGCACTCTCATTGATGCGTTTGCCCTCCCCAACATGTATAAATGCTGCCCCCTCCTATTCATTTGCTTATTGCAGCTTTCTCTGGGCAGCAAAGCCATTCAGGAGCATCTGCATCAAGAATCCAAGCTGGGGAGCAGGGGGTGGTTGTGCTCCTTCTCCTAAGGATAGTTCACGATACATAGAGGACAGGGCACCTTCTGCTTCCAGCCACCGTGCCATCCCCTTACATATTCACTAGCAGAAACATTTGCTGTTTTAAAACCATTTTTAATTATTAACCAATCAGTTGAGACAGGCTGCACAGGGGCCGTACACGGGGTGCGTCGCTGCGCTGCCTGACCACCACCACCACCTGCGGGAAGGTAACTGGCAGTTTTGGCTTTATACTCTGTTTGTAATCTGGGTTCAGTAAAGGCACCAAACAGAATTCATTTTGTGGTGTCCTCCCTCTAAAGCAAAGTGCTGCTTGTTTGCTTAGTTACACAGAGACAGAAATCAGGGAGACTTGCAGAGATTTTGGTACCATCAGCACAACTACAGCTTAGGGTTTGGGTTTCTTTTTAAATCAGCAATGTAAATACGAACTTGCAGTGTTGTATTTATCATTGAAAACATCTGTAACATCAGACAAATATTAAGTGTGATGCTTCGCCATGCGCCCGTGTGGCCACAGCTTCATGGTCACGCTGGATTTAAATGCTCAGATGATGTAAACACCGTGAAATAGGCTTGAAGCACCTCAAGCAGGCGAGAACAGACTCACCACGTTAACATCACCCCAGACAGGAACGTGGAAACGTAGTGATGAGACACCCACCAGCCTTTGATCCTGAACAGAAAAAAAAAAAACGTGGCAGTTAGATAAGAAACATGGATTTTGGCACAGTAAGTCTGGCTTCACAGACAAAAAATGAGCCTGACTTGGGGGAACAGGAAGGACAGGGAACAAAACAGTTGGCCCAACTCAAGCAAAAGGGTGCTGTGGAGCACTGTCCTGGCAATACGGCTTAGTTGGGGACACAAATCCACGACTGCTGGAGGGAGATTCAGGACCGGGGCACATCTTGCGTGCTTCCACAAGCTTTCCAGCACAGCAAGAAGCAGCAGTTCCCACAGAACGAGGTACCCCGGTGACTAATGAAGCACAAATTTCAGCCCACACACCCCTTTTATTTTGTCACGCCATGCAAATAAGTGACATTTCCAAGTCCTTCCTATGAGGTGGCTGTTTCTTTCAGACACGAACACTGCAGAAAGCTCAGAAAATTACAGCAAAGTGAGCAAAGGCTACAGCGAGGCAGAATCAAGAAGTGAAGAGCTGCCCCAGGGCTGGCACTGCTTTGGAAACTAAGCCAACACAACAGGTTCATTTTGGGGCATTTCCAACCAAAGGTGCGTGACCTCTAACACAAGACAGCACCTGAGTTGCTGTGACCAACCTCTGCGGATGCAGCAAGCGCAGGCTCAGAGGTTTCTCTGCTGGCCTCGGGCAAGTGACTTTACACCCCCATGCTTTTTTTCCTCTTCGTCTCTGGCCATACTGCAATCCCCCCCTCTCTGGAAAGCACCCCAAAACAAGGCATCCCACCCGCAGCAGCCCTGGGGACAGCCGTGCTCGCAGAAGAGACTGCTTCATCCCTGCTGCCCGCAGTCAGCGCTGGGAACTGTGTCCTCCAGCAGCTCCCAGAAATCAGCTCATTTTTAAGACTTTGCCCCCGGGCAAAGCAAGGGGGACCCTGGTTTTCCCACTGCACACATCACACCGGTCTCTGGCTCCAGGCACAAACCCCCTCTTGCATTGGGAGTGGGGACCACAAGCATCCCGCCGGCAATGCCGACACAAGACTCCCAGAAACACTCCCTCCCATCCCCATTTTTTTTGAGGAGATCATGGAAGCAACTGGCTTCAGAGAGGGAAGTGACTGGCTGAAACAAGGAGCCATAAGCTGCTGCCAGCTGATAGTTAGGCATTACTACTTAATTAGGTACACTGACGCCTGCCACTAATTCAAGTGCTGGTCCGCTCCTGTACAAGCACCACTACAAGGGAGAGTAGAAGTCATCATTCGGAGCAGGAATGAGTGCATGAAGCTGGGCTAACGCAATGCTAGCTGCTCAAAGGTGGCAAACGAAACACATTAGAAGCCCAATTAATTAATGCAACAGGGAGCTGCAAAGGTTGCTGCTGCAGCAGCCACTCGCCCAGCTGCAAACCAACATGCAGACTCACGCCTGGGAAGAGACGTGGTGATTGCTGCGGTTTCCCCTCACCAGCCTATCTGGATGATGAAAACTGGGGACATGCAACCACCAGGTTACGGCTAAAAATCTAACACCAGACTCCAGGTTAAGTTACACAAGCGCAAATTCAAGCAACTTCTCAACCCAGACCTAACAGAGATGCTCCAGGAGCGATTCACCAGCAGGACCTCACCACCCTGCCGTGGGATACTAAGGGTGTCATAAAGAAAGGAGGGCTTGGAGTAAGGATCATCTTTCAGTTAGCTTCTCCCAGGGTTTTACTTGTGTTCCCAGCTCTTTATACCCTTATCTCCTAACTGCCAACTTTCCCTTGACACAACTGTAACTGAGTCAAACACTTCAGGAGACGCAGCAGTGACCCGCAGGACGGCCACGCTAACTGTGGGGCATAGACCCAGTACCTCGGGTTGGTCCTTTCACTGAAAACATACAGATGCTTATACTCCAGACCACATCTATAACTAACCCACAGCTACCAAGAACATCCAACACTTTGGACAAATTGCTTATCGACTTCTAGGAACTGCATCTTCTCCTCCCTCCTCAAACCTTAGGTGGCTACCTGCCCTCAGAAGCAACCAGGGAGGGGGATGGAGACAGCAGACCCCACAGAGAGGCATCAGCATCTCAGATTTGCTGGGCTTCAGCACA
Organism: Pluvialis apricaria; assembly: GCA_017639485.1. Classification (NCBI taxonomy): domain Eukaryota; kingdom Metazoa; phylum Chordata; class Aves; order Charadriiformes; family Charadriidae; genus Pluvialis; species Pluvialis apricaria. Next base: position 3,381,877 of record CM030022.1, read on the forward strand.
AAGCTGAATCTGCTCTCGTGGCTTGTTCTTCTTTTAAGGACATTTCATGCTTTAAATAGTTTTTGCAGGTGGCACAGTACCTGGATCCATTGCTAATGAGAATGCTTTCCCGTATCGTCAGCGTGCAGTAATACCACACTAACAGAAAGTTAAACACTTCATCTGTCACCCTGTTAAAAAGAAAAAACACACGGTAAAAAAAAAATCCTGTTAATTTAAAAAAAGACACATTCAAAAAATCCCTGTTTTTCTTCCCTCCCCTTGGGCAAGTAAAAACCTGCCCAAGTGAGGCCATGGACATGAAGCCTCAGTCCTGAACATCTCTAATCCACATGCAGAGCCGCGAGCATCGGCAGCACCGCGGGGCTCAGAGTCCTTTCCTCCGGGAAGTGCCCCGTGATATAACACTGCAGATCCTGAGCCGATAAGCAGGTATGCAGAGATGACATTAATTCCTTCTGAAGGAGAGAAAGCACCATGGAAGCAGCAGATGATCCAATTTAGAGAGGCATTTCCAGGCTAATTCAATGAGGAGATTCCATGAGATCTATATAAATCCAATCAACTAAAAGAGCAGAAGAGCATTACACTCGGGGGGGGGGGGGAAGTCTTTATTTTGCCATTTGCAAACCCCTGAAGCCAAAGGGATTCAGGGCAGCCTCTGCATGCGGCAGCACCTCTCTGGTATGATCCTGCATTCACCCCAGACCCAGAGAGACCTCAGTGGAAGTGCCCAGCACCAATACCTTCCTGTTTTTCAAGCAAAACTGAATACTGGAAGCTTGTTGGTGCTCAGATGCTTTATCGTGACCTAGAGGTAACGTTTCAGGTCTGACCATTTCACGCAAATCCTTGCTTGTTGCATTTGCAACCCCAGAGCTGCAGCACGGTGCTGGTCCCTGCCTGGGACAACCCGCAAGCAAAACCCACTGCTCATGCCGAAGCACAGCATGATGGCAGAACAACAACAGATCAGGAAACACGATGTTGGACTTCTCTTAGTTACAAGAGACTTCAAAAAAATGTTAAACATGGAAAAGCAAGTAGCTAAAATACAGATCCTGCTGGTGTTGAAGAAGAGGTGTAAAAGCCATCCTGCTGTCCAACTACTCAAAGCCTAAACATTGCCGGAGCCCATCTCACCATCCTTAACAGAAGCGAAGGCAGTTCAAACCCAGCACACTTTTATTCAAAATACTTGATTGAAAGTGAAAATGCAGGCTTACCTGTAGTGGAGAATAAACCTGCAGGTGACGGCCCCGAGTAACAAGATTATCGTCAGATAAAGTTTGAACTTCTCATATTCGTCCTTGTAGGCAAACCTGGAAGGGAAAAGCTGCCGTTTACGGACACAAACAGGCATTTTATCAGAACACAGCTTCACTTTTTTCAAACCAGATACAAATCCACACGTCAAGCCCAGAGACAGAGGTTTTGCTTGAAACACTTCGAAAACCAGCAGACAGCAGTGAAAGGCAGTATTCTGCCTGCTGGGTCCGCCTAGGCTGCACAGCCATTACACTACAAGACAATGGCTTCAGTCTGCAAGAGCTGGTTTCTTGGTTGGCACAGGGAAATTTGAAAAAAAAAAAAATCTCCCTTTTCTGAAGCACTGTATGCCTAGAAGGCACAATACCATTTTTCATTTAAAAAAAAAAAATAAACCCAACCAACCCAAACCCTTACAATTAAGGCAACAGGCTGGGCCAGGCTTAAAAGCAAGTGATGGACAGAATCTATGAGCAGCACGAAGCCCTATGTCATGGTCCAACTTGCCCACCCTCGACAGTTCATGTTTTATCAGATCCAAGAGGAACTCATTCCTGTCTCTGGACTTCAGTCCATATCCATGGACAGCCCCAGGGAAACCCAAATTCACACGCACGGAAACACACACTCACTTTGCTTGGTTACTCAGGAGAGTTACATTCACGTTTCCCAGCACCAGATTTAAGTACAAGCTGGAAGACAAAAATGAACAGCAGATGCAGGTAAGTCATTTTATTTGAACGCCGCAAGATGACCCAGATCAGAGCTGAAAACACCGGCGTATCTGCCAAAGCCACCTTTGTTGTAGGTTTTCAATTAAGACAAACCGGAGAGAGAGAGTACAGAAGAGATTTAAGCGTCAAAAGATTGGTCAGCATTTTCAAGAAGTTAGAGAAAAGGTTTATTTTCCTGGTCCCTTTTCTGCACTGCAGTCTAAGGGTGAGATATGTAGTGTGCACCGTCCAAACCCAAAAATAACGGGGAGAAACTGGAAGAAAAATTTCTGATAGAGGCGTCTGAGGGGCTGTGCAACCCTTGACAACTGAAAGAAATCTGTCCTAGCAACCCCACTTGAAGCAAAGTATAAATTTTAATTTGGTTGAAAACGCTAATTAAAAAAAAAAATGAGAGAGAGAAAATTCTTGTGCTGATTTAGTCTTACAAAAATTAGCAGAGGAAAACATCAGTGTGAAACACTGAATTGCACAATCTCTCGCCAATGCAGGGTTACTTTTATTTTAACAAAAAAACCTGCACTGCCTACACTCAGTACATTTACAGGCACTTCCAGCTAATGAATTCTGTATACGACTGACACAGCAGCTCAGCAAGAGATTTATGACTAATCCAGTTTTACATGTATTTCTTCAACATGCACATTATCCCTTTGGGAACAACACCGCTGTGAACACTTTTAAAAAAAAAAAAAACAACACCCTTCCTGGAGCGCGTGCCTCCCCGATGAAGCACGTACCCGTTCTTCTTCGGCAAGTAGGCTTCCATGTCGAAGAAGGCATTTTGCCTCTCCTTGATCTGGGTGCTGATCTCCTGAATGAGAGCAAACTCTTCAGGACTCGCTCTGGGCTTGCACCTGCAAGAACACAGAAACAAGATATGCCCATTTATGCTTTTACCTCCTTTTTATTTAAAGGAAAACAGCGTTGTCACAAAACCCACGCTGTTAAAAAGCTCACTGTGTGAGTTGACGCCATTGCGCACTTTGCTCCTACATTTCTGCAGGCTTACCATGATTTTATTTCACTGCCTGCTTTATGTTGGTGTAAGTTATTTCAACTGGGTGGTTTATAAATCAGCTTCTCTCTTTTCATTTCAGCTGAGTGACAGTATCCAGTACCTCATCCCAGGCAGGGCACTTAGGCAATATTGTGCTTTTTTGCAGGAACTCCTTCCACTTTGGGAACTTTGTGCATGGTTTCAGGCACTGCTCTTGCAGAGGCTGCAGCTCTTTCGGCATTAAATATTTCAGGATGTAATAACAATGCACAGCTGATGATTTACTGACAAACTGCGGTTTTACCAATTAATGTAAAACAGCAAGCAGCGCAACCCGTTAGCAACTCGTGGTGTCGGAGGTGGTGTATTCAGACCTGCACACAAGGAATTTAGCTGGTGGCTCCCGGCGATCAGCCAAGCAGCCAGAGAGAGTTCCCTCCTGGAAATCCACCCCGGAGCGAGTTACACCTTCAGGTTCCAGGACTGATGCTGCTCTCCCAGCACAGCTTAGGAGCAAAGCTTTGCTCACCTAGCAAAACACGCAGACCAAAAGCTGTATGGTCCTGCAGCGTACGGCACGTACTGCAAGGATGCAATCCCACACAGGCTCCCACAAGGATCTTCTTTATTTACAGGACTCCACCTCTCATGGGGTTACGAACATTTTACCTGGCTGTGATAGACGGAGGCGACTCAAGAATAATACAGAGCAAATTTACCACCGCAACACAGATTGCGTATTAAAATGCTAAAAACCCAAACATTTCAGCCCTTTGGGAAGGAGGAACATCCCATGCCTGCCTCCTCCACCCTCCAGGTCTCCCGTTACCGTTGCAGGCTGTGCTTCAGGTCCCTTAGCGTCTTCTTCTGCCGGTGTATGGAGCTGCTGCAGGCTGTCTGCAAGCTGGTGACTTCCTCCAGTTTCTGCCTGTAAACTTTGTGCGTTTCCTGCAGGAGAAGAGGAGAGGATTGGTAGGAAGAGCCCTTCTAGGTTACATATTGCTTTTGGTCCTCACCTCTGAAGAAAGCAAGCAAAACCTTGTTTTTTTGGGAGCCAACAGGCACTACTGCAAACAACCAAGGAGGGGGTGATGCTAAACCAGCGCAGATCCAACACAGCTTAAACGGACATTAATGAAGTTCCTGCAAAACAAAGAGCATCCTCTGCATTCGTCTCGTTTCCTCTTTCTAATGAGCTTTCCCACTTGGGAGCTCCTTGTTCGCCATCCCACCCTGTAATGAAGCCCTAAGCCTCTGTTTGATCCCAATCTGTCCCCATCAAATGGGTGGCCAAACCCCAGAGCAGGAACTCTGATTTCACAGATAGATTAAGCTGGGGGGGGAGGTAGATGAGGAGCCAGAGGAAAAAAAAAAAAAAAAACCAACACAAAACCAGGCACAGACCCACGCCTGGGGGTTTAGACACCTCCTGGCCACCACTGGCACCCCTACCCCACGTATGTTCAAGCAACCTACCTAAGAACTTACCCCTCCCCTCCCTGTGGCATTAGATGCTCTTCTAGAGGAACTTTTTTACCACAGCTCATTCATCCTCTGAAGCTCCCAATTAGTGTTTGGCTGGCCGTAATGAGGACGCGCTAACCAACTGCAAGCCCACTGAGAGGTGCCTCTGCTCCCACATCCCTCCCTCTGCTCCGGAATAAACGTGCTGGGCTTTTCCGCCCTTTGCAATGATTTCACCACCCTCCCAAGTGCAGGGAGACCTTGGGAAGAGCTAGCCAGCCACCACACAATGCCCTCTGGGCAAATTTTAAGATCTGTAACAACTTGGAAAACAGAGTTTGTAGAGTTAGCGCCAAGAGAAGGCATGGGTTAAATGGCTATTTGCACGGCTGCTTTATCTACCGGCACATCAACGACCACAGAGAATTACCATTGGTTTTCCTTGAGCATAAACACGGTGCTAAAACTATACAAAACAAATCTTTGCTCTCCTCCTCGTTAGCACCTGGCTGTTCGCTGTTCATTATTTACAGGAGCAATGCAAAACAAGCTCCAGTATCCGATTTAAAAACCTTAATGACCAAACTAACCATGTCCAGGCACCACAGCTCTCTTTGTTTCAGGATTGGTTTGGCTTTACTTAGCATGGGCAGGACTTCAGGGCTCCCGGGATTGCACAGTAACTCGTTCTGCTTCTCTAGATGTCATGCAACAGTGTCTTTTAAAAGGCTGGTTCAAAGGCTGTAAGAAGCTCTTTGCCAAATAAGCGTTCAAGTAGTTATCGGAAACACAAACACGCAGAGTTGAGAGCTGGTACATTCTACCACTAGCCAAAAACATCGGGATAATGATTTCAAAATTACACTGGTATTTAGAGGAACACAACATTTGCTAGTAGCAAAGTTATTTATTCATCAAGAGAGGCGACTGCTTACAAAGGCGACCCACAGGCAGTGCAGGGAGCTCAGCGCTGTCTTTAAATTAACACGTATAACCCACAGGCCAAATACCTGCCTGGAGGGTCAGGTCTGGCCACAGCTCGCTCTCCGCGCAGGAAACAACACGTGCTGAAAAACAAAGGACCCGTGCACCAGGGAGAGGAGTATTTTCGCCCCGCGTTGAAGAGCTTCCCGGCACGAGACATCAGAGTTGTCTCTGCACCCAAGTTTACAAGTTTTACAGTGCCGGGGCAGCAACCGCCCAGTTTGCAAGTGGAAATTGCGCTGCCCAGTTTGCCCGCAGACGAAGGGCAGGTAACAGTTCAGCACGGCAGCCCCACGCTGCAACTGCGCGATGCTTTCTGTAGGTACCTCAAGGTCTATTTTCCATTGCACTCGCAACAGGCCCACTCGTGGTCAGCACTTGTTCATTTCCAGGACTCAAACCACATTCACGGGGAGCCCTTGCAGGGCTTTCTCCTAATCAAAATCTGGTTTGTATGTTCATACACAGGGTTTAAATTAACAAGCTGTTGCAGGACAACTTGCATTTTCCCATGTCCCTGCCCCAAAATAGCAATATGCCGCTGCCCCAAGCTCTTTCTCAGGCTGCTGCTCCAGAGATGAGTCCCTGCCCTGGCAACCCAAACCGTAAAAAAACCGCAGATGTGGCTGCTTAGAAGTGGTTTGCAAACCTGGATGTCCCCCAACCCTATCTCACACAGGAGGCCCCCGCTGCCCAGAGGGGTTGCTCGGTGCTGCTGCGCAGCAGCATCAGCCCCTTCAAAGCCCCTCAAGTCAGAGCTCCCCAAATAGAAGCGTAGCCCCAAGTGTCCCATGCCTGGCACTGGCACATCAGGGGCAACAACTACAACCACAGTCCAAGGTCGTCCTGTGCAGGAAAAGGAAGACACAGCCCTCGACACAGAACTTACAACACAATTGTAAAATATGAGATGGGGCAGGAGTGCATCGAAACAGAGACTGTTTTGCTCCACAGGGCTGGCACTGCTCTCGACACACAATAAAATGTGCACCATCAATTTTTTTTTCCCCACTGGCATTGCGCAAGAGACTCTTTTAGTGGAGGTGACCAAAGTACCTTGGAAAACACCAACAAGGAGCTCCTTCCAAACACGAGCAGCAGCTCCTGTGCGGCCCAAGACCAGCATTTCCAGCTGGAGATGAGAGTCAGGCCAGCCAAAAAGGGCACTGAAGCGGGGTGATACAGATGCAGAGGGGGTCAGGCTGCTGCTGGGAAAACCAGGCTCCTCAAGAGCAAGAGACCCTGCGAGTGTGTCCAAAAAACCACATGAAAGGGTAAGCACAAGCGGACACCCACATCGAAGTACTTTCTTGCTAAAGAGTTGGGGTTTGTATCCCAACACATCACGGTTTGATTTGAATCCAGCTGGGGAGCACAGAGATTTCCTCCGAAGCACTGAAGCACCACCAGCATCTCACGGAGCTGGAGCAGAGTCACGTCCTCAGGACAGCGCCGCGTTCCCCTCTTCTGCAACACCGCCTCCAGATTATGACCCCTGAAGGTCTCAGATAACGGACATTATCCCAACTTTTCACCTCTACTGTACTAAGCCCTGGGGAATTATACCTTGTGCCACCAGCAGCTGCAACCCACCAAGAAGCATTTCTACTTTCCTGTTACAGGTGGGGAAACCCGAGGCAGGGAGAAGCCATTGACAATTTGCTGAGGTTTAGGTCAGACTCGAGCAGCGCGCTCTGCGAGACGGCCGGTCGGTGCACGCAGGATTTACTGCAAACACATAATCAACAGAACCACGCCAGCCCACGACACCACCACCCCCCAACACCCAACCACCACCTTTCCTTCTGTTAACGAGCGTACAACCTGCACTGACTTTTAATGAAGACAACGAGCTAAATCTGGAAAACGCCCCCTTTTTTTTTTGTGGCGTACATTCTGTTTTACAGCCTAAAAGAGGCTAACGCAGCGAGAGAACAGCCGGCCGTATTTTAAAACAAGCTTAAAGATTTAAAGCACGTGTACAGGCGCAGCGTTGATGACACTCGGGGAAGGGAAGGTTTCTGGAATTAAAAGCATTTTACAGAAACAGCGCTCAGCCCCTGCTCTGAGGTCTTCCTGTCCCTCAACGCACTTTTGCGAGGTGGAAAAACCATCGCACCCCACCGGAGGGAACGAAGGTCGGGCCGGGCGATGCTCGTGGCACGGGCGTTACCTGCATCGCCCCTCGGGCCGGGGGTGCACGAAAACGCGGGGTCCCCCTTCCCCACCCTCGCTCCGGCAGTGGGAACCGCATCCCCTCAGGCGCCTCATCACACCTACCGGGGGCACGGTGGCAGTTTGGGTCTGGGATGCCCCGTCGCGTCTGCCGGGGGGTACCCAGGGCACAGGGCTGTGCCTGGGGGGGCTGTGGGAGGCCGCGCACCCACCCACTGCCCGCACCCCGGGCCTGCGGCCACGGCGTCACGCACGGGCGAAGCGAGGACGGGGTGGGGGGCGGCGAACCTTCCCGCACCCCCGGGATGCTCCTTACCGAGGCCGCCCCAAGCCCTCCGGGGGAAGGGGTGAGCGGAGGGGACCCCCTGGGGGTGGCGCACCCGGCGCTGCCGGCCCCGCTCCCGCAGGGCCCCCTCCCAGCCTGCAGCAGCGCGACCGGGCGGGTGGTGGGGAGAAAGCCCTGGGGATAGGGGGGGGGGGGAGGGAGCCGCCCCGGCGCCGCGCCGCCCCGCGCAGCGATGGGGGAAGGCAACGCAGGGCGAGGGGAGCAGCGGGACGCGAAGCCGGGCGAGGCACCGCACCACCCCTCACCTGGAGCTGCCGGAACTCCTCCTCCAGCTCCCGCCACTCGCCCCGGCACCGCTCCAGCTGCACCCTCATGGCGCGGCGGCGGCGCGGCGCGGCGCGGGCTCTACCACCGGCGGCGGCGGTGGCGGCGGCGGCGGCAGCCCGCACCCGGGCCCGCCGGCCACGTGCGCCCCTGACGTCATCGCGCGGGGCTGGGCGCGGCGGCGCGGCGGCGCGCGCCACCCGCCGCCCCGCCCCGCCCCGCCCCGCCCGGCCCCGCCCTCCGCCTGAGGCGAGGGCTCTCCTCAGCCGCTGCACCCCCCCGCCCCCGGCCCCGGTGAGGTGGTGGGGGTCCCCCGCGCCTCTCCCCTCCCCCGGAGCCCTTCGTGCTGTGGCGGGGCCCGAAGCCCTCCGTGGGGTTGGAGGGGCTGAGGGGAGGGAGGGAGATCAAACCCGAAACCCCTCGGTGTGGCGATGGCGGAGCCGTCTCTGAGGGACGGTCCCCTCAGAGGGACGCGCGGGCTGAGGTGACCGCGCACACCTGGGCTGAGGCGGCCCAGCCCAGCAGCTGCTTGGGGTCGGGGCACAGCGCGTCGTTAAGATCAGAAAGAGAAGATGACGAGGCGATTCCTGATCTTTTCACATTACTATACCAGTGATAACCCGCCTGGCGGCTGGACTGGCAAACTGGGAGCGGGGCCTGGTGGCCTCTGGGCTGTACAGGTGCCGTGGTGCACAGGGCTGCTGCGAGGGGCTCACGGTGAGAGTAATGCACAGGGCGGGCTGTGAGGGACGGGAGCTATAAAGGCCGTGAATGTTGGTGCTGTGCTTCTTGGAGGGTGGGTTTGTTGCAAAAGGGTGGAAATAGGCAAAGTGGAAGAAAACAGGAAGGGAAAGGAAGCAATTAATAAAAAAAAAAAAGGTACAAGTGGGAGGGGAGGTGCGAAGCCAAAGTAAAAACTTGAGCGCAATCCTGTCTTTTCACAGAGTATCTGTAGGATCCCGTTTCCTTGGATTCAGCACAAACAACTGAAAACGTGGTGTAGGGACCCTCCTCAGCATGCACACAGTGTGCAGTGGTGCTTTTCTAGGTCTATATTAGCACTGTTTGCTCGTTTTATGCCCTTTTTGTACGTTCTTTTCATATGTGTGTGGGTGGACACCTGAAATGCAGTCGATGACCTGCTGCCTGCCTCTGCGCTCGGTTTCCAAAGGAACCTGCTCAGAACCTGCGCTGGTTGGGGATTTCTGCTGATTTAACAACCACCAGCCATGGGGATGTTGCGTCCCTTCAGCTCCTCCAGTGAGGTCTGCGATTGTGCAGAGGTCAAACACGTGTTGTGGCAGGCCTTGATAATCTTGAACTACAACAATAAGAAGTGTAGTATAAATGTCACAGGAGTTTGTTATATCTGTATTAAATTTTCCTTGGATTCTAGCATTTGTCCACAATCCTGTGTAATGGGATCTTATGTTGCAGGAAGCCTGCAGGATTCTGGATTACAGAAAAAGAATCGCATCTCAGGTCACAGCTTTAATTCTGCGCTGGATACGTGCTGAAACTTTCCAGTTCACCACAAGGTTGGAGCACTCCCTACCAATAAAATTATTTTCCTTTCTCACATGAAAGTAAGCCCTCCACCTTTGCAGTTGCTCTGTCATCTCAGCTCAGTTTATCAGAGAGCCACCCCTAAAATGTAGCTGCATTTCCTTCGGGCTTGCTCTGCTCATTAAATCACACTCTGAACCAAGCATGCTCTGAATTCATATAGAATTCATCAGTACTCATAGAATGCATCATAAATTGTAAATAACCCTTAAAACTATGAATTTCACTCCTGAGCTATCAGCCTCAAAAGAACAGAAGAAAGCTCTTAATGTGACTTGTGGATATTTGCCCTGGGCTATAATTCTACAGCCTGATGACGCGTTCGTTAGGGCCGTGGTCTGTGTTTCTGTGGGCGCCGCGTGTACAAAGGCAGGAAATGTTGTGCATTTCCCACTCAGAGCCAGGCTGGCCCTGGAGCCCTCCCGGAACAGCCTCACACGGAGGAATCACCAGGCCTTTATTCAAAACTTTCCTACCTCTTCCCTGCGTGTCTTGACAAGGAACAATTCTTACGCATATTGAGGCTGTGTACAGTTATAACCCCAAAAGATTTCTTTCAAAGCCTTTTAACTAAGACATGCTAATTATTAATATTCATTCAAGAGGTCTGTTTCTTTAAAACAGTAACACAAAAGGATTTCATTAAACACAAATAATGTGAGTGTAGCACAGCTGGCCCTACAGCTGGTTCTAACAGTATTTAATGTTGCACCGTTACAAAAGATTTCAGAATTACCTGTAATCTCTTTCTACCTCCTGGGAGATTATAGCAGTTTGTATAATCTCATTATTTCAATCACATCTTTGTGAATAAAATCAAAGCAAGGTAAGATAACAGTGATTTTTTTTTAACTAGAACTAGAGAATTTATTTATTATAGTGTATATGATTTTACTTCCTAAGAGTGGAAGCTGCAGATTTTAATTAGATCTATCAGTTTTAAAAGAACTCTAATTTCTGAGTTAGGAGTCATAAAATAAAAAATCACATAATATATATCACAGTCTATTATCCTGAGTAACTTAAGTTTCCATATCCATGTTCTCGGCATTCGTTTTATTTAACTATCAACTTCTCTTTTGGTTTTCAGGCTTTTTGCAATTTTTATTTCTACAACTAAAACATGCTCCAAAACTAGATTTCTTGAAGGAAGAGACTCAAAAATCTTAATAAGTGTTCATCCATTTAATTTTGCACTAAGTTTTCAAATTGGCGGTCTCCTTAATACAGATCCTGCAAAGAGTAAGAGGATGTGCACTAATCCAGAAAGCGTTCCCAGTGATACCTGTGGAAAATTGCAGACCAAATTCACATCTTCCTGCTCCCGTGGCCGGGGACACGGGGAAGGGACAGTGGAAGGGCAGCAGGGGTTGTGTCTGGTAGGGCTGTGCTGGCCCATGTCCGGCTCTGCCTCCATGAGTGACTCCTACAGAAAAGACATTTAAAAAATCCAGTCTTTGTGCATTATGTTTCCTGTCTGAATTAAATGTTTATCTTTGGGGGAAAAAAATACAGTTAAAATTCCCTCATTATTAAAAGATATGTAGGAATAACATAGTTAGAGGTTTCGGTTTTTTCTATCTAACTGAAATGTACCCCTAAATATCTGCACCCATTGCATCCAGTGGACAATCGAAGACCTTAGTGGACTATTGTAGGAGTGCAAATTCTTTTAGCAGCTGGATAAAGGATTTAGAGAGGGAATTTTAAGAGCCCAGAAGAGCCTTGGCAGCTTCCTGCCCCTCAGCCCTGGCCGGGGAGAGGGGGTCTGAGCAGCCGGCGTTCCTGGTGTCCCACACCTCACCTGTCCTGCCCTGTGCTAGGAGCAGCTTGTGCAGCTCGGCTGGAGCATGGGATAAACTCCTCAGAGCGCACACACTGGGATGTGTTGTTTTCTGGAGCCTGGTTTATCTCAGGAGAGCCTCTGTTCTTTCTACATATCTTTCCTTGTGGTCTGCTAAACAAACCACATATGGTCTTAGGTCAACAGCTAATTAACCCGGTCACATACACATACTCGATTTCAAGAATGCCTCCCTACCCAGCATAGCAAACAAAACCTGGGCAGTTGCCCTGTCTGGCTACTTCCCCATCCCTCCCTCTGCTCCCACAGCTTGGATGAGACTTTGATTCTATTTATCATTTTACAAAGGCAAGAAATGCTGCTGTGCAGGTTTAAGCAGGCTTCTTAAAAGAGGGTTTGGGGCTTCCTTGAAGTAGGTGCCTTAAACACAACTTACCCAAAAAGTTAAAATGTACAGAAGGACACCAGTGCCTTCATGCAACAGCACCGCACTGTCTTACCTGTGTTACCTGGGCCAAGAGCGTTGCACGGGCTCGTCCTTCTTCATCTGCATTTGAGCATGAAGTTGATCAGTTGGTCTTCTCTGTCCTGCCCCCGAGCAGAAGGCTGGCCTGGAGGAGGCTCATGAGGCTCCTTCCCTGTTCTCCAGCATCATTGTATCACTGGATTTCTGGAGCAGACAGCTGCTCTAGATTTAAGGCTAGAGCATATCTCACTTGTGTCAACATGTAATGAATGATGCCTTTCCTCTGAATTTGAATATTTTAAGAACATTTTTTTAAGTATCTTGCAAATCTAACATTCTGGCTTTTGAGTGACTGGCTATTGCTGCCAGAGATCTAAGGCGTTTGCACAGCAAATCTACAGATATGAAATCTATTTCGCCTTTACCTTAATTAATCCCAAACTCATCAACCATTCACTGCCAGAAAACATATCAAAGAAATTGAGTTAATAAATCAAGTTAAGGATCACAGCAAAATTGTGATTGTTCTTTTGGTGTTAAATTTTGTTCGAGTACATGTAGTTATATATGTACAGTCACATGTGAGCTTCTTTTCTTCACCCTCCAGACTATTTCTGAACGCAGATTCCATTCATTCTTTTCTCTTACGGTAATTGAGGCTGTTTCCTTAGATGCTTTCACCCTCTCCTAGATATACCGATTCTTTCCAGCGCACTACAAACAGGAAAAGACAAAATATAAATGTGGATGAGTCTCTGTTCTAACATCAGGTGACAATAAGCCATGATAAATAAAATACTTGGCACATATTTTAACTGGAAATTGGTACTGCTGATTCATCTTGTGATCTGGATTAATTCTTCAGTTAAGGACTTGAAGTGAGGCGTTAACTTGGGTATGGCCAAATTTATCTGCCTCCATCTTCCTAGTGTGATCTGCCTGTTTTAAAACAATATCAAGGGTCCTGCAAAGCACTCTAGTTATGCAGTAAATAATTCTCAGTTTTGGGAAACTTTACTAATTAACACAATCTTACATTTGAACAGTCTTGTGGCAGGTAGTTATGTAGAAAATTAGCCGTAAATCTGCGGCAAAGCAGACTCGTAGGGAAAGGATATTTCATAAGCATCAGCTTCAACAACTTCAACATTTCACTTTGCGTGAATATGTAGGTACTTCAACATTTCAGATAAACTAGAGTTCTTACTTTAGGTTGTTTTGATGTAAAATCAACAAGGTTTTTATCTTGAGAGCTGCTCCCAGCAAAAAGGAGGGAAGAGTTTTAAAGAAAAGCTTTCCCACAAGGCTGCCTCTTAAGCAAAAGTCAACCAGTGAAGTTTACATCTCAAGTCTTTCACTTCAATCCCTCCTAAATCCTGTAATAATAATTCTTAAAAACAGAGCAGTGGGGAAGCTCCTTTAGCGCTGCACCCACTCTGTGCTCATCCAGCTAAACCCGACACACGCTTGGTTGGAGTCCAAGACCCTCCCACCGCTTCCTCAGGCTTTTCTTTTGAATATGGCAGCAATAAAACACACATCTGAGCATCCTACTTCCACAGTATGTTGTTGTCACATTCTTCACCTTTAAAGAATTCCAACATATGTTTCTCTAAATGTTTTTTCTCTATTTATTCTACAAAGTTCCCAGAATAAACTTAAATTATTGATTCTGACAGTTTTCAGTTAGTTCGGGCATTTCACTTGGGTGATTCCCCAAGCTTTGTGGGAGCAAACTCAGCTCGGAGCAGCTGTCTCCTTTCATTGCAAAAATGATCGGTTTCAGATGTAGAATACTGGGGTCCTTTGGGTTCATTTAATTTAAAAAAAATCTTACTCTTTAAACTGAAAAAAATTAAGGTGCATCGCATGTCATGGGACCTTACTCCACAAATGGCGTATTTCTGGGCATTTTCCCCATGCATCCTCCCATTGCTTGGGTTGCTCTTCGGTGTGTCCAAACTGGGAGAAATTGGAGAGCTAAAAGTCCATTGCCACAAATTGTATTGGCAGTATAATGGGCTGAATTAAAGCATAATTTACCCTGACTGATTTAACAGCTTCCTTTAATAAATTCCCTTAATTAATGTAAGGTTTAATCAAATGCCAGACAACTGAAGCAACAACTGTCTGGACAGCAACAGAACCAAAGCCCTGTCATGCCCCAGTGGAGGAGGCTTTGCTGGAGCTCCTCAGTGGCAGTTACCAATGTCTGTGAGAGTAAAATGAAAAAACAATTTTAAAAAAAAGCCAAGAAGGAAATTTGGGGCCATATTTCAGCTAGAAAGACCGGAACAAGGGGAATTGCATCAAGGAAAAAACAAGTTCTGATCCTAGCCCATCCTAATCTGGATTTTGACCCTACTTTTCATAGCACCCTCAATGTTGTGCCTTGAAATGACTGCTTTTGGGAGAGGAAGAGGATTTGGTTGGGGCAATTTTGGGTCACTTCAGGTTTATTCACTTCAGCTGAATTATATATTCTATGTATCTGACATCCTACACAAAAATTTTCCATACTTCTTACTTATTAACAAAGTTCCTTCTCTTGTAGTGGAATGACAGTTTTTAAACAAAATTTGAGTCCAGTGAGTTCAAAAGAACTTTCTGAAAAAGCTGCAAATACCATCAGCTTCTTTCCAAGATGGACTAATTTTGCCTTTCTTGTGAGAAGAGTACACTTAAAATTATCTGCTTGGTACCCCTGGAGTACAAAAAAGTACAGAATTATAATAATGAGTGACAAAATAATTAAGTATAATTCAGATGTTTGCACCTGGACTAAGAAAACTGTAGATGGGAATCACGCATGGCCTCTTCCCAGATAATTGGCTCTGTGAAACCTCCTTGGTGGGGCCAGGAGGGTCTGCGAGGGCAGAGGTGCTGATAACCTACTCTGGGACCATGGAGGTAAAATAACAAACACACAGAGGCCGGGAGCAGAAGGATTTAAAATAAGCGACCCGGAAATGGAGGCATCGCCAAATGTTTCCCTCCATCGCATCCCAATATAGAGGGTTATGTAGAGGCAGTTTTCAGTTCCAATTTGTGAATTTTAATTTGTTGCTAAATTATTTTGATCCTTCTAAAGCCTTTATTGCATCTCAAATGGTTTCAAATGTATATTGAGTTCCAAATATGTATATAACTTCTGGGTAGCAAAAACTATGGTTAGGTGATACATAGTTTGGACTTGCAGTTTAAAAACCTTGGACAGCCTGTGCTGTTTAAAAATAAACAAGTGAAATTGTCTGAATTAGCTAATTATTTTAATTGACAAATTCTTAGTTAATTGCAGTGCAATATAGGGGCTGAAATATTCAAAATAATTAATACTTTTCCAGAAGGGACTGTTTCTGGTTGTAATTTAAGGCTGTACCTTTTGGGCTGCAGTAGGCATTTTTTCTTCTCCCTCATGGGTTTCTCTCGTTTCCTCCACAACCCCCGTCCCTCACTCCAGCCCCGTACAACTGGCCACAGTAACTAACACAGGAACGGCTGTCTTCAGTAATTCTTAGGCGCTGCCCAAAACCAGAATGCATTTACATGAATAAGTTTTAATAAATCCTTCCTGAACATCTTCACCTCATTTTTAATAACAAGAAATATTTTCTCTTCTATACGTATTTCCTAACTTGGTCAACTTCCATAGTTTTCTGTCTGGTTTTCCTGCTTAAAGAAGTCTAGAAGTTCCACCTCGCCTATCTCTCTGGATATAGGGAGATGCAGACCCACCCGCTGCTTCGGCATATCCCCTGCAGCCAGGGAGGAGATGCTGGGACCTGCTCACTGGTGGCTGCCATCTTCCCAATTCATCTAATCCAGCACTAGAAATTACATTTGTATTTTCCCATGGTACAGGTCTCCCTCCACCATTTCCATGCCAGCTTGCATGTTGGATGTAGAGCGCTTCTTCCCTCCCTCCAGCTCATTTTCCTTCTCCACCAGATTTCCCAAGGAGTGGCGTTGAGTCCTCCTGCTCCGTGACCCTCACACGCGTCATGGGGAATGCAATATTCACCTTCAGTCATGCTCACGCTTGGAATAAGTCCAAGGAGGAGGGTTTTTTCCTCCCCTGCCCATACTGACCATAGCAGAGACAGTCCTGGTTGAAACAGCCTTACAGTTTCATTATTTGCTGTATTCCCTGTTACTCAGTGTTACTCACCACCAAACCTGAAAGATCCTTCCCTGCTTTGAGTAAAAAATTGCACATTCCACAGTGGTCACCATCCCTTCACGAGCACCCTCTGTCCTGCCAGAGCATGGACACAGCATTTAAGCCACCTTCAATGCTACAAACATTGAAGATGGCAGACAAACACCCACAGGGAACACCGAGCTGTATCTCACCTCCACAGAGGCAGGGGCTTTTTTCGACCCGATTCCCCACCTACCTCAAAATTTTTACCATCTAGCCTGCAGTGCTGGGCACAAAAAATGTGGGAAAAGGATGAGAGTAAAGAAATGCATTTGGCTTATGGGAGTGAGACGGGAACTTTGGTTTTATACTTGAAACATGGTCAGCTAAGTACCCGTTGGGGAAGATTATCACAGACACCCACAAGGCCACAGTGGCAATCCCTGCTCACCGTGGCTGTGGAAGAAATGCAATGGCTGAGGGAATTACAGGAGAGAAGTGTCAGGTTTATTCAGATTTCTGTTTTGAGACCTGTGATGTGCATTTTCAGGAGGTTTCTCCTTCTTCTTAGAACTGATTTGTTTGTTACCTGTCAGTACCGTAATTAGTGCTTTCATTTCCAGGCTTCTGCTGCTGCACATGTAAGAAAACCAACCGGAGATGAAGCACTCACTGCTTATCAGCATTTTATATTCGGCTCGATAATCCTTAACTCAAAGACACGTAGCTACGGAGAACAGCATGCGCTCGGCGGCTCCGTGGAGGAGCCTGGCTGCATCCCTCGTTCTCACCATGGGGCGAGCGGGATGAGCCCCCATCCCGCCAGCATCCGTCTCTGCCCGCAGCCGCTGGGTCCTCCAGCTGTCCCGCAGCTCTCCCGGCCCGGCTGCGTTCCCGTGACCCTTTGCGCAGGAGTTTGGCAGAGTTGCTATGACGACCCTGCCGACGCAGCCAGCAGCACCCAGCCAGCACCGATGCAGCAGCCAGCACTCAGCCAGCACTGAGCGCAGGTTGGTGTCCACGGGGTGTTTCTCAGGGTGGGGGGTGGCAGGAGAGCATGGGCCAAACTCGAGGGTGCTTTGCAAACCGAGCACGTGGCATTTCCCCATCATCCGCTCCCGTCACTGCTCTGACACGGTGCTCTCGCTGGTGAGGAGCAGCAAAAGGTGCCCTGAGTATCCCGCTCGCAGCCACTGCCATGGGGGAAAGGAGGGGCTGGGAATGGCTCAGCTGCTCCGGAGGGTGCCGGCAAAGGGGCAGCGCTGTGGTGCAGGGGTCAGTGCAAGGGGTGAACTCACCCAGGGTGTCCTCGGAGCTGGGCAGTGGTCAGGCAGGGTGCTGCCAGGTGCAGTCACCAGTCCCTTCTCTGCAGCCATTTGGATTTTCCACCTTGCTCTTCATTAAGTCAATATGTACAGTTGGAAAAAAAGTGTAGTTGTAGCTAAATTGCATTGCTCTGAAGTCCTGTGAAGAGCCGGGGGAAAAACTGGGCTTCCTGTAGGGCCGTGCAAACTAAAGCTGCATTTTACCAGAGACCTGATAAAGCTCCGAGGTGAGAACATAGAGCAGAGTCTGGAGACTCTGGGACTCTCTAAGATTCTCATCCCCAAGGGCAGCGGCGGCGGCAGAGACGCATGGGAGCAGCAGCCTCTAGCCGTCAGCACTGAAAGCTGCAGCCGCTGTTAGGAGGCTGCAGCTGGAGCGGTTCTGCACCACCTGCCTCTTGCTGCCAGCCTCCCTGTACCCTTGTAGTAGGTGGTTAAAAACATCCAGCGCAGCGAATACCAACTGCCTTATCACTTACACGAACCTGGCATTGCCATCATAAATTTGGAAGGGGATTGAGCAAATAAAGGTGGCTCTGGATGGCCTGCGTTAC
This sequence comes from Pluvialis apricaria, assembly GCA_017639485.1. Classification (NCBI taxonomy): domain Eukaryota; kingdom Metazoa; phylum Chordata; class Aves; order Charadriiformes; family Charadriidae; genus Pluvialis; species Pluvialis apricaria. The sequence goes on from CM030022.1 coordinate 3,399,969, forward strand.
CCCAGGTCCTCCGAACGGGCTGTACCTCGGTGGGCACAGTGAGCAGACAGTGTGATGCGGGGGCTGCCCCCACAGCTGGGAATCCTCCCTGGGGTTTTTAAATCCTAAGCTTTGAGCTAAAGAAGTGGTGAGATGCAGTGGAGGGACAGTGATGCTCCCATCCACCAGCAGTGGAGAGACATCCCTCCACAGCCACAAGATGCTCAGAGGTCATGGCTGGTGTCAGGGTGGGTGCACATAGCTGTAGCTCAGCTCTTCTACTTCCCCAGCAAGGGGAGGACAGACGTGAGCTAGCAACTCCCCAGCCCTTGGCAAATATTGGCAAGATCCCCCTCTCTGGGTGTTGCAGCCCCAAAGGCAAGGGAGAAACTTAGAAGCTGTGTTGTATCCTGTGTTTGCATTGCAGAGAAACCATCCTCTGCAGCAGGCTGTGACTCCATCATACCAAGGGAGAGATCCTGCCCTCGTTGACCTCAAAGCAAGATGCTCTCAGGTAGGTAGCATGGCCAGGGGACTCCAGCTGCCAAATCCTCCTCTGTCCTCACAGACAACCCAGTTCTCAAAACATCTGCTTCTAGATTTGGCAATGTGGTGGTCTTCGTCTTCCCCCTTGTCCTTGAGGTCGGTGGAGGAGGTACCTGTGTTTCACAGATGAAGGGGAAGCGACCAGCCGGGGACGCGCTCCCCAGCCCCTCTCCTCCCACCGAAGCCTGGCAGGAACCTCCTGGGTGTGAGCTCACAATGCAGTGCCCCGGCAGGTCCCCCAGCCCTGCCTGCCCTCCCCTGGCGCTGCCTGCGCTGCCCACAGCCCCGCCTGCGCTCCCCACAGCCCCACGGTAAGGAGCCACATGGGATGCGCACGACACAACACAGCTGCATTTTGGGAAAGAGGCTCATCATGGACACAGAAGTACTTTTTTTTAGCAATGATATGCCCCCAAATAGCTGTTGAGTGACCCATTTCCCACAGCTATGTGGAGAACTGAGGATGAATGCTAACTGTATTTTCTTAGTTATAATTTCCAGCTTTTATTCCCTAGCAAGGACCCAAAGCACCTTCCTTTCCCCTCTCCTCCAAAGCTCCATGCTTTACCTCTACACCGGGGTCCCCAGCACCCACAGCACAGCAGAAACGGGAGCTCTGCTCTGCCAAGAGCAAAATCACTAGATATGGCTCAGTCCAGCAGATCAGGACAGAAGGGGGAGCCCAGGAGACGAAATCGGAGAGCATCCCACCCCGCCAGCCTCCAGCCAAGCTCTGAGTGTTGACAGCATTCATAGAAATTTGCCTTTTCTTTCTCCAGCCACGTTTTGTCATTTATTTATGGTTTATAGGGGACCACTCTCACCTCTGAGTCCATGCCGGCATTCCCACTGGGACGGCAGCAAGCCGTTCCACCAGCAATGCCCAGAAATCACCACCATGCCGTGCTCTGCTGTTGTCCTCTCTGTATTGATGGGCCAAAACATCTTCTCCCTCCTCTTCCCCCACGCTGATCCCTTCCCTCCAGGCCTCTGACACCCGAACCACCTCCCCGCTGTGCCCATCATCCCCTGCCTGGTCTTAATGCTTAAAAACCTGTGTCACTTCAGAAGCCACCTCCTTTGCAGCTTGCTTGGCTTACAAGTGCTTGTCCTGCCCTCGGCAAGTCTGCAGCCTCCTGGTAGACAGAAATGTTGTGGTTTCAACCCCTTTTAACAAGACATTCAGGATCGATATTTTTAGCAGTAAAGGAGCCTGAACTACATTACTGCTGGATGTATGAAGTGGCCCAGCTCCTGGCGCACCCCAGGGACACTGGCCAACTCTCTGACCCGCTCCATCTTGTGAATGTTTTCCAATGTCCTGAGGTATTTCCTAGCAAACAGATAATTTTCTGATTTGCTTAAACGACTGCTCCAGCCTCGCACAGAGATGGCAGAGGAGCTGCCGTGAGAAGGAGCCTGGCAGGGTTTTGGCTCTATGGAGAAGGGGCTCCCTTTCTTTCCCTGTGCTGCCCAAGACCTCTGGCAGGTGCAGAGACCGATGCTCACCACAAACCCGGCCTGCTGAGACTTATTTAACATTTTATAACAGGCCAGGCTATGCTGTGAGCCTATTTTCACATGGTGCTGGTTTGTACTTCATTATTTTTAGATACCTTCTGTTTGTTATATCTCTATTTTACTCCTCTGAAGCCAGAAATCAATTACTGACTCAGGTGCCTATCAAAACATAGCTCACAAATAGACTGTTCTGCTTGTACCTGCCTTAGTAATTTCTCTCTAATTTATTGGTGACAATCATTTGTTTTCCTCTCCAGCTGTGAAAAATATGCCCATTGTAAAATACCCCAGGGCTACAGAGCCTCTCTGGCACGAATGGGACAGGAAAGCACAGAAATGTGGATTAAGACACACGGTCTATGCGGTAAATGGGGATCAGTATACTGGAGAATGGCTGGACAACTTGAAACACGGTAAGATAGACCATTTTGAGAAAAAGTACCAATTTAAATGTCTTTACAAAAGTTCTAGGGGCAGAGAGTGGTCAGCAGTTGTATATGCTCCTGGAAGACCATTCATTCATGTATGACTGTATGTATATATATGTGTCTTTGATATACGTCATGCAAAAACGTACTCAGAAATATTTCTTCTAGGTAACTGAAGAGCTTTTGCAAGCACTCAGGGGCAATTACCTGAAATATCTAGATAATAGATGTTTAAAAATCCTCTGCAAGAACAGCAAACTGCAGTCAGCTCCACATGCCAGGATGTGCCCTGGCTGCGCAGTCCCTGAGCTCTCTCGGCTCCTGACTTGCCTTCAGGAATATTAATTTATCCTCAAGTCGTGTCGGGTGCTGCAGGAGACATAGCAGGGGAAGGAGACCCTGACTGAGCCCTGGGGAGCCGGAGCAGGACAGGCTTGTTTACAAGCAGTAAACTAAGGTTTGGAAAGATTTAAGTGCGCTCAGCAAAGGCCACACAGGAAGCCCCTGATCAAGATTAACGACACACCCGACTCGGGAAGCTAAACTGAATCCCAGACATAAACCTGCCTTGGTGGAGGGAGCGCCGCCTTGCCTGGGATGGAGCTGTAGGAAGGCAGCCCCGTAAATCTTTCTCCTAACAACCGCGATGGTTTCCCCGTAATTCCTCTTGTTTGTTAAACAGGTAAAGGCACCCAGGTATGGAAACGCACCAGAGCTATTTATAGTGGTGACTGGAAGTTTGGGAAGCGGGATGGTTATGGCTCATACAGCACTCTTGACCCCGTAACCAAGGAATACAAGAAGGTGTATACAGGCTGGTGGAAAAACGACAAAAAATGTGTAAGTGAAATTTCCTGCGCCTGCTGGCAGCGAGGCAGTGTTCCCCAAAACGTGGGGAAGTGTTGGGTGCACACGTGCAAAAAGGTCACTTAAAATAGTTATTTTTCAAATACTGAGGCTGAATTGAAGGGTTTTGGGGAAACAAATATGTGGAACAAGAAAATGAAAGCAAGAGCAAAAGCCCTGGTGCTTAGGCTTTCTCCCCCTGCCCTCCCCCACCTCGCTGCTCCTGGTGTTACTCACCTCTCCACAACAGATGCTGCAGGAGCTGCACCGTGTCCCCACGGCTCGCAATAAGGAAGCAGCAGCGTGACTCCAGACAGAAGCTATGGGAACAAACCTTCCTCCAGGCTTGGGCTCTCTTTAAATCTTAATTTGAAGCTGCAGAAAGCCCAGGAAGCTTCAAGAGTAAAAATCCATCATTCATAAAAAGCCAAGCATGGCCAAGAGTGCCCCATTGCCCGCCATCTCCCCTCTGGAGAGGGACCCATCCCACCTGTCTGCTGGTGACCAGGCTACAGCCCCAACCTCCCACCAGCTGCCACAGAGCAGTGATCGCTGCACCAACTCACCTGCAGCTCAGCCAAGCAGGATGAGAGGTTTCGTATGCCATGTCTTAATCCTTCCCACCCATCCCTTTCACTCCTCTCATCCTCGAAGCGGTCAGAGGAACCTGTATTACAAGTGCTGCAGGAAAATGTGCCTTCTTCTGGGAGTTTTACAGCGTATTAGACAAATAACATGAGTTCTTTTGGAAATTAAGCCTGTCACATAAATCACTGTTTTTTCTAAAGGAAACATAATGAGGAAGTCATCTGGTAAAAATGACTGCAATCTTATGTGCAAAATCCTTGTAGGAACGCTTTCTGATCTGCCAATGGAAACCGTGTGTTCGCCTTTGTGTCTGCTCTTAAATTAAATTAATAGCCTCTTAACGCTTCTCATTGGCATGTGGCTCTATGGCTCCAGTCTCTTGGAGGGACCTTCCCCTCCCGTTCTTTGAGGATATATTTTGGATGATTGAGCTTTGGTGAAAGATTTATAACAACATGCAAATATCACTAGGGTTTTTTTTTCTTCTACAAAATTCTCCCTCTTACATCCATGCAGTTTAATAAAATTAATACTCAGAAAAATCAGTTATTTCCAGAACTGATTTTATTTTTGGTTAAGAGATAAATTAACACTTTATTCCTATGGGAAAACTCATTAGGAATCTGTAAATATTTCTTACTGGTGTCACTCCCTGGTATAGGCAGTACCTCTGGACTTCTCTTAATGGCAAACAAACACGTAAGACAAACACCTCCTTGGGGCCCCCAGCTTGCACACACCCAGTGGTCTTAATTCAGAAGTTCACCAACCAAACCTGCCGGTGGCATCGAGCCCGAGGAGAGAAAGCAAAGAGCGGAGACTGCTCAGCATCAGAGCTCGCCTGCCCCGCCGGGGCGACGCCTGCCGCCCTGGGAGACTGGCCCGCTGCCCGGCTGCAGGGAGGCACGTGTGGCATCACTGCCTGCGCCTGCCGCTCTCACCGCAGGTAGCCTTCAGGGCTGGCTTTAGTTCCTTGTGAAGGAGGAAGGAAGCAAGGCAAAGGGCAGCTTAGGACATTACCTCTTTGGGGCTATGGATGAAGGAGAAAGCAAAACTGTTTGCATGGTCAGCATCACTTAAGAGACCTTCAGCTGGCTCAGGGGCAAGGGAAGGAGTTGCCCAGCCTGGGACACACTGGGCTGTAGGAAGCATCATCAGGGTTGAAAGGCATAAAATCCCCGGGTCAGCTCTTGTTTATGCTGCCTATCCTCAGGCAGCTTTATATACCGGTAAAACCCGCTTTTAGCTAAATATTAGCAGTGATTGTGCCAATAATAGCACGCAGACACAAACCTAACATTTTGTTGTGGGAATAAAGTCATTTACCAAAAAAAATCCCATACCATCACCTCTCATTTCCTTCAACACATGAATAGCCGCTGAGCTGGGCTGCCAGCAGCCATGTGTAAGAGTATTAAGCAAAGGAGTATCAAGAAAGTAATATCCCAAAATTGAACACTGATCCCTTTCAATACAGAGGCTTCTAACCAGCCATCTCTGTGCTGCTCTCCAGGGCTACGGGGTGACGTTTTACCCTGGCGGGGAGCGCTACGAGGGCGAGTGGAGCGATGGGCTGCGGAATGGCTGGGGACGGATGTACTACGGGGATGGATCCATCTACGAGGGGCAGTGGCTGGAGGACCAGCCTGGCGGGCAGGGGATGCTGCAGCTGCGTGAGTACCAGCCACCCTCACCCAATGCATCTGCCTGTCCCCTTCAAGGTATTTGGTGTCACGCTGCTCTCCAGATGCCTCTGCCATCCAGATTTCTGGATGATACATCGCACCCCCCACTGCAGCCTTGCATCAGGGTTGTGGCTGCTCCCTCGTGTCATCCCTCCCCTCCTGGTTTGGGACTGGAGGCAGCACAGGCTGTGCAAGGGCTGGCGTTCCGCTGCTCAAGCCCACACGCATGAAAGCTTATTTTTGCTGTGATTTACATTTAAATGACTGGGATGGTTAGGGTTAGAGATAATATACTGTTGGGTCAGAGAAGAGCAAATCTCTCTTTTCAAGCCAGGCACTTTGCCAGACATACTGTCTAACTGCTGCATGCCAAAGAGGAGTCCAGTTTCCAGCACAGGGGGAAAAAAAAAAAGAGAAGTTTTCTTTTTGAGTTCACTCCATCCCCTCTCTTACTTCCGACACTGGCTCATGTTGAGTGAACACAGGGGTTTCATTAGTACATGATCCCTTCCCAGAAATAACACTGAGCACATCACGGATTGGGAATGTTGGGGGCAATCTCAGCATAAAAATAGAAATTTGGAATTTTTTCCCCTTATTTTGCTTGAAGTTTAACATATTTTTCCCCAAAGCCAAGAATCCCAGTCCTTTGCAGTACAAGGCACTACATTCCAGCAACATTTGAAGAAATGCTATCTCCATGTTAGTATTCATCTTTTTTTTTGCTTGAAAGTGATCTCAAGGCTAGTAATTAGCTAAGCAAAGCAGCTGGGAGGAACAAGCATGACCTTCACTGCACATCGCATGCAGGAGGAGTAATGGTTTTAAACTGAAAGAGAGTAGATTTAGTTTAGATCTTAGGAAGAAATTGTTGACTCTGAGGGTGGTGAGCCCCTGGCGCAGGCTGCCCCGAGAAGCTGTGGCTGCCCCATCCCTGGAGGTGTCCAAGGCCGGGTTGGACGGGGCTGGGAGCACCCTGGGCTGGGGGGAGGGGTCCCTGCCCAGGGCAGGGGGGTTGGAACTCGATGATCTTCAAGGTCCCTTCCAACCTAAACCATTCTATGATTCTATGACTGCGCTCTCTGAAGACTGTAAAGTCACTTTGGACTGATGGCTCATCCAGATGAAATCAGCACCCACTTCTAGGGGTAACTCCTTCCACTGATGTGCTTCACTCCCATCAAAGTCACCCTCGGCATTATAAACTGACAATCCCTCGGGGCTGAGCTGCAGTTGATGCACCATTTCAGAGCTCAGTTGCCTCCAGCATAGCCTGCCACCAATTGTGAGCTGGATTCCTTTTGGTTAAAATTAGCCAGAGCAATTATTTCATACCCACAAGCTTAATGTATTCAGCTCAGCCACTGGAAGCGTGCCCACGTGCCGCCAGCTTTGCAATGGTGAAAGAAAAAGAGTTCTTCAGTGGAGGTCACGATGAGCTGCAGCTCAAGATTAAATTGCTTGTAGTGGCAGCGTGCCCGGCAAGGGCGAGCTTGGCTGGGAGCACTGCACTGATTCGCCACCTCTGCTAAAGCCCATTCCTGAACAACTTTTAAACCGGAGCATTGGACGTCTGCAGAGATCTTGGCTGTGAGCAATGCAGCCTCTGAATGCTCTGAGAGGAGAGCGATGGGAGCAGCCGCGTGCTGTGGTGCAGCCAGGGTGTTCAATGGCCCCTCCATCACAGCCGGGTCTGTGATTTTGGTGGTTTCTGAGTTGTGAGTGGCTGGAGAACAGAAGTTGAGCTGCTCCCACCTGTTGGCAGGGCAGGTTGGTGTCACAGATAAGCACACCACCAGATGAAAGCTGAAGATAACCACCACCGCGGCTCCAATCTGTAAACCACACCCTGTCCCAAGAGCCTAGCAGCCACACTCTCCAGAAGCATTTTTGGTTTTTCCCTCTTGGCGTACAGCGTTCTGGCAATGCCTAGCTACCTCTGTGGCACCGTGCAGGGTGCCCTGGCATTTTGGCCACCTCTTGCCACAAAGAATGATGAAGTTCAGCCGAGACCCACAGATATTTCCTCTAAGTAACTTGGTCAGAAATCCCCATGGTTTTTGGCTTAGAAACACCATATGTAGGAAAAGGGGACAGCAGAGGACTCTCCTAGTGAGAGGTGGGCGGCCTGGATGTATCCCAGCCCCAACATCACTGTGGGTATGACGCCCTTTCTCAACCAGCGTCCCTGGATGAGGCTGTTCTCATCCCCTTGCAGCTCTGCTTTCCCTGTTCGTCATTCCTGGAGAGCAGCACAGAGCCCAAAAAAACCCTCTCTTGACTTGCAGAAAAACGCCAAGACATGCAGTACAGCTGGAAAAACAGTCTGTAACTGATTGCCCAAACCATTCAGACACTCACAGCAATTCTTGCTCTGTAATTCATTGAGGAAAAACATAACAAGTATTATTTGAAATCAAGATTATTTTGACTGGACAATGATCAGACAGTGCTGCTGTTCCTTGCCCAGACAAGCAAACCTCTTCAAGCCAGAGATCCTGTGTGATTTGTTGCAGTGACAAATTCGAAACTTGTGTCCTATAATTTTTCATGTTGTGAAGAGTGACTCAGCTACCAGTCTTACCCTGGGCTCACTCACTCCGCCTATCAGCAAAAAATGAATATCACTGGGAGAAGAACAAAGCAGGTGAATGCTGTTCCTGTTCCAAGTGGGCAAGCGTGGGCTTCTTCCACAGCCCTTTCTCCCTCTGTGGCACAGCAGAGCACCGTGAAAGCAAAACGCCACACCGTGCCCTAGCCCCCTTGAAATTACTAGGAGAAGCCAAACAGATGATTTCCTCTTCTGTCAGTTTGCTGTGTTGATTGGTTTTGTTTGTAGCCCCTTAATGAAACAGTGCAAATTTCATGGTCTGTTCATGTATTTAATTGCAGCAAATGAAAATCGGTATGAAGGAGGTTGGAAAGATGGAAAGAAGCATGGCCCAGGGAAATTTTTCTACTTGGATAAGGGACAGTTGTTTGAAGGTATCTGGGCAGCAGGCATACCAAAATGTGGAATTGTGATTGACTTTGGCAGAGTTGAAGCTCCTGCCCCTACTCAGTATCCAATCCCAAAGGTAACTGCTTGGAAATTTTGGGTTTGCTAGTGATGTTTGCATTCATCAGCGCTCAGGGCAGCTCTCCAGGTAGCATTTCACTGTTCGGGCGATTATCCCCATGGGGTTCCCAGCTCATGGGGTATGTGCTCAGTCTTTTGGCCAGCGGTGTCCTAAACAACCCCATAGGGACAAACAGCCCCTCCAGCCGCTGCTGGAGTCTCCTAATTGCCTACATCTGAAAAAATGCAGTTCTCATGCACCAAAACTGCTTAGAGACCTGGAGCAACACAAAGGAAACGGGGACAATAGAGGCAGAGACAATAGTGGGATTTGCGTCAAAACCAAATGATTTCACCAAGCCAAACCGCTAAAGGTGACTAGACCTTACCGACACCCGAGCAGCTGCAGCGCTAATATCAGCTATTTCCCTTACCCGGGCACCCCAAGTCAGGGGCTGCTCGTGCCCGGCAGGGTAGAGGGGTGTGTGTAGCAGGTGGAGAGATGTCTGAGAGCCAACACGCTCTGCTCCCCATTTCCCATAAGGTTGACACAGGCTGAGGAGAAAGAGCCAGTCCCCGTCCCTCTCCCAAAGACTTGGTGAGATGCACAATGGGGCACGCGGACACCTCGGGCCATCAGCCTGGCAGCTGACGGGTCCTTGAGCATGATTTCAGCACAGGAGCTGGAGGACAGGAGAGCCTGTCCCTCATTCCGTGCCCTCGGAGGAGGACAGGGAATGGGGATCACGAGGGAACAGACATGGCTCCAAGCGACACAGCGGCCAAGTCAGCTTGAATCCCCCTGATCTGCGTACTCCACACGTGGAACACAAAGGCATCCCATTTCCAAGGGACAGGTCCTGCAGGATACAGGTGGGGAAGCTCCTCTTTGCTTAGGGTCGAGCAGAACCACACCGGACAACCACAGCACACTGCTTTATTCCAGTAACACAGGGAACAGCATGGCCCTGTGGCAGGTAAAGCTACCTACCTTCTTCCTCTGCTCCAGGGACAAGGCTGTTGCAGATGATATTGGCCACGCGCAGCCAAACAAAGCTCACAGCTGGTACACCTTTGCTTCCCTCATTTTTTTCAAATCTGGTTTCTGTAGCAAGGGCCTTTTGAGCACAGACATTCTTGACAGGCCAGTTAATCCTGCTAATACTAGGCACGCCCACAGCGGTGAGGAATAATAAACACCAAACACTCACCAGGGAAAAACAATCTCAATTTTGCAAAAAGAGTGAAAGGAGCAGTACTTCTCTAGCTAAAAATATTTACCTTACAAGGTTTATCAAAAGGTCAGCTGAGAACTGCCTGGGATTCCAACAACCCAGCCCAGCAGCCCTGGGATGAATTACCGCTTCACTAAGGCAGGATGTGCAAGCCTGGCTGTTTATTTAACTCCCTGAAGACCAAATAATGACCCAGTTTTCTTCTGCTCTATGAGCAAAAAGAAAGCATCGACTTTCACTGCCGTTATTGCGCTTTCCATCGGAAGAGATTTATTGATCTCAGAATATGAAGGAAGTAACAGATAAAAGGAGAAAAATTGACTTCAGATTTTCATAAACCTTTTGCCAAATTACTGTCACAAGCAGCTGTTAGAGAAAAGTAGATGTAGGGTGAGTGTTAGAAACTGGCAAAACCAGAGATGATGGACTAAATAGTCAGCTTTCACCTGGCAAGAGATTAACAGTGAGGATCTGAGCTTCTGCATGGGAGAAGCATCACTGTCTTCATTAGTAGGTAAAAGGACCAAAGAATGGGGATGCACAGGACAGAAAATGGCTGAAAACTAGAGAGCAATTCTCACAAGCTTCGAAGGAATCCAGTACGTAGGTGATGGGGATGCATCACGGCAGAATTTCAACACAACCGCAGAGATGGGGAAAGGCACAACATGGTAGGCTTGGGCTATTTGCTGTTATAATTATTGAAGCTAAGGCTTCAGAAAGCGTAACAAAATAAATGAGAAAAAGACTGGATGTCTTCTGCCTGGGAGAACACCACACACACATGAACCCCCCCAGCAAGCATCAGGACGTAAAACAGGTCAGAGCAAGATGACAAGTTCCTGGCAGGGCTTTGGCGCTTCCCTCTCAAGAATCTGCACCCAGGTGGCTCCAGACTCCCGCTTTCATGTGACCTTTGATGCTCACCTGGGTGACTGCAATTACTCACCTTTCGAAACAACAGGCAAGATCCAGCAGGTGACAAATCAAAACCAGTTTTGTCTAAGAATGTGTTAAAGGAGGATCAGTTCACTCCACACAGAGCTATTTTGAGGAGATGAAGTGATATTCAACATACTGATAGCAATATTCCAATAACAGTAATTGAAAGGCTGCAATATAAACTAAAATCCTGAAACATGGGAGATTCTCTGTTAATACTCGATTAATCAGTATCTATAAAACCTTAAGCGTCTTCAATTACACTGCATAACTGATTTGTATTCTTTTTATTTAGATTGAACTAGCTGATCCAGATGGTGTTTTAGCAGAGGCCCAGGCGATGTTTGATGACAGCCAAAATTAATAACCGGATGCTAAAGAAAAAGAAAAGATGTGAGATAAGAACACGATCCTGGGTTACTTATTGAGTCTCAAATCCACACTGGGGTGTATCTTCTTGTAGTCTGCCTCACTTTCCCCTCAAGGCTGCCCATGTATGCTTCACTCTGCAGGTGGCTTTGCTCAGAGGCCTCCTCCCACCCCCCATTGTTTTGAACAGCAAGCAAAAAAAAAAAAAAAAAGAAAAAAAAAAGAGGAAAAAAGCACAAGCAGCAAAATGCTGGAAGACAGGTACAGTGACTCTTAGCCCAGCTCCTCTGGCTTATTCCTCCTGTAAAGAAATCACACTCTGTTGGTTTCAAGTTCACGTTGCCTTAGAGAAGAAGCAGGGTTTCTATTATCTGCTATAAAAGCAAAGCCCTAGAAAAAGTCAAATAATTGTCCCCTCCTACTTCCCCCAAATTTAGCCCGATACATACCTGTGACCCAAGATGGCTTTTGAAGTTTTAACAGATCATGTTTTAACCCCCAGCAATGCAGAGCACCAGATCTCCCCCGGCTCTGCCCCTGGAGCAGCCCATGCGCCAGACCCCCGGCACTCAACGGGGCTGTGCTGGCTGCTCCATTCCTGCTCGACACAAGGACCCCCGTGCCAGCCGCGCAGAGCTGCGGCGCTACGCATCTGCGAGGCACTGCTGAATGTCGCCCACAAGACCGAAGGAAGGTGGCACTGCAGCCGGCTGGTGAAAAACAAACTGTGGGAGAGTGGGTCATTAGTTCACCTGACTAATACCGTGCTTCCAAGTACCACCTCTTGTTTACAGTTCATTTGGTCCCTCGACTCTTCATGTTTTCTAGGCTGAAAGATAACCAAATTTTCTATTGAAGCACTCGGAGAGAGTAATAATACAACATGCTCAGCCCCAAGATTTAAGCAGGGCTGACAGGAGGCAAAGCATGTCAACTACGTTATATTCTTTATACCTGCCTGTGTGAACAGGAAATTTTATCTTCGTGTTATCACCGAAATGAGTAACTAAATACGTTTAAAAGATCCTTAGAAATACACAAGATTAGCACAATATAGCTGAAGAGATAAGGGATATAGAGAAAATAAGCATATTTTAGGCCTCTAGATAACAAAGAATCAGCAACAATTGAGTATACTTTATTTCAGTAAAGTATTTTATATCTAAATAAGTGATATACAATAACCAGTGTTTAAAATGCTTGAGGTAAATGCGTAATATCATTAGTATAAATAAGGGATAAAAAACAAATTCTAAGTGCACTCTTAATGTTCAGATCCGTGTGTTTGGGTCTGGTTACTGCCTCTGGCACACAGTTACAAGACTGTGCCCAAGGTGTAACTTTCATGAGCCTTTCCACAGCTGAAAAATGAGAAAAACATACTCAATATAATGGCTTAAAGTGCAGAAAATAATCAGAAAAGCAGCTGTAATAACAGCGCCATTAGCTCAGAACCTACCAGCTTGAGCAAGTTAAAAATAAGTTGTCCCACTAGCTTCTAATTCTGTATTTCTTAAACAAAACAAAAAACCCCACACGTCTCTGTCACTTCGTAAAAGATCCACAAGATAAAGAGAAATTAGCTACTTATTCTCCAGGACAGCAAGTAATTTTACAAAATAAACTTGGAAAGTATATTTTCTGGACTTCCATTCAAGATAACATTGTAACTTTTAAATACACAATTTATGGACAGAAGCATAATTTTTAAGCCTGGCAGCACCCTTCCAACCGTTTACTTTACTGTGAATATTCAAGTCAGGTTTTCTTCCTTTACTGAGTGTATTTAAGAGTCTTTTTTTCCCAAGACAGCAATAGTATTCCAGTAAAGGATGGGAAAATACATTTTGTGCCTACTACTAAGATTTCGTGTTTTGGAATGCTGCTTCATTAATGCCTTTACTAACATAATCCTTCCAGTGCTCCATGAATGAACACCTGTGGTCACAATTCTCACCATCAGCAGACTTACGTCAGTAACAGAATATACTTGAAGCATAATGTAATGGCAGAGCTAGAGAAAATCCAGCCTGACACTTGTACGCCAGGACTTGTGAAAACAGCAAGTGGAAAACTGTTTTCTGCTTGTGAACCAAGAACACCCCCTGCAAGAATGCCGCCCAAAAAACAGCCCAGCAGGTTTTTTTTGAATGGTTATTTTTCAGAATACCAACACACCACAGGTAACCTTGTCAACACTTTCCACAGCGGTGGTGCTGACATGAGAAATCAGTCCCGTTTGCTTCACGAGGCTGCTTCAGTAGTAAACGCGCTCTGCCACCCTAATGCTGCAGGCACATCCTACAGTTTGGGAGTATGTCGGGATAACCTGAGATGGAGGTTGGGTGTGAGCGACCACGTTCAGCCCAGGCTCAGTCAGGCACAGCTCCACCGTCCTGTCACGTTCGCTCCTGTCTAATTTCAAATGCCCAGGTTTCTATTCCACAGTGTTAGCTACGATAGGGAGGTCAAGTTTTGTTCCATTAGACTTGAAACCTGTCTCAGTTTGTGTTCAGAAAAAAAACCCAGCTTCTACCCATGAGAGCCCAAAGCTGCTCCACAGAAGGACTGCATTCAAAAAAATTCCACTTCCAGACATAGCTAGAATGACTGAAGTAGCCCAGGACAACTGCTGCAATCTTTCTTGGAGAAGCCACTCATCTAAGAGACCAAATGGAAGTTTTTGCTTAAAGAAGAAATAAAAAACAATGCAGTAGCCTCACTGTAACAGACGTGTCTGAAAGTAAGCAGCAATATTAATTACAAATAACCCATTTTCATAAATAAATCTACATAGAGGAAAGTAGTCTTCCAGATCCTTTGGAAGCAAAAATGTATAACAAGTTATTAAATACAACACTTCAGCAAGGAGAAGACTTTTTCTAAACAAGGAAGACCAAGGCATAGCTAATTACTTGGGAATCCAATGCAGAGAAAGCACCTTTTGCTGCTTGTATCCGAGGTTTTATTAAAAATATATTTTTAATATAAAAGTACAAAATAATTACTACTTTGGCTTGGAAAAAACCCAGCAGTGGTTCTGATTTTCAAGCAAAAAAAAATATCCAGTGATAATTTCCATCTAGTTCCTTCTTTTTAAAAAAAAAAGATTCCTAAATGGGAAACAGGCAAATCTATCTCTCCAGATAATATGTGCCAGCTCATGAGAACTTTAACAGTTATTGCTTTTATTTTCTTCCAAGGAAGAGTAGAGTAGAGTCTCATTCCTACTCATGTGGCCATACCACATCGCAGTAAGACTAGTCATGGGTGTTTAGCAGGTTATAAAATGTGTAACTGCCATGGGAAAAAGGCGCTGGAGAAATCAGTAAAGTAATAATTACTTGGCAGCAAAACATACTGGGGAAAGTGGTGGGAAAGCTTTCACTTCTACCATCTGTCAGGCTTTCTAGAGAGAACAGCGCTAGCACTGAAACCAAGTGCTAATTGCTGCATATCCCAAGTAATTTGTATCATGCTATGCAATATGGATTGGACAAGCAGTATCTTCTAGTAAATGCCAACATCAAATAAAGAGAGGAAAAAAAAGCTTCTCTATCCATCCCTAACAAATACCCAAATTTACAACGTTATTTCCTTGTATTTATACAGCCACCATTCAGCATTAACAAGAAGCAATCTAGACAGTGCTTACAGGAGGAGGGATACGCGTGCAGTGCAAGCATACCCCACCATCCATTCCTTCAGATGTCAGCCAGATCCTATGAAAGGAAAATTTTTTTTCCTCTCTGAAGGGTTAGAACAACATTTATAATCTCTCTTTAAACAGTAATCAACAGTTCAACCAGTTCATCCACAGGGAAGTCAACATAACAAGGCAGAAGCAGAACAGTGGGTTTATTTTCTTTAAGTACAGGTTTATGCAAAATGGGTAACAGCTGAGGAGATGGTATCACCTCTGTGATCCAGCTGATCCTGGAGCCGTGCAAATTCAGCGAGTTCATTCAGTTCCTGAAATTGCCTGTCTGTTTTATGGCTCACCAGCGACCTGTAGAAGTGGACTGCAAACACAATGAAAATCAATCCAAAGGGAACCATAATAGACGTTGATGCAATGGCTGCTGCCTGTCCTGATGTGATGGTAGAACTGTTGCTCTTCAGTTGATTATTCTTTAAAGGAAGAAACTTCACCCAACACAGTAACACCACCTCTGCAAGAAAGAGCAAAGTCCCGATGACAGTAGAAAACGCCCACGCAAGCTCAATATGCCGATGCATACGCTCATGAGGAGATTCCTTTACAGAGTTGAGATTATGCACATTGCTAACAGCCTCTATGTTTGGAAGAATGCAGGTACTTATCATGAGTGCAAAAAGGTGAACTGCAACAAGGACGGTAGTACAGGCACTGAAGGCTATTAAGAGACCTGGAGGGTAGTCATGGTCTGCATCTAGCTGAACTTCTACCATAGCCACCTGAAAGGGAAGAAGAAAGAGATGTAATGATCTATGTTACATATTATTTGACTATAGACTATTTTAAGTTTAAATCATGTTTCTGGAAGATCATCCAATCCAGACAAAATAATAGTCTGCCTTTTAATTTCTCTTCATGTCAATCTGCAACCTTTAGGCCTAAATTTAGGTCTGCTTTCATACTTACGCTTCTGTTGTAGAGCAAACCACCAGTACACACAAAAGCCCTTAACAGCACAACCACCTTGCCACCTCCAGCTCATCCCAACAACAGCTGAACTTTGTGATCAACATACTTCGACTCCTAAAGGAAAACATTTCTTCTTTCCTGTTTTATATTGTAGAGGCAGTTTTTGATCTTTACTATCGATGATAAAGTTTGCTGGGTATTAGGAAATGTTTTGTGTTCCATACACATGTAGAATGAATACCGTATGAAGTCTTTTGAAGTAGGTGTCTATAACATGAAAGCCTGCAAAGGCAGCAGGCTGCCCATCACAATTTTGATGGTCCTTTCTCCTTGGATATTTGTTTTTTAGATTCTGAAGAGCAGGAGCCTTTCATTAGAAAGATCGCTTTTCCATGGGGCTCTTAGCTATATTCTTTCACTCAAAATAAGTATTTAAGCAGATTCTAGAATATAGATTCAAAACATGAAAGTCTCCACAATGTCCACGACATCCAACCAGGCCTATTAGAGGCTGGAGGAAAGACAAAGAGTAGTCTTCCAGAAAAGATAATATAGAGTGCTCCCAGACATCACTAGCTACTCTTACTCTGGAAGCCGTGTCTAGCCTCATCTCTGGGCCAGCAGTGCCATCTCATGAAGATGCTCCAAGGTCCAGTCCTCCACTATCGTATGCAGCCATGCCTTTTTATAAACTCAGATCCCCAAGCATGCCTGTGCTTAAGGAGCAAAAAATAGCATGAAATAAGTACTAGGAAACTCATAAACCCAGCTCAAATATTTTTGATAAACAAAAGGAACTAGAAAGCCTTTTAACAGTTTTTAAAACTGTCAGGTGGTTTTAAGCATGTGCAATTGATGAGTGACATTAATCCCAGCAGCTCTCTTGAAATATAATCTTTCCTGATAAATCTGCCTTTCAGACAAAGCACAGTCCTAAAGAGGGAATAACGCACCAATGTCTCTATGTTTAGTTCTCTTTCTCAAAGGAACTCACTAAATAGACTAAATAGGTTTTTTTCTCTGCATTTTAAACCTTTCACAGCAATCTTAAATACAAACACATGTACACTACATCAGGAAGATACAGGGGCTGCCACTCAGCACAGTTCAGACTGATCCACACCAGTCCTTTCTGCACCTTGGCTGCCCACGCTTGATCCTTCGTTGAAATGACTCAAACTTGCTAGCCCAGCGAAAGCTAGCCTGGTTAAAAAGTGGTAATCTTATGCTAGCTTAGCGATCTGAGCCGTTTCTGCAATGCCTCTGATGAACAATGAAGCTGACACAGGCCCGTTTAACTGAGGAGGAAGCAGTTGTCCCAGGACTTCAGACTCTTGGCAGCACTAAGCCACGAACCTAGCTCTTCTGTAACGTAACAGTTTGCCCTCAAAAGACCATGAAATCGTTCATACAACCCAGTGCCTAAAATAAATCAGCTCCTGAGTTCCATCAATACAGGTTTAGCCCGTTACCACATGCCATTATTAATGGTTTGGACAGTAATCACTCAGCCTATAGCATACATTTCCAACACCTCAACTCACATCAAGCTGATATGAAGGAAATTTCATAAAGTATGGATGCAGGGAGACACAGAAACGAGGACCCAAAGACAGCTGCAAAAACAGTAAGAAGATTCGTATCTCACTATTTTGCAAGACCTGAGCCAAGCTACACCTAGTCTGGGATCCCATCTTCTTGCACTCCTGGAACCAGCATGTTCCAGAACCCTGGAACTCTTAACCGCTAACACGCCAAATATACTAAGCCCACCAAGGGTTTTGCTCAGACATGTTTCAACAGGCGTTCAAGGCCATTTGCCAATATTTTAATTCCTTTATTGAAAGCTTTTATTGTCATAAGCCTAACTACCCAGCCTACTAGCAAACAGTTTCCAAGTGTTACAAGAGACTCAGCAAGAAATTATATTGACGCATATACAATTCTTGCTCGAAGATTTAAAAATACCGTTTCTCAACCATGGGAAACTTCACATTGGAGAGGATAAACATTTGGTTGTCGGGTCTCTCTTCTGCAGCATTGCTTGTTAAGTCCCAATGCACTCGTTCTGTGAAAAACACAGGAAGCCGAACATCTCAATGCACTCGTTCCGTGAAAAATACAGGAAGCCGAACATCCCACAACTGCAATCCTTCACCACTGAGGACTCCTTTTCATACTTATCAATGTTTTTTCTTGTAAATTTTCTGGTGCACATCTGGACTCAAAAGCATCCAGCATTGCAAGACATTTTAATCCTTTATCCCAGTACTTACTATGTTAACATAACCATGACACTGAAGAGCTCCATAAGATGAAGATTGTATTTTCTTTTAAGAACTGATATATTTAATTCACCAAATACTCAAGACATTTTATATTTCCATTAATCAATGTCTCCATATAATAAAGATATCAAGCATCTGATTTTGAAATTCAGCCAGACTCTCTTAATTCCAACGTACCAGCTGTCTTGGAGCTACTGTTCTCTTTCCATTTTAACAGAGCATCAAGAAGAAATTTTTTCTTCCTCTTCTTAGCCTAGCCTGAGCTAAAAAGAAATGCTAAATAATGATCAAACCAAAATATTGCAAGAAAACAGCTTAATTTAAGTAGCATTCAGATACTCAGACAGCTCTGTGCCTAGATAAGCACTGGCAGAATCAGAAGGACAACTAACTATTAAAAGGAGATGTCCAGACCAGGAATCCGAGTTTTACTCGGTTAAAAGGACTTAATTTTAACATTGCTGGGTGTCTCCCTAAAAGAGTGACCCCAGGAGTACTGACAACCATTACACACTGATGGGACAGCTGAAACCCAAGTTCGAGCTACACAAGCAAGGCTTCAGTTTATATGGCTGACCAGTACGTTAGCACAGACCTGCCTTGCACAGGAAGCTTGTGCGTGGTAGGCCCCAAATCACCTCTCGGAAGAAGAGTTTTCTGAAATCCAGCAAGACCGTAGCTGTTACTTAACACTTGTCACTATTTACCCCACAAGCAGGAAGAGTGTAACTTCCTTCAGCTCAAACCACACTATACAATTACTGACTGTAATTCCAAGTGTACGCTCTCTATAAGAATAATTGTGGGTAGCATCAACATCGCTTGACCAGTAGCCTAAGTACTAGTCTTCTAACACGCAAAATAAGCTGGCAGCTGAGAGTAGCCATACACACTGCCAATTATTCCCAGTTTGGGATGCTAACAAGCTGTGAACAAGGCAGAAGCAGGGCAGTCGGCCATCCCAACCTCAAAGCCTTGCATACACCTCCACGTGGCTGAAACCTGCTGGAGGGAGGCCACATACCACAAAGCACCACGGGGAGGGCAAGCTCCCACAGGACACTCCTAGAAAAGACCAGGACATCTCACAGGGGGTGCGCATCTGGGCCAGTTTCAGCATCTTCTCCCAACTCAGTCTCTCCCACAGTACTTTTCATGCCAGCACAGCCCTGATGCTAAACACCGAGGGAGCCTGGCATCAGGAATGACACTTGAAGTTGTCATACTTGGCTATCCTGCCAAGAAGCAACATGACCTCCTCCTGTCCACAGCTGGAACCAAAGGGAAGAGTACTAGCTGCATCAACTGTTGGGCCAGGAAAGATCCTATACCAAAGTGAATAACAGAAATGCTAAAAGAGAGACAACATCCACCTGCTTTGAGAGAAAGCATTGCAATTTGTCCTCTTGGGAGACTACAGTGGCTAGAAAAATACTTCTATTGACACTGAAAGGATCACAGCTTTATAGGCTCAGCCCTCCAAAGGATGAGTGCAACAGACCCCCACTTTGAACATTCAGGGTATACTTACAAGACAGACACGTAACATGCAGCTCCACAACACACTGACAACTCTTTGCAGACTACAAGTTCTCCAGAAAGGGATTTCTATGTTTTTCTTAAACCGACCAGTGACAAAATGTGATAGAAACTATAGGGTATGTATATGCATAAGAAACAAAAGACACGGGAGAGTTTTTCATGGGTCCACAGAGGACAGAAAAAAATTATGCTGAAGCTAACTAGCTGGATGGAGACACCCATAAGCAAAGAAAAACGCGCCAACTTGCAGTTGTAACTGCCACTGGCATAAGAAACACCCTGAAAGCAGGAGTGGGGAAAGCGACACTTCTGTTTCCCATTCATTCAGGATTAATAGATACTTCAGAACTCACTTCAAATGGAGACTTTTGGGGAGGTTGTAGGATGTAGAATGCCTGACGGATTTCTAAGTCTACTGAAGTTGATGGAAGTTCTCGGGGGGGGGGGGGGGGGGGGGGGGGGGCACAGCAAAGCCTCCTTGTGCTCGTGCCTGGCAGAGTAATGCCAACTTGACCCGTAAGTGAAAAATCAGTTCATGTTTTCTGTCTCCTCAAACTGCCAAGGAAGCTAATTTGGGAACCCTTTCACTAAAAACTAGAAGAAAAACTGCCAACTCTTTTCAATTGCAAGTCTCTGTTCCCTACTTCCTGGGCCAAGCTTGAGCCAGGCACCTAAAACAAAAAGCTCCCTTTTTCATTATGAGGCCCCATGCCTGTTTTCTAACAGGGAAGCAAAGCATCTGAAGTTCTTCTCCCCTTTGCTCATGCTGCGATTTCAAAATGCAGAGATCACAACTGCTCTTGTAAGTTAAAACTTGCAAAAACAGGGCCCCGGTGAGCTCATCTGCTATGATCGAAATCCATGCAAAGCCAGAACTCATAGGTACACACGGATGTTCCATGCAGGAGGATGTTTTCCTGTGTGCTCTGTTCGGTTTCTATGCTGGTTCAGAAGACGGGCCCCTCAGGGCAAGTCATTGATGTATGTCTGCACAGTACCCAATACATGTTTCAGCACATTCTCCTTCACCACTTTCAAAGCTTCTTTGAACACTTGCCACGTGATTTCTACTGTGCAGCTACCATGCTGCAAGCATCCTGCCTTGCTGCATTATCATAGAATAACATAGGG
Organism: Pluvialis apricaria; assembly: GCA_017639485.1. Taxonomy (NCBI): domain Eukaryota; kingdom Metazoa; phylum Chordata; class Aves; order Charadriiformes; family Charadriidae; genus Pluvialis; species Pluvialis apricaria. The sequence continues at coordinate 3,420,754 of CM030022.1, forward strand.
TGGAAGACACCACAAGGAGTCATCTGGTCTAATCCCTGGCTCAAAGATGAGCTAACTTTAACTTCAGATCATCCTACAGATATGACTGAGAGATTTACTACAGCTCTTTTGACAAAATCAAAGGACTCTCATGACATTAGGATGCAGGACTGGAGTTCTCATGCCTAATGAAGGTCGGCATTCAGATGCTTTCAGAAGATAACTGAATTTGGGCACACAATCATGTTAAGGCTTCCGACAGTCCTGGATTTCAGAGTCAAGGCAGCCTGAATACTACCATATTGCAAGAAATTTAACAACTTGCCCTCTAGAAGAATCTGCATTTCATTTTTATTTAAAGTTTAATATCCTGAAATAAGTTAATTTCACTTACTCATTTATAATGCTTCCACATCTTATGACACCAGAGGGGCCTAAAGTTTCTGCTTTTAAATGAAACTCAAAATCCTGCATGTCTCTACAACAACACTTACACAGTGCCTCTAACAAATATTGAGTCCACCACTTTGCAAAAAGTGAGCCGTGATACACTAATAAAACAATTCTCACCAGCAATAACAATTAATATAAAGCCCCAGTCACATATGCAGCTGCAAATGAAGCTTATATTGCTACAGAAATGCAGGAAAAGCAACTGTCCTGATTTGTCAGTCGTTCATTTTTACCACAGCAGTGGGACAGAAATTAATGATTTGCTTCAAATTTTAGCATCACTCCCGAGTTTTACAAGCTGCTAAACAGTATGTTGGTTTTACTTAGGGTGGTTTTAACTCCAGCATAACACAAGCCTGAAATTTGACTCCTGTTTTAAGATAGGGGTTTCTGAAATAAGAAGTATCCTGGGAAAATAAAACATGACAGACAAGGATCAGAAGGAAAACAAAAGGAAGAAGTGTAGTAAGAGCCACCCACGTAGCAGGTCATATAGACACTCAAGACTTTTAACACACCAAAAAAGGTAACTGCTCCTGGTTATCAAGTATAATAGCAACAGCAGCGAACAGAGTATTCGAGAGCTTTCTGACTTAATCACAGGCTTGCATCTTTTCTCTACAGCAGTGGCTACTGATTCTGAAAAAGGAAATAAAATGCCTCATCTCAAGTAAATCTGTATTATCTATGAGCTATTTATAGATGACTTCCTCTCCTCCCCTTCCCCACAAAGATGACTCTGAGCTCTGGTCGGCAGGAATACAACACAGGCTGGGAGCTGGCATTGTAACTGCCATACTATCTCTCATGGTATCAAACACTAGTGGTAACACACAGCTACGAGTCATGATTGAGTTCAGCGTGCCATAGACAGACAGCTTCAACCGGACAGAGACACAGCTAATTCAAACTCCTCACCACTTCTCCACTAGACACCCGATTTTAGCTAAATACATTTGGTAACCAGAGGGTTGCAGTCAACAACTACTGACAGCCCCACGATGGGATGGTTGTCGATTTGTCTCCCATACCTCACAAGATGCTACCTGACCAGCCTAGAACTCCAATCCCAAGTGCTCTCCTGTCCTCTGCATCTGGGAGATTCAGACAAGAATCACAGAGCGAGAAACCCATCTTATTAAAAGTTACTAGGTTTAACTATAGACAATCTCATAATGACCCAGTTAATGGAATACCTTGAGAAACACTGGCTGTCCGTATGATCCCATTCTTACTATGTCTACCGCTCATGCGGTTAGCTGCCTCGCAAATTGTAACAAGCAAAACCCCTTCACAAAGGACAAGGTCAGCTTCAAACATCAGTCTTACTAAAGACACCAACCACCTCTTAATGAACACAAGTCTAGAATTATCTGTATACCCTTGCAAGATTATTCTCACCTTCTCTTCCCTGGCCACAGCTACCATTCCTAAATAGGAAATTGATTAAAAGATTTTTTTTATACAGTCGAACATGTCAGGAATGGCTTAAAAAAAAGTTGTGTTAATCAAATATCACAGTTCTATTTTGTAAGGGTCCACCCATACAGTGAGAGGAGGATGTGAATCTTACCTGGAGAAATGTACCAGTGCTACAACACCTCCACCTCACAGGACCAACACACACCAAGGTAGAATTGCACAGTGATCACTAAACTATTTAAATCAACACCTATCTGCAGAAACATTTTCTTACCTTCACTTGTTGCAGCTAGGACTAGACTTGACTACATCTAGTTATCCATACAGTTACACCTGCAAGTGACTCTTCATAGCACACGCTACTCTTAGCAGGGAAACCTCACACACATAGAAGTGGTTTCTCCAAGTCTTCAGGTTCACATCACAAGGTTATTTCAATAACAAATTCCATCTTCTACCCCATTGCTTGTCTATGTGTGGGACCACAGAGGAAAGTTGAGAGTGAGACGGGCGTCATGGCATCACTGGAAATTAGCACTCCTCTGGCTGTCTCCTCAGCTCCCGAGTCAGTCGGTCGGTCTCTGTTTTCCTGACAGTACTATCCACTCCCAGAGACAGAGGCGCAGAGTCAGGCTCTCACAGAGTGTCTGCACCATTCATTAAGAGTTATAAACAACTCATAGGAAGACTCTGTATGAGCCAGAATCATTCCCCGGAAATTAAAAAAGGTAGGTCAAAATAATGATCTTATTACTGGTTTTATATAGAAGAGAAACTAAGCATTATTTTTCCATTACAGCCGTAAGCACTCCAAGCCGCCTGCCTTGCTCATCTATAACCTTGAGACAGGGATGCTCAAAACGTTGCTTTCATAACTGAAATAGAAGAAACCTTTTATATGGGGGAAGATTCTTCAGAGCACAGTGCTAATCTGTAAGCGCAATAGCGATATAAAAGGTAAGTGGTGACAGAAGCCACGAAACTGGGCCCGTAACGCTTTGCTGCAGGCTACAAAATGCAGCTGTTGCATGTTATTCCACCACACAATCCAGTTAAATACAGCTAAAACAAACTTCTAGAGTATCTGTGCAGCACTGACAGCAGCTGGGCCTGAGTCCTACACCTAGCATGACTTCAACATCAACTGTTATTATGGAAATCAGTTTCATAAATATTTATTAGTGCAGTCAGTCTGCTACAAAACATGACTGAAGCTGTCTTCAGAAGACTGTATTGGCTATATTTCAAAGGCAAGAGTTGACAGTTCCTTGACGATATTCAGTATTTGAAGCATATCGATTACTAGCTAGACAACAGTCTGGACAGCTTGAAACATTAGAGGTATTTACAAGAAAGCATGCTGTCTGGTAACTAATGTCCTCCAAATTCTAAATATAACTAAGGCAACCACAGTGACCGGATAATTTAGATCCCTAATTTAGGCTCAGGTATTTTCACAGAGCTGTTAACTGGTGGATGGGAGGCAATTTTGAGTTTTCCAGTTTGATGACTGTTGGAACCTAACAACTTTCCTATGGTATTTGCGACTCTGGTATCATGACATTGTCATACTACTGCGTGATGCTTCCCTGGTGACAAAACAATGCTAACAAGTCAGCTTAATTGTTCAAACAAAAATAACCTGCCAGCAGCCTGTCTACACTGGAGCTCTTGATACTGCTACTGTAGGTGTGGATGAGCTAGTGCTTGCAGTATTTGACACAACCTGCAAAATATTTCTAGCATTCAGATAAACTGGATTAAGAAATAAAAACAGATAAAGCCAGGCACGGAGGGGGAAAAAAAAATAATCATACATCAGTATCTGGGATATAACACAGAAGCGAGAAATACTTGATGCCTCCACTAGTACATGGAAGGAATCCTCCGTTCTTTCATAGACTACACATACCCTACAATCTACGATTCCCCTCTTTACCTCTAACAATTTGGGAGATTGATATTACTTGCTGGCCCCATATATTGGAAAAGTGTACTAAATGCAAGATTATAAGCTTCATAGAGTTCCTTTTAGACGCATGGCCCTGGATGATAGCATCCATGGAAACCTGCACAAAGTAAATGCTCAGGTTTGCCTGTGGGAGCTTAGCTCTAACATCAGCCCGCAGTCACCAGACCCTGAAAACTGTTTCTGAAGCTAACACACAGTGGCAAATCCTGATGTGTAGCTCTAAAACAAAACTAATTGTGAAACAGGTTTTTAATCAGTCTTCTCCGTGGAAGCATAACACTTCTGAGTTTGAAACCTGGCTGAGCATGTCATACTCTACGCATTACTGACCTAGGCAATCTCTTGACTGGCATGCATCGTTTAACTGGGGTATGCACAACCAGTCTTGAGGGACTAAACTTTGCAAAATGGCTGCAGTTATACAGAAAATTAGTCCAAAATAAAGGAACAGCTCAGCGAGGATAAACTTAGCTCATACCAGAGGATGCAAATACTGTTTAATTGAAGAGCAAGGATCAGTGGGACTGGCATGGAAATGAACACGTTCCACTCCTGACAATTCCCCTCAACTTGCTGGGTGGTCCTGGATGTGTCATTTAGGCTCTTTCTTCCTTGTGTAGATAGGGAAAAGAGGAACAATGACGCTTAATTGCTGTTGTAAACTTTAGATCCAAGACTAGATTGTACTTTAGCAGCATTTTGTTCAAATATCAGGTGCCAAAGAATCTGCTGAATTTGGTAAACAATGCATAGGCGTGACAGCAGAAAGAAGGCCCTGCTTTTCAAGGCAGAAATTGTGAAGGACAACTTTAAAAGATAAGCAAAGTTATTCAAAAGAAATCTAAAAATACTTGGAAGTTGTCAGCTCTTCTGAAAACAGATTAGGAAGTCTCAACTAAAAGACTATCTGTCATAGCAAAACAAATGAGGCTACAAGATGACTTCCAACGTGACCTCCTTAGACCAAGAAAAAAAGTATAGTTCTTTGAGGGGTAACTTCCAGAAAATTAAAATACGATGAATGTTCACATGTAACGTTCCTGGCAACCTGAGATTTTGTTAATTGGAACAAAGTGGCTTTCTCCTGAAATACCCTAAACAACATCAGTTCAAAAGCAGTTGTCAACTGCAGGACACTGAACTCCTAGAACTCTTGTAGAAAATCAAGAAAGAAGTAGAAGCAGCCTCACCTCATACACCCACAGGATTTTTATAGTCTGGATAGCATATATTTAGAGAAACGCCGAAGGGATTTAACAGATGAAGTAAGACTTTTAAATAATAGTATTTTTATTAATGGAGATACAACCTCCCTTAGATGAAAATTTGTAAAAACCAACAAACTACAGGGTTTTTCCCCATGTTTTCTCTCTCAATGTAAAATCCTGACTCAAGAACCACCCCGACAAACTGCTCTGACACAGGAGAACAGGCGTACAATAAGGAAAACTCATTAGCAGCAGTGGAGTATGAGCTGCCAGCCTGATGCATGTTACCCAAGGAGAACCAACTCAAATATGCCGCTGCACTAACACAGTCTCCTGTCAGTCAAAGAAGTAGCAGTCCACTGCCACCCCTGAAGAGCTCTAGTCTGTTTTTAGCCATTGAAGGAGGACAGTGACATTTATTTGACCGTCAGAAGGCTGCTGCAGATCGGCTGCTACGTTGTCAAACAGCATCCTCTCCTTAGAACAATGGCTCCTAAGGCGAATATATCTTACGGCTGACAATACTCACCTTGTTAAAAGCGGGGCAAAAATCAAAGCAAAGCAAGTCAGAGCTGTGCAATTCGGTATTTACAGCTTTGAAGCATTTTTAACACAGGTGAAAAAAGGGGGCTGACAACAGAGTTAGCGGCTCAGGACGTTACAGGACTGGACATGTGATGAAGCCTTTAAGTTACCGTGTTTCAACCTATACGGAGCTGTCATTTGAAAAATTAGAATTACTAGTCTACGTTTCCATAATCAAACGCGAAAGCAAAAACCATACGAACAAAAGAGACGTTCCTAAACCAGGCGCAAAACTCCAAACTAAGTTAACACCCAAGATTTCCTTTAAAAAAAAAAAAAAAAAAGAAACATCACAACTGCAAACGAGTAACGGTGGCGGTAACGAGTCGGAGGGGCACCGTCAACTTTAATCAGTTATTTTTCCCAATTTACCTAAACAGAGCTCCAGCGCATCACCTGCCCTCGCGTCCGCCGGCACAGGGCGCGGGGTGGCGGGAGGGGACCGCTGGGTACCACCGACCCGGAGGGGCTGCTGCTCTGCTCCCCACACCGGAGCCTTAAACGCAGGGAAACACCGACAAAATCCCGCTCACCTCCACCTTTACAGCACCGTACGGCGCTTCCTACGGCAGCGAGCGGCACGGACGTCCCGACGAGTGCCGTTTTGGCACGCCGAGCATCCTCCGCAGGAAAAATAAGCAACGAGAAAAAACCACAAAGACAAAAAACAAACCCGCAGGAGGTATCAGAGCTACGCGGAGGAGATAAAAGCCGTGAGGCGGCTTTTAAGTTGTGGCACGACAGCTCTCCACAGCAAACCGGCTACCGAATGCACACCCCCTCGGCCCCGCTGCTCCCGGGGTGGCCCCGGCGCCTCCTCCTTCTCCTCCCCACCGGCCCGGCCGCCGCCCCGGTGCGCTGACCCCGGCTGCCCGGAGGGCTGGAGGCCGGGGCGGGCCGGTGGCTCCGGGGAAGAAGCGCCAGGGCCCGCCCCGCTTCCCGCCGCCCCGGACTGCCACACGCCGCCTCAGCGGCTGCTGCGCTCGTCCCCGTCTCCCCGTCGTCCCGCCACACACACACACCCTCCCCCCGCCGCAGCCTGAGGGGAGGCGGCGAGTTCCTCGCTCAGGAAAAGGAGAAGCGGCGGCACCGCACCCCGCTGCCGGGGAGGCGGCGGGCCGTCCCGCCAGAGCCCCCCCCCCCGGCCCGCCGGGCGAGGCCGGCCGCTCACCATGGCGAAGCCGGAGAGCAGCGCGGAGGTGCGGCTGGAGGCTTTCAGCTTGGCGCGGCTCAGGTAGAGCTTCCGCCAGGACAGCGCCTGCATCGAGTGCTCGTTCAGGCTCATGGGCTCGGGGCGGCGGGCGGAGGAGCGGAGCGGGAGGCACACAGCGGCGGCGGCGGCTCCTTCCGGCGGCAGAGCGAGGGCACCAGCTGCGCTAACACCCCATGGCGCCCGGCGGCGGCTCCTGCCGGTGCTGGGGCCGCGCCTGCCGCCGCGGTGCTGGGAGCCTGCGCGCCGCCGACCGCCGAGCACCGCCCCGCCGCCGCCTCATTGGGCGGCCCGGCCCCCGGCCCCGCTCCTCCGCGGCCGCTTCCCGGCAGCCCCCGAGGGAGCCTGAGGGAGGGAGAGCGGGTGGGCGGGCGGACGTCGTGCCCTCAGAGGCCGCTTCCCGCCGGCCGCGCTGAGGGGGGAGCGCGGCCTCCTCCTCCTCCTCGCCGCCGCCCGTTGAGGGCCGCGGGCGGGGCCTGGCCCTGAGGGAGGTGCGACCCGGCCGCCCCCTCAGCGGGCCTGAGGAGGGAGAAGCCCCGCGGGCAGGCCCGGCTGGAGCCCGGAGCTGCGGCCGGGGCGGGTGAGCAGGCTCAGGTTGGAGCGCAGTTGACAGGAATCGGTAGTTTTTCAGTCAGTTTGGTACGTTTCCCCCGTGGGTGCCCCTCCGGGGGGGGTGGTGGTAGTGTGTCCCACTGCTCCTCGCTGCCTTCCTTCAAGGCACAACCGCAAAGCCGTTCCTCAACGACTTTCTTCTTCAGCCTCCTCTCCTAAAAGCCTTAAAACGTTTAATTTACATCTGCCCTGTGGCTCTGAGCCAGGCTGAGCATCCACCCTCGCTTCCAATTAAAAGTGGTAGCTATATTTGTGACGTAAAGGTTTTCATAACCGTTCTGTACGCACAGAGCTCCTGATAAACTCGTTTTTTATCAGCAAGCAGTTGATAGTTGATGAAGCAGAACACTTCAAGCGATATGTATGCCAGTGTTGAAAGATATTTTTTATTACTGCGCCCATGCAACCCCTTTGAACCACAATTTATTTTTCCTGTGTTTTACAGAGGGGGAAAAGGAGGCACAGAGCAGAACTCCATAGCAAATACATGGCACAGTTAGGAAGATCATTTCTGAAAAGGTGAGACTTGTTACAGTGTTTGTGCCACATCAAACTTGTGGGTCTGGAGAATTAAGGGACGTGTAAGAAACAAACCTGTTGCTATCCATTTCTAATACGAAAAATACTATTTTAACAACAAATAATACCGGGCAAGGATACTTTTACCATTTACAGGTACATGGATGGTCACGTACGAGCTGAATCACCCATTAGGAAACCAAAAGCATTGGTGATTTTCTATTGTTGAAATTTTCCACTTTATTCACAAGTAGGAAAAATGCGGCACATTGTCTTTAACATTTTTTGCTTTGTTCTTCTCTTCACACCTTTCTCTGATTTGCAAGGTCCTTCATTTGCTTATGAAGGTGAAGATAATCTATACCAACATAGGTCACTTAATGCTTTTCATTTACATGGCATTCTTTTAAAAAAGATGTAGTTGAAACATCCAAGAAAAAAAATCTTCACAAGCTGAAGTCTTCAGAGGCATTCCCTGAAACTACCGTTTGTTACCGCATAAATTTGATCTCATTCCCTTCTCAGGAAACCAAGAGTCTTCTGCTTGTTATAAATAACTTTTGGTTAGATTTTTATCTACAGGGCCATAAAAACACCTCTGTAGAAGAATGAGTTTACTTAGTCTTTCCATAAAAGCCTTTGCTGTTGTAAAAATGACTGTGGAGTGTTTGCTGCCTTCCTCCTCCTTTATGCGTGACAGTACTACTGTATAGGATCCATTTGAGTTAAAGTCCAGCCTAAGTTAGCATTATAAAATACTGCTCTTTGTTCAGTGTGCTTTAATTCTTAAAAAAAAAAAAAAAAAAAAACAAAACCCCAAACCAGAAGACCTCATCACCACAATCAGCATTTCCTGTGTCTCCCACTGATGCCATAGGCTAAGTCTGAGCACCACATTGCAAAGCAGTGAGTAACAACCATATTGTGATTTCATTACCACATTTCACTTGGGAGAGATGATAACCATCAAAAAAGAGTAATGTAAAATTTCCTCCACATCTCAAGCAAACATTTAAGCCTCTGTCATCGAGTTTCTGTGGAATCATACATTTAAAAATATTTTGCACTGCTGCTCATAAGCTATGAGAGGTGTTTATGTACGTGTATGTAACCATGACTGATCGTTCACTGCTTCTTCTTGTTTCTGTGCAAAATTACAGTTGAACTCTTAACGTCATGGGTGAGTACTACTGCACAAGTAATACTTAGGTCTTGACCTGTTCCCTAAAATCAGATTTCTCTAAAAAAACCCACAACCTGCAAGAGACATACAGCTGAGGACTTCAAGTGTCTTTCTAAATAATTGTATTAAAATGGACTCTTTGAACTCACCATCTTCTCACTCTGTTCTGTCCATCACTCCTATCCCTGCTTATCGGGAGGGGCTTTGAAAGATACAATATTGCACACTGGTGCACCCTTCATTCAAAGGAAACAGCACGGAAAGGACCTACTGAATCAGTAAAGAAATCTCATCTCATCCCATCCACTTTTCCAAACCGAACCCATGTACAATTTTAAGCTTTCACGCCCCAGCGTTGTACCTTTAAACTAAGCATTATTTCCTTTCCTATCAGAAACCAAAAAATCGGTTTGTTAAATAGGAAAACATAAATTAAGGATCAAACCTTCTGCAACTAAAATGTTAGGGCTGTAGCAGCGTGCCCTTTTTCCCCTTTACGTTCCATTTTACAGCTCCATTCTGAGGTACAAACTAAACAGGATAAATTCTTTTATTTCCAACTCTAATTACTCATTATTACACACCTCTATACTGCCACTCTAGAGTTAGCTGAAACAAAGAGTCAGTCATGCTTAATTAACTCTTAGAAATGCTTCAGGGAGTTGTTCTGAAATCATGCTGGAGTTCAAAGCTGTGGTTTGATGTTACCTCTGATCAGTGCAATTGCGGAAGGCCACCAAAAGGGTGTAGTCCTGCACTCTTCCTTCATCTCACCCCACTGTCCTCTCCATCCTGTACATTACACCCATCAAATGGCTACAGAGCTTCAGTTAATTGACCTAATGAAAAAAAAAAAAAAAGCGCTTTTTTTCTTCACTTAATGGGTGAGTTTTCTGCTGGATCAGGTCTCAGAACTGACTTACCCTGTGACTGCACAAAACTAGACCTAATGCAGGAGAAATGAGGGACATACACGCAGGAGAAAGGGAACTGGCTCTTTCAGCAGCAGGCTGTTATTACCCCTAATTAGAGGTAATGTCAACCCATTCCCTGGATCATTTATGCATGAACACAATCAGAGCAGGTGGCAGGAGTCCAAGTTTCTTTTCAGAAAGCCCTGAGAAATGTCTACACTGTCACAAGGATACTCATAATTTTTTTTTTTCTGCTAAAAATGTACTTCTGTATTTTCTGTAGGAGGGCTGAATAAGAAGAATAGGTTCGCTGAGTACCATATGATTAATGGGATATGGTACTGAGCACGCAATGGTGCTACCCTTTGCATAGCAGTTTTTCTTAAACATATTTCCAGCTTCACATGCAAATCATCGCTTCCATTTGTTCCTGTTACTGTACCAAAACCAATTCAGATTACCACAAAATGGAAATTATGGTAGATCTGCATTAAAAACAACACATTAGAAGCAGAAGTTGCAAAAGGCAAATAAAGGTTTCTCAGCAGTCCCAAGCAGCGAGGAGGTTAAGGCAAGCATCTCTGCAAATCTCTTCTGAAGTAGAGCTTGAAGTTCAGTTGATGGTATTTCTGCAGAGGAAAGATTTTGATCTGTCATGTCTACAAAAATTGTGTAATTTTTAACTTCCTGCATAAACCAATGAAACGGTTTAGTATCTCATCTTCTGTCTTAACCCAAGGTATTGTATGGAACAGTAGGTCTTGCGTGACGAAAGGTATTTTAAAAAGTGTTTAAAAGATTATTTTAGTCCATTCTATCCACTGGGAAATAACTATGTATGAAAGCTCAGTAGGGGTGAAATAAACCCAGTTCTTCAGACAGCCTTCCCACGCGCAGCACTATAGTTCTTATTTTAGCATGAGCCTTGCAGTGTCAGTTTAATTAAACGACAACTCCCACTTTCAAGCTAACGAGGTCAGGATCCATCACATTGTCATGATTAGATTTTAAATAATTTAAGTTACATTAACATCCCGCAAAAGTTTTCGTGTTGGGGTTTTTTTAATAGAGTTCAGGCTAGCCCCCTTCTCAATAATCACCGCTCCCTTTTCGCAGTATTGATACACAAAGTGTTTTTTTCCTGTGTTTTTGACTGTGAAGAAAGCCAGCCTTGCGGTGGCCCTGGGCACTCCAATACCAAGCGCTGCCGAACAGGGCCCAGCTCTGGGCGCTGCTGGAAACCTGCAGCATGACCTGCTCCGAGGGAAAACGAGCCCCAGCCCTCATCTTCCAACACTGAACCTGTGTCCCGAAGCACACACGTTTAGTATTGCTTCTAAATGGTTTTGTCCTATCTAATGCAGTGGTAGATATTCTCATTATCCACATCCTACTGCCCCCCCTCCCCCTTTTTTTTTTTCAGTTCCTTTAAGTCTGAGACAGGTTTTTTGTTATTAATACATATATTACAGTATTATTTCAATGGTAAAATGAATTGTAGTTTAATAGGAATCATTTCTGTCTTAAAACAAGGTTAAAAATGTGTTTTCCATTTTTGGAGGTCTATAGATTAAATTTGTGATATTTCTGAAACACATTTATTTCCATACTTCAATAATGAGCTCTGGTGTTTCTAGGTGGATGTGATTAATACAGTCCTTGGTGGGTTTGCCTGATACACCGAGAGTCTCAGGTTGTTTGTGTCCAAAAAAAGAAAGATTTAGAAAAATGAGTTGATTTTCTTTTATGTTTCTGTTCTTTTTTAGTGGACTTTTGTAGAATGGATGGATTATGTGTTTTTTGTCTGATGATTCTCCAGTAACATCCATTTATCTTGTACAAGTACTCTGGCCTCAATCCTACAGATGTACACATGCGTTTAATTTTAAGATTGAGTAATCTTGGCTGAAAGGTTAACATATGCATACATCTTTTCAGGATTATAGATTAATAATGCACTTGCTGTAATAGACATCTGGAATCCACACTTCAATATATAGCCTATGCAACACTTCTATATGATAATACAGTTAAATCATCTGCAAATAGAGAGATGTTAGAGAAAGATGGCATGATTTTTCAAGATTCTGTGAACAGTTTTTGGCAGATGCAGAAGCAGCTCACTGCCTTGAATCCTAAGTTAGATCTCTATCCTCTCCTGCCTTTATCCACGTCATGATTCATTAAAATGTAGATCTTTCTGAACAGATGACCACAAAGTTGAATTTTAATATGTTTTGTCCTTTGCATAATATTTAATATGTTCACAAAGTACCTAGCAAGGACCTGGTTAGGTATGCAAAGGCTAACTGGATGCTATATGAATATATTTCTGCTGGTAGAAGTGGATAGGAATAGTAAAGAAAAATGCCCTATTTAAAGAAGAGTTTCAGTCTCCCTTTAGCTGATCTGAGAATTAAAGCCACGAAAAGACATTTTGAAATTTGCTGCCGTGATTTGTGCTGGTTAGGTCAGAGCACTCTCGGGTTTTGCTGGCCCAGGAGAGACAACAGTGAACAAGTACCACACTGAAGGGAGAAACACATTTATTCTCAACGTCCATCTCAAAAAATTGCAAAACAACCAAACCAGAGGAGCACTGTCAAAGCCATCAGCCCCCGACCCTGGGTTTAGGTACTCTTTGATGTTCCCTTTCTCGGGGGGTGTGGAGGGGAGGTAAAGGATGTCACTTCAGAGAGGAGCCACACTTTGGAACCTGGAGGCTGTTCAAAACCTGCACTCTGACCCTGCTATTGCAATCAGATGGTCCCAATATTTGCTCAGCATCAATTTAGAGTAGATGTGAATTGGTGTTCTTGAAATGAGACCCTCCGATAGTCTCAGGAACCCGCAGCATCGCTATACGCGCGATTTTGTTTGTACGAGTAGCTACTTTGTGGAATCTTTACCTACTTTTTCATGCGATTTCTACCAACCTGTTGTACGTGCGTGTTACAAAGGCAATTTTGCTTTAATTAACACCGAATAACACACTACAGATATTAGAACCCGCTCTCACAAGACAAATTAAGTGCAGATCTTGGAGCATTTTACGCAGCCGGCGGTGTTTGCCTCTGCAGGGCTCCCCGCTGCAGGGGGGACGCAGGCACCCAGCGCAGCCCAGCGTGCACACAGCAGAGTGCTCAACTACCCGCAGCGATTACCCGCAACTCCGGGCATTGTAAGATCACTTTCCAGTGTTTGCCGCGTTAATTCCCCGCTCTTTAGCGGAATCCTCCAAAATTGCGCCAGGGTTTAAAACGTGAGCCTGAGCCCCCCCCCCCCCCCCCCCCCCGCATTAGCAGAACTTTTAGGGCCGCGTCTGCAGCACCCACGCAGGGACCGTCCGCGCCTTTGTGGTCCCCCTCGTGTCCCCTTTCCCCCCCCTCCGTGTCCCGTCCCCCCCCCCCCTCCCCCGTGGTCCCCCCCCCCCGCCGCCGCTCAGCGCCTGCGTGACGCGCCCGCTGCGCACTCGTGACCCAGCACCGCGGCGGCCCAGCGCCGGTACCGCGCCGCTGCCCCCCCCCCCCCCCGACACCCCCCCCCAGTCCCCCGTGTCCCCGTCCCCCCCCCCCCCCTCCGCCCCCCGGTCACTGTTTACGTTCCGGGCACGGCGACGCCTGCGCCCCCGCGCCGCGCCTGGAAATGGTTCCGTAGGACTTTGCTAAAGGCATCGCCGCCGCCGCCGCCACCGCCCCCCTTCCCTCCCCCTCCCCCTCCTCCCCCCCCACCCCCCCAAAAAAAAAAAAAAAAAAGTGCTGGTGCAAAATTGCAAAACTTTAGAGAGACCTGGATGGCTTTTGTTTTTCCTCCTCCCCATTTGGGCCAAAAATGCAGGACAGGAACTGTTGACAATTAAGTGATGAAACTCTCCAAAAAAATGGAGGCAGAGAAAGACTCTGGAAGAAGATTGGTGTGTAGCTGGCTTCTGTCTATTTCCTATTTGTGCCTTTTAATTGATGTTGCTTAATTGTTTGCAAAAGGGAGAAATGCATGTAAAGACGTAGGCAGCAGAGCGACTTAGTTTGCAAGAGAGCGGCTTAGACACTGGGGACGGGGACGGGTGGAATTTAACCGGGGGGAAGGCGAGGGTGGGACGATAACATATATAGATATATATTTATTTATTTTTTTCCTCTCCTGTGGGTTCGTGACGATCCAGCGCGCGTGTGTGCAGGGCTGGCTGCCGAGGCGGATTTGGAGGGAGAGGGGCTGAGCCGCCGGAGGCAGCCGGTGCATCGGGCTCACACCCCCCCCCCAACACCTCCCCCCCACACCTCCTCCTCCTCCCCTAAACCCCAACTCCACACCGGGGGAACCTACCTCCGTGCGCCGCCGGCCGGCCCCGGTACCGGGCAGCGCCGCGGGGACCCGCCGCCTCCAGCCCCGGCTCCGCGCCCGCCGCAACTTCACCGGGGGGGGGGGGGGGGGGGGGGAGAGAACGGCACCGGGCCTCCCCCCCCCCGTATTTAACTCGTTCCTGCCCCTTGCCCTTGCCCCCCCTCCGGCTTTGGGCAGGGGAAAAGCGCGCAGGCTGCGGCGGGTGGGGGCTGCGCATCCATCGCGGCGTTACATAAAGAGAGCTGTTTTTTAAACCGCGGCTTCCGGTGTGGCTATGGAAACACTGGGATTATGTAAATACCCAAACCTGGATGCTGGGCATCAGGTTAAACCATTCGCCCCCCCCGTCCCTTCCCCGGGGAATTCTATTGTATTCACGTGCAGTAGTAATAATAATAACAATAATAATAAAAATGATCCGGTTGCTAACGAGCATTGGCCGCCGTTCGCGTTTTTTTTACGGGATTGCGAAGCGCATCGGTGCCGTAGCTTGTGCATTTTCGGCGCCCGGCTCCTGCTCGCCTTCAAACGCCCGCTCCTGCCCGGCAGCCCAAGTTTGAGTTTTCCTGCAGCCAAGCACCTGTTATTCCCGTCTCCTTCCGTGTCACGGCATGGAAAAGGTTGTGCATGCGGCCGTGTTGTAGCTTCTTTGGGTTCGGGTTTTGTTCATTTTGTCTCTTGCCATCTTCATGATTTCCCCCAGAATCTGTTTATCAAATCGTCCTGCACGATCCATGCGCTTTCCTCCCCGCCGACCCCGATTATTATTATTATTATTATTTTCTTCCCACCCCCTCCCGGACAATATGGTGTGTTTTTTGTTGTTTTCTAGCGATCTGTTGGCAGAAGGCGATACGATGAGAACGAGGACCTCTCGGACGTGGAGGAAATTGTCAGCATCAGGAGTTTCAATTTGGAAGAGAAATTAAAGAGCAAAATGTATCACGGGGATTTCGTGCATGCCATGGACGGGAAAGGTAACTGCCCGGGGTCGGGGGGGGGGTCGGGGGGTGTGTCCGGCTGCCCATCGCCGCCGCCGGAGCCTCCACGTGTAGCTCCGCGCCCCGGTTCGTATTTCGCGCCCGCGTCCCCCTGCCCGGGGATCCGGTGACGACGGCGGGGCCGAGCAGCGGGGGAGGCGGAGGGGACAGACACACACAACACACACACACACACACAACACACGACACACACGGCTGCTGCACCGGGGCCCTACAGCCCGCACCGCCGCCGGGGGGGCTGCCCCGTCCCCCCAACCCCGCACCCGGAGGGCGGCTTCTGCCCCGATAGGGTGCTCGGGAGGCGGCGTGGTGATAGAATGGCAGCCCCCCTCCACCACCGCCACCACCACCTCCACCGTGCGACGCCGGCGCACCACCGGGATGTTCAGGAATGAGGTGCTGGCAAAGGGGAGGCAGAAACCCCAGCCCCCACTTCGCCGGAGGTGATTCCTGCTCCCCCTCCGCCCCCCCTATGGAATCCGGGACCCCTTTTGGCAAAAGGATGCGATTGATGAGCCTCTTCGCCGGGGTCGGAGACTTTAAAGTCAATAACTTCTTTGTGTTTCTATCATATATTAAATTACAACGCTCCCCTCCCCGAAGTTACTTGGTTTGCTTAGGTGACTTAAATTACGAAGCGGTAAGCAAAGCCAGACTGCCGCACGGCTGCCCGGCAGGAAGGAAAATGGGAGAGGTTTGCCCGGGAATCAAACGGGCCGGGGCGGGGGGTGGGGTGGGTGTTGCAAGTCACCTTTATTTACTGCAGCATTGTTGAAACGGATCCTGAATCCCAGATGGCTATCGCCAAAACCCGGCCTCAGTGAGGGCTCCCCGTCTAAGCCGGCTTTCTCGGGAAGGAGTAGTTTTGGCTGTAATCCTCCTGAAATGGCTATAACTATGGAGCCACTAATCTAGTTTAGAAAATTTCCTTTTCTCCCCTAGGCTTAGTTTTGCATGAGCATTTTAAGCTCCTTTTAGAAAAGTTAATGTGGTGGAGAAATTAAATACCTATCTTATTTAGGAAGGTATTTGTTTAGGAGATAAGCTCAACCCTGACCCCTCTTCCTCCGAACAAAACACAAACACCTATTTTTTAGCTGGAAAATGTTAATTAATTTTCCAGAAAATGATTGCACTCTACCCTCATCTTCCAAATACTCCAGTGGTTGCCATTGCTACATGCTAACTATAGTACAATCCACGGCTTCCCTAGCTCAGCAGCTCTGAAATCTTTGGGTAGCTTTCTTCTTTCTAGGGAACTTGAAAATAAATGAGTGTCTTTTGTTATTTTGTTGTGGTCTGTGTCTGCTTTGTTCAGCCCCACAAGGGATTTAAATGCTTTGTTGGGACATTACGAAGAAAGGCTCTGCCTTGCTATTTGCTCTGGGTTTATTTTTACTATTGTTTGGGGTTTTTTTTTTTCTATAAATCCAACAGTTGAATTGAAGCGAGGCAAAACAATGACGGTGGTTAGTAAGAATAAACAAGTTTATATGATCGGATGGAATTGGTTCGGCAATATATTTATTTATTTTTACTTGCTATGTTCTTGTTTTTATTTTTAATCATAACTCTTTGGGTTTTGTTTGTGGGTTTGGGGTTTTTTTTTGGCTAGGAATGTGGGTTGGAGGTTTTCCTCGAGAATCTGTGAGGCAGTGGTGTGATTTTGGGCTTGAATGCAGTTTGTCATAGCTACTTGTTCTCTAGTCTGCTAGGCTATATATCTGCCTCTGCTTCTCCTGCCAATACTATTCTTAATGTTTGTTGACTTTCTGTCTTGGATGAGAGTGTCCTTAAAAACATCTCTGTGGTTTATTTATTTGCTTACCTAAAGCCAGAACAGTTTTAATGGGAATATGATGAGAAACTAAGATTTTTCTAGTACAGAAATATTTGTTTGGTAGCTTTAGTTAATTGGAGTATTCATTACACTTATTTTGACACTAGTAGCAATAAAGTTTCTGTAATTTTAATGTTTTTGTAAATGGGTAATTACGGTGCTCTGATTTGGTAACTTTAAGTAGGAATATTATATCCCTGCTTGTCGTAATTACTAACTGAATACAGCAAGGAAAAAGTTGTAAAAATAGAGGGAAATACATCTGCATGGGTGCTTGGTCTCGCTTTCCCCTATTTCTTGTGGTATGGGGTTTTATAGCAGAGAAACAGCACCGATAATAAGCTCAAATCTGAGGTTCTCATGCTCTCCCAGGCAGCACGTACATTGCTGGCTGAATGTCGGAGAAGTTAACCTACTTGTCTGTACCTGAATATAATACATACAGCGTATGGTGTATTTGGCAGCATGTAGGGTATTTTGTAGTGCGGAAAAGTCAAACAATGTTTTCCAGTTTAAGGTAGCGTATGGATGTTATATAAAAGTGGCTTTTTCCCGTAAGAAAGGGGGAATAGCAGAACCATAGAAAGAGTACATGGCCACTGCAGGAATTCCTCTTCTCTCTGTGGCAGAAGGCTCCAAATGGAGTGTGGGGGTTTGTAGGCACGGCTCACCCAAATCGCTGCCTTGTAACTTTCTCTCTAATCCCCAAATCACTGCTATTGTATCAGACCATTGCTTAAAGAAATCCCCAGGGAAGGCCAGTTCTGTGTAATCCTCAGAGTGCAGCAACAAGGCGATACTGGTCAGTGGTAACATAACAAACTCACGTTTAATTTTCAATTCGCTTGTGTGTTATACTGTGACTCCCCCACAAAAACCATTCATTTTTTCCCATCTTCCTAAGTGCCAGGAGCTGTATAAGATTTCTATCAGCTCCTGCAGTTACGTTTCTGATTAAAGTGTTGAAAGTAACAGTAACCCTCACATAAAAAGAAAATGATGTGTTCAGGGAATCAGGGCTTTCAGCTATACTTGGATAATGCTCACGAGAAAACATGTTTTTTTTTTCCTGAGAAGAAATGTATAGCTTAAAATGTATAAACTTAAACATACAGTTTTACATTTGCCCCAAAAGTACTAGGCTGATTCACAGTAATTTAGTTAGGATTATCTTTTAACTGTTAATTTGGTATTTCATTACAGCCTGGGTGTTTCAACCCAGACCTTAATTGACAAACTCTGACTGGATTCTATTTTATGTGCATCAGTGAACAGGAAAAATAGAGAGCAGCTGGGAGAGCATTGTCTGTCATTTGGTTTCCGGTTTGGACCTAAAATATGCATTCTCTTTCTATTTTTCTTTAGGTGATAGTGGAGTTCTTTGGTGAGAAAAGGGAAATGGGGAGCGTTTTGAGAAAACGTAATGTGAGGTGCCAATGCCATTGTAATTGATTGTGGATTTTTTCTTTTTATTCATTATTCAAACAGATTTTACTTTTGAATACGTGCAAAGAGAAGCTCTCAGAGTTCCCCTTATCTTCAGAAATAAGGATGGACTGGGAATTAAGTAAGTTACAACCAAATCTTGATGATTAATAAATGCTTTTATAAAATAACCATTATGCTTTCCACTTGTACGTGATACTTCCTTTTAATGATCTCGAAATGTATTGCAATTAGTAAGACTGTCAGCACCCTTGAGAAGAGGAATGATTATTTTCCACTTATAAACAAGCGGATAATGAGATCTATAAAAATTAAGTGCATACAGTGTGGTTCTACACAATCAAAAATAAAATCGTGATGAAAGTTAGGAATAAAATTCAAAGGTTCTGGCTTCCAATCCATGCTGTCAGAACAACCTCCCTTCAGTTTTTGACTTCTCAATTGTTTACTGTGTTACAGGTGGAACGTCTAATGATGCCTGTCGTTTTCCATTATAATTGTATCTCTTCAGAATGTTATCGCTTTGTAAATATTTAATAATGTCTAGTTAAAATGTGCTATTATTAGAGTCTTTTTGAGGTTGCATTTTGCTAATATCCAGTCATAAAGGACTTGGTATTTTAATAAGTGAATTCTTCAAGTTTCTTTGTAAAAGTGGCTCTGTCTAAGAGAGAAATATTAAAATGATATACTTTATCAGCCACATAATCCATAGTTTAGATAAATGTTCCTTCATACTTCTGGAAATTAGGACTGTGTAACTGATTATATCTGAAAGATAGAAAATTAATTTTGTGAAAGCACAGTGCTCAGTTTCAGCTGGATCACCTCAAAATTTAGGGAACTGAGGACTCCCAATTATTTAATTAAAAAGAATCAAGCCACTCCAATATAACTTAAGGAGAGAAAGAGAGGAAATAGTGTTTGGGGTATTCAACAAGCGTATGTATGTCCTTTTACTATAAGAGCGAATAGGAGCTGCTGTGATACTTCTCATAATAAAATAGTTTTATAAGTTGAACTCTGAACAAGAAGTGCTTAATAGGTACTCAGTAGTAATCACAGTAATGTTTATTTTGTTGTACCATTATGTTGTACTGGAATATTTTTTTCTTTGTTTATTAAGACCAGCTATTTCTCTAGGCTGCACAGTCTAGTTTCTCATTAAAAAATAATGCAAACACTAAGGTATCCTCTTTTTATTTGTTTGTGCAAAGCCTTTCCTAGGTTGTATCCTAATTTTCTGAAGAAAACGTACATGTATTCTGTAATGTTTTAGAAGACAGGTAGACATTGTAGCTATTAAGTGAGAAAGGTGCTCACTTCTTAGGGTTTGTAAACAGTTTTATGCTTCTATTTGGTGTCATAGAAAAATAACCTAATTTTTCTGTTGTATTATTTGAGAGAAGGTGTAGTCAGGTGAAAAGCATTGATCCTTAAAGTTTGTGCAGAAGAGGCGATACAAACCCATCTGTTTTGATATTCCTGAAGTCTACAACCTTCCATATAACGTTCACATGAAAACCTGAGAGGCAGAGAAAAGAGTCTTCCCTGTTCATAGCTTAATTATGCTTCATCTGCAGAAGCCACCTCTTTGATCTTAACTTATATCTTACATTACTATAATATCGTCTTTCCCAATGAATAATTTTCTTGTTTATCTTGTCAACTGAGTCTCCTTAATGTCAAGTACCATTTGTTCTACGTTCTCTTGTGACGCTGTTGGCCAGCCTAGTTCCTAGAGAGCCAATGACATCTCCATTGAGTGCTTGTTCAAACATACATTTACGCTGTACACGTATAGGTAACCATCACCTGAAGCTGAATCATTTTTGCTTCAGCAAGAGCTTTATTATTTACAGGAAATTCCTGCTCCCTTAAATGTTGTGCTCTCTACTCACGCAACTTGGCATCCCAGGTTCCTCTCTTCCTCAGCCTCCAAATGCAGGAGCTTTCCCCCCCAGAGTGGTTTTTCCTTCTGTCTTAGAGCCTCTGTTTTTTTGACCCTCCTGTTGGCTTCTCTGCTCAACTTGGCAGTAGGATTTTTTTTTGTTGAAGATTGTTGCTACTTTTTCATCAATTTATTTCTTCAAGAGATGCTTCTCTTGGAGGAGTCATCTGAAGGACATATCTACTGTGGAAAATCATCTGCGATGAGCACTCTGTCTGTATGCTTTGGTTTTAAACTGCTGCTTCTAAAGGACAAGTGGTAAAAGCTTCAAGAATTTCTTCTGGAAGAAGCCATCAGCTCTTTAGGAACCAGAGATACTATTGCATCTCTGCAAATATGCTGTCTACATCTTGAGATTGGCTTGAGAAAACTTCTGGACCTGGAAGTGAGCAAAATATGCACCTTCTTGAGCAGCTACCATCAGTTCTAGCAGCCAGATCTTCCCTTCCATGCATGAGGAAGTTCAAAATTCCCCATAGTAAAAGAAGAAAGCTGGGGAGATGTTTCAACTCCACTGTGCCAATGGTACCTGTTCAGCTAGTGCTCCATCAGTGGAGAAATGCAGAAGTGAGAGCTCATCCTGCAGACACAAACATTGCTGGGCTTCAGATCCTCATCCGCAAACGGTAGGGCATTATTAGAGATGAGTAATGAGTTCTGTAGCCTGGGACCAGTACGTTTCCTCTGGCTACCTGTAGCCCACAATGGTGCCTCCAGAACTCAGGCTGCTGATGTGCTGTTAATGTTGGACAAGATCCTTCACAAAGATACCTTGTTTCTTGGTGTCTGTAACCACAAGATGTAATATCTTTTTCTTTTTAATAGCTCATTATTCAAGATTCTGTAATGAGGCACTTTCACCTCAGACATTTCAACATTCAAACCTCAGTTCACCCATCATCATTGGCTTCCCTACTGTTCCTGTGCCCAAAATCTGGAGAGCTGCCACCTGGCACTTCCCTCCACTTTCGGTTAGCTGTGTGCTTTTGCTGAAGCCTCCTACCATGATACTGCCTTTGGAGAGTGAACTTTGGTCTTTGTTGATCCAGGGGTTCAGAGACTCCTCAAGCTTATGGGATCATGTAAAGAGTACAATCTTTTTTTGTGTGTGTCCTGTGTGGTTTGTTTTTCTTCAAGATATGTTGGGTTTAGATGCATTTGCAGTCAGCCTTCCTATTCCTCTTCCTGAAAGTCACCAGTAATTTTTTGTTAAGACCTTGAAGAAGGGAGGGCTTTGGCCATGTACCTTTCCCTTCTGTGGTTATACACCATGTGTACAGGCAGGCCAAGTTCTAGATGTACTTCTGTATTTTCCTGAGGCAAAAAAAAAGACCTGGCTTCAAATGGTTATGTATATGCACACATACACAGCGTGAATCCACGTATAGATAACCACACCTCAAAGACAACCATTGAAAATAAAGTACCTTTCTTTATAAGCATTATCAAAGCAGTCAAATAAATAGCAATTTTTGAACATGCATCTGAAGTGAAGAAGTTACAGGACCAAATGCTGCATGCCTTCATTTTCAATTGGAGTTCTGTGGTTCTGGCAGTTAGGATAATGCATCTTTTGAATTCTGGATTGGATTGCGAAGATGTGGAAGAGGTGTAGTAAATGCTAATCCACAGCAAGAGTTTTGGAGTCACTTGCCCAACTCTCTGTCACACACTAATGCTTTGGATAGTGGAGGAGAAATGTGTTTCAGTTTGCTGTGGTGAGCTTAAAATAGTTTCAGCAGCCAGGCTGGACGAGCTAGCTCTTCAGTTTACTACTGGCTGCGGTATACTAACACTTTTCTGACATCTTTCCTCCTTTCTAGTACTGTTTCCCTTTCTCCCTTTTGTGAATCATCCTCACATCTTGTGCAACTTCTTCTTCTATTCGTCTAGCTGGAATTCACTGTCAGAGAAAGAGACAGTAAAAATAGTGAAGCTTTTTTTTTTTTTTTTTTTTTTTAGGATATTTTTGATGAATTAGTATGCTGACAAAAGTAAAAGCAAATTTAATCTGGTATGTGAGCTTTGGATGGCTCCTGCATGGAATCAGTTGGATTCTCCATTTCACAGAGTGCATTGTTTTTATATTTCCATTCTCGTCTGAATTGTTGAACACTGGCTGCTCTGGGGGATTAAAATACTGGAATTTGTAGATCAGTAATCTCTTATAGGACATTCAACATTCTAATATTTTTTATTTAAATGAGCATGACTTATTAGTTTGAAATGATGTTGTAAAGAAATTGTACACACTTGAGCATAAATGTCACTAGAGTGAGAGAAGGTGGAAGCACAATTTATGTGTATTTTAAATTACAGAAGTGAAGTGCATGAGCAAACTTCCCTATTTGGCACTCTGCAGGATAACATGATTTAATTTTATTTACATTTCCACTTCTTACATGTATCTATCAAAAGTAGCTGGCATACAATATATGAGTTTTGTGGATGTGTGCTTTGCATTCCAGCAAGATCAACATAGTATTGACACCTGCCTAACTGATCCGAAACGTTCAGGGCCTTTAGTCTCATCATCCTGACATGTGCTGCTTAAAACAATGAGTGTCATATAGTCTGCTGTCTTCCATCACTAGAGCGAGACTGGACAGTTTGCCTTTGGATCCGAGTCATTTGCTGATGAAACTCGGGTACCTCACGTTCCACTTCAGGCTCTGGAGGAAATTGTGCTTCACTGGGTCTTTTGTGGCACTACTGTGTCTTGTCCAGAGGAGGCTGTGTGCGTCATGATATGGTAGATGAGGTGATCCGCATATATGTAGGGTGACTTTTGAGATACAGTAGTCTATAAAATATATGATATAAGATGATTTTTAGACTTCTGACATTTTGAATAACTGATGATACGTGCTTCCGCTTCTGTTTGCTGTTAAGCAGTCAGCTTGCATGTCTGTGCCTGGCAGATGTACAAAGCATAGCTGAACAGTTTGGTTACTGTGCTTGGAGGTACTCCGAAATAGCAAGGAATGAGATGAATGAGGAAAAATTATTGTAATGAAACTTTAAAAATTGCTTTTCTGTATATTTCTGACCATCGTGAGCTCCTACTTGTATGGCTAGAAGCAGGAAAGTCCACCTGTGATCTCTTAGCAGAAGAGGAACAGTTTTCCTCAGAGGGTTGTTCGGCTGTTTCCAGGATTGTAACTTGGAGAGAGAATGCTGTTTGGAGAGATGTTATCTCTTTTATCTGAATAGCGGTCTTCTTGCATTGTATTGTGGTTGATCAGATATGTATGCTAGCCAGAGCTCATCCTCCTCAGGACCTGAATAGGAGACTTCTCTAGCAAATCTTTAAACATTTACTAAAAGGCAAGTTTGCACCAGTGCACACTAAGGTGTTTGCATTTCTTTTCTGTTTGAGACAACATGATTTGTGTATAACAGAATGCTGAAAATCTCAAATGTAGTCAGTTGTATTTTGGTGTTAAGTCAAGTCACCCCGCTATACTATTCTTCGCCTATTTTTTATGAGATACGAAATCTTTGGAAGCATTCATCGTGTTTTTCTGTAAGACGGATTTGCCTGAAAATTGCATAACAGTGAGGAGAAAAAAAACATCTCTGCTCCGTTCTTGCATTGTTGGTATTCTGGATTTATATGCAGAAAAACAAATGAACCAACACTTATTGATTAGTGTAGGACTGGTGACATTCAACAAAACAACTTTTTTTTTTGTCATCAAGGTGCTGTAGCAAACCAGCCCTGATTGGTAAGAATGAGTGTGGCAGTTATGCTGGGTGGGGCTGGAGACCAAGGAGTGCAATCCTTTACGGTGTCAGCAGCCAGCAGAATGGGTTTGGATTAAAGCTGGACCTCCCAAAGCAACCCAGATACAAAATGGGTTCTTGAATTTGCAACTTGCTGTGTTCAAGCCTGAAATTCTTCCCTTGGTGTACTCTTTTTCTCATGTATGGTATGTCCTAAAATTGCAGAGATATGCCAGGTGTGCTCTCCAAAGAACTACACGTGCAATTTTATTGTTAGGGAGGATTGTATTTCTCCAGTTTGAATAATGTTTATTGTCGGCTGCTGCTGGAGCTCTCAGAAAGACTGGAGTTGCTTGTATGCATCTGGGTTAGGGTTGTTACCTATCTTGGTTGTTGATTTTTATTTTGATTTATACAAATGTGGAAAAAGATTGCCCATTTAATTGTTCTATGTGCCTGATAAAATACAGGCAACCTGTGGCATTTGAAGACAAGCTTTGTGTCTTCTCATTGCCCACAATTAGTTCCTCCTTCCCCTACTTCTGACTTTCTAGTGCTTGGATAAAAAGATGCGCTCTGAATGAACCCTGAAGGTCAGTAGATTCAGGCTGTTTCATTCTGGCGAGGGAGTGAATTCCAAAGCTGTGGGGCCCTCACAGCTAGATGCAAAGATGTGAGGGTTGGCAGAGAACTAACAAAAGATATTGTCCAGCCTCCGCATCCCACCAGAGGAAGGTGATAAGGGTAAAAGAAAGTGGACAAATAGAATTTGGCAAATAGCTCTTAAGGTATGTGCATGACAGTAAATGCATTTTTTTATGTTACCTTTCAATGTTTTCTTAATAGTAAAAACTATTGCTCTAAAAACTTGCCTATAGGCTGAATAGTTCTGATTTCAAACTGAATTATGTCCAAAGTCCTTTAAAAGCAGAAGCAAGTTGCTTGTCTTCCACCCGCAGCAATACAAGAGGGACAGAGCAGCTAGCTGGCAGTTCTCACTGGGCTCTTTTTCATTACAATTCCTTAGTCAGTTTTTGTACGATGTGAAGTGTGAAATACTGTCATTAAGATGAAGTCAATCAACTTAAAAACCCCACTACTGTTTTTGTTTTCTTTTTCTGTCCAATCTATATGTTGCAGAATTTTACTCTTCTGACACATAAATCTCCCTCACTTTATGTACTAGGCTATTGTCTAGTTACATTAAACCCTAAAACATTGCCTTTGTTAGAAGTGATCTTATAAATGTATTGCTATCGGTGAACCAATTATGTCGCTATTTAATTTAGCCCTGAATTAGCCTGAATTGAATTGAACAACTTCCCTTCCCACCAGCTACAGCCAGGTTGTCTTCTCCCAGACATGGAGGTTTGGAATAGTCATTAAAACAAAGGTGCTTTAATTCATTATTTCTTATATTTTATTTCCAAGCAGTGAATTCAATCTGTGATGATGTGACTTTGAACAAATTGGTTTACTGTTCTATACCTCTGTTTGTATCCACTGGCAAATGCGATAATGCTCACCTCGGGGAATGTATGTGAGGCACCACCAGTTGCAAACCATTGTGGGTTGCTTAGCAGGACCAAGCTATAAAGGTTCGGGATTTTACCAAAATTACCCTCAACCCCTTCCCTTTCCTTCCACTCCAGTGCTAGAGAGTGCTTGAAAAGACACCTCTTCTCCTCTCTCATTACAAGTAGAGAAACTTTTGTACACTTGCCAATGCAAAGATGTTGTGTATGTCATTAAAACTTGCACTGTCCACACTTCACAGAGGCCTTGCTTGATTCCACCTACTGCATTACGGACAAAGAGCACTATACATTTTATTTCTCTTTTATTATGGTAACGAAAGTGTACCCATACTTCTCTTGACGGTATTTAACGTTGCTTTCTTTGCTAATTATAGAATGCCTGACCCGGATTTCACCGTCAGAGATGTGAAGCTATTAGTGGGTAAGTTATTTTGAATGCACTGGATTAACTCTATACAGAACAGAATTGCTTTGAAATACTTGTCCAGTTGTGTTTGTAGACATTTGTGATAACTCTCAGAATCTGGGAGAAGGCATGGAGAAGCAATTTGTAAATTAAAAAGGCTGGGAGAACCCTAATTAGTAGTCGTGCTGACCAGACTCTGATCTCATGCTGGATAATTGGCCATTGGAAAGAGAGTGAATGCTTTTGCTCTTAACAGGTGTCCTACATACACTTTTGTGATCCTGCAAAGCAGCAGCTGTATTGATCGAGTTCCTTTTTTTTTTTTTTAATCTGTTGTAGCGCATCCGTTTGTAAAAGGTATGATTGGAGCCATATCACCTTTTGCCTGTGGTCTCCCCACAGTCTTTATCAGTGTCAGGCCAGGTCAGTGCTTTGAGGAAAGGTTGCTAAGAGAGACTGAGCACAAAGCTTTCCAAACTGCTTGTCTTTTTGATAAGACACAAACCAGAGGAGCGGTGGCTGTAATCATCAAATGTTTCCTAGCAATTTTTGCAAAAGATTTTTTTTTTAATCTCCAAGAAAAGCTACATTTTGAGTAGGAGATTCTTCTGTATGTTTCTTTGAAATCTGCTTTTACTGAAGATAGATGTGTTATTTATCGTTTATCTGAAATTGTTACTGAATAGTGATACTGCACTCTATGAAGTCGTCGCTGTGGAGCTAGCTGAGCTTTGGATGTGTTAGCCACAGTCCTTCACAGAGACATTTAACTGTATGCTTGCTATTTAGAATTTACTGGGTTTATTTACCTGTGTTATGGCAGGAGCTAATCTTTTAAATTAGCCCAATTGCTGCATGCTGAAAGAAGAAATTTTGAAAATTACTCGAGTTTAATAATCAATAGGAATATCAAGTCTGGAAAAGGTGTAGTTAAGAAAAAAAGGGAGAGGAACTTGTGCCTCATTTCTGCTCACTTGAGGTTATCTGTGAGAGAGGGGTTATCTCTGGTAACCTTCCTTCACAAACAAAACTTGGCAATGTTGCTTAATTTATGACCATTTATAAGTTCTGGGGGGAAAAAAAAGCCCCAAACCAACCACTTTGGCAGAAAATGTTAGAGAAGTGATGTGGGAAGTGCTATTTGGTAGCATTTCTTTTGCTCGATCTGCAGTTAAATTAGGAAATAATGTGAAGGTATTTGGAAGTCCTAAATTTTACAGATTTTTAAATACCTGCATGTGCACATTTGTAGGTATGAATACCTCTTTTTTTCCTGCAGAGGAGCCTCGTGCATAAACCTTGTCATTATCTGGACCCTGTTTGCAATTTTCTGTGAATTTGTTCCGTAGCTGATAAACTGCCATTTCTGTCTCTGAAACTGCTGAAGTTGAGGGTCTGACTTTGAGATGTTTTGGAACAGCGTAGTGTTGCATAACAACATTGTTTTTCCTGTATAACAGTCAAAGTGTGGGAGTTGCATTTCCTCAAGATTGATGTCCCTTGAAGTATGAAGGGGGTGGAGATTCCTGTGTACATGGCCAGTAAAGCCAGAGGATATTTATAAATAAAATTAGATCTATAAAACAATGGAGCAGAAATAACAATCGTAATTAACTTTGAGATTAATTTTAATGTAAAAGTATGCCGTTTCTCACAGCTGGTTCAGCAATCCGTGTATATGCTGTAGGCCAGATACTGCACGTCATGGGTCTTTTTTTATTGTGTTTGGACAAACTCCCTTTGAAGTCATTGTACTGAATCTGTAATTTGGTAAAGAACATTGTCACCTGCTGTCTTTTTTTACTACAGTTGATGACTTCTGGCATCACAGGTGGAAACTTTGACTCAAAAGATCTAAAATATTTGGGAAATGGATTGTTAAGTTATACCTGAAAAATCATGGTTCTTACGGCAAATCGTTTCTGTCACTGTGGAATTTGTGCTGTATCTAACAGCCTCATTGACACTGAGAGCGCATGGGGGCAATTCCTGCCTCCATGCCAAATTTCTAATTTATCTACTAATGACTTCAGGAAGCACTGGTGAGCAATTTTCCTATTGCATGTCATTGTTGATAATTTTTTCCAGTTTTAGCTTAATCTGTATGTTACAGTCTAATGTTCAAAGAAAGCAGATGAAAATTCTTCTTTTATTAATATCTCCTATGATTGTCCCTGCATTCTTGAGCAGACTCCTCAGGTCTTGCCTGAACCTCCAGGTATCTGTGTTTCTGAAGCACGGTGTTTTCAAAACTTACTCAACGTCTTGCTGAACCTGGGAGGGGAATGATGTTTTGCGAATGTGACATGGAATCATCATAACTCTCCGCATCTGAATGTGCGTGGGAGTTGATAGAGAACATAGCTTGAAAAATGTTGTGTTCTGTGTAAACTTGTTTTTTGTTTAAGTGCTCATCATTATAGTACGCTGGTGCTATTTAAACCTAGCATTTGTTCTCTTTGCTTCTTCAAATTAGGGGAAACACATTTGTTATAGAACATTTTAAAGAGATGGTGCTGGGTTTTTCCAAAGCGTATAAATTCCATAGGAAGTTAGTGAGCCTTTGGTCTCAAATTATTCTGAACTCTTACTTTCTGTTTCTACTGTGATTGTTGTAGCATCTCCATATTTGGGTACCTATAAATGAAAAGGAAATAATGACAATTGGTAGCCTAGCTTTTTTAATTTCCCTTTAAAAAACTGTAATCTGTGGCAATAGTAAGGAAGAAAAAAAAAGGTGGGTTTTTTTTATTGTTGTTTTTGCTTACTTGAGCTTAAGTGTCTATTTTATTTTAGTATTTTGCCAGACTTCCAAAGAAACATTGCCTTTGCTTGTTGATTTTTTTTTGTTTTGTTTTCGTTGTTTAAAAAATGCAGATACCAGCTGTAATTTGGTTTGGTAATGTTTATGACCTGCACATTAGTGTGCATGAATGTGCAGCTATGTGTAAAGTGTGTGGATGAAACACTCTTCCCGTACAGTTGCTTTGCTTTAGAGAACAAACACTTTAAACTGCACAGTTGGAAAATGGTTATAACGAGACTCCTACCTCTGTACAAAAGATATCCTGGATACTTTTTAAACCCAAGACAGTAGATTAATTTCAGCAGTTGGAATTTGTCTGATCTCTGAAATGGCTGTGAGCCAAGAGTACAAATGGAGAAGAGAAGAGAAGAGGAATTACTGGCCTGCTTAGGAACTTGAGACAACTCTTGAAAGAAAAAAACCCCTCTGTTGTAATTTAATAACTAGTAAGTTTTGTAATTTCATTGTCTAAGGTAGATTTGTTTGTTAATTCTGAAGGACCGAATGTCACTGTCATCTCTTCGTAAGTTGATTTAAAATTTGATTTATAGGGTCATTGGCCCTCTTAACGTATCCTTAAACATCTGCTGCATCTGCACTAAAAGTTTGACAAGCGTTATTTCTGCAGGCTCCTTATTTTTCACACTTGGAATGCCATGCTGGTGTATTGGTGTTGTTAGTATATGCATATGGACTACTTAAAAACCAAGTGCATAGCAGCAGCTAGTAAGTATTGGGGCTTGGTTTTATTCCAAACCTTTTTGTCTTTAGATTTGCATGGTATCTTGGTTTATGACTTTTTCTTTCTTTCTTTCATGTTTTCCTGCTCCCTTTTTTTAAGGGCTCCCAGAAGTTCAGAGAACTTATTCCCATTGTCCATTTATTTTTCTCTCTAACTAGAGTCAGTCTTACAGCCAGTAAACAGTGCATCTCAAGGATACTCCCAGCCAGGGCTACCAGTGGGACTCTCAGACACTGTTCTTTTTCCTTGGCTGCTAGTCATACAAATGCCAGCATTTGCAAAGCTCTCTAGAAACTCTCCAGAAGTTCTTTTACAAAAAAAAAAAAAGGGGGTGGGTGGGTAAGTTAAAAAAAGGGTGAAGTTAGCTGGAGAACTGATTATGGGGAGTAACAAGTATGTGGAGTGGGAAGTGTTGGGGCAGCACGCTAGCTATTACAAATTTTTCCTCAGACCGTGTGCTTCTGAGTGACTTACTGCTCATGCCCAGAAGACGCAGGTATACAGAGTAATTTATGTTTTCCAGGCTTCTTGTGTTGGCTTCTTCCACCAACAGTGCTTCTGGGCCACAGCATGGACAGGTGTCTGTCATAGATGGGCGGAACAGAAAAAGTGTGTTTTCCCGTATGTGTCTGACTGAATCTCCAAAAATACTTACCTGTGTGAATGCTTTATGCTAATTGCACTAAAGAACAAATGAAGTACGTTTGCCAAGGTTAGCCTAGGACTAAGGAAAGAGAAAGGTGCCTGCCTTGCTCAGCAAGCTGTTTGAAAGCCAGGGCTTCTGTGGTTGCTATTGACCGTCTCTACTGATGGTCAATACTGACATTGCTACTCCTGAATTCAAGGACTGAATGCAATCATTTGCTTTAGTCTTTGATATTAGAAAGCCAGAGCCTTCCATTTTTTCATTTGTTTAATTTTTGTCTTTATATTATTCTTCATAAACATCATACAGTCTGAAGAAGGGAGCACTGAGTAGTTTTGGAAGCTATGAACCACATGAAGGAGAGAGAAAAAGGAAGCATACATGAATGTATGCATCAATCTGAGCTCCCTTCTTTTTCTTCGATTACTTTTTTTTTTTTTTAGTGGTTTGCTTGGGTCAGCACTGACTGAATTTAAAAGAGTATCTGCTTTTCTGTGGCATCTGCAGTGTCTCGCCCTTTGACTTGTAATTGATGTCTGCACTGCCTTTGTCTTCCTGGGTTGTCACAGGATGCCCAGAAACTCCCTGGGTAGGTGTGGAGTCCTGGGACAAGCGTGGTGTCTGTCCCTAAACAGTAATGGCTAGTCTAGATGTATTTGCTTTTATTTTTTACTTTTAGCTGACCTCTCTTCAGTTTGCTTGCCACAGGCTGGCGGTCTATAGCCATTGAATCCCAGCTTTTACACTTACACCTAAATAAACTAAATAAACTGCTAAATAAACCGCTAAATAAACCTGGGCAGTGCTGCTGGGTGTGCAATGTACAGTGCTTCCTCTCTCTACGGACTGGTGTAGCTTTTTGTTCCAGGGTATGCATACACCCCCAAAGTCAAGCTTGCAATCTCAGCTAGTGGCAAAAGGGGCTATTTCAAAACATGCTGAGGATTGTAAGAAAGAAAAGAGACTTTCAGTTATTGTGATCCCTGGGCTGAAGAGGTTAAAGTTGTGACCACAGCGGTCACTTCTGTAGGATCAGCAGCATTGTTGTATGGAATTCACCGTGCCCAGCCGGGCATTGTATCAGTGGGAACAGGGCAAGTACAGGATTTATACTATTCATGGGGTGGTCCAACAACTGACATAAACTCACTGACTGATTTTATTTAACTAACTCACCAAGGGTTTATTTATAGAGTTAAAAAAAATAAGTGTAGGAGCAGTGAAGCATGTATCATCAGTCATGTATTTTGTTATTAAAATCTGATGCTGTAGACTGGACTGGGCCATAATGCTTACACAGACAGAAAATGTTTGGTTCCCTTCATTTAGTTGCTGTGTTCATAAACTGTATTGAAAGGCTTTGGTGTTTTCGTCTTGTATAACGAATCCAAGTAAAGTGGAAAACTGCAAAGCTTTAAATAGTGATAAAATTCATGCACTGAGGTATGGCAATAAAAAGCAAAGATGACAAAGCTCGGAAAACTGTTGCAGAGAGCAATCTTCATCTGGCCCAAGGAGATGATGCACAAGATGGGACCTAATAGATCATTTCAATATTTGATTTCTGTGATTCTGTCAAATCTTTAAAGACCTGGCAGCAGGCTTTGATCTCCAAGACAAAGAGTGAAAGGAATACCAAGGCTGTACATATCCTGTTGCTTTCTGTGCTGGGAGTAGCTGAAGAGATACCTGATTATTGCTGGGTTTTGCCTTCTCATTAGAAACACCAAAAGAACAGGAGCTCAGCCAAAAAATTCAGTTGCAAATTGAGTGTTTAAAGAAATATGTGTGAAGGTCTCTGCCTCAACTATGAGTTTATAATCATGGTGTCAGTGGAGTAAGATAATAGAATAAATTACATCATTAAAACCCAGATGTTTCCAAGGAAAAAGCCCTACAAACAGGGGCGTTTGGCCCTGCAAGTGCAGGTCAGCCTTCC
Organism: Pluvialis apricaria; assembly: GCA_017639485.1. Lineage (NCBI taxonomy): Eukaryota > Metazoa > Chordata > Aves > Charadriiformes > Charadriidae > Pluvialis > Pluvialis apricaria. Next base: position 3,453,193 of record CM030022.1, read on the forward strand.
CTTGTGCTGCTGACAAGTACTGGTTCTGGAGGAAATGCTGTGTGCCGTCACACATCTGCTCGTGGTTTGTTCACTAAGTGGATAAGATGTTAAGGACTTCATCATACCACACTAAAGTGAGCAACTGAGCTTTCTTTAACATCGGTGGAAGAAATTAGACCTGTAGAAGAGTATTTCACTGGCTGTTAAGTTGTGGGTTTTTTTCACAGGGGAGAGACCTAAGCAAGTTTTCTAAGTTTGGCATCACGTTTTGCTCATTGTAGGAGTAGCTGCGATTCCACAGTGGAATGGCGCACAGTAAATAGTGTGGCCACCTTCTCCCAGGTGGGAACTGGGCTGAAAGGTGAAATGATCCTCTCAGGTGCGGTGCTGGAAACAGAATTTGGGGAGTCTCAGTTTCTAGTTTTCCTGTAAGCTGTAAATGATGTACTGAATGTGGCGAGCCATGATCTCTTCTGTGCAAGGGATTGCAATGGGGTGGAACAAGTTCCCTTACTAGTTAATGTAAGCAAGCTGATTTAAATAATTTAAATTCTATTGGGACAGAAAGGATTACTGCCCATCAAGTGTACGTAGCAGCCATAAGCTATGTGAGGCTCTGTATCTTTCATCTAGCCATTTTTGTTATGTTAAATACATATGCTGCTGTACTGCCCAGCAACTCCAACTAAAATGAGAATATATATGCCAGGTATGTCGCAGAAAGACAAGAAACCCCCTAATCCATGCTTCTGGAAGTAGGTGATAATGAAAGGGGAGTGGAAAGAGATGCAAATGATGTAGGTAATGGATCTTCTGGGTTTATAACGTGTGATTTATGTGTATATTAAAAACTGTACCCAAATTTATAAATGTATACGTATACACATGTATAAATTTCATTCAGTGCTGAATCAAGAATCGTAAGTGGTGTCTCCACAGAAGAGAAAATTGCGGTTATGGTCCCTGCAGATCAGGTGGGTAAAGGCAGGAGGGAGGGTAGAGACCATGTAAAACATTTATTTTACATTAGCATACATTTCTTCTGGTGCATTAGCACGATAGATCCCGAGCTGGCTGTGCAAATGTGTTCAGCTTTTTGTTAGTAGCTACTCCAGAAAGCTGACAGCAAACCAGATAACTGTCTCTGAGTAAGTACTTCCTAGTGATTTTTTGGTTCATTCCTCCTGTGTGTTTGCTCCCCCTCTCAAATTATCTGCTCTGAAAATTGTATCATGGTTGAATTCACATCGAACTACAAAGCCAGTCGAGAGGCTCGTAGTGTGGTCTGCGGGCAAGTAGGGGAAATTTTGTCTTAATCAACGTACAGTTCTCCATCCTGTGAAAGAAAATTAGCCGTGCAGATACAAAAGAAGGACAAAGCAGCCACACACTGCAGTTCAGAAAACTTTCCATCATTTCTGCTGAATAGGGACCTAGTGTTGCTTTTTCTATAGAGCAACGCTCCATTTGTTTCAAGGAAGTTCTGAAATTGGAGACCGTGAGGAGTTAGGAGGGAGGCTCATTAGAGAAACTTTGTTGTTAAGGGGTGCTTCCCAAAATTAAACAGGCTGTTCAAAGGAAGTGCAAAAGTCTGCCCTCAGACTTGCATCTAAGTCTTGATTAAGATGTATGGTTCTCCCCCTGTGTGGGGATTTGTCCTGTGAATGGGAGGGCCACGTTTTGAAGAGCAGAAGAGCTGAGTCAGGAGTCATTAACTGCTGTATCTCCAGGAATCTTATGTGGAGGGATAAGGAGGAAGCGGTGAGGTCTTTGCTCTGTTCCTAGTGTCCAAATAATGTATTTTTCGAAACGCAGTGGACCAGACTCTTCTAGGGGAGAGGAGTCAACACTGATCTCATGGGTGGGGAGGTACTAGTATGAAATATTTCCATTCGTTGTAAGACTTCTCATATTGCTCATGGAGTTTTTGTGCCCCACGGTGTGATCTGTGCCTGGCTTGCTCCCTGGGTCCTGCTTTTTTCTTTGTCATGTAAGTGGGACTGTTGGAGTATTAACCAAAACTGAGTTAATGAAAGAATCCTCGTTGCTCTTGTGGTTTGGAAGGCCAATGTCTGTGAAGTTTTATAAAAAAACAACTGGTGTACACATTCTTCAGCCTGTGAGGATTCAGACTGAGGGTATCTCAGTCTCTGGATTCTGCAAATCACACCCTAAATTCATCAAGGGACTCATATCCACAAGAGAGAGTACATCCCTCCAATAGCTGAAAGGAACAGGGGGATATAAGAGCACTTTGAAAACAGGAGATGAGGATGGCTTCTTGCAGGATGAGGCTGAGCTTGGATGTTCCTCACAACTGACTGTAAAATAATTGCATGTCAGTGTTATTCCCACTGATCTGAGGATCCAAAACCAAAACCTGTGCTTTAAGGGAGCTAAGTTATGTACCTGGCTACAACCTTTTTCAAGGGGAAAATCAGAAGCAGTGTATGTCAAGGCCAGTGGTTTGTCTCAGGTATCTGTTATAAGGCTATTTGCAGTTGGATGAGGCTTTGAGCAAGCTGGTCTAGTGGAAGGAAAACACCCAGAATAACCCCCCATGATAGGGGGGTTGGAACTAAATGGTCTTTAAGGTCCCTTCCAACTCTAACCAGTCTATGATTCTGTGATTACAGGAACATGTGTTTGAGATCCAGTCTTTATAAAAACAAAGAGTTCCTCCATCATACTGTTTTGTGGCCAAAACTTGTTTTAAAATCTACCACTATTTTTTAAAAACACTTTGTTTTTGAAATCAAGTTCCAAATGTCCTCACAGGACTGCCAACGTGCTTCATGCTCTGAAGCTTCTCTATAATTGGGAAATCTGCTAAGTCAGACCTCAACTGAAATCAGCAAATAAATATTACCACTGAAAATGATAATTTCCAAGTGCCTCTGAGCTACAATGAAGTCAAACCAACGGTCTATCAACAAAAGGGTTTCTAATACTGTTGGTGTTAGCTGGCCAGACTTCTAGCTGTTGCATTTCTTTTTAAATGTGAGAACTACAAAGAGGAAACATCTGGACAACACAAAAAAAAAAAGTGGGTTGTTTTATTGAAGCAATTCATTCCAACTCTGTCTAGCAGGTTTCTCTTTTACAAGTACAGCACTGAAGACTTATTGGCTCATCCTTTTGTCTTTTTTTCTTTCTTTTCCCTTGAGCGACCTCTCCTGTTTTCTTTGTATCCCTCTTGCTGGGATGTACTGTACTGTACAGAACTCATTTTACTCCCGAATCTCTTAGTAGCTTGTGAGGAAGTACAGATAAATCCTTCCAGACTCGAGCAAGTGCTATTAGGATACTCTTACCACCCATGAGCCAATAATCAACGTACTTTGCTGTAAGCAGGACCAGTAGGACTTGACAGGTGGGTTTTTGTTTGTTTATCATGGGATCTATTAGCTCTTTGTGGGACACCTATATTGATCAAACAACATAATGTGATTTCAGAACTGTTTCTCTCTCTGCTCCCTGTTTGCTCGGGTCTAGGAAGAATTACAAAGTTGTGGAGCTGTGCTGCATTTTCTCCTGGGCAGAATTAAAATTAGGAACTAGACTTCAGAGTGTCTGAATGGATTTTTTTTCAAGTGAAGGTTACATTAGTGATTTTCCTGCAGTCTGAGCGCTCTACCTAATTTGTTGAAAATTGAAGTGGTTTGTAGCAGCTCTGAAGCAACCCTTTGGGACTTTGGCATCCACCAATATTAAGGTGGAGCAGTGCACATATAAAGTAGAAATCTCTCTATATTAAAGTGGTGTATTGCAGACTTTCAGAGGACACTGCTTCATTTAACACACACTGGGTTCGTGCCTCTTAAATAGCTTATTGTTTAAGAAGAAAAGCTCCAGTCCGTAATATCGGGGGGGACGTTGGGGCTATGATTCAGTGTCCCTGTATGATTTCCCACAGCAGCCACCAGCGCTGGTGCTTGGTGCACATCCCCTACCCTGATGTTTGTGGAACTGTGCTGTGAAGCAGGCAGGGAGCTGACCCCGCTTAAAAAAATTATTTAAGCCTCATCAGTTTCTTGAGTACTGGTGAACAGTTTGTATCATGAAACCAGGACCTGGGGCAGAGAGAGGTTAAAACTTACCCAGTGTTCCTGATAGACTGGAAATAGAAACTTGTCCCTCTAATTCCAGTACTGTGCTCTGGTGCCAGACCATCTTTTTGTCACTTAAACTGGCATCTTGTTTTCCGTATTGCTGCTTATTATGTGCCCTGGTATAGTGTCTCTATTCTTTGTGCTACCCACTGCATCTAACAACTTGGGGTTTTGCCATACCAATTAAGCACATCTAAATTGGTGTCCTGCTCATTCTCCTCCTTCTCTCCCCACTTCTGGCATTGCTCTCCTATCCCCTTCCTGCGCACTGGCGCGGGCTTTGCTCTTTCTCGCAGTGAGGTGGTTCAGACAGTTGAACTGGCAGACAACTCACACCATCTTACTACCTTGCAGAGAGGGGGAGGAATATATATATGCACACACACATATATGTGTGTATTTTAATGGTGGTTTAACTCTCAGCACTAACCAATGCTGGGCTAAAACATGATGGATGTGGGCATCTACCTCTGGCGTGAGTTTCCACTGGGGAGCTGTGCGTCAGAAGAGTGCCTGATTGAGTAAGCCCTGATCCGTGATTAGGGCTTCTGTGCAATAAAATAAATAAAAAGAAGGTATTTGATGCTCCCTCCTTATGCTTTTTTTTTTGGCTCTTAGAAATGAAAATGAAATATTATAACACTCGCTTGCCTATGTTTAGCATGTCCGCTGACTTGCCATTTTGGAAGTAGAACCATTTCTATTTTTAGAGCTGAGCTTCCTGTTTGAGCTCTCTTTAAGTTTGTCCTTTGCCTAACACAGTCAAACTCTTTAAAAAAATCTTACTTAAACTGGAACAGTTTTGCTAAAAACAGTCTTGTTCGTGTCCGGATATAAACAGCAGTAAATCCGGTTTGAAAGAGCATTATAATAAAAATTCAACCTCTCAAAAGAATGTATTTATACGATGTCAAAACATGAAAGTGAGATTGAACTGCTGTGTTGATGTGGTCAGGGTCATCTCAACACCTCTGTCTACAAGTCAGTTTAAAAATGAGTTGTCCACGTGGGACAATTAACCAGAACAGCTATTTTAGAATAACTCCCCATAGTCACACTGTTCTTCTGAAATAAGCATCCTCTGCTTTAGCTCATCCAAACTAGAAAAAAAGCTCTCTTATTCTTGAGGAATAGCACCCAAAATCCTAAATATTTCACGGTACTTGTGCTTTAGTGTCATAATTCACATTAGTCCAAAATGACCTTCAAGTGTAGCTATGCCTTTACTTAAAAATATATATTAATATCAGCGTGTTCTGGAGGTCTGATGTAATCACAGCTGTATACCCCTTAAGATGTCCCCATTAAAGTGTGGATACTAGATGTGTGGTGGTGGTGCCAGCCCCTTGACGGGGGACACCTTTGAATACCAGTCTAGACCAAAGGAGAGCTGCAGGATTGCTGATATAATTCACATGTTAATTGGTAACATGAATGGTAGTTGAAGGTCGTCTTCTGCTTCCTAATTGCCAAGTATCGGGAAATCAAGGCTGTAATGTTTCTCCTTATGGGCTGATGATGAGATTTCAGGAGGCAGAACAGGCAATCTAAGGGAAGAGGCAGTCGTTCCCTCCCAGTTTTGACTTCTATTCCTGCTTGTGCCATGCTGGCTCTTGATCCTGAGGTTCTTCTCCTGGTCCAGCTTTGGTGCATGTCTAACCCCTCAGTGAGCTGATCCAGTTCAAGTTCACGCTATCAGCAGAAAACTAGAAAAAAAAAGAAAAAGGAAAATATTTTCCTGGTATCTTAGTAATCTCCATTTGGTTGCCCCAAAGTTGGAGGAGTGCCAGGGTCAAAGTAAGAGAAGGTCAGGGTTGCACAGCCAGGACAGGGGAGGTGAGACCTTGGTGGAGCAGGGAGCTTCTGAGCCATCTCAGCCATCTCTCCCAAAACCTCTCCCTGATGGAGAGGTGTGCTCCATCCCTCCGAGCTGGATGCTGAGTTGCAGGCTGGGCTTTAGCATGTTGCCAGGTGCCCCGGGCAAAGCTACGCTCTTCTTCCCATTGTCGATATTACTGGTGGAGCACATCACTACAAAGTGTAGCTTGGAATTTAAAATGTAAATAAGGCCATAAAAACCTAAATTGTCCTTTCCTTGTTGGGGTGTGGTTCTGCGTCAGAGGCAGCTTTCCTAAAAATAAAAGAATAGATTGCAGTGATCCAATCAATGCTCCTTTGTCTTTGTCTTTAGGTAAATAAAGAACTCTGCTATTGCCAGATTAACATGTCACTTAACGAAATAGTTTCATTTCTGTTGGACTCTTAGTATGCAAAAATGCTCTTGATAGTGCAGAATATGCTATAAAATGCTATTAACGTGAAAGTATTTGATTTTTATAACATTTTTCCCTGTATTTTATGTTACTGTTAAATATATTTTATGTTGAGACATTTTAGGATACAATCAATGGTCTTAAAATAGATTTGACAGATAAATAAAATGTAAGATTTTCAACAAAGTTATATCCCTTCCCACTTTCCTCAGAACTTCTATTATTTTCCTTTCTGTAGTTCTTTGTGTGCTAGCTCTGTCTTTTCAGCTACCTGGAGTATGTTTATCCTATAGGTTAATGCATTTGGATGCTGTGTAAAAATGAAAAGTAAGATGTTTCTTTGTATGTGGGATTTTTTTTTCTGTGTGGTTTTCACTGGCTAAAGTTTCAAAGAATCACTGAAAATTACAGTTTATGTTTTGGGTAGATGTACGGATACTAACTGAGTCTATATAATGCCACTAAAACATGTTATTTGCCCTGAGCCCCCTCCTTTAGTCTTGTCCTGGAGCATTAAGGTTTAAGAGTTTTTGCTGGCTTAAGCTTTTCCTGTGGACGTGCTCTAAATGCCTTACCTTTTCTCGCGTGAAAAAAAACCCTAATAACATGGGTTATTGCAGTTTGGCAGTTTTATACCAAATGATAAAGCTGCAGACACTGAAGAGGGGAAGGAGGGGGAAGGTGCATGTCAGGTATCCTTAGCTTTGCGCCTCCGTAAGAAGGAAATAATTTAACCCCACAGAAAAGGCTCCTGCTCTGCAGCCAGCGTGGCTTGTGCTGGGGAGCTGGGGGGCAGGTACCTGCGCCAGGGGGTGCACAGAGGAAAGGCCGAGTCCGGCAAAGGGGGATCTGGGTGGCTTGGGGACACTTGCTTCATGGTGGACCAGGCTGTGCTGCGGAAGATGCTGGGTGACAAAACTAACTGGGAGGCATGCGGGAGAGATGTGTGCAAGTGTCCGAGCTGGACTCTGATTTCCCTTTGTTCTTCCGTGCCCTCTGGTGGATCTGGGAGCGATAGTATTCGTACGCGTCTCTCAACTTAAGTTGTTCGTACCCTGGGTCTGAAATGCAGAGAATGTCGTGAATAGCTCCACTTGAGCAAGGATCTTCTGCTCCGATTCATGTCCCAGTTAGTATGGGATATCATAATAGTCTCCTGCGGGTAGCAGAAGATGTGCTTTCCAGCTCCAGAGGGATTAACCGGGATGCAAGTCAAAGCCTCACTCTTTAGGTACAATTAATTCACTAGTGAAGCTAGCAGCTTTCCTAAGGCTCTGCCAAAAATCCTGCTTTACAAACGAAGGATTTTTTTCCCAGTAAGAAGCATAAAGATTGGACCAGACCAGCAGGCTTGTACTTCTGCATTTGAGGTTGGTTTCTGGTTGTAGACACCGTACTGTACCTTGGGCACAGATCTTACTTCGGTCACAAAGAGTTAAAATAATTCCCCAAGCTAGCTTTATCCTCTTAACAGACAGGCTTGATAATCATTCTTACAGGATCCCCCTCTGCAGTGGGAGAGTTGCACCTTTTCCTGCCGGTCGTGCCCTGGGGAAGAGGCAGCAGCCTAGAAAACACTGCTGTCATTTTCACCTCTGATTCCTGCCTCCTGTGTGTGTCTTGTATTCTACTGCGTGGTTCATGTTTGCTTTGCTTATGGACCACCTCTTACTTCGACCGCTCCTAATTTCAATGCTAAATCCAAGGGAAAGGACGGGCTGTTTTGAAGCCTGGAGTCTGGTAGCCTGGATAATGCAAGTCTGAGGCTGCTTCAGGTCAGGGCGGGGGAAGGCAGTGCTTCACCTTTTTAGAAATGGGAAACGACAACTGTTGGACCCCAGAGGAGATTGTTATAGTCACGGAATTTCCCATTCACTGTTCCCTCTCTGGCAAATTGTTACAATATTCTACATGTGAAGCAAAGTGTGGGTGCAAATTCTGCAGGGGAGATCAATGAGAGCTTTGCTGAATGACTTCGGAGCTGGAGCCTGTCACTCCTGAAGTCTCTCTCTGGGGTGGACTTGGTAAAGCTGTGATTTGTGAAAGCGTTTGCTGATACCTGTGTAACTTGCATTCATGAAGTGCAGTTCTCTTTCTGACTAGAGGTTGAGGTTTGCCTCCCTGTTGCTCTCAAAATATTTTTGCTGAGAAGCCCAGATCAGAGAGGAGCAAATCTCTGTACCAGACCGGCTTGTACAGGGTGGGCAGTGGGAGGCAGGGACTCTGCACAAGTAATTTTTCCTCCAGGTGTTCATTTCGATATACAAAAAATAACGATATTGCTGCATATAGCAATGTTATAGGATTTAATCTGTTAAAACCTTTACAGCATCTTAGTTCTTAGGCCTCTAAATAAAGGGAACATATTATATATGCTATTCCCCCCCATAATTTTACTGTGGATTTTACTAATATGTGGGCTGGAGTAACTTGATTTTTTTTTTTAAGGTTTCAAATGAAGCATAGTTCTAAAGTAGCTCTTCCTGATTGATTTGATTTTCCAGCTTACATCTCTGCAACTCATTCTTCCCTTTCCTTCTTGCTTTTGTCTGTTCCCCTTGTCAAAGATGGCGCTAGCTTGTTTCTTAGTTACTGTCTTTGTGATCCTTTGGGGATTCACTTGTGCTTGATGAGTAAGCAGCAGTAGAGGAGGAAGACATTTCTTCTTTAGGCTGTAAAATCCCCTCCAGTGAACCCTAGCATCACCACTTCGCCTCTGAGTCACATCTGCTGCGGGAGAGGAAAAAACGCCTCTTAATCCTGTACCATCCAGGCGTTCTCCAGTCAAGAGTTATATTGGAAAAAATTCCTGGGAAGCCAAGGATGAGGTGATGCAGATGCACTGAAGCTTCCTGTGTCAGCAGTAAGAGATGCACTCTGCCAGCTAGGGATCCAGGTATACCTTACTCCACACGCAGCGAGCGATGAGCTGAAAGGGAGGAATATGGCCTGTATGAAGGCAAGAGGAGAGGCTGCCAGGGTCACTGAGGTCCTGCTGGGACTCGGTGGGCCGCATCGGGCTTCATTGAGTGGGTTCCCTTCCTGGAGGACAGGGTGAGAGTGTGGGAAGAGGATATCTAGGAAATGGTTAACAGAAATGGTACATGAAGTAAAATGCATGTCGGAAATGTTCAGAAATCCATCCTGACCTGAGATCTCTCAGCTTGCCACCACTTTTTGGAGCCTTTGTACGCTTCTTTCCCTTGTGCGTTACCTGTACCCCCTTCGGGATGATATTTTTTAACCTTCTCCTAGGGGCAGGAAATAGCAGAAAGAGCTACATCTTTTCAGGAAAGAAGAGATAAAGTTGGCAGTAAGCCAGAGCCGCTAGGAAGTGGGCAGCGAGAACAAGGCTGTTAACCTGTAATTATATGTCTCAAATTTTGCGAGCAGTACTCCAGGAATCAGTATGTATGGGCTTATTTGATAGTACTGTGGTTTAAGAGAAAAACATCCCCTCAAATTACTCTTTTAATTTGGAAGTCAAGAGACTATCAATTCAAATCTTAGCTCTTCTGCCCGTAATTGATAATCGTGTACATTTAACAAACCTGCTATTGAACTGGGCCTCATATTTTTGATTCATCAGGTAACTGCTGATTTTTTAATTTTTTTTTTTTTTCCAGAAAGGATAATTAAGAGGTTGTACAAGGTTGCTTCCAGCAAAGCCAAGATCAAACCTAGACTATAATATGGCAGATCCCAGACTCTGCCATGCAGTCCTTCAAGTATAATTTTTCAGTATCTGTGTACTTAACCCCTCTGGGCTGTAGCCACTGCTTTAATCCCCAGGCACAGGAAGCCAGAAATCCAGCTGGCTTTATTCAGGGGCTGTTTAACAGGACTTCACCCCGGTTGCTAACCTATTGAGTTGAAAAAAGACTTTTCTCCCTAGATAGTAAAGTTAACAGTTAAAAAAACAACAAAACACCCCAAGCCAAAACTAGATTTTATGCATTTTGTTTCAAACATGCAAATACCAAATTTAAGGACTCTTGTGCTTTTTCACACATAACTAAACTTTCTCCCCATCCTGCCTCAAGGTGGCAACACTACATGTAGTCCCGAGCTCAGACTAAGGATGAAATCCTGTTTGCTGGCCTTGTAGTGAAGAGTTTGACTGACGGGCCAGTGGGACTATTCCAGATTTACACTGTATAAATTTTTCTTTTTGATTACAAAGCTTTATGGTCTTGAGTTCCTTTCCAGAATCATTATCACATCTGTCACTGTCACTGCTGTCAGTGGCTAAGGATGTTTTTAATGGAGTGATGCAATCCAAACTATCATTCTTGCTGAAATACTGCTCCCAAGCACACAATAGGCCAGGTGCTGTAATTATTAATGATTCCCTCTGATGGCATATATCGGCCCTCCATTTTGTTTTAATGCAATTTATTTCGAGTTATTTCTTTAGCAGTGAAAATGGGTTTGGAGTGATTTTTTGGAAGCGTTGCGCGTTTGTTTGCTGTAATCCTTCTCTCCTGGAAATGAGGCATGTCTCTCATGGGCTCCTGTTCGTTCACACACAAATGAACTGCTAATTAGGATGATGAAATTGCTGGGAGAGGTGAAACCTTCCAGTTGGCCGAAGAGAAGATTGTGGATTAATCTGTGTAAAGCTGAAGACTCAACTAAAACTGCTGTTCAACATTCTGGTGCTAATGAGACTTGTATGTCTGCCACTCGAGAAGCTGAAAGTATGTCCTGTAGTTTTTGTTGAGAGATCCAAAGCGGGGGCTCGCTCTTCTTTCATCTCCACCGATGATGACTGGAATTGAGAATGCTCAGCAATCTGTATAAGGTGTTCAGCAGTTTAGAACATCCGGTGATGCAAGGCAGTTTGCTCTTTACGGATAATTTTTGTACATGAGTAAAAGCATCTTGAGAGGCATATGGATGTTTAGAAAATCGCAGAGTATGATTTGGAGAGCTATTTGTCTTGTATGCCCCCTGCTACCATATTATATTGCTTCTTCATAGTTTTTAATGTACTTCTGCTCATGTCAATTCATGTAAAGGAGGAAACTCTCCACCTCTCTGAAGCAGAGAGACACCAAGTGACCTTTTCAGTGTCCTACTGGGCACAAACTCCACTTTCAAGATAGCTCCCGGCTCACTGTTGAAGCTGCTCAGGACCCGTGGATGGACTGATGCTGGTCTCTCATTCTCTAATAACAGCTTCCCTGCAGTTGTTGAGAATTTATACGTGTGTATATATATAATAATATATATATCATTTATACATATATATATAACTAAAGCAAAGGTAAATGTTTTGAGAGTGTCTCTGTGTGTTTGCAGGAAGCCGACGGATAGTGGACGTGATGGATGTGAACACGCAGAAAGGTGTTGAAATGAGCATGTCTCAATTTGTGAGATACTATGAAACACCAGAGGCCCAGCGTGAAAAACTCTACAATGTCATCAGCCTGGAGTTCAGTCACACAAAGCTGGAGAACATTGTCAAGCGTCCGAATGTGGTAAGGGATCCTGTGGTGATGGTGTTTATTTGCAGCTTCTTCCCAGTCACCAGTTGCTTTGTAAGAAATAAAACATAGAGTTTAAACAAGGTGATGTGAAGCACCTACAATTCCTGTCCATTTAGTGTTAGGATCTCATTTCTACCGAGGTAGAAAGCTGGTAGCTCATTTTTACCTAGGTGGAAAGTTCCTTGACAGTGGAACTTAATTTATAGGAATTAGGTACCTCATGAGCTCTTAATCATGCAATTTGCACAGATACCCAATTCCTCTCAAGGTATTTAGGGGAAATTCCATCCAAAATTAAATACCTGTCTATTGTTTTTCTCCTCTAAGGAGGAGGAAATTTAAAGCTATTATCAGGAAGCTTAAATTCCTTATATATGAACCCTCCTATTAACTAAAAACTCTTCAGGGAGCTCCAAAGCAAAAAAGTTGAAAATGCATTTATTAAATGTAGAAATTTATCCATAATTAAATCAGCATAATTACTGCTCTGTCAGAATTGGCAGTGTCAGAGGAAGCGGGTAGATTTGTACACATTTTTTAAAGGTAAAGGGCTTTTGTGATTTTGTTTCCCAATGGAGTCACCGGCAGTGAAACCACGACCTTGTTAATAAAGATGGTTTCATTTATCACTAAAATGTAGCCATGTGTGGGTGAGGATTAGCGCATCAACTCAGTAATACACAGTGATGGAGGAAATGGCATTGGAGGTTTCAGAGTATCTCCTCAGGAGACTCAGCAGAGACTTTGGGCATCAGTCCTGGTTGACCAGGGAACAAAGGGGCTTCTCAAAGTAGAAAGCGTGTGCTGCTTGTTCCCTCTGCATCTGCTTGTGGCACTGCTGGGTGTGAAACTATAGCTCAATGATGTTTTGTTTTCAGATACTTTTCTTCTTCTCAATTCTAAATGCTATTCTAGTTATACCAGCATTTGTTTCACTGGGGACATCTCTTGCCTATGCAGACAATATAAACACCACACTTCTGTCTGAACAGGTCAAAAATAGATGGCAGTTCTAATTGCTGATTTGTAGAAGTAATTCTTAAGTAGGCTTTTGTGTTCTATTACGCACATATCACAAATTGAATATCAAGCACATATTTAGAAGTTTGTGCAGGGTTTTGCTGTCATTCAGACGCTAGTGGGCAGTTTGGAAGTGCTCTGGGGAGTTTCAAGTGTTCAGTTGATCCCAGTTTTCCCAAGCTCATCATGCTCGGTGAGCTTTTAAAACATCTGTGCAGATTTCCTGGGTGCTCAGGACTGAAAAATGCAATTAGGTACCTGTTACCACGTGTAAATTAATACTTCATATCAGTTTAATATGGCCTGAGTTTGTAAAACCAGGAATATTTAGATCTCACTGAAAGAGAGATTTGCATTCCCATTAGGTACTTGGGAATAGAAGAGAAGGTGCTGGGGGGTCAGAAAAAGTCCGGTACATGAAGTCAGTTACTAGTTGAATACTATATTTGTATAAGTGGATCCCTTGAATTCTGCAGAGCTCTTTGAGCCCACATAAGGCAGAAATACTTGATTCATGTTCCCTGTTGTGTAAAGACTGTAGGTTGAAGTGTGAGGATGTCAGAATTACTTACGAATCAGGACAGTAACCATCAATTTTGTTTTCACATACAACTGTGGTGATATTAATGGAATTGGTACTGTTCTACTGGCTGCATTATTTCCCTTTGCCTCTTCTCAAAGAGTGTGTTATCAACAGTGCCTGGTGCAGATGGAGAAATGGATAGGGTTCAACTCCAGTCTGCAAGAATTTCATGTGCTAACTGCCCTCTTACGAAAATCCTCTGGGGATACAAACAGTTGCGTTGACTCACATGAATAACATTCTTGGGTGGGCCTTTAAAAAGATTTAGCAGTCAAGAGGCTGAGTGGGGTGCTAACCGTGACTGCATTGGCCTTCTCCATTCTTGCTGCGCGGTCAGCAGACAGCTTTGTCACCAAGGCCTAGGGTAGATCTTGGAGTCCTTATTGACCCATACATGGAGGTTCATTCACACATGACGATTTTTTGAGCTGGGCCGGGATGTGCAGCCACACTGTGGCCAAACGCAGCACTACAGCCTGCTTTGTTGGACTTCCCAAGCTGGCTGGTGTTTTCCCTTGTTTTGAAACCTGGCACATGTCATCCAGTTGTGTAACCAGAAGGGAGTGTTCTGGGTATCTAGCACAGGCTCCATGATAAAACAGACCGAAAAATGAGTCACAGGCTTGTCCTTGCTGTGGCTGCGATGGATAGATTGCAGTTCATGCTCTGGCACCCAGTGCAGGAGCTGCGTTTCAATGTCCCTGAACAATCTTCAGTTTCCATCTCTTCCTCACCTTGCTGGCAGTATGTTTCCAATTGCTCGGTTGTTGCTGTTTTCTCCTGCCCACACTTCCTAAAAGTTTGGCTTTTGGACAGGAACTTTGGTGAATTTATACCCAAGTAAAACAATGAAGGAAATGCACAGTAGGTGATAACGTAATTACTCAAATCAGAATTTGGCCAGAACAATGGTGTTAGTGTTCCTTGAAATGTAAGTTAATTGGAACGGTATAATCTATTTCATGTTTGTATTTTAATGTTCATAAATGCAATTTTTAGGCTATTGGCTACAAAAATGCATTTGAAAACAGACAGCAGGCGATGTGGCAAGAGAAGGTGCTCACAGGAGCCCATAGGTCAGCATTTGCACCCAGTTAAATTGACTGCAAAACTCTCCTTGCTCTGGGTTGCAGAGGGCTGAGTTGTGGTGATGAAGTGCTGCACCTTTCAAGTCTGGTCCATAGGACTTTTGCTGAACAGCAAGCTTCTTGCTGTCTGTGAGCATCTGCCGGTCTGCTGCTGTCATTGTTAGAGTTTTAGACAACAGGAGGGTATCCTACCATGTGTTCAGCGATTAACGGTTGATTTTGGTGGGGCTTTCAGGTGGACTTAGTCGACTGGGTGGATAATATGTGGCCCCAGCATTTGAAGGAGAGACAGACGGATGCTACCAATGCTATTTCAGAGATGAAATACCCCAAAGTGAAAAAGTAAGTTTGTTTAAGTCTTTAAAAAGCTCTACTCTTGACCTCCTTGATTAACTCCTTTTGAACTCCAAAGCTGGTTGGAGAGGAAATAATGATTTATTTATTTTTCAGTGAGCAGGAAGAGGGGGGTGGTGTGGCTGACCATCTTGAGCTGTGTAATACCTGCTGATGGACTGTACCAGCTTTTAAAGAGACCAATTTGGTATTTGAGAACTTTATGGATACCTCATGTTCTTAAAGCCTTTGGTTACAGTCTTTAAGAGAGGAATATTCTGTTCTAAATATTAATATGTAGAACTTCTCAACACATTTTATTCTAAATATTTTAAATTGAGAAATAACCTACAGTTTGTTGAATACAATCTTTAATCAAATCCCTTTGAAAAGTGCATTTTTATTTTTTAGTTTTGAGCAACTCTTGAAAATGGCAGACTGACCTTAAATAGTAAATTCTCCAAAAGTGCTACCCAAAGACATCACTTCCCGGGATACAGATATGTCATGCAGTTCACACAGTATAGTCTAGGTACTTCTGTGGGCTGGGTTCAGACCCTTCCCAGGTTCTAAACTGCTAATGGCTGAAAAGTTATTAGATGAGAGATATTTTGATTTTAAGATGTCCCTGCTCATTTCGAGGTTGGACTAGATGGCCTTTAAAGGTCCCTTCCAACCCAAACTATTCTGTGATTCTGTTTCGTAAAATGAACTTGAAGTCCATTTTTAATAGGTGTGTATCTCCCCCAAAACTCTGCCACTGTCCTTCATGCCAGTTCACTTTTCTGTTGACTTTTTCAACAGCAAGATCAAATATTGGAGTGACTATATAGGCTGTGTTTCCTGTTTCAGAGGACCCTCTCAGGGCAGGTTTGAGACCAAACACAAGAGCAGTTTGTCCTGCTTCTGCCTATCTCGGCTGTAGTTTTTGGGCAGGTTGTGGTAGTATAACCTCACCTCAACTGTTTGTTCTGTTTGAATATCTTCCTTGAAGCTGTTTTTATGTGATGATTGGAAAAAGAAACTACTTCGAGGGCCTGAAAATGTGCACTGTAAGTTTCATAGGAATTAATACAACCGAAATAGGTGTTAATGTTAATTATATAATAGCTATTGACCTGTATGACTGATGAACACCACATAATCCTGGGAGCCCTTCACTGCTGTTTCTGTTTTAGAGGCATTTTCTATTGGCCAGACTTAATGCTGGCAGCATCTCAGGCTCTGCTGATGAACTGACCTCTAGCATTTTGCGAATCACTCAGAACTGTTTTGAAACTGTAATGTCTAAAATAGATTGGTACTAATATATAGAAAGGAGTGAGCAGTCAGAAAGTGATATGCAGCATTTACTCTCATACTGTAAAAAATAAACATTTTGTAAGGTAAAGGTCTCCATAATAGAAGAGCCTCTTTGGCAGGCAACGTGGGGAAGCCTGGTCGTTCAGTACGCTCAGCACCATTGATTTCAGTGGAAGCTAAAGATACTCTATCCTTCTGAAAAGAGTAAGCTGCTTGTCAGGGTAACTAGATATGGATAGGAGTGCCAAATTTCACATATGCATTTGGAAATGTCCTAAGTGACTCACCTAAGGTCACACAATAAGCCAGTGGTAGGACAGAAAATATAACCCAGGCAACTTGCTTCCCAAGTGGTTAGTCTGTTAAATAACATGATGTATAACATGCTAGAGCTAAGAAACTGAATCATGATTTAGGGCTTCAGGATTCATGGATTGTACAAGGTAAGAAGTAAAGAAAGCGGTCCCTTTCTTAGAGCAGGCACACTCCAGATGCTGAAAAAAAAATGCAGCAAGTAAACAAAGCAAGGCAGAGATGGTTTAAAGGATAAGGTAGCAACATGACTAACAGAATTTAGTAGCAAAAGCAGAGTATATTCTTGCAGTTCACTACTTGCATCATGAAATGCCAGATGGTAGGTTTCAAAGAGGGATTTTAGAGAAGTAGCAATTCAACAGATTTTGACATGGAGCTTTTCCCATGTGTGGGGGATGGCCTGGTAGAAAGGAAGGAGATGCCTGATGAAGAAGCAGACACAGAGCCATTGAGGTTGCTGTCACTGGCAAAGTGAAGGTGGAGGTTGACAGCTTGATAAACTAGTAGATGTGATAGGTAGAGGGAAGCTAAACAGTGAAAGACTGTAAGTGCTTGAAATGTGACAATAGAGTTTGATGTGGGGAAAAGGAGTTACCCTGTGTGAGAGAGAAAGGCAAGGGTGGTGCGGCTGGAGTGATGAGGGTGAGGATGTTGCTAGTGAGCATCATCTAGCATAACAACTAAAGAATGCTGATTTACAGCACTGTTGGCACAAACCCCTCATCTGTCTGAAGAAGCAAAAAAAAGCAATAACAAACATTGGTAGTCTAGGAGCACAAGAGAAGTTGTAGTGGATCAGGACAAAGATCCGTGGTGCTCAGTAACCTGTCTGCTGTTGGCTGCTGTCATAGGTGCCCTGGGAGGAGTGTAAGAACAGTGTAAGCATAAGATGATGCTGCCCCTTAAAATTATCTTCTGAATTTCCACTGCCTGCGGGTCAGGCAGGGGCTATCCTCAGATGGAAGTGGTTTCTCTGTGCTTAGTGACTCTCAAGAGATTTCTCTTCCATGAACTTGTCCAGTTTAAATATGAACTCCTCAAGAGATTAGCTTTCTCCATCTTTGGAAATTCAGACGGACCCTTTCCCGTATAGATACTAGTCCCAGCTATTGCTGTGAGTACCCAGAGGGTATGAGTCCTATTTAAAGAGATCGTGTTCAATTGTGGAGCTAAATGTCAGTGCTGTCACTTGTTTCATGCTGCCCATTCTTTTATGCGAATCATCAATATGAATATGCTTCATTAATGACTGTGGTTGCTCAGAAATGGGATTGTTTCATTTCATTCTTGTTCTTAGCATTCTCATAATACTAAGAGTTTGCAGTATGCGATACCCACCATTAACGTGTTCCCTACAAACAAAAAGCACTCCAGCAAAAGCGTTGCGGTTTTGCAGACACAGATGGCATTACCAGACACAAATGTCTGTCTTGGCTCCTGCACGTCAAGTTCCGTGCTGGGAGCGAAGTTAGAGAACGCTCCATCTGCTGTGCTGCTTTGGTTACCAGGAGCACTACGCGCGCTGGAGACCGCCCTGGCTTTCACTTGGACTTGCACCATTAACTTTTTTCAAAAATTCTGGGTAATGAGGTTATTTTTCTGTCTGTAAGTAAATGACTACTTACCTAATAGGAGCCTTAGAGGACTGAATTAAGTGGGGAAATGGTTTTTGTCAAAAATATGTAAAACTTTCCAAGTACTATCTCTTAAGCAGTAAGCCAATATGAGAAATTAAGGAGATGGCTAGCTGAGATTGTAGTGTGACAAACTTCAAACTGATATAAGTTGGCATTGCCCCTGAAAAAACAGTCCCATGCCCACATTGTCCCATCTTCATTGCTAGAACACACCGTTGTGCAGCTGCAGAGTAAACTGGACAGGGGACTGGTCTGGCTGAAAACCAACTCAGAAATAAAGAAAAAAATTGGTTACTTTTCAGGTCATGCAAACCACCACATGGCTGCATAAATGCTTGCGCCAACCAAAGGGCAGTGCAGAAGTTGGGGCGGGGGGGGAAAGGCAGATCATCGACAAACCCCTTCTGCAGCTCACACAGGGTGCAGGGCCACGAGGCACCAGGTGAGCAGAGCGAGCAGCTCATTGCTACCGAGGAAGCCTGCTCCTGCATCCCCTCTTACACATCCCCGGGTGCAAGTTCCCACGAAGGGCCTCACAAACACGGGAGTCCAATTGAGGGAGGGCAGAGTGCTGCGTAACCAGGAGCCAGGGAGGAGGAAAAGGCAGGGCTGTTGTAACATCAGCTTTTAGAGGCACAAGCTTGTTGTATCACCTCAGATGTCTGTGGTACCGCAAATCCAAAGGGTAGGGAACTGTGACAAAAGGAGACTGAACTGGGCTCAGAACTGCTTCTTTCATTACGGGGCATCATAACCATTTTCAGGTGGCTCAAAACAAGCTCAGATTTAGTTGACTCTTTAAATTCAAGCAGGACTGAAGCAATCTGGATACAGCAGAGCCTGAACCAAACCAAAAAGTGTACTAATTTGATTTCTCATTTATCAAAACAGATAGCCTTGCTGAAATTATTATCCTCACTGTTTACTAGGTTTTGTGTTTGTAGCCTTGCAAGACTTTTTGCAAAGCAGTGGCAGTGAAATAGCAAGTGTGCCAGGACATGATGGCGATAGAAATAGTAACAGGCACTTCTAGCAAACTTGATAAAGTTTGCTATGGAACAAATGAAAATGAAAGCTTCAGTCACTACAAAACCCTTTTTGCCTTCAAAATCATCCTATTCCTTAAAATAGCTAAGTACTGCTATAATAGGTCTTTATATCACTGTTATTCTTCAGTTAAGGATGGGGTATCTTACATGAAACTTCCACCTGTTCTTAAAAGGATGCATCTGTGTTACCATGTAGTCAGTCAGCCCTATTTTCCCTCTCCTAGGCTGTTATTCAACCATCCACTCCTTTCTATTCATTCCTTTACTAAGTAGGGATGGATTTAAGCAGATGCTAAAATGCTCTGCTGAGCTGTGGTCTAATTAGAAGCTGAGGGTGTGCCTCTGGAGACACAGATTGCCCTTTGAATTGAGGGAGCTCACAGGTCCCGCAACGCAACCTGGCGCTGTTTTATGCATGTGAGATACTTGTATGCACTTTGTATGTCATTTGTGAATTGCTTTTGATACAAAACCTCTCTATAAATATAATTAAGTACAAGAAAATTAGACCAATAAGGGCAAGTTGTCATTAAAACTTTCCAAGCTAGCAAAGTAAGTAAAATTTGATGTCTCCAAGTCAGTGTGTTGGTCTCAAATTCTCCTTTGTGTAGAGCTTGGAGGACTTGCAGTGTCACACGTGTAACTGGAATAAGCACCGGCGTTTTAAACTGTGGTGAGCCTGGAGCTGAGGAGCCATGTCACAAGGATGGAGAAACAAGTTGTGTTCTCACCGACACCAAAATGCTGTTCCAGGGGCAGACGGCCCCAGGTTGCTGTGAATTGGCAGCTTGATTCATTTCCTTGCGGCGGCGGGTGCCTTCTCAGAAATTTAAGCTTCCAATTAAAAAAAAAAAACCAAACCAAAACCAAGAGGCCTCTTCATCCTTAAAGTTCAAAGGTGACCTTCCCAGCGCTAGCGGAGCGTAGGCTGCAGTGATGAGCTTTGCAGGCAGCCTGAGAGGGTAGCTGGGCGCAGTTCTGCGGATCCTCTACCTGGGCTGTTTGTGCCGAAATCTTGAGGGCTGGCGGGTAGATGACACTTTCCCTGTGGGGTCCCCGCAGGTGGCAGGGCCAGGCTGAGGGGTGAGCCTGCCCACACACCGCAGCCTGGGGCCTACCCGGGCGGGACCGACAAGGGGAAAGTGCTGCCATTTGACAGAGTTTGGTCCCGGCGTGATCTGCAAGTGCGATATGTGGTCCCTTCACAACACCTCAGGTGCGTGCGGACTGAGGTCGAAGAAAATAGGCTTTCTCTTATCTCGGGTGTTGTTTTTGTCTCACTGACTCAGATCGTAACCCCCTCAGGGCAGGAACCGTGTCTTTCTTGTGCTTTTAAAGTGCCTGGTGCACGCACCGCATTTAATGATTAGTTACTGTTTGGTCTTGCTAGGTGGTGGTTTGCTTTTACTTCAGCCTGGAAGCGCTGAACTGTCTTTTACTGGAAGCACTGGTTACCACAGCCAGGCTGCCCCGCTCCTGAGGGGCGGTACGAGGCCCGGTGCCTTTGTGCCTGTGGGGCTGGCGGCCGGCTGGTCCCCTGGCCTGGGCTCTGCAGGGCCCCTCGATGGGAGCCCGAGGTGGGTGCCCTCCCTGAGGAGACTCTTCCCTGAGGGGGAAGCCGGGGCTCTTCCCTGAGGAGACTCTCCCCTGAGGAGAAGCCGGGGCCCTCCCTGAGGAGGCTCATCCCTGAGGGGGGAGCCGGGGCCCTCCCTGAGGAGAAGCCGCGGCTCTTCCCCACAGAGGAGAGGCCGGTCTCTCCCTGCGGGGGCCGGGGCGGCAGACGGGCCGGGCGGGCTGGCCCCGTGTCTCCCGGGTGACAATGGTTTCTTTTGTCTCGTCGGTGTAATTTGTGGCTTTCAGTTCCAGGGCCCCAGTGTGGGAGTGTTGCTCGGTACGGGTCAGGCCGTTAGCGTGAGGAGTCGCCCAAAGGTAGCTATTGTTTTCCTGCCGTCTCCCCTCCAGCTCCCGCTGCCAGATGCTGTGAGGCGAGGCCTGGGAGAAGGGGACCCCGGGATGCCGCCGGGGACCGCCGCAGCCTCCCTCGTCCGACGCCCGGGAGCACCTCTCCCGCCTGGGGGAAGAGGAGAGAGCGAGAGAGCCAACGCACAGAGCGGGGCCTGCTCCTTTCCCCCGCTTTGGCACTTGCAGTTGGCTCATGGGTTTGTGGTATTCGGTTTCAGGCTTAGGGATTTCAACCAGCCGGCGCTGCTCCTGGGAGGAAGGAAGAGTGAGCTATACTTTTCTCATTGGCCCGAACAAAAAACAGAAGCCTCTGCTGGGGTTTGGGAGTGGTTTATGGGCTGAGCTCAGTGGCAGGGGAGCCCTCGCAATGCCAGAGGGAATAGAGCCGTATGGTGCGCTGTACCTATTGCGAGAGAAAAGGAGCTAAGCTGAGGGTAATGCTGCCTCTGCGTGTGCTCGCGCGTCTCCCCCGAGTTCATGTGCATGTAACGCTGCGCCTCTGCGTTCCCCTGCCTCGGTGTGTGTGCCTGCGCGTGTCTGCGTTCGCATCCCGGCGTGTCCGTCGCTGTCTTTGTTTCTCTGTTTGCTTGCGGGTTTGTAGCTATGCGTGGCGAGTGCATTGTGGGTTTGCCTGGGAGTGTGGTATCTGCGCTGGCTTATGGAGCGGTGTCTCTGTTGTTTCTGTGTTCCCAGCTCTCTGTGTTTGCTTAGTGGTTTAGCTTCATTTGTATCATCTCCCTCTCTGTTTTTGGGGGATCTCTCTGTGTGTTCTTCCCTGTGAGTTTGCAGGTTACTCCATATTTCTTCGCATCATTTCTCTAACAAATTTCCCCAGATTTTCTGGGGGAAAGTTCCCCTTTCCCCCACACTGCAAATCCTTCCTCCAAAATAACAATACATTAACTTGAACAATTTCAGGCTTGTGGAGACCATAAAACAAACTCTTCAGTGGGGAAGGGAAGCTCCCCCACAATAGATTACAAGCAGCTGCATGTTTTAAAACCCTAACTGAGACTGTGCAGGGAGATAAAGTGGAGTATGCAGGGATTGGATGTGGTAGCAGTTGTGAAGGAAAATAAATTAAAGTTGGGGCATCTGTTGTGTCACCTGTATTTTCAGGGTGTAACTCTGGCCAGATTGTCTCCCCGTGCCCTACTTGGGATTGTGTTCCTGTAACCCACTTTACCTGCTCTGGCCCAGAGTGCTGAAGGCAGAGAGCTGCTACCAGAGCACGTAGTGGGATGTAGTTTCTTGATTTCTTTCAACATGGATGCTGTGTTATGGCTTTATTTTTGTCCTTTCTCTCGCCTTTTTTTTTTTTTTTAATAATGGAAAAACCTGAAAAGTTGAGTCGTTCCCCAAATTAGCAGCTGTTAGTGATGAGAAGCCGCTTGCTGAGGTTGGAGCAAAGCAGTGTATAAGATTAGCTGTGGCATGGAGCTGTGCTGGGACCATGTGACTGCGGTGTACATTGGAAGAGGAAGCTGTAGAGGTCAATGCAAAGGCATTGTGCCAGACTCTGGTAACAAGGGAGATTGCTATATGGCGGAAGATCGCCTTTTCAGGCTCCTGAGCCTTTCGGTAGCTGTTGGGGTTGGACAAAAGCAGCCCTGTAAGATTAACAGTAGAAATTAAATGGCATGGCTCATTTGTGGATGGAAAGAAAAACTGTTTTTTTTCCAAATGCTTTGTGGGTTTTTATTAATCACCATATGTGGCTCTTTCACTAAAACCACCTTTATTGGAATGGAAATTGTTGTGTTTAGAGGTGTTTCAAGAAACCAGAGGGAAAATGGGGAGAAACAAGGGGAAAAAAAAAGAGAGTTGCGTGTTCACAGTTATATCTGCTTTGGTGTTTTCTCACAAAACTAAATTTTAAGCACTTTGATTTGACAGAGAATTCAATCCTGTTATTTCCTCTTTGAACACAAACAGATCGACAATTTCAAGTTTAGATTATTGATTACTGAGGAATAAATAAAACCAGCTCATGCTTAGGCCATTTATGCCCTTTCAGAATATCTTAATATGAATGGGTAATCGTAGGTAGGTAGTACTGTCTTAGAAAAATTTTGTTAGTGTGATGTATTTTACATCTGACCTTTTGGAAACTGAAAATAATTGATTCCATAAGGATTTGAATTTTTTACTTTAAAACATGAACCTCTAATACTCAGCACTGCCCACAAACAGAATTTCCATGTTGTTTTTTTGTTTAATGAGCAGTTAGTCAATCTGTGACTTTTTGCAGTTTGCATGGAAGAAAGGCAACTTCCTTTCTGGGCTTCTTTTATTGTTTTTAAATTCTATCTGACTTGTAATCAACAACATCTTGGTAGAGAAAAACATAAAAGGAGAAATTAAAAAAAAATGTATTTGGGAGGGAAGGACTCATATTTTGAAATGGAGCATATTGAGAGTCTAGACAGCTTCTTGGCTAGCTGTGATTTTTGAAGCATCTGAAATACCCCAGGGGCAGAAAAAGCTCTCTTCCTGCTTCTGAAGGATTAAAAAAAAAAAAAAAAAATTCCAGAGTGGGCAAGAGGAGAGATGTGTAATTGCACAAGGAGAGGTTTTAATTGTGAGTTGAAGGCGCAGGACCTTTTTTGAAGCCCACAAATTGACTGTCTTCATGACAGCATTGCGTATCATTCTGTCAACTCGGGCTCGGGATGTGGTTGCTAGGCAGCGGGCTCTTATGTACCTATAGTCTCTCTGATTTGCCAGCCTTCTGCAGACACATGGTAAGGTCCTTTCCAGCCTATCATCTAGAGGGACTTTTGCACGCCGTCTGCATACTGCTGAGATTCTCTCTACCTGAATGTGATGAGAAAAAGACACAGTTAAATGAAACCTTTTTTCTTTTTTTTTACAAATCCCGTTCTGGTACTGTTTCCATAATCCCCCCTCAAAAAAAAAAAAAAAAAAAAAAAAAAAGCCATGAAACGGAGACCGGAACAAGGAAAAGAGGTTAGTGGGTTAAGTGGTGTGTGTTTCCTGCGTTTGCAAAGGTGCCTATAGTGAGAAGGGCGGCTGTAATTCGGCCATTAGTTACAGATGGTGGCTGGAGGCTTGAGATTCATGCAGCGAGATGAGAGCTCTTGTATCTCTTTCCAGCGATGCTGACTTTAAACTGCTTTGAAAACCTGAATCAAGACGGCATAAAAAATAGTGGATTTGATACTTAGTGATGCTGCCAGCTGGTTCCTTTATGTATTTCGATGCAGAAATGCTTAGAAATGTGAACAGAAAGGAGTTAATTTGCCAAACGAGGCTTCTGTCCCCCAATCCTTGCAAAAATGGCATTAGTGGCAAGTAGGTAAAGAACATTCAGGAGGATTTATAAGCAAATTAGGTTTTTCAAAACTTTGCTCTTTGAAGCAATTTGTGTACAACTCTTGGTGAAGGTTATGTCTCTCAAGCGGTGAAGGAGAGCATTAAAAAGATCACCCCGGGGATTGGCAGTGGCATAAGAAATATTTCTGAACAACATAACTTTTAATGTTTTTCCATTCCTTAACCCTGAAGGCTTTCGTTCCAGTTGTATGAATAGCAAACTCAAACGTGGAGATACTAATTTTTCAGCAGAAACCTAGTTATAGTTACTTTGTGAGACAAATCCCAGTACTGTAAATGCAGAAACTTAATTGGTGGAAGCAGTATCACACATCCAGTTACACTCTGCAAATTAAGACATGAAAAATACTGTTTCAGATTGATTCATTTTTGTCCTTCACTCTGCTTGCAGGTACTGTTTGATGAGTGTGAAAGGATGCTTCACTGATTTTCATATTGATTTTGGTGGCACTTCAGTGTGGTATCACGTTTTCCGTGGGGGGAAGGTAGGTGAACCTTGTTTGATACTTGTTTTTATTTCTCTGTGCCTCTTATGGAGGAGAGGATTTGCTTTCTTTTATTTTTCTTTTTTTCTCTTTTTTTTTGGGGGGGGGGCTAGTCAGCAGTCAGTCTATTTCAGCTAGCTTTGTTGATGTACAGAGGGTTTGCTGAACTAGAAGGACACCATTCACCTTTATGAAACAAATGAGTGATTTCTTTGAAATATCAAATGTGTTACTTGCTGTTGGTGGTGCTTTTAGGCTTGTTACTGCTGCATGGTTTAGAAGTGTCTTGCAGCGAGTATGTGGCTGTGTGTACCCTTGTTGGGTCAGAGTGCCCTCACAAGTCTCCTTCTGTAGCTAGAGCTTCTGTTTCCTTTTAGAGATTCCATGTTCCTTTAGTGAGCACATGCACACTATGCCTGAACGGAAATATTACAGGATACAGAAGCGTGAAAATATACAGCATGTATGGCTACATTCACATCTTTACTGTTTTAGGTTGCTTTTCCCAATTCTAGTATAGACAGCATATGTTGGGAACTGAAATAAATACAGCAGATTGAACATCTCTGTGGTACAGATACTGTTCATCTATATAGTCCAATGAAGTCGTACTATACCGACGCACTGTTTTGAACTGCAAGTAAACTGTGCAGGCATCTTTTGAGTAAGATGTTTCATGGAAGAGCGATGACAACTGATAGTTATCTTGCCACTTCCAGCACATGGACTAATTGCTGCTGCTGTCTGCTGTGTGCCTCTGTGTACAACACCTGCAAAACATGTGTTTTATGCAGAAAGCAGTCTTGGTGTTGCGCGTTCATTTGTCTAACACATGATAACGTTGGAATTTCTCAGCTATTTATTTTTGTTGACTGTTGCTAATAGTTAAATCTTGATTTTATTTTTAGATCTTCTGGTTGATTCCGCCTACTCTGCAGAATCTAGAACTTTATGAAGAATGGGTTCTCTCAGGAAAGCAAAGTGATATCTTTCTGGGAGACAGGGTGGAACGATGCCAAAGAATTGAGCTGAAACAAGGCTATACGTTCTTCATTCCTTCAGGTATCACTTGTTAACTAACTGTTTTTGGAATCACTGGAATTGTGTTTGACTAACAGTTCTCTGTAAAACAATTCTTCACATCTAAACCCCGTATTGACTTCTTTATTTGCTGTGGCAAAAGAAAGGCTGGGGACTGAATGCGCTTAATTTTCTAGAAACTGACCCATCCAGCCCAATAGAAAATGTACTGTGGGGAAGTGTGTGATGTGATCACTTGTGCTGTACTGGGGAAAAGGAGAGAGGATTTGGGTCTCTGGGGCTGTCAGTCCACCACTTCTCGTTAGAATCATACTGACTTTTGCTATTGTTAGCTTTCTTGGAACAATATTTTTCTGCTTTGTGTGATCTCTTGTGGCAGGTTTCACCTGCAGTTCAGTAACCTACTCCTATGCCACTGTCTGTAGCCAGAGATTGGTCTCAGTTCCCTGATGGAGCTCGTGGAGATTCCAGTACATGGAAGAGCAGGCGCTGTGCTCTCTCAGGGTTGCCTCTCGGGGAAACAGTTTTATTTTATTGTCATAACTCTTCAGAAGTTCCGGTGATGGAGATTGTGTGCAATCTGGCCATCTTCCAGTAGCCTAGCCACGCTTAATTTTTACACTACTGCCCGCCTCAGTAGCTGCGTTGCATGATTCAGGCTTTTCTTGTAAAGCAACCAAATAGTTGCTGCTTTGAAGGCTGGTGGCTTCAGCCCTCTCTGTTCCTGCCTAAACTAGATTAAGGATGGTGCAATCTGTAGCGCTCGTCATCTAAGATGATATCAGGCTTTCCACTTTTTGACTGTTATGGGACCATAAGTTTGTTCACAATGATATAATACATTGTCTCTGTCAAGTGGATCTTACCAGGGAAATAAATACTGGTAGCTTTTATACATGACAGAAAGTTGTACAGATAGTTCTTCAGCTCTAGAATCACTCTGTGGAGATAGGATTATTATTTTTTAATCCTGGAGACAGAGAGAATGCAGATCATGCAAAGACAGCAACAACGTTCTTGCCAACTAGGGAGCACTGTTAGTATCAGTTGAAGGCCACAAATTTGCAAATTTGTAAGTATTTGGTAAGAATCAGTCTGGGAGGTGACAGGCAAAATGACTTAGAGGGTGGAGCAGTTAATCCATTAAAGGAATTAGGTCTTCCCTTGAAACAGGTCAGAATGTGCTGTAACTGTTTGAACTGGGTGTTTGAGTGTGCCTGTGCTGTTTGCTTAGATCCCGTTACTGCATCTTTGTATTTATCTTCATTCCCCTGTGAACAGCCTCCTACGAATAAGACTCTGTATGTTAGTTTAGTCATGCTCAGCAGGTGGAATACAGCAAATTACGGGAGCTTGTACAGGACACAACTGTAACATGGTGGCTGAAGTGAAGTGATTCCAAATGTGTTTTTTGACTGTAGTTTGTTTTTTTAGGAAAGCCCAAAGTACAGAAATGCCAATACCTCGGACATTTTAGGCTCCATACCATATTTTAAAGGCATATATGAATAGTTTCCCTGTAAGCACCTAATGGATTTAAGGGGTTTTGCTCTGCTGTATTTTGTTTGGAAAACTTTTTGCAAATCTCTTATTTATGTGAAAGGGCATTATTGCTATGTTTGTTTTAAGAATATA
This sequence comes from Pluvialis apricaria, assembly GCA_017639485.1. Taxonomy (NCBI): domain Eukaryota; kingdom Metazoa; phylum Chordata; class Aves; order Charadriiformes; family Charadriidae; genus Pluvialis; species Pluvialis apricaria. Next base: position 3,480,859 of record CM030022.1, read on the forward strand.
GAAATGCCTAATTAAAGGCTTTTCCAGGTCAGTGAACTGAGCATAGATGTATAAAACAGGTCAATTCCTACAACCTCTTTGCTGGTTTATGCAAATATTACATTAGTTAATGTTTGAATGTGTTTTGTATGTATAAGTGTTCATAGTGTTTAGGCTTTGATAACGGGTGCCTGTAAAAGCAGTGTGTCCTGTAATTTCAATTGAGCCTGATAAACTCGTGAACAGCCTTAACTCATCCATGAGGAAAATACCTTCTAATTACAGGTCCGGTCACAGAAAGCGTAGAGTGATATAGCTAGTGCCCAGCTGGACTGTGAATGGAGAGCTTTTCCGCAAAGGACTTTCTCCATAAAATATCCTGCTTTGCTCCTGTTTTCAAGTCATTTTTGGGGGTGATCATGGAAATGCTATTATCCCATAGTAGTGTAAGGATGAAGTAGGTAGAGAAGACTGTAAAAAGACATACAAGGGAGTGAGATCATAGGCTTGTGGGAGATGGAAGGTTTCTCTGAGAATCTAAGATCAGCAGTAGATCCAGTAAATCCCTGAAACTACAAACCATTTGGACAAGAATGGGAATTATTTTTACGGAAGGTATAATTATAGTGCTCACCAGGGCCTCAGGGCATTTTCTTCTCCATCAGTGCCATCATCCTTATGGGATTAAGTTTAAACCAGTTAATTTCTACCTGTGGTTCTAACCCTGCAAAGCACTGTGAGGCACAATCACAGCTGTGGTATCAAGGAGAAATTGAGCAAAGTATTGTCAGCATAGTGAGTCGTTATGGGCCAAGGTGCATTTTGCAGCATTTTGGGAGTCCCTCCTAAGTATGGGGTGGGGAGAAGGGAGCTGGGATTCTAAGGGATACTGTGTCTGGGGTCTCGCATAGGAGCCAAACTGTACTCCTGATGGCCCCATAGGATTTCTCCAAAGAAGCAATGCACTGTTACGAGTTCTCACCTCCCACTTTACCAGTTCCCACTGATGAGTCAAGGATGATCAACTCTGGTAAAGTCTGCAGTAAAGTCATAAAATCAACTAGGAACCTGGCCTTTTCCTTTAATATAATTGTCTAAACTGGTGTCAGCATAATTGTTGGTTGAGAAATATACCACACTGTGCCATGCTGAGCTTTATGGCCAGGTGTAGATTCAAGATGTTAAAACAGCTGAAGAGGGGAGGAAGCTATAGTCATTACCAGTGCCAGCGAATGATTATTTTTTTCTGTAGAAATCTGACTGTTGTTTTCCCAGGATGGGAGAGAACTTGTCCTCATGCAGGAAGACATTAGTAAAGAATGCTGTGGCCCTAGGGTGTTTGCACTGTGTATGTTACCATGAGCAATGTTTAATCTTTCATATGGTTAAGTGTTCAACACAGATGAAATTTAGTCAAGGTAACACATCTTACTCTGATATAGTGGACAGTGGATGCCTCGTATCTGACCCACCTTGCAAATGGAAGGGAAGTTCTTTTTATAGAGTGTGCTTCTCTTTTCAGGAATAAACTGTGATGATCTGGAAGAGGAAAAGCGTAATCTCAGTGCTCAGTTATTGTCTCAGTAGGGAAACAACATAATTTTATCAGTCACAATCAAATCTAGAGCTTGTCTAGTATTATTTGTGCTGTAGCTTTCTTCTGTATGGTGTGTGTGTGCAATGATGACTTGCAGGGAGGATGTGTGAAGTGTTTGGAGTCCATTGTGGTGGTGTTACAGAGTAGTTTAGGTATCTCTCATCACTGTGCCAGGGACGTGCAGAACCAGTGTTTGGGCAGCATCCCTCAGATTTCTACAACTCAGTATTACTGTAGGCACATGTTTCTGGCTTGTATGCAGCCACTTGTTCTGTTACGTCCTGATTGCTCCCCTACAGCCTGTTTGAAATGCTGCTCACTAAGTTAATGCCAATGTGTTACCCAGTTTTTAAATATCTTTAGTGCTTCTCCTTTTACTTTAAGTATTTTTCTCCTTTTACATCACTGCATAACTTCACTGGAACCTTTTCTCTCTCCTCTTGCCCTTCACCTGTCACTCTAGTCTTTACGCTCTGTAAACCGTCTTTTACTTCTATCCTTGCACTTGTATTTTCAAGTGGTGCATTATGCATCAAATTCCCTTCCATCTCAATTCTCTGAACTCCCCATTAATTCCTCATGTCCTTCTAAACATCACTGTTGTTACCTAAGCCCAAGCTTAAAACTAAGCATAAACAAAATGAAAAATTCATCCTTTTTTTCAATCCACTTGCTCTTTTGAGTCTTTTAGTCTTGCTGAATATGTCATTTTGATTGTCAGTGATGGAGCTCTGACATGGATATTGTCCTTCTCCTTCCCTGTTGCCAATTACAAACAAGATCTTCCAGTAGTTTGATATGAGATAGAGATATGTTAAGCTTGCTTGCGTTTTTTCTCAATTTTCTGACAGACCTCTCTTTTAGAACAAAAACCAGACCTTTTCTTTCATGCATGTGTATATATGCTTGGTGTAGACACTTGCACTTGAAATTCAAGAGAGTTTGCACATGTAAAGTTGGGGCATACAAAAGCAGGCCAACTAGTTGTCGCTTGTGGAAAACTTGTCTTGCAGTATTTGTCTCTCTTGTTAATACTGTGAAGTAAGAGTGTAATTGTTACGTGTCTTCAAAAGGTGGACTCAAGTCAGTTCTGGATTGTTACTGATAATGTAGTCTACCAGAATATGGATAAACTTGGATTTTCTTCTCTTTTTGTGAAGACCAGTTTTGCTGACTTCCAAGGAAGTTGCCACACATACTGTGGATACAATTTGATTCCAGGGTTTGCAGTGTGATTGGTATAGGAAAGTTTGCAAACGTACTGGTTTGGGTTCCTTTGGGAGGAGAATTATAGCAAACATGGGTTACTGTAATCATCCTTTGTTTCTGACAGCCTTTTTCTGAGGTCAGAGGCAGCAGACTCATGAGCAGGTATGCTTTTGGGTTGACTCTGCATGGGTGTTCTCACTGTAGGCTTTCCAAATATGTAGCTTTAATGTGAGTACATTGAAGAGATGGGATAATGTGATGTGTGTGAACTGGTAGTTTAGAGAGCTATGTTTGTGGGGGAGCACAAATCCTCAAGTACTCGCCTCATTTTGGGTGACTTCTGTCTATTCTTTAAATCTGACAGGAATAGTCACGGTAATAGACCACTACATGGTCCATAAAATAATGGTCCAAGAAGTCACTGTGCATTTTTTATTTCTGAAAATTGAATAATGGGCTGCTATTAGATATTGCAGAAGACTTTTGCAGTGCTGATTTATTAGACATTTCTGTGATCAAAATCCAGACAGGGTAACTTATGTCAACTGGATATGGTGTTTCTTTCTGATTCCTCTTCATACTTCTCACTAGTGTTGCTGCATGCTATTTTGTAACGGTTGTGTTTCACCTCGGAGTTGGCAGTGTCCTACTGAGGGGTAAGCTGTTTGTTTTAGTTTTCTTATGTTCTTTATAATGCAGTTTGGGGCCTTTGACGTGGAAACATGCTATTATAATCTCTCTTAATTTCTTGAGATCTGAAGAATGAGCCACAGTCTAACAAAATATTCTCATTGGTCTGTGGTGATTATTATGGTAACATGAGAGTGCTCCAAAGTTTTTGTTTCCAGTCAAACGCAGAAATAATGACTTTTCTCAGATGAGTGTTTTTGCGAAGGGAAGTGGATGAAGAGGGATGTTCTGTGCTGGGCTCTAGGCAGGTATTTGCAAGGATTCAAAGTGCTTAAAGTACTGTATCAGTGGTTATCAATAGGGTTCTGCCTATTACGAATGTGTGGTCTTACGTCACCTCGCCTTTGCCAGTCAGTATTTGATGAATTATTATGTAATGGGGCCAGAAGGTAGCATATAGCCTTTATATCAAGGAGAATGACAGGCTATTAAAATCTGACTGGTAAATTTTTTGCAGGGAGTTGCAGTAGGGCTGCGTAGCTGCCTGGCTATTTTTGGTTGCTGTTTGCTTTTCCCATTTTGGGAGCTTCCACTGACATTAATGGAAGCTCCTTGCCCGGAACCTTTAGGGACCAAGCGATGAAGATCAGTGGAGAGGATGAGAGAGGGAGTTTTGGCTTCGAGTGTCTGCTTTCAGATAGAAGGTGACAGCATAATGTTGGATTTTTAGTTCTATTCCTCTGCAGTGCTCTACCTAATTCTTATCAAAGCATGTGAGATTGAGAGTTGCTGTATTACTTGTACTACTGGGATAAAATGACTAAATTTTTTACTTTTAAAATGTAAACATGATGTTTCCTTGGTATTTTTGGTTGTGGGCACTATTATGATGCAATCATTTCTCTTTAGAGATGAGAGAAATAACATCTCGTTTGCTGGCAATGCCCACTGTAAGGTTATCTCCTGAGTCACTTTTTATTTTTAAGATGTATATATTTCATCTTTTCCACCCTAAGTTGCTGTAGAATTGCAGGAAAATATGTATGCCTTCTATATCACAAAGCAAAATATATGTTCAGTTACTAATGGAAACAGATGCACCATGGCTTTGGCTTGGAGATTGTAGTCTGTTTGCCCCATAGCTTTACAAGTTAATATTCTTTTTTATTATTCTCAGATGGATGATTGCATCCTTGAAGATACAGTAGGAATTTGCAGGCCCCTGAAATCTTCTAACAAGTTTGCAATGTTTAATAATACTTGCTTTATAAAATTCAAAAGATAATGAGATTGTATCTTTCTTCTAACTGTTCAGAAAAGCTTTTGTTACTGTTAATTTTACCTTCTTGATTTACTGGAGATGATAACATCTAAATATTCAAGTGTATCTTAGGAGTAGTGGAATAATTCATAACTGTGAATTAGCTGAGAGTTTTTCTGAGTCTCCTGAATAGAATTCCTGCACAACGTTGGCTTTGCTTCATAAACTAGGATTGTTTTGGGAAGGAAAAAATACTCGTCAATCACCAGGAACTGAAATAAAAAAGATCAACTTCAAAACCACCGTGAGCAGACAGTCTTCTTGCTGAGGCTTGAAATGAGGGTTGTGAACAGTGACGATGCAGCGTCTGTGCTCCCAAAGCCATCTATCCCCGTTTAGCTGGGCTTGTAGCTGGTGTGGGGTCTGAAGTACTCTGCTCACAGGGTAGGACAGTGCAGTGGCCGTGCCGGAGCCGCTGCGCCGCACCGAGAGCGTGCTCCAGTTGCAAGCTGTCGGACCAGCCTGCGAAGGAGGGATGGGCTGGTTCCATGTTCGCTCAGTCATTGCCACTGTCAACACAGGCTGGTTTGAAACCGGTCACCCATGAGGAAGAGTTTTCTAATTCATGACTAATCCTTGAAGCCACACATTGTATGTCTTTTTCTCATCTATAGGATTTAATTGTAGCCTTAGATAATGTTTAGCAGGTGCTTTTTTTTGTGTGTCTTTCAGCTAAAAATGAACAATACCTTATTCCACTGACTTTTGACTTTTTCAGTCCTTAATCCATTTGTTCTGATATTACTGCAGTGTTTTTTTTAGCATTAAGAATAAAATTAAATTTGATGCATTTTGTTCTGTGTTGCTTTCCCTTTTTTTTTTTGAGAATGTTACAGTTTTTGAGAGTATTACCAAGGGGAGAGATGTTATCTCCTGTCTTGCACTAACCCATGAAGCATAGGGTTGTGCGGTAGTACCAGGGTTTATGTAAACAGTAGAAAGCAGTCACTGAGGAGAGAATCAATGCCACTCGCTTCAGAGGTGTCTTATTGGAGGCTGCGTGGCAAGTTTTTGCTGTGAAAGCTGAAAGATGCAGACATACATGAGCAGACATGGCAGGCTGTCCAACACAGAGTGACATGATCATACGTATCAACAGACCTGTCAATTCATCTGGCAAAAAGTAACGGCATAGCTGAAGGTGAGACAGGCAGGATGTACTGGTGTGGATAATATTAAAGCAATCCCCTTGGCCTTTCTTTTTGTCTTATGCATACCTGCAGCTTTCTCCTATTCTGGAGGTCTATCTTCCTCTTTAAAAACCTTTGTAATTAGGAAGCTTAGAAGATGTGTGTTCTTGTTTGCAAATGATCACAATGAACATTCATCCTCCTCAGTTTATTTCTGAGTCGTGCTTGTATTTAAGCTGTGGGAAGGAATTGAATGTGCCATCCAAGCTTATCTGTTCTCCGAGCTCATTTCCACAATATATTACCCTCATGGAAACGGTTTCCTGTTTCTGCTCGTCTCTGTTTCCTCCTACTTCTACTTTTCTGGTGCTGGCTTCTTCAGTTTTTCTCTGTACACAGCCTTGTTAATATTAGAGCAGGAGGATTTTTTTTTTGTTTTTTTTTTCCTTTGTAACATCTGTGCCAATCTTCCTATGGTTTTCTACCTTGTCAATTCTCCATCTTTTTTGTCTAATCTCGCCCATAGTGCCCTGCGTCCCTGGAATACTCCTCTTGGTTGTTGTGTCTCTGCAGCTGCAATATTGCACATACGTTCCTTAGCCAAGTTGAAACTATTTTGGGATGCAGTGTGACAGAAAAACACTGTGCAAATGAGTGGTCAAAATCTGTCTCATGAGCAGGTGACTCCTGACAGGGCTGTGTCCTGTAGCTGGCAGAGGGGCTGTGAACTGTATCCTGCATGTGGGAGCACATGAACTGCTGGAGATCTAGAGATTCCCTGGGACTTAGCTGTGTGCCTAGCTCAATGCTGTTCAACAGTAAAGGGATGGTACCCATGGGCATCGTCCTTACCCACCTCTGAGCTATGTCTGAAAATCATCCTACACCCTGCTTTGGCTAGGGGTAGGAACTTTACCTCCAAGGACTTTACGGTTAATGACTTTCTGTTTGTTGCTTGGTCTGTGGTTTATTTTTATTTTCTCAATCCTGATGGATTTTAGTGCTTCATTACAACAGGGTTTTGTTATTGAGAACTGTGTCATAAAAAGCAGTTATTTTCAGTCTTGTTATTAGAAATACGTGCATCTTGAGGGAACTAACAGTTAGTTTGTTCAGAAGTTAGGTGTTGAAGGTACTAATTATTTGTAAGATGAGTTTAGATGTGGAGTCCAGAGGTTGTCTCAGGTACTTTAGGGATGACTTTCAGTTTGCACCTCTATCAGCTCTTCAACAATACAGGACTGAAACTGTATTCAAGTTTGTTAATCTTTCTGTTGAGGGTTTTTCATGTCTGGGATACCATTTGTTGGAGCATTAGTTCAAGCCAGTGATAGATCCTTTCACATTTCTCTCAAAAATGTTGGGACTCCTACGGAGAAAGTCTAGAGGTTATTAACACGAAGACCCTTGCCATCTAGTGGGGGCACAGTTGAGAAGTCAGGGAAAGTGTTATGAGACTGAAACCCAAAGAGCAAGAAACAATGAATACAACTACCAAACAGTATGAAATTTTCACTGCAGAAATACAATTTGTAGGAGGAGGCTTCTGTGTGGTTGTAGTAAAAGCACACACTTGAGGAACAACTGCGTTGATGGTATTTTGTTTTATTTTGTGTAAAATGAAGGATATCTCCTTTATACTTTTCATATAGGACTAGAAAGCCAGGTTGCAGATTAGTTACTCCTTTTACTTAAGTTGTAAATACTTGATAACAAATTGTATTTAGAATTACATTGATCATTCAATTTAAATGACTTGTTGCATCTGCCAGGTCCAGCATGTTTGTACATTGACTGATTTGCACTGAGAGAACTGCAGTGGGAAATAGTGGTGAGGACTCTTCAATGTTCTGCATGAACAAATGTCTGTTTCTGACCTGTCTTCTGCCACCACTGAGTTGTGTGGCCACAGACAAGTCATTTCACTTTTTCAAGCTTCAGTTTGTTTGTTTCTAAAACTGACAATTAAGCTGAATTGTAATGCAAATTGAGCCTGGTTTTAGCACAGATCAAATAAGTTGGCTTTGGGGAGACCCAGCAACAGATTTGCTTCAGCACATGGTTTCCATTCTTTCCCCCAACCACATAAATCTTTGATTACCTAGTGGAAGCAGTAGCCTCAACTTCCTCGACCTTGGATTTTTTTTTTCCTTTCTGAAGACTAGGATCAGGAAGATCATTTCTTTTTCCAGTAGTTTGCTCTTAGTACAGACTGATGTTGTTCATGTGAGGTAGTGAACTACTTCAACTGTGAAGAGTTTTTATAGTGTTGATGTATGTAGTTGCCACACTACCCTTACATAAAAAAAAAATTTCCTCTCTAGTTGGTTGTTCTTGATTTGGAAGTAATAAACAGGCGGGATCATTGTGAGCAACTGTAACTGAAATTATACTAACTGGAGCAGGAAAGATGCGGTAATACCGAGAGCTGCCAGAGCTATAAGCCACCTGCTTTTTTATATGTGTCACATTTATCGTGTGGAATCAGACCTGTAAATTGGCTGAGCACTGGAACAGGTTGCCCACAGGGGTTGTGGAGTCTCCATCCTAGGAGATACTGAAAAGCCATCTGGACATAGTTCTGGACAGCTGGCTCTGGGTGGCCCTGCTCAAACAGAGGAGCTGGACTTCCAGAGGTCCCTTCCAACCTCAACCATTCCATGATTCTGAAATTTAGAAAAATGTATCCTGAGTGATGAGCTTGTGTTTCCAGGGAGAACATTCTAGTGCTGATTTCTTTTCCTTCCTGTCTCTCTCCTACCAATATGCCCTTAAATGAAAGCCCCAGTTCTGCTATCTGTTGTGGCTCAAGGACTTCTCAGATATAGCTTGGCAGGCCTGCACAGTCTAAAGATTGTTGTGGAGGAGAGCTTTCGTGGCTGCTAGCTGGAGAACCCTTTAGGCTGAATGGCATTTTCCTGCTCCCTCACTGATCTTGAAGTGAAGGAAGGCTGCCACAGTTTTAATGCAAAGTTCTGCACAGTTAGGAGAAAATTGACTGCCCCCTATGTTGCTTTGCTGTCTGCTGCTTTATAAATTGTAATGCTTCTCATTAAAAAAGGAAAAAAAAAAATGTCAGGTCTCTGTGGGTCCCAGATCATTAGCAGGATCAATTCCTTTTTCACTGCGGAGATCAGAGGCTACAGTCTTGCATAGCCAGTCCTTCAGCTGCTGACATACCAAGCAAACAATGCAGAAGCAGAAGAGCTGTTGTGCGGCTGCCTGAATTGCTATGCCTGGATTTTTGTTGTGATAGTAAATTTTTCCCTTGCTTTGGAGCCGTGAAATGAATTCAGTCCCTTGCAGGATTGGTTCAAAGCAGTCTCATCAGCTCCACTGATAGAAGTGTTAAATCTCTTTAACTTGGGGATTGCAGTGAAAAAGATTTTTCAGTTGCTTCAGGAAGTTGATAGTAGGATATGAAACTTTCACCTCTGAAGGAGGGCTGGTGATAATTTGAAATTGTTGACATCTGAAGATGTATGCTCTGGTGCTGGTGTGAAAGAAGTTTGATGTGACTCAGTCCATTTCCACAGCCCTAGCCCACCACCACTGCTAACATGATTTGCAACCCTACTGGAGGTGCCAGTAGATACATCTGAGAACCAAGTGTATTGAACAGACTGAATTTACTTCTTAGTCATGGATGTGGTTGAGTCACAAGCTTGTGTGTTCTCAGTAAACACTGTAACTGTTCTGTGAATAAATAGAAGAACCCAATTTACAGAGGGTTGTAAGACTGTACATCATAAGATGCCATTCTTCTGCTATGACTAGTCTTAAAGTGTGTCTACGAGCATACCGTTTAACCTTTCACTGCTTTAACCTCTTATCCCCTGCAGAATGGGGTTCATGGCGTTGTTAAAATTTTATTATAAATTGCTCTTAAAAGACTACATAGCACGAGGCATTCTCAGTTCTTTGCTTTTCCTCTCTAGGGTGGATACATGCGGTTTATACTCCAGTAGATTCTCTGGTGTTTGGTGGAAATATCCTGCATAGCTTTAATGTTCCCATGCAGCTTCGCATCTATGAAATTGAGGACAGAACAAGGGTAAGGATACTTGATTCTTTTTTTAACTGAACAGTTCTTTGTGACTATGATCTATCATAGTCACTCTCATATTCCCTTCTCACAAACAAGAACGATGGGATCTCCATGTCAGAGTCATTGAAACAAGAGGTAAACATGAAGAAATGAGCCTTTCAGTTGTTGGTTGTTTTTAGTGGGATTTACTCGTCTGTTTTTCCTACTTCGCACTGACGTGTCCCTTCTGTGTCTTTTGTCTGCCTGTTAAACTTTCATAAACACCGTTCCTTTTGCACAAAAACATACTGCGCTTTACAGACCTTTGTACCAGTACTTCTGGTAACCCCCTGCTTATCATCTCTCTGCACACCCGGAATGGATACCCGAGCCTGGAGAGCTAATGGGACTAGGATGGTTCTACTGTCCACAGCTGAATTGATAAAGCTGCACAGAAGTTGCATATGAAAGGACGTCTTAGATATTTTGCAGGATTTTCTTCTACAGTGACTTAATACTATGCAAGAATCTCTTGAAACAAAGAGAGTCTAGGGTGGGACATTAATCTGAACATTGTGATGTTCATCCGGCTGTAGCATCTACCTGATGGAAAGAGTATTACATCTCGGAGGAGGTTACTGTGCGGCCTCTTTGTTGGGAGTGAAAATTTGCCCTTGATTAATAAACAGGACACGTAGTCATCATACACTTTGCCTGGCTGTTTCGGAGGCATTGCACTGAGACAGTGCTGGTAAACCACTGGCACAGGTGCCACGTGTGGTGTTCACGGAGGTCTGGACTTGCAAAATGGCAGGAAGTTGCAATTCTTCTTCACTAAAAAGTCTTAAAATGCTGTGTCTTGGACATGAGTACAGTTCGCTTGTTTGCCTCTACAAGAGGGCACAATTCTGGCTCCAAGTGGGGCTTTTACCCCATGTTGCTTTCTTTGCAGTGAGAGTGCATAGGTCTGAGGCAAATATGTATTGTTTTGAAATACATCTCTGACTCAGTGAGAGGAAGGATGTCCTCCCCCCAGCCTCCCCTACTTCACGGGGGGTACAAGGCCTGGTAATCTTCACATTGCAAAACAGTGGTGGGAGCCGTTAGTTTCCCGGAGTGATTTTAATGAAGAGAAGGAATATTAAGCAGAGAAATGAATTCTTAGTGGAAGAGAGATGAAGACAAAAGTGGAAATTCAGGGGAATTAGAGGGAATGTAGCAGAGAGCAGAAGTGGAGGTAGAGACCAGAGTGGAGTTCAGTCTGACTTTGAATAGGTGCCCCAAGGCAAGAATGTTATGTGTCTTAAGAAAGAGTAATGGGACTTGGACAGGAAGAAGTTATGATGGCAGAAGCAAGAAGGGGCTCACTGTGGCTGGGCAGAGGTGCTAGGCACAGGAAGGCTTTCAGAGGGACTGTAAATAAGAACCAGCAATATATGCTGGATATATATGCTGCAGGTACTTAAGGGGAGGGCGTGTTGCTGCCGGGAAGGGTGCTAGCACAGGCAACTTGCATGGAGAATGGAGAAGTGAGGACTAGAAGGAAGGATCAATGCCAGAAAGAAGTTATTTCCATTGATGGGGAAGATGGGAAGGAAACACTTTTTTGTGAAGTAGTAGAAGAGCTGACATTTTGTTCCCACAGGACTTGAGCGACTCCAGATCACACACCGTTGGTTGTAACTGCTCAGTAGTCCTTCATGTCAGGCCCTTCTCCTTGGGAAGCTGGGTGCAGCTTTGATTTCCTAAGCTTTTACACCAGGAGGCAGATTTCCCCGTAACAGTCAAGTACTTTGGTAACTTTTAGGAACTTACCAGCCAGCTACACTGCAGTGCTTTTGAAAAGTCTCCAGCACCTTGATCCCATGGGAAGGTTCTGCGAGTTGGATATCTGCCTCTTTGAAAACGTCCTGTCAGAGTTTTTTGGAAAGGGATATTGGAACATTTGGAAGTCCCAAGTCAGAGCTTTACTCTTGTCAGTTTTGGTTTAGATTTTCTTCAAAGTCTGTGTAGGTCTTTATCGTTTTCCCTCCAAAAAATACTTAAGTGCTTTTAAAAAAGATAATGAAAGCCAACAGCCCAGAATTTTCACGACTTCATAGAAACAATTTCAGCGCTTGTATGTTGCTGTGTGCTAGCAATGTGTTATGCACAGCCTGTACCTGTCTGTTCACAAACTTGTGCTCGTAGGCAGCCGTATAATAACAAAGCTGTGCGAACAGTCAAAGAATAGCAAGAATTTCTAGGCAGAAACAAAATATAAGCTGGGGAACTAAGGCATACAGAAGTTTGATAAAAGGCAGGAAGATCAATACTGTTATTTAGAAATAATAACACCACCCCCACCCTAAACCTAAAAATATCACGCAGGAATCTTGAAATGTTTTCAAAATAGAGTTCTAGTGTGTACTACTTTATTTGCTTTGCCAATCAAATTTTGTAATTTCTTTTTTCAAATACTTCTATTCATATGCTGGCTAGTATGGAAGACTCAGTACAGTATGTAGTTCACACAAATTTGCCAGTGTGAACATACTGCAAATGAGTTTCTCATCAGTATTGATCTTTCCATTGTGTATAGCACAGAAGTAAATTACATGATGGGATTGACAAAGTAATTTGCCATACTCAAATCAAAGTGTAATACAGGTGTGTTTCCCGTCTTCATTTTGCACAGAGTAATTTTATGGAGGTTTCACTGTGTTTAAACCTGCTATATAATGCTTAATCATCTTTGATTGCTGATATTCAAAGTCATTTTTATGCTAGGTGTAGTTGTTATTGTCTTAGCAGCTAAGACAAGAATAAATACATGGTTGAAACGGTAATGCTGATTTACAGCCTGATAAAATTGCCTAGTTTATATACGTGTCATGCTTATTCTAGCTTATTTTTTCATATCCCTGGGAGACTTTTTAAGAGGGTTATAGCCATTTAAAAATAGTTTTAAGGAGTAATAAAAACATGTCTATTGTTGAAAACAGCTCCTAATGTGCAATTGAGGTAAACAAATATTCTCCAGCCGTACAGTTTGTAGAGACTCTCATTTTGCAGTCTGGCTTTCCTAGAGGCCAATTAACAGCTAGTCAAATAGGCCAAGCTGTTTAGCTCTCTGCTAGACCAGCTTGAATAACTGCAAAGCAGGCTGCCATGCAGAGATTCATCATCTTGGCATAGGGCTGTTACAGCTCTGTATTACTGAAGAGGAAGAATGTGTCAAACTTCCTCCCAACTCATCTAAATTTAACTGTGTTAAAATATTTGAACATGGATAGGGACAAAAGTACTCAGAATATATACGTAAGGTGGTCACTCACAGATGATGATGTTTGCTACTGATTTTGTTTTGTGGAATGTAAGATAACGTTTTAAGGGGATAGATTAATTATTTTGTAAATAATCATAAATTGCTTTTCAATATTGTGATTAGATTGATTAAACACAGGTGGAGTTTGTAATGATTTTAATGGACGTTGTGGAAGAGACTAATGCTTTCGTAAGGAAAATGTGTGCCTTATTGCTTAGGCTTTTTTGTTTTGTTTTTGGAGGAGGATGTAAGTCTCTAAAATGATTTCACTTTGAACTGAAGAAATGGATCATATTCCAGAGAGGATTTTTCTCGCTGTACAGGAATAATTAAAAAAATTATTCAGTGGGTTGTAAATTATTAATCACAGAAGTTAGAGCTGGAAATGCCTATTAGCTGATCTAGTGTATTTCCCTGCTAGTGGGGGATTTAGTCCTCTGGCAGTGTCCGTATCAGATATTACACTTTAAATTCATCACAGAACATTTTTAATTTCTTTCTTTCTTTCTCTTATTCCTGCCCCCCTCCCCATAAGAGTTCATTTGAGCATAAGTGTACAATGGAAAAACTATGGACATGTACGTGATGCAGTTCACATCCATTATAATTAATAAATGTCCAAGGATATCATAAAGAACATACTCCTCTATACTTCTCCATAAGGCAAACTTTAAAAGATTTTTAAAGCATTGTTAGAATTGCTTTACTGGCAAAAGGCACTGTAGGTCTTTGCACAGTATCTCTTGCTACATATGGTAGCTCTTACTTCTGAAGGTTTGTAAAAGCAGAGCTTTCTCAGGCAAGTAGTGAATTACAGAGGCATGGAGGGATTTGCTGTGGGTTGGAACATTGATAGTGAGGCAATTAGGAACTCAAATTGAATATTAAAGATTGATACATATAATGGGAGCACTGCATGCATTACTGCCTTGTCTTTCACATTGAATTAACATTGGTAACAACTAAATTTGGTGAAGCTCAGAATCTGTCAACAAATGTTGAGCAATGATGTCTTTAATATTCCCAGGCATGTGGCTGAAAACCTTTTGAAGGCTGAGGGGTGGAAGGCGGCTTCCTGTTTGTAAGTCAATTCTTTGCAAATTTTGTTTCCTGCAGTGCTCTCTTGGAAAAATTTGAGTTCCTTTATTAGCATATATTTTAGCATGGCTAATTTCCCCTGTGTTCCGTAATAGTGATAAGTGACTCCATCTCTTCTTTATGACAAATAACTAAACCAAAGCAAAAATATTCTCCAATGCAAAAAGGCCCTGGGGTTAAATGTTCTCATGATTAGGGGGATGTTGGTTGGTTGTGTTTTGCCTTTCCCACCTCTTCTTTTTTTGGTATGTGTGCTTTGTAACAAACAACACAGGGAAACATTTAAAAAGGTGCAGCATTGCTGGCTGCATGACCCATAGCAGCATGCAGTTCAGATTTGCCAGCTGCATTTGTGCTGAATGTAAGAGATCTTAACTTTGGGGAATTGCCATAGAGTATTTTAATCCTACACTGCGATACATTTAGTGGAACAATACAGTATATTTTCCCTTCGTTACATTTTGTTTTACTGCTAAAAGTGTTTGCATTTCCTGTGCCCTGGGAACAGAGGCAAGTTCTTTGACTGTCCACCTTGGGGACAGTTTTCAAATATGGACATTCTAGTAAGTCATTGATATGCTCAAGTGGATGCTTACATCACCACGCAGATGTTTCAACAGTGCCTGCTTTGCAGCGCTGAATCTGAGTTTCCAGGTGCTGGGTTAGTGGTGCTGTTTAGGGTTTTGGATGATCTGGGGTGGGGTGGTGTTTCGGTTTTGTTTTCTAAAAATGGGCTTTCTAAGATAACGCTCCTTTCTGGTACAGCCCAGCTTTTCATTAAACGTGGGTGGACACCTCTTGGCTAGGTGAGCAGTAAAAATGCATAGAATGTCTTAAAGCAGTTCCTATAATCCCAGTGCAATGCATGCATGAAAGCCTGCAAAATGCAAATTTTTGTGCCACCAGGAGAAAGAAGTGTACGGTGTAAGTAAAAGTGCATGCAAGATGCATGGCATCCATTTTTAACAAACACATTTGTTCTTGCATTTTATGAGCTTCCCAGATTCTTCCTTGGTACAGTGACCTCCCATAGACAGAAAACTATGCTGGAAAGGGAGGAAAGCCACTTTGTTTTCTTTTGAATCTGAAATAATCTCACAAATACATAGTGTTGGAGAATAAGCTTTTTGTGTGAGAACGACAGGTCTGAGGTACAAGAAAAAGTGCACAGCTTGACAGGACCTTTTGTCAAAATCCTGCTTTTCTATTCTGTTTGTGACAAAAGCTAACTTGCTACCAAAACATTAAGTGTAAGCCACGTAAGGGATTTTTACTTTTAATGTGTAGTTATCAATAATCAAGAATTTGTGTGTTCATTTGTTTAATCAAGTTGTTGTGAAGACCATAACTGAAAAAGATGTATTTCCTTCTTGACTCATTTTAGGTAATGCTGCCATTTTGATAAAAATCATGTGGTAGTATTTAGGAAATTAAAAAACCCACCTTTATTTTAACTTGAATTTTAGTGACTAACATCTGTATGTGACCACCCTATGTTTATACAGTAGGTAAATAATACCAAAGGGGCCATCCATCACTTTCATGATTTCACAAGAACACAAACCCTTTCCTCTCCCACCACCCCAAGAGGATACAAATTAGTGAACCAAGAAATGATGCTATCATGGCAGGCAGGCAGGCAGGCTCCTCATTTTGTATGCTGAAGGCATACATCTCACTCGACTCCCACCCTCTCTCCCCTCCCCCTCCTGCATACTGTTAGTGCTCTTGATAACATGATGAGAATGATGACTGGCCCTTGCGCTGCAAACTTCTCTCCCTTCCCCATGGACTGACAATCTTGATCTTGCTTTCAGGTGCATGCCAAATTCCGTTATCCTTTCTACTATGAAATGTGCTGGTATGTTCTGGAGAGATACGTGTCCTGTGTGACCCAGCGCTGCCACCTCAGCAAAGAGTACCAGAAAGAATCAATGTTAATTGGTGAGTGAATCCTTTGAGTGCATATTCAGAACTGATGCTAGCACCTTAGGCTAGTTACTGCTTTGGTTTCTGCAAAGCAGATTATAAATTGAATTGTAGAACTGTAGAAATTCTAATGAACTATGTCTTTATTTTGGGGTGGGGAAGGTTTCAACTCTTTAAGCGTTTCCATGAAGTGCCAGCCTACTTCGAATTATATTTATTGAGCATTCCGTTAGCAAGTGGATCCCAGAAAAATAATTTTTGGATGCATTTGTTCCTTGGTTTCAGTAATGTTTGTGTTGAGATGATCTGCCAAACAGTTGAGGATTTACTGCCATGTTTGGCACAGTACCTTAGTAGCCAGAAATGCGTGCATTGCAAATGTGCTCTGGTGGGATGGATATTTAGTCCTTTTATAGAGCGTCTCCTCTACAGAATGCGTTATGGTCACTAAACCTGGCTTCTTTCTCTTCTCTTTTCTTTAATCTCAACTTTAGTTCTCTGTGTTTGATGTGTGACTTTGAGTTCTGCAGAATAACAAAACCAAGAAAACACCTACACAAATCTACATGATCTATAACCTAAGTGCAGGGAGGTTAAAGAAACCTTTACAACAATAGCTGAAAATGGAGTGTAGCAGGCACGGACAGATGTGCCTGAAGCAGGAAGGCATTGCCTTGGGGCTGATGTGAGCTTTACAGCAATGTGCGACAATTCCAGTTGTTGCCTTGCTGAACTGCCCTCTTTTTCCTCCCTTTAATGGAGCAAGACGGTGGGCCATGTTGCCTCCCTGTTTTTATGTGCAGAATGGCTGAAAGTAGCACAAGCACCAGCTAAATCTTAACTCATACGTGTTAAATGTGGAGGAGGACTAAAGTATTTCTGTGCCTCCTGTAGAAGTTCTTAGTAGAAGGGATTGAAGAAGTTATGGGCAGACGTCACTCTCCAGTGAGCTTTACTGACCAAGAATAACTTGAGAGAGCTAACAGTCCATGTAGACAGGCCAGGGAAATTTCTTGGGGTCACTGGGAATTTGGGTGCTTGACATTTTGTGTCTCTTTGCTCTGTGAGACCATGGTCGGAAGGGTTAGTTAAGGAGGAACTCTGCGTGGAGTAATTTTTCTTGTTATGTAAGATCATCTGAGAGGAAAGGATGAATTAGCCCCTTGGATCAGCTCTTTAAAAGGCAGTGACAAAACTCTGATAACTGCATTCCTTGGAAAATAAGGAACAACCTCCTGTTATCTAAACCTCTGGCATGGAAAGAGGCTCGTCCTGCAAGCAGGGTGGGGGTGCCAGATCGCTGAGGTGTAATTTCAGAACAAATTAGATGTGGAGAGTGGATGGTTCAGAATATTGAGACAGGACCTTTTCCAGCTAAATCACCAGTGTGAATTCCAGCCCAGCTCAGTAATTACTGATAATGGTTTGGTGATTCCCACGAAATGTGCCTCAGTCCAGCTACTAGCTGAGAGATATTCAAATCATATAAAAGCTCACTGGGGACCATAGATATCCAGTGTCTAGAGGGAAAAGGGTTGTTTTGCATGACCAAAGAGTACCAACTGCAAAGGCATCAGGAAAAGGAGCCTGGCTATTTGGAAAATGATTTGATGGCAACATTGTCTGGGCCTTGTTGTCTCTTGTGGTGGCTTCAGTTATTGGCCTACTGGAAAAGTGAATATTAAAGTGTTCTGCTGTTGTTTGGGCATGCTCTTATGGTCATTTCAAGCTACCATGAGAAACGTGCTGCTCTCACAAGAGTATTCTGTTTTGTGAACACTAGAGGTTGTGCAGCTGCCTTGTAAGCTGAATCAGCTCAGTGATGTGACTGAAAATTAACCCTACCAAAAAATGAATATATTTGTTATCAGTAGGACTGATGAGCTGATCTGACTTGCAGCCCTACTGCATGGCTGTGAGTGCCGAGTCAAGGTAGGTGCTGGGACTGTCTGGCTGCACAGATCTTGAGCTGTTGTTCCTGTCTTGAATGGATCGGTACTTTCAGCTTACCAAAGTGGTTATCTACTGACAGTGTGTAGTTCATCCACCTGCCTGCTATCTCTTGACTTCAGAGTATTAGCATGCTGATAAAATCTCTGACATTGCCATCCAGGGCCTTTCTCTCCAGGAGAGACAGATGTATGCTTTTTTTTTTCCTTTGGTCAGAAACTTGCTTTTATTTCTTGGCAGAATCTTAACATTAAAATAATTATTTAACTGGGGATTGTGGTTCAAAAGCCCAGATCTACTATATCTACTGGATCTGTCACTTTGCCGTTTGTCCAATTCAAAGGAGTAAAGGTACATTATTTACCTTTACAAAGTTGTGCTGCTTTGTTCTGCATGAGTAACGCTGTTTCAGATACTTGCTTGTCTTTTCTTTTAACTGGTCTCAGTGTCCAGCCTCTTGACTCAAATAAACCTCTACAAATTGTAATCTTTGAATTCCCCTCGTTTCTTCTGTGGTGTCTATATCTTAATATCATTCACCTGCTGTGGTATAGGAGATCCAAATGAGGTCAGTGTTCCAAAACCTCATCGCTTTGTTTTTAAGCATTTCTTCAGAACTGCTAAGGTCCTTAAATTGTCTCTTCCTTAGAGACTTCTCTATCTGCAAGCAATTTCTTGATTTCCCATGAGACAATGTCCCTTGATGAAGAATTTCCCATTATTCTCCTTAAAGAGTAATGAAACAAAGTACTTAACTTCTCTGCAGACTCCTCAATAGATTTGTCTTCTGTCCTTCTTGGTTTAAGAAAAAATTCTTTGCATCCTTGTATGCATTTTCAGAAATTTCTCTTGAATAATCTTAATGTCTCCTTTTTTTTTTTTTTTTTTTTTTTTAATAATTTCCTTGGCATAATTTGTTCTAAGTGTCTACTTGTGTCTATCTTGCCTTTTGGGTGCTAGAACTTGCTCTTTTTCACCCTTGAGTTGTGCTACTCGCTTTTCATATATATGTTCTGATAACAGTGGTCTTCCTGGATCTCAGAAGCTAAGAAACAAGAGTTGATTATTAGTTGAGGAGGACATTCACCAGAGTGCAGGATGCTGCCTATGGTCTCTGGGATTCACAAGGTGGTAGTTTTCGTTGAATTGGTAGAGAACCTGTTCTCCTTCGTGGGGAAAAAGATTACTGTGATGGTAGAGGACATCTTTGGAGAACACAGAAAACGGAGTTCATTGTCACTTGTGTTTTAAGGGTATCTATAGACTTTTCGTACTATGTTTTTGTTACATAGTATTTATTTGCTTTGACATGAAGGTTGCTAAATTCAGAGTGACTCTTTCAAGACATTGCCTACTCATGAAAATGTATTGATGTGATTGTGTTACCGTACCTGTCCCAATAGTTGTATGCTAGTATATATGATATATATGCTAGCATAGCAATTTACATTGTTCTTTGTATTTCTGTTTTCTAAATGTCTTGACTCACAAAACTTCAGACAGAAAAAGAACCCCCAAAACAACCCCAGTGTAGGCAAGGCTAAAACCTTAGTCTTCCCACTCCCTAAATAAAAACATCTGCTCTTCTAAATGAGTTGAAAGATGATGACCACAGCTTCCTTTCCCATTCTTCAGGCCCAAGGTGAGTTTTCAGGCAGTTGCCTCCTGGTTAGTGTGCGAGATTCTTCTTTTTCAGATCTCTTCTGCAGAAGGGCAAACACTCAGGGGAATGATGACATGACAGCAATCACAGGCTGCTGTAAAAGCACAGTATCTCTCTTTCTCTCCCTTTTTTCTTCTCCTTGTCCCTCTCAACTGTGACATTTGTCTTGCTGGCTGAAATCAGAAAGGGATGCTGTTTGGGTTTCCTACTAGATTTGAACACGCACTGTTTCGGGATGGATATGTCTTCATTATTTTTACTCTTATCATGAATGAGTCTGTACTGGATGTTTTCAACCACAATTGACCTTCAGTGAGATATGGATCTCCAGAGTGAGCTGACAGAGAGTAATTGGAAGAAGATGCTGGGCTCTCAGAAATGCGGTTTCTCTGTAGCCTGCAGCTTTTAAGATTCCCATTGCTAAAATTTTAACAGGGTGGCTCTAACTGTGTATTAAGCCTGATGGATGAAGAAAATATGCCCTCTGGCATGGTGAAGGAGCCATGTCGTTTTTTCCTCCCTCTTCTCAGGGGATAGAATAGTTTTGCTTATGATAGACAGTTACTGGACTATATTGAGTGATTTCTGTGTAGGGTGCTCCATACAGTGATACATTTCCAGTATGCTCAGGGTTTTCTTCTGCTAATGAAAATGTTGTTGCTGTCTTTAGCAGACCAATAGAAACTGCTGCTCCCAAGTCACGGTGTCAGCGTTTGGAGCTGGAAATGGCAAGGTAGATAGTACACACTGGACTGTTCTAAAGAGTTTAGAAAGATTTTGTAATTATACTTCACCCCCGTCCCTTTCTTTTAAGTTCTGTAATACAGCAAGTTGCTTTTCAGCAAGGAAAGAAACTGTGTATAATTATCCTTCTTGTACAAGTGGATAACTGTGGGGAAAGTTAAGTGATTTGCCCAGAACGGCAGGGAGGTGAACTGCTATCGAAAAAAAGGTATTTCTAGCTCTCTGTCCTGTGGTCAAGCCTGTGCTGCTCCTTCTCTTCGCTGAGTTCTATCACTGACTTGTTTGTGTAAGCTGTTTTTATTTGCTTTGAGATGGAGAGGGGTGAAGGTCTTTTTGTGCTAAGTCGTATGGGATCCCAGACTTGATAACCACTCTGAAACTGGAGTTCTAACCCAGTATTGGCTGGTGCCTTGACTCAGAAGAAGAAACCATAGTTACACCTAGCAGGAGCTCTTTTCCATGGAGACACTTTATAAACCAAAAATCTCCAAGTCAGTGGAGCCTCATAATACAGGGCTTAAAATACAGTTCTCGACAAAGTAAATGCATATTATGTTTATGTAGGGCCTCAGCTCATGGCATAGTAACTCTCCATCAGCTATTGTTTTCATTAAAATGAATAAATAAAAATCATGGCATGTTGCATTACAATAAAACACTTGAAAACACAAAAGTGAACCTTCTTCACCTTGAAGTTATCTTTCCATTATTGATTCACTTGGCTGCTTTCTTTTTTTTCTTAAATTAGCAGCAGTAGCAGACAGCAGTTGTCTTTTGAAAGCAGTCCACTCTTAATCTGATGGTGCAACAGTACTGTAATCCCCTAGTGCTCCAGAACAGACTGCTGTGCTTCAGGTTAATTGCAAGCCCTGTCCCCAAAGGTAACATTAGGCCAGGCATCATGTAACTGCCGGGCCTGCAGAGAACAGGCCACAGAGCACTTGTTTGATGATGGTTCGTTTTGAGGTTAGATTTAGGTTATTTTTTGTCTGCCCATACCCAAGTATAGCTGGCACAGCAGGGCCTGTCTTGTACAGACAGCCGGTGGCAGGGAAGCGGTGGCAGCTGGCAGAACGGAATTGCTGGCCCCCCCCGTGTGCTTGCTTCTGATGGGAATAGGCCCCCGGTATGCTGTGGTGTTCCACTCCTCGCTTGCCTTTTGTTTCCATAGATTAGAGCAAGAGACAAAAAGTGGACATCTCTGGTGACGGCTGTTTTCTCTTAGCACCAGAGCATTACTTGGAGTAAATTATTCACACCTCCATAATGTGATCTCCCTCTCTTTCTTTAGGCCTTGTCTACACTTGTGGTTTGCCCCAGTTACAGCCATTAGTTCCTGTTCAGCAGAGCCACAGCATAGGAAGACAGAAACATGATTTTCTTTGTGCAGATTTATACCTATTTCCACTAATGACACTGTACTGGTAGCATAGGGATGTGTATCTGCTTTCACCTTCTTCTGTTTTATCACTGGCATCTTCTGCCATCTAGACTGGGCGTTTGTGCTTCAGTCAATTGTAAAATAGCTCACCAAGGCAGTGTGGCTTAGAGAAAGCACTCCAGCCCTGGATTCAAGAGCCTGGATTCTGATTCCTGGTTTTGCCCTAGATTTGATGTGTGACAATGAGCAAATCATGCTTTCTCCCAAGCATCTGTTTCCTCAGCTGTAAAATGGGAGAATGACATAAGCTGATTATATAGCCCTTGGAGCTGGGTAAGTGTGCTAGCTACTGTGGACAAAGGAAAAAACAGTGTTAAATAAAAGTTGGATAACCTAGGGGTTCTTAAATGTTCTGATTAAGATATTTTCTAATCCTGTGTATTTTTCTAAGAGAAGCATGGGGGTGTATTAGCACAGACCAGAGAGGAGGAGCTGCTTCGGAGTGTTGCATGCCACCACCTCAGCACACAAAATAAACTGTGCTGTACTTCTTCATGGTGAAGCTTTTTTTGGAGGGATGCAGGGAGGAAGTTGGCCTGAACTGTGGATGGAGCTGGATTTGGCTGTGACCAGCCTTGCTGGTAGCTGATATTTTTTGTTACTGCCAGCTTTTCACAGGCATTTCAGCTTAAATGTGCCTTTCTGGAGTAATTTTATGGCCATTTTGGTTCTGAAGAAAAATGCAAATGTGACTGGACAGAGATGCTTGATTTTTGCAGATGCTGTAGCAATAGCACCCTTGCCCTGAGAAGTATAAAGTGGCCAACTCGTATCTCTCCGGCACTAACGTGCAGAGGTGCACCTGGCCTTACAGTGTTTTTATTTGAAACTGCAAAGCTAAGCAGCTAGGCAAGCTGCCCTCAGACAATTACTCTGCCACCGCCTACTGCATTTTTGTTACCCAGCTGACAAATAACACATATATTTTGCAGAAAGATGGTATAGACTATGCAAGACACAAGGAGCTTCTCTGTTACAGAATGAATTTGCCAGCTTGGAACTGGGCTTCAGTGTTTGTTTTGAATCTCACTGTCAAACAACCGGATGCTGTGCTTTTTCTTTAATGTCCATTTAATCCTTCCTTAAGCATGATTCACATTGTCCTAATCCAAAGCTACTGCATTGCAAAGCATGAAAGCTGTGAAAGGAACTTTTCATTAATTGTTCACTCACTTTTTCTGTATGACTTCTGTTTCCTTTGCAGAGTGTTTTTGTTTGTAGCTTGATCTCATACCCATTTCAGCCAGTATTAAAATTCGCATTGACTTAACTGGGTGTTGCCAGTGTTAACTGTATTTTCCACAGAAATTCCTGATGTTGCTAGCCTGCATTCAATGTTGTTCACTTACTAGAGGAAATTGTGTCTAATAAATAAGAAAAGATGTGTGCTTTAGGGAACCTTGGCTGCTAGTTTCCTACATTGCTTTCACTGCTTGATTGCACAGAGCTGAGTAACAGTTGAGATTTTTTAGGGGGAAACCTAGTATAAAACTAAGATTAATAGATTTTAGACTCAGAAACTTGCCTTTAAATTTTCCTGAGAAGTATCTAGAATGTATCAGGGACTGCATTAAGAAAAACAGTATCATGTAACTCTGTGACAGTCCCTGCATTCCTCAGTGTGTTCAGGCTTCTTTCTGTAAAATAAGCATAATTGTAGTCCTCTGTCTCAGAAGAGCAGTGAATATTCATGCACTAACAAGTGGTTGTTCTTGTTTTACCAACAGTTGCTCGCAAAGAGAAAAAGTATTGAGAAGTTGATTTTGTGCTGTGCAGAGTTCCTGGAAGAATGATGATGTACAGCATTTTAAAGTGCTTTCTCCCATCATTTTTCCCCTCCTCTTTCCGTGCTAACTCTCCTCTTAAAGCTGTAAGGCTGCTGAATTTGGTCTCTTTCGGATTTGCGGGAAAATTAATTGTGTGTGACTTAAGAGCTCTGCCTACTCTTAATTGAAGGCATATAGAGGACTGAAGCTTTGAAGAAAGCATAATTTTTCCCTAAATGTTTCAATGTTTCCCAGTCATTTGAACTGAGTAGGTGTTAATGAAAACCAGCATTAAAATAAACAAACAAACACCCCCCACCCCCCACCCCCCCCCAATTAAAAACCAGCTGAATAAAGCCCATTCCTATCACATATTTACAAGGCATTATCCAGTGCCTTTTTAAGGAAGCAGAGCCTAGCCCCAGTGATAGAGAAGTGTTTAAGCTATGAATTACATCAGATAAAATTTCAGCATTCTTTTTCTAACTTTCAGATGCAAAAAGAAAACGCAGCACAGACAGCTATTCATCAGATTCGTGGTTAGACATGGATGAAGAATCTTGTGATGCCCATATCCAGGAGGAGAAGGATGACAGCTTGGATAAGAACTCCAAATCCTTGGTGGATGGCTCCTCCTCACCCAACAGCACACATTCGGAAGGGAAGGAGGGTGCAGGAAGAAAACAAAAAGCCACAGTAATGAGATACCTAAAAAGAACTTTGTCTAATGAGTCAGATGACAGCGTAAAATCAACGACCCCCACGGACTATCCCAAAACACCAACGGGGTCTCCAGCTACAGAAGTTTCAACCAAATGGACTCACCTCACAGAATTTGAACTGAAGGGTTTAAAAGCCCTGGTGGAAAAACTTGAATCTCTTCCAGAGAACAAGAAGTGTGTTCCAGAAGGCATTGAAGATCCGCAGGCTCTCCTAGAGGACATGAAGGTGGGTGTGATAGCTTGCTGATCCACACAAACTGTATTCTGTGGGCATAGAAGACAGCAGGTCAGAAAGCAAAGTTCTGCAGGAGAGGGATGGCAGCTTGTGTGTAGTGACCAGCTCATACCAGCCTGCCATGCTACAGAGAGGGAAATTACGCCTCTAACGAAAGTGATCTCTGCTCTGTGGAGATGGCTGTTTGCAGTCTGATTTAATTGATGCAGTCCTTTCTGACTGTCACTGCAGTGGCCAAAAGTTTAGATCCTGTCATAGTTCAGCACTTTTTATGTTGCATGTGTAAATTTTATACCTCAAAAAGTCTACTTATATCTCAATCTGTCCTTTTTGGTCTAGTGCTTTTCTGGAGTATATCTGATTAACTGACACATGCAAAATGTAAATACTTGATTTTCATTCAGAAGATCCATTGTCTAACGTTTTCAGTTCCTTTTTTTTTTTTTTCTTTCACCTTTTTCATTTTCTTTTCCTCCATTGCCCTCTATAGGTTGATAATTATTCTCCACTGGTACAGTATACTATTTTTGGAGGTGGTGTGAGGAGTGAATGCTCACTAGTGACAGAACTTTTCTTTAGATTTTTAACATACTGGAAGTGGTACCTCATCTGACTTAGGGATAAATTCCTTCTGAGGACCAGCATGGCCTTGCTACTTCTAGTCCCAGCCCTGCCTCTGATCCGTGGCATCCCTTTGGACTACTTAGAATCGTAGAATAGAATCATAGAATTGTCTAGGTTGGAAGAGACCCTTGGGATCATCAAGTCCAACCATCTACCCTACTCTACAAAGTTCTCCCCTACACCATATCCCCAACACCACATCTAAACGGCTCTTAGACGCATCCAGGGATGGTGACTCAACCACCTCCCTGGGCAGCCTATTCCAATGCCTATTCCAATACTTGGCTAGCTTTTCTGTGTCTTGTTTTCAAATTGTATAAAATAGGCATATTAATTATTTTTTTTAACAAAGCTGAGAGCAGCTTACTCTTGTAATTTTGTTGGAGTTTGTCAAATCAGGTTAAAATTGTCAGTCTGTCTTCCACAGGTCCAGTACCACGGCGGTTTGGCCTGATTGGGAACTATGAGTATTGATTTGTGGTCTTGTGTTTGGACTGCTAGTTTTGTACTGTTTCTGTGTGCAGTATGGTTCTTCAGCTACATATGTTCTATACACAAGAGCTGTGTGTGTGTCACAATCTGAGGGGAAGAATACGTGTTTATATGGTTAAAGGGGAGCCTGTACATTTTTAGTGCAAGTGGTGTAACAGCTGCTTAGAAAAGGCTTCAAAGCCAAAGAAGGCTGAACATATGCAGCGTGCAGTGGAACCATATTCCACAATCTTGGAGCCTAGAAGTGTGATACACGGCACTCACTTTGGTAAACCACGAGAGCTCAGAAAGTCTCTTCTTGCAACAGCAGCTGCTTTGTTTATGAAAATGGATGCACGTGACCAAAGTTGTCGTTGTAGATTCACTGGCTTGCTTTGTGATCTGTTGCCTTCTAATCAGAAGTCAAAATGAAGCTTCAAGACCAGGAATTGAATTTGTGGTGAATGAGAAAGAATAGTAGCATAACTTTTCCAAGCTTGATGCACAGACCAAGTTTCACTTAGAAATAAACTGCCCCTTCTTGAAATCCTAGAAAGGGGTACAACACATAATAAATGGTGCAGATGTTCAGAATATGATCATGCATGCTCTTTTGATGACACACTCCAATGCACTGTGAGACATCTTACTAGAACACGGCAAGATACCATATGTGAATCTGGTTTAAAGCACCGTGTAGGAGTGTATGCTTTCTTATTCCTCTCCAGAGCAGTGGATTCACTAGCTATAGAGATGGGGAACTGCAAACGGACATTTAAGAAAAAGGCCCAAGTTGTGCCCTTTTTGGTGATATTGTGCTTTAACTGGTATTAAGTGGGCATCTACCAGTTCACTTTGTGCATCTTGCAGAGCTGCAGTCTTGATGTTCCATCTCCTTTGATAACTGCCTGCTTCTAAACTTTCTCTTCTTGCCAGCACACACTGTAACCATCAGGATGTAGCCCAACATCTGGATATTTATGGTTCCCTGCTGGTTAAAGAGCCTATGACCACATCTAAACATCATGCCTGCTGCAGAATTGTTTTCTCTGGAATCACCTCTGTATGTTTGGCGAGCCTGTGACTGATTAGTCAGAGTAAGACCTTTTAAAAGGATGTTAACTCAAACATTTTCTTGAACACTGTCTAAAGAACTGTTAAAGAACTTTCTTACCCATCTTTTTTACGATATTGGCCCATATATAAGGCAGCTGTCAATTTTCAGAGAATGGGAGTCAATGGAGTATATCAAATAATTACACCCTGTATAGTCTGCTTCCTCCACAACTCTCCTACAGTTGCATCCTCCGCTGGCTAGGTGCTCTGAAGGAAGCAGGGCAGTTAGGGGGAGTTGTACTCAAGTCAATGGTTGCTTGAGTACGCTTCCTCTCAAGTGAGGAGTGGAGCCCAGGCCTCCAAACACAACCCTTCCCTTTGCTCATCAGCAAATTGTCTGAGGCAGCCGCTGACAAGGTGTGTCCCATCTAGCGATGGGACCCTGGATGCAACAACCCATTACTCCTCTCTGTCGCTGTGTTTGTTGACACGGCAGAGAGCAGTGCGGTGGAGCCAAAGCATCCTATCTCCTTGTAACCCATGTGATACCAAAGCATGACGTTTGTTCTATTCAGTTTGTTGGCTTTAAAAAAAATCAGAAACAAATGTATCAGTGTATGTTTAGGACTTCTGCCTTCAAAGGATAGAGCATGCTGCTGGAAAAGTTGCCAAGTGACTGATTTCAACCCTCATCTAGCATAATGGTCCTTGCAGGGTTCCTGTATTGCTTGGTGTGCAGAATACAGCGATGCAGTATTTTGTTCTGCCCTTGCTCCTCAGTGTGTGTTAGGTACATCATACTGTTCAAAACCTCAGCTGAACACGGTGATATGAATGTTCCCTTGGGGTTCTCAATGATACTCATCACTACCGTAGTCATATGCTTCACAAGTAGTAATTGATGAGCTGTTGTTACCTCTGGTTCACGAGCAGGGAACTAAGGCGCAAAGCGATTAAGATAAAAGTGACCATAATTTTGAATACTGGTTTTACGTGCCACAGATATGATTTTCAGAAAAGTTAGCATTATTTAAGAATGATATGTGCAAAAGATAATTTAAATTGTATTCAAACTGTACTCGCTTAACATTTCTGGCAGAGCAGAAGTTCTGGTCTTTAGCGTCCAGATCCCAAGCCAGGTGTGAGGAAGAGTAGGAACATACAATTCATGACTGCCTGTGGAAACTTGATTGAAAAAATTTGCCCTGTGTCACATAGAGACATAACGGCAGAAGAAGAAATACAGTCCATTTTTCCAGAATGGTGTTTATCTCCTTGATCGCTAAATCATATTCCCTCTTACTTTGCTACTAGTTTTCCAACTTGCATAGAAAATAATGTGGGGATTTTGCTGATGGCGTTAGCAGGAGAGTGAGCAGAAGCTTGGCACCTTTACCTCACCCTGATAAATATCCAGAGCACCAGTCATCTGTGTGACTGAATGGAGGCAGAAATCCTGCAGAAGCAGCTGTGCAGATCATACATGCTGTGACTGTATTCAGCTGTGTTCACAAGGTTTATTTCATGGGCAACCTGACTTTTGGACATGTGATGTATTAATAATACAGCCTATAAAAAGTACCCTTTTAGTGCACCCATTTCAGAGTTATTTTTAACAAATGCATAGCAAGAACCTGCTCTGACAGAAAGTCTGAAAGGTCTTGCTCTGCTTGGGAAGTCTTAAACAAGTTTATTCCTGAGGAAAATAAATCCATGTTTATTGTAGCTGTTTTATTTCTTAATGAAATACATCTAAGAACTTTTCTTTATGACATTCAAGTCTGTCTTTGTGCTTCAGTAAGGTAACTAATGTTTTCAGAAAACAGGATATGGGTAGTTAAAACTGGAGAAAGGAAACCATTTTATTTCGTGATGTGAAGTCTCACAGAACAAATTTGGGTAACTTGCAGAGAAGGCATGCTTTCCCATCTGAGAAGAATACAGTAAAGGATGGGCGACTGGATTGCTGCTCTTGGTGGTAAATACAACTACAGCTATATACAACTATTTAATGTCAAGTAGGTGAGACTCTTTGAAGTAAAGTAATTTGTTTTCCTTACGAGAAGGGAGACTGAAAACTAAACTAAGCCTGTGTAAATTCCTTACACGTCATCTAAGCTCCTAACTAACTGCGACTATCTAGTGGGGACACAGCAATCCAGAAGTGCCAAGCTAATGCCTCTGCAGATTGAGAACCCATTTATCACCATGATCGATGGAGTGCAGCAGCACAAAGGAGCCTTATTTGCAGAACATAACACGCGCCTCACTTGGGGAGTGGGTCAGTTTTCCCCTCAGCTCAAATAAGGAATTAAATTCTTGTTGGCTGCAGCTCTGCTGTATGGGCACTGTATCGCATGAGACCTGCGTTCACCACCAGAGGAGCTTCTCGGAGGCCTCCAAACAGCGCTTACTGACAGCAGCGTTCACTCTGTGGCAGATGGCATCTGAACAATCGGCCGAGGAGATGCAATACTCTCTGTATCCAAATGTCTGTGGCTGGGCTCTGTGTGAGCTGTATGCGCAGCAAATGTGAGGGGAAATTGTTGTACAGATAAACATACCCTCCCTGAGAGTGCTCAGCTGACCCAAGTTGTAGAAGGACAGAAGGCTTGGCAGTGTAGTTGTTGGCAGGGTGAGCAGCCAGAAGACACTGCAGCCGTTTCCCCCACATCCTTGCTGTTGGTGATACTGTTGGAGGCACACGCAGCCTGCAGTCATACCTTGTTTTCCATATATGCATGCCCTGAAATGAAATATGAAACAGTGCAACAACTCCTGCTCCCAATTTAAAAATTCAGTAGCATCTGAACTGTTAGAAAAATACCTACACTGATGAGAAAGAGAAGGAGGAAAAAATCACTGAGAAGTAATTTTACTTAGATGGTGGCCTTGGGGATTGGAAGAATTTTACCATGGGGCTTCTCTACTTTGTATTTAACTATGAAATAGTATGTCAGTCTACTAAAGATGCAATTGGGGTGGACTTACGCATGAAGAAGAGACTGCAGAAGTAACCATCTTACTCCTTGGTGTAGTTTGCACCCCACATCACAGGACAGGTAAAACTGAGCACACCTTTGATTGTGACAGTCTGTATCCCACATTAAACACTCTGCCAGTGATGCTTGTCTGTACGCAGCCTCTGATTTCGGCACACAACGCTTCTGTTGTGTTACCAGCAGGACGGTAATTCCATTGCTGATGCTGGGGAAGAGGGCTGTGAGATCTGTCTCCTAATAATGCCACAGACCTTCCCCACTTCAAAGCAAAAATGCTGCTCTTCTTCAGAAAGGACTGTGGAAGACCATTGGGGCAGAAGAAACTCAGTTTGAAGAACAGAGTTTGTCAAATTTCTGCAACTCCTTGGCAGCAGAAGATTCTTGTGCAAGACAGATGATATCTACTGAAATATGTTCTTACTTTTTCTTGCCAAGAAATCTTACCCCCTTCTCATTCTGATGACAGCAAAAAAACTCCCTCTACTGAATGCATTTCAGGGGAGTCATTCTTTGCTGTGCTTTTGAAATTAATGGCTAAACTGAATTCTTACATACTTAATCAGTTTCTTTCCTTCATACCTGCTGTTGTCACCATAGCCTTCAAGTGTAATGAATCAGGCAGCCTTGTGCTGGATGAGCATCATGTTGTTTGCCTAACTGGAGCCCCATGGCTTTTCTTTCTTTTTTTTTTGGGGGGGGGTTGTTTTTTTAAAGCAGGTGGGCAAAAGTCTGCCTCCTCCAGCCTGTTGTGTGCTGATACTTGACACTACAGTCAGTGCAAATGTAGCTTGGTTATGGTTCTGCTGCTCAAACATCCATTGTTTTCAGCTGGCTGAGATGATAAACTGCCATAGTTTTACATTTCTTCTTGGGTAATATTTTCACGTGATACATATGATAACAAGAAACCTTGTTATCCTGCCAAGTTCTTGGAATATACTCTGCTTTCTATTGAACTTGGAGTCTCTGACAGTCGTTAGTGGAAACGTTAAGGTTTTCTGCCTTACAAGCTTTCAAAGTAGCAAAGTAAAGAGGGATTAATTTGTCCTTTGTTTATATGGCTCTCAAGCTGCCGCCTTGTTCTGGAGAATTTTGGCTTTGCTATGAGAACACAAAAGACCTCTCAATCTTTGGGTTTGAAAACTAACTTTCAGAATGTAGTCACAGTTCAATTAATGCAGTGATCACTCTCTCAAAATAAAAAGGACATGAGAAAAGAGGTGCTCATTAACCTCATCTCAGCCAGGAGTTAATTTGCCAATGAGTAGTCCGCATGTGAAAGTTGTTAGCTGTTTCACTCAAGGCTATTGAGCTGAAGGTATGCTATGGGCTCCACATCAGAGGCAGGCTGGAGCAAGCTGGGTTTTACTCCTAACCAGCCAGGCTGTGCCTGTGCAAGCTCCTGAGCGCAGCCACAGTGCCGGGCTGACAAAACTGGGCTTGTACTGGTATTGCTTATTTCGGTCATTGGCGCTGCTTTCAAACTAACCAGTATCAAGAACAGCCTTTCTGGTGTGATTGTTATCTGAAGAAGCAGCACTGTGCTGGTGTTACAGTGTCTATTAGCAAAGCATCTCTCGCTTAAGCACAGACTGGGGAATTGAGCTGAATCCAGCAGGTTGCCAGAGCTCCAGGGAGAGAAAGCCAGCCCCAGGGACACTCGTCCAAACCCTAGTTTAGATGCTAGTCTGCCTGCTCAGGCTCTTGGGGCCTGGAACATGTCATCGTACTCCCAGCTTTAGTTGGATGATTACGGATGAATTCCAAGTGCACTTCTTATTAAAACAATTACTGTATTTGAAGCTCTTTTTGTAGTGTGTGTGAAATTTCTAATTATTAAAGCTCTACACTGGGGACTGAGAGAATCTGGTGCCTATTGTTATCTAATTAAGCTTTTTTCAAGATGTCGGTATACTTGGGAGCAATGGTGTTGAACATTGTCTAGGGTTATCTCCTAAATTCTGTAACCAGGTAGTTTTCAACCTGCAGTTCTTGTTTGTTTTATTGGAGCATTTTTTCACTCTTAACCTGTTATTGCTTATTTGGGCTTCAGTTTTCAGAAGCACAGCAGAATCCTCCTTCCAACCAGTTTTTTGTTTTCATTTGTTGTCTTTTTCAGCTACCTGAACTCCAAATGAAGATCTTTGTAGCTAGGTTAGTAAGTCATGGAAAGCGAGCGTGGACTATGCCCAACTGCATAATTGACTA
This sequence comes from Pluvialis apricaria, assembly GCA_017639485.1. NCBI lineage: Eukaryota > Metazoa > Chordata > Aves > Charadriiformes > Charadriidae > Pluvialis > Pluvialis apricaria. The sequence goes on from CM030022.1 coordinate 3,512,968, forward strand.
CGCTTAGAAAGTGTTCTTCCCCACCTCTGTATTGAGTTATATGGTCATGGGAGTGATTCACAGCAGTAGAAGCTGTGTAAGCCAGTGCAACCCACTCACGAAATTTCTAGGACAGTGCATCAAAGCAAAAGGGTGGGGGTGGAAGGGAGACCAATCTTTTTCGTTAATACTGTACTATCCAGAGTCTGATTGTTTCCTAGTGAATACTCAGGAACCTGGATGTCTTGCCCGATTACATTAAGTGAACTAGATGATGACAGCTCTGGCCTGTCCATCCGTGTGGAAGGAAGGAGGGCCAGTGGAAATGACGGTGCTCTTGAATTGCCACATGCACGAAGATGAAAAGTTACAATGCACACTTCATGATCTTGACTTACCTGAATGTTCAGGCATCTGAGGATTGCTCTAAACGACACGCTTGATGCCCTGTGACTGCAGGAATAATGGTGGCAGAGCCTAGATGCTTCCAGGGTCTTTTGTAGACTTCATTAGTAGAGAAGGTATTGGTTATGGTGACTGGTGGGGTCATTTAGGATTTAGTGAGCTGGAGATTAAAGAGAGAGGTGATACTGGTGTTAGACTGATAACAGTGGAAAAACACCAGTCACATTGGACACACCAATTCTAAAGAAGTCTGTAATATTTGAGGTGATTCATGGCTGATTTTGCTGTCTGTTTTGCAAGAAAATTCACATCTTGGATCTTAATGACAGGTGTGAGAGTTTCAGTGTGAATTGGAAGTTTGGAAGCAAAAGTAACTTGCAGAGATGTAACAAGTCAGCAGAGATTTTGTCAGTCTATCTTTCATCAGAGTGGAGTACTGTCTTCTGTAAGTCTCCACACTCTTCAGTTAGAGAAATATTTCTCTGGTTAATAAAGGCTTTTTCATTTGCAACAGAACATACTGAAGGAACATGCTGATGATGACCAAAATCTTGCCATTTCGGGTGTCCCTGTGGTCAGCTGGCCCAAGAAGACCACAAAGGTAATGAGAGACAATTACTTACTAATCATTGTTGTGCTAGTCTTGGTGTTTATTTATCTATAATCTGACAAAGTGCTGTATATGATACTTTGGCAGCTGCTAGCATTTTTATCATGAAATGTTGTTTTTAATGGTTTTATGATTAGGTGTTGAAGCAGAACATAAAAGCGCCTCAGCAGGCAGAAATCGTTAGAGTTTCCATTTAAAAAGAATTTGTTTGGGCCTTACTTATCAGTATAAAACTTTGATATGTCTTGGTCATTTACTAGTCATGGTTAAATCTAAAAATGTTGATGCAACATTTTGTGTAAAATTAAATGATGTGTAAATCCTACAAATTAGTCACTTAGTAAGCACTCTCATCTGCACGCGAGGATGCTTTTTCTCTTATACTGAGACCTCCAGAATTCTCTGTACAGGTGTGCCACTGTAATTTTGGAGGGTTGTTTTCTGTCCATGTAGCGTCATTTTTCTTCCTATATATGGGAGTAATTCTGTTCACTTTGCAGGAGAACCATGAGGCTTGCTTCATTAATGCTTATAAAAAATTTGAAATAATTAACTAAAGAATAATGTCAAAAGGCTGGATGTTATTTATAACAGTGGTATGTTTACCACACTCCAATTATTCAGCATGCTGTAAAAGCAGCTTTGCTTATTTAGAAGATGTCTTATTGCTTCTATTTTTGCTTTCATTTTTCACTGAGTTAGTTTTATAATACATAATTTCATTAGAAATGCTGAAAGGGTTGGTCAGCTTAAATCAGACTTCGATCTGAAAATCTGTTGTTGTTATCATTGTAAATAACTTTCAACTAATTAACTGAGTGAATTATTTTCCCTGTTCTCACTTTTTGTGCTGGTGCACTTGTCATGCCTTTGCATATAATCGCTTGTAGCCACAAGAATTTGCTGTTTTCAAATGGGAAGTAGGAGACTATAAACATCAAACTACCAAAGGACAGTGGGGCAGAATGAGCATATCATGTTCCTTCTTGGTTTCTTTTTGGATTTTAGCTGAGCACATTTCAGATAAGTTGTATCTTGTTAAATATGTACTTCCCTTTTTAGATTGTAATAAATCCATGGGAATATGCTTTGTGTTTAAAATATTTGTTTAAAAACAACAGTGGAAAACCTTGAGAGGAGCAGGTGTCGGATTCTCCACTCCACTGCTTTGTTAGCTGCTGTTCATTTATCAGTCAAGTATATTCTAGGCTTTGAATAAAGCAAAAATCTCTGGGACCAGAGGAATACTGGTGTGTGAAATATATAAAACAAAACTAAGAAACAACTGACTCTTGTGCTGTATGTTTTTGATCTCGTGGTAGAAGTGAAGGTCTTAATGTTTTGAGGCTTTTATAAGCTTTAGCATTTGCTAATGTTCTTGTTTACTTTATTTTGGAGTCCTTGACAAATGGTTCATTTCTTCTATTCCTGTGCGTTGGCAACATAACTGTAACTGTAAAAAAAGTGTATTTTTTGTGACTTAAATCTTAACCCTCTTTGCAAAATCCATCTTGCTAGCTGCAAGGGGTTTTTTAACTTTCTGGTTTTTATTTTCCTTTAGCCTTTCTAAAAGCAAAAACTTCTAGAAGGCATAATTCCCAGTGCTAAGGTACAATAACAAACAATTAAACACATTGGCTAATGACAAATATGAGGAAAACTTCACAGAAAGTCAGGCTTTAGATTGAAGTTCGGAAATAAAAATTTGTAACAGAAGAAATCCTTTCACCATTCTCTTCATATTTACTTTGTTTAATCTGTGATCAGTTTGTATTATGTTTTAGTTAAAAGGTGCACATGCAGATATGGCTGAACATCTCCCAAAAGGAGTTTGTTGTTGCGCTTCTAATTGGCAAATGTCCATGTCATCTTTCATGTTACAGCTATTTCCCTCATCTGGGAACGCAGGCCAAGTGAACAGGCTCGGAAGACACCTCTTAGAGTTAAGTCTTTAAGTCCCAAATTAAAATGTGTTAGTAAGACAATATAGGGGAAATTTGTATAAAGGCAGTGTGACTAGTTAGGTTTGGTTATTTCGCCTTTGTTCCATTAAGTCCTGATAATGAAATAGAAGATTTTACAGAGAAGAAAACCCTTAGGGAGGGGGAAACTCCCTTTAAAATTGGATGGTAGCTGGTGGAGCAAGCCTACATCATCAGAAGCTTCCACAAATGTTGAGCACAAAGCAGGGGAGTAAAACCTACCAGTAATTTTGCTTTCTGTATTATTGCTCTTGTAGGATATAGGAGAAATGCCAAATACTTAACAGTGCCTTTCCTGAGATAGGGGTGTTTAAGGGAGTGGCATATAGGATACAGCATGGTACCAGCTATTGTGGGGCTGGTAAGAAGACATTGTAGCTGGTATATCAGCTTCCAGGGAGAGGAAGATTGTCTGATTTCGAGTCCATAAAGAGAAAGAAGGGAACTGAAATCCAGAAAGAGGAGGCAGTAAGTGGAAAACGTGGCTCTTGCTTTCTCCCAAGAGAAGGCTCCAGAAAAGATTTAGAAAGACAAGAGCAGCAGATGGAGAAGGAAGAATAAAGCCAGCATTAAATGCCACAACATTTCAAAGAAAATGGAAATGACTGTAAAGAAAGGAGGGGAAGAGACTAGAAACTGCAAGAAAGCAGGATGAGGAGAGAGGCAAGTACTGAAAAGGGATGGAGTGGGGAAAATGTAGAGCAGAGGGAGAGAACTCTTACTAAAGTAAGAGATCCTGGAGTAGGGACAGAGAATGACTTAAACTATGTGAATATCCCAAGTTGTGGAAGGGCGGGCTTAGTAATGTTGACTTGCTTTTGAAAGAACATGCCTTTAATAATCTGAATGACTTTCGAAGCAGCAAATAATATTTCCCTTGAAAATTAAGTCACATTTTCTTTTATGTGTTGTTAATGTGTTGTGCCAACTGTGCGCACAGTTCTGTACTGCAGAATGGCTGTTTGAAGACTGTGAAATTCTGGGGTTTAGGGAAGAAACATATTTACTCACCTTAAATCACAGTTTGCAGTGGACAAGATGTCATGGGCAAGACATTTAACTAAGAACATGGAAGACCCATCTGTATGTTGTGGCCCCATTGTGCTGCACTGCTCCTGTCTACCTTTTCTAAAGGCATTTGAAGTGGTCAGTTTTACTGCAGCTCGTTTCCACAAAAAGATTTCTCACTGAGAAAAGAAACAGAAGCAATGATAAAAAATGTTTTTGTGAGGAGACAAAAAAAATGGGTGACATCTGATGATGTGGTTTGTGTACAAAATGGGAGACAAGGGTCTGTGTTCTGTTCCTAGCTCTGCTGCAGCCTCCTTGCGCTGCATGAGGTGAATGGCACATTTCTGCTCCCTGAGCTTTTCTGTCTGACATGGAGATGGTGCTTCCCATCCTTGGGAGGTGAAATTAATGTTTATAAAGACCTGTGACATCTTCAGCAGAAAGTTTCATAGTAAAATGTATGAACTGTTACTTATCTTAAAAGGGGATTGGCGTGTGATTAATAGGCACCTCTTCCAGATCATATTTACTCATCTTTATGGAGCTTTTTTGAGTCTTTTGTACTTTTTATAATTTATTGATAATTACTTAGCACAATAATTATGCTCCAGTAGGCACCTTTTTTTTTCTGCAAATGCTCTTTCAGAAGAAGCAAGAACCTGCCTTTTATAGAGTAATAAACCAGTCCATTTTCAGAAGAAGTCTCTGTCTGATAATGATTCATTTACCAAAATGTCTGACTTTGTCAGGGATCTTAGGATATGTACAGTGATCCTAATTTAGGCCTCTTGAAGGAATCAGGAATGTGGGACTGAGCGGATATTTGAAACCTCCTTGTCCTGATGGCTGACTGACAGTTTACGTACCTTCAGACTAAGCAGCACGTTTTTCCCAGCTGGCTGCCGGGCACGGATGCAGCTGTGGATATGGAAACCCCATCCCTGCTCCTTTGTCAGCGGTTTGTGCACCATTAGGTTGTCCTCGCTTGGTGCAGTGCTGAGCGTTATCTGTGGGGTTTTTTGCAATGGTAGTCTGCTGTCTGAAAGGAAGAACTCTATAGGGCACACTGCCTCGAGATTTTGGGTTCTTACCTGACTGAAGAGGAGTGAGAAAGAATCATAAGTAACTAACTCTTTCCCCATGCCTAGGAAATTAACTTTTAGGTGGTGTGAAAAGAGAGCAGGGCCTAAACCTGATTTTCCACTGTGGCGACACATCACTAATCACAGGTGCGGAAAGCTGACTACCTTCAAGCCAAATCTTGAAGCCCACTCTCCAGATTTGCTCAGCGCTACAATACCAGAATTCCCATTTTATCTGCACAGGGATTAGGGGTAGCATTTTATTTAAGGAACTCGGGAGTATGGCCCAAGCAGAAACCATGCATTTTTCAAACCATTTCCTATTTCTGGAAGACAACAGTCAACTATAGTAGCATGTAATTACACTCTGTGGCAGCGCCTTCTGTTTTTATTGTGATAAAGATCTTTAGTTGTCTATGAAGAGCAGCTATAAAGAATTAAAATATGTTTGGACTCTCTTGTTCTGTGAAGAGTTAGAAATGCAGACTGTGAGCCAGATTCTCATCTCTCTTACCTGGCACAAACCTAAAGCCACTGCATCTATAATGATAGCAAGTGTCCAGATATATATAGGTCTGGCTGTAAGCAGGAGATGAAGCTGTAATTTTTAGTAGCTGCTTAACAGTGCTGCAATACGTGGCTGTTTTTCTGATGCCCGTTCATACGCTTTTTCCATGTAATTTTTACCTGTTGATTTTAAGAGAAGGTATTTGAAAAGTATAATAAGGAAATGGTAGTATTCTTATTTAAAGGAGTACTATTAATTAGTAAAGACCACAAACTGAAATTTTAACTGGGTTATGTTTTTTAAAAAAACGACTTTCCCTGTAATTGGCAATGCAAATAATGTTCATAGCTATGTATCAGTGCATGAGAATCAGGAAGAAAAAGTGATCATAAAAAAGAAAAAGGGGAGACCTCCCTCAAGTTGTTTTTTTTGCTGTTGTTTTTGGGGTTGGAGGATGGTGGTGGGTGGGCACAGAGTTGAAAGGGACCTTCTGGGGTTTTGAGTCTACTTTCCTGTTACCATGGGCAGCATCTGATTCCAGTCATTAGCAAGGTCTGTCTTACAGCAGTTTATTTTTTACTAGAAATCTTTTTTCAAAATTCTACAGATACATCCATGTATCTGAAAAAGAACGATTAACTCGAAAGAACTAATCTGCGAGAGGCAGAGCAAAAGGCTGATTAGTATGGCTGAGGAAAGGTTGAGCTAGTCATGCTCCATCAGACCAGACAGTCCTTGTGTCCTGTCTCTGATAGTGGCCAGTCACAGCTATTAAGAGTTGTAAGAACAAAGCAGACACACAGTGATCTTTGCTTATCTTCCCAGTTAAGCTAAATGCTTGTAGCTTCATCTTTTGTGTTTAGTGTCCCCTAGTAGAATTTTGCTTTTCTTCTGTGAATTTACCTAATAATTTGTGGAACCTGTTGATCTTTTTGATCTCTGTAGCATCCTGTGGCAGTGTCCCCTGCACTTTAATAAAGCTCTGTGTAGATAAGTTCTTCCTTATGTTTTTTCAGATCTGTCCCCTTAATATAATGAATATACTTCATGCCCTCTTTATCATGCATTTTGAGAAATTTGAATGAGATCTCTGTTCACCTTCTCTGTGCTGTCAAATGTTTTTTTGTTGGGTTTTTTTATGTCCCTGTTACTGCTTCTCAGTCTTTTTCCTCCCCTACTCCCAAGCTGAAAAACACTAGGAAGTTCAGTCTTTTCTGGTACACAAACCATACCATATGTTTGATCATTTTTCTCACTCTATTCTAGTTCCACTATAGGTAGTTTTGAGATGAGGGTGGATATGGGACTCCACAACTACATAAAGTATTCGAGATGTGATGTGTAAGAGCGGAGACTAGAAGAACATGTCTTGTTCAGCATGGCATAACAAAGTGAAAGGGGGAGATGATTGTTGTGTAAGTACTTCAGGGAGTATAAACACCATGGGAGGAGAAGAGTTATTTAAGCTAATGGACAATGTTGGCATGAGAACAAGTGAATATAAACATGCCATAAATAGATTTAGGCTGGAAATAAGATTTCTGATCATTGTTCATAGTCTGAACTGAACAGCACACAAGAAAAACAGCAGACAACTGTGATGAAAAGGGTGTTAGATTTCTTAGAAATAACTTGTATTTTAAATAATAAAAGGCAGTGGTATTAGTCACCCTCTCTAGATCTGGAGCCCACAGAGGTCCTTGGGCACATTCACGTGTCTACTGCCATTTTCCAGCAAGGAACCTTTTTCCCTTTTCATGGTATTTCACATTAAAATTTCTGCGAAGGGAAGGAGATCCAACAGTTTTTAATAGAGCTTCTGTATGCATGGCTCCAATTTTATGAACATATATGCAACATTGTGCGTTGGATCAAACTTAAGAAATAGTAAGTAAACAGACTCAGAATTAGTGGACCCAATAAATTTTAATGTATGCAGAAATTGGGGGGGGGGGGGGGGGGAGCATAAATCCAAGAGTTTTTATAAACTTCAACTTGAAACCAATGTGATTTTTCAGAAGTGTTGAGTGTTGTTTTACATCAGGTTTTCTTTAAATTCAGGGGAAGAGGTGCTAGGTGGACAAAGAACATTCCTGAAAACCTTTGAATAAATACTTCCAGTTTTTACTTGCTTGCTTACTAAGAATTCCTACCATAGCTACCGCTAGGCCAGCTCCACCCATAGTAGCAAGAGCACTGAGATACTCGTTACAGCAATTAGTGTTTTAACCAGAGTGGTGTCTGAAACAGATCTGAGCATGTATAAATGGCACAACATCAAAACAGCATCAGTTTCAGGAGCCTGCCCGGGGGCTACCACCAGGAAAGCAACATTCCTCGTAGTAGCAGTGGGAAAACTCTGCCAAATTCCCTGAGACAGACCAGTCCTTGGTCATCCATTCAGGGTACTTCCTGTGGCGATATGAATGTATTAGAAAGCAAATACTAACAATTAAAAACAAGCAATTAAGAATTAAAGTAAAAAATGAGTCCTTCTAGCGCAGGAAAAAATCTGGGAAGTGGGGGAAAAAAGGTAGAAAGAGAGCAGAAGAATTCAGTGTAAATTGTTGTAAGATGTATTTTTCTGGTTGAGATTCAAATAAGTTTTACATCAGTCATTCCAAGTGGCGCAGGAGCAAAAAGGGGATTCAAACTGTCACATTTTGTCCTTGCCAGGCACCAGCTTAAAGGTGTTTGAAGTGATCTCACACAGCACTGCCTGAACTCTGCTTGGTGTCAACAACAATTTAAAATGCTAGTAGTCTGCAAGAAGATTTGCATATACGAATCTGTATTGTGAATCCTTTTTGTTGATAAAAAATCCTGATTATGAAGTTCATAATCGACTGCAAATCAGACATTTCTTGGTAGTTATCAGATGCTAATAATTAATTTATCTTCCAGAAAATAACTTAAGTACAAAAGAAAATGAGGATTAAAATAAATTTAAATTTGTTTTTCTCTTTACTGATTTAAATTGTGATTGGAATCAGTGATTTAAATAATTTTGAATAATTTCTGTTCTTTTACACTGTAGGATAGTAGATGCCATGTGGTAGGAGAGAGCTGAAGTTTATTCATAAAGATATCCTGGTTCTGGCTCCTGACAAGGCTATTAAGAAACAAAACCACATAGTTGAGGTTTGGGGGATTTTTTTTTAGGGGACTTCCCACAGTAGCTGTACGCATAGGGAACTAAGCCCTTTCCCTGCTAACTACACTCAGGAGCAGAAAAAACCTGATGCACCAGAACCGAAGACTTCTTCGAGTACTGTGCAAAGGAGTAAGAGCTGCTGAAGCTACTGGGAGTTTCTGTCAAGCGTCTGCTTTCCTGGGGCAGCACTGATGAGGAAGGCAGCTCCTTGCCTGACTTGTTTATTTTTCTGAGCGCTGCTTCAGTCTCTTACAAACATTAGTCCTCAAGACAAATTCATTTCTGTGGTAACTCCATGCAGGCCAGAGGAGTTTCAGGGTTTGGTGTATGTGTGTCGTATATAACACACCCAAAGAGCTTCACTGTGTATTGCCTCAGTATTTTTCTAAAAGCTTTGCCTGGTGACTTGACAGATTATTTCTCACCTCAAGAGGCTGTACTTGAAATATTGTGTCCCTTCAGGGAGTAATTATAAATAGCAAGGACTTGAATGAGCACCTTCTTAATCTTCCATCTTTGACTTAATATTTTCCCTTCTTATCAACTCTCAACCACTTGCTTTGAAATCTGACCAATGCCTTTATGTGATTAATACATCAAACAGGTAAATTAGAGCCATTTTGACTCTGAGTAGAAATTTGAACGGATTGGAAAAAAACGAACAGACATCTCTCTTTTCAAACTGTTGTTCTCCAAGTATCATACGAGAAGATTTATGTATTCTTCCCCATTGTCATTCTTCTACCATATGTATGAATATTCAGTAGCATGAATTTTTCCCAACTACGTCTGGACTGCCATTTTTCAAGATAGCAGCTTTCTCTTTATTTCATGACAGTAACAGTGCTGATGAAAACTACTTTAGTCTTAAGACCTTTTTCTTAGATAGTGTATATGAAACGAGTTGACAGGTCTCAGATTTTATCACCAGGAGCTCGACTACATTCATTGCTGAGTTGGCTGACAAAACCAAACAAAAAGCTAAGGTTTGAACCTGGTTTCAGTATTCCAGCATCCTTGTGCTCTCCCCCACCCCGACATTAAAACCATTCAAGCTTTGAGTTACGTATCTGAGATTTAATAGTTTTGTTTCTGGATCGAAGCACATTGGCAGAGCGACGTGGAAGGCGTTTGTCATTCCACAATACGTGCTGTGCAATTATGGACATTAATCCTGCGTGCACTTTTCAGAACAAAATTGAATTGTATGTTCTGTCCCTGAGAAGATGGCTTCCTTTTAGTTCCATAGCACACTGAAATTAAAGTCTGCTGAGAATATAAATGAGGTCTTGTTTCAACTTCATGACTTTCCTGCAGGCATTAGTAGACCAGACAGAAGAGGTACAGAAGTACTTTCCTTTTTGAAAATTAGCAAACACAACAAAAGATATGGATAAATTCTGATAAAAGCAGCTTTGAGACTTAGTCTAGTGTGGTTTGGTTGTTTATGTCCTGGATGTTTCCCTACAAATCCAAGTCGGATTTGTAGGTGACAGCAGAGCATCTGGGCTCTCATGAGGCAAACTGTGCTTTTTCTTTGCTTAGCATTTGATTGCCTCTAAATGTTTGGGTTTGGTCTCTAGATTTTAAAGCTGCCGCCAACATGTTGGACACAAACGACTGTCCTAGAGCATTCTGTGCTGTGTGTCGGAGTGCGCTGAGCCACTTACAGGAAAGCAGGTTACATATTCTGGTTAATCCACTCTTTCAGCTAGCAGCCACATCTATTTGCATGTTCCTCCACAGTGTGGCAGTCACTTCTTACCTTCTTGGGAGCTTATTCCAATAGTGTTTGCATTTACTGACAGAACATGGCTCTTGGAGACGCAAACTGTGCTGTGGAAACACTGTGGCATAAGGATCTGTGGAAGAAGGAAGCATGGCAGCGTTTCCCTCATTTCCCAGTCATGCCATGGCTCTTCCTGTAGAGAGTAAATTCATAGATCCAGATCTCATGAACTGTTGAGTTTGTTGGTACCTTTCCATTTCCACAAATCGGATGCTGTGAAGATAGAAGACCTTGGTTATTTATCAGTAGGTTCCCAAGATGCAGTGCTCATGTCTTGTGTGGTAGATGAACTTGATGTTTCACTACTCTGCAGTCTTATTTATTATATTTTTAAGATGACAGGGCGTTGGGGTTGGGGGTGTTTTTAAAGCTTATGAGAGAGATGGAGTGAGTGAATTACTATCGACACGTTCTTTCTGGGCTCTTGCTGGTTTAGGTGCTGCTCCTCTACTGCACTGTAATAGTCCACAGTTGTCCTTCAAGAGATGGTTGTACAACCTTTGCTGCTGCCTTCGCTTCTCCTGTGTTGGCTACTGGTTAGGGAACGTATGTGCAGTAGGCATTATATGGAGGGAGTGATCAATATATTATTTCATCTTGAGTTACTTTATTTGATCTAAGGTTGATCAGACTGTTTATTAAAGAGATTGTGATGGATACTCAGTGCATCTGATGACTACTCTTGTGTCATAGTTCCGACAAAATAGATAGTAGGAAGTAGTACGATCATGAAACTAGATGGACATTTAGGTTGTCAGAATGTCACTGCTAGTGTTGAGAGTATGACTGAAATATTGGCTAGAACTCATGAGAGAAGTGTGTCATGAAATTTGCCCAGGCCCAACAGTTAAGATCATATTTCATGTGAATGGACACTTAGACCAAAACAATGAACCTTAGAAACCTATTGGGTAACTCTTATTCTGATACAGGTCAAGAATCGTGATCCATAAACATCTCAGCGGGTTTCCTTTTCAAAAACATATGTGCTGGCCTGCGGAAAGCAACAGCAGCTCAAATCACAAGATCTTTTTTCAAGGACTTGTCTGTAAACCAGTTTGAGGTTGTGTTTCCAATTGTTTCCATGTAAATATTTTTCCTAATATCAGCTAAATATCATATTCTCCAAAGATGCATAAAAAGTTTCAAGGGGAAGGTTAAACCAAAGGTGCATTTATGCCACGTTAAAAAAACTTTATTTCACCACATATTGAGAATTACAGAATCATAAACTCCAATGTCTAATATGAAAACAGGGATCCTGTGTAGCGCTGGTAGCAGCAGCTGAAATCTCTTGGTACTAGAGATGCTCAGGAGCAAGTAAGTACAGCGCAGGGGTTTTAGTCTTCCTCCCCCCATCTTGGTTTTACTACTTAAGGATATTTGCATGAGAATAAAATCTGGTTCTTTGGCACTCATCTGCTCCTGCTGTTTATTCTTCGCTTGAGGTTATTGTCTCAGTTTGTGACAACATAATTGGTTTCTGTGGAGAAGATTATGATATTGATGAGACTTATATATGACTTCAGGTGAGGTGCAATCAAAGCAACAATTCAGAATAGAAGGTACTGTCTGTTTTCATGCAGTTTTCACTAAGGCTCATTCAGCGGTTCAATTAAGGATGTTATTTATTACTGAATTATATCGTGCAAAGCTGAAGTATGGACACAGTTATGCCAATACAGGCAGGACTAGGGTCAGTGCTGCTTATTTTGTTTTCTAAGCTGATGTAAACTGCAGCAGGCTAGTCAGATATATGCTGTTCACACGGGGTTGCTCACTATTTGTCGTAATTTAGCGTTCTCTAGTGTAGGCAAGCTGAAAGAATTGAGCTGGAAAATGCTCTCTTAATAGTTCTTTCTGTGTATTAAATATTTCTTTGAATGGTTAGCTGCTCTTGTACAAGATGAGATTTTTGGAGAGTGATTATAATCATATATATATATAAACTTATAATTGTAAGTTTATTTTATTGTGTTGTTTTCCCCCCACTGATTCCCAATTTGCTATTTTATATCGTATCCTATCCAATTCTTTTAAACGCCAGCTCGGCAAAGTTTACCTAGCATTTGGAAATCATTCTGAGATCTTCTTGGCATGTGTGTCTTCACTCCTAACGCAGGCCTCGTAATTAGAACTCATTTGTCAATTGTGTTGCTGTTGTAAGCGGCAGACTGGAACACGGTCTCCCATGGCAGGGCTGGCTGAGGACGGAGGTTTGATGTGGGCTACACGTGGTGACCTGCTGCAGCCCAGATAGGCTAATGCCAATATCAGGAGTGCTCGTATGCATTGCAGATGAGAGGAGCAGCATGATCTATGTCATGATTTAATTTGCTGTGAATGACATTTTGCCGTGGTGTGACTGGTGGATTGTCCTTGGGGGATGTCACAAGTTATTTTTCTCTCCTGTCTGGATTACGGAGCCAAAAGGCTGGAGGGGGTGAACAAGCACGAGCCAGGTTACGCGGAGCCTCGCGTGGAATCAGTGCAGGCTAGTGGAGACGTGGTCTGCCCACGGGCAGGTGTGGGACCAGGCGTCTTCCTTCCGGATGTCATCTGGTCTCCTGCCTCTGCTGGAGGCCAACTGTATAATCGAACCACAAACGCTGCTGTAATCGTGTCAGTTATCCTTGCTTCATGGTTTAAAGCTCTCCTTTGTAGGCCTATGGTGAGACACGCGTCTCCCCCTTCCTCTCTCCTCCAGAAAATGTTGGATTCTGATAGTACCTTGTGATTCTGAAAGCCAAGGCCTTAGGCACATGCCTTTCGTGCCTCGGCTTTCATCTGCTCCTGCTCTCTCGGTTGTGTACAAACACAGTGGGGGAAGAGAGAAACCTGAGGAGATGGGCTGAACGTACCCGATTGCATTCTGGAGAACCCCATCATGTGTTGCGAGTAAATTCTTCACTCCTGGCATCACGAATGAGCAGGATTGGGAGAATACCATCACGTAGCCATAATTTGAGCTTGAGTTGGTGAGAGGACCAAAGTACAAACAAGAAATGGGTATTTAAGGTATTCAAAATAAGGAAGGGGCATAATTACATGATTCACTTGGCTTTATCAGCAGTCCCCTGTAAATATGTGTTTAAAGTTTGACTGTATTTTGTTGAGCAAACTTGAGCAACCAGGCTTTGTGTAGATCCTGGTGTCACAAGGGCTGTGAGCCCTTGCTGCTTGCTCTTGTGCCAGCTCCTGCCTGTTGCTGCCTCTTCTCCTGGGCTACCCCAAGTGTTTGTGCAGCCATGTGGTAATTCAGACCGGGGAACCGAGCTGAAACTAGTTTGGCAAAAATCCTGATGCAAGGACCATTAGATGTGCTTCTTTATGGCTTCTTGGTTGCTCAGCACATGCAAATATTTAATCTCATGTTTAATTCTGCGTTGTGGGCGTAGGAGCCAGAGGCAAAATCCTAACAACTTGAATGGAATCGGGATTTCCCCTGAAAGCAGGCCCACAAATCCAATGGGAAGTTAAATTCCCAGCGCTCAAATTCAGGCCTGTGTGTCTTGACCCTCAGCTGCAAGCTCGCGAGGGCGAAGGCAGCGTCCGTGTTCGGGCGCTGGCCCTACTGGGACCTCTGGAGCCAGAACAGGTCCCTGATTAACCGGTCTGTAACATTTCAAGCTGCAGGGAGGATATTTTTATTGTAAACCCCCAGTAGCGGGTTGGGATGTTCAGAGCAGGGCTGGAAACGGTTCTGCAGGAGCAAGCAAGAAGAGGGGGTGCCTGCACAGGGGAGCAGCGTGAACCCAGATGTGAGCAGCTCTGCAAGCCGGGTCGCCTTCTATCCCATCTTATCCCAGTTTATCCCAGCGCCGGTTCTGCCGCAGCTGGGGCATCACTTGAAATCCCGAAGTTTGCTCGGTGCCTTCCTCCTCCCGAGGGATGGAGGTTCCTTCCTCCCGTCCCTTCCCGTCCCTTCCCGTCCCTGGCAGCGGCAGCCGAGCCGACAGGTAGCGCGGTAGAGGGGTGTGTGTCTGTCTGTCTGTGCGCGTCTCCTTTGTCTCCGGCAGCCCGTGCAGCGCCGTGCACCCTGCGGGCGGCCGCGCATCCCAGCGCCGCGCATCCCCTCCCCTCCCGGCCCCGCTCGGCACACCCAGGCAGGCCGAGCATCGGCCCGCCCCCGCCGGCCCCCCTCGGCAGCTCGCGGGGCTAATTACCAACAGGGGGCTAATTGCCAGCAGGGCGTTAAAGCCCCCCCGTCCTCCGTTCCTTATTCCCTCCCCTCCCGCGGCCCCGGCTGCGGCGGGGCGGCCGGCGCTGCCCCGGCCGGACGGCCGCGCTGTCCCCGCTGTCCCCGCAGGCCGGCTTTGTGCAAGCGGGCCGCGATTGGCCGTGCCGGCAGGGCCAGCCCCTTCCTGGCTGCCTGGCATGAATATGCACAGCCCCCCTTCCTCCTCCTCCTCCTCCTCCTCCTGCATGTGTGTGTGTGTGTGCGGGGAGCGGGGCTCCGCCAGCAGCGCCGCTCCAGCCATGTCAGCTCGGCTCCGCCTGGGCCCACCATGAGCCATGGCCATGTCTGCGAGCGCCGACGAGGAGGACTACGAGTCGGAGCCGGAGCCCGAGCCGGGGCCGGGGCCCGAGCCGGGGCCGGAGCAGGTCCGGGGCGGGCGGCGAAGTTTGCAGCAGGAAGGGAGGGGAGGGAGGCCGGGCCGGGCAGCGCCGAGCCGCGCCGCGCCGCGCCTGCAGCGGGGACGGGGAACAATGTGGGGTCGGGAGCGGCCCCGGCCCGGCCCGGGGCAGCGCCGCCCGCTCTGGGGCTGCGCCCGGCGGCGCCGTGGCTGCGGGCGTGCCCGCGGAGCGGGGCGCGGGAGCCTCCCGCCGGGGGCCGGCCCGGGGCGCACGGCCTCGCCCGCCCTGCGCGCCCGGGGGCAGCGGGAGTTCGGCACCTCCGAGGGCCCCGCGCCGCTTCAGGGGCGAACGCGCTCGGAGCGTGTGATTGTTCCTCTCGGGTGGGGGGTGTGTGTGTTCCCTGTCGCTTCCAGAATTGTTATTTTTTTATTTCTTTTTTTTTTTTTTATTTTTCTCTAATAAGATTCCTCAAATAGCTGAGAGGGCTGCAGGAGTTTAGGGGAGAGTCTGATGCTGAGCCTGGCTACCTTGTCTTAGTTTGATTTATAGCCAAAATCTCCTTTCTGTTCCCAGGGATGAGGGATGTAGAATAAAGAGAAGGATGTGTGCTGAAATGAAAAGAGAACTTTTATTAATACTTCCAGGGTTTATTCTCTGAAGGTGGTGGTGGTTGGTGGCTTTTTTTTTCTTGTGGGAGAAGGAGAATAAACTTTTTAAATTTATGAAGTAATCTGTAAAAAATAATCCAGAACACGTGTTCTAGATTGTGTATTTTACTCTCTAAGAATTGCCTAAGCAATTAAAAATGTACCAGGAATAGAATTAAACACATGTATGCAATTTAAACATAAACTTGATAGTTTTGTTCATAACTCAAGGTGTTTTGCTCTTTAAAATAGCCTAATAATTTGCTTTTATAGACAAGTTTGTGTGTCGGCCGGGTGTTGAGTCTGTCTTCCAAAACCCGTTTTGTTTCTAATAATTTTATGATGTTTTGCTTCAAGAAAGCAGGGCAGAAAAAGAGTTTGGACTGGCAGTGGTGGTGTGCCTTGGGTGCTCCCCGGGGATGGCAGTTCTGGTGTGGAAACCTGAAGAGAGATGTTAATGTGCTGCACTGGCCTGGTGTAGTGTCAGTCCAAGACCCTAAGCCAGGTCTTCGATGAGTAACTTTATTAAGCCTTTACTTAATTCTGCAGATTGTGTGAATGTGCAGGCCTGCGCTGCTGCTCGATTTGCTGCTCAGCTCCTGGACCTGGTAGTTAAAATGTCCCAGCCCCCTTCCTTTTTCTTAAACTTTGTCCCACGCCAGGCCTTTTCCATTTGCTTCTCTGTCTTGGTGTGATTACTGTAGGCTTTTTTTAAAAGAGCTAATCATTAGGAGAGCAGATTGGTCTCAGCTGCGTTGTACCAGCTGTGAAATCGCTACTGGAGGTGCTAGTCCTTGCTGGATGAATTTGGAAAGTTGGTTACATTCTGGGATTCTTCAGCTCTTCTAAAACCTGAGGTTTGATCGTGTTTTTATATCTTAATAGTTTAAAACAAAAATTAATGCAAGAAAGCAGGGATCCTTCCCGTGGGATTTCTTAAAAGGCTTGGTCTGAACCTAAATTATAATGCTGTGGCCTACGTAGCAAAGACCTGTGGAGTGTGTTTCTCTTTGTTCAGAGCTGTTCCAGTGGTAAAACCCCTCTCATGAGTCCAACTGTATTTTTGTACAAGCCTGCTTTAACATGTGTAGTTATTATATTTTTCTACACAGGATACGTCAAATCGGTATCACGTAGCTTTTCTACCGCGATAGTCCCTGGTATGTAACCGGTGAAAGGCTTCAGCTCTCCAGGTGTAGTTGAACAGCACAACTTCAGTGCCTAGGTATGAGCTGCAGTTTCTGTCACTCAGACTTTCTTCTGACTTTCATTCCTCTTTTCCTAGTCTGTATCTAAACTGAGAAGGCAAAAAGGCTGTCAGGTTTCCCAGCACGAGAGCAGATAGGATTTACTGCGCTTGCAGTAGTTGCAGTCAGCAGCGGGGCTCTGGGAGCGTGTGGGTGCCTGAGCGTGTGTCCCGCCTGGTGCTGGCCATGGGGAGGGCTGCCTGCTGCAGCCCACCAGCCTTGCTGGATCGCTTGGGGTGGGAAGAAATTAAGTTTCTGACTGTGGAGCTTAACTTCAGCATGTGTAAACAGAGAAAAATGCTGCTGGGTGGGGGTAGAAGGATTTGTCCTGAAGTAGTGGTAAGAAGAAAAGCTACATTTGCACAAGGTGCCTCAAGTCTGGATAACTTACTGGTATCTTTCTTTTTAAGAGCTCCTACTTTGGATGCAGCTTATCTACAAAAGCATATTTCTGCCAGTATATCTTATTCCACCCCTCCGGCCTAACTTCTACCTCCTTACCACCAGAGGAAAATAAACAGGGGCACTTGCACTGGCACTGACGTGCCTGTTTATCACACCCTGAACGACAGCTATGCTGGCAGAAAAGCTGCTGGAGCATCACTAATGCCCAGATGAACCTGTGAGGTATAAACTTTTCTATTTACTTGTGGGAAATTGATCTGTTTATTCAGTAGTGGTGCTCCATGTGGTCACCAGGAACTACATGGCTTGTTGCAGGGGAGGATGAGAAAGTTTGTAGGTATGAATTAGAGGAGATAATGGCCATGAACATCTGGAGAGGACTAATCCTGTTTAGGGATGGCTGGGCTTGAAAAAGTTTCACCGCCTTCCCTTTCCCTCTGATGCTCCTTACTTAATGGGTGACCTTGGATTTGTCTTGCAGGACACCTCCACCCTGGCAGGAGCGTGTGCTGCTGATGTGACTCTTGCTGTCACTGCTAGAGGAAAACAACTGTACTAGTGTTTGCACGTGCAGACTTCTGGGCAGATACTCTTTAGTCAGGCATGTTAGGTTTGTGGTGTTGGCTTGTGCTCTTCAGCTAGTACAGCTTTTAAGGATGTCGTTGGCATCTGTGATTTTTGCTGCCTTAAGCTAGCTACCCCTTCATCCCCACTGAATTCCTGCAGTCACATCATCCTGTCCTCTCTTCTTCCTCTGAAGTTCTTCCTTTGACAAGGGTTTCTGTTAACTGTTGAAAAGATGTGTTTAATCCTGAAGAATTGTTGACGTGGTTGTGATTATCTGGTGCAAGATAGGTGTGTGTGTGTAACAGGCTGTCAGCCTGCCAGGCAGTTTAATGGCAGCCCCCCTATTTTAGGATTAATGTAGAGTTGATGATGGGGTCTATTTTGGAGACCTCTGCTAAAATGACTTTGGTGGATCTCAATCCAGGGCATTGGTATGTGTTGCTGGTCTACGCCACTGCTGGTAATTGTCAATTTGACTGGTTTTCTTAGCAGGAAGGCCAAAACTGCATGCCTAGAGTTGGACGCTAGGAGAGGAACGTGTCACTGGAGCTGTTCAGGACAGTGTTGGCCCTGGGCAGGGAGCCTTGTCCTCCATAACTTCCACTCTGTCTCCTCTTACAGGAAGAGGCAAGGAAATAATTGACCAGAAACCTTTGCTGTGGGACCCTGCAGGCTTCTCCAGTGCCCAGTATCGGCTCATGACCTAGCATGTTTAGGGTGGTGTTTTAGCTGACAACGGTTAGGAATTGTGGGTCAATGTGCTTTGTTTTTTTCCTCTAGTGTTTATTTATCAGATGTTTATAAAGAAATGACTGGTAATTAAATTTGACTGTTCTAATTCTATTAAAACAATTGTATTGGGTTGCAGTGGCATATAACGGTCAAAGTGCAGGACTGGCACCCTGGAAATCCTGGGCCCTCATCTTCTGATGCTGATACTGCATCAGTTTGACTTCGTAAAACTGCTGCAAATCAGAATAAGCGGAACCTGTTCATGTGTTACTGAAGGAAATCACCCAATCTTGCAAATGGAAGGGATAGATTTATGTGGCAGAGCACCTTGAAGCAATGAACACTACACATGTAAGATGCGTTAAATCTCTCCAAGACAAGTCAATGGATACATAAGATGTTCAGATTGTACTTGGTTAGGAAGTGAAGTGCTTCAGGGTCTTGCTGAGCTCGCCACGTGATAAGCCCTTCAGAAGGGCACTGCGTATGTCCCTGGATTTTTCTCGGAGATGTTGAGTCTGAAATAATCGTATGGTGCCGCTGGCAGCAGTTTAAGCAGGTCACTGAAGCTGAGTGGTGGAATAAGGCCCACACCCAGGTAAAGGCCACTTGCAGAAGAGCTTGTTTCTAGGCTGCAGGCTGTGTCAGCCTTTCTTTTAGGACCAAGACCACCTCCTTCTTGGACTCGGTTGCAGGGTCAGCTGATCTTCCTCTCCAGAGCAGAGGAGTTTGTATGTGAAGTTGCCTGGTGACAACTCCAACAGAGCCGGTTGGTGTTGGGATAGCAGTTGGGTAACATCAGCACCTACTTAATGATGCATTTAACAGCTGATAGCTCGTGAACTGTTGTCTCCAAAGCCTGATGCTCTTGGTATTTTTGTTTACCTGAGGTCTTTCCAGTTATTCTTTGCAACTGTGAAGGTTAGAAGTCTGTTGCTGTAAACATCAGTTGTTTCTGTTGTAGTAAGAGTTGTGCTGAGGGCAGAGGCCCCGTGGTGCCTCTGCTGCTTCTGACCCTGGTGATGGTGGGTGACTGTTTGGTGACTGCCGAGCAGGTGAATGACATGGTGAAAGTGTGTTAAGGTACCTCTAAGTAGGCAGTGAAAATTTCCCAGCAGCCAAATGCTTGTCCATAGCCAAGATAAACTAATGTTCCCAGTAGTGACTATTCCAGGTAGTGTTTCCCAGGGGCTTGTTTAGAGTTGGAAGTGTCATACCTGGGCTTGTTCCCAGATCTACACAGCCTGGTTGAAAGACTTGAATTGCTGGTGACCACCCCACCCAGTCCTGTAATTGTTGTCCACCTGGAGCGCTGTTGAATTCGATGGGGTTTATAGGAGCTCAGCACTTCTGAAAACCAGGTTGGCAGTTTGTCCCCTTTCATGTCTGAGGAGTGGGCATGTTTAACCGCTGTGGTGTGGGAGGGTGATCCCAAAATCATGATTTGTAAATGCCTTGTAGTTCACAGTGTTTGATGGCCTAAGTTTACTCCCAGTACCCATGTGCTGTAGAGGCCGTGCTGTGTCTGCTTCAGGGGCAGGAGTAGGTTACCTTTGTGTGTTGCGTAGCAGTAGTAAGGGGGACAAAAAAAACCCCACGAAACACAAAAGAAGAAAACAACTAGTAGTAACATGCCTTGGTTTAGGGCGCTGTGCAAGTCCACCAGCTTTCTAGGTTTCAGTGTAATAGAGGTAGGTATTTAGTATATTAATCCTAATATGTTTCAGCAACTGCTTGCCCAGCCTTCGTTAGGAGCTTGGGAGAGTGGTTGTCATCACTTCAGCATCCTCCTACCCCTCTTTTGAAGACTCTTGCTGCGGCCAGAGAAGTATGGGCACAGTTTCTATGGAGGTGATGGACAACATAGAGGATTGCTTGTGATATTATTTCAGGCTGGCTCTCTCTCAACTCCCTGGTTTTTGTTGTAAGATTTAAGAAAAAAAATCTCTTCAAGTTTGGTATAATCTTTCTTTTCTTGACAGTTCTCAGAGGTGGTTGCTGGGGACTACAGAGTCAGCAGGCACAGGTTGGGCTTGAGGGTCTCAGCTCATCTCCTTGGGGAGGGAGGTGATAGGATCTGCTACACAGGTGGGAGATGATGTTGGTCCAGAGCCTAGTTTAGGGCTTAGTGTGTCACCCAGTCCTGAGCTGGAGACCGTGGAGCTGCTGTTTGCTGGGCACTGTGGTGAACCCAGGTTAAGGAATCCTGCCATCCCCTGTGACTTGCTCATTATTTGCAAGACAGGTACAGAGAATTGTGCTAGGAGGGTGGCAAATTGTAGTACAGAGATGGGAACAGGAGCTGGGAAGGAAATCTTTATGTAGTTTTGCTACCAGGGCTGGTACGTTGTAAAACTGCAGTCTGAGCTGGAAATCCTGCAGCATCTCTTCGCTAACATCGACCTGGAATTTATCTGGCTGTCTGCCATGTGCTAAATAAACCCCAAGTCATGTTGGAGGCTCCTTCTACCCCCTTGAATCCCAGCCCCTTTCTGGGATAGCAACCCACAGGCCAGATTTTCTTCTGTGGAGCTTTTCAAACAACCACTTTGGAGCCCCTTGAAACTAGATACTAGTGGGAATTCCTGCAAGGCCTCTCTAGCCTTGCTGGCTGCGAGATCCTGGAGTGAAAACGTGGCTTGGATTGAGGATTGGTTGGTTGATGAATTAGTACAAACCTAGCTAGTACAATTGCTTGGATTTCCTAACGAGCAGTGAAGAGGTCTGGGTAGGTAAGTAATGTTACATGCAGTGAGATCAGAGGTCTACACCTCTGCTGTCTGCTGCGTGGTGGTGATTTGTAAGGAGATCTGAGTTGTGTGATGTGGTCTGGCCTCAGACTTGTTCTTGTACCTTCACCTTCCTGCCTCTTTTTCTTTTTTTTAGGATTCTCAAATTCTGTGTTCGAGCAATGCCTTCTTACTGCTTGCATCTTTGTGGTGTCCTGGTGCTTAAGATGCTGTCCTCAGAATTAGGACTTGGCTCGTATTACAGTGTCAGAATCAGGGGTTGTCTTTCAGCTGGAAAAGTACCGAGTTTGATTTTTCCTTGAAAGAGATTGCATTTTAAAAAGATCATTCTGATGGTGTTGTAACTGCTTTTTGTCTTCTTAAAAATCTTAGTCATGTTCAAACCTAGCGGGAAAGAGTTGGATGCTCATTCAGACTCCTCCACATGCTGTTGGCAGAGGGGAGCTGCCCAGGAGGTTGTATATATTTTGGTTTAACTTGTTCCCACTGATGTCTAGCCTTTGGTTGGTGTCTCTTGCTTCCCTCGCTAGTGGAAGGAGACTCCGATAGGGAGAAAGGAGGAGTGATTCATGCTGAGGAAGAAAATTATCTCTTATCTAAGTTGCCTCTAAGCCAGTCCTGCCGGAGCTGACTTTATCCTTGAGAGGCTGAAAAGTTGGTCTAAAAGTAAATATTTATTCTTTAGTGTCTGAAATTGATCCGAAATCCAGGTGTCTGGTGCTGTTGCCGATGGGAAGAAACGTACACTTGTCTGTGTTCACACAACACAGTGCGAGTCAACCTTCACGCAGAACAAAAACTGTTCTGGAGGAACATAATTAAAAACTTGCTGAAATCTGTGTAACATCATCGACTAAGCGATGTTTTCTCCCACTTCGGTTAGTAGGTCTGTGGGAAAGAAGGTAAGAGGTCTCGCTCCTGGCTTCTCTGCTCTGCCAGCACTGAGGTTCCTGGGATGGAGACTGTTAAAATGTCAGCGCTCTTCTGCATCTTAAGACAGACACCGGAGCTTTGCTAAGTCAGTTGGGAGGAAGTTCAAATACTTGGCAATGTGGCTTTTTTTTTCAGGGTTGTATAGTGGGATACTTAGGGAAGCTTTTGTAGTACCAAGCAGAATGTTTGCATACCCTTTCTTTTAAAAACTTCAGTGGAAATTCTGCATGGCTTTCTATAGCCCACCTGCCCCTGCCTTGGTGATTGCCCAGAATTCAGCAGGAACAGAAAGTGAAACTGGCTGGTCTGTTGGTCATATGCTGAGATGTGCAGAAAGTGGAAAAATTGTATAAATGCTAAACCAGATGAGCTTTGCAATCCTATTATTATCATCTTTATGGAGAAAACTGTCAGTGGTAAGAATGAGCCAAGCCAATTCTTGCATAATTAGCCCCATACAATTATATGGTATTTAGCGATGTTTGGCTTGAGCTGTAAGTTCTTGTGTTTAACAGGGAGTTTGTGATGAGAACATGGAATTTAGATATCCAGAGTGAATATGTTGCAGTTAACCTAATCATTTAAACTATTTTCATGCTCCTTCAGCTTTTGTCTTAAAGGTCATTGAAATCTAGACCTGGGATGCCCTTTTTAGCCTCTGCACAGCATCAGTTAGTGTTCTATTTTTGAGCACTTGCTAGTATTGGATACGAGGGGAGCTACTTTGGAAGGGTTTTGTAGTATTTGTGGTTTATTTCCTACTTTATCACTTGGCAGTAGTTCATACTCTCCTGCTTTTTAGGGAGATTTCTGTGGCTTGAGCCATTGCTGCTGACTGTTTCTCTGCTGTACCTAAGCTCATAATTACTTTTACTACCTCCTTGGATTCTTCCACTTCCAGCAGAGGAAAGTAAACCTCCTGGCTTAACCTGAGCACAGTCCTAAGATCTCCCTAGCCCAGAGCTCAGCAGTGGCACAGATCATCGCTTGACCTCAGCCAAGCACGTCGCTTGGGACTTGTCCTGTATTGAGTTGTACAGAAATGGATTCTCCCTGCCCTCCTGTTGAAGTGGGCTTGCTATAGATTTGGGATCTCTCATTTATGCCTTGGTTTCTTTGTCTTTTTACAATGCTTTTTTTTTTTTTTTCTTGAAAAGGTAATGGAACTCCTTTAGCTATAAGAGTGATCGTATGCATCTGCTGAGTATTACCCATCTGTGTATAGTACTGATACATCTGTCAGTTTTACATCTAAGGTGTATACAACTCCTGTCCAAGGAAGTTCTGTGGTTTAGACGGTAAGTGGGAGGTGTGATTAACCTTGTGTGTCTGGCTCTTTCAGAACAGGGCAGTTGGACGGCCCAAAGGGAAACTGGGCACTGCTTCTGCAGTAAAGCTCGCAGCTAATCGGACAACCGCTGGAGCACGTCGGAGGAGGACGCGATGCCGCAAGTGCGAGGCGTGTCTGCGGACAGAGTGCGGCGAGTGTCACTTCTGCAAAGACATGAAGAAATTTGGAGGACCTGGCAGGATGAAACAGTCCTGCATCATGAGGCAGTGTATCGCAGTAAGTGTACCTGTTGCTGCAGCTTGTTTGGAGATTTCTTGCCTATATTTGTCTCCTGATGACAAGGGGTGGAACTCCGCTCTGGGTAGTCTGTAAAGTGCATCGGGTAATCCAGTGTAATCCCTGCTCTCTTGGTTCAGATCTCTTCTTCCACCACCCCTCCCCCAAATCTTAAACCAGAATCCTCCTAAAACTTAGTAGCACGGCTTTCATTCTCAGTAATATAGAAGGTAGATGTAGAGACTATCAGGACACCAGAAATCGGGACTCAAATCACACTGAAATTCTGGAATTTGGGGGAGATGGGGAAGAGTGGGAAGCTGTGATTCAAAGGGAAGAGAGGCCTGTTTGGTTTGGATCTCTGAATTTCCCAAGAAAAGCTGACTTGCAAGTGTCTTTACCATCTTAACTACTTAACCAATTTAACATATGGAGAAATCTTTGACTGGCATCCTCCAAGATTCTGGCGTTGGTGACCCCAGCCCCAGGCTACTTGAGATCTTAATTTCTATTTGTTTGCTCTTACCTATGCATATAGGAGGGATCTGATCCAGATGAGCCAAAGGGCTGTCAAGCCAGGTGCTTGTCTTCCTCGGGGACAGGAAATGGCAGTCAGGGGATGAGCATCAGAGCAGGGCAAGCAGGCAGTCGGATAGTTTCCTGGGCTCCTGTGATACATTGCTTAGAAGCTTCTTGAGTCATAAGTGATAGCTTTGTATTTAACAAATATTGACAGATTAATCTTCCATTAAGTTGTCTGAGCACCTTCTGAATCGGTTTCTTTCATACTGACTGTCATGGAGCTTCTTCTCAGGTCTCATGTCTGCAGTGCCCCCATTCAAGGGTAAAAATTAGCTTTAGTTTTTCTCTTAATTCTTTGGGAGGTCTTGTTTATGCTGTTATTAAGGGTTTGGTTTTCTGTTGTTTTTTTAAGGAAAGGAATGTTGTTTATAACTGAAATATCACCCCATCTATACTGATTTCTCTCTAACTCTTGTTACAGTTCCTTTCACTTAGTTGGGTTTTTTTTTTCTTAAATTCTGATGAGGAAACTGAAGTGGAGGCATTAAATGACTTGGTCTGACACTGATACAGAACTGATAAGCGCTTAAGGTTTCCAGTAGTTGCTCCTAGTGGCTCACTCCATGTCCTGTTCTAAGCCATGCACTGCTCTTGACATAGAGGACTGGATTCAGCTCTGCTGGATCTTTCAGTAAAGTACATAGAATATCTACCTTTCCGCAGAGTGCTTTTGCAGCTCAAGTGTCTTTTCTTTGAACACTTGATTTCCTGGAGTGTGGCATGAATTGAACAGCATGGATGAAGAATTTATTATTCTCCAGGGGGAAGAAATAGTGAAATCATGCTGCCTTTTTAGTGGAGGGATTAAATTAGGGCTGCAGTGCGCTTTCTTGTCCTGACTGATGAAGGAAACTTTCATACCAAGTTATTTCACTCTTGATACACAGATGAGCCTTTTGGACATGAACTGGGTTCTCTCTGGCTGAGTGTAGTTATCTCATCCCCTTTCTTCTAATGAAGAAATATTTTTCTCCTTGGTACCTGCAGTTTTATTTCCAGGAGCTGTGGTTAGAGTACAGGTCTTGGTAGCCAGGGTACTCTGATTCCTTGTCCCACCCTTGTGTGCATCTCTGCCCTTTGTAGATTCCCATTGGTATAAATAGAAGAGGGACTATCACAGACTTTCTTAGACCAGCAAAAGCACAGAAAATCAACAAGTTGAACTGTTGTAACTTTTAATGGTGCTTTACATTTCTATAAGCAATCCTGTTGTCTTCACTCTTGTTCATTATGTTCTCTAACAATTGCAGTTGTAGTATATTATGGTACCTATCCAACAGCTTCCAGCCAAAAAAACCCCAAAACACCAAAGCAAGGCTCTGTGGAAGTAATGATCCCTACAGTTCTGGGATTGTGCTTTCCTCTGGTTTAATAACATTGACAATATTAACTAGACACAGACTTTCATTAAAATCAGAAGCCTTAAGAGAGCCTGTACGGAGAACAGGAAGCTCCTCTGCATCGCTAGTTCGATCAAGAAAGGAAACAGGAGTGCCTGGGACACTTTATGCAGCACTGAATAGGTGTGAAGGGAGTGTGGGGGCTCTGTGCTGGGAGGACGAGTTGTGACAGCATGGCTGTGGGACAGGGCTAGTTGGGGCACAGAGGAGATTCCCTAGACACCCTTGCTCCCAGCAAAAAAGTTGTACTGCTCCTGGAATGTTTGGTCTTGTGTGTGGGTATAAATACGTACCATGCGGGAGATAGGACAAAACAAGTGGACAGAGCTCTTACAGCTCTGGACAGCTTAGCTTTACTCTGGTTTACCTGCTGGTGGAATGGGATCCTGGGGATTCCTGTTTTGTGCTTGGAGGGAGGGTGGGAATTAAATAGCATTAGCAACTCTTAAAATGGAGCATGGGTAAGTACTGAGATGAGAAAGCAGGAAAGTGTTGCTGTAGCTAATGTATCAGATGTTGGTGTGTGGGGCAGCACACTGTACTCTGTAATGGCTTAGTATAGCTAGCTTTTTCCCTACCTGAAACTTGCCGAAGGATGCACTGTTGCTGCATAGGTTTGGTTCGGTGTGCGAGTATCCACTTACAGATTTTATTTGCTCCATCTATGAGAGATCCGTGCTGTGAAGAGCCACATCTCTGCCTCTGGCTACTTAATAGTTAAGGATTTGCAACCTAATCGATTACATTTCACATTACAGCCAGCATCTTATGAGGATCTTCCTTTTCTTTCCTGTAATGAGTCTTATACCTTATTGCCACAAACCAGAAGTTTGTTCCTCATTAGCACAAAGGTAGCTTTTTAATTAGACTAGCATTCAGTGCTTTGACATGGGTGACAGATACGTAAGATGCTGCGGTTCCCTTTCTGCCTCAGCAAAAAACGGAAAAAAAATCAGTGCGCTTCTCACTTGTGACACTTGCAGGAGAGGAATTCTCTTTTTAAGTGTCTGTGCAGTGCTTTTTGCAATGCTTAGGTTGGGAGCAGGGCCCTAGGTAATAGACTGTCAGTCAGAAATAGGTCTGTTCTTGGTTCTGTTGTGGGCTTGCTGTGAGACCTGGATTGGGTCCCATAACATCTGTCTGCCCTGCTTGTAGAATAGGGGAGCTGCCAAATTGCTAGTCAGATTGTGAAGCTTAATGGATGTGAACAGTGATGTCTTAGGTTGCTTCTTTTCCCTCCCATTGTACACTAGTGAAGTGACTTGCATGCCAATGTCTGTGTCAGCTCGCAGATTCACAGGACCCACCAAAAAAGCATTTTCGTCCGTCCCTGGGATGCCCCATGAATCTATGTTGCTACAGGGATGGCACTTTAATTCCATGAAATGTCCTGTGATGCTTGGTCTGGGTACCCAGCTCTGGTTGTTACCAGTTTTTCTTGCCTTTGTTGCTCTGCTGGGCTGGTGCCTTCAGCAGTTTGCACAATTAATCCTTATTTATCTCCTCTTTGAAATGAGGATACTGTAAATGCACATTGAGTTCTTCTGTTTCCATATGTCTTCTGTGTCCTGATCAAGACTATTTTCTGATACGTGTAAACAGCCGGTGTTGCCTCATACTGCTGTGTGTCTGGTGTGTGGAGAAGCTGGGAAAGAGGACACTGTGGAAGAGGAGGAGAGCAAGTTTAATCTCATGCTAATGGAATGCTCCATTTGTAATGAAATAATACACCCAGGATGCCTTAAGGTGAGTACAAGGATGTGATACATGTTGGAAACAAAAACTGGATTAGTTATCACCTTAATGTAAAAGTGGTGCACAGAAATTAGAAAGCTTTCCCATGTTTGTCTTTGGAAACTTAAGCGAGCAGAGAGTTGGTGTGAGAAACAGGGTGACAGCCATGGCACACGCGGTCCTGACTGGCAGGCGGGGATCCTCTGATGTAAGCAGAGACTCTTGCTTTGGACAGCCTCCAAAATGTGTGTGCATGCAAATGTCTTGTGGGTTTTTGTTTTGTTTTTCTTTCTTTTTAGCTTCTTGTTTAAGGAAGTGAGGAGTTTCAGTTGGGACGGGAAGCTCAAGAGGACAGAGAAGTCTGCCTGTGCCTTTGGATGAGTTAGTCATGATCCCTGTAGCGATAGCTCCGTCCTGTGTCCTGCAAAGTACAAACAAGTAGTTCGCTGTTCGTGTCTGTCCAGGCACAGATGTGCCAAGCAGGTGGCTTTAAAGATGTCATGAGCAAATGTTGCAGTAGGAAGACTGCAGCTTTAGAGAGCAAACTGATTTCAGGCTGCGGGAGTGCTCACCCTTGGCTGACTTGAGTTCTGTGAGCAGCTATATTCTTGGCTGGTAACAAAAGTGTCGTTTTGGGCATATCTTTGTGTATGAGCATTTCGAAGCCTCCTTTCTCCAGAGCTGGTTTGTTTCAGCTGATCAGCCATTTCCTGTTGCTGATTTGTTTATGGTTAAAGTGATTTGCCAAAGCAAATGTATTCTGACACACCATGCCCCAGAAAGCAGCTTTTGGCCCTTCTGGGATCTCTGGGAGGAGAGGTATGTTCCTTATGCAGGCCTGGGGTGATGCTCTCCTCGCCTTTTATTTTTCTTGCGCTGTACGAGTACTGCACCAAACTATGCGTCACTTATTAGAGCAGAAAGTAGGTAGCTGGCAAACCAGAACTGTGGCTGTCTCCTTGCTCTGTGAAATTGGTGCTCACAGCTCCTGCCACAGATGGGCTCCGAAAGGGAGCTTTGCTTGCTTGGCTCTGCTTGAAACGAGGCTTCGGGGGCTGGTAAAGCAGGGGAGGGAGCTGCTCATTTTCAGAGGTACCTCAGTTTTGGCGTGTAGCTGCTGCTTTGCTATTCCAGTCCTTCCTGAACGTGCCCTGCGCTCCCTCATCTCTTGCTTTGCAGTGTCAGTGACACTTCATGGCTGACTCCAGAGGACACGATTGTTGTCTAGTGGCAGTACAAGTATTATTTCCCCTCCCTATACCGCAGCTGGGACTAGTTGCACAGGATGTGGGTCAGATCTGTGAAATCAAGCAAGTGATGTTTGTTCTTTTATGTGTGTGTGGTGTCCTGAGTGCTGTTTTGGTAACTAGGAACAATGTTGCTTTGGGTCTTTCTGAAAATTAAGCAGTGGGACATGTACGGTGTGTCTTGTATTTTAATTTCTCAGTGCTTCTGCTGGGATGGAATGCTGGGGTAACTGGTACTGTTTATTTACTGAGACAAAAAGGCACCGGTAGTATTTCAGAATTGTCATGGAAGGTGAGATGAGATGAGACTATGCACCAGGGAACAGCAAAAGGAAAATGGAGCCTCTTCCTTGATTCCCTCCTTGCTCTTTATTCCTAGGTTCCATGATTTTCTGAGACAAAAATCTATTGCTGTGTTTACATGTTGCTTGAGCCCTTGACATGGGCTTTAAGCCCAGAGGATGGAGCCCATAAATAGCCCTTGTGGGAAGAGCCTTTGAATGCAGACGCAGCCCCAGGGCAGCTGTTCCGGCTGTCCACCAAGAGAAGGTCCCTTCCTGTCCTACTTGGTAAATAGGCAGTAGTACATGTGAACTGTCAATCATCTGCAATTAAATGTCTGGCAAATGTATTTTTGGGTGAGACTGGAATAAACTGGATCAGTGAAGGAAGGAGTGTCCTTTCCTGACTTATTCCCATGTGAAGTGAATTCCCTCCAAGATGCATCTCCGAAGCTTGTGGAGTAGTTTGGCACATGGCTACTTTGTGCTCCAGCGCAGGTTGTTCCTGGTTTGAAGTCCATCCCCTTCCAGCTTCCTGATGTGGCTGTACATGTTTGATGTGTTTTCTCCATTAAAAAACTGTCAGAAGATGACCTCTTTGAGGAGATTAAGGGCAGCTCGGGTGCATCTGTGTGCTCTGACACACTCGCAGCCTTGAGGGGCTTTTGTGGGTGCCTCTTGCGGGGGGAGCCCTGGGTACCAGAGCATTAGGTGCTCCTGTTGGAACCGTGCTAAGGACAGCCAGGATGTTCCACGTATTGAGGAGTGTCATGGTGGAGTATCTGACATACTGCTTTCCTTGAAAATACAATACCAATGCAAATGCTCATTTTGCTGAAGTTTCTTACGTAAACGATCTTGGCGAGCATTTCGCAAGCGCAGCATTGTTTCCAGAGGGAGCTAGTGAGATTTTCAGGGGAATATTGCCTTTCGTTGTTAGAGTATTTGAGTTGAACCAACGCTGATGAATTTTTCTTGCTACATGCCAGATTGCTAGTAATGCTGGGTAGCACATGTGAGTGCAGTGTGTGATGGTGGTTCCTTAAGGAGAAGGGTTTTGTTTTCACTAATAGGAGCCTGTTCTTTTTCATCTTAGGTGGATATAGTGATGGAAAAGGTGAGTATTTAGGTGCCTTGTCAGGACAGCAGAAACACAAAGACCTTTTCCAGCACAGCTGCACTGCTGCCCATGGCTTCAGCCCAGGGGTGTCTCGCTGCCTGTACTGTTTCAGTCTTGGTGCTGCCAGAATTCATAGCTCTCTCTCAGCGATGTCAGATCAGCATCCTGGGGTCTCTGTATTCCTTAACAAGAAGACTTCACAGTAGCATAGTCTCATGTTTAGACTTTCTGAATTGCTGACCTCGTGCTGCAGGTACGTTTCTGAAGATGCCTCACGCTGTGGCTCAGACGCCCACCTGCTGTTTGTAGCAAACACTCAGAACTGGCTCCCACCCAGCCTGAAAGGCTTGGGACAGATTCAGTGGCAGGTTTGTGTGTGTCTAATTAGTTTGCTTACAGTTCCTCACATCTGTTCGTTTCCTTAAACTTCACAGAAGGGACAGAGCTGTAATGCTTTCCCTTCAGTAGCATTTGTTCTATATTCAGTGCGGGAAATAACTTGTTCCCAACTTGGGCTTGGGCCAGGAATTGTTCCCCTGAGGCAGAGATGTATACAACAGCTCCTGGAGTATCTTACACCTACCATGGGAAAGAAGGTTCAAAGGCACACAGTTGTGATAAAACCAGTATTTAAATTCTGCCCACTTCATTTACTCATTTATTAACTCCAGAAGACTTGCTGAGAGAGACTGACATGTCATCGCTCTCGCTAGATGGGGAAACTAGAATGGCTGCTGTCTGGCTCGGGAACTTGAGGAAGCAGTTCCCCTAAAACCAGGGCTTGATCCTGCACAGCTAGTGTGTCTTCTCTGAGCTGGGAGGAGAGGAGGAAATGTTTCAGAAACGTGAAAGATCTGCAGATCTTTGCCTCTGCCTGTTTCAGCAGCAGTCTCCTGCTACTGTGCTGCTGATGCCAATACCTAGCTATTTGTCTTGACCGGTAGCATGTCTTTGTTACCTACAATAGTAATAAATTAAACTTTTTTTCCCCCAAGGCTTATTTCTGAATATATAACTAAACCTTTAAATGTGAATGTGTCATCAGTGAGCATATGTGTTTGTGTGGAGGGTGTTTTTACCTTAGCTCTACATTTCATCCTCAGTTTCATTCACAGAAATGCCTTTTCAGAAACACCTGTCTCCTGTTTGGAAAGTAATGCGGGCTCCTGTATGGAAATTCAGAAACCAGCAGCTTTTCAACTGCGTAGGGCAGGACTGTGCTTTTATTGTAGTGTGACAACACTGAGTGTGCGTCTTCTTTCAAAAAGCAAAATGTCACAGTCTCTCAGAGGTAGTGAAGTAGTAAGCATTTCTCTTCCTTTACACTAGCTGGGTAACTGTGGGTGTGAGAAACCTTAAAAATGCCTTCATGTGTCCAGTTTTCGGAATAAAAGTGCCTGTGCTCTAGCTCACTTGGCAGCCGTCATTTTTATTGGCACATGGGCTTGAGGGCTTGGAGGCATGGGACTGCTAGTTCCGATCCATAAAGAAAAATATTTTAAGGAACACTTGATTACAGTGCAGGGTGCTCTGCTTCTAAAAATGCCGAGCAGTACTAATGTATGTGAGGATGTGTGTATGGGAAAAATCCCTTCTATTTAAAGATCAGACTGTTCCTCACTCTGGGGGGCGATAGGACAGGACTGAGCTTTTCACATAAGTGGTTTGGAAGGACATTTGGAGATGGTGTGATTGCAGTCCTGGGGTTTGGGTTGCATTTTTGGGGTGGGGTTTTGATTTTTTTGCAAGACCAGAATGTGCCCTGTATTAATTGGGATTGTCATTGACTTTCATAAAAAGTCCAGACCTGAACCCTTTGTCACATGCCAATTTGGCCAGCGTGCTTTCCTCCCCTGTTGACATCATCAGAAGGGTAATTGTGCAGGACTGCGGGCTTGCTCAGCACCAGCAGGATGGTGCAGCACCTGCCGTGATCTGGGTTTCTTTCCTGCAGGCATTGGGAGGGCAGCAGTCGATCAGAGAAAATTGAGCTGTACAAAATGCCTGTAGATGATCTACCTGTAGACTTTTGCAGCTTTTTGCAGGATGATTGTGAATTGAGTTGTGCCTCTCTCTTACCAGGTGAAGGAATCGGATGGTGTGGTTAATGATGAGCTGCCGAACTGCTGGGAGTGTCCAAAGTGCAACCATGCAGGGAAAACTGGAAAAGTGAGTTTAATGGGAATAAGTGGTACCGGAATGAAATATAAAATCTCAAGCATTCCCTCTGGCTTGTAAATATAGTCTTACCCAACACCAGCTTTTGATTTTGTGCTTAATTCAGTTGAGTTGAAGGAAATAAGATGATGGCTTTCTCTTCTTTAATAATTTTTGTATTCTTGTTCCATATACCAACACTTCCCCCAAAACCTGGGGAATATTTGGGTTAGTTCTGTGCACTGCTGCATGTTAATTTCTAATGTGAAAATACTTTTTTTTTAAAAAAACCCAACCAAAATCCAGAAGCAATTATGCAAAACCTGAAGTGTCTGTTGGAATTAGTGAAACATTATTTCTTTGCAAACTGAAACAAACACTGCAAGTGTGTACTTCCAAAAATAACTTTATGAAGGTTGAAACTACTTTACGCTAACTCTTTGCTAATCATTTTGTCTGTTACAAAGTGATCAACCCACCCGTGTTGGAGGCAACTTAGGTAAAGAGCTGAGAAAGGCGTAAGATATAAAGTTTGTTTGTGTTTTGTGTCTCTTTGGCGTACAAGCAAAAGCGCGGACCAGGATTCAAATACGCATCAAATCTCCCAGGCTCATTGCTGAAGGAACAGAAAATGAACAGAGACAATAAGGAAGTAACAGATGCTGCAAAACGGAAAGGAGATTGTGAAGAAACTCCCAGGCGGAAATCGGAGGAACATTCCAAAAAGACTCAAGTTGACTCAATACTGAGGAGAAAGTCAGACGAAGTGCATCTGTGGAGGAAAAGGAAATTTGAGAAACCCCAGGAACCCACTATGAGAAAGCGGGTATGACAAAACACTCTTTTCATGTACTTACACAGATGCGCGTGGGCTGGTTGGGGCTCATGTCTCTTGCCTTCTGGCTTATAGCTCATCTTGAAATCCCAGATTGTTACAAAAGAAACTGCGATGTTTTACCTTCCTTTCTGAAAACTGCTAGTCTAACAGGACAGTAGTTTGAACAGCGACACTCAGGTTGATGTTCAGAGGCCGAAAACACTGGGCTGTGGCTGTTGTTTTACTCAAAATACTGGAAAACCCACTTTAACTGAAAAGTCCTTACAAGATGCTTCGAGTAGGAACAAGGTGGAAATCAATTTTTAATGGAAACCTTTTCATCTTTATCCACTTGGTGGCGCATGGCAGCTTGTTTTGTGGCTGATTCAAGGATGTACAATACTCTTAACCCATCAGAGGACCTTTAGAAATGACATCTTCTGTAGCCTGCAGAGAGGAGGAGCTGCTCACAACAGCAATATAGACAGCTTTTCCCTGAATTTAACAGTCAAAGCTCTCGGGCCAGGCAGGGAGACTCTGAATTGTCTTGTGGATTGTAAAATACATTGCTTGGATATACAGAAATGTTGATTTGCAGAGGTAGAAATAAGGACCTAGCTTTAATGTCTCTCATGAGTAAATGGCTGATGGCTTTAAAATCAGAATCGGCGTCTGGTTTTGTATTGCACGTGTAGTTCATGAGGAGTGGCAGTCAGTCTGCCCTGTGAGGCTTGACAGGGGGAGTGCTATGGTACAGTAAATGTAGGGATTGAGGTTGCTTTGGTGGAATGAGAGAGCAAAATTCACGATACCAGTTTATGCGTATCTGCCTTCTGGCCATGCTTTCCTTTTCCCATCCCTTTGGACTCACTGCAGTGTTTATGGATGGCGTGAATTGCTTCATGAAAGCCCCCCAGTACATGCAGAAGGCACTGTGGATCACCAGAACCTTCATCAGACAGCGCAACAAATGCATGTTTTGGGGTTTACTTTTCTTTCTTCCAACAGCTAAAACTTGGAAAAGAAGACAAACTCTTGAGGAAGAAGGTACTTTGCTGTTTTAATACATGTTTTCTCAATCCCTTTTAATCCCCTCTCCTCATGTGAGCTGAATGGTGAGCCAGTTTCTCTACAAGTCATGTCCTTGTGTCACTGCAGGCATTTTTATTATCACATTCACATCTTGAAATTACAGAATATCTCTCTTATGGAAACCTTTACGCTCCAGGATAGTTTAGCTGCAGGGTCTGGTTTTATATTTTCTGTTCTGGTGTCCCATATTAAAATACAGCAGCAAGCTGTGTTTTGATGAACGAAGGAATAAAATCCTGTTTCTATACCGATGTTTCGCTCTTCCTGTGTGGTTGAATCTTGCCCCTGCCACAGCCCCTCAGCAGTCCGTGCCACAGCACATCCCTGGAGTCCTCCGCTGACACCCCAGGGAGCCAGGGCTGACCTGGCACGCAAGTCCTGATTACCTCTCGCAATCTGGCATGGTAACAGAAGTCCGATACCTTTAAACTAAGCACTCGTCAGTACCCTGTGTGAAGGATGCTGCAAGCTGACAGTAGTCTGTTGTAATTTTTTTAGTCAAACCTGTCATTAACTTACTGTGACCTCTCCCTTTATATGTTAATTTGAAGCTGATCAGGTGATCAGCTTTCTCGGCTGTGCACCACAGTCTAAAGCATAGGAGGACATCCTTGATCCAATTAGTTTATTGTGAAAGCATAAACCTTCTGATAGAACAGGTGTGTTCACAGCAGTTCACCTTTTCTTGCCAGTCTAGATCTCTTCTTATTAGAGGTATTTCATTTTAACAGTTGGTGGCTCCTTTCTTGCTTGTAGTGATCAGATTAGACTTGAAGTCTTCCCTGGTCTTAGTTTGTACGTCTCCTACGCTTCTATCTGGTGTGCATCAAAGAGAGATTTGATTAATGCAAGCAGGTGAAGTGCAGTTTGCTGTTGTGACCGGGGCAGGGAAGAAGGTGCCAGTGAACCCCTGTCAGCCTGCGTTGCGTTGGAGATCGTGTCAGCGTGAGGTCTTGTCAGGCTAGCGGTGTGTCAGACCTGCCACATTCCCCGTTCTGCATGCACCAGAGGTGGGGGAAAGCTTGTGAAGAGCAGCAGAGTGGTGCAGGATGTAAAGGAGCAGCTAAAATGTAATTACACGAGGCTGTGAGTATCCAGCAATAAGGGCCACAACAGCACGACCACAGTGCGAGTCGGTGATTGCATTCAGGAGGTTTCAGAAACTGATGTTTTGGCCATTGGGCATGAGTGCGTGTCAGCCAGTGTTTAAAGTGGGTGCCCAGTGAATGTGTCCCAAGCTTGGTTTCTCTTGGCCTGCTGGGGAAAAAGCTGTCTATAGTATGCTGCTAATCTTCTGTATATAAATTGTCCATTGTGTAATGAGTTAAGGCCCTTAAATCTGCAGGATTATGCATGGTGAATAAATGCATTTATCACTCTCTTGGAGTCCGGAGAGCCAGTAGCTGGACTCCTCAT
Source organism: Pluvialis apricaria (assembly GCA_017639485.1). NCBI lineage: Eukaryota > Metazoa > Chordata > Aves > Charadriiformes > Charadriidae > Pluvialis > Pluvialis apricaria. Next base: position 3,548,760 of record CM030022.1, read on the forward strand.
CCATGTGATGGCACTTGAACTTGATACCTTTGGCCGGTGAATGTACCCTTGTGCTCAGATGGGTGGGGCACAGTGCTGGCGCACAGCCCGACCCCCCGGGCAGGGCTGCCTGTGTGGAGCATCAGCATGTGAAGTATTGCTGAGTATGTTCTTGCTCAAATAGTCAGCCCTTGTCTCTTCCTTTTCAGCGGCGATCGTGGAAGGCTCCAGATGACCGAACTGCCATGATCAAACCCCTGCGGCGCCTCAAGCAGGAGCCAGAGGATGACCTGCCAGAAGCACCTCCCAGGTCCAAGGATAGTGACCAGTCACGGTCCAGCTCGCCCACCGCAGGCCCCAGCACGGAAGGTGCCGAGCCCAGGGACAAGAAGAAGTTCAAGATGAGGCGGAAAAGGCGGCTTCCCAATAAGGAACTGAGCAAGGAGCTCAGCAAGGAGCTCAACCAGGAGATCCAAAAAACCGAGAATAGCCTTGCCAATGAGAATCACCAACCCATCAAATCTGAACCTGAGAGTGAGAATGAGGAACCTAAGCGTGCTTTGAACAACACCGAGAGACTCCATAGGTTCAGCAAAGAGTTAAATGGGACTCCCCGGGAGCTGAGGCACCAGCTCATCCCCAGCCTGCGAAGCACACCTCGGGGAATAACCCGGCCACCGCCTTCGCTCTCTCCTCCCAAATGCATTCAGATGGAGCGGCACGTTATCCGGCCACCTCCCATCAGCCCCCCTCCGGACTCGCTCCCCCTGGACGACGGGGCAGCCCATGTGATGCAGAGGGAAGTCTGGATGGCTGTCTTTAGCTACCTCAGTCATAGAGACTTGTGCATCTGTATGAGAGTTTGCAAGACCTGGAACAGATGGTAAGGAGGGCGGGAAACCGAGCAAGGGCTAACTTGTGGTGGGATGGACTCGAAAGGGAAGCGGGTGATCAAGGCACTGGAAAGAAGTGTTCAGGTCGTCACTGAAGCTCTGTTGCTTCAGTGGTGGCCAGCAGTGTCTAGAGAAGTAGCGTGTCTTCTGGTGCTTTCTCGGAAACAGCAGTTCCCGGCATTTCTGATGGGAATTGTGTGTGTGTCAGCATTGGCGTCAGCCTGCCGGGGCTGTAACACCCCAGAGCAGCCTGTTCTGTAGTTAGACACCACAATGTTCTTGCCTGCTGGAACAGCCAGTCTGGGTCATGCTAAGTCTTGGTGTCATTCTGCCCCCAGGACTTGCTGACTGCTAATGCAGTTGTTTGTTCAGTTTGGCTATTAAATATCTATTGAGATATAGCAAAGATCTCCCGGTGCCCTTGGTGTTCTCCTCAGAAGGTCTGTGCTGACCGTTTCCCTGTAGAGGGTATGTGGAGAGCGATCCTGTTCGCTGTGTTCTGTACCGGCAGAGCTGCTGGAGGAATCCTTTGTTAATTCCATTTACTCTGTGTGTCTGTTTCTTGCTGGGGGTACCGGAGTGTGAACAGTGACACAGTTGGTGACTGTATGGCAGCAGGAAGCATTAGTGGACAGATCGATGTGTTTCACTGAACTTGCAGTGAAGTCACTTGTTGGCTGTCATCTCGGATTCGACTGTAATGTGCACACAGATGGGCAAGCTGTAACAGAGACTCCTTTCGAGTACGGTCTAGTAACAAATTGGGTAAATGATAGAAAGGTTGAGAGGTTGATAATTCAGTGCAAGATGATGTGTGTGGAGTGTCTTCTCTGTGGGCTTCTTGGTGTCACAGAAAGCTGGTGAATGCCTTTTCCACTTCAGTGCAGTTTTTCTAGTGGAAGAATTAGAAAATGCAGAGTCTTGCACACTCGTTAGACTTTTTGCTTGTTGCCCTTGGAGAACCATAGAGAGAGTGTAAAAACGCATAAGCTGCATAGATAGGAATAACACAAACAGAACAGGAGAGGGGGGAATCTGTTTTACAGAATTAATGGGCTTTAAGTTTAAGCTTTTCAAGTATTACTGTCCCGATATTCCCTGTGCTTTCCTTAAAGAAACCAGTCTTTATATTGGAAAGGTAAGCAAGGTGTGGCTTGTCTTCAGGTTAGAAAATGGATTTTAGTAAGTGCTGTGATGACTTAAAATGGGATCTGAAGTTGTTGACACTTGTAATTCTGTTGAAATCATTCCCTGCTTTATTGCATGATATATTTGATGGAGAAACTTCCAACCCTATGTAACATTGTGTGGTGTTGTGCTTATCTTAACATCGCTCAGCCTTATTTTCGCTATTTTCGGTTAAATGCTGTAGTTTTCCCTACTCTTTAATGACACCTTTTAAAGTCTTGCAGAAATCAAACAAGTGCCAAATTAAGTGCTGTTGGCTTTTTTCTTTTTGGGTAGGTGCTGTGACAAAAGATTATGGACCAAAATAGATTTAAACCATTGTAAATCCATCACTCCACTTATGCTTAGTGGCATTATTAGGAGACAGCCTGTAACCCTTGATCTTAGCTGGACAAATATATCTAAAAAGCAGCTGAGTTGGCTTATCAACAGACTGCCAGGTAAGTGATGGTTTTTGACCACTTCACTGAATTTAGCAAACCAGTTTGTATCTAAACTGCAATCTCAGAGGAATGTCTGCAGGGATCTGGGTATTTTAGGAGAGGAGTAGATATGTAGGAATGAAGCCTCAGCGAGTTAAAATGGGTCCAGAATTCCTCGTGTTGTGATTACTTGACATGCTGGGTAATTGGAGGCAGGTTTTAGTCAACAGGTAATGTTGCTGTGGAAAGTGCCTGTGCTGATGTGATTGGCAATGGGGGGCGGGAGGGGGATGTCTGCTCTCACCCACAGTAATGGAGCTCCAGATGGTGGGAGAGATGCAGAGCTGGGCAGGAGGAGGCTTACGGGGTCCCTGCATGCCCTGGAGTGCTGGGGTGGTTCGTCAGAGTGGCACTGGGCTTCACCCAACCTGTGCGTGATAGCAGAGATCACCTGCATATGTCTCTCTGGGTAGGCCACATGCTCCAACTTCTTCTGTATCTGCAGGTCTTCGAGACCTGCTGTTATCAGGGTGCTCATGGATAGCAGTGTCGGCACTTTGTAGTTCCAGTTGTCCTTTACTCCGAACTCTGGACGTGCAGTGGGCAGAAGGCCTGAAAGATGCACAAATGAGAGACCTCTTGTCGCCACCCACAGATAACCGGCCAGGTAACAGGCGGGAGGAGCACGCGGGAGACCTTTCCCAGCTGTTCTGTGGCATGTTCTGCTGCTGGTCCCCCTTGGAGGAAACGGGCACAAACCCCGCAGCTAGCGCCGGCGGGGTTCTGGGCTTTGTTGATGCGTGAGGTGTCCAAAGTAGTGACTTGTGACACCTTCTAGCTGGAAGCCACTGGGTAACGAGTGATGTTCTCTGGCTGCTGAACAGTCATCTGAGCCACTGTGCTGGTTTTCTGTCTGACTTTCTTCTCTTCAGGCTGCAACGGGTGTACTTTAGAGAGTATGGAAACACTTTCTTCCAGTTCAGGGAAGGAGCAGTTCTGTGGGTCATGCCACATTCGCCCGGATATCAGCTCAGGTGAAATTTTGAGCAAATCAGATCTGCTTTCTGGCATGCACTGCACAGCCTACTGCTTATTCCCGACTTGTAATTCCGCTGGGCCCCTGCAGTTACTTTCATCCCTTTTGTTTTGAAATCGGGAGGTGGCTTTGTCCACGTGCCTGTTCCAAAAATAGACAAGTGTTCCTGCTGATGTCCCCTCCAAAGCTCCCGACAGGCAAAAGCGTCTGAAGTTGACGTAGGGCAGCAGTGTTGTGTGTCACAGTGCATTTCATATAGATCTGCAGATGTTTGCAATTCGGGGTGAGACTTCTGGGAGTGACCTTCTGCCTCCGCTTTCCAGGTCAGATCGACAACCGGAGTAAACTACGGAACATCGTTGAGCTGCGTTTGGCTGGCCTGGATATTACAGATGCTTCTTTGCGGCTGATCATAAGGCACATGCCTCTGCTCTCCAAACTCAATCTTAGTTACTGTAATCATGTGACGGATCAGTCTATTAACCTGCTGACCGCAGTTGGAACCACCACGCGGGATTCATTAACAGAAATTAATTTATCAGGTAAGCAACACAAAGCACAGGGGAGGGGGGAGGGGGGGAATTGCCCATCGGTGTCAGACTTGTGAGCAAACACTCACCAGTGGAAGTGGTTTCACCCGGCTCTCCCCCCGGGCCCGCTGTAACTGCCTCCCCCAGCGCTCCGTCTGAGCCGCTGGAGGTGCTGCCGGTGTGAATAACCCCGCAGCTGCCCAGCCTTCCCCCGGGCCCTCCGCCAGCCCGCAGGACTGCCGCCTCCCGCCTGGCAGCCGTGTGTTGTACCTCGCTCATCCTCCACGGGGGATTTTCCAAGGCCGCCGCCCTGCGCATCTGGAGTGCTTTGCTTTTATCTCATCAGTTACACAGCAGAGTCGCGGGGATCAGAGAACGGCCATGGCGCTGGCTGGGCGATTTCGCTCTCGGCACAGCGCGGGAGGAGCAAGAAGGACCCACCGCAGTCGGGATAAACCGTCCTTGTGCTGGAGAACAAACTGAGATGTGCTTTATTAAATTTGTCCCCCTCTTTTTTTTTTTTTTTTTTTCTCCCTGGGCAGACTGCAATAAGGTTACTGACCAGTGCCTGTCTTACTTCAAACGTTGTGGAAACATCTGCCAGATCGACCTAAGGTACTGCAAGCAAGTGACAAAAGAAGGCTGCGAGCAGTTCATAGCGGAAATGTCAGTAAGTGTTCAGTTTGGGCAAGTGGAAGAAAAACTTCTGCAAAAACTGAGTTAGTTAAAGGACATGTGTAAATACTGGGGGGGGTGGGGGTGGGGAAGGGACTAAGAACACGTAGGGATTTTATTTTCAATTGGGAACTTGGAATATTGGAAAATACCGCAATTGGATTTTACAACTCTTGTTGAGGAGAGAACAACATGAAACTACCCATGTTAAGAATTTCAACTTGTGCCACTAATTCAGTCTACCTGGGATGTCCTGCACTGGCTCTTATGCAAATTCATAAGGCGACTGTTATTGATGATAATTGTTCACACCCGGAAGACGACTGATCTCCAAGAAATACTGTTATTTAAAGTACCACAGCATGTGCTTGGTAGTGTAAATTTGATTTCTGCTTTTCATTTCTTAAAACAACAACAAAAAAAAAGTTGATGTCATTAAAGTGGACCATGCACTGCATTTCTGCCTTCTTAACACGTTTTGTTTTGTTACATCTTACATTATGCAGAACTATTTTTGTACAAAAATTGTTTAAAAATTATTTATGCAATGTTTGAATGCATTACCAGTGTTTTGGTTTTGATTGCCAATTTTTATCTTTACTTATGGTAGGCGAGAACTTAACCTATACTTCGTAGACAGTATCTATCTACAAACGTGCCCAGGTCAGGAAAAGTAGGTTAATACTTTCAACTTAAAGCATGTTTTAATGGAAGTTTATATCCTGCTTTGTATACTTCAGAAGTGACATAAGCATGTTGTGGAAATAAGGTGTAAATTATAGTTGAAGTAAAACACTTTGCCAAGTTTTATCTGTATAGAAATCACCTTTTTCTCAAAATTTTAAAAAATTCCAATTTCAGCTTTTGCACATAGGAGGGTTTCACTCTGTAGCATGAGCTCTTGTACTCAATATAAAATTAATTTATACAGTGAGTCCAGCCGTAGAATAAATGGTCAAACGTAGTCTCTCTTTCTTTGAAGTGTGAGTTGAGTTCTCATTTAAGGTTTATAACATGGTTATTTCCTGATTGTAAAATTCTGCATTCATAAGTGCCATTGTTGTACGGTGTTGTTTTCGTAGACCTTCCTGATGCAGTTTTACCTTTGTTGAATTTGTATAAACAATTGTACAAAAACAGGCGCTGGCTCTGCGGGTTTCTGTTCCCGGGTGGGTGGGTTTGGGGGGAAGCTGCGTGTGGAGTGACTGCAGTGAGCCCATGGGGTTATGGCTGGGGTCCTGCAGGTGATGGTTTCCAGCCTTGGTGCGAGGCAGGAGTAGCAGCACAAGCCCCTCATCCTGTCATCTTACAAGTAGCACTTTCGTGGCACTTGAGCTGTTCCTTGGCTTATTCCAATACATTTGTACTGAGGAGGGGATAAAATACACATATACGCCTCCCTCACTCAGGCTGGAATCTGCCCAGATTAGTCTAGAGGAACGGTGACATCTCAAGAAGAGTGTTAAAGCTTGAGCTGAGTAACCAACAGCACTCCTGCAGCTGGTTGAGAAAAGAGACGGAGCCTGAGAAAGCCCATCACAAATCTTTATTAAGCTTGTGTGGCTAATGATCAGCATGGAAATAACATAGAGGGTATGATTTTCTTCATTAGCTTACCCACTGAACAGAGACTCCAGGAATTAAGTACCATTAAAAAGTTACTTCTAAAAAATAAAGCTGTTGAGAGGTTTGCTCCCTTCTGAAAAATAACCAGCAACGTCTCTAAGCTGTGTATTTTATTTTGAGGAGGAGCTACTTTCTCTTTTTTCAAGCCAGCTTAATTTTTCCACACTAAAGACAAGAGCAGGCGTGACAGTGTAGCAGAGGTGAGAGTTGTGGGGAACTGCAGCAGAGGCAGAGCGTGTCCCTGTTCCTTCGCTAGCGCGTGGGCGATGAAAAGGGGTAACCACAGCCCCATTGATCAACCCTGCCGAAAGGAGAGCCAGCCGGGACAGACCCCCTCCTTCCTCACCTCTTCTTTTACAGTGAACTCTGTCAGACACTGCCCAGGCCATGCCTGCCCACAGACAGCCTCTCCCCACAACAAGAGCTCTTCTTGTTGCTATCTTCCCCACACTGTTGGTCGCAGATATCCTGCAGAGACTGTTGAGATCCTTGCTCCGAGAGGACCCGTCCCCCTGCTCCTGGGGCAGAGCCCAGCTAGAAGCTGGGCCGAGGGCTGACAGCAACACAGGTCACTCAGCAGCCACTGGGCAGCATGGTTAGTAGTGGCTCAGCCATGGTTAAAACAGCTGTGAACACGAGGTTTTAACAAATACCGTGTTTCCTTCCCCTTAGCCTTAATAAAGCCGCTCCCCGTTTAAGGTTAGTAACACCATACATTCCACATGTTAGCAGCAAGTCGTTTCATGACCCTGATTAGTATTCACAGTAACATCAGGTTGTCGGCACATGGCGTACAATCATCACATGTGAGAGTAATAGTTACAACAGGCATGAGTGGATTAAGGACCACAATAATAGGGTTTCCTATGCCCCTTTTTAAAAAAATACTTTATTCCTAAACTAAAAAACACTTAGTAATCGGTATCTGGACAGCACATGGCAGAGCCCTGTGAAGCCACTGAGCCCTGCAACACAACAGCACACTTTGTACCTTGACAGAGAATGGCCAAGACAGTACACGTGTAATGACAGACGCTGAACAAAGCAATCGGCATGAAACAGACTGCTTAAGGGCTTCTGTGCAGGTACAGTTAAGGGCAGTGCTTGCTACAGTCATATTTTATACTGTTAACACTGTTGCAGGGACAGTGTCAGAACAGTTACATTCTATAATTACATAAAAGCTGAATATTCAACTGATACACTCCTTGCTTCTAACGCACTAGACGACATAACGCTCTAATATGGTCAAGCAGAGGTGTTTCCTGACCACCTGCCGAGTACTGAATGCGCTAATTAGAGGTGATATTCTTCAGAAGAGAGCAAGAACTGCTGTAAACAGTTTGACTCAAACAGTTTGTGGGTTTGTAAAGTCAGTACACGCAGGCATCATGGTGTACTGCTCAACCGTGGGATTCGGTATGCTGTAGAAAAATGTTTCACAAACTTCTAGATCCTGATGTGTTTATTGGGAACTAAAAAGCTGACATGGGCCCCAAGGTTGGGCGCTCCTGCCCACAGCAATCCTAGAAGGGTGAGTGTAAAAATCCATTTTTGGTCTTGGTTTAAGATTTGAACACATGCACGGCCCGTACAACATACTGTCGGCAGATGGGGCACTCGCTCATCCTCTTGCCGCACTTGGTGCAAGTGACCATGTGGCCGCACTCCAGCAGGACGCAGTCAATGACCGCGTCCATGCAGATCCGACACAGGTTATCGTCATTGTCATTCAGCTGCATCTTCTCACCCTCTGAAACAGAACAGAGAGGGACATTCAGGCCCTGGAAAACCTGTTAAGGTCTACCCTAAGCAACTACTAAAATACACAGATAATTTAGCATGAAGTAGTGCTGCTCCACATTCATGATAGATTAATTCTTAGCTGTGAGTTAGAAAAACTATATTCCTTAAAAAAAAAAAAAAAAAGACGAAACAAGAACCAGAAAATCCCTAAGTGAACATCTAATATGTGGTTTCATTCTTTAAACTCAGAAACCATTTTCAATTCAGAACATGACGACTGTGAAATAACGTGCTGGATTAAAATTCAGAGCATGTTGGTTTTCCATCTCTGAGCTTACTTCATTTGGCAGAAGACTTTCCTCAGAAGATTAAACACAATAATAATAAAGCAGACTATGAAGTAGAAGCCTTAAGTAGGCTGTAAAGGTAGCAGAACTGAACAAAACCTGTCAAGTTTCATTGCAAACAGACAACATCCCCTATCAATAACCGAGTGTTCTGTCAGACCACGTTAAAAAAAAAATAATAAAATCATGAGTTTAAAGCTTGGTTTCAGACAGGTTTTCAATTCTAGTTTACGACCAAACTGAGGGTTTCACTTAAGCCACATTCTGACATTCACTAACAGTCCCCCACCTTCACAAGCCTTCTCCACCCCCATTAGCTGCTGATTTCACACCCGATTATCACAGTCCCCGCAGTGTATGTGCTGGCACAATCCCACTGTGCAGTGGCCCAGGGCTATTAAGTTTTCCAGTCACCACAGTCCCGTGTTCCTTACAGCCTGGCTGCTGGATGCAGGAGTGACGAGCCAGGCAGGCATTTTTCAAGCTGCTACTGACATCAAAAAGTTGCTCCTCAACTTATGCTTTGTGCCCAGGAATGGCTCTGTGGACATACTACAATCACACAAGTGAAAGGCTCCAATTGTTGAGTGTAACAGAGGGTAGAAGAACCGTAGCCACTGAGCTGCAGCCACAGAACCACCTTATCATAAAAACACGGACCGAGACCAAACCACTTGAACTTGGACCTCTGCCACCGTAACTTTTAATTCTGTACCGCAGTAAAAGATCTGAATTGCTTTGGTCTGTTGCCAGCTACTGAGAAGCTCCCTCGCTAATGCCTGGTGAAACTTAATAAAGGACGTGGAGGTGCCAAGTTTCATGTTCTCTGAGGAACTGGTTCTCAGTTGTGCAATTTTACCTTCACTGTGAAAGCTGAGCTCTCCAAGCTTTGGAAAAAAGTCACAAAAACCCAGCACAATCCTGGAAAGCTTCCTTTACTCACTAGAACCACGTTCAACTACTCTAGATGCAGCTTGAATTATAAAAACACACTTTCCAGTTGTTCCAGCTGAGCAGACCAAGTTAGATAGCAACTCCTTCTGTTGGCAGAACCAGCTACTGGAAACCAGAAAATAAGTAGTCTTAAGAAAGTGAGAATTAAATATAAACCTACGTGTCTTGTGATTTTCTTCACTCTCTCTGTACAGTCTGCTCACTTTCTCCACAAGTTCCCATTTTTCACAGCATCCTGAGTAGTTGACAAAATTACACGCAAGTATTTCCTTCAGCTGCCGAACACTCAAACCTTCAATGTCTTCCAGACTTGAAATATCAGACAAAGATGCCCTCGCTCGTTTTCTGGACAATCCAGGGGTCTGAAACACATCAATCGCATGTTTTTAACTGTCCAGGTAAGTTCAGAGCACCACATCTGGTGCTACATTAAGCTGCAGCAGCTTGGCTAAAGTTTTATTCTTTTTAAATTAAGTACTTGCAGATATGCATTGTTAGACATGGCCAATTCTGAAAGAACCAGAGTGTGATAGGAAATGTGAACAGAGCTCTAAACACTTTATGGTGTCACATGCCAAAAATTCATTCTTTGGATAGTTCATCTCTCACCTGCTCTTCTGCACTTTCTTCTTCTTCATTATTTATAGAAGATGTTTCAGTTTGTCCCTGTGTACAAAATGAAACTAATCAGGATTAAAAAAAAATTATCCCTTCTAAACCATTTTCCTTTGCATCAAACTGATCACAGGTGACAATGACATTTTAAAGTTTGAATTGCTACTGATTGTTACTGATTTAAGTCACCTCTATCATCCAAACTAGTAATCTTATCTAGTAATCTTCTGTTTTCAGGTGAGAGATAACAAAAGGCATTCTTCTGCCACCCTGAACTGCACCAGTTGGCATTTTATTTTGAAGTGATGCATACCTATTAAAAAAAAAGCTATGCTATACATAAACCATGTTAATTATTGTACCCGTAAAGGTGTTCCATTTCCTGTGCTTCCCCTTCTGTTTGCAAGTTCTCCTTGAGACGACACTGATACAGACATAGAAAATGGATGAGTAAAAAACCCCGAAGTCTGTGACCGTGACGAATGCAAGCTGCTAGCATCCATGTCCTCCTCCGAACCTAATCCATGATGGCACAGCACAAGATCCACCAAGTCTTCTTTCTCTCTGCAAGTATCTGTTGGGATGTTTCTGAGAATCAGATACTGACGCAGATCCTTTACTTTCAATCTCATCAACTGTGGTCGCTGGAAGGCTGTTTCTTGCAGCAAGTGACAAGTGGAACATCTTCTGAGATTCTCTTGTAAGACTGAACAAACTGAGCAAAAATCCTTCTTGCAGTCACAACACACGTGCTAAGGGGAAAGAGAAAATAACCATTCAGCTGTATGTCACAGAAAACAAGTCATACCCTGCTCTTTCCTTCTCCAGGCTACATAATTTACTATCAATCTTTCCATCATCAGTTTTGACATACATCATTTTTAGGATTTAAGTCTAGAAAACTGCCCTGTCAAATAGTTTTGCAGGTGTTCCAAGGCAGTCCATCGCTTTTGTAGCACTACTGTCAGCTGATTTGAGGTTTCAGCAAAAAAACATTATGAATAAACAAATGACTGAAGTACTCAAGTTGCCGTTTAGAAAATAAACAAAAATGAAAGCCGGGCAATTTTACGGTACGTTAAAATACTTTTGAATACACTAAGTGTCACTGCTCTTTTTGCATGTGTAAAAACCAGTGCAATCCCCAAACTTTAAAGAATGTACTTCTTCCTCAATTGACTCAAAGAATTCAAAGTAGTCCTTAAATGTGATGAATCATGTGGTAGGTAAACACTCCCAAACACCCAAATGTCATTTCTGAAGACAGTTTTGTTCAAAAGACTCACTACAGTTTACAAAAACTAGAACATGCAAGACTTTCAGCAGCAATTTTAAATGGCCATCTCATCTGCTGTGAACAAATCCAACCTCTTCCAAGCTTTTCAGGAGGCTTCACGTTTATCGAAACGAGCTGCAGAGAACTGGGTCACTGAGTGGACAAAATAATGATGCTGGACAGCCATGATTCATAGAAATAATATTAACATTTTATTTATCTGCATTAACCCACCAACCTGCCTTCAAATGAAGCAAGAGGCTGTTGGAGTGCAATAGCATTTAACAGAACTAAATCTGGTTAGCAAACAAACAGAATTACAGGAGTATTTCACAGAAAGAAGCTGTGAAACTACACTGCAAGTTTTTAGCTTTCCCAACATCCAGTTTGTTCATTCCAGTACCCAACAACTATGTTTGGTATCATCTTCAAAACGAGATTTGTTTTAATGTTCAAGATTCTGAAGCTAAAACAAGTCTCTTACAAATTAGAATCCACTAATTTTTAGGTCAGATGGGATCCAACGTGTCACTGATTAATGACCGTTAGACCTCTTAACTTCTAATCCTGTCTGACATTAATTTCCTGTGACCTCAGAAGAAGGCACTTACTCCCTCCCTGGCTATCTGCCTCGGGTTTCCTTATCTAAGGAAAAATACACATTCATCTCCCAGTATGCCTACAGATTAGTTCATATGACTAAAAATATTATGTAATAGGAAACATGCTCACTTTTTTCCTAAAAACTGAAAAGGAAAGTCCACAGGCTTTGCAAACTATGTTAGCGCCCGCCGCAGCTGGAGATTGATAGGCGGAGAAGTCTGTATTTGGTGCGAATCGGAACGGGCCAGCGCCTCCCCCAAAGCCAGCCTGCTGGCCACGGACGGCTCCGGTACCCATGACTTCATTCAGCAATCCACAGCAGGAAGCCCACATGGAAGTAGCTCCCGCCTGAAAACATTCACAAAGCAAAAAAAAAAAAAAAATAAAATTAATATCTGAAAGCACACATCAGATGCAACTTGCTACTGAAGAGCTACTTCACTCCATCTGTCATCATCCCAAAAGCATGTGGTGTGAATTCCCGGAGCACCAGGAATTCTGTACACTAACATCTATAACAGCCCAATAATCTTCACTTCCCAGCTACAAACCAAAGTAGGTAACGTTTGCTTCTGCGAGGCTCATGCATGCACAAGGAGCTGGCTTTCATAACTCCTTTTCTTGCAGAGTTCCGCACAAAAAGGGTAAGGAATTTGAGGAGGTAACGCAAGAGCAGAGCAAAGAAGGAAGAGACTAACAGCCAGTCTGAGGGGCAAAACCTGAAATGACAATACACAGCAATACAAGAATTTATCATAATTAGTGCAGAGCTGTCCCCAGCAGGATCTTCTCCAGAACTAATCCAGCTCTTATATGACTCACGATAAAACACACTTCTGGGTTTTCAAACTTGACAGTAACAAACAATCTTCATTAGAAACTAGTTATGATCTAGTTTCTCTGAAAAGGAAGTGTTTCTCGAGACCTCTCTGAACCTGCTGTTTTGTTGTCTTACAAAATGCCTAATAAAAAAATAACTCTACATTAACTTAGTCTATTCAGAGTGGATTTCAGTTTTGTCATACAATTTAATCTTAAAACACCAGAAACAATTCTAAATACTTAAATAAATCGCTACTTTTTATCCCTGAAAGCCTTTAGCACCAGATTCTCTATCAAAAGTGCATATTCTACTTAAAGTCGGAATTTGGACTCCTTAGGTCACATGTTTAATCACTGTCATGTGGCTCACTCAAACCTACTAAAAAAAAAAAAAAAAGGCAAACAGAATCACATCAGGTTCTTTCTGAAATGAAGGTGAGTGGTATAACTTCCTTTAAACATTTTTTTATATATACTTTTTTTTTTTTTAACTATGCTGGTTACAGCTGTTCTGTTTTTCATTCCAGGGCAGCGTATTTTTTTTTTCCAAAGCATGAAGACATAAAATAATTGCTTTTGAGACTTGTAGTTCTTGCTATAAAATCTAAACGAACCAGAACATGCACTTCAGCTCAGTAATGATGGTACTTTAATTCCTGTAGCAACTAGACTAATTTCTATATTAAATTGCACATTGCCCCTGAATCAAATACAGTCCCTGTTACATGTGTGGGAACTTAATACAATAATTTAGGATATGCCAGAACGTCTCCTTTCAAATCACTGAGCACAAAAGGTAGGAAAAGAGCCCTCACTGGCTTAGACAGAAGCTGTGAGAAACAATGCCATAGGACTAAGCATGTTCTACAACACCACCTTCATGTAAGTGCCTTAAGTATGGAACATCAAAAGCACCTCTCCAACCCACACAAACCCGGTACTTCACTTTTACTGTTGTAAGCTGACATTAAAAGTGTTGCAATACAGCAAAATATCAAACACAGTTGGTCATTTTGCTTCTAAGCTGTACAACACGCAACACTGTGCAGTTATAACATGAAATATAAATGCAACAAATTACATTTTATAGGTATTTCAAGAGCAAAATTCATCCCAGGCATAACAAGAAACCTCCATTCCGTGGGCACCCCACGCATAGGGGAAAATTTTCCTAAACTTCCTGCGAACAGAGTTCAAGAGAAATGAACTCCAGTGGCCCTTCCCTGACCTCCAGCCAAGTCACAGGCAGCCCCAGCACGCTGCTGTGCTCACAGATACACCCTGCGCTTGGAGCCTGACTGATGTGTAATCAGACTTTCCTGACAATCGTTAAACTATCAAACTAAGACTTGTTTTCTACTTTTCAATAATAAAGAGTGGAAACAGATCAATATTAATTTTTCCTATACAAAACAAGTTATGCATAATTATCCTAGTTTATCAGGCAGGAGTAATTAACTTTTCAGAAATACATTCTGAAAACCAATGACTTAATCCAAGAGAGTTCAAGTTTTAAAACTCAGGACTTTTGAAAAATATTTTTTCTTGCCTTACGGGAAAGTTGTCAGTTGCAGAAACATTACTCTAATTCTTCACGTATTTGTAAAAACTAATGAGGTAGCTTTATACTTAAAATATTTTAGAATAGCCACATACAAAGAACAGAAAAATAAAACAATGAACTAAAAGGGTCTGTCAGAAGTCAACTTGCTTCATTATATGACTGTGGTCTTTTCAGGGGGTCACGGCAGCAGCAGGATACACAACTGAAAGGACATAACATCGTTGCTACCACAACCCTTGCCTGATAGTTTAACACCTGCTTCTTAGACTTACTTTATCCAAGAGCCTGTAACAACTGCTCAGACATGACTGTCAACACTAAATAAATATATACGTAGGAAACTTTTGTTACCCATTTTGGATACATTAACATTGTTCGTATCAAACAGAAAATCTCCTTACGCTTACTGCCAAGCATTCAGTCATTTTAAGGTGAAAGGTAAGGCAACGTGGGCATCGTTAATTTTCTCCTTAACCTAGGTCAGCTTTGGATTCTTTCTCTGCACTAGTGTCATTAACCCATAATTGAATTACAGTGTCTAGACTCTTCATGTTACTCTGTAAAAGAAATTAGACCCTGCTGAAAAGCGCCAACACAAGGCACAAATGAGACACACTACAACAGAAACTCCCTCCCTTTAAGAATGAGTTAAAGTCTTGCCAATTTCTGCACCAAAAGCCTTTCCAACTACACCAGTCACCACCTCCATATTCTCTTCTCACAAACTGCCACCAGCTATCTTCTCTCTCCGTATCTTATGTGCATCCTATAGGCGCAAAATACTGTGTTTGAACGTCTTTGCTCTTGTTTTTCGCTTTAATGGTGTTTAGTAACCTGATGAGAATTTCACCTCAGAGAGACACCCACCCCAAGAAGCTGGGAGGCTGTATGCTGCTCCCTCCACATCTGTGCAAGCAGGACGCACTACCAAAGCCAGCAGACCAAAGGGAGAGCAGCAGAAGGGATTTTATTTTGAGGGGTTTTTTTTTAGCTGAAATTTCGTCTTTACACCGACCCCGAGATCAAGCAAAGCCTTCTCAGAGATCAAGCGCCCCTCGGAAGCCCCCGAACTCAGAGATCCCCGGTCACCACATCCCTCAGCCCTGTCCCGACAGCACAACGGCAGCGTCGGACGCGAAGAAGCGCCTTTGGGGAGCGAACCCCGGATCAGGCGGCCGGATCGGGCCCTCCTCGCCAGCCCCGGCCGTGCCCCCCGTACAGCGGCCCGGCAGGGGGGGCTGACTCCCCACCGCCGCCCCCCTCACAGGCCCAACCCCCCCCCGCACCGCCCCGAGCCCGGCTCCGTCCGGTTCGGAGCCCTGCCAGCCCTTCAACCGCCGCCGGCGGGGATCAACCGCCGCCGGTTGTGTGGAGACGGGGGCGGGGGCTCGCCTCAGGCGGCGGCACCAGGCCCTACCCGGCTGCTGAGTCAGTGGAGGGCGCCGGGGTTCCTCGGCAAGGCGGTCCCCCGTCCCTCGGTAACGGGGCAGACCCGGGGAGGGACAGCAGCCGCGGCCGGGCCTAGGCGGCCTGAGGCGAGGAGGGAGGGGCGGCACGGCCCGCCCCACCGGGGTCCCGGCCCCGTCACACGCCGGTTCGCTCCCCTCCTCCCAGCGAGGGGAAAAGGCGCCCTCCCAGCCGGAGGAACCACCCCCCTTCACCTTCATGGCCGCTTCACCGCCGCCACTCGCGCTCCAGCGCCGTCCGCCGCCGCCTCAACCGGGCGCCGTCCGCCGCGGCGACCCCGGGCGCCGACCGCCCCCCCCCCGCCCTGCGCGGCGCTCCGGCGGGCCGCCTCACGGAGGGCGGGCCTTCCCGCCCCGCCCAACGCCATTGGTTGTCCGGCCGCCGACAGCGAGCGGGCGGAGCCAATGGGAGGAGAGGAAACGGCTGTGTGTTGGCCGAGGCGGAGGTTCCGCGGGCGCGGAGCTGGGAAGGGGCGGGGGCGCGAAAATACCCTTCAAACACGGAAAGAAGAGGGCACTGACAGCTGTAAGTGCGTAAATAGTGATGTCACTGAAGTAAGAGAGAACTTTTACCTCATGGGTTTGGATTTTGGTTTTTTTTTCCTGTGCGCTTGAGCAGGTGGTGGGCACTGCGTGTCCTCCGAGGCAATGAAGGCGGCTGTCCGCCGCCTGTGGAGCTTCCCCTGCGCCTGTGGAGAAACGGGGTCTGGCACAGAGTTGGGGGTGAATCTGGCAGTCACCAAAATTCGGGTGTTTTGGCACCTCTGCGTACAAGGCGGGGTTTGTCACGAAGAGAATTAAAAGCCTCGGTGCTGCCAGCAAAAGGCCAAAGTGCTGGTTATTCCACCGAGCCCTTTGGTGATAATCTTTAAATAATAGAAAATAAGGTTTATCATTTAAAAATCCAGTTCCAAATAATAGAAAATAAGCTTTATCGTTTAAAAATCCAGTTCCATCTAGCTTCCAGATCCTATTATTATTTCCTCTCTGCTGTGCGTGGGATATATATATAACAAATAATAATCATAGATTTAAAGAATTGGAAGCTTTTAACCAGAAGATTACATTAAAGAAACACCAACAATACAAACCCAACCAAGCCTTCAGGAAAGCTTTACATAAGAGCACACAAGGCCAAGAACAAAGGAGGCCTTTGCCAAAAAGAGGAACAGACAAAAGTGGCTGAAAATAAATTTTTACCACAAATCAAATTTACCCGTACAAAAGGGTGCATGCAATCTTCACTAGTTTCTGCAGACTGGATCTATTTTTGGAGCAAGTCAGATACAAGAACTGAGTCAAAAAAAAAAAAAAAAGTGTATGTGATTGCCACGAGAATGGCAGTTTTAGCATCAAGAGTGGATTCTTCATACAGCCCAACTCCTGGATTTGCACTGACACCATACCTTAATTCAAAACCATGTCATCTCTTTTTGTAAACGCTTATGCTCCTTGACAAGCTTTTGATGTGCTATGAACGTCTGATTTAATAAAAAATGTTTTTTTTTTTCCCCCCCAATAATAGCTTGCAATTTGAGTCAAAGCAACTGAAAAGACAGTAGAAAAGCTTTGTGAATACAACGTTGGAACAAGCAATGGCACATTTCCCACATTTCTCATGCAAGAGGTTGCTTTAAGAAACCTTAAGAAATACCAGCACAGTTTGATTTTTAAAAACTTCTGTCACCTAAACCCTGTCAATTCAGAGAGTCACCCTTGAAGTACCAAATTATACAGATATTCTTGTTAGTAATCTTACATTAAAACACGAGAGCTCCTCATGCAGTCGCCGTAAGCAGTGTAAAAGCTCTGTCCCACAGATGAGCCAAACCGAGCAAAACCGAGAATTTTTCCTTTAGCTCTGTTAAGGACTTGCCAGCAAGAAATCCTCCCAAACACAGATGTTTTAGGGAGTAATGTGGGCCTGACAGAGCTGAGATCTGGTGACTGTGCTGGCAGCTGTAGTTGCCACTCCCGCCTTAATTTGGGCAGAACTTGATGAATCATATTCGTAACATGTGATTTGAGATCACTTTTAATGCAGTCGCCTGTCTAAATTGTAACCACGTAGATTGTTTTTAAATGAGGAACTTTAACCCCGACAGCTACTCTGTGGCTGAAAAGTAGCATTTGCAGAGGTGCTATTAATAAAAGACTTGTCCTCACTGAGCCTTCAGGATTGTGCCAAAGAAGCATTAAAAGATTTAAATCTGTTAATACTAGATGTCGCATTTACTTCTGCCATGAAATAACAAGTGATGAGGACTCGCTGCAGCTGGGTAATCCCCCAAGGTTTTACACGTCACAAGAGAGTGAGGTAGAGAAGTGATTCTTACCAGGAATATTCATTTGTTTTTAATGGAACAATTTGCAAAATTTTGCAGTAAAGTTAAAAAAAAAAAAAAGTTAATCTCTGGGCTTTGTTTGGGAATTTCAGATTGGATATTAATACCTACGGGAAGAATCATTATAGTATTCACTTTTGGTACCAGAGACAAATGGTACTTTGGAATTACCTTTGAGAAGGTTTGCAGATTACAGAGACTTGGTTCGACAGGTTCAGCACTGCACGAAAACGCAAGGATCCCCAAACCCAGCCAGTGGCCATTTCATGCTTTGTAAGCTCAGGCACGTTACTTAGGGCCACAGTCTATTTTAGGTAAGATAAAAGACGACTTTTTGCATTGTTGCGTTACGTAACCTTGAATTCAATACGACCAAACCCATCTCTTGCTGCTTATTTGGAGGGCTGCTTTTTAGGCGTGCAAGTTTATTTAAATATGCTTAAAAAGCGTGTTCTAAACATTCTCTACACCACAGGCTGAAGGATTGCTGGCAGCATTCGCACGTTGGCTTCGGAGAGTTCCACGGAAATGTCAGAACCAGATGTCTGTCATTTCCTTGTTCCTCCAAGTTGTGCAGCCCGGCCTTTATCTCACCTCCTGCCCCTCCCCGCCACGCCACCCCACCGCTTCGCTGTTTCCGCCCAAGCCGTCACACTTTATTTTCAGGAAATGTCAGTAAATTGACCTTTATAACATAATAGCTGTAGTTACTTCCTGGGTTTTATGTTCAGCTATAGTTCAATGAGTATTTAGTTCACTGAGGTCTAGGAAGCTATCATTAATTATGCCAGCAACAACTAACTACAACATTAAGTTTCTTAAATGTAAATGTATTCTAGAAAATTACTCCACGCTTGATTTGCCTCCTCCTCCTCCTCTCACCACCCCCAGGCATGAATCAGGAGCAACTCAGCTGAACTCCCTGGGGACACGCAGATGTATGATAATATTGAGTTCTGTTTTGCTCTCGCTTACAAAAATTAGTACTATTATTATAATTGAAGTATTTTCTTTGGGAACGTGACGCCTTAATGAAGTACTTTAACAAATTATTGAGAAAATAAAAACTTATGTCTGGAAATATCTTTATCGTGTCACAGTTAATTTGCAAGAAATCCACTCCAGTGGGAGCGAATCCACTCCATGGTGTTCTCCAGTTGCACCAGTGAAACACTCCGGCCAGCGCGCGGCCCACTCTCCCCATACGGCCCGGTGCACCCGTGACGGGCTGTGGAGAAGCGCCGTGTCCTCGCCGAGCCACTGCGCCTCTGGCTCCTCAGCATGCCGCTCCTCACCGGGACATGCGGCACCGACAACGCCAGTGGTGGCCATGCCTTCCTCAGAGGGACACTAGCACGTCCACGTAGGGCTGCGAGGGTTCCCAAGACCTCGCGGGGTCGTGGTTGGGGTGCTGGCCCCACCGAGCCCCCGGCCACCGTCCCCACGGACTGTGGCGGGAGCAGCACTGGAGACTGGCGTCAATGGAGGAGACGTGACAAGCCGCTGAGCTGCGGGCCATAACAGGCAGCAGCCAACCCACCCAGACACTGGCCATAGCTCGCCGCAGCCCACAGCCTGGCTGAAGACCCGGCGGGGACCCGGGGCGACGCGGGAACCCGCCCGCCATGCGCCGCCCTTCGCCTGCTCCCCTCGGCCGCCGCCGCCCGGCCCCTTCTCTCCCCGGAACGTCTCGCCGTGGCTCGGGCCGCCAGCCGGCCCCGTGCGGGCGGCGCACACCTCCGCCTCTCATTGGTTGCCGGGCGGTCTGCGTGATGGCGGCGTCGGCGGTGATTGGCTGACGGGCGAGGCCGGTTTCCCGGGCGGCCGGTGGCGGCCGGGTGCCGCCATGGCGAGCGTGCACGAGAGCCTCTACTTCAACCCCATGATGACCAACGGCGTGGTGCATGCCAACGTCTTCGGCATCAAGGACTGGGTCACCCCGTACAAGATGGCGCTGCTGGTCCTCCTGAGCGAGCTGGGCCGCGCCGGCGCGCAGCTCGGCCTGCTGGAGCGGCGGCGGCTCAACCGGCTGCTGCTGCCGCTGCTGCAGGTCGGGGACGGGACCGGGCCTAGCCCTGAGGGGGGGATGACGGGGGAGGCGGCGACCGCTCCAAGGGGCTGCTCGCGTCGTGGCCTGTCGCGACATGTCGCTCTCTTCCCCAGGGCCCTGACATGCCGCTGTCGCGACTGCGCAAGGCCATCGAGGAGTCGTGCCCGCACCTGGCCAGCTCCGTGCACATCAGGTGGGCGCCGGGGCCGCCCCTCCCTTCCCCCGCCCCGCCGCGGGGGGACCCTTCAAGCGGGTCCCTGCGATCGGGGACGGGGGAGAGGTGCTGAGGGCCGGGGGGAGGCACGGAGCGGCGGCCCGCCGGGCTGCCCTCCCGCTGGGGGCCGAGCAGCCGCTTCGGTGCACGCCTTCCGTCTTGTGGTGTCTGTGTTGTGGGCTGGAAACGGGGAAACGCGGCCGCTGCCGTCCATAACGCCGTGCGAGATGATAAAGGGCGCTCTGCGTTATTCACATCTACTCTGGTGTCTGTTAAGAAGTGCTCTGAAATGCGTCAATGGATCGTTAAAAGAAGCACATCTGAAGCAAAAAAATTGTACTTCTACAGTTTCCTTAGCTCTCAGAAGTTCCGACAGGCACACAAACCAAACATGGAAGCCGTCTGTTTTAAAAGTTTCTGTGATACAGAAGATCTGTTTTGACATTAGCTAACTTACTTAACAGCAACAGGTTTTAAAAATCAGTCTATTTTGGGTTCCTGATTGTTTTGTTAGAAGAATAACAATCTTTTCTAATTGTTCTCTTTATTAAAATAACTGTTTAAAAAGGGGGAAAAAAAGCACCAAACTTGATTATTGTTTGGCTTATTATTAGTATTTAATATGTTTTGATTTGGCTCATGAGTATAAAAACCTTCTGGGCCTAACAAGTTAGCTACCACTTGGTTCTGTTTGTGTTTACTCGTCTATACCCAAGATAGAAGAATATTTGATGTGCGTATTATTAATACCCTAAAAAAATGTGGTTTTCTTTCCCTGTGTAGGTTAAAACTTATGGCAGAAGGAGAGTTGAAAGATATGGAACAATTTTTTGATGACCTTTCAGATTCATTTACAGGGACAGAGCCAGAAGTTCATAAAACAAGTGTAGTAGGTAACTATTTGTTAACTATAAGTATAGTTGGTGTGATATCTTATCACTGATGTAATTCACTCAATATATAGCTTTGTTTTTGGGGAGGTGTAAAGATTGCATAATATCGATTTCTCTCTTGCTGAGATGTTTCATGTTAACCAATAATTTTGCATATTGTGCGGTTTTTACTGGTCCGAACAATTTTTCTGTCATCAAATAGTCTGTGAGATTTGCCGCTAAATTGATACCAGATTTAAACCCTGCAAAACTGATTTTTTTATCAATTGGAAGGCGGAGATGAGACACTTAAACAAAATTAAATAATGCAATTTAAGCGTCTGGTTATTGTGATTTCTGGTCTCCTCTCTGAAGCAGCAACCTTACAGTTGTCATAACAGATGTTTTCCTTTGCAGGTCTGTTTCTGCGCCATATGATCTTGGCATACAATAAGCTTTCTTTTAGTCAGGTCTATAAACTTTACACTGCCCTTCAGCAGTACTTTCAAAATGATGAGAAAAAAAATGGGATTGATGAGAGTGACATGGAACTGACAAATACAGAAGAACTGGAGGGGAAAATGGAGAAAGAAGAACTTGATGTACCTTTAAGGTGATATATTAATATTAAAGTCTTTCCCACTTCTTAAGAGAATTCATCTTGTTTCAGGTTACCTTTGTGCACATCAGAGTAAACTTAAATTTTGTCCAGCTCAAGATGCTACTCCTGTTAAACCTTCCAAACTCCACGAATGCCCATCTAGCCCTGTGCATGTCCTATCACTAACGACTTCAGCTGCGATACTGAGATGTAGCGTACTGTCATCTTGTATTTTTTTTAAAATACACACTGGCAGAGCTGGGTGGCCTCTCCGTTTCCTTGGTGCCACCATGTGGTAACACTTGTGAATGGCAACCGTTCTGCTTAGTGTCTCAGAAGATGGCGGTACCCCATTATTAGGCTCGCTTCGGGAATCGCAAGCTGAAGGCCAGATGCTGCCCACGCTTCCCTGCTGTACAGCCCACTGCTGAGTGACCGCCCTGGTTATGCTAGTGTGTGATGTGCTAAAGCTGTTGGTCACTTCTGCTTACAGCAAAGGAAAGATCATAGAATCATAGAATGGTTAGATTGCTCACTAAGGAAAAGTTAAGCGTGATGTTTTTGGTTTCTCTTTTTGCCCCTCCCCAAATGAAAGAACTCACGTTTATTTGCATCAGAAATGGGAAGCAAATATTGAGACTTTTCACCCCCTAAAGAGGTGCTCCACTGTGAGAATAATCCTAAAAGCATTTTGTGTATCCATATATATAAAATGTACTTTCTAAACTGTCTTTATACAAACTTGTGCTTGTGCATGCGCTGCTACAGCATGAGTCAGTTACCAGCTTTTGGAATCTGGCTGTATGCTGTAGTTGTTGTCTTTCCATGGAATAAACTGCTGTCTGCTCTCACAGAACAGCTGTTTTCTGGAGTGATGCATGTGGCCAAAGTGCTGGTTCATTCCGTTGTGACTGTCTTCAGAAGAAAGGAAAAACAGAGCCAAGCCACTTGAATATGTCAACCCCGAATCTTCTATCTGCTTTTTTACTTTGGCTTTTCATGTGTATTTAGGGTAACGTTCATATTGACCACAGTCTCTGCAGGTTGAAGATTACAACTAAACTGCATGAAATCATTTGGATTGCTAATTTCGATGTAGTAGATTTTATTCTTTATTAAGTTTTCTCCTTTTAGTTTCCTTTCGTGCTGTTGAGCTCTAATAGCTCATAAAACTTTATAAAGCAAAAGTGTGGAATGTCTAATAAAATGTATTTCCTTGTATTCTGTTTCATTGCCATTGTTTCTAACCAGAGTGCTTCTTACCAGGGAAGAAGAGATATCTTGCAGTGGGCCTCTTTCCCAGAAACAAGCAGAGTATTTTCTTTCTCAGCAGGTATGTTAATTCTGAATAAAGTTGAGGAGATGATCCGTAACAGGAATTTCACCTTCAATTTTATCCGCAGTGTCAGACATGATGTTTTCTTAGATCTGTTAAAGATTTGTTGATATCTTGCATGCAGTTGCTCAGTATGAGCACTTGGGGCTAAAAGTGTTTCGTCTTGGCATGTACACCGTATGATGATATTTGATCACTTCCATTCTGACTACTCACCTCAGATTTGGTGTTACTGAGATGTGCGGTTTTGTTGATTATTCCAGCTGGTAAATACAAAATGGAGCAGAAATACACATGGGCACCAATGTCAGTAAATGTGCTGTGTGCTTATAATCGCTTGCTAAAAAAAAATAAAATGCATTTAAAGTGTATATGAAACACTATGTATTGTAAGTTCAAAGTAACTTCTCAGTCCCATTAGGATCTTTACTGTTAGGGGCTGTTGAATCCAGTAGCCTGATCATGGCAAGGCTCCTGCAAGCTCCATCACAACCAGTGGTGAGGCCGAGCACGCTGTCTGTTATCCTGTTCCCCTCCCTGGCTGATGAGGATGAAGGTCCGTTAGCGTGAAATAGATACATGTATGTGCTCACGCGCTTGCTCTCTCTCGATTCCAACAACTGGGCTTACATGCTCAGTTTATCAAGTAACTGGCCCCAGGATTGTCATCTCCAGTTGCCTCCAGCACAAAGACATGACCCGCAGGCAAATGCATCTCTCGGTTGACCTAAAGGCCCTACAGTCTCTCCGTCAGTTGGCTTGGGACGTCCTGGTTGGCCTGGACTTCCTCCAGTTGTCTCATTCAGAGAAACATACCTGGCTCAGTCTTACGGCTTTTTCAATACTTGGCTCTCAAGCTGCTTATCCAAATTTCTGCCTGGTCCAGCTTGATGTTCGCCAGCGTTCACCCACTGACGTGTGTCCTCTCACTTGCTCTGGTTGCTGCACCACAGACGCACGGGACTGTGTCCTGTGGTCCCCGCTCCGGTTGATGGCACCACTGCCACGCGGACCCCTGCCATCCAGTTCCAGTTGCTGGCGCTTCAGCCTCCCCCCACGCATGCACAATAGGGAGCCCCTTATCCAGGAGCAGAGTTAGAAATGGGATTTAATGAGAAAACAAGACAGACTGCAGTGACCTGGTGCAAGGTGTGGATTTTAACTGCAGTGACGTTCTGTTATCCTATGGTTTTTAGCTGGTGCGATTTATGTAGAGTATCTGTTACCAGTGTGTATAAATGTTTGTGTTTTTCCTCCTAATTAGAGTATTATGGAGGAATCGTGATGTTTTGGAGGGTTCTGAAATTTGAAGTCTTTCCATTACTCAGTATTCAGTAATGCTTATTCTAGTAACTAGATTATTGTAATTTTTTATTAATTGGTCTACTTGCTGAAGCAAACTATGGATTTACTTTTGTTTAGTTTACTGATTTTTTTTGTGAGAAGATACTTGTAATTCCAGTAAGCAATCTGTTGTATTAGTTCTTCAAAGAGAAATTTAAACAGAATTCTTTAAGTACTTTTAAACAGTCCTTTGAATAAGCTTTTATTTTACTTGGTCTCTTTGATCTCTGGAAAGTGAATGCTATAATATAGTATAGAATAAAACTGTCACTGATGTTTCAGCAGCATAGTAGACAGAGCTGTTACAAAATCTTTAATATTCTCTCAAAGCAGATAACAAACTGACAGGCATGTATCAAAACACATTTGTAACCCTCCAGATTGAGTTACTTATCTTACTTTTACTTTTCAATTTTTATTCTAGGCTTCTTTATTAAAGAATGATGAAACAAAGGCTCTTACTCCAGCATCTTTACAAAAGGAATTGAACAACTTGTTAAAATTTAATCCAGACTTTGCTGAAGCAGTAAGTATCTTTTTCTTCATCCAAAATGGTTGTAAAGGGATTTCTTATCTCCAGGATGGGATTATTTGGGAGTAATTTATTCTATATTGAAATATAAGCAGATGACAAAAATGTGAGCGAGTTGCATGTAAATGTTTAGTAATTCAGACTGAAACTCCTGAAGGTACAGAAACCTTAATTAAGCTAAGTACTTCACCACATGTCTGGCTTTATGCACAGATATAATCCTCTCAATTTTGGTGGGACTATGTGAGCGCATTCTTGTTGAACTAAATCTAAAACTAATTTCTTTTTACACATATTTTGCTAAGAAATCTCAGGCCTCATACTCCCATAGTTTAAAAATCAGTATTAAGTGCAATATCTGTTGATTTTGCTTACTGGTGTTCACTTCACTTCTGGTGCTGTAATAGCAATTTATAGGGAAAGCAGTAGATGACTCCCATTGAGAGTTGGTTCCAGACCTGTGCTGCAAGCATTTGCCTTTTTCCTCAAATCCTGTTATTGAGCAAGTTCCGTGAGTTCCTGGTCAACTCTTTCCTGCCTTACTTTCTAACTCTTCCTCCCACTAGCCCTGGGCTGAGGCAGATGTATTTCCTTGCTCCCATTTTGACACATATTCCGGAAAGGGCTGCCGTAGCAGCAGCTGCACCTCACAACTCCAGAAGTCCTCTCCAGTGGTCTGTTTGTCTGACATAAAGGGTTGTCCTGCCCAGGTCTCAATGCCCAGAAGAAAATATGTAGTTTTAGCATCTCCTTTCTATCTGCACAGCATTGGAAGCAGTGCTCGTGCTTCGGAGTATCTTCCTGAGTGCAGACACAGTGGGAGTCATGTCTCCATTCCTACTCTCACTTAGCACATAAATACAGGGATTCTACCTATGTAGAGGTCTCAGACTGGGTGGGATAATTCTGACAGCCGGATCTTGGCCTATGGGACACCATTTGGAAGATCTTGTTAGGGAAAACAACCGATTTTGTCCAAGATTTACAGAACTTCTGCACAGGTAGCTTCTGATCAAGCCCTTTCCTGACCATACAGTATTTCATGGTTGCACTGGTTAGGCAGCCTTTCTCAGTAAAAAGATACATAGTAGTAAGAAACAAAACATTTGTTTTAGTAGTTATGTATAGTTAAAGCTGATTTTGCTTCAATTTTTAGCATTATTTAAGCTACTTAAATAGTCTCAGAGTGCAAGATGTCTTCAGTTCGACACACAGCCTCCTTCATTATTTTGACCGTTTAATTCTCACTGGAGCAGAAAGCAAAAGCAATGGGGATGAAGGCTACGGTCGGAGTCTGAGATACGCTGCTCTGAATCTAGCTGCGCTGCACTGTCGGTTTGGCCATTAGTAAGTTAATCTATTGTACCGCACAACTAAAATTCATCTCGTTGCATCTAGAGGTAGACCTTTTTGTTCGTTCTGAAAATCTGTTCGGGAGTAGGAGGGTCTTTCTCTAATTTGATAACAGCTATAGTTGGGTTGGAATTTTCTTGGAATCTTGATTTGTTTTGGTTTGGTTTTGTTTTGACATTTATTTGGTTTCCATAATAACTGTCTAGATAATAGCCATCTAGAGCAGGGCAAGAGTTGACATTTGTCTGTGTCTGGTTGCAACTGTTTCCTGGGTATTTAAGTTCTCAATTGCTACATTACCATGACCTCAGAAAGGTCAGGGGACATGAATGCCTATTTTCAGCTATATTCTCAAGAAAGTGGGGTTGGTTTTCTGTCAACATTCAAATCAACGTAGAGCTGATGATCTGGAAAAAGAGTAATTAGAAAAAAAAAAAAGTCATCTGAGCTTTTTTAATTCTAAAATGCCATGGGGGTGAGTGTTAGTTTATTGATAAAGCTGACTTACCCGTCTCCGTATGTGGTTTGCATTTACTGAGTGCTGCCTGGATGCATCGTGTGAAAGGGCTGGAGTTGGGAAGAACGTCTACAAAACTGAGAGCAACAACTTTTTTTTACACGGGCAGATACTTAACATTGGCCCTGTTCAAACAATAACTTGGCACATTGGCATGTGCAGGGTTGGAAAGCCCATTTAGGGGTTGCAGTTACATTTTTGTAGTGGCTTGCAGGTGCTGGCTTGCTTATTATCCTCAAGAGTAGAATATATGGGTGAAGCGCTAGGAGGAAAATACTGCCATTCTCGGCAGTCTATTAAATCAGAGTTACCTCCTGAGTGCGGTATGCATAATTTAGATCAATATTCCTCCATATTGTAGTGCTGTATTTTAAGCACTGTGTGAATACTAATATGTTCTCCCTTTTTGTTTTCTGACAGTCAACAGGCTGAACTCGCACTTCAGGAAGCCATCCGAATTGCACAGGAGTCTAACGACCATGTTTGCTTGCAGCATTGCCTGGTAAGATAGCTGTGTCGAAACGGAGGTAAAGTCACCTTTGTTTCTGTTACCTGAGCCTTCGCTCAGTGAACTGTTGCAGAACTCCTCTTACAGTGGTATCTCATCAAATGCTTCAGTAATTTAAATACAACAGTCTGGGAGATGTGTCACCCAGAGCAACAAACTGTAGGGAGATTGTGGGGTGGTTTTGTTGCAACTAAGGATTACTTTCTTAAACACGAGTTGTGATCCCAGAGTAATAAGATCTCAGTACTAAACTTGAAGTTTAGTTTTATATGTTCTAAAGAGGCAAAGTATTTAGTAAACTTCCTTCTTACTGTCTGTTGGATTCTCAAAGAGTAATCAGCCTTCTTTTGAGCTAACAAAAAGAAGGGCAAGACTTAGATTCCTCTGTAGTTTGTTCTGTAATTAACATTATTGGCATCAATGGTATCAAACTCCTGAGATACTGCTTTCCACAGTTAATAATGGCGTTTCTGTGCATTACTCTGAACCTCCAGGGTTGACTGCTGTCGAGCCAGTGTCCCAGCTTAGCTGCACTTTTGATATATTTTGCTGCACAGCATTTAATAGAAGTTTCCTTAGTAGCATATTAGTTCTGAAGTGGTTTCGATTTCCAGTGAGGTTTTGTGCATTCTGTGCAAAAAGTAAGAGAAGTTTGAAGTGCTGCAGCCATCACCTATTTGCAATGAGATTTGACTTTTTTTTCCTTGCTAGAGCTGGTTGTACATCTTGGAGCAGAAGATATTCGATAGCTGTGTTCTGCTGGAGCACTCTGTAAACAAATCTCTACATTTTGGTTTGCCGGTAAGTCCATTTCATTTATTCTTAACTTTATCGTGGGACAAACACATGTGGCAAGGGGAGTGTGCACAATAGGGGTTTGGGTTTTGCAGCTGGTCTGTTCAAAATATGCAACTAAATTTAAACAAATGTATTTTAACAGTCCAAAATTTAGCTGTTTCTATCATTTTTAGTCTTCATATTAACAAACCAGAGTTCACTTGCTTTAACGCCAGTACGTTACTGCAAGGCTCACTGTTTTGCCTTCTGACTTGTTCGTTTTTCAGGCAGAAAAACTCCCTGTGGCTACTAGCCTGGCCCCACGCACCGTTTTGGCCTTAGGCCTGTAGCACAACCTGTTGGTGCTCAAGGGAAGGTCTTATGCCTCTGCCTTCCCTGAAACTCAGTGCTGATGCCTCTGGCAGGGCTTGGAACACAAGTTTACTTGTATGGCTCTGTCCCAGCTGTGAAATCTTGCAAGGCAGCCCTCCCCTTAGATAGTTTTCTGCCCCAAATCTCTTGGCTGTTAATGTTTAGTTCTGTCTTCCCCAAGATCTGCAATCTCTTTGTGAAGAGAATTGTTCTAAAAGCAGCTAAACTGCTGATGTTGGGAGATGAGAGCAGACATGGCCGCTTGGTGGGGAAGGGAAGGAAAGGCTCTGTGTTTTCACAGCTGTTTCATCGTTGGAGAAATCCAGGTACAAGGCCTGTCATCCTCTTTAAGACTTCTGTGTGGGGGAGTGGAAATTACCTTTCACATCTAACAAAATGACATTCACATCTGTGTGGGTGTGCATAAGTGGGTATTTAAAGAAATGCCTGGAGCAGCGTTCCTTTGTCTGTGCTGAATAACATCACATCTTTTTCTTTGGGATTTTTTTTTCTTAGTTTAGAACTCTTGCTCCGGTGTAATTTGCAAGCGTAGTGTACTCTATTGTCTTTCAATGCTGTTGGTATTTTTTTTGTCTTCTTCCCAGTACCTTGCTTCCCTGGGAATACAGTCCTTGGTTCAGCAAAGAGCTTTTGCAGGAAAGGCTGCCAACAAACTAATGGATGCCTTGAAAGATTCTGATCTGTTGCACTGGAAACACAGCTTGTCAGAGCTTATTGATATTAGTATAGCGCAGAAGACTGCCATTTGGAGATTATACGGCCGCAGGTATTTTGTTTCTTTTGAACTCTTGGGTTAGCTCACTGTACTTGTTAGCACATAATGCATTTTGAGTTATTGATATAGGTGTAACAAGTGACTCTGTCTCTCCAGTGCACTAAAATAAAGCAATCAGACTGTGATTCAGTACAGGCTGAGTGCAATTATTTCCATTCTCTTGTGTTCCTTTAAAACTCATACTGGAGAAGAGATTGAGTTTCCATTTAGTAGTGGCAAATAGTGCATAAATTGTTCCTGTGCCCCCATTTTCAGCATCTCTGTGCTTGGACCGTGAGCAGCGTTTGCTATGTAGTACTTACTGTGCCTGCACAGTCCAGAGTTCCTGAGTTTTTGTTTTACAAGTTTTCATTCTTCTCCAGGCCCCTGGCTTACCAGAAAATGTAGGCTGTTGTCATAACAAGACCATAGATTAAATGGTTGTTGTTTGTTGCTTGAAAGCTAAAAGGTGTTTCTCTTGCACAAGCACCATGGCACTTCAACAAGCCCAAACATTGCTGAGCATGAACAGTCTGGAGGCTGTGAACGTGGGCGTTCAGCAGAATAACACGGAGTCCTTTGCCGTAGTGCTGTGTCACCTGGCTGAGCTACATGCAGAGCAGGTGAGTTTTATGGCTAGTTGCACGAAATGTCATTTAGGTGAGAGGACGCGTGGGTGTTATCGACAGAGTGCAAGACTTGACTCCTGTTTTATTCTGCCTCTAATGTCTGCATCGGGGGCGAAGAATATACTGGGTTTTTGCTTCACAGGTTCTTTCCATGAAGGCTGTGTTGAAATCATGGGGAGTGGCGCTTGCCCCAGTGTACATTAATCAGAGTGCTGTTTCTGTGTTACAGGGATACTTTGCAGCTGCTTCTGAAATATTGAAACACCTAAAGGAAAGATTCCCTCCCAATAGTCAGCACGCACAGGTAGATTATTTACAATTTAGCCTGTAAATTATGTAACTATGATACAATAGGATCTGAATTCCATTCCATCTGAATTCTTTCCTCTCTATGCCTTGGGCTACACATTTGCTAATTTCACTTGGCTCATGACCTCACAGGAAGCTGTTTGGCTTAAACTTTTCTACAAAAGCATGAAAAAGATGCCTCTGTTATTTTAAGACCGGTGAGACATTTATCTCGCCATAGCCTCCTAAGAAAAAACTGTTTAAATAGAAATGTTGTTGACAGAGGACTATACATCTCCTTCATGAGCACATAGGGGAATTAAATGCTCTGCCTTGATTTGGAGCTTCAAAGTTTTGTTTAATTAGTGCTACTTAGTTTGATATATTACAATCCAGAAATAACTGAGAGAGTATGCTGGTTCTTGTGTGACTCTGGGAGATACATTAACACATGAGTCTGTAAGATAGTACTTACATTGAAGTGTTCAAGATTCCATTAAATATCATTTCGTCCTTCTCGCTACAGAACAAGTCTACCGTTTCAAAGCATTAGTAATGATTTAAAAGAGCTTTTTTACTTAAAATGCAGTCAAATAGGTGAGCTTTGGTATTGAGACATTAATCCAGACCTGAGCATTTCTGTTGAGGCCAGTAATTGAGTTAATCCAGTAACTGAACAGTGGAGTTAGTTGTGTCTAGACATAAATATCCACAGGGGAAAATAAAAATTAAGTTCTAACTTAGAAAATGAGCAGGCACAGCTTCTAAAACTTGTTCCTGGATGTTCTTTGTTCAGCTTTGGATGCTGTTTGATCAGAAAATACAGTTTGAGAGAGCCATGAATGATGGCAGATACCATATAGCAGATTCTCTTGTGGCAGGAATTACAGCACTTAATAGCATTGAAGGCGTATACAGGTAAGAAGTCATGAATCTGCATACACTTGCAGGTGTGTCCCGTGAAGAGAATGAAAGATTTAGCAAAGCGATTGCTGGCAGTCACATGTGCTTATATGTTCTTCCCATTCCAGAACTAATTATGGTGGTGTTGTCTAACTTGCAGCGCTTATTCCATCTGAGTATGTCCTGCAATAACCGTTTCTGGTTGTTTCTCTGGGCATTTTAAGAACTAGAATAGCACTGCTGAAGTTGGTGTTATTCTGGAGCTGTAGATGTGTTGTGAAAACACAAAACACTTCTTCAAAATCTGCCGTGGTAACTGTACTCAAACCTAAGCACAATGCAGGATTTCGTGTCAGCTAGCTGGGGATCTCTGGCCTAATCTCAGCTCTGCTACGGCAAGAGCTTCATCTCTGTCCTGGTTTCTACATCTACAAAATGGGACAGTATGATTTTTCTCTCACCTTAACATGGGTATGTTTCTAAATGGAAGTGACATGTTAGAAATAGGTAGGGTTAAAACTTATTATTCGGTGAGTCTGAAAAGCAACTTACTGTTAAAAGCAATTTATTGTTGATTTTTCAATGAGGCAAAACACCTGAAAATGTAGCCAGTGCCAGTAAGCCAGATCGGTATTCAAGCTGTGGGACCTGATGCTTGTCCTTCTGGAATTGGCCTGTTTGCGATTTCCCTGATCTTTAAATATTCTCCTCGGTGTATGGGTTGGGGCTGTTTTTACGCATCCCCTACTGCTGTGTATTTGTGTCTTATTTCCCTGTTCTCGCTCTTTCCATGTTGCTCCATGTCCTTGTTAGCACAAGTCAATTTTAGCTACTTTACCTCATACCTGTTTTTCTTACAAATAATTACTTGTGCTTTCTAGCTTGCATGCCCTCCCACTTCTGTTGCCTGTTTCGCCTTTGTTTTTTGGCAATGCCTGTTTTCTATTTAAATCTGGTTTATGAGTTTGATCCTTTCTGCCTGGGAGTTGTCCAGCTGGAATCGGAGATATCTGATTTTCCCACTGCCGGTGTGCATAGCGTGCATGCGCTTTGTCAGAAAGCCATTCTGCAGTTGCAAGAAATAGATGTCACAAAATAGAGACCTATTTTACTGCGTTTTGAAGAGCAGAATTGTATCTAAACTATAAAAATACGATTGGTGATGTTTCTTTCTACTATGACAGAAAAGCCATTGTATTGAAAGCCCAAAATCAAATGTCAGAGGCACACAAACTTTTGCAGAAATTGTTGATTCACTGCCAGAAAATCAAGAACACCGAGATGGTGATTAGGTAAGAATGTTTCATTTTCAGAGCGTTAGACACTTTCAGTGATTAGAATTGGCCATTTCAATGTGTCTGTGTTCAGACTTCACTGGTCTTCACATTACCTGCTATGATTTGGAGATTACAAAATAATTTCATCTATTAATCGTGGTATGGAGGAATCCTCAAAATATTGTGCAATTGGAACCTGGTCATCTTTAATATGTAAACTAAAAGGTGGTAAACTTATTTTAAAGTTTCATGAAGACTTACAGAAGAAGGAAACGCTGCATCTGAAATAAATAGGAAATAGAAATGTATGTGTGTCATTGTACCTTTGTGCGAACCTCCAGAGTAGTTACAGTGTTATTTAATCTTTTGTATGTCGGTAGCATCTCCTCTTCAGGGTGTAATTGAAGTTTATTGTATACGCAGTAATGTAATTCATAATAAAATCAATACCATTATGGATGCAGTAATTGTTTGGGAAACGAGTGGATGTTTTTCATCAAAAGAAAATGTTTGTAATTCTTTCCCCCTGTTTTGGTTAGTGTACTGCTGTCAGTAGCGGAGCTCTACTGGAGATCTTCGTGTCATACTATAGCGTTGCCTGTCCTGCTGCAGGCTCTGGCCCTCTCCCGAGAATATAGTCTACAGTACTTGGCTTCCGAAACTGTGCTGAACTTGGCTTTCTCCCAGGTATGTCTGATTTGCGTTTTCACAGGGCTGTAGGGCAACATTTATTCTGGGGGTCTGGACACTGTTTTCACTCCTGTGAGATTTAAGAACACAACCTCGTTGGAATCAAATTATTGATTCTGAGGAAGTATATCCTAAATGTAAAATCTTTGGAGGAAGTTAATAGAAGTTGAGTTTTATGTGTATCACTAAGATATGTAGTTATTGCATATAATTAAGCAGGCAAGCATAAATTGGCCCTGCCTTCATTTCTTTAGTTGTTATTTTTTCTGCTACTATTTTGGCTTTCTAGTAGCATAGTTTGGCATGTGTTTGAATTACAAATAATGCTTGTAATGGAGTGCAGTTATATTGTTTATTCTGAGCTGGCAGAGATGTGGTTGTCAGCACTGACTGTGGTGGAGAAGCCATGCCTAATCGTTTCAGAGAGCACTCATTTCTACTAATAAATTTTGATTTAAAAGACGATGGTGGGGGAAAAAATGTACTTCCTTGTCTGTAGTGCATTGCGTTAATAGAAACAGATGTGGTTAATGTTGGTCTTCTCAGAAGAAGCTGCTCTTACCAGTGGATTCCAGCATTAGACCAGCAAGTGTTTCTCTTTCAGCTGATCCTTGGCATTCCTGAACAAGCCCTGAATATTCTGCACACGGCAATAGAACCTGTCTTGGCCCACGGAGCTGTCCTGGACAAAGGCTGTGCCATGTTCTTGGTGGCTAAATGTCAGGTGGCTTCTGCAGCTTCCTACACTCCTGAAAAGAAGATTGAAGGTAGCGTGAAGAGTAATTCTCCTCACTGAAACTGCTGCATGGAGTCCTGCTACATGGTCAATGTTAAAAAAGTTTAAATTATACAGCAGAGTGTGTTACCTAGTTATTGGATAGCAAAATTAATTTCATAGAATGGTTTAGGTTGGAAGGAACCTGAAGATCATCGAGTTCCAACCCCCCTGCCCTGGGCAAGGACATCCCCCACCAGCCCAGGTTGCCCAAAGCCCCATCCAGCCTGGCCTTGAACACCTCCAGGGATGGAGCTTCCACAACTTCCTTGGGCAACCTGTTCCAGTGCCTCACCACCCTCAAAGTGAAAAATTTCCTCCTAATATCTAATCTAAATCTACCTTCTTCCAGTTTGAAGCCATTACCCCTCATCCTGTCACTACATACCCTTGTAAAAAGTGCTTCCCCGGTTTTCCTGTAGCCCCTTTAGGTACCGGAAGGCCGCTATAAGGTCTCCCCTGGAGCCTTCTCTTCTCCAGGCTGAACAACCCCAACTCTCTCAGCCCGTCTTCATAAGAGAGGTGCTCCAGCCCTCTGATCATCTTCGTGGCCCTTCTCTGGACCCACTCCAACAGGTCCATGTCTTTCCTATGTTGGGGGGAATAACTAATTTGGAATTAGTTATTCAACAGATGCAGTGTTTATAATGGAATCTTGTTTATCTGCATACTTGCACACTCGTATTTTGCAGCAAAGGCTGAATAACAGAAACTAGCTGAATGACCATGTTGCTAAGACACAAACTGTTTTGAAAAGCTGAGGAATTTAAAATTGGGCTCCTTAGAATTGAGCTGTATTGCTTAGAGTTGTTGTTGTGATACTATCTTAAATATGACTGTCCCCCTTTTTTCCACAGCTTTGGAATCTGCTATCTTGAATCTAAATGAAGCCAAGACTTACTTTGCCAAAGTGGACTGCAAAGAGCAGCTCAGAGATGTTCTCTACTTCCAAGCCCGGCTGTTCCACACCCTAGGCAAGACCCAGGAAAGGAACAAATGTGCCATGTTGTTCCGTCAGTTGCACCAGGAGCTGCCGGCACATGGTGTCCCCTTAATCAATGCCTTCAAATGATGCATTTAAAGATGAGATTTGTTTTCCTGTTTTTTTACAAATGTCTTTTTATTATATTCAGTCATCCGTGTTTCAAAATAACCCTCAATAAATCATGGTCTTCTATTCAACAAACCTGCGTTTGTTTGTAATAACTTAAGGGAAAACATAGGTTTCCACCCATTTCACTTTTATTCTGTACTTGAAATTAAGAATAAGAATTGAACAGGGGAAAAAAAAGAAAAGACTCTCTTGACTGCATTATAAACACTCTGAGGGGAGTAGCACAGTCACGATGAAATAATATCTGTTCTTAGTAGTGACATTTTCAGAATCAATGCTGGCTTTATGAACGCTGGGGTACAAAAAATAGTGGAAAATGTAAGCAAAGCTCCTTTGTGCTCATGTTAAATCGTAAAGAATGGGGAGTCTCATTTACAATGTGTCCTTGCGTTTAACCTGTCTACAGTCACTGTTTACTCTGTAGAAACAGATGGTGCTGGCAGAAGGGAAAAAAACAGGATTCAGTTGGAGAGGTCTAATGGTGCAAAGTCCCGGCATCGTTGTTACATGTGTCCTTGTGCAAAGAGTGGCTGAGAAGAGTCGAGTGCTAAACAAAAGCCTCAGCTCAGCTGAAACGTTTTTATTGCACGCGTTCTCCCACTGGCGCTGCGTATAATTTACCTGCTCTGGTTTCGTGGGTGAATAAACGAAGATCACAACTAACTCGATATCCGATATGCTGCCGTTGACTTCTAGCAGTTAGATCCTCGTTCTGGAAGAAAATTTCATTTCAGATGTAGTGTGGGATTTCAAGGTAGATGGGGTTGCACTTTTGTGAGTGTAAACCTTTTGTGGGTGAATCTTGGGGATGGGGGTGCCAGTCCTTTCACCTTGGGACTATATAAAAGCTGAGCATCGTTAGTGTAAACGCTTGGAGAGACCCAGCCAGGAAGCAGTAGATTAGACTGTGGCATTGATAGCAACGAGAAAGCAAGACCTGACCTAGACCTGGCTCTGCTGGAGCCCTGCCAGGTAAGGCAGGAAAGAGAGAAGCTCTAAGATGTGGTTGAAAGGAGGGTAGTCCGGTGCTAGTTTACGCATCTCGTTTATTAGTGTTGCAGCGTGGCTGTTGGCAGATAATCAGTGCCTAACTTTAAAAGAGCAGCTGGGTTTCTCACAGTGAAAAGTAACCCAGGTTCCCATGCGGGCTTCACGGGAGCGCTGGTTTCGGTGGCTTGCCCCGTCTCAGCTATGTTATCAGACTTCCATTAATCAGCGCTGAGGAGTTCAATCCATAAAATGTTTGGAGCACCTACTATCTTATAGTAAGTGCATTAACTTGATTTCTAGAGTGGCTTTCAAGATCCTGGTCAAAATAGCAGCGTTTATCCATAAA
The DNA here is from genome assembly GCA_017639485.1 of Pluvialis apricaria. NCBI lineage: Eukaryota > Metazoa > Chordata > Aves > Charadriiformes > Charadriidae > Pluvialis > Pluvialis apricaria. The sequence goes on from CM030022.1 coordinate 3,585,110, forward strand.
GCTCACACGGAAGTGTGGCTCTACTCCGGGGAGCTGTGCAGTGCCCAAGTGGTGCCCACAAATGGGTCTCAAAGCAAAACGAGGACAAGGGTTTGCGCCAGCCACGGCGTTCGCATCTGCTCGAGGCTGAAGCTGTCGCTTCATGGAAAAGAAGAGTGGATCAGAAAACTGCAGGTGAGCTCAGCGCAAGAATGGGGCTTGATGGGAATGTGCTCGGTAAGAAAACCCAAATAATTAGCATGGACAAAGCGAGGGAGATGTTTACAAAGGGCTGGTGCCAGCCGGGGAGTTAAAGGCCGTGCCCGTGCGGCAGCGTTACCTCCGTCCCAGCGCTGCAGAGCTGCGACCTGAGCGGGAGCTGCGCTCGGTGGCGGCTGTGGCCCGGCGGTGGCCGCTGTGACATTTCCAACCAACTGGTTTCCCAAAACCCTTTTAGGTGATGGTTTCAGAAGCGTTGGGCAACGGCTCAGCGAGGGCCCGGGGGGGGGCTGATGCCGGTTAACCCCATTCAGACCCACGCCGGAGATTCTGTGTTTGCACAGGGGCAGAGGGGAGGAAGCCCCCGGCCCAGCAGCGGGACGGGCAGCGGCGGGAGGACGCTGCGGTTTGTGTCCCCGCGGGACGCGGGGTGCGCCCGGGGCCGCGGTGCGGTGCGGAGCGGTCGGCGGAGGATGGGGACGGGCCGGAGCCCCCCCGCCCCCGGGGCTGCATCCCGCGGCTGCGCTGCGAGGTGAGGCGGGGCCGCGCAGCCCGCGCCCGAGGGGGAAATAACATATTTTAAAATAAAACAAAATAAAATAAACCCCCCCAAAAACCCCAAAACCCTACAACCCTACCCCAAAGAACGGCTCACGGGGGGTGGGCGGGCAGGATGCGGCTGCCCGGGGGGGAAACCTCCCCTTCCCCGGGGCGGAGCGGGGCCTCCCTCCCTCCCTCCTTCCATCCCTCCCTCCCTCCTTCCCTCCTTCCCTCGCTGCCGCCGCCGGAGCGGAACCGAAAGCGAAGGCGGTGCCGGGCGGCCCCGCTCCGGCCCCGCGGGCAGCGCAGCGCGGCGCGGCGCGGCGGCGGCGGCGGCTCCGGGGGCTGCGGGGTCCGCTCCCTCCCGCCGGCGGAGCGGCGCGTCCCGCCAGGTCGGTGGCGGCGGGTGCGGGCGGGGAGGCCCGGGCGGGCCCGGGCGGGGGGATGCGCCCGCGGCTGCGGAGACAAAGCCGCGCCCGGAGGGACCGGCAGCGGCGGGCGTGGGCGGCCGGGGCCGGGGATGCCCTCCGAGCAGAAAACGGCGTCTCCTTCAAAGCCGGGGGGGGGTGGTTCCCGCGGGGCTCGCAGCCGGCCTGTGCAGGTATTTTGGCGATGGGGAGGGGAGGATATGATCGGTGCTGTCATTTCCCCATCCCGTTTGGAGGAGCCGCGCTGTGGCCGCCCGGGCCCGGCGGGCATCCCGCTCCCCGCTCGCCTTCCGTCGCCCACCAGCCCCGGACATGTGCCGGTGGTACCCGATGGGCTGGCAGCATCCCAGGCTCGGGGATGTGACAGGGTGGTGGCCGTCCCCCTGACACGGGGCGTCCGGCAGACCCCGTGGAGCTCCTGCCCTGGGAGGTGAGGCTTCGGAGCGGGAGGACCGGGGAGACTCAGGCCCTGGGACTGGGAAAAGGAGGGGATTTTTAAGGTCAGGTGAGAGGCCAGGAGAAGATGGAGGCGACAGAGTTCGTGGAGCAACTGTGTACAGGGGGCAGGTCTCATTGGGAGAAGCCACAGGTTGGGTTTCTACGAGGGACTGAGCATGGTTAGGAGGTGGGACACAGCCCTGCAGCCACGTGCATGGCACGGAGCATCATCAGGAGCATGGAGGTAACATTAAAGACCAAAAGCAGCGGTGGGATGACCGCAGGAAGCTGGTGTGATGGAGCTGTGGGCTGACTGTGCGGCTGTGCGATGCTGAAGGAGCAGAAACCATTCCTGGGGACAGGACCAGATCCTTTGGGGCCAGGGGGAACACGCCAGGGACAGGATGTGTGGTGGCTGTGGGCGCTGGAGCTGCCTTCATGGCCCCCAGCTGGAGAGGCAGCCCCTCTCCCCAGGGGAAGGAGCCCCATCCCTCTCCCGGCTTCTCTCCATAAGCACTTTAGTTTGGGAAAATACCCAACAAAACCTGAGAGCCCACCCCTGAGAGCGCTGTGAGAGATGTCTGATGGACCAGCGCTGTTCCAGGGAAGGCGGCTGTTATCAGATCGGGGCGGTAATTTGGAGGAGGCTTTGCTTTCAACTCAGCCCTTAATGTCTTTTAAGTGGTGTTCACAAAGTGCAGAGCTGCTTTCGTTTCCTCTCTCGTGGGCGTCGTGGGCTGGAGCTGCTGTTTCCAGGAGAGCCAGGAACCGCTTGGCGGTGCTGGACAAGGTGGTGGTGGTGCCCTGAGCTTACCCTAGCCCGTGCTCAATGCCATGTCCAGAGCTTACGCTCTTGTTTTGGGATGCTCATTATACATTGCTTAAGCAGTATTAGGCGCTATCACCAAGATTTTTTTATAATCTTCACAAAGATGTTTTTTGACGCCTGTTGAAACCTGCCACTGGGTTTGGTGCTGTTACAATGCTACCAGCCCGGCTTTGCCTTTTTTGCCTAATTCTTTCCACCCTGTGTTGGATGGGCTGGGCAGTGCAGGAGGCTCTTCCATTCTCCCCAGGGCCAATGAAAAGCTTTGCTCGGGCACAGGGACCCAGATTAAATGGGGGCTGGGTGCCTGTTTCCACTATCTCGTTATTTTGGGTGTCCTCTGACTTCTAGAGAAGCTGCTGAGAGATTTTTTTCCATTAAAAGTCAGGCGGGGATGCATATGGTCTTTGTATACTACAGTGACTAATATATTTCTGGCAAGGTCTGCACTCGCCCGTAGGAAGGGAAACTGTGATCGATGCCCCCATTGCTGCAGATGACACCGCTCTTGGCACTGGCACTTCCACTGCTGACAGTGACCAGGGAAAGCAAAATAGCCACTGGACTCTGCCCAGTGAGAGCCGATCGCTGCCCCGTGGGCTGGCCCCAGTTAACTTTTAACCGCAGACCTTCTGCGAGTGAAATCAGCCTTCGTTTAGGTGGTTTGTGTTCAATTCTGTTATGAACAGCTTTTTTTTGCAGTGCATGGGCTGATTCCCATGGAAGGATGGATGGAGGTGTCCCCGCCAGAGTGCCACTAAGTCTTACTGCCTTGGGAGGGTCTGACCCTGACACCACACGTGGCCTTGCCTGAGGGAAGCGCATTGCAGGGGGAAAAGGCAAGCGTGTGGGAGCCGGGGGCACTGTCCCATCGCCCACCCTGAGCTCGGGTAGAGAAACAGCTCCAGGGAGGGGTGGGCAGGCCAATGCACCGGTACGCTCAGGTTTAAATCTGTGCAGCCAGTGCTGTCTGCGAGGTGTCATCCTCTGCGCCCCCAGAATGGGTCGGCGTGTTCCCATCTGGAGGCGGCCACATCCCAGCAGGGACCAGGCAGGGACCACACGCTCACAGCAGAGCTGGGGGCGGCAGGAGGGGGCTGTAAAAATCACTTCACCTTCTCAGGGGCCGATTTCACTCCCGTTTGTTTCCGCTAAAGCCACGCGGATACTGAGCAAGAGGGAGAGCTGCTGCCAGGGTTTCACAGACCTCTTTTCATTTTAATATCCCTCTCCTTGCTGAATTAGATGTGAGACTGATTGCTTCGATAATCCTGCCGCAGCCGCTATGGGTTATATATGGATTGCAGCCAAAAGCCGTGCCGATAAATCATTCCTATACACCAGGCTGTTACATTTCCTGAGGATTTTGTGGGCATGTGCTGCTCGCTTTTACATAAGGATCTGCTGGAGTTCATACCAGAATGTGCCACTTTTCCCTGGGCAAGGACCTGGGTGGGTTGGTGAAGCCAGAGGCTCTGGGCTGTATTTCCCCTTTTTGGGTTGATTCCCCCTACTCCAGCTATTTTGGTTTTCCCTTTGGCTGGGAATATGGCTGTTCTCCTCCTCCTCCTCCTCAGCCTCCTCATGTGCTTATTAAGGAGAACTGACTGCGTTGTTAGAGGTTATCCCGTGTCCCGCGGGACTGCATTCAACAATGGGAGCCCACTTTTGGGTTTCTTTCAGGGAAGATATCATCTCACAGGGCAATTTCTGCAAAACCCCATGCTCAGCTCTTTTGCACACATGCAAGGGAAAAAACCCTCCGATTTTCCACCCTGGTTGATGTTACGATGGTGCTTGGATGACTTTTAGCCTGTTTACAGAGCCCGGGGAAGCCTGCTCCAATTAATCAGCTTTGATATGTTTATCCTGGTCAAGCCAATTAACTCCCGCCGGCCGGGGTATGCTCTTCTCTCAAGTGTGGCAGAGACTTCATCGCTCAATTTCGCTCTAGCCTGGCAAAGTTTAGCACGAACCTTTGGCAATTCAGATGCAGGCAATGCTCTTGGGGCGGGATGGGATGCCTGTCTGTGCTGTGCCACCGCCAGGGACCAGTGCCGTGGCCGGCGATGTTCCTGGGGTGGCTTCATCCTGGGGCCACCCCGATGAGCTGCCTTTTTTGGTGCGGCCGCGGCGCACGGTGAGGGTACAGGGCATGGCATTCGGGATCGGCTCCGGCTTCGGGGGACGGCTATTTATATGTGCCTGCTGGCAGGGTGCCCAAAGCAAGCCAGGCAAATGACAACCGGCCTCGAGATGCATCCCTGTGGGCTCAGGACGAATCCGGGTGTAGGGGGGGGTGCCTGTTTATCTGAATCCATTTTGGGAGTGCATTAAACCACGCTGCCGTGGCTGCCAGGAGCACTGGAGGGGAGGGGGGGTGGATTTTGCAGCCACGATGCCAAAGACATGGAGCCCCGGCTTGGCTTGGCTGGCAGCTCCCGGCTCACTTGCCCAGCAAAGTCCCAGCCGGGAGCAGATTCAGCCCCACGAAACACGGCGTTTCTGAAATAGTTTGTCCTTGTTGCTGTTCGTCGGCTTATTTATAGCCTTCGCATCCCCTCCGTTTCTCTGCGCCTCGAAGCAGCGCTGGGTCAGCTTTAGCTCCGGGCCGATCCCACTCAAGCAAAAAAGCTCCGGTTTATAGATTTGTGTTGAAAACAGCAATTAGGCCATTGTGAAGCCTCGAGGAAGGGGGAGACGATTTGATTTCTGCACTTGACCTGTAATTTCTGCTGGGCTGATTCAGAGCGGTTGTGCTGCGGGTGCAGCACGGAAACTTCAATGGAGATGAGTGGAGCTAATTTTAACCGGCCGCCTCGCCGAGGTGTGGGAACCAGGCAGAAAACCGCCTCAAACCTTGTTCCTGCTTCTGGGCTGTTTGTTTCGGAATTTTTTTTTTTTTTTTTGCTTGCTTCTGCAGCAGCTCATTAACCTAGAAATTAAAAACAGCACCAGCACCGTGGCAGGGAAGAATGATGGTTTACAACCAACCATCAAACTGCCCCAACTGCTGCAGGGCACCCAGCATGTGTGAATTACACAGTTTTCTCCTCTTTAAAAATTATTATTTAAGTGTTTATATATATATTTTTTTAAATATTTTGTTGCTAACAGAATTGTTTTCTCATTTATCCCAAGGTTCAGGAACTTGATTTTTGCACAGAAGGCCAGAGGGAACCCGGGGTGAGGAAGAGAAAGTGCTGGCAATGACGGGCTGCGGGAGGAGGCAGTGAGCTGGGGGGGGCTGATCCTGCACCCCACGCTTGGTAAGTGGGTCTCAGTGCCCCTGAACTACTTCGTTCGGGGGGTGTTTGGCAGAGATGTGCCCACTCCGGCTGCGAGACTGAGCAGTAAAAGCGAGGAACCAAGCGGTATTTATGCTGGCATAGTGCGGGGCCTGATCCTGCCCCTGTAAAATACCCCTTTTGGGGTATTTCTGTAGTGGAGATGATGGGGTGATTATCTCCTGGAGGTGTTTAAATAAAGGGGATGGAAGGAGCAGCCCTGGGAGTTGAGGCTAGCCCCTTCTTGAGGCCTGCCCCACGTCAATGTGGGTGTACGGCCCTGGTGACATCCTGCGCCGCTGCCCTTGGCTTTACCGTCCCCTCTGGGGTGAATAAATTAATCTGTAGAGTAATGACCGATGGGAGGAAATCCTGCTTTCCAGGGGAGCCCAGCTGAGCCACCCTGTGTTTGCAGGTGCGCCTCCCCATTGCAGCGTGGCCGGGATGAGGCCGTTGGTCGCACCATGCCATCATGCGTCCCCGGCAGCTCACCCGCCCCGTGGCCCCTCTGCCGTGACGGAGGCTGCGGCCACCGAGCGCCTGGGCCACCGCGGAACGCCCCGCCGCTGAGCCCCTGCTGCCCCGGCATGGCCTCGCTCATCGTGGTGACCGAGTACGACGCCACGGGGAGCGCGAGCGAGGAGGAGGAGATGAACGTGCCCCGCGGTGAGGGTTTTGGGGATGGCCGGGAGCCGAGGGCGAAGCTGCACCTCTCCGGCCGAAAGCTCTCCCTGCAGGAGCGGTCGCAGCCTGCCCGTTCACCCGGGAATGGCGATGGCACCAACGAACGCTTCATCTACCCGTCCCTCCCTTACTCCCCGGTGACGTCCCCGCACTCGTCCCCACGGCTGCCACGGCGGCCAACGGTGGAGTCAAACCGTGTGTCCATCACGGGACTGCAGGTGAGGGGGAATCATTGCTACTCCCGCGGTTCTCCTGCCCCCATCCACCTGGTTTTCCCCCACTGTGGCATTGCTTCTCGCTTGTTTTTTGGGGATAAAACCCTGCAGCATGGTCGCAGATGTGCAGTGGGAGGCGGTGGGATGTCCTGGTCCATCCTGAGCCATGGGGACAGCCCCCGGGGAGGTGGGACCCAGCGGCTCGCCACGTTTTGTGCCTTTTGTAGATGCCATCAGCTCTCACGGCTGTGTTTCAGGGGACCCGGCGGCATGCTGCAATTTTCTTCTTCTCCCCCTTAAAAATAATAAAAGAAAAAAGACCCACTGAGATCTAAAGAAAATGGCCCTGCCTGTCCCCAGCATGCCAGCGCTGACAGAAAACAGGCAGTGAGCGGCTGCTTTACTCATAAGAAATAAAAATATTCAGCACTGGTCACCAGAATTAAACTCCCCGGAGCTCTCCCGGCTGCTGATCCCCACCGCCGCCCGCCCGTCGTGCGCTCTCGTTCCATGTGAGCGGACAATATTGCCTGCCCAGCCGTTAACATTCGCAATTAGCTGTCTATAAACACGCCGATGCGTGGCCGGGCGGCTGGTGTTTATGGCTCATGAATCAAAGGTGCACAGCGCTGAGCGGTGCCCGGGCAGAGCAGAAAAAGGGTGTGAGTTTGCAGAGAAAGTTTTTCCTGGAGATTTAAAAGGAGGAGAGCAAACACGAGCGGTTTCGTGGCTCATGTCGGACCCCTTGTCTCTCCCCACAGGACTGTGTGCAGCTCAACCAGTACAAGCTGAAGGACGAGATCGGGAAGGTGAATATTAGCCGGGTTTGGGGTGGAACAGGGGGATTCGGGGCGGGAGGGGGCTGGGATCGCTTTTGCTGTCGAGCTGGTGAGATGGCAATTTCAGCCGCTCACCACGGCGGCTCAGTCAGCTCCTCGTTGTGACACTGGTCTCTTCTTGGTGGTGCTGACTGAATAGTACATATTTTTAAAATTATTATTAATTTTCCCCATTCCCCCTCCCTCCCAAAAAATGGGGTATTGGAAGCTTTTCTTTGCCGGCGGTGTGATGGCAAACCGTACACCCTGCTACTCCCAGCATCCCCCACCAGCTCCGTGATCCCGGTGGGGCTGGGTTTGTGGAGGAGCCCGGTGTGGTGCTGTAGGGTTTTTTTTGGACTGTCCCTAACTGGTCCCCCATGGTTGTGTCCCTCTCTAGGGCTCCTACGGGGTGGTGAAATTGGCCTACAACGAGGATGATAACACCTACTATGTGAGTAGCATACAGCCCCGGAGCCCACAGCGGGGTGGGTGGGATGGGGATGGATCCCCTCTGCTGACTCCCTGCCCAGCTCCATGCTGGCCCCATCTTGCTGCCCCAGTTTTATCCTTGATTTGCCTCAAATACCACATTTTTTCCCCCCGCTGTTGCAGGCAATGAAGGTTCTCTCCAAAAAGAAGCTGATGAGACAGGCGGGCTTCCCCCGTAAGTGGCATAAAAGCTTTAGGGTTGGGGGATAACCGCCAGTATCAATACAGGCTGGGGGATGGAGAGCAGCCCCAAGGAGAAGGACTTGGGGGTGTTGGTTGATGAGAAGCTCAACATGAGCCGACAATGTGCACTTATAGCCCAGAAAGCCACCGGCATCCTGGGCTGCATCAAAAGCAGCATGGCCAGCAGGGCGAGGGAGGTGATTCTGCCCCTCGACTCTGGTCTGGTGAGACCCCACCTGGAGTACTGTGTCCAGCTCTGGGGCCCTCAGCACAGGAAAGACAGGGACCTGTTGGAGTGGGTCCAGAGCAGGCCACAAAAATGACCAGAGGGCGGGAGCACCTCTGCTGTGAGGACAGGCTTGAGAGAGCTGGGGTTGTTCAGCCTGGAGAAGGAAAGGCTCTGGGGAGACCTTAGAGCCCCTTCTAGTGCCTAAAGGGGTCTTATAAGAAAGATGGGGACAAACTTTTTAGCAGGGCCTGCTGCGATAAGACAGGGAATAATGACTTTAAACTAAAAGAGGGGAGATTTAGATGAGATATAAAGAAGACATTTTTTACAATAAGGGTAATGAAACACTGGAACAGGTTGCTCAGAGAGGTGGGCGATGCTCCATCCCTGGAAACATTCAAGGTCAGGTTGGATGGGGCTCTGAGCAACCTGATCTAGCTGAAGATGTCCCTACTTGTTGCAGGGGGGGTTAGGCTAGATGGCCTTTAAAGGTCCCTTCCAACCCAAACTATTCTATGATCCTGTGCTTTGGGGACCCTGGGGGCTTGTTTCTGACCGGACACCCTATCTTTCCCTTTTTCCGCAGGCCGCCCGCCGCCCCGTGGGGCCAAGGCTGCCTCCGAAGGCTGCCTGCAGCCCAAAGGGCCCATCGAACAGGTCTACCAGGAGATCGCCATTCTGAAGAAGCTGGACCACCCCAATGTGGTGAAGCTGGTGGAGGTGAGCACCTGCTGGCTGTGCGCTATGGCTGCCCCTTCCCAAAACCCACCCCAAGCGTGAAGGAGCCTGGATGCTGTGGGGATGGGCTACACGTCGGCTTGGGCAGAGGGGAGCGACCGTAGATGGGCTGGGATGGCTGTGGCAGGTCCTGCCTGCAGGTGACTCATGTTTTTCCTAGTTTAAAAGGTTTCTTATTCTCCCCCCACCCAAAAGAGGTTTCTTTGCTTCCCTGCCTGGAAAGGGAAATGCAGAAAAGTATTGCTTCCTTGGAGGAAACAAGTGCTCAGACAGGTTTTGGGGAGGAACGGATGTTTCTGCTGGTTCTGTGGTGCAGCTGCCCTGCCCTCCGCCCACTGACTGTATGAAACGGTCCAAAAATCAGGAATTAAGGATGTGCAGGCTGGAGTTTATTTGGCTCATGAGTCAGATGATGCTTCCTGTGTGTTTTAAATATTTACTTCCTTGAAGTACAGCTATATCTCTGTCCTCTTTTTTTCTTTTCCCCACCCCTTGTGGGTGGAAGCTTGGAGATGAGCAGACCATGCTAATGGTGCAGATGGTGCAGAATTGAGGTGGCCACTAAGTAAAAATATCACCGTGTTTAATTTGCAAGGTTTTTGGGTTCTGTTTAATTTCCTTTCTGCTTCTTTTGGCAGGTCCTGGATGACCCCAGTGAGGACCACCTGTACATGGGTAACTGCCCACTGCCCTGTGGCACTTGTGGGGTGTCAGTGGGATGGGGGTTTGCTGGGGCAAAGGGTTACCCCACATTTTGGGGTGGCTGCATGCGGGGTTGTGTCCCTCCTCCAGAGCAGGTATGGCCTGGATGTGCTGGAGGAGCAAATCCCCTCTAATGGTCAGCGCAAACGGGACCCAGTCTGGGTTCAGAAAGGAGACGGGAGTGCTTTATAGCACTTTATAGGCTTTAATTTGACATCAGGGCATGCTTTGCCATGAGAAGTACCAGCATTTTTGTTCTCAGCTTTGAAGCTGGGCTGCTAGAAAGCAGCTTCATTTCTTTGGCTTCGAGAACAAGGCACGTGTTAATTATCCACCGTACGAATGAGCTCTTTCCCAACCTGACTTGCAGACTGCAGTGGTTTGCTTGATGTAAATACACGTGCTTTTGGAGGAGACATTTCTTTTCCATCATTTATGTTCAGCCTGTACTAGCAGAGGAGCGTGTGATGCCTTCATGGCCAAGTGCAGAGCTTTGCTCGTAGCGTGGACTTGGCCTTGGTCTTGCAGGCAAAGTGAGGGTTTCAGGGTGCCGTGTGGAGGGTGTTTCACAATGCTGAAGCTGCAGAATTAAGAAGGTAGTTGGCAGCATCCCCTTAATTAAAGACAGAAACATGCAAAATGGCGTGTGCCTTGCATAAGAAAGCATCTCTTTTTTTTTTAAATGTTATTTTCATAATTTTGTGATCAAAATAATTGCCTTTGTGCTGGGGCTGTGCTTGCAGGAGCTCTAACCTGTAGGTGATGGGTAATCACCTTCTCTTTTGTGTTTCAGTGTTTGAACTGGTGAAGCAAGGGTGAGTATTGAATTCTAGATTTAAACCTACTAAAGTATGAACATGAGACGGGTTTGTGGGTCGCACAGCTTGGCCGCCTCAGGCAGGCTCCAGATGCAGAGGCAATGGGGAGGTTCATGGTGGGTGTCCTATGGATTTGGGTAGTGTCTCCCCAACCCAGTTACACTTCTGTACACCCCCATGTGCACCTCCGTTTGGGACCACGTGCTGTCGCTGTCTGGCAGCAAAGGCTCCGGGACCTGTTTTGACACATCTGCGTAGGGAATGACCTCCATTCTTTGTTGCCTTTGCAGTCCCGTGATGGAAATCCCAACCCTGAAACCTCTCAGCGAGGACCAGGCTCGGTTCTACTTCCAGGATCTGATCAAGGGCATTGAATACTGTGAGTGTCTGTGCAAAAAGAAAGGGATTTCTTATTTTTATGTTTTTTCTAAACACCCGGGGCTGGACTTTCACCTGGTGTATGGTGCCGTTTCCAGTGGCTCATGCTACTGCGCAGGGGTTTTTGAAGCTGGGGCTAGTGATGGTTAGCAGAAGGCTTAGAGCTGCACAGGGGCTTCATGTCTCCTTTGCCGCAGATGGGTGCTGCTGCTGAATTGCTTGTTTTTCCTTTGGCTGCAGTGCACTATCAAAAGATAATCCACCGGGATATTAAACCTTCCAACCTCCTTGTGGGGGAAGATGGGCACGTCAAAATCGCCGACTTCGGAGTGAGCAACGAGTTCAAGGGAGCCGATGCCCTCTTAACCAACACGGTGGGCACCCCCGCCTTCATGGCACCAGAGACGCTCTCAGAAACCAGGAAAATCTTCTCTGGAAAGGTATTTAGTAGCAATTTGAAGGTTTTTGGACTAAAGTTCCTTGCACACACTGTGTATTGCAGATCTAACCATGCTTTCTCCTCTCCGCAGGCTTTGGACGTCTGGGCCATGGGGATCACGCTGTACTGCTTCGTGTTTGGGCAGGTAATGAGACTGATTTTTTTTCAGCGCTGTTGGTGGTCTGAGGGGGGGGGTGCCATGTGCCTCCCACATGCCGGGTACACAGTGGGATTTGCACCCTGCACCCCTGTTCGAGCAGTCGGGAATTGCCGAGGGGAGACGGGGATGTGTGGGTGGAAATGGGAAACCTCTGCCAGTCCACGGGACGGGTGCAGCCAAAAGGGCCGTGTTCCTTTTTTTTCCCGGGGAAAAAAATTTTGTGCCTGGCCAGATTTTTAGGAGAGGAGCTGTTGTAATGATGTGGTCATTTTTAGCCAAATGTTATTTCCATTGTGTTTAAAAGAAGACACTGATTTAATAGGAAACCTTTTGGTATTTCCCTGTAACTGGCTCCTTGCTCTCCATCAAACCCTAGGAGATCCCAATGCCTGACTGGCTGCCCCACTGCGGCTTCTTAACAGAGGTTGTTGCTTTTCTCATTGCTCTTTTTCTTCGTGGTAGTGCCCTTTTATGGATGAAAGGATCCTGAGTTTACACAATAAAATCAAGACCCAAACGTTGGAGTTCCCAGACCAGTAAGTACCCCAAAACCCAGCCCTCAGCCCTTGTTTTAAAGCTCTTCTGAGCCATTTCTCAGGCACTGCCTGGGTGGGCCTGGCCCTGCTCCACTGCGGTTCTACAAAACTGGGGCTCTGAGCCCTTCTGTTGGCCCTCAGCCCTGGAAAACTTCCTTTGCATGAAACACGAAGGCAACATCTCCTGGTTTGCAGTTGCCGAAGAAGGAGTGATTGAAGCTGCAGAGGCGTTTGAGGGAATGGATTAACCTCTGCAGTTGCTGCCTGTTGGATTTTAGCCTGAATGGAGTTGGTGTCGGGCTCTCCCAGCCCTGTACATGTGGGATCACGCTTCGGATTGCCCAAAAAGGGGATATTTTGCTTCTCTGGGGTTAGTTGGGAAGGAAGGACTGTATGACACCTGAGTGTGCACAAGTACCTGGAGCTGCATCCCTGCTAGGCCTTGGGTCCAGCCCCAATCTGCCCGGGAGGGCACTCGGCGGCTGGGACCGGGGTGAAGAAGAGAAGCAGCATCCACCCCCTTCTCCATCTTATCTCTCCCCTCTCCTTTCCCCAGGCCAGAAGTTACGGACTTCTTGAAGGATTTGATTACACGGATGCTGGATAAGAATCCCGAATCTAGGATTTCCGTCCCAGAAATCAAGGTACTGACCCAACCCCCTGGTGTTGGCTGTGGCGTCACTTCTGTTGGGTTCTCCTTGCTCGGCTTTTTTGGGGAGTCAGTTTGATCGCGCCAGGCTAGGTCCTCCCCCTGTGCCCAGGGCCCCTGGGCAGGTAAGTCCCAGCTCCTTCCCCTGCTCCGGGACCTGCTCAGCTTTGGGACCTTTGGTGCCTACAGAAGTCACAGGCAAAAGGAAATCCCCTGAGTACAGTATTTCCTCTGCTACCAGGAAAGTACTGTGCAACAGCCTTTCGCAGGAGATTTCTGGTCCTCCGCCCCTGCGAGAGCCTGGAAGGGGCGAGAAGCTGAGAAAATGGAGACTAAGGTAGGGAGAAAGGATTGCGGGGGAATTGCTGAACCGTTTTGTGCTCCTCCTGCAGCCGCCCAAGATGCCAGGTGTGTGGGAAAGGAGAAAGAGGGGTTTCTGCCTTCTGTTGTGCATTAATTCAGGTCTAAGACTAGGGCTCGGTGGGTCTCCCCATCACTACTGCTCATACATATGGTCTGGAATAAATTGCTCCTGCCTCTTGGCAATGTCTGGTCCATAAGATGAGAGTGAAAATAGGTCTTCTTCCCTAAAACCCGCTGAGATGGCCAGTGCTGTAGGTCACCAAGGCTATTGCTTGGTTGCGTAGATGGGGCCAGTACTGGCTCCAGATGAGCCACATCATGGCATTTTCCACTCTGGGATGAGCCATTCCCAGTGGTGCTGGGGTGAGCTGGCTCGCTGGAGAGATGGCACATCTGTCCCCTGCTCCCTGGTAGTTCAGGAGCACGTAGGGGCCATAGCTTGGGTGAGGAGATGCGTTTGCCAGGCTGGTGGTGTTTGAGTTATGAAAAAGAGGAAATCGTTCCTGACAGGCTGTGTTATTAATTGAAGTTGCACCCTTGGGTCACCAAGAACGGAGTGGAGATGCTGCCCACGGAGGATGAGAACTGCACCCTCGTCGAGGTGACGGAGGAGGAGGTGGAGAATTCGGTCAAGCACATCCCCAGCCTGGCCACCGTGGTGAGTACGAGGGAGGTGACGATCTGCGGGCACACACCGGGGGTTCGTGCTGCCTCCCAGGGTGGTCCCGAGCAGCCGGAGCTTGATGCTGAAGGGCAAAAGCTTTGGGCAGGATTAGAGCAAAGACCTTCCCTCACTCGGAAACAAGTGCTGCAGTACGGGGTCTCAGCATCTCTCTGGATGTGGGGGAATATTTCAGAACGGTCCCAAAGGGACTTGTCAGTGGGTTACCAGTCTCCACACTTGAGCTGGCTGCCTAAATATCACTGTATTTTTTTGCTCAGGGCAAAAGAATTTTGCTCAGGGCAAAAGAACACCTGATTTTGCTCAGGGCAAAAGAACACCTGGTCCAGGACCTGCCCGTGGCTGGGAGTGGGTGTTTTGGCCAGGCACGATTAGCTCCTGCCCTGCTCTGCCTGTCTGGCCATAAGGGCTGCGGGAGCTTCCCAGGATGGAGATTTTATCTGGGCCACAGTGTGCGCCAGCCCCCGCCTGGAGCTATTCTTGGGGAATTCATCTCATCTCTTTTCAAGCTCATATTTTTATTCTCTGCAACCCGCTGTGGTGGTGGTGAGAACCACTGCGTAACCCTGCCCTGTGTGGAAAGTGAAATCCTTTTGGGTTTTGATCCTAATGATTTCTTTGGGGGCCCACTAGCCCTCATGCTAGGAGAAACAGCGAGCGACCATTCGCAGTTCCCTGGCCTGGCATTATCTGCCCCTAGACACCCAGGCTGTGATTTTTTTTGAAGTACAGGTCTCCCTTTGAAGCCCCTTTTCCATCTCGTGGCTGTGGCCACATCTGGCTCCATTTCTGGAGCTCTCTCCTGTTTCTGTACCCTGCAGAAGTCTCTTCAGCTGCAGATACGTTAATATGCAAATGCACCTTGCACTGCTCAAGCTGAAAAAACAAATCTTGCTCTAAGGAAATCACCACTGATGAGGGGTTTTCCCCCCTTTCTCCTGTTCGGAGGTGACTTGCTGTGAGGCAGGGAGGATGGCTGAGTGCTCCTGGCGCTGTTGAAAATCCAGGTGTGTTTAGCACAGCTCAGGGCAAATGAGTTTTTTACTGTGGCTTTTGCCTCTTAAATAACGCACCACCTCCAGGCAGATCTTGTATTTTCCCATTTGCATTTGTTATTCAAGATTACCCTCCGGTGCCTGATCTTTTTGCATCCAACTGCGGGCGTTAACGCTCAAGTACGAGTCACGTGGCTTCAAGTCTCGCATAAAATGCCTCCTCCCCCCCCTGTGGGACCCTGCTGACACGCGTGTTTCAGATGTGTAAGGGCTCTCGGTGCACTGTGGTGAGCAGAAAAATATGGCACAGAGGGACGAGAAGCAATACCAAATGAAGCCGGGGGTTCCCAGGGCAGGATGCACATGCCGAGGCCGGGTCCAGTGCTGCTCACGTTGTTCTCTGCTCCCACCAGCAAAATAAGTTGGGGGATGCCTGGGAAGAGCCCCGACACTTGCTCTGTTCCCAGCAGTCCCCGGTTGCAGCTGATGGTGGGTAACTTTGTGTTTTGCAGCCAAAGCTAGACAAACGGCCAGTTTTGCAGCTTGGTTTTGGTAAACGTTAAGGCAAAATTGTGATGGTTCCTTCCTTCCCCTCTCCCTTTCCAATGAATTCTTCTGCCAGGTAATCACAGGGAACTGGGAATTTGCAGGTACTGGATGCAGTAATCAGTAAAACCTACTTCTGGGGGGAGAAAATCTTCCCAGACTTGGCTTTGCTCTCCTTTCCAGCCTCTCACATCTAGTGTGGCTCTCACCTGTGTGTTCAGTTGTTGCACCGTGGGTTTCGGATGAGGATACAGCTCCCGTATTAAGCAGCTGGAGACTTGTAAACATGCTTTCTTCTGTGTTCTTCTTTTTTTTTTAAAAAAAAAAAAAAAAAAAGAGAACTCTGACTTGTTTTCAGTAGTTTTCTTAATTACCTGGGCATGAGAGTTGGGTGTTCCTGTTGCTCTTGAATGAAAGGAAAGCGGTAGCACCCCTGATGAGCTCCAATCTGGTCTTGCAGATCTTGGTTAAAACAATGATCCGGAAGCGATCCTTTGGGAACCCGTTCGAGGGGAGCAGGAGGGAAGAGCGGTCGTTGTCTGCCCCTGGGAACCTGCTGCCGTAAGTGTCATCATTGCCCAAAAGGATGTTTGCGGCTTGTCTTGTGCTCTGGAAATTGCTGCAAAGCCCAGGAGGAGAATTTGAGGAGCTGGGCTTTCCATTTTTCATGTGGGGCCATGACTGGGATGTGTCTGTGGGGACATGGTCCGACCCGTGTTGCTTTGTGGGATGATTTTTGTGACATCCTGCCCCTTCGATGGGCCGAACAGCATCTTTGTATGGCACTTCCAGCCCGTTACAGGGGAGCTGGGGGGAGACGATGTGTGCGCAGGGTCCCAAAGGTCCTGTTGCGTGGAAGGGGCAGATGCTGGTGTCTCATTGTTTGCTTTGCCTTTTTCTGAGTCGCTCAGCAACTGTTTTGTTTCCTTTTAAAACAGGAAACAAGGCAGCGAAGATAATCTGAAATGCAACGACTTGCCCAACGTGGGAGAGGAGGAACTTCTTTCGTGAACATCAACTTTATGGTTCTGTTCAGCAACTTGGTCCAGGGCACGTTATGAAAGTGTGCAGCTGAGGATGAGTGACATTAACAGAGCCTACACCAAACACAGCATGACATGGCGCTATTTCAGTATAATGCTGGATGTAGAGCTTACATAGCAGCATGTTATAAGACATCCGACTACTTGTCATAAACATTGAACATCTCCGATCGCTTGGACTGCTGACTTCTTGTGGGAGAGGTGCTGGCTGACAGCAGAGAGGTGAGCTGTTGTGTTGAGCAGCAACAGTGCTTTGCAAAAAAAAAAAAAAAAAAAAAAGCAGTCAAACAAAAATGCATTTGGAACTGCTTTTACCTGGTTTTAATGCCAAATAATTTCCGGGGACTAACGCCAGCATCCCAGGGCTGTTGTGCGCCCATCGCGCAGTTGGTGGGCACACACAGAAGGGTGAAGCTTTTGCCAAGTGGCAAACGCAACCGTCAAAACTACACGTGCGCACTCTGAGAGTTCACGACCTGCCGGAAATGTTGTTGCATCTATTTCTCGTCGTTCTAGTTTGTTTTTAATTGACACCTTTTTAACTGCATGGGAACAAAGCAAAAACCCACCTTTTCAGCTTTTTAAAGAATGCCTGCCTTTGTGAGCCAAGTTGTATTAAACAGCATCGTTGGGGCGTTCAGAAAGTGAGGTTAATTGCCTCCTAAGGTAATTAGCGCCTTTCCTAAGGTCTTGGTGTGACTGGGACTTGGTAAGTTGAGTATTCAGTGTATGAAAGGAAAAGGTATTTAAGGGCTTAAGTTCAGTCTGAACTATTTTTGCTGCAGACATACGAGTGAAAGGTGGTGTTTAGCTGAATGTTTGCTTTGAACAGCGGAGGAAGCACCAACAACAGTTTGTTTCTAAACCTTTTACTTGATCTAGGTAGATATATTATTAAATATAAAATTCAGGGTAAAATCCTTCACTTCCATGTACATTACATGGTTTACTACAATTAAAAATAATACAACTTATGCTATTTTTTAAGTATAGACTTAGGGCTTGCTTAGAATTCAAGATCTTAATGAAATACTTAGATTAGCTAGTAATTTTCAAAGAAACTTTTGTTTTCCAAACTCTTAATCTGGATTTTGGGGCCAATGCTATGTATTTTTTGCAAGTTCGTTACCAGTAATTTGTGAATGCCTGTGGATCAGAGGCTTGTTAGTAAATTAAGTGTATACCTAATTCATGGATTGTTACTTATGAAGAGCTCTTTCACCTTCAGTCAGGTTACTCTGATTATTTTGTGGTGCTTGTAAAAAATAATAATCTGTTGTGTGGCGGGAGAGGCTCTGGCCTCCAGACTCACTTTCCCAATTTCTCTGCACTCGGACAAAGCTGGGGAAGGGCAGAGTGTGGGTGAGCTGGAGAAGAGTCAGGGTTTGCTTGAGGAAAGGGGTAAGTACAGTTGTTTTGTGGACGGCATGTGGGAAAGGGAGGAAAAAGGTCTGACCTCTTCTCTTCTCAGCCTGATATGGTTGTGTGACCTTGAACGAGGCATTTAAAATGATGGTGTACCCGAAAGAGGGGGAGGATTCAAATGTCCCAAGCATGTAAGGGACTGCTAAAGCGTAATTCTTCCCCCTGAGGAAGAAGGCACTAGGAGAGACCCAAGTATTTTGGTTAATGGTAAAATCTCTGCCTGCTAACCCTGGCCAGGGGTGTCCTGCCTTTAGGCAGTGGCTGTCCCCATGTCTTCCTTGATCTTGGGCACTGCAAGCAGCAACGTGCCAAGCTCCTTGGCCCTGCTGTGGTCAGACCTGGCCCAGTAATTCCTGGTTAGGACGGGTCGCTGTTAAAGCCGGCGTAGCGTTAGCAAGTGTGCAGGCGCCTACGCAAACTGTCCCTTACATCTTTTGATCACTTGAAGCAATGCTCCCCCTAAATTGCAATTTATTACCGAAATGTTGTGCTGCTGGCCTCTCACCAAAGGCAGCGATCGTGGTTCGAGGTTTTGGAGCAGTACTACGGAGTTTGGAGCCATAAGACACGCACTGTTTTCCTCCCGTTTTAGTCCGAGGCTATGCCAAAGCCCTGCAGCTTCAGCTATGGGAAAACCAAACAGGTAACTTGGGTGCCAGCACTACTGCAGCTGCCTGCTCCCCCTTTCCTAAACGGGACTTGTTTGACTTCCGCAATGAGCGGAAATGCGGGCAAGTGGGCAGCTTGGTTCTCTAACCTTGTAAATGGACTTGTTCTGCCAAAAAAGAAAAAGAAAAAAACAAAAACAAGGGGGATCTGATTATTTATAGCTGTTGCGTAGTGACGTGTGTGGTGTGTTTTGTTACAGGTGAGGTGTAGAGGTGCTCTGTGCTGCGTATCTGCGGTTTGTGATGTGTCAGGTGCCTAGTGAGACAGTTTACATTTACCAAACGGGCTTGCCGGGTGCAACACAGCTTCTAAGCAGAATAAGCTGTACCAGTTCCTCAATGCCCAGCCACATAGTTACTGGGCCTCAGATATTACCAGTGTCTTTCGGCGAGCACGGGCTTGGTTTGTAAGGAGCTGTAAGCTCAGCACTTCCCTGAGGCGCTCTCTGAAACGATTGCCTCTTCGTGCCAGCTCTGGTAGGGCTGCAGCCAAATGCACACGTCTGAAAGGAACTCGATGTAGATTTTTGTTCTTGTTGAGTAGTTCTGTCGAAAGCGTAGAACTTGGCTGTGTGAGGAAGAGCTAGCAAAATGCATGACCTGTTAGAGAAGCTGTACTGTATATATATAAATCTGCTCAGTTCCCTAGCTGCCGTTCCTTAGTAGTGAAGCTAGCTTTTTTCTTAGAGTGAGGTAAACATTTTGCTTGTGCCTTGGAACTGGGCTATAGCTTGATTTTTCCCCAACTCCCTTCCTTTCAAGCAAGCCCAGTGCTGACTAGGCTTAATGCTGGGTACTAAGCCTTTTTGGCTCTGAAAGCACACAGGAAAGTGCTGAGGGGAAACCAGGCCTCTTGTCTTGAGTATTTTTTTCTTGGTGGTCCCCTCTTACCTATCAGGCAATTGATCTGTTTCTTTTCTAAGGTCCTGAACTATTGCTGATTTTTATACTGTTTGTTTAACAACCGAGGCTTGTGTTTCATTCCTACCCCTTTATTATGCATTTAACTTTATCAGGTGTATCAAGTTTAAATACTGTGTATTTACCACTTTTAAATTATATTACCTAAGAAGAAAAAAAACCTAAGTGTTTTTCCACACAGCTGTTCAAGCTTCTCTGTACAAGTTGAAATAAATGACATGCAACTAAATCCAGAGTTAGTTGATCAAGTGGAACCATTATCCTGTTTGACTGGTCTTTACCGAGCTGTGAGAGTTTGCTTGTTGGAAGAGGAGTCTGAAAGCATCTTCCTCTGTTTGTGAGGTCTGGTGTCTACCATTACGGGGGACCTTGGGCTAGGACGAGACCACAGCAGCTCTAGCCACTGCATAATCCAACCTGAGCCATTCGCATGCACAGACTGGAGCGCTGACTCTTGGAAAGGCACCATTTGAGTTGGGGTGCTCGGCTTAGTGCTCAGCAGCAGCAGGCAAATAAAGAATAAAACAAAACAATAATGCTGTAGCAAACCCACCGCACAGAAGTGGAAGGTGGCAGCAAAGGATAGTGGAGGTATGGAAGAGGTCCCAGGGCTCTGTAACACTAGAAAAGGTTCAAAGGGAAGAGCTGGACCTTCTGTGCCAGTTTGATCACTAGAGATGCTCAAGGCCACATGAAGATAAAAGCCAACCAATTCACTTAAATCGTGTTGTCTAAATCCATTAAATGCAGCAGCCCAGATAGAGGTCTGGGGGTGGTGGTGAAAAGCGTGGAAGGTATTCCAGGGAATAGTAGGTGTGTTCTTCTGAGCACTTGGTACTAGTGTTTGGCTAAGGCCATGCCAGGCCAACCCACCCTGGTCTCTAGCTTTCAAGTCTTTTCCCTTGGAGAGGGTTTTAACGCAAGAGACACAGACAAGGTTTTAGGAAAACCAAGGTGGAGCAGAAGCTGTAGTTGCAGCAGCACTCTCGCTGAGAGAAGCAAGAGGTAAAGCAAAACAGCAGCACTGGCTTTAACAGCTCTCCAGTAAAATGCAGACTGTTCACTGAGCTTAACCTTCCCAGGCCCTGGGGAAAAATAAACCAGCAAAACCCAGCTTGCAGGACTCCAAGAGAGCTAAGAGAAAGTAGTATTTTATTTTATTAAAAAGAAAGTAAATTTTAAAGTAGTACCATAAAAATTAAACAAAACAGAAAAAAAAATAATCCGTAACCAGTAAGCCATTTACCATAGCACAATGGAACCAGACACTGCTTTGTCTCAGTCCGTGGTCACTGGAGCTTGGAGACACAATTAAATAGTAGGCACAGGCTCAGCTAAGCATCGCAATCCTTAGGGGCACAGAAAAGTGATTTGACAACAGCAAGGAGCTGTTCTCCCAAGGTTAGGCAACACCTGGCAGGGGCCATGTTCACTGTAAAGAAGAACCTGTGCCTGTTACCCTGTGCTCTCTGCTATCTGTGAGCTCAGCGAAAGGAGGACTGCCAAAACGACAATGTTGGAGCAGTCCCTGTCCCAGGCTGACCCGGTGCAGAGGCCTGGCATAGACACACAATTCTCCCTGTGTGCTTAGTGCAATTAACCTGGAAGACCAGCAGACAAGGAGCAGACCTGGTTCTTCTCTCTGGGGTTGGCTCCAGCTAGCAGAAGTAGTGAACAGTAGTGAAGAAGGTCCCTTTCTCAGGTTTGTTGCCCCTTCATTCCAACGAAGAGGGGGTGGGTCTCACAGCAGGGTCAGAGTAATGTTCACAGCAGCTGTAGCAGCAGGAGGTCAGGAGTTTGTTCCGTATGTCTCATCAACTCCCTGCAACGATCAGAGATTACAGGTCTCTGCCAGAAAACTCTTCTTTCTCCCCTTCCTCTCACATAAAACCCTCTGCGCAGGCAAGCTACTCTCCCCTACTCAGACTTTACATTTCCAATGCCCCAAGGTCTTTTGATTCAGAAATCCACCCTCAGCAGCAACGCTTCCCACCAAGCACAGGGCTGCAGGGCTGAGATCTACCCTCAGCACCAGTCAGGCAACCCCACTAAATCCTTCTACCGGCCAAACGGATTATTTGGAACCTGAAGCGAGGCATAGCCATGGCTGCCAGCATACTGGTCTCAGAAAATACCGACCCACTGAATGGGTTTGTTCACAGCAGCAGGAACACCCAAAAGCCAAGAAGGAAGGCTTTGATGGGGACCAGAGCCATTGTCTGCAGCTCTCGGAAGGCAACGGCCAAGGACTGCAACCCAAAAAAGAGGTGCAGTGGGAGCATGACAAGTTCTTGAACATACAATCCCCTCTCCAAGAGTGGTTGCCCAGGAAACATGACAATATTTGTTTCCAGTGCTCCTCCCTTGCAACAGCTTTGAGGTAAAAATTAGCTTCTCTGACAAAGTTTCCTCAGAGTTGTGGTTCAAAATCCCTGTTTGATGTGGATTTTCTACATCCTGTTTCAGAATCTCTCCAGCATCAGAGGAGGAAGCAACTTTGCCTTCACTCTGCCTTCATTGATGCTTACCAGTTCATAATCCTGCACATATTTGTATTTCTTCTCCCGATAGTAGTATTTCTTCTTCATGCAATATAGAACAACAATGTCACACAGCACTGTTGCCTAGTGGAGATTGAAAGAGTTTAAGACAACGTTCCTCAGAACTGAGGCACAAATCCAGAATCGAGTCCAAGTGCAAACAATGTCACTTACCACGCCAAAGAGTGCTAAGCCGGAACCGATGTTAATCATGGTAGGAATTACATCAAATTTTCCTGCCTAGAAGACAGTTACAAGGATGGATATGTTTTTCAGCATCTCTGAAAGCCCTCACCACAAGGCCCCCAGGAATTAAGTCACCCTACCTTTCCAAACACTATGATATCAAAGCGGATGCCATAAGCTTTGACAAGCGTCCGTGATTCAGTGCCATTGCTATCCTTGTAATATTTTGCAAACCTGGAGAAAAGATACATCAGAGCTTAGCTGGAGATTTTGAGGTTGCTTATGTGATCATGCAACATCCAGGTGTGTCCCCCATCCCAAGAGGATGGGCTCAACATTCGTACTTCCAGAGACAAGCCCCAAACGATGGAGATTTCATGCAGGCAAGCGCATATAGGAGAAAAGCCTGTAACAGGTGAATTTAAGACAGCAGTTAGCACAAGCCAAATCAGTAAACTTGCAAAGCACAGGAAGGGGAGAAAGTTAGCTGTAGTAGGGGAGCAGAAGAAGGACAGACAGGGAAGAAATTCAGCTACACCTGAGGACCAGCCCCCTCAGACAGAGGCAAGCAGGAGGCTGCAGGAGTGCAGGCAGCCACGAGAGGGCAGGGCCGGGAGCAGGCAGCGAGGGAGGCAGCACAGCTCAGCCTGGCACACAAAGGCTGCTCCTTGTCCAGCACAACGCAACCCACCGGCAAATGATAGGGAAAAGGAACGAGAACAAACAAGTGAGATCAGACTTACTCTGCCACATGGTTGACTAAGCCAGGAGGAAGCAGAGAAGAGGGTGGAAGAGAAGAGGAAGGATTGGTAAGGGGCTGCACCATGGTCTGGAATTAGCAACAGCACGTCAGAACCTGCACCAGCTGGGCTGCGATATCTTCCAGCCGGTCCCGCCTGACACCCCAAGACCTGCAGGGCTGGCACCTCCCAAACACATGCTTGTGCTGTCTGCACGACAGCAGCTTCTCAGCGAACTCATTCAAGTTCCACCAAAAGAGACCCCCCTGTGCTAAGCAAGAGCTTGTGATTCTAGAAACAAGCATAGCCCTGAGCTGTGTTTCCGCATGAGCAGGACTGTTGCAAGGATCTTGGCAAGGTGGCCAATCCATATTACTATAGCTCTGAGTCTGGATGCAACCAGCTACCCAGATCTGCGCTGGCAGTTTTACTGGAGGTGCTGGACCTGTCTGTCCTGGCCAGAATGCATATGTGGTGGTACATGACAGAAGGATACTCCTGGTGCAGACACGGTCTTCAACTGACAGAGCCACTTCCTTGAGGTTAGTTTTTCCCTCATGCACAGCGAAGGTGCTTCAGTCTCCCACCCCCACACCGCAGCCTCCTCAACTACTGCCCTATCAGCACACCCTGGAACAGTCAGTTCTCACACTGCCATGCCACGCGAGGCTGGCCCAAACGGTCACCCAAACGCTAATGCAAATATGACTCAGACACTCTGACGCAATCAGCGGAGCTTCACGGATGTCCCCCCTCTGCTGTGTTTGCACACAGCGAGGATCCGACCTGCTGTGTTTTACAGCATCAGAGAAACTCTCCAAGTTTTACAGCACCATCAAAAGTCCAAGGACTACCCACAACCACCAGAGTGCAGGCAGCCTGTTACACTGTGCCAGTGGCAGACTAAGCCGCAGGGACACCAGGTGCCCTCCATAGCCATGTTACCTGAAGTTGTAGCCAGGAGAGACAGTGTGGGCAGGGTCCTTGTTGTCGAGGCGCCGGAAGGAGTACTTTGGGACACAGTGGGAAGCAGCTCTGTCAAGGTTGCAGTCCCAGTTGATCTGCAGCGCCATGACTCCACCCTGCCAAGCAGAGGAGAGGAGAAGGTAAGCAGCCCAGCACTAGGCTCTCTGCTGACCAGGACCCTGATTTACTGGCCCTTGTCCCATTCCCAGTCCAACACTCTTTCCTCCTGCTACAGAAGGACCTTGCACATAACCCCACCCAAAGAACCCAAGGCCAAGTATTCGTTAAGTAGATTGAATCCAGTCCCTCTGGCCAGAGCAGCTCTCCATTCTGCAGCTGCTCTGTGTCCTGTGGCTCATGCCATGAGACAGAGGGGACAACCACCTACCACTCCTCTTCTACACAGCTGAGGCCCAAGAGAAGGGTCTGCCAAATACCTCCACAGCCATTTCCTGGAAGTCCTGCCCTGCAGCTTCAACTATTTTCCCTAAACGAAAGACAGGGCAGAAAGGATCTGTCTTGGTGTCATAGATGCAGTTCTTGAGGTAGGTGGAGTTGATGGTAGGGAGGATGTTTCGCCTACATGGGAATAGAGAGAGAATATCTGTTGCATCTTCTTCCACTCCTCCAGCTCCCCTTTACTGTCCAGGAGAACAGACAGCGTGATGCCCCACACACTATTTACTTGCTGAAGTTGAACTTGGGGTACCAAATGTTGTTCTTCACCAGAATGGTGAAGTTCTCAGCTTCTTGAAGGAACGCTGGCCTACAAAACAGTAGGAAAAGTAAATTTCACTTATATTTTCACAAACAGGACTCTGCAGGGTCCTTGGTGATCACCTCTTCAGCTTTTCCCAATAGCAGAAACAGGGAGAAACATCAGCTACGTACTGCTAGCCTCCTCTCAGGAGGGCAACTGCAGAGTAGGAACACAGAACACTCACTTGGGTATATAATAGTCATCTTCCACAGGGCACCATGCAAAGACTTCACAGGTGTTAATGCTGCTGTTGTAGGGTACACACTCCCCAGTCTGGATGCCTGGAAAGACATGTGAATGGAGGTACTACCAAGCAAAAATATCACAGGGCAAATACTGCCTCTGTATCTCCTCACTCCATAAGGTGAAAGCAATCTGCTCAGAGGTGAAGTGCCAGTACCAAGACCCCCGTTATCCTCCACCGCAATTTGTAGTGCAGTTTCCAAGTAAGAAGCATCAGGGCCTTTTTCCGAGCCAAATCCTTATCTATGTGAAATAGTGCTTCATGGACTCAAGGTCTTGAGAAAGCCCTCACACGGTTTGCTAACTCACCAAAGCACACATCTATCCAGCATCCACCCAACACAGTCTAAGCCCATCTGCTCTCCCCCAGCAGAAAAATCTGAGCTTCCCTTTCAGTTCTCTTAGGTGTGAGAGAATGAGAACAAGGAGATTAAAGTGAAATGCTGCTTCCTTCACAGGAGGGAAGGCACAGCACAGAGGTATTGCAATACAGACTGAAAGGAGCCCTTGCCGTGGGCTTCTTACCATTGCTGTGGGTGCTGACATATCCTGGAACACAGGTGTCCTTCATCTTGCACTCGGTTTTATCATCTGGAAGCTGGAGAGGGACAATAATTACACTAAACTCTACAAACTCTCTCCCCTGCACTCCCACCCACACAAAGCAGGATTAAAGCAGATCCTGTACCTACCTCTGGGCAGCGGCCTTGGCGCTGATTCAGTGTGAGTATCACATTGGTCATGACAAACACAGTGTTCTCCTCCTGAAGATGCAAAACAAGAAGGAAATTTAAGAGTGACAGTCTGCAAAGAATATCCAAGACAGTGCCCCAAATGTCTTTGTTGACAGAGCCCAGGTGGCCCCACAGTGGGGACTTGCTTTGGACCGTGCTGGTATAGCACTAGAGGAGCAGATTCCCACATATATTGCCTGATGTTGCTGCCTTTAGGCAGAGGAAGGACTGTGGGACTGAGCAACCCTTTCTGTCCTCCCACATGGCCCAAGTTTCCTCATTCACATTATGAAAACAGAGATCACACAGCTGCTCAGGGGAGTCACAAGGCAGGAGCAGCAATAAAGCTCCAGCTGCAAGTCCAAGCACAACTCCCACTCTTGTTTTTTTTTTTTCTTTTTTGTAATATGTGTATTAGAAATTTGACCAGTCCTGGTTTGTTTCTCCAGGGAGCATCACTTTCATTATGTTCAGATCTGTACGATTCAGGATCTGTCATTTGCTTCTGCTCCACTGATACGCAAATATGATTGCTCAGCCAAAATCTGGTTAAATCGGTAACTTTTTTTTGCACCATATCTCACGCAGACAGAGCGACCCACGACCAGCAGCTTGGCCATGCCTGCCAACCCTGAAGGCCACCACATATTGCCCACGCAGCGCAGATTCCCACGGACACACGGTCAATCAGTAACTACAGCAATACCTCCTGTTCAGTTCCGGATCAAATGACTTGCAGTCTGTTCCGGGGGTTTCTGCCAACAGGTTAACTTTGTTTGCTTTAGAAAGCAGTAAGAAAGAGGACACATGGGTACTGCTGCAACTTTTTCCTGAAGCCTGCAAAATTCTCCCTCCTATACAAGCACACACACAGACACAGTTTTCTTGAAACAAGCTTCCCCAGGGCTAGTGGTGCAGGTGCTCGGTATGATCTGCAACAAAGCAAAGCTGCTTCCTTCTCTCATATCAAGGCCACGCTGGAGCTGAAGCTGCTCCAGACCTCGGTGGACTCTGGCAGAGCAGTAGCTGTTTGTTAGAAAACCTGCGTGGAAGTGACTGATACCTGAGGAGGGATGACATAGTCAGCTACATCCCAGATCCTGGCTCCCAAGGTGGATGTGTTTGTCAGCGTCACTCCTTTCACCTTTGTGGTTACGGAACTGACCACAGAGTCTGTTTCCTGGTAGCCCTTCTCCCACAAAAAGACCCAGCTGCAAGAGAAAGATGGCAAGAAACAAACAACAGAAAACAGGTAAACACCATAAACCGGCACAGGCAGTGGGGATTTCTCCCTTTTTGATGTGTCACCTGCAAGGGCCGGTCCTGATAGTTCCATAGTGTTTCCCTACAAAAGGGTCATAGGAAGAGCAATCTCTCTTCCAATTCCCCCCCCCCCCCCCCCCCCCCCGAGGGGTTTGGTATGGCGTAATTATCGCTTTTATGCACAGCCCCCCCCCCGGGAGAATGACACTCCCCCGGGACGGCCTCCGCCCCTGAGGGGCCCTGTCCTCCAACCAGCCCTACAATCCCACTTAAGGCCTCCCAGTTAAGCTGTCCCCACAACCCGCCTGTCACCTCTCGGTGTTGACACCCAGGACCACCGCGGCTGCCGAGCTCCGGCCCCCCCTCAGCGCCTCCCGCCACCACAGCCCAGCCCGCGCCGCCCTGACAGAAAAGGGGCGCCCGGCAGCCGCCTGGCCCTGAGGGAGGCCGGCCGGTTCCCGCCCCTCCCCGGGGGGCTCCCAGCCCTCCCTCCCTCCCTCCCTCCCTCACGGCAGCCGCCCCGAGCCCTACGACCGCCACGGGGCTGCGGGCTTCCCCCGAGCGCAGCCCGGCGGGGAGGGGAACGCAAGGGCCGGCGGGGCCCAGCCGCCCGCTCACCCGATCACGTAGGCGAGGATGGCGAGCTGCACCCCGCGGTTGATGAGCCCCACTTTGCGGCTGCGGATCAGCACGATACGGGGGGTATCGTATTCGAAGAGGAAGCTGTGAAAAGCCCCGCACGACACCATGGCGGCCTAAAGCCCGGCGGAACCACAGCGCCCCGAGGAGCCCAGACAGCGTTGCCGCAAGCCCCGGGGCTTGTACCGGCTCTTGATTGCCGGCCCTCCCTCGCCAGCTGCGGGACGCCTGCCAGCCGCCGGCCCTGCCCGCGGCCGAGGAGGAGGAGGAGGCAGCGGCTGCCCGGAGGCGCCGCAGCTCCCCCCCCCCCCGGGCTGTTTTCAGCAGGGAAAAGGGGTTCATGGCCCCCCGACCGCTCTGGGGCTGCCAGGGATAAGCGGGCTCTGCCCTGAGGCCTCCCGCTGCCGCAGCTCTGCCGTGCCTTGGGTACGGAGTTGGGAAGTGCAGGTCATCCCGAGGAGGATGCTCTCACCCTAGTCGCTAAATCTGGGGGATTTTTTTTCCCCTGCTACTTATTGTTAGCAAGTTTATGGGGAGTTTTTCATTTCCATACTGGCCAGACATTGAGTCAGGTGTTACCTGGCAGTCTGCTGCTGTCAGCCCTATGCTGACTCTGGGCTACAAAGTCTCACAAAGAAGCTGGACGGAAGACCTCAGGCAAGGGCCATCCTGACACCAAGATATAACTTGCAGCCGTTCTCAGGGCAAGGAGAGAGCACCTGCCTGAAAAAAAAAAAAAAAAAAAAAAAAAAAGCAGAAGCATATCTAAGTGTCACCCTCCCATCCAGAATGAGCAAATCCTTTCTTTAGCCTCTTGCAGAATTAATCTTTCCTATAAAAGCAGAGATCTGCACCTTCCACCTGATGCTGAGCTGCCTGACACAGTGCTTATTTTAGAAACATTACCATAGCCCTCCTAACAGCAGGTAAATCATTAGAGATGGAGCGAACTGACAAACTGGCAGTGGGAATTTCAGACAGTATGAAACTATTAGAGACTTTGAGTCAGCCATAGATTAGTAAAACACTCTATTTATTACAAAAACAGTCAAAACTGAAAGGACCCACAAAAGGGGAGAGAGGATAAGGAAGAACATATATACAAATGTGAAAGGAGATTAAAATCACAGTCTTAAGAGAATATTCAGTGTAATTCTTTCCAAAAGGAGAGTCGGTTCATGTCTCAGAACAGGAATGCATTAATGCCAACTGTAATGCTTTCTCACTCTAGATACATAAGATGTTGCAATATGAATGTTAATACAATTAATGCATATTACAACTAAAGATATAAATCATAGAATCATAGAATCATAGAATGGTTTAGGTTGGAAGGGACCTTGAAGATCATCGAGTTCCAACCCCCCTGCCACAGGCAGGGATACATAATCTGCCAGCAATATATCTCCAAGTATATGTGGGAAATAGAAATGGCAAACTGCTGGGTTAGCTCTGAAAGAACAAAGCTTAGTTGAAAGAAGTGCAGAATATACATGTTCCAATCCTTCTCACCTTGTTTCTACAAAAATAGAACATATCCAAGTATAACATAAAGAAAGAACTGAAAAGGTGTTGGAGCACAGGTTAATCTACCCTGAATTTGCTGCTCCTTGGCTGTACTCTGGCCCGATGCATCATAGCACAAAGCAACTCGCACTGTGCCAAATGCAGTAGGAGGAGGTGTAGGAGCAAGGCCTGT
Organism: Pluvialis apricaria; assembly: GCA_017639485.1. Taxonomy (NCBI): domain Eukaryota; kingdom Metazoa; phylum Chordata; class Aves; order Charadriiformes; family Charadriidae; genus Pluvialis; species Pluvialis apricaria. The sequence continues at coordinate 3,614,281 of CM030022.1, forward strand.
TTGAAGCTAAGAGCAAACAGGAGGCCAAAGTCCAACATTACAATTTCAATGAGTATGAATGAAATGCCCGAAAATATTACACAAAGACCGTAAAAGTACTTTTAATTGTAATTCCTGACTTCAAGCTAAAAGGAGTAATACAAAGAGAACAGCTGGGCTTTTCAGAAAATGCTTTGTCTGTGTCACTAAAATGAGCCTGTTTAATCTGGACGGACCATGAGGCCTTCAACAGCAAGTTATGAAACTACGTGTTCAGTGGTCTCTTTCTAGAGCCTCTTGATCCAGGGCTGCAGAAAGGTGGTGAGGCTGGGGGAGAAACTGCTCAGGACGACGTTTTCAAGTGATATCTCTTTTGGACTTCCTTCCTTCAAAGGGTCTTGCTTTGAGATGACTTTTGGCTCCATCTTATTTTCAGGGCGCTGGCCATCTCCTGACTCAGCTGGGACTCTGGTATGCACCAGTGCAAAGGCAGGAGGCCTGGAACCTCCCACTAAAATGTAGCCCTAAAAATTCACCCCGGAGCCTACATTTCCAAACCACGTGGGGTGACTCACAGAATGAAGCGGAGGCAGAAGCAAGCACTTTAGCTCAAGGTATTTGTTCCTCTATGATAAGCAGTAGGCAATTGTGCCTCTCCAAAGACTGTATACAAGAATTCAGCCATAGTACAGAAGATTTTGGGAAGTCATATGCTTTCTTCTCTTTTTTTAAAAAGTTCCATGAAAAAAAACAAAGGTTACATGTCCAAGGTGAGTCACAGTGTGAGCTCAAGTTGTGCTACATCCTCATTCCATCTTAAAACCAGTATAGCAGTTGACTCCATTGGGATAAGTATCTCTAATTTTCCACCTGCAGCAACTTGGGATGACGGCTCTGTCTTCCAGATCAAAAGAGCCAAAGCGCCAGAGAACGTATTGCTTGTAAGCAAGGTGACGGAGCTGGTGGTTGATATTGCCATCATTCAAGTCCAGAAAGGGTTCTCTGTAGAGAAGGGCTTTCTTCAGGGTGTGACTGGACAGCACCAGCTGCTGAAACCAATGGGAGGTTGTGATGCACTGCCCTTTTTTCCTTCGGCAGCAGAGCTGCTCATGGTACTTCTGTGTGGGCTGGCATTTGCCACAGCAGCACCACTTTTGGCAGTCTAGGGAAGAGGCCCCTTGTCTGAGAGGTTGCCCCAGATCATATTTTTCATTATCATCGTTCTCGTTGGACTCACTGGTACCCATCGGCTCGGATTCTTCATTATCATCGTTCTCGTTGGACTCACTGGTACCCATCGGCTCGGATTCTTCATTATCATCGTTCTCGTTGGACTCACTGGTACCCATCGGCTCGGATTCTTCATTATCATCGTTCTCGTTGGACTCACTGGTACGCATCGGCTCGGATTCTTCATTATCATGGCTCTTGTTGGACTCGGTGCAGCAGCTGCCAGCATGACAGAGTATCACAGGGTGGCTCTGCAACAACAATTCCCAACAATTAAAGAAAACAGCATTTGCTGCTTCATCCAACCACAGAGTGAATTTACAACAGTGATCCTCACCATTGGCTTTTTCATTTGACACAGTACAATAGGAATAATGATGATAGATCAGCAGATCTGGAGGAGGATTGTCTTTCTGTGTTGCCAACGCCCACCCTAGCGAAATCGAATCAACACCTCACAAGTTGTTTCAACACCAACGCACTCCTGCTGGCACATACCCACCACAGGAAAGCAGCAATTTTCAGCTGACTCTAGAAAGTACATCGTCTGTTCACAGGACCTATTAACTTGAAGCGGACAATAGGAATCTAGTTTTAGCCCCTCAGAATCTAATCTGGAAATATGGGGGGGGTGGAGGTGGCGGAAACCCAAATCAGTTTGGAATGACATTCCTCAGTTCTCCCTTCTGAAGGGAGGATCCCAAAGGTCAAGTGTCTGTCTTTACCTCAACAATGCTGCCTTGAGCATGCTGCAAGCTTGTTTTCAGAGGCTTCTTTATCAGAGTAACATGTGGCTCATCAACATAGGACACATACATCACCTGTGCAGCAGAAGAAATAAACACTGTCAGCTGGAGTAGTTACTTGGAGAATGGGGGACAAACACAGCATAGATCTGACCTTAGGGCTTGGGTTCTGCAGTCTGTACTCCAGTAACAATCCTCTGCAACTGCATGTTGCAAGGGCCCATATTTCCAGTATCTGGGATAGCAAGGACAAGGGGAGCTGTGGGGCCAGAGGGAACAGGAAGAGATGGTATGGAACTAATTGTAGGAGTCTGGTTGTGCAGGGCCTTTAGGTACTCTCCTCTTCACTCTTCTTCAAAAATACACATCTAAAATGCCGGGGGATTCGTAGAGGCTGCCTAGATAAATAACCATTAATGTCTTGAAAAAGAGGAAGTCAACTGAAGTTGGCAGAGAAGAGTCTTTGAGCAGTGCCCTCTTCACGGAAAACCCTTTCATGACATCCTTCTGCTATTTTAAAGGATCACTATTCCCTGCAGGTTTCCCTGATAGAGCTGGTGTGACCCTGCCATGCCACGGTTGTGTGTAGAGCCCACTGTACTCATGCAGTGCATGCTGTGCACAGCTCCATGGAAGCTTCCTGAATCAGCTGCATTTTTGTATCCATAGAGCAGCAATTTACATTCTTTACCTGTCTTGGATTCAGCACAGTCTCATACTTTTTCCTGTTGTAAATTTTGTAGAACGGTGATTTGCCATAGCTGAAGCAATTAACACCACAAATAGCAATTTCAATGGCACTCACAACCTGCCAATGAAAAAAAACAAGTAGTGATTCCACTTTCTTAATGAGACTGTACCTCCGGAACTTGATTAATACAAAGAATAAGTCTCTCACCAAACCAAAATAGGAGAGCATGGATCCAATGTTTTTAATGAGTTCAATGCCGTTAAATTTTCCACCCTTCAAGAAAGCAGAAAAGAATAACCGGGAGGCAAGATCTGTTACCAGACATCCAACTTAATGGCTTTTCTCTTTTTGGCTCTTCACAATGTCTGTCTGTCTCTTTACAATTCAATCAATCCCAAAATTTCAGAGAACATCTCAGACAATTTTCAGGCAAGAATAAACAACTTGAGAGGGAAACGGTCACACACGGCGTTCATGACAATAACATCATGTCATGACCATACCTGTTATTGCCTCAGTCTTAAATAACAATCCTGCTTCTCTCCCAGCCCTGCCATTTCATCCTCAGCTTTGCTCTCCTATGCTGCTCAGTTCAGTTTAGACCTACTCATCTGACATGACTTCCATCCCAGATTGATGGACAGGAGAGAGGAGAGGGGTATATGGCAGAAGTGGGGCTAAGGAAATAGCAAGCTTTCCTCCCCCTCCACAAGGAAAAAGAATTGCATTTACTGTGCCAAAGACAAGAACATCAAACCGTATCCCATAGCCTTTGAAAAGGGTTCTCTGTTCCTTCCCACGTAGCTTGTAGTGTTTTGCGTATCTGCAAAAGAGTAAATGAAGATCTGTGCAGCTTCCCTGGGCAATATAATGCCATGAGGCTGCAGAACACAAAAAGAGACGTAGTTTCTTCTCCCTTCTTCCTCCAGCCCTTCCAGCTTTCTGAAATGAAGGTGCTGAGGCCAGCTTGATGAACAGTATTTTGCCCAGCATCTGACCTGGCAATCTAAACTAAATTAACACATATATAGACATTTAGACAAATTAAAAATCCCACTAATTTCCAATTAGTGTTTTGCTGTCTCAATTCAAATTGGAACCTGAAGCTGCAGAAAGAAGTTTAATCACAGGTAAAACAGATGGAAAATCCCAGCAAGGCTATGTGAGGCGCTGGCAATGACAAGAGTGCTCATGCTCTGAAGGCTTTAATATTATCCAAATATTATTTAATATTATCCAAGACCAACTCAGAACTGCTGAGCACACTTCAGCATGCTGGATATCAGCCATTTTCTATTCTTTGATCAGTAGAGAGTTGCAAGAATCATGTGGGCCTTTACTAACTTCCAGTTTCTTATTCTATCAAGAACATGACCCTCCTGATGCACAGCTCACATCAGCTTATGGATCAATAAGCAGCCACAGAGCATGCAACAAAGAGGTCTTTTTAAATCTGACAACGAAAAGCTGGCAGTACAGACAAAATAATTACATGAAACTGAAAGACATACTAAAACACAGAATGGTATTAATATCCAATCTCTGATAACAACACCCATATGTCTTCTGCTTCAGACATGCTGTCAGGGCTTAAAGTGCTGTATTGCTCTTGACTGGTTTACTTGAGTGATCTTTAGGTTCTGTTCTCCATTTAGATGCATAATATGAATGGGAATTTGCTTAGCCAAAGGGACAGGAGGTCAGTTCCAGGGGTGGCAGATACTCACAGATGACTCTGTCATTGCTAATCAAAATTTGGTTTACAGTCGATTGCCTGTTCAAGTACTGAAAGAGTAAACTGTTTAAGAGGTTATGGCCGGTGTAAATGCCATCAGCTCAGACCTCTGCTTTCTAGCATCTCCAGGTACTCATTCAGATGATAGAGACATCTAAAGAAAAATACATTTTTCTCCTTTCCTTTTTCTTTGCGTTCAGTCCCTGCTGTTCTGCTTTGCCATCTTGATGGTAACAAACCAGCCCAGAGCAAGCTTTTACTTGATTCCACTTTCTCCTGCACATCCTACTGCAAGCTAAGTTTGGCAGACTTTCAGAGTGCTTTTAATCAGAGTTCCCTAGATCATGCGATCATTTGCGTCCCATTCACCGCAATCTATTTGTATTCTCTGAAGGCAGTGAGTCACTCAGAAAAAACACACTGTAATGTGTTCCGCTTTCTCCTTGCTTGCACAGACATGAAATGCCCTTTTTCCTGTGCTGAATGGTTCCACAGTCTGTGGCCAAGACATGTTTTATGGGCCAGCTCTTAGCCTCTGAAGCCTGCAGGTCAGTTAGGTTTTATTTGAAAGTTTTCCTAACTCTTTTCAGGATCAGAGGTTTTCTCTAGCCCTCAGGGTAGAGGTTATTTCACATCTGCTCTTGATAGCATAGAAGCCTTCTCCTCTGTAACAGCTTTGTGCTCAGAGCTCACCTGTTAAGAGCTTTCTTGATCACTGGCTGAAGCTTTGCTCCCTTGCACTTCAAGTAGTTCTTTTCTTTCGGAAGGCTAAAGCCTGTTTCCATTTAAGTCTATCACAAAGTTCCCTTTGGAACTGAGACGAAATCAATAGGGCTCCATGCAGACGGAGGTTATAAGCTGCCCAGAGTAGCTTTCCTGACTTCTAGGACAGCTAGACTGCAGGGGAAGCAGCATTCTATACGTGCCCTATTTCTGATGCACTTTCCCAAAATTTTCTCTTGCTATTGATCTTTGTTAGCTTTAGGACACTGGGCTGGATGGACCTCTGACATGATAATATTTTACATTCTTACGACATGTCACTGATGTGAAAAAAGTTTTCAGTGTATTAATTGTAAGATCATTTCTAGCTCTCCCCCCTTGCTCACTTGGGTACTTCTGAAATCAGCAGCTCTGTTTATACAAGTTGGCACAGACTAGCTCAACAGTGTGGCAGAGTTTGTGCATGTTCTTTGCCAAAACATCCATGTTTGTTTTAAATAATACTATGCTCAATCTATTCACTGCTCTTCAACTTTCACTGTCTTTGCTTTTTAAATTGCTGCACTGAACTACTCTGCTCCTCTTTTTTAATTTTGGAGACATTAGAGAATGACATTTCTTTGCCAATAAACCCCTTCATTAACAGATAGAGAGACACGCCACCAGGATGTGGTCTGGCATCATGCACACTCCCCCAGCAGCCTATGTTCTCAGACCATGCTCACTTCCTGCAGCACCTTTCAGCTGAACTGCAGCAAAATAATCTTGCTACAGAGTGGTACTTTGATGCTTAAAAGATTCTGGGCAAACCCATTCTCGACATTTTGACCCCAGCTGTTAATCTGACACTAAACATCCTCAAAACTACTGTCTTCTTCCAAAAACCTTCTCAGAAACTGCTTTGCCTACAAAAATGCATTCAACAGAAAGGTTGCTGGCCTCAGCCTCACAGCAGTGTCTTGCTTTTTCCTTGTGATCTCCCCCACCTCCTGTCTGTGGTTGCCATGTCAGAGGGAACACCTATTTGTTCTTTGTTTGCACAGCTTCAGCACAATGCAGCTTGGAATACGCTGGCAGCTCCTCTACAGTAATGGTACTCATGTTAGCATCACAAATGTATGAAAACCCACAATGTAATAATAATCATGTCACGAGGCAAAAAAAAAGAGTGTTGTTACACAAGAGTTTCGACCTAGATCTGAGGGACAACTTTAGTTTTTAACATGCTGATAAGCATTTGATAAATGCTTTGTATAACTATTTAGAACTGGAGTCATGTCAAGATTTTTTGTCAAAACTTCTCATAAATCTGCTATATGCAGACAGAACCAAAAGCTCTAATTTGCTTTTGAATAAATCTTGATTCAGTGAACTCTGGGGTTACCCAGATGGAAGAAAAACACTTTGTTATTTTATTTGTGTTAATTGACTTGGGAAACTCACAAGTTTAGGTAGTTTCAAGCCTCAATTGCCATATGGTAGAATCTGCCTAAACTATTCTCAGTGTTAGCTCCCAGAATACTTGTTGGAAATTTCTAGGTCTTTCAACACAGAAATAAATTCTCCTGCAATACAAGCACGCTCATTTGGAAGATGACCATGATGATACACCTATACAACTGCAGTAGGTGCAGGTTAAGGACATGACTGCAAGAGTGAAGAAGAAGAATCAAATGCCTTGTCACTCCAAGTCATTATTCCTCACACCTCATGCCATCTTTTATTCAACTCGGAAAACACGCTACTTGATTTATAGAACATTTTTTACCTGATGTAGAATCCAGGCTTTACTTTTTTGTCATCGAGGCGGTGGAAACCATACTTTGCACTGCAGTCATAAGACCAGCTGTCCAAGTTACAGTCCCAGTTAATATCAATGGCAATAATTCCTCCCTAGAAACAGACACAGTAAGCCTAGGGACTAGTGCTGTGATTGCTGCCTGTGCTAAACTGCTGTTAGTCAGCGGAGACTTGAGGGATACCGTTGGCAGGGACACATCTCTACAGACTTGCTAAGTCATAAGCAACATTTGCCAATCAAGCAGTCTTCTCTGGAAGTGACTTCAGTACGTCAGCTAGAAGCTATCATTCATTCAGGCCTTTCCTATCTTCTATTTTTCTTCACCTTGGTAGCACAAGTGTGGATGTAGCTGATATACTGTGATGGTCGTTTTGCTGCTTTAAATTACGTACAGGCTCAGACCAAAAGCCTGAGTACAAGCCTAAGTTTTGTAGGCACCCAGTCCAAATGTTTCATCTTGAATGCACTGTGCCAGGCTAAGAATCAATAAATGTGGCTCACTTGATGACTCTGGGCAGGACACTGTGTCTCTACTTCTATTTTACCCATCTGTTAATATTGACTTTCTAGAGGTATGGCTGGATACTGCGTTAAGGGCATTTAGCTTAATACCCTAAAGAACAGAGTGAAAATGTAATGGCAAAAATAAATGCTTTTTGACTCTGAATATAAGCTGCCACTTGTGCCAGTCTGACTTTTGGATGACTCCCCCATGATTTAGGATCTGCTTGAGTAGAATCAAAAGATGACCACAAGTGACAGCCTTGTATAGGCCCTATTTAAATGCACCGTGCTTTATAAATGGGCCTCTACGTGCTACAATAGTAAAAAAATATCAACTCTGTCAATGTGGGTTCCATCCTGTGAGATGTTAAGCACATTTATTCTTGAAAGTTGGGGTTACTTTGCTTCTCACACAATCAGTTTCTAAACCTAGAACTATTTCATTATATGGCAGACAGCAAAACACGCAGGAAGAGAATCAAGAAAATGTTTTAACACTGAGCATGAAAAAAAGTGATACCACAGACCTTTACTGCCATCTCAGAAAAATTCTGGTTTGCTTCCTGAAGGATATCTCCCAGGCGGAAAATTGGACAGTGCGGGGAAGTTATCTTGTTGTATGTGCAGGAAGTATTTAAATTTGATGGAAAATTTAGTCTGTGAAGAACACACACAATTGTTTACATTTAAAAACAAGCTGGAGCAGCTACAGATAGAGGTAAGTGACTTCACACGTACTAGAACCTGTGTTAAATGTGCTCAGTTTGTAAGTGTATGAGCTCTTGGTTTTGTAGCTACCAGATCTATATATCCCTAACCGTGATCTGGGAATCAAGATGAATTCTTTACTCTGTGGATATTATCACCAGCAAAATTTTACCTGTGTAAACTAAACCCTTTCACCTTATAATTTGAATCGCATGTCTGTTGTGCTATATTTTAGTGATTGTACCCTAACAGAAACCAGTATATCTGAATGAACAATTCTGTTGTCCAGTGCACGAGAGAAATAGTTATGCTGGGAGGCTCTGTTCCCAAGCTCCCCTAATTTCTCTTGGTTCCTGAAGGATTAATAAGGCTAAAGAATTAAAGAAACTTGCTATTTGTCACTCTGGCAGATACAGTCCTAAATGCCTAGGCTTTTTGAGTAAAGAAGGTGCCAATTTATACAATCGTTTTTTTCAGAGCACAACTACTTACTCTTCAGAAAGCATTGAGGAATGTTTGCACTTACACAGTGTAATTAAATTTTGGGAAGTGAACATTGTTCTTTATTAGCACAGTGAAGTCTTCAGAACTCCTCAGAACAGCAGGCCTAAAAAAGGAACATCAAATTAATGAACTTTTACTTAAATACATCAGCTAATGTTATGCTACTTTACTATTACGTAGAAAGCTGTCAGTAGGAGGAATAAGCAGAATTGCTAAGAATAGCAGGCTGAAATGCAGGCAGTTAGGTGGCTCAGGGCATCAAGAAAGAGATAGGTGCTTTTCTTAGTTTAGTTATAAATTATTCTCTCTCTATTGCACTTGTTTGTGTGGGCCAAGCCTAACTGGGGTCTCTACATGCAGCTGAAATATGATCTCAGGAGACTTCTCATAGAAATCTTGCTATAGAATTATTTCTATATATAAGAATATAGTAAGAAATGACATCATTTGACAGCTGATGGTTTCTGCACAATGAATTGGCAGTTTCATTGCTGGTCGCCACAGACAGGTGGCTATTTAAACCAGAGCTGCACAGCTAGTGAGAGTATAAGAACGAGCCAGGATGTCTCTGGAAGTCAGGTGTCAAATCACATCATCAAAAATTGTCCTGCCTTCCTAGCAGATACCAGTTTGAGGACTTGCCCTGCAGTGGTTTGTGTCACTAAATATGTAGGTGGAATGCGAACACAATGGAAAGCAGGCTGCCTGTCTGACCGTTCCTCAAAAGAATGATTTCTCTGAATCTAACGTGCCAGGAAAGAAGGAATTTTCCCACAAGTTGCCAGCTGGATAACCTTGGCCTATACTGTGTAAGACAACCTCTGCTACAGTCCAGGACTTGCCAGGGCTATAGGAAAGTAAGAGATACAATTTTTGGCATTGTTTGTCTAGCGTAGGGATTACGCTGAACTGCAATATTGGCATTGTTCCATTTTAAGAATGAGCCAGGAATATTTTAATTTCCATCAAGACAGCCACTCCAAGGGGGAAGCCCAGTCTGCACAGCAGTCATCCACATAAAGGACAGTGCTTCTAAGCAGGGAATATTTTTCCTATCATTGTATTTCGAGCAATGCCTTTGCATCAGAGATCTGTGACGACAAGGAGCACATTAGCTGGATGGCATGCACCTTCCATGAGGGACTTCTCATGAATATCTTCTAAACCAAGTCAATGAATGAGACTTGATTGCAAACCAAATTAACATCTGTGGATGCTACCTGGACACAAAAGTCACGGATGAATTTCAGTGTATAACAGTCAAGACATTAATGTGTATGCTAATTTTTAAAGAATTAAAAATGAATGAACCTATAATGTGAAACTGTTCATAATTCATGCAATGGGAAGCATCTGGAATCTGATCCAAAGCTCTTCTGAAAAAGGTGTTGTAAACACCTGCCCTTCAGCCAGCTAATCTGATATCTGTGCCCTGCCTCAGGCAGAAAGGAACAATCAAAAATAAAAGAATCTTCTTGCCAACATGCAATGCCTTTGTTCAGCTCCCGCCATAACTAACAGGAAGGAAAAGGAGGCCTCCTGTATAGTTCATGAAACTTACCTTTCAAAGGAATTTGGACAATAAAGACAATTATGGGTGTAACCGAAGCCCAACATTGCTACCTCAGCGTCTCAACCAGATGGCAAAGCTTCCTGGGCTCTGACCTCGCTCTTATGTATTGTTTTGGTAGAAAATAAACACTCAGCTTTGCTTTTTAGTGATTCCTCATTTTTTCCTTGCCAATGCAACTTGTGAAGGAACTTTGTACACCAGAGGTTTGGATCAAATATCTCATCCATTATTTTTGGTCCCTGGTAGTAGCCAACTACTGGCACTTTAGAGGAAGGTTAGGAAACAAGACAGAATGTGTCAACTGTGCAATGTAATTAAAAGCAAAATTCCCTCTGTAACATACGCAGTAGTGAGCCTACGCAGCGTGACATTTAAAATTGACTGGCAGTCACTGAAACTTTATAAAAAAACCCCTAGGATTTCATTAACTCAGGAAGCTCATGCATATCTTTCCCGGATGCTGTATGGAACAATTACAGCCTTCCTGTTGTTGGACAAAGCCTTTTTCAGATCGCAACTCTGTCCACAAGAGAAGGGAATGGAAATTCCTTTAAATAGCTGGAAAAAAAACCTCAGCAGAAGGAGCTGTAGGAGGCATTGCAGGCTCTGGAGGGGACCTGGCAGTGGAAAAACTGCTCAGTGTCTGCAGAAACCCCCAAATTAGGGAAAAGATAGGATATATACATAGAATCATGCTTGTATCTTTTAAAAGCAATGAGTTAATAAAAGTGATAATTGACCTAGTTTCTTACACATATATTTCAAAGCTGGTTGAGAAGAGCTAAAAATTATTATGATTTGCTCTCTTAGAGTATAATTTTCATCATTTCAGTTGAAACCAAATCTTTTATAAAATTTTTTCATGCTTTGGCTGATACAGGATAGAAATAGAACATTTTCATCTTGGAACACTGTACAGTCATGGGGTTACAAAAAAAAGATGGCTACAAGACCCCTCCATCCTACTCTCTAGGTCACAGCAGCATTGTTCTGTGGAGTCTTTTTCCTAGAGTTTTCTTCAGCTCACTGTTACAGATTGCCAGCACTGAGGTTTTCGTCATCTACGTAGAGAGGATGGAGAAACTGTTTTTCGGTCTGAGGTGGATCCCCAAACACTAGCCTGCAGCACAATGTACAGACAACCAAGCTACCCTACTGTTCTGGGAGGTGGAAGCAACCTCACAGTGATAAATGAACCCACAAATTACTTCTACACCATAGAGCCCTAAGCCTTGGAGAAGAAAACCCCAAGTCAGGAAGCTTTTTATTTCTGTCACTGATTAAACCTATCTTACATTGATGCATTTTCCTTGACATTTGCATTAATGAGCCAAATGCCTCTAGTGAATTCAAGATGAGCCTGTGACATCTAAAACTGTTTCTATGGCAGCTGCATGATGATACAAACTGGAGGCTATGACTTCACTGCAGAATCATACAACGGGACAGATTGTTAGAATATTTAAATATTATAATGAATGTTAACAGTATGGCTATAAAGGAAATAGCTGTTTTATATACATGAGATCTCTATGTGCCTAGGCAAAGGGATTATCCTAAATTTTCATGATTTTGTCAAAGTAAATCTTTCTTTAGACATAAAAAACATGCAGATATCTCTTTCACTTACTCAGGGGGGCTTTCCATGGATTCCACAGGGCACCATGCCCTCACCTCACAGGTTTTAACAGTTGCATTATAATTCACACATCTTCCTGTTTGAATTCCTGTAGAGAGACAAGCTCTTACTTAGCAAAGACAAGAGTTTCTTGCCAATTAAGAGACAGTTTCAACTCATCAGTGGATTCCTCCTCAAATGTAAGACAGGAACTTGACATTTCAGATTGTTGCAGCTTTCTATAAGAGGAAGCTGTAAGAACTACCCAAACCATGGTCCTGCCACACCTCATCAATCCTTATTTAGCCATTTGCTTGGGTCAACAGTGCTTGTCATTGTTTGGGCTGAGGGTGAAGTAATTTCCTTCACAGTTTTATATGAAGTTACATATCTGAGTCTTGGGATAAATCGAGAAACCAACTGTTCCAGTCAAGTTTAATTCAACAACATGAGCAAATGAAATAAGGACATAAAAGGTGGGCAGAAAAACTTAATTCTTCCTGCACTCCTGGAAAGTCAGCATTTTCTGTGAGGGTTTAGTCTTTACCAGGGAAAGTGGTAATCCAGCCAGCAGCCCAAATTCAGGGAATCTCAGCACTACAAAGAACTCACATAGTACATGAAAACAGTATGATGCCTTCTGGACAACTGGTCCCAAATAAAGGATACAAGTCCCCTGACTTATTCTGAGAACTACCTAACCATCACAGGGGTGTTACAGACCCTTCAAACAGATCCTGCTGTCATTCCGCTTCCTAAGCAGCCACGGAGTTCAATGGGAGAGCGTCATGGTTTGGCTCTCATTCACAACAGTCTGTACTGGTTCATGTCTCCCCTTCTGCTCCCTCTCATTGTTTCTCCTTTTAGTAAAGACACACATAAGCTGGTAAGAACTCAGGTTTGTGGTTTTGAAAATATGTTCTTAGATATCTCTTAGATATAGATATCTATTCTGTACTGTCCTCCTGCAATTCTCCAAGTTTCACATGCTGCACTGGTCAATAATGCAACAGAAGATAGTACCCACAAAAAATATTTCAATCTGAAAATGCCATTTACTTACCGTTACTGTGGATATCTGCACGTCCTTTTTCACAGGACTCATCTGAAGAGCAGATAGCTTTGGTGAAGGGATACTGGAAAAAATTTACATAAAAGAGCAATATAAATGTCTCCCTCTCCACACCTATGCAAAAAGTCTTACTCAGCTTCAATGTAAAAATATCAAATAATAAGAGAAAATAACAATGCAGAACAGGTATAACCCTTACTAATTATTTGGCTTATAGGAGAGAGAGGCTCACCTACCTGCAAAACCAGAAAAAAAGCCCTTTCCTTGCTTACAATAGCATCTCCCTTTATTATTTATATCTTTTCCCATTTTTCACAGTCTCCTATAATATTAAGCACAACAAATTTAATACTGGGCTATTTAATTCTTTGTTTACTAACAGTCCCATATACATTGCCAGTGAAAGTCAACTTGTATTTGGGAACTACTCTGTAAGGTCCCACTTTTAGGCCAGCCAAATGAAGAGGAGAGCTGCAGCTGACAACCAGGTTTGACCTACAGAAAGGAAGGAAGGGGATATGTAGGAATGAACAACAGTAATAGTAAGAACACCATATTAGCAGAGAAGCTGAGAGCAATTCTGTAGCTCCATCATTCCTTCAGGTTCTCCTCAAGAGCAGCAGCAATGCCAGAGAAGCTGGACAGCAATCACTGGCCTGAATGTCATCACCTCCCAAAAGTGATGCAGATCGGTTTGGCTGCAAGGTCATTGGTGTGAGGCAAAGTCACAACTGCCAGCTGATTCCCCAAGAAAGAAAAGGAGCAATTAAACCAGCTCTTGCATGTTATCTGTTGAGATACAGACATAAAGAGCAACAGTATTTGCTTGTACGGGACTGTTCCAAGGACAGTTCAGTCTTTTACATCAACATGCATTCGATACCTCATAAGCATAAATCACAAAACATATTTACCTCAGGGCATGTCCTTTCACTCTGATGCTCTGTCTTAATGATGTTGGTCATCACGAAAAAAGAGTTTACCCCCTACACAGAGGAAAGAATATGAATCTGACTGACATTTCACATACTTGATTCAGACCTCAGTTATTCCAGATCATCACCTGGAAGGACAACAAGGCTGTTCCTGCTCTACCCCCGCCCCAGTATACATTCAGATTCTATCCGGCTCAAACAGGAAAAGCCAGGGACATCATCAGGCCAGGAATAAGCAGCCAGAGGCAAGGCGGCACTCATTTTTTTTTTTTTAAACTGGCATTACAACCAAGAAGATTACAACCAATAGCATTAATTGGTAACAACACTATGGTGTTTAATACAGCTATACTGGAGTAAATCTGTTCCTAGGTTTGCTATTACTAAATTAAATTGATCATGTAAAAATTGTGTAACAAATAGCACCACAGAAATCTCTTAAGAGAGGCGGTTTTTTTCCTTATATTAAGGGAGGAAGGGAAGATTTGGCTTTAAACATTGCTGTCTCCAATGTAATCACATTGAATGGCAGGATAGAGACATGTCAGGAAAGCAACAGATGTATCAATGGAAGTTGAACACTGGACTGACATTAAATTAAGACTTGCCTGCATTGGTATAGTGTACTCTGCTGTATCCCAGATTCTGTCATTTGTGTAAGCTACTCCCTTCACGCTAGTGCGAACTGAGCTGTTAACTTCATCCACCTCCTGGTAGAGTCTGTAAATGATGACTACACAACTGGCCAGACAAAGCAGAAAGGACAAGTAAGCCCATAAGAATAAAATGGGTCAGCTTCTTTGTATCATTATCAGACAAAATGCACTGCAAGATAAAAGTCAGATGTACATTTTCAAGTAATTGAGAGCTTTTTTGTGTGAGATACATGTATTGGCTGGACCAAAGTCTGCCTTGGTTTCACTTTTGCAACTCTTGGCTTTGTCGGAAATGAATTGATATATGCAACAAGAGAATTTCTATTTTCCCATCCTAAATGATATAGAAAACATGAAGTGACATCCTGGCCCTTCAGATGCCATTTGTGAAACACCAATTAACTGCAACAGGGCTTGATGTCACCCAAAAATTTTCACCCATGTTGTGTTGCTGTGTACCCAGACTTTGACTTTTTCCGTCACAAACGGTAGCGTCCTCTCTACATTTTTTTTTTTAGAGAGTTTAAAATACTTAGTCAACTTTCCACAGTGAATATTTTTGTGCCTCATGCTGGTTGCTTCAAAAACCTTGGCTTAACGTTTTCGCTTTCTCATGAATTGAATGTGCTAATAAAAGACTCATCTAACTCATAAAAGCACCATCAACTTTGAAAAACTTCTGTATGTTCAGAAGATACTTTCCACACTACATAAAAGTGATATAAAAGTTTTGCTTTGAAAAACAAGCCACAAGAGCTAGCACCCTTTCAGTTTAACAACAGACTGTTCTGGCGGGGATAAAATAGTATCTGAAGAACAGAAATATAGAGCAAGTCATCAACGTTCCTTTATCTATATTGTCTGTTATAATAGCATTTCATCCTTTTCCTTCTGGAGAACAGTGCTTTGGGATAACCATGTTGTTGGAAACTGGCAGTGGGAACCCAGCTCTAAGCAGCAGTAGGTGGGTGTAGTACCTTAGTAGAATCATAGAATCAGAACAGTTTGGGTTGGAAGGGACCTTTAAAGGTCGTCTAGTCCAATCCCCCTGCAATGAGCAGAGACATCTTCAACATTTTCATTGAAGTAGTTTTAATTTTCTTTTCAATCCATAAGTCTCTCTCTCATTCTCTCTCTCCTCTCCTCTGAAGGGAGATGCTTTCCCTTCTCTGAAGGGAGAGAGGTTAAAGAGAGCATCTGTTGTTCGTTCAGCAGCCAGCCCAGCCCAAACCACAACAATCGAGTCGCTCAGAGCCCCGTCTAACCTGACCTTGAATGTTTCCAGGGATGGGGCATCTACCACCTCTCCAGGCAACTTGTTCCGGTGTTTCACCACCCTTATTGTAAAAAAAAATTCTTCCTTCTATCTAGTTTAAACCTCCCTTCTTTTAGTTTAAAGCCATTACCCCTTGTCCTATCACAAGAGGACCTGCTAAAAAGTCTGTCCCCATCTGTTTTATAAGCCCCCTTCAAGTACTGGAAGGCTGCAATAAGGTGGCCCTGAGAGGGAGAAGTAAGGCAACTTGAATTTCCTGCAGACTTGATTCTTTGTGAGATTGGGATCAGTGTGCCCAATGTCCTGGCTTGCTGCCCTCCCATGAGAATGCAACCAACTTTATGAACTTCAGCAGACTTTGTTCAGCAAACACTTATCACTGAGAACAGGCTTAGTTTGGCAGCAAAGAGGAAAATCTGCCCTTTAGAGGCAATTAATTATTGCATATTCCTAAAACATCTTATTGTTCTTGAAATCTGCTGCAAGGGGTGACTTGCCATTTCATCTGACCCTGAATAGGAGAGTCTACAGAGCAGACTCTAATCTCAGAAACACTGGTGTAAATCTGAGATTATTCGGTGGAGTTATTTTGGATTTTTCAGACAAGAAACAAAACCAGACAGCATGGCAAGAAACAAAATTGCAAGTGTTCTTTAGAGGAAGCTTAGTTAACTCTGTCCAAGCAACTCCACCTTGTTAGATAACATCCTATGCTGTACTCCCACCACAAAGTTCCCACAACCATATCCATCTTCCAAGAATGATCTAACACCGTATCAATGATTGTTTGCTGCCACAAAACTCAAAGCGCTGAAAGCCAAGTTGTAACCAGACAACCCCCAATACAAGAAACATTTGCTCACGTACAACACAGCATCCCATCACCATGCACTTACCAAATAAACACAGCAACAGTTATATAAAGGAAACCTTTCACACATCCATATGTAACATTCTGAACCCGTATGTATTTTGGAGAGTCGTACTGAGTCAGGCCTTCTACGCAGCCACGTACACCCATTGCTAGCACTTCCTGGAAGGTAGTAGCTTTCGAAAATCGCAACTACCTGATATTGTCTTTTTCCACCCCTGCATCGTTCTCAGGCTACCCCAATTAAAGGCACAGTCAGAAACCTGTCTGAGAATGGTACCACAAGCCTTTTAAAGAACGGCAATTGATGGAATCAAGAACTGCCTGAAGACCCACACCCTTTGGTTTGTTCACAGAAAAAGCACCAAATTTCAGCCTGGAGCTCCAGAGCTGATTGCTCAGCAGTGTTCATGTCACCTTCTGTTGACGGCACCATCCCTCCGCAGCACTACCAGACTTTACCACTCTGAAGTAACACTGGGACAACTGTAGAGATGAGGCTAAACACATGGAAGGTGGTGTCACGCTGACCTCCTTCTGACCCTGACTCTCCACCACCCAAAACTCTGCAGCAGCACAAAGAAGATGTGATACACTTCCAGACTGGTCAGATGCATGCAACACCCACATCACAGGGGTAGCAATGGCGATGCAAGGCACAGGGCAATGGTAAAGCAAGCTTTTGGGACATCAATGGCCAGAGATCTCCAGCTTCTTATCTGACATTGCACCGGACACCATCCTATTTGGTCTTAGATTGGTCATGGGATTAAAAGGGAGTGACAAAGTCACTACTCCTCTCAGCAGAGACAATACAGGGCACATCCTTTGGCTGCAGCCTCTTCTACTTCACAGAACCATGCACAAGCCGGAGCTCGTCAGTGTGCTGCAAGTCCACTGCATCTGGTTCAGGGGATGAAGGAGCAGTTGTGAGGCCACCACCTGAAACTGTAAACACAGGAGGTGGAGCTGTAAAGATGCAAAGCTGTAAATCTCAGGCTCGGAATCTGCAAGACAAGAAGTTTGGATCAGAATCCATTAGACCCAGATTAAAAGGACCAGGGTCCTCTCTCTTGCAACAGAAGACCCACAGAGGCATAAAATATACAAACCCTGCAACACAGATCTAATGGTTTTCTTGCAATCCTTCAGTATTTTAAATCACCTAGGATGCCGCCTATGACTGTAGTCATGACAAAACATTCAGGACCAGACAGGCTTCTTGGCTGTCGGTATTGTCTTAAATGCTTTAGCACACAGGAACAAGTTACATTCTGCACAAACGGGGTTATTTTTTTGAGACATCAGTGATGACTTCTTAGGCTTTCGCTGACCACAGTCCGTACTGTTAGGGCTGGTATTAGTGACACTTCAGCAAGCAAAATCCTGCGACCTCATAACAACCGAAAAAGCCGCAAGTAGGAACCAGAAACAGACCTGGGATGCATTTAGGTGCTAGAATAGCCACAAAGAAATTGATGTTTAATATAACACAGTCAGACCTATGTGTACATACACGTAACAATATTTATAATAAAAGACACAAACTGGAGGGCTCAGATTGCATAAGCGAAGCAGAAGTAAGTGTTGTCTTCTCTTCCTAAATGCTCTAGTTTTCACATTAACGTCCTCCATCTGTTTGGGATCTGACCTCAGCAGCTTAGCCGGACGTATTCATCTTCTTGCCCACGATGTTCCCATATAAGGTGATCTCTCTTCGCCTGTGGAGCACGATTTTGATTTGCTCAGGTTTCGTTCCACTCTGATTTGCTGGCCTCTACAGTCGAGCTCTCTCAGAGTTTTGCAAGGCAGTCATCCACACAGCAGTAGCTATAAAGGGAGGAGACAGTCAGGAGGGAGTAATGAAGCTGTGCCTGCAGATCTAAAGAGGTCTGGATAGTTTATTTGCAGGCTCTGTTCTCTTTCTTCTGCACATTGCCTCTGCACGATGCCTTTTCAATAAGCAGCTTCCATAAGCATTTCCCAAGCAATATAAAACGTTAAGCCCCCCTATCCAGAGAACTGGATGGACCTATAGGGCTGAACTCTTACAATAAACTCTCATGTCATTAGGAAACTTTGCTTGAAACTCTGTATCACTCTCCATGCAAACTAACTTGGGAATCTGGAAAATATCCCCAGAATTCTACAAAAAATATACAGGAACACTGTCCTTTGATTCTGTAAGACTTGATCCAGATACCACATCATTCCAACTAAGGTAACTTAAGACAAGCTAAGCGTCAAAACAAACATCTCCGCTGCTTCCTGTAATATTTACCCAGGGCTGCACTGACAGCTATCATCTCTTTTAAGTCTGTGAAGATTCTGTTGTGATACAGAGGTCATGACACTGAGCTAAACCTTAATTTTTTAAGTAGTAAGTTAGAAAATTCAGGTACCACTACAGACTGTAAATATCAAGCAGCAGGCAGGCAGCCTGGGGTAGCAGTGTGGCTACTTTGGGCTCCACGTACAAATAGCACAAAACCGTTGGAAAAAAGGATCATGAAAACCTACAGCTTTAAAGACAACACAGGATCCCGCACACTTTCCCCAAGTTGGGAAGTCACATAGAACTGGGCTCCAATGTATGATTTTCCTCCTCCCTTTAATCAATTGAGCTTTCAAACAGGCCAGCAAGCTAGAGCTCAGCCAGTCTAGTTCTAATGACGACTGGTCATGGATGTCTCCTTCCCCAAGAGTCACAACAATCAGGATTCATGGCTTTCCACCACGATACAGTGAAACAATCTCACCATCTTTTTTTCTTCTTATCTTGGCATTTTCTAAAGTTTTTAGAGATCATAGAATGGTTTAGGTTGGAAAGGACCTTGAAGAGATCCTTCCTCTTCTTTATCTGTTGCCTCTGTAACGTTAGAGAGATATGAGAAGAGAGGGGAACAGTCCTTTTCTTCTTAGAAAGCACAGGGACTGAAATAGTCTGATGTAAAGAATTTCAGAGCAGCACCCTCCCACTGTACCCAGCACAGATCCCTCTCCATCCTCAGCACTGTAAACACAATCACTCCTCTGCACCGAGGTCTGAAGAGAGGATGTGTAACAGGATTTACAGAAACAGTGTTTCTCTAGCATTAAGTGGCTGACCCACATCTACCACTTCCTATTAGCTATTAACACAGCCTACAGGGAGCAGACCTGGCCCCCAGCGCCTCCACGGGAAATACCGTTTTCATTTGCTCTGTGTATTCTATATGCTCAAAATACTCATCAGAAGAAAAGTGTAATTGATACCAGGAAAGCATGTCAAGGGAAAGTAGATCTCTTCTGGGAACTTGTAGGTAAATACGATTCCTAAAGGTCAGTATACACACTGAAAGCACAAAGGAAACATGATCTGGTTTTAAAGTTCAAATCCAGGAGTCAGGAGACTTGGATTACGTTCCTGGCTCTACCACAGCTTTCATACACAATCACAAGCAACCCACCCATCCCCTCTGTAACTTAGTTTAGCCAGTTAAAAGCCAGGACACCAATGCAGTGTCACTTTTCAGGCTTCCCGTGAAGACCAGTGAATTAGCATTTTATGAAGCTTTTTCTGCTCCTCAGAAAGAAAAAAAGATAGACGCAGTGCTTAGAATTGCAAAGTATTACATTTATGATTGCTATTTACTGAGTCAAATTCTGCAGTGATTTACAACCTTTGCATTTCAATTGGCACCAATTTAATATGACTCACTGCATATTTTAATCCATCATCTGTGGACTCACATGGGATTCTAAGACTATCCAAGAAGCTAATTACAACAGCACAGGCTCCAAAATCCACCTATTTAAGGTCTAAGCATGGGTTTTGAAGGATCTGCAACAAAAAACTTGCAGATGGAGAGTTACACATTTCACAAACAAGTTTCATTTTAATGTATTTTTGATTGTTTGGTATTTTTGAAGCTCCTGTCCTTGTTTCAGATTTAGCATAACTAGCACTACGTATTTATTGCTACTTTGAGGCACACTGACAATTGATGTGCAACCCTGAGGACATAGATTTGCCATATGCCCCTAATGAAGCCGGGGCACAGGACTGGCATTCCTGTTTCACAAGGATCCTCTGTGCATTTTTCCACTTCAAAGAAATGAAGTAACCATTCACCTAATATGTACACCAGCCGCACTTGACATCTCTTTAAGCTGTCAAAGACTGCCAGAAATCTTAATTGGGTAACTGCATCAATCTGTTTGTACATCTCCTACACATGCGACAACAGCCTCCCTCTTAAGAAACTGCAAAGCTAAGTATATACTTTAAAGGGTGAATCTCAAACCTATTTCTGCCGTTCCTTGCATCAAGGTCGCTTGTGCTGTGAAGAAGCTCCCTGAGAAACTTGGCCTATAGCATGTACACCCCAGCATAACCCACAGTGACCACAGCCATGCTTCCCACACAGCAAAGCGGCCTCAACCCTACCCCTACTGCTAAACCCATCTGATGTCCAGCCATGGCGCTGCACCTACCCCCGCGGCCTCACATGACAGCGCGGGTCAGGGCCTGCTGGTATGGCACTGCCACCAGCTGCCCTCCGGTCAGGAGCTAGCAACAAAAATCTCAATTCCTGCCCAATTCGGGGCGGGAAGGGGAGGGGTGGAGACTGATCCTCTTGGAGCCCCACCGAGCTAGGAAAGCGGCGCGCGGTAGGAAGGGCTGCCCGGGGCAGGCCGCGACGCCGGCAGGAGGCCTCCCGGTGCGGCCTGCTCCGCGTTGCCTTCCACCAGGCGGCAGCTGACCGCCAGGGCGGCGAAACAAGCGAGGAGAGGGCAGGAATCCACTCTCCGCCGGGAGAGCTGAGCCAGGCCCGGCCCGGCCCGGCCCGCCGGGGCGGCCGCACCTCCCCACATCCCGCCCGTCTGCCCCGCCGCCGCCGTCGCTCTGCGCATGCGCTGACGCCCCCTCGCTCGGGCCCGTTTCCAGCCGCTCCGGCGCGTTGGCAGAAGCGCGCGGTAGCATCGGAAGTGACGCCATCGCCCTGGCCTGGGCAACCGTTACCAGGGTAACCGGGAGGCGCGCGCGGGAGGGCCGGGGCGGCCCGCGCGGGGGGCGGAGGACGAGGCCGCCCCGTCGCCTCAGGGCGCTGCCGCTGGCGGTGGGGGCCCGGCCGCCTCCCCCGCCGCCGTCTCTCTGAGGGGCCCGACCTTCCTTCGTAGGCCGCGGGGCGCCCCGCGGGGCCGAGGGGGCGGCCGGGCCTCGCCCGGTGCCGGCTCACCGCCTCTGGGCTGCCGTGGGCCTCGCTGAGGTGGTGCCTTCACCGGCCCTCCCGGCAGCCCCCGGCTCCCGCTCCCCGCCGAGGTCTCCTTTTGCCTTTCCTGCAGAGGTTTTTGCAGGCCACGATCATGAGTGATCAAATCCAGTTCATTGTTGAGAAGCTCAATCAGGAGCCCTTCAGGAAGAACTACAATTTGATCACGTTTGACTCCTTAGAGTCAGTGCAGCTGTTGCAGCTGCTCAATGATGTTCTGGGGGAGATTGACCCAAAGGTAAGAAAGGCAATCAGAGGTGCTCAGACCTGTGTAATTGCGAACATCTTAAATGGACTTGACACAGAAATTTGCTTTTATTAACGTCTGGCTCTGTATAATCTTGTGGCATGTTTGGTTTACCAAAAAAGCTTATATGAATGTTCCTGGAAATAAACATGCCTGGCAAGGATTCTGTCTGTCTATACATCTATGTGTTTTTGGCAAACCAGCAAATGTTTTTTGGGCCAGGGATATTGGTTTCCTCACTCCTGGAGACTGATGACTGTATATTTTTCCTTCAGATACGTATCTTAACTTGGTCCATACTGACAACCGCTGTGTTCTTAAGTCAAAAGTCAGGCTGTGCCTTGCACACATACACAGGTCAGGAAATGATAAAGAACTGAACCTCATGACTTAGCTGTTGCAATAGATATTGAATCCTTCTCCTTTGAGACTACCAAAAGTGTGTGTAAGATCAAGAGGGATCGTTCATGCATCTGGGGCACTGATACATGTGCATTGTTGTGCTTGGATATCTGACTTCCTTGGTGAAAGTAATGGGTTTATCTGCATAGATGAGGCCCGGTGAGCAGAGAAAATTTATACCTAGGATAAATTTACCTGAATACAGATGTGGGAGAAAAATCCATTAGAAGAGAATTGAAGTTTGGTGATAAAAAGGATGTTTTGTATGGAGCATCTTACTTCACTGACATAACATGATAAAGGGATAAAGTAAATTCTTTTAGTGTTGCTAGTTAATTAACATGACTTGGACAAACAGTGGATAATTAATTTTTTTTTTTAAACTATTTAGCATGCTGTTGACATTAGAGAGGAGCTGCCGGAACAAACAGCTAAAAGAATGTTGAGTCTCCTTGGTATCCTTAAATACAAACCTCCAGGAAGTATATCAGACTTGTAAGTATCTTTTTGTGTACAAATCACGGTAAAAACATCTTTTACAGCTTATACGGTAACAACCTCTAATTCAGTAGTTGTGTGTATTTTTGACCTCGACTGCCCAAGTGGGTATACCTAAAGCCTTGAAGGCAGCTCCTCGCTTGTCCCTATAGAGTATGGTATAGGCGATGCGGGCAGAAGACTCCTGCTGGTGTCGGCTGCCACTTGGGCCCTGCTGCAGAGCTGCTATTGCGGAGTCAGCCAGGAGAGGGTGCCGCATGACTGGCAGGGTCAGTCCCTTCCCAATCCCTTTCAGACCAGTCGCCCGAGGCTGGATTGCACCCTCCTGCGCCAGGTTGTAACTCAGAATACCCACGCTCTTCCCACGTTGCCTTTATTCCCGAAGAATATCGCAGAAAAGGAAGAGTTGTTGCTGGCCTTAGCCTTTTGATGTGTTATGGGGTTTTTGTCTGTCTCGAGGTAGCAGAATCGGGATCATAAGTAGCACACTGGCATCATGAGTATTTTCTCTTTTAACAGCGTTGAGAAAATCATTAGGCAAGTGGAGAGGGAATGCAAAAATATTGCAAATTGTTTGTTTCAAGACAGTGTTCTTTAGTTTGAGATTTGTTGGTTTGGTTTTTTTTTTTGTTTTCATATAGGAGTGCATTTCGCCAAGGGTTAGTTACTGGAAGCAAACCTGTAATTCATCCTGTCTTACATTGGCTTCTTCAGAGGACCAATGAACTCAAGAAAAGAGCTTACCTGGCACGTTTCTTAGTAAAATTGGAAGTGCCAGCAGAGTTCCTACAGGATGATACTGTGGCTGACATCAACAAACAGGTACCATTTTTCATGGATGCCAACATTTTATGTTAATTAATTGAAATCCCAATAGGAGGAGGGATAAATGAATCTGGGAGTTACTGTTGAGATATGTGTTCAAATGAGTTATGTTAAGAGAATGTTGGAATCAAGAGTGAGCAAAGAATCATAATAAGAAATATATGCCTTGACCACCTTTCTTCCAATAACCCTGAAATTGTATATTAATAGGTAGCATTGAATTAAAAGGTTTTAAGCCCATTAAGTACTGGGTACTAAATAATATTCAGAGCCATGTTGGCCATGACAGATTTGTATTTCTTAATTTTTAAACACCTTTTTTTCTTCCCCTATGAACTACAACATGGATAATTTTTAATTTTATAAATTACTACTTCAAAGTGGTCCAGAAAATGTTACTTGTCCATTGATTGTGTAGTATTTATCTCCTAATATTTATATTAGCCTTATCTCACTTCTGCTTCAACCATTTATTTTTTTGTGAATAAGTAAAAAATTTCTTTTTCCCGGGCTGACATTCCTACTCATTATGTTCCCACTTCTTTTGTGAGCATTAAATGTTGATTTTGGATAGTCAGAGTGGGTGGATTTGAAATGTAAAGCTTAAAGTGAACCACAGTTATGTTTTTAGACCTGTGTTATCTGAGGTACATATTTACCTAATTTTTATCCAGTTATCTGTGCCTTTTGTTATGTATAGTGACTTGCAAAATCACAGTGGTTTTGAACGTTTGTAACAGGTAACTACATTTATTAACCGTGCACCAGCAAAGCTGTATACTCTGACTGAAGCTTGACTAAGCCTTTTATTTTTTGGTTACCACTAGCAATATTGGATTTATAACTTGGAATAACAAAGTAGAAGTAGGAAAGTGAGAAAGGAATGTAGATTGTATATGTTTTCAGTATGTCACAGTCTTAATATGTATAAATATCCAGCTCCATTATTTCCATTACGTAAGATGTGTTCCTTTTTGGGATTACAGTAATATAACGGTCTTATTAAATACCCTGCTGATTAATTGAAAACAGAAGCTGGGGCAATATAGTGCCTTAATGTAATTTAATATTACCATGCAAACGTTTAGATGCTAATGAATTAAATAATTTAGCCTAAAGTATTTAGGTAGACAGGCTTGCAATAGTGTATTTTAAGAGAAACATTTCAAACATGAGAGTTTAGAAATCTTAAAAGATGGTCAGGTTTTATGGTGTACAGAATGAAGCTCAAATGTACTTTTGCAAATTATTTAAAAAAGGTACTTGGAGTACTTGCCACCTTATCAACTGTGCTGTGATTTGGACATCAGATTGGCTGCAATATATCATGTAAAAAGCAAGCAACTTAAGGCGTAAATCTAGTTGTCCAGTTTTCAGTGAGTTGCCCCCAAGTGCCAGGAATCTTTCTTTCTGCTACAGGAACCTGGGTGTTCTTTGGTCATTTGAGTGTGTCACTTATTTTGGGTGCACGTGGGGTAGCTGCAGCTTTTATTCAGTGAAAGTGAGAAACCTTCCCTTCATTGTGATCTGGCAAACTGTGTTATGCCCTTGTTTGAATCTTACCATTAGTCTTGAAGTGTTGTGTCCCAAAAAGGAAAAGACTAGCTAAAGTCCCCTTTTGAAAAAGGTAGAGAATCCACACGAAGGAGAGCTGTTGGACGTGAGCAATTGTGAATACAGTTGCTTGGAGACTGCCTGCCATTTCATTATTTGTTAAAGTACTTAACTTCTGTAATGCATAAGTGATATAATGCAGGCCAGTTGCGTTTTTACTCCTACTTTTTTTGTAATTCATTCTGCATTGTCCAGCATGTGTGTACCTTATCATACCTTTATTTGTCATTTGATCAAGCTTTTTCTATTTTATCTTCTGAGTAGCCATTTTATTGCTATTTTTTTTAATTCATTCCGGCTTGTCAGTGTGTGCCTGATACTGAAAAACCCAGAAATGAACAGAGCATTCCAGATGCTGGTTCCCCAGGGTTTTATAGAATAGAATTGCTGCTTCACTGCTCAGGGATATGATGCCTTTGTTTGAACTGGCCTTTGCTGTGGCCATTTTGTGTTCCACATTCATATCATTTGCTCTTTCCAGGAAGTAAAAAATGACTTGATATGCTCTTTTTAGATTTTTCCATCGTATTGAATGGCTGTTTCTGTGGAGATTATCTTTCGTTATATCTCAGCTTGCATTTCTCCAAGTTGAATCTAAATTTATTTCCTATCCATATTTCTAAACTCTTTCTGTCCCCTGTTATTTCTCTACCCACACAGACTTTCACACTGCCTCTCAGTTTAAGATTACTGGTGGGCAATGTACTGGTGTGGAAGTAGCACACTGTCTACTTCTTTCTAACTACCGAACTACATATATCAATCTCTATATTATACTGAGGGCACGATTATGCAATGTTTCAAAACTATTTCTCACATGTTAAGTCAGGTGTGCTCTTGGACCGCTTTGCTGGATTCAAGCTCAGTGCTCTAGAAATTCAAGCCCCATTGCTTTGATCAAGCGTGTTGTTAGATCAAGCTCTCCTTTTTTGGGGCTGATAAATTTACGTATGTGATATATACAGATTTATAGTAAGAGAGAATAATTTTTTAATATAGCATTGCCCCTTTTAGATAACATCTTGCTTTCCTGTTTTGAAAATACAGTATGTATTACAAGGGAAGAGGGGAAAATACTGAAGAAATTGTGAAACCTCTGAGTGTACCTTCAAATGGAAGATAATTCACTGTGATTTTTTATTTTTGCTTTTTAAGTTGACAAGCTTTTGTGATGAAAAAATGCCTTTAATTCTTGTTCTCACCATATTCCTATTTCTATATTTACTGTCTTAGTAGTAAAGCAACATGTTGATTGAAAATCCTTAGACACAGAGCTCATTCTGCATGGTTTTGATTTTGTTTTATAGTATGAAGAACTGATGGAAGCATTTAAAAACCTACATAAGGAGTGTGAGCAGCTCAAAACATCTGGTTTATCTACTGCGGAAATAAGAAGGGTAAAAAAATCTGACAAAATCGCACAAGTTTTGTTTAGAGTTTTTTTGAATGTCTGTTCTATTTTTGTTGGTTTTGTGGACTCATTGCAGTGTATAAGTTGTAGAGGTCAGAACTGATAGACACTTCAGCTGCCTTTTTGAAACTGTTCTCTGTTGGCAAACAGATTAGAAAGTCCTCACTCGGGCTTAGAACTGAGCTTTCTCAGGCAGATTGGGAAACAAGGCTGCCAAGATTCTGTTCAGCATGATTTGCAAATACTAAAACGTCTTTTCCTGTGAATGCAAACTGATACAAAGCCTTTTGCTTTACTGATATAGGGTAATAATTTCAGAGGATGTTGTATGAATTAAGATCTTAAGTCAACAAAAATTATGATCCTGTGTGGCTAAGGTGTTAAGTAAAGATATTTGCCCTGTTTCAGCAAAATATTTAAGCATGTGTACAGCTTTCCAAGTAAGACATATAGACAAGTTAAGCAAATGTTGAGATAAGGTCTAAATTTGGAGAATTTATTTCCCATTCTCTCATAACTATCAATCTCTGCTGGTTTAAGATAGGATTAAAGGAGAATAATAATCAGATACATGGTTTAGCACTAGAAAGTGTTTCTTTTAAGACAATTGTAATAGAAAAAGTGGCAGCAAACATCACTTACATGCAACTTCATGCAAAATTGTGTGCCAGGAAGTAGCATTAAGAACATATGTTTGACTACGTCAGATGTTGAATTCATGCTGATTTTTTCTTGGTTATTTCTGTTTGTTTTTATTTTAGAGAAATCCACCTGCTTTTATTTTAAATGTTCACACTAATACTCAAGGATGCAGATGAAGGAATGTTTGCATAAAGAGAGTGGGAACTGTGGGGGAAGTAAGAGAGAAGGGAGAAATTGGAATCCTGGGTGTTCTGATCATAGATCAATAAAATTAAAACCACTTCAGTGTATTTGGAGAAGAATTCTGATTTTTGTGTTAATTGGAACAGAATTTAGTCCAATCCATATTATATTGTAAATAAATTAACATTTCTTTATCTATTTTTTCTGCTTTTTAGGACATCAGTGCAATGGAAGAGGAGAAAGATCAACTCATCAAAAGAGTAGAGCGTCTTAAGAAGAGGGTAATAAGAGAAGTAACGCTGTTACATTTCAGTGTCATAATCCTTGGCTTGCAACTCTGATTTTGGAATGCAAACAAGGATTAAGATAAACATACTGTATGTCTAGGAAGGAATCGAGTAACTAATTGACCTACAGGGAATCTCCCTAGGCGTTAGTCCAGAGCTTTTAAGAATCTTGAGTCCAGTACTTTGCTGTCATTTCTGAGTAGTAACATGTATGGAAAGGAAGTGCTAAGTGGGCTTGTGAGACATATGATCTCTTTAATGTATTTCTCAACTATCTGACAGTAACATGCACTATTTATCCACTTGCTGTAGGTGGAGACAGTACAAAATCATCAACGAATGCTTGAAATAGCAAGACAGCTTCGCTTAGAAAAAGAGAGAGAAGAATCTTTGGCTCAACAGAAACAAGAACAAAAAAATCAGGTACTGACACAGAAGCATACCTATTAAAATAAGTAGTTGTTGACATTTGTTTTGAAATCATGCATTTAAAAAAGTACATCAGGAACAACAGCACAGAGTTTTTCACAACATCAGAAAATTAAATCCCATTTAAAATATGAATATTTATGTACATTTTAAGGGAAGAGACTTGACCCTGTGAGTTTTGAACACCTCTTTCAAAGTACTTGGCTGCCTCAGTTGCCACTGACGTCATCATTTAGCAGTCCCAGGAAATGTTCCATGACTTACTGTTGTAGCACTCAAAGAGAATTCTTTATATGTATGGTGGTGCGCAAAGGTTTCCTTAGTTTGATTTGTGTCTCTGTGCGTCTGCACTAAGATTTCAGGGGCTGAGTAACACAGCAAGTACCTCAGCTTTTCAGTGGGTGGGGGGGAATATGTATTCAGGAGCAACCTCGGGATTTTGGTCCCCGAGTTTGACAAAGATGATGTCCTGGGAAGCACTGAAAGCAGTTGATGTCTGAATATAAGGGTGGGTTTTATTCCTGAGCTATGTTCTCAAAACAAGATACTTTAATAAAATCCAGTTCCATATTGTTATATCATCTCACCAAATTCTGTAATATGAACTTCAACACTGTATTAAAAGGGGAAAAACCCAGGTTTCTAGTATTGCAGTCTGTATCTGCATGTGGAATCAATGAGAATCAGTAGACTTTCAAGCTGTTGGGTCTTTGCTTGAAACTGAGTGAGATCACAAGTAACATGAATGCGAAGTCCAGCTAATTCCAGTTCTTAGTACACATCCGTCTAAATCACAAAAATGCTAATTAACTGGATGTTGTTTGGCAACAGGCTTTCCAGTGTGCTCTCGACTTGGATAGTGGATTGCTGTGACAGCTCAGCTGCTTTGAAGAGCTGCAGTATAAGGGTTGTTATCTGCTGCAGTCCTGATTCCTGCTGTCTTTTTTTTTTTGTTGTTCTAATGTTCAAGCCACTCATATTTTTGGTTGCAAATTGTCTAAAGAATTTCTGCCATAGAGAAAATATTGCTTGGGAGTACAAGAATACTTTCCTTAATTAACACGAGAGAATATCAAGTAAATCCAGGCCAATTGTTGAAAATTTGTTTTGGCACATTCCCTTGTGAAACAGATAATCACCAGATGCTTCTAGCTACCATTTTTTATATTTGGGATTCTTTTTGATACTCTTTTGTTTTAGTTGTTTGAATATGCATTTCAAAGGAAGGAGCTTATGTGTGTGCAATTCTCTCTCAAAAGTTGTTCCATGCAGAGCAGAGACTGCAAAGAGCACAACTCCAGCTGAAAGAGATGCATCATGCAGTAGTGGATTCAAAACCTGAAAGTAAGTAGTAATCTATAATGGCTGGGGGTTTGCACGTCTCTGTTAGAAATGAAATCAAAACTGGATGGCTGTCAGTAATATGGTAGTGCCAAAAAGCATATAGGATCTTAAGAGAATCTAAAGAAAGAAATAACTTGTGTTCTAAAGGCACATGCTGGAGATCCTAAGCTTGAATATGCCTTGCCGCAAAAAGCCGGGGAGACCTATCACAAGGGAAGACATCAGTCATATTTTTGAGGTCCGCTTTTTTAAAGCCTTAAAACAGTTAAATACTGAAGACTAACCATAATACTCTGCAAGAAATAAACAGTTGGAACTACAAAGTGTTGAAAAAAGCATAAACCTCTTAGAAAAGACAAACTTCTGATTTAGTAAGATTTTGTCTTTTGTGTTTGTAATTGGGCATTGGTGAAATACTGCTTCTTAAAAATTTTATCAATGAATGTACAAAGACATTGAATACTGTGTTTTATGCAGTGTAGACTTTAGTTGGTAACTCTATAGGTATCTCTGTAGGTAAGTCTAGTTACCTTCTATAAAATATTCGTTTGAAAAGCTTTAAGGCCTGTTTCTTATAGTAGTGCAATTTTGTTTTGTAGTTTTGTATGGTGCCAAAAATAAAGCTACTTCCTAATTAACCTTTTTTATAGATCATGGGTTATATATATACACACGCACTCTCTTATATATTATTATGCGTATAAGTATATATGTACTAGATATATCTATATATTAAAGCCTGTATATTTATCTATTAATATGTTTGTTTACATATGAAAATACTTTAGTCTCATGATACGACTGTAGCTATTGAGTTGTATGTTGCTGTATTACATTAATAATAGCAAGATTGCTTCTCCTCGTTTTCAATGGTATCTCAGTCTGCAAATAACCTCAGCAAAATAAATTATACTACTTGTGGAGTAAGTTGTCTGCGATCATTTATAAAAGTAGCAGGTGAGAAGGAATTGTAGTTACTAGATAAATGCATAACTGCTTCCAAAGGCTACAATTTTACAACCTCTAGGTTTCTGATGATTTAATCACTTTGAAGGAAGTGTGACAAGGATTAGCCTGGAGGTTTGACAGCAAAACTGGGAGTCGATTTAGGGTTCGGTGTTTCAGATGTATGTGATCTTTGGCAAATCGCTTAACCCCTTTCAGTTTGTCTCTGCAGCTCCTCAGTCACAGGATTGATAGAGGTTTTATGTGCTGTTCATACAGGCATTGGGGTTGATTTATAGGGAAATACTTTACTGTATGTAAAGTAGTGTGAAGCTATAAGACTCAGAATGGTCCTTTTCACAGGGCTTATCCAGTTGCATTCTGAGTTGCTACAGTAAAAAAATGCCATAGAATGATTTTTGTTCTATGTATAAGTTACTTGCAAAATGATACAATCTGACTATTTATCAATTTAAACTTAATAAAGTAAGTCATTGTCCTACTATTTCAAGTACATTTAATATTCCAGTTGCATCACATAACTGCTTTGGTGGCTGTTTTGAGTTAGAATTTTTTTTTCAGTCACCACCACGTTGTGTTGTTATCGCTTCGTAATTTTACTTTAGTTTTTTTACGATGCTCATCAGCCACTAAACCACAAATGGAACTAAAAGAGTATCAGAACTATCTTCGTTACTCAAATGGACCTGCAGTGGATTTTATAACTGTTCCATTTTTGCAGTAGCTATCAGGGAGTTTATACAGCAAAGCTGTGTCAACATTTCTATTTCAGTTCCTGGGTTTTTTTAAGGCCAATGGAAACTTGATGGGCTCAGTTCACATAAGCAAAGGTAACATAATAAAAAGCCAGTAAATATGTCATTTAATCATTGAGATGAAAATAAAGATAAATGAAAATAAATATTTAATTTCCTTATCTTGAGTCCTGCTTGCAGGAAAAAAAAAGTGTTTAGAAGTTCTGAAGAAAAACTTGGAGTCATTACTTAAGAAAACTTGTGTTGAAATTTTGCCCAAACAAAGACTACAGGACTTAGTTTTGTAATTGCTTTTCCCCATAGTAGTTACAAAGACACTGCCTGTAGTAGCAATTACAGAATGCCAGCTGTGTTTTTTAAATAATTAGGTGACCACAGTGCACTGAATAGGATTCCATTTATTTTAAAAGCTTTGTTGGTCTACAGTTAGCACAATTTATTTTATTTTAAAAATTCCCTTTGGCCGCAGTTTGGTACCTCAGCTGCCTACTCATATCAGCATAGCTGTATGCTGACAATTCAACGGCTGGTTGGTAGGGGTGGTTTTTCACTGGAAGTTAGATACTTTCCTTTAAAATGATTTTCTTCAATTTTTAATTCTTCATGTGTTTTTACTTCCAAAGCAAGATAAAATGATAAAAGTTGTTGTTTATGAGTCAAAGCTTTTTTGTTTGTCTTACAGATACAGGCTGCTTTGATTACTTCATCTTATATTTAGGATGAAGTACTTTAAAGAAATGTAAAGGAACTCTTTAAGGAATGTAACTAGCACATATTCATGAGTGTCAATATATGTGATTAGCATCAGTCTGCTTCAGCTGTGCCAGGAAAATACAGCTTATGGTTAGTAGGATTTTAACTCTTAGAAATATAACATTGAGAAGACTTTGTATCATGACAAACAGTTGATTGTTATAAGATATTTTGTAGACTGAAATTGATCATACCGGTTTCCATAGTACACGCCTTCCCTGTTTATTAACTTCAGTATGTTGTTTCACTACGGAGAGACAGTTGCTGCTGGTATTGAATTTGCAATTTCTGGTGTTTTTTGTGTTGTTGCTGTTGTTCCAGATATGAATAGTATTTTTATTAACACTGACCACTAGTTTGAATAACCTAGCTCATGCTTTCTCAGCAAGATTGCCATCTTTTTGATTTGAGTCTCTCTGCTGGCACAAACACAAATTGTTAACACCAAGAAATGAACTGAATTACTGAAATTCTTGATCTCTGTCCATTTTACAGAACATTATTGTTCACTTTATTGGCAGAAATATGAAGAAGTGGATGGCTAGCTTGAAAATATTGATTGAAAGAATGTGTTAAGATGATTGTTGTCGATAAACAGTGAAATGTGTAATTTATATACTTCATTAAGTTTATACATAGTAATAGATACAGAGCACTGAGAACTTCAAAGATACTGGTCAAAGAGGAATTGCTTTGTACAGTTGTCTATTTTTATGTCATTCTGAACACTTGATAAAAAATAGAAATTTAGGCTGCTATTATTTAAATATTCCATTTGAATGAAAACATTAACATTTTTCTTTTCCACAGAGCTATCTGTCACTAAAATTCCAAGTTTAAATGATCTCCACCGACACTGCAGACCACATTACAAATAAATTTATAGATGTATTTGGTAAAGGAGAATGGCTTAGGTGGAACTTTATTTCCGTCTTTAAATTATTTAATTTATTATAAAGTCACTGTCAATTGATGAAAGATCAGGGGTAAAGCACTTTTAAGCTAACTTAATATCTTTCAGAATACAAGTCTTGTTGGTTAGATTGATAGTATTGCCATGGTTGACTTTTTTAAGACCGTTGACTCTTAACTTGCATCCCGTTTTGAAGAACAAATGAGGCAGCAAAAATTCAACATGACCTATGTTAAAAGGATTAGGAGTTTATCAAGTTTTAGAAAGGAAATTAATCAGGGAATCATCACCTGAGTGGGTGTGTTTCTGATCGGGACATGCAGAAACCAATGTCTGGCTCTTTTTTGTTTAGTATTTACATCAGATACCTGAAAGAAATTAGCAAATGATCACAGGTGAAATTGTCAGATGAAATAAAAATTGGGGAAATGACTGAATAATGAGGAGGGCAGACTGTTGATTCAAAGTGACCTTAATCACTTAGGAAGCCAAGCCCATGCCAATAGTATCTGTTTTAAGGAACAGCCAAATGCCACGGTATTCTTCTAGGAATAATGTACATGCAATGTAGCTATAGCATGTGGGACTCTTTCCTAAGAAGTGACTCTGAAAAAGGACTTGTGGATCATGGTGTAAAAGTGGTAGAACTGGAGCTCCCTGTGTCAAAGATTTGATGCTACCCATGCATTTATTTATGGAAGAAAACGGAATAGGAGAGTTATACTACCTTTCTTTTAGCTCTGATATGTCCATCACTGCAACGCTGTGTCCGCTGACCAGAATTCAAGAAGAATGTTGAAAAGTCAGAGAGATTTCAAAGTGCATTGATAATAATTATAAACATGGAAAGCATAACTTAAAATGGCAAATTCAGGAAGCTTTTTATTTTTTCAAGGAGATATCAAAGGAATGATTTGATCATAATCTGTCAGTGTTTGCATGTCCCAGGCCTCTGTTTAATACAGGGAATTGGGAGTGGTGTCATTGGAAGCTGTGGATGGAATAATTTTAGTACTCTGCTATTGAGGATGATTGCAGAAGGGGAAGTGAAGGCTGTGATGTAAGTGGATGCTGTGTTCAGTTTTGGGCCCCTCACTACAAAAAGGACATTGAGGTGCTGGAGCGTGTCCAGAGAAGGGCTACCAGGCTGGTGAGGGGTCTGGAGGACAAGCCTTATGAGGAACGACTGAGGGAGCTGGGGTTGTTTAGCCTGGAGAAGAGGAGGCTGAGGGGTGACCTTATCACCCTCTACAACTACCTGAAGGGAGGTTTTAGAGAGATGGGGGCTGACCTCTTCTCCCACGTGGCAAGTGATAGGACAAGAGGAAACGGGTTCAAGTTATGTCAGTGCAGGTTTAGATTGGATATTAGGAAGCATTTTTTCACTCAAAGGGTTATTAAACATTGGAATGGGCTGCCCAGAGAGGTGGTGGATTCACCATCCCTGGAGGTGTTTAAGAAAAGGGTAGATGAGGTGCTTAGGGACATGGTTTAGAAGTGGGTGTTTTTAAATCAGGGTAGGTTAATGGTTGGACTTGATGATCTTAATGGTCCCTTCCAACCTCACTGATTCTATGATTCTATGATTCTATGTGGAGGTCTGTTCTAGACCTGCCTTTGTTGTGGCCTTCCTATGTGATATTAAATGATGTGTTGGCAGATAAGTCTATACAATGAGTGCTCTCCTTTCTTTTCTTTTTTTTTTCCCTTTTTAAATAAAATCAGTTATTATTGCAAATGGTTTTGGTATAGGATGCACAATTGGAAGCCTGTAGAGGGAAAAAGAAGTACGAATCTGAGTGCAAGGTGAATCAAGTTTTAGATCCATTAGTAGAATTATGCAGAGAAACGTGCCTCTTTCCTACATGACTGAGCAAGTGCTAGGAAACTCTTTCTCCCATCCCTCCCTTTGTAATAATAATAATAAAAAAATTTGAGTGGAAAACATGAGGAGTTGCTGTTAATAGCTCTCCACATGTAAATACGTGGTTGGCAGAACCTTGGCTAAAATAACCTTAGGGCACAGAGCCAGACTTTCTGTGCAGCTTACGTATGTAGATTTTGTAACCATAAGTCAATGTTAAAACATTAAAAACAGAATTTATATGTGTAATGGAAAGATTTAAAGTATGCTTGCTTTTCCTTCCTCTAGCCTGGGAATTTGAAAAAATAATGTTTTTCACTGAAGAAGAAAATAAAACAAGAGCTACCCTCTGTTTTGTTTTTTAAGGTTCTGTTAAGCAGCAAAAATAGTTCTTAGGTAGTTACTTTTCCATATGTTGAATCGTATAGGAGGAAAAATATATCCAAAGTATCTTAGGAAAGAAACTACGTTAGCCATGAGGGATGTTGACATCATCATGTTTTTCCCCATTGAGATGTTGTTTTAACTCGCTCCATTGCTGGTTGCATGATCAAGAGTAAGCATGATGCAGAAACAGTGTTTAAAAGAAGTTGGTGATAGCTCTCAGGTTATCTGAGAAATAAATCTAGATAGCGATCAAGGTTATACCCTGTGAAGTCAGTAGATCCCCACTCTTATGAAAGCAATTGTTTAGGCATGGTTATTTCCTGAATTTAGTGTCATATCTACAATAAATTGTTAAGCGTGTAAATTTTTATTAGAAAACTGGAATTGTACAAGAAATAAAGTACAGGCTATACATGCAGATTTATTTGCTACTAAGAGGAAAACAAGAAAATTGTTTTATGAAATAAAAATATTAATATTTAATTTTAATTATTTTAATATCTGAATAATTTCATTGATATCACTTTGATTTCCACACCAAAGATCTTGGTTATAAATATCAAATTGGGAGTTGTGTTCCTAGTCAGTTCTGAGGTGATAATTCAGCTCACGGTGTACGTGGGAAGCTTTGCTGCATTTGCAGAGGCGGTAGGTTTCTACTGAGACATTAAAACGTGGTCCCTCCTGCCCAGCTCTGTTGTGGGCTGAGGAAGGCTGGAATCGAGTTCTTCTGCAAGAAAGAAGTGGGAATTGTCTCTCAGGAAGTCCAAGTGTGTTTCTCAGGGTAGAGCTGTAGTGTCAGGTACATAATGGCTATTGCATACATGGAGTAACTCCGCTTACTGCTCTGAAACCAGTATTGATGCTGTTTGTTTTGCACAAGATAAATGACTTTTCCATGAAGGTGAAAAGATGGTGTGCTAGTGTTGCTTTTCATAAACACAGAAATCAACAAACTAAACTGCTGGAAAAGAGGAATTCCCACTCATTTTTAGTTTGTGCCGACTCAACTTTGTTAACAACACTGCTTGCTTTCCCTAGGGTCTGTTTTCTTTCTTCTAGTTCTTGAGGCTTTCTCAAGAACTAATGGCTTATTTCCTCTCTGGCAGCTAAACCAAGTTGTTTTCCTTTCAGTCTGAGCTGGGAGCAGAGGGTGAGGAGGATCTATCAGTGCAGTGTTTCTAGAGGTAAATAGCGGCAGAATAACGGGGGCCCCTTTTCCTAGGCTTGTATTTCACCTTGTTCTGACCCTTTTTTGTCAGCCAGTGATGTGGTCAGCAGGCTTTTTAGTCTGAGAACCAAAAACTCTGCTTTCCACTACATCCTTTCGCATCTCTGTTTCAGCAACATCAGCTGTACTATTGTATCTCTGTACTCAAGCTTTTATCTTCTTGTGCAGTATGTGAAAGAGACAGAATTTCTTGTTTTTCTTGGCATTTCATGGCAATTTGGTGTTCTCCCAAATATGGAGAGAACCCCCCCCACCAAAAAGAAAGCCAACTCTAGCAAGTAGTTTTTAAAAGTACCTAGGATACTTGCCTTTTAGTCATCTAGATCATGAAAAATATTCTGAAATACCTATTCCCACTCTCATCTGACATATAACTTCCAAGTCTTACTGTAGTCCTTGGCACAGGTGTCTCGGAGGAGTAATTGCACTAAACTGCCTGTTGTCAGCAGAAGACTGTATAATGTAATTTAAATAGATGCTTTATTTTATTCTGTCGTATTTTTGTAGCTGTGTATTGTTCTTATCTGTATGTACCTGTGTTCATTTATAAATTGTCTCCTGTTAAGGAGGCTAAATTACTCTCCCTAGCAAGAGCCAAGCCGTCATAAGCATGGTAACATGCAGTGCGCATCAGGCTTGTGTAGAGCTTTTCTCAACAGAATTTTTGACATTACTCAGGAATTCCTTCTTGTTTTTTTCTGTTTTAATATTTTCAGCATTCTCAGTCTATACACTGTCCTGAGATTAAATGCTTGTTCTTACAGGAAAAAATAGTGTGCTATTTACAGGGAGACAGTTTATAAGCATTCCAGCAATGTAAAAGACCCTTAAAGTAGGCATACATTCAATTCTGCTCATTTTAAGGCCTTTTTAGAATCCAGATTGGAATAAAGTTTTATTTTAAGGGGGAATTGCCAAGAATATAACAAATCTATACATAAGATAGGCCAAATTAAGATCTTTGTACAGGTAAAGGATTCACCCTGAGCTAATTTCCGTCTGTAGATGAAGTAATTCACACAAAACAATGACCTATGCAATCTGTGAGTAGGACCAATTTCAGGATGCTTGCTCCACTGCTCCAGCCAGGGGAGTTCCAAGGGATTACAAGCTTCAAAAAAGCTCTGACGTGCTTTGCTGCCCCTCACTTTGCGTGCACATTAGCACCGAAATCTAGCCCTCAACTTTTAAAACTTAAAAAGAATGTAATTCACAACAGTAACAACACAAAGTAACATAGAAGCCAATATATTGATGTGTGTGAGACCCACATAGGGTTAAGTGCTTTCTAGATCAATGCTGCGTGTTGAATTTTGCACCTGATTCAGCTAGAGTTTCATGTAAGAAGGGATTTACTTGTTTATTGATGAAAATAATCTGTCAAGGAGTTAGTAGAGGTACAGGTGGATAATAATACATATTATATTGTTTAACATCCAGATTAAAAATGTAAATCGAGTAACTACCTGTTTCTTTGAGCGTCGAAGATGCAAATGTTATGCTGTTGTTACTGTAATCTGCTACTAAACTTTAATGTGTTGGTGAAATCAAACTTAATTATCTGCTACATTACTTTTATAGACACACGCTTATTTAATTTGTTTTTAAGGTTTAATGAAGAAACTAGAAGAGGAGATAAATTTCAATTCATACCTGGTTACTGAAAAATTACCTAGAGAGCTTGAAAGTAAGAAGAACTCAGCATATTTCTTACAAAAGGTGGTTGCAGAGCCAGCTATGAGTCAATCTGATCTCAATGTACTTGAAATCAAGGTAAGCTGACCAAGGTCACGCTTAATTTGTGTTCCGTAGCATAGTCTAAAGTTCTTGTACACTGTAGTTTTCTTATCTTTACTTTATATCCTTGAGAAAATGTTTCATTCCCAAAGGAACATCCCTTCAGTTGTAAAAGAAAAAAAGATGTGTTAATCACTTAATGCAAACCCTCAGAGACATTTAAAAAAAGAAACAAAAAAAAAAACCAACCAACCCCAAACCAAACCCAACCCCAAACCCGACGCTATCCTTAAATGCTATTTAGAAAATTGTGTGAGCAATTTGCTATGGTATGAGCAGAGAAGTTAATTTAGCATTAAAGGTTTGATTTTTCTTCTCTTCAGTTTTCACTTGTTTTAACTCGGACATCAAGGGAGTTTATACCAACATGTAGAGAGTGTTTATGGAGGGGTGAACAACATCCTCTGAGTGACATATCTTCAGCAATATTATGTCTTAATCCATGTGCAATGGCTGAGAACTCCTTAGTGTTTGGAATAGGTCTGTTTTGTGTGGTCTGTATCGTTTGTTGATAAGACCAAAGGAAATTTGGGGATCAAATACTTTATTTACCTTTCCAGATTTTGTCAAAAGTTAAAAGGAAATGGTGTTAGAATGAGCAAAAATCCTTATTTGTAATAAATATCAAAAAATGTGCAGAGGGATTTGTTGCCGCGGAAGTACATTTATATATTTCACTAAATGAAGTTTTCATATTTGCATAATACTAACTGAAAGATTAAATATGTAATATTATGTTCTAGAAGAATTTAGAGGCATGCTAATTACTAGTATTTCTATTTATGATGATGAAAAATTACTACAGCGTTAGCTAGGGTAGGAAGACTAGTCCAACATACTACCAGGTACACTCTTCAGTCTAAATGTCTTTTTCTCATATCAGTTGGTTTTTAATATTCCCAGGATCTCCAACTCTGGCTTTGCTGTGAAAGATAGATAATGAGGAAACAGAGTATTTGTAATAGATCAGAGAATGCTTTTACCATGAGGGCTGCCATCTTGCGTCTTGAAGCAGTGAGAGGTTCAGCAGCTACATCAACATCATAGTAGCCTGTGCATTCACACATAGAACATGCCAAAGTAACGTAATAAAGAAATGCCCACAGGTTTTTTGGATCAGACGAGAACCAGCAGTCAAGTGTCATCAAGAATACATTCTACATTAAGGTTAGGACTACTTTTTGTAAATGTAACATCAGTGACAGCCCAATGCGGTTACGGATCCGGATTGTTATACTTTTAAGAATGATAGCATTATTAAATGGTAGATTAGGTCTGAAATATTAAACTAGCTCTGTGATTCAGCCTCTGCTTTCCTAGTTTATTTCTTCTAATCAAAGCAGTATTTGTGATGGCAGTTATTTCTTTTAGGCATAGTTGGAGCCCTGTTTTGCACCTTTCTTTTCCAAGAGTATAGTTGGGTTTTTGGCAATATTTTAAAAAGCTTCAAGTTTGGGGTTTTTTTTTCTCCATGAGGTAACCTTTTAATTTGTTATATTTTGGAAGTATGTTCTTCTTAATAGATATTAAAAACATGTCATATACTTGGCTGCTACCACAGCACGGCCTTAGACACCATTTTTTTTTAAAGTCAGCGCTCTATTATCTCTGTATCTTGAAAAGGAGCTGAATTGCACCAAGCATGCTACTATCATGCATTTTATTAGGTATAAACCAGGAATTTATTCACAGAGGTGAATAAATGCTGTCGTCAAATTCAGGCCTGTTCTAGCTTTTGTAAAGGAATAGAATTTACAGGAGATTTTTTTTTTTTCAGGTGTTGGAGTATTTTCAGTCCTGTTGAGCACTTTGCTTGAAACACTTAGCTTTCAAAGTACACGGATATTGCTCATAGAAATTTTAGACTAATGCCCAGCACTGTACCTGCGTTACATTTTGACTTCATTGGATTTCAGCACATATTTACACTGCTTGCTTATCAGCACTCATCTGGTTAGCAGAGAATTAAAGGAAGGTTGCTAGGACTGTGGTTTCCATGGCTGATGAGAGTCCCAGTGTAGCATTAATTCAGGCCTAGAAAAGCTGCAGTCAGTACACTGGTGTAGCTGTTTGAGTTTCCAGACACAGTAGGCTCTAAAGCTTCAGCTAGAATGAGGCTCAACAATTTGAGCCTATGGACAAACAGGTGCATTTTGCGTCAGTAGGGAGAAGGTACCGTAGAGCTGGAGTATGATGGTCTGTGGCTCTTCAAAGGACTGATGAAATTTGCTACCACTTAGACTTTATTTGCTCCCCTGTAAACTTCTGATAAATGGTTGAGTGAAAAGGAATTTTAGTTAATATTGATAAAATCACATTTTTCACATAGTATGCGACAACATCAGTCCTTTTTCTGTCCGTAACAATTCACATGCATTTTCTCTCCACACACACGAATTTACTTCGTTTTCAGGGCCAACGTCATGCTTCTGCCTTATCATAAAGGCACAGAACTGGAAATCCAAAAACATAGCCTCTTCCTGGCCAACACTTAATGACTCATTGAGTTTTTTGGGTTTGTTTCTCTGCTTTAAAAATGGAACTAGCTGGATTGTAAATCTGGTTTGCAAAGCATTTAATTCTTGGAGAAGACAAAGAAATAAGCTCCATTTCCTTAGTTTTCTACTCTGTCTTGCAGATAAATGAAGTAAATGCACAAATAAATCAGCTTATTGAGAAAAGAATGATGAAATATGAGCCAATTGATAGTAAATTTTCCATGTATCGCCAACAGGTAAGAACAAAACATTTTTTAAGCAGAAGTAGAGCAATTTCAGTCACTGATTGTTGTACATACTGATTTTTTCCATAATTTATTTAGCATAAATCAGTAGAAATACATAATAATGGAGGACAAAAAGAAAATAAGTAGCTGTTGAACATATGTGTGTTTAGGGCTGAGTCAAACAATTGCTTTCAGTCATGTTAGTGAGTTGGTATTGACTGCTGTCCTTAAGCTGGTAGGTGTTGCCCTTCAGCTGTATCACAGTAATTCTGGAAGGATCATTTTGGAGGAGCTATTTTGGTAAAGCTCCAGCTGTGGACAGATTCTTAAAAGGCAGCGTGTGAGCTAACTGCTGCAGTCTGACCGGGAGGCAAGGCTTGCTTTCAGTTACATCCATTGCTTCTGTTTGACCACATGCTATTTTTCGCGTTGCATCTGTTAAGCAGGTATTCTTTGATTTTTCATCCTGCGGCTATAAAATAGTCTTTCTAGAAAATAGGCTGTCTGGTCTAGTCTTAGTAAATTCACAAGTTATAAAAAGGATTTATGAACTCAGATTTTCAGACCTTACGCAGAAATATGAGTGATTTCTTTTCCAGGCAACCTGTACCGCTGCTAATTTTATTACAGATTTTCATGATGATGCTTATGGTGACAGTTTAAAAA
The DNA here is from genome assembly GCA_017639485.1 of Pluvialis apricaria. Lineage (NCBI taxonomy): Eukaryota > Metazoa > Chordata > Aves > Charadriiformes > Charadriidae > Pluvialis > Pluvialis apricaria. Next base: position 3,656,097 of record CM030022.1, read on the forward strand.
ATAAATGGCTTAAGTAAAATGTATCAATGGGAGGAAAAAAATTGTGATAAAATGTATACTGCAGTTCAATCACATATGGGATATGAAACACACCATTTTGTTTTGTAAGAGATGCTCTTCTTCCCGAAAGAAAAGCTTGCTACCTAATGTGCTGGTACCAAAGACCAACTGCCTTGTGATATAACTGTTCAGTGGAGAAACCACTCCAGCAGTTCAGGTTGATGCTGTGAGTTGAAAGGATGTGGTGGTCTTTACTTTGTTCTGCTAGGGACTGGCTTCTGTTTCACAAAATAGTCATCTATATTGTACCACAATTTGTCACTGCAGATATCTCATGAAGCAAAGAGCTGAGATACTACCCCAGCAGAATTCTGTTAGGTATATTTTTAGAAATAAAGCCGGTCCTTTTAACCTAGTCAGTGTGTATTTTGCTTCATTTTTTCTCAAGTTTTCCCTTTCATATGAAGAAACCGACCATGCCTCCAAATTCATGCACATGCATCTAAACTAATGTGTTGTGTTATTTTAAAATATTTTTAAATAGTATACTTTGGCAAGATAAAAATACTTTTTTTTCCCACCTGAACTAATGTATACTTATGTTCCCAAATCTGTTAGCTTCTGCTCAAATGTTAGGTGCTTTTAAATATTCTGCCGTGTATAAAATATTATTTTTAAAATGCTTTATCTTCTAGACTCAAAAAAAAAAAAGAATAATCTGTAATCTACACTATTTCTGTACTGTATTGCTTTATTCATCATCTTCTAGCTATTTGCCAAGATTTAGTGGCTTGGTTCTGCTGTTAGAATAACATATTTCTGTAGGTTGGAGTAGGTTGCAGTTATAAAAATCTGTATTATGACATTTGTGAAATCTTGGATAACTTTCCAGTTAAGCCATGTTGGTATATCTTACATATGCACAAAAAGGGACTAAGTAGAAGAAACGGAACAGCTAAAATGCCTACCTTTTTCTTCAATGAAAATGAAAAAATGAGGTGAAGAAATGTGAATCTACAATGTAAAATGTATCAACATGAATCCAGGGAAAAGGGGTATGTTTGAAATCTCAGCTGTACTGAAGAAGTTTGGGAGTCTGCAATCAACTTCAGTGAAGTTGTGGTTTAACCCACTGTATATAATGTGTAATTGATGCTTTTTTCTTTGCAGTGAGACATGCTCACATTTCTTAATGAAAATCAGTTTCTGCCAGTTACAATGTGGTTTCAGTGGTGCAATGCCTGAAATTTAATGGATTACATTTTACTAATGATTAAACAAGGCGGTTTTTACTTTACTTGTCCATATGCATTTTTAATGATCATGCAGGCATCTATAATTTCCCGGAAAAAGGAAGCCAAGGCAGAAGAACTTCAGGCTGCTAAGGAAGAGATGTCCAGCACTGAAAGGCAGATGCTACAGAAGACCAGTCAGGCCCATGAGTTAGAAGGCTCTGAAGTTCTGAAAGGGGATGAGGTATGCAATATAATAGTGGATATAAGGAAGACGAAATTTGTAAGAGATGGATCAATTTTTGTTAACTTGCAATTTCCTTTTAACTTTACATTGCAATAACTGCTTCTACAGTATCTTATCCATTTTTATAGTATGTTGTCAAATTGCATGGCCTCAGCATTGCAGCAGATTGGCCTCTGGTTTTTAATGCACTTTTTTTGTCATCAAAATCTAAAATTAACATATTTGAAGACTTTTTTTTTAATGTGCAGATAGTGCAATGCTGTCCAGTGCTTTCAAATGCTTTCCAATATTGATACTGCATCAGTGCTTGATCTGTATCATAGAATGGTTTGGGCTGGAAGGGACTTTAAAGATCATCCAGTGCCACCCCCCTGCCCTGGGCAGGGACACCTCCCCCCAGCCCAGGTTGCTCCCAGCCCCGTCCAACCCGGCCTTGGACACCTCCAGGGATGGGGCAGCCACGGCTTCTCAGGGCAACCTGGGCCAGGGGCTCACCACCCTCAAAGTAAAGAATTTCTTCCTGATATCTAATCTAAATCTATCCTCTCTCAGTTTAAAACTGTTCCCCCTCATCCTATCACTACACTCTCTGATAAACCTCCCCATCTTTCCTGTAGCCCCCGTGTAAGTACTGGAAGGCTGATCTAAGCTTTCCTTGAACCTTCTCTTCTCCAGGCTATTTGTAGCTGTTTTCAAATGATACATTTCAGCTATTCACATTGTACCTAATAAATTGCAGATTAATTTTATTATTTGATGTATAATAAAAACCTGCCTTACTATCTGTTCTGTATATGATAGATGATCATAAAGCATAATACCAGCAATTATCAGAAATGGAGTTAGTCCTGTTGTATTTATTACCCACAAAAGTTTTACTTGAAAAAAAATTTCCGGTACCCTCCTGAAGTTAACGTGCAATACAAACTTTGATTAGCACAATCACCGTAGCTCAGGCAAAGTTATATTTGAAGCTGTACTTATCAAAGCAGCACTTTCTTCTTCAAAAGTTTGCAAAGAATAAGGCTGCTGCAGCTGGGTAGTGTTCTGTCAGCAAAATGAATTGACTTTTCTTAAGAAAATAATTTTCCTCAGTTTGGAAAAAGCCTGCTCAGTGTACTTACAGGCAGAATCACTAAAGCAAAGAGTATTTTAGCTGCATCATTCTCTGACTTAATATATCTTTTCATTCCCTCACGTATTGTCTTCATTTGCACTGCTATCATTTTTCAAGAGTAACACTCTACTTTCTTTTTCTTTGTCTGTTTCTGTGCTTTTTTTACATACTGCTCAATACAGGGAACGCCCTTTGTAGAAGGAACTCCCTTCCTGATCCCATAGGACGTGCCTGCTCCACAAAAATGAGTTTTCTTTTAAAGGAGTCTTAAATTCTAAAGCAAGTATGGAAACATGTATGTGTACACTCATGCATAAAGGCTTCCTGTGTAACATGGAATCCATGCATATTTCACGTGTGTCTTCTTGCCTTTCTCCTCTTCTGTAAATCAAGATGAAAACTATGGGTGGAAGCGATGGCACAGAGACTTTGAAAAATTAAGATGTTGATTTCTCTTACCATGACATACTATACACATTGCACAGATGTTCCATAGGTAGCAATAATAAGACTGCTGCATTAGATGTCTCTCCACTACAAGGTTTTCAACCCCAGTGGGCATGTTGCTAGAGTCCTTGACAACTTTTAAAGTAAAAATAAAGACAGAAAGCAGACAATCTGTGTTTCATGACATGTGATGGGAAAGAAATGTTTAATTAATCAACAGGAATGCATTACCAAGACAGCAACATATGTTTTACATTATCTGCAAATGCACTGCAAGGTAAGAAATAATTCATGTTATGCCTGTTCTTGAGGGGGACAACATACTCACATCCATAGAAATTCAAGAAGAACAGGGTAGGATGGAAACCTTGTAAGGAGGAACCTCGTAAGAGGCCTAATAATGAAAAATTCAAGTTAATTGTCTGACAAAAGGAAGAGGCTCGAGACAGAAAAAAGATAAGACCTGTTTTGATCATAACCTGCATTCCTTTTGTTCAAATATGTTCTGCTTTCAACTTTTTAAATCTTTTCAAGTCTTCATTTTGAGGAGTGAAGAATAAATGATTGAGCGCTTTGGACAAAACCATCAGCTTAACATAAGAAGTGTTTGTCTTTTCATAAGAAGCATTTTGTGTTTTGTAAAATACTCTCTGCATGTTGGTCCGCGGAAGCCAGTATTATACAATCCATGTCCTGTTCTTGTTTATTACTTCATGAGATATACTGCAGTGGTACTCACGGGCACCAGTGTAAAGCAGTAAAAAGTGTTTCCTGTGGCCAAAAACTAGGAAGGGATTTGAATTCTTGATGATTTTGATCTCTGCTTTTTCAAAGGTCACAGATTCCTCATCTGGAAAATGGAGATAGTGGTATTTAAATCTTTTGTAAATGTCTGCTGCCAAAAATGCTGCATAGGACGTTGGTATTACAATCTTCTTATCTCCTTAGAGTACATTGCAAACACATATTACAGAAACAGTCCTGCCTCAGAGTCTAGGTTGTGAGAAAACAGGACTGAGAGATGAGACAAGTAAGTTGGCAGGGAAGAGGTGATGAAGCAAAAGTGAAGTGAACAGGTTCTCTTTCATCCGTAAGTCTCAGTTTATCACTCACCAGACAACCTTTTGCTATATATTTCTTTCTGATATGTTATGCTTTTAAATTTGTATTTTCTGGTTCAGTGCTCCGTTACTCCAGCTTTGAGCCAATACCAAAGGAAATCTTGATTAATGTAGTGGTGAGTCACTGTTGCAATACATATCTTAAGTGGGGACAGAAAGAGGTTGTATATTCAACCTTCACTTTGCACTGACAACCAAGAGCTTCCTTGTGCTTTCTTGTTGCAGTCACACACCTTTTACATTTAGTTCCTCCATTTTCAAAAAAGGAACAAAGAGGTGATTTTAACAAATAGTTTTGCTGTCTTAAGTTTTAAATGGACTTTTAATCCTGCCATGTTTAACCTAGCTAAGTGCTACAGTTAAATCAAAGAATTCTTTTTCTCCTGTACCCAGTATTTCTCATCTTCTCTGTCTCGCTTTGCTGTATCCTCTTGTATCATGGCACTCACAAGACCTGGCAATCGAAGAATCAGTGCCTTTCTAGCTTGTGCTCCCGTACCAGTATTTGGATCTCCAGTTAAGGTCTTCTTAGCACTTCATTCACCAAAAGGTCAATCCTGGCTTATGTTTTTAGGTGCTAGTGTTTTGCTTTCTTCTCTAATGAGAAAAAGGAATGTTGCAGCATTCCAGTTGGTTGGAGAGGTACAGCTAGATACAGCTTAGAAGAAACAGCAAGGAATAACCAATTCATTTACATCAAGCACAAAAAGGTAGGAATAAATTGTGTGCTTCACGGATTATGAAATCTTTTTAAGTACTTCAAACAAAGTACAATGAGCATGGGGCAAAGTTGGCAGGCTCATAGCTGCAGCTGTCAGATCCTGAAAATTAGGGAATCAAATGTTGACACTTAGAAGGCTAGATGGTTCAATTACAAGTGATCCTAGGTAAAGCTGTGATATTTTTAGCTCTTTACACAACACATTGTACTTTTCAGAGTTCAGCATAGGGCCCCAAGAACCTCGACTTTCCCAAGGTATCAGAATAGAATAATATCATAGCTGTCCTTAGCTACAGTAGTTGAAATGAATATGTTTTTAAGAACACGGCGTAGAAAGTCCTATCAGTTTGTTAACAGCGATGTGAGGTTTGCGGATTCATTTACGTAAGGAGTCTTAATTTTTTTTGTACAAATGCTCATCCATGCCTTCCTGCCCCCTGGTAAAACAATATAAAAAAATGTTTCAATTTGCACACAGAGAAAACAGTCAGTCTTGGACCATAGATCTTGTCACTTTTCCTATAAAACTGTCGGGTCTGTCTGAATCCACCAGAAACAGTTATCTAGCTCCAAACTAGGTGGATGGACTTTTAAGAGAATAGCTATAAGGGAGCTCACAACTTGAACGTTAAATGGTTTAAGCCAGGACCCAGGATGTATTAACCTTTCTGTTTGTTATCTTTCTATTAACTTTTCGCTAAGGTTCTAGGTACAGTTATATTCCTGTCTGTCAAAGGCTCCTTACACATGAAAATAGGAGAGTAGCTGGTAGTCAAGTTGTGAGAAAAAAAGTGGCAAATCTGTAGGATTCTTACAGAAGCCAGAAGCTTTTTGCTGTAAGAAGTTAACCGTCGTCAAAGCCAAATGTATGCAGTGATTCAGACAAATCTGAGCTGAACTGAATGCTCTTTCAGCACCCACTGGCATGAATAAATCATCAATTTTATTGATCTGTGCATTTTCAGTGCTAACTGAAAATGGTTTTTCATTATAAATATTCTGATTGATCCAAATTATTAGTAATGGCTACTTTAATCCTTCTTTCCTGACCAGCAGCAAGCACTCCTAGAAGAGATATCCTGCTTAATGCTAATGAAGAATTTTCCTGATTAATCTGTCCAACGAGCAGGACATTTTCATTTTAATTGATTGAAGTAATCCTGCTCATATCTTTTAGAAGTTTGTCCTTCTATGTATGAGTTATTAACTACATCCAACAGTGGCTGTACTAGCTTAAATTTAGAGCCTCTTAGGAAAAAATACTGAAAATCTGTCATGATCAGGAACTTTTCCTAATGGAATTTTAATACTGTGGACAGTCTGTATTCAGTTAATTGGTCTAGTTAGAAAATGGAAACATCTGTTCCTCGATTCTTAATAAAAATAGAGATAGCTAAGATTTTCTGTAATTATTGTGCTTATGCAAATAATTTTATTAACAAAACTTTATTTTATGCATTTCAGAAAGAAATCCTTTTTTTACAATTATTTGTGAAATAATTATTTGCTGTAGTACTTTCATATGAAGAATATTTTCATTACGATAACACAATCCAATTGATACAGTAATCCAGAAAATACTGTTTTTAAAGATTTGACTCAAAAGTGAGGGATTAATCTGGGATTTGTTCTTTTGTGAAAACAAGCTTATCCATTTTCTCCTTTAGTGATAATCTTGGAATAAGAACCTTGTGAAAATTTCACATGGGGCAAATGTTAGTTTTAAGGAGATGAAATGATGGGCTTATAGGGAAAGCATAAGACTAAGCATTAGAGGAGCTGGGCTTTGATCCCAATTCAGCAATGCACTGAAGCATGTGGTCAACGTGCTTATGTTCTTTCCTGGAGGGGGGTAACCTGCAAGACTCCGTATGGTCCTGGAGAAGCCATTTTAATAGCCATGATTCGATTTTCTTGTATTTAGAATTGTTGTAATACTTAATTACTTCACAAAAGTGTGGTAAAACTCAGTCTGGTGATAGCAATCTTTTTCAGACTGTAAAAAGCATAAAGGACTGGCGTTGCTGATTCTTTCAATAAAACTGGAACATAATACAGAGAATCTGCCCAGGGATGCGAGATACCTGTGTGCTGCAGGACATGATATGGCAGATCCACGTCCTGTTTTCATTCTCTCTATTTCATAATCTAGATTCCACGCTTGTTATATTACAGTTGCCCGTAAAAATAACCAAGTGAAAAAGCATAATCTTCCTTTGCTTTCATTTGGATAGTTTTGATATCTCAGGGGGCTGTGACTCGGCTAGCGAGCATGGGTCTCCGGGCTTGTTTACTTTAGCTGCTAACTCAGTGCCAGCATTTGGTTCTTGTCCAGTCATTTAATCTTTGAAGCTTAAATAACTATTTGTGTTAAGTTGCTTGAGAAAGAAAAGCTTACTGGTGGACGTAGCCTTGAATGGTACATCACTGCGGGCACCGACAGCTCCATGGGAATTCTGTAGGTTGAGCCTGCTGAGTTTCTACGCAGGGAGCAGTTGACCTGTCTATGGGAAAATGCTGCTGCTCAGAACTGGATTCCTTTTGGTTGGCGAACTTTAAAGTGATATGGCTGGACAGTGTTATTCTTTTGTGAACTATTTAAATTATTTAAAAGACCTTTAACCACAGTAAAATACAATGTTTTACAGCATTTTAAGGGCTTGGTTTTTCATCTCCATATAGATGGGAACACAAGATACATAAAGCTTCGGAAGTAATGCTTGCACAAATGAAAGCACTGATATTTTACAAAAAGCTTTTTTATAATTTTTGGAAACCTACGGAATGATTCTCAGCTTTTAGGCTTAAGAAACCTAATTTTGCCATAAGACCCCTACAAGCCGCTGATTTTAGTGGAGTCAAATCTAGTAACTCCAGCCCTGAATTTGGCCCTGGATCTAAAGAAGTTAGTGAGATTTTGAGGAGCTAATCTCTGCTGCGTTTGGAGTAGACGAAGTCTTTTGAAAATTCTGCTAAATATTGATTGATTTTTCCAGAGAGAGTATCATTTTGCTACCATTGTTTATATCTTGTTTTACCTTGGTTGCTGCAATAAAAGCTATATGAAAAGTTTAGTTTGCTTTTAAAAAGCCAGAGGTTGCAATGAAAGATAGACATCCATCTCCTAAAATGAGGAGGTTTTCCTTGTCAGTGTGAACAACTTGTAGTTCATTTGGATTAAATTTTTATTATATAGTTCTAACTTAATCAGCTAATAATAGAACATTGGTGGAATCAGTTCTTTAATCAACAAGATTCTTTGACTTCCATTGTAAAATACATTATGCTTTGAATATTGAATATGCAAATACTCTACCTCCCACTTGAGCTATTTTCAAGACCTTAAAAGTAGCTATAGAAGTGAAGAGAATAATAGTTTGCTTTTCATTCTGGGATAAACTGACAGAAAATTGTTCAGATTTGATAGCTGTATATGGTCACATATTAAGTAAGTTTAATCCTTTACATCATTCTTTACTATATTCCACTGGACAAATGAAATATCTCAGGAACTACTCAATCAAGACCGATGACTGTGCTTCCCTTAAATTTTCCTCAGTTGGAGAGATTGTATCTATGCTTTTATAATCTCTTGAAAATCACAGAAAACTTGGTACTGTCTAAGGAATTGAAAAAAAAAAAACGGCTATTGTATTAACTAAGAGGATATACTTGAATTTGCTATGAAAAAGAATTAATTCTGGTAATGCTATATTAAGTGTGCCAATAATACAACAAAGACAGTATGACAGTCCCAGAACTGCCTCCGCCGTGCAGTGCGGTGGCTTAGGTGACCTTGGCTATCCTTGTCCTAGGTAGCATGCACAATGTAAAATGGTATTCCAAAGCCACACATAGTCCAATCTGCATAGAGCACATTGAGTAATTTGTGGGTTTGTTCTTTCACCAAAAACGTTTATAGCTTTTGGCTTTAAAAATAGTTCTGGAGCATAGCAAGAGAGAAGCAGCTTTGGCCTAGATATTGCACAGGATGGCAGATGAACAGGGTTGATTTCATTTTGGGCATTTTGCCCAGGACACTTTTTATAGAACATACAGTTACTCTGGGGGTTCTTAGGCTGTGGTCACATTGTTTTTTTGGATTTATTCTTTAGAAGGAGAGGCATAATTTTGCAAAAAGAAAAATTAAGGTAAATTTCAAAGTTGTAAGTTCCTCTGTGTTTGAGTTTGAAGCTTGTGTCAGTGATAGCAGGACTTCTATTTTCTCCTCGGGCTGCCTGTTTTATGCTCTCTCTGCACACACTGAACCCTTCCTCGTCAAGTAACATTCTGAAGCCTGTTCTTACATCATTTACTTTAATAAATTTTATTTGCTTTCCGTCTCTGGATCTGAATGCATTTTTGAGCTGCGGCTGGCATTCGCCTCGCAGCTCTCACATAAAATACAAGAATAAGAGCTAAGCCTCTTTGACAGATGGAAAACATTAAGGCAAAGAAAAACATTACATGTTTGTTTCAACACCTGATATTTCATATGTTACAAATTGAGCACACAGATTCAGATGTAAATGAGCTAAGGCTGTTGATCTGTAAGGATATGTATTATTTTGCTTTGTCTTTAATAACAATATAAATTCTCCATTACTTTAGATTTTGAGTGAAATATATTGCATTTCTCTGCTTCTATGCAAGGACTCGGCTTTTATTTTCCTGTTTTTAAAAACTTAGCCAGTGATATCATTTAGGTCTGTAAGAGTCAAGGGAAGAGAACAATGAATTTTAACTATTGAGAACAAGCATTTTAAAAAACAATAGTCTTTTCCCATGCCCTATTCTCTTCCAGTTTTTCTGCACTTTCTTAGCACATTTCTGTGTCTGGAGAGCTCTTTGGGGCTGCACACTGCTGATCTGGTGCCTTGTTACAAGTGCAAACTACTATTACGTTAACTTTTTTATCATCTGTGATTCTTGCAACATTTTGCAGAGAGTAATTACTTTTCCAACTGTCAAATGGTGGTGAGCAGAACCAAATGATCTCACACATCCCAAATGAGTGAGCTGGGACAGAAAGCAATAGAGCTGGTTTTCTTGGTCTCACCCAGTGAACAAATGCAGAGCTGAAAGTAAATAGACCCTGGGAATCCTGAATTCCAGTCCTCTGTTCTAAACACTTAATCTGCAATACGCAGTCCAAACGGGAGAATTACATTTTATATAGCAACAGTTTGTGATAAGGGCCTTTTTTGCTTTAAGTTAAATGATATTTCTGTTCTCTCTCGTTCCAGTTTAAACACTATGTTAATAAGCTCCGGAGCAAGAACACATTTTATAAAAAGAAGCGACTGGAAATAGCAGAAATTACAGCTGAGTACGGTATCCTCCAGAGGACAGAAGAACTTCTAAAACAGCGCCACGAGGCTATTCAGCAGCAGTTGGTAATACAAGTGTTTACTGCTCCCACGGTCCATCACCCTTCCTTCCCTGATAACAGCTATATAAGAAGATGGGTGTTGTTTTGTTAGATTCTAATGTATATTATCCTCAGCTCTCCTGCTGTCATTAGTAAAAGAGTCATTAGGGTATAAAATTTATTTTTGTCTGTGGCTATGCTAAGCTGCTGTACTTTATGGTCGGCAACTGTTTTTTACAGGCAGTCATGACTGTTCTGCAATTTCTTTTTAGACTGAGGGGCTTGACCCTGCTTTTTAAAGTCAATGGTAAATCTTCACTAACTCCAGTTAGAGCAAGGCTGGGTTCCTAAATTAGGTTCTGTTATCCACATGCATAGTAAGGGCTTTGAGAATTATCAACAACAAGTAGGCTTCAAGTTACTGCTGCAAAATATATAGGAAAAGTATTTAAAAAAAGAGCAGGCAGGAAGGAAACATTCTAACCCCAGAATATTTAGAAGAAAATGTGTTTCTTCACAGTAAGTGAAAAATTTAAAAGTGGATGAATGCTTTTTCTAAGCCAGAACAGCAGGAGAAGGATTTCTGCTAAGCATAACTAAGCATTCAAGGAATATGCATGCATCCCAAATGCACAGAGGTTCCCTTTTTAGTTCACAAAAATCTACTGTTGTATTTTCTTCCAATACCAGTATTCTTGTTATCAAAATATTTTGGGCTTATTTACTTTATATCTGTTTTTTTATATGTACATATTTTGCATTTTTAAACATGAAAGTATTTGCCTTATTAAAAGAAAATTGAAAGTGTGAAAATACATGGGATGGACTTTGGAAAGATATTCACATAGCTGCAGTGGATACTGTCAGACTATTTTGAGAGGGCATTCACTGTTTAATTAAAAATAAACCCAGAACCGCTACCTGGGTAGAAAGAAGCACCTGAGCAGTGGGATCAGAGCTTTTTCTCGTGATTGCTGCTCACCTAGAAGGAAGGTGTGTGGATGTGTCTTTTCACAGCAGGATAACTACCGTAGACGACTTATCTCATGGGAAAACAGCAGAGACAAAGCCCTCCAAGTTTTTCTGTGAAGTGGCTACACATGGTCAACAGTATATTCTCGTTCAAGTCTGACCTTTTCTAAACTACCTTGTAGTAAAATTACAGAGCTTTGACTTCATCAAGTTCTTACCACCAGATGACTGGGGCGCACTTTTTCCTCACAGAATCAAATACACTTTCTCTAGCCCTGGGCGTGACGCCCGGTCAAACTACACACTGCTATTGAAGTCTACAAAACGCTCCCATCATGGTAGCAGCTGCTGTCAGTAGAGACAAATCTTTTCTTAAATATATGGTTGTAAAAGGTTTTTGAGGATAACGGACTTGGAGTTCATGCATATGTGGCACTCTTAAGAATGAATGTTTTGCTTTTTAGTAAATTGTGGATGCTTTAAACAACTCTGAGCTTTCAGATTACAGAAAATACCCTCCTTACATACTTAATGAGCAAGCATTGCTAAAGACCATTACATCAACATATAATTAAATGTAAAGTTATGTAATGTAATGTTAGAATTTGGTAAGATGGTATTAGTATTACTATAATGAATACAATACTTATTTTTCCTGGACAGTTGTCTAAAAAATAATCAGCTACATCTTCAGATTAAGCACCTGGATTTTACATATTGAACTTCTTCAGAGCCTGACCTAAAGCCCACTTTACTTTGTGGAAACTTTGTGTTAATTTTATTGGGCAGTAGATGACCAAATAGCGTATTTACAGAAAGCTGTTATTATCCTACTGTACAGGCGTTAGATAGAAAGTTCGTTGTTCTAGCAGCTAGATTATTAATCACCTTTAAAATAAATTGATTTCAATACTTACCTTTTCTGCTTTCTTACAAGATTTTGGCTCAATGAAGGAATTTGCTATGTTACTCAATTAATGGACTCATATTCGGCGTTTGTTTTTTGTGTCTGCAGCAAGCTATTGAAGACAAGAAAGGCGTTTCTGGATATAGTTACACCCAGGAGGAGCTGGAAAGAGTATCTGCAGTAAAGAGTGAAATGGATGAAATGAAAGGCCGAACACTAGATAACATGTCTGAAATGGTGATTTTTTGTCTTAAGCTATTGTATTTCCTCAATTTGAGTATCTGGTTCATCAGCCTATAAAACCAAGTTTAATATTTTTGTTTGGGTTTTTAATTTTCTTTTAATCTATCTATCTATCTGTATGTATAAAATTTTCAAAGAACATATATCTGCAAAGGTAATCTTGAAAAAGTTTACTAAAATGTGCATTTCTTTTAATATATGAAGAAGAAATTTAGAATTATTTAAAAAAATCCTACAAATAAGTCTTACTTTCCTTCAGAAACATTAGGGATATCAAGTCTTGTCGTCATCAATTTTTTTTACTTTTTTTTGTGATTTCAGAAGTGGTTTCGTATTTGTTCTTGCAAATTATTTGAAAGAGACGAATGGTTTGAATCTTTAACAGAATCTTTTTCTAAAATGTTTGTAAATCACTGGAGTTAAGCATTTGTTTAAAAAAACCAAACTTAATATGCCAAAAGACTATGTCTTTTTCTCTGTAGCCTAATTTTCAATTGCCCTTCGATATCTCGTGTTTTGATATAACTTTACACATAGACAAAGAAGCAAGACGGAGCTTGAATTTCTAATTTGAAAATACTACAAAAGAGCAAAAAGCAAAATAGCGGGTTTTGAAATCATTATGGCACTTTTAAAATAAAGTGGTATAATTAAGACAGAATGACTCTCAAATAGAAAGCTGAATCGAATTTGAATTTTCAGTATAAATATTTTAAAGTGACTCTCTTTTAGCATTTTCAAACTTCATTTAACCTATGCAGGTTTGGGTTTTGTTTTTTGTTTTCTTAAGAATTTCTTTTCTTTCTCTCAGTCCACCTCTATGCAACTCCTTCATTTTCCCCCTACTCCTTAAGCTCTTTAGGTGTCTGGCACATAGGCTGTCTTCTGGACTCGCTTCTCTATGATGTTCTCACTGGAAAAAACAGGAGCAGAATTTGTCTCAGTTGTGGTAGTGACCCCGCTGCAAGGTGGGCTCTTTCCCTTTGTTAATTAGGCCTGAATTTATTTTATATATAGCTCAGGCTTCATTGCACATTTTTTTTCTCTCCATATTTGGTTTTCTTCTCTTTCTTTTCACAGTCCTAATTATATAAATGCACTATTGGTATCATAGTATTAATATGTAGTATTTTGTTCTTCTATCAGGTAAAAAAACTGAACACTATGGTGGCAGAGAAGAAGGCAAGCCTAGCTCCTGTCATCAAAGAACTGAGACAGTTGCGTCAAAAGTGCCAGGTTAGTAGAAAACACTTCTCTTATTCTATGTGAATAAAGTCAGAATCACAAATAAGTAATTTGCAGCTCTCGTACAAGGACATAACTCTTAAGGAGAGCTGGAGATAGCAGAGTGGGTCAACAGTGATTTGCAACAGGCAACATGTAAAAGACGAATTTGTAAAAGCTGACAGTGCAGGCACAAAATCAGGCTGAAAATTTTGTCCTTTATAGCAATTAAAAAAAAAATACGGCACCAGGGGAAAAATCACAGTTCAAAACCATGGGAAAGTTAGTTTTCAAAGTGGTTTCAAAGCTTTTTCTGCATCTCGGCCCTAATGATCTCAACTAACGCTCTCCTTTTTAAATGGATTGCAAATAATGTCTCACCCAAATAGTTGAATACATTGATCTAAGTCCTATATTAGTCTGTAGCAATGACAGATTTATCCATTTGTTTTCAGAATTTTATAGAGAGCTAAAAAAAAGTCATTCAGGTCTACAGCTGCTATAAGTTGGCTCATTGCCACAGAAGTAAATAGAGCTATCCATTTATCTATCAACCGAATTTCCAGAAAACTTACTTTTAATGGTTCTATTAAAAGCGTCAGCAAATGAAATCCAGCTAAGGCGTTTGTTGTGTACAACTACAAAGCTGGCTCTTCATAGGTAGCAAGTATATTAATCCTTTCTTAATCTCTATTTTTATCATTGTTTTTCCTTTCTTCTTGCAAACACTGCCCTATTAACCTACCACATTAAAGCTATGGATGTGGCTGTAAAGAGGAAATTTGCATGCTGTGTTGTGGTGCATAGAGCTGATGCTGCAGGATGCGAGTGGAGGCTAGTGGCTTCCCCGTGTGTAATAATACCCCTGCGCCCACGAGGTTTATGTAAGTGTCTGTGGGTGTGCCAATAGCTGAGGCTGATCTGTGAGACCGACGAGAACACAGTCTGCCTGAATGTCACATGTCAGTCAATTGAAGATTTCATTTATGTACCCTTTTGCCCTCTTCACATAAGGAATTAACTCAAGAATGTGATGAAAAAAAAATCCAATACGACAGTTGTGCAGCGGGGTTAGAGAGCAATCGCTCTACACTGGAACAGGTAAGATGGTGATTTGTTCGTGCATATTAATAAAAGCTGTGCAACATGTTATTCACTAAGCTACAATATTTTCCCTGCCTTCCCGCTGGATGTGGAAAGTACAAATCCACTTCAGGTTGAAATGAGTCAATGGTGAACCACAACTATACAAATCATGCCTGAAGCTGCTGTGGGCGAGCTACAGTCGCACACATCTCCTGTTCTGAATGGCAACAAATGAACTCAGTGGTACATCAGTCCTTTCACCAACGTCCAGCTTCAATTAGCAAGGATATTGTAAAAGAAGATGCATCTGCCAGAAATCCTGCTGACCTACATAGTTTCTGTTAGGAAAGAATTTGACCATAAAATAAGGATTAATTTATCAGGACAAATCTTTATATGCGTTTACTAGATTCATTAAATTAGCAACCAATCCAATGGATAATTAATACACTGGGATTCATGGCATTCTTTATTAAATGTGACCGTCTTGTATTCTTGCATACAAGAGTTTTTTAAAAATGCAACCATGTAGGTACAGCTAAGAGTTTGTATGTACGCATTACTTGAACTATAGCACTTTTATGAAGGGAGGTACTTAAAACAGCGCAATCCTTTAAGGTGTGAACAGTATTAATATGTTTATATGAATCTGCTTTATCTCACTAGATCACTGTCTGTGAATTTTGTCTGGACTGGATTTTTCAAGGCCTTGCCCGTATAAGGAATATATTTCAAAATAAAAAAGGCATACATTTAAAGTGTGGGTGGATATATAGATAATTCTTTTCCTGCACTAAAAGTACCTTGGTATGGATTAATCCAAGCAAAGTAAAAGAATGCATAGATGTACCTAATATGAAGCAGACCTTCCATAAGAACTATTTTACAATAGCCACGAAGGTCTTTTTTATGGCAGACAAATCTTAGTCATTTTCTAACACACGATGACAATAACATCCACAGATTAAGCTGGACATGATTGTCAGCAAACTCTTGCAGTGGAACAGTAGAATTCAGTTTTCCAGCTGATGGTCTGAAAATCACATGATGACAGAGCTTTGGAGTTGACAACTGCTGTGTGATGCAGAGTACATGAATTCCATTTGGATTATTAGTTTTTTTTGGTACAGACCATTTAGAGGTGGGAGTAACCCACTATCTCCATACTCCTCAATATAATTATTGATTGCTAATTAAGTACTATTAACATGTCTGGAGCTTCTAACATACATTTTGCAGATGTGTGCCAGGAAATGCTTATTCATAACTGTATTTAGCACTTAAGATGTGCTTAGGAACAAGAGTCTTGGCAGCACTTGTGAAGTGTCTGTTAGAAGTCAGTCATATTAATAAACACTTATTAACAATCATTTAGCATCTCTAACTGTGACTGAAAATGCGAATCTAAAACAATCCATTGTCTTTCACTTGATATTTTGGTCTTTACAGAAGTCTTTTTTTATAAACATTTAAGAAATTATCAATTCAGTATTATGCCTGTTTCTGTTATGGACTCTCATGGTTTATACAGCAACACAGGGCATCTCCTGTGGGCTTCCAGTTACGATGTCCTTTGAAATCTTATTCTTGCACTGCAGGAAGTGAAAGGACTTCTTGAGGAGTGTGTTCAGGAAGAAAGCAACTACCATTATATTAACTGCATGAAAAGGGTAAGATCGCAAGAGGCACCAAATTGTTCATTGTGAAATGAAATAGGAATTATAATTTATTTTTTTTAATTATGTATTTCTTTATAGAATCTAGAAATACAGCTGCAGCGCGCTAAAGAAGAAATGAAGGCATACGTCTCCCCAGACCCACAGGAGAGACGAAAGGCAATTCGGTAAGTGTATTAATGTGTTTCCTTTGTGTTAACTTGAGGATATTCATAAACCGAGGTTGAAGTTAGGAATTTTCTCACTGGCATTTGAACTGGAGGAGTTTACCTGATAAATTTAGAAACACTATAATAATCTAAAAATAAGCATCTCGAATTCCAGTATATACTGCTGTAAACCTACAAGTTCTCTCAGACATACCAAAAGATTTTCCCTTCCTGCTGGAGATTATAGGCCCCAGATAGCGGTTTTAACTTGCAGCCCCTGTTGGCTCAAGCTCAGAGAAGCTGTGCTTCAGCGAGGTCCTGCAGGAAGCGTGGCTCTACCAGACATAATGCCTCAGCCAAGTTTCCCCCTGAGACTCCAGCATGCAGGAGTAGAAGGTCTACCACCTCTCAGAGAGCAACCATATGCTGCCCTCAGATTCTGGCCATTTCTTGGAAATCTTCTTCCAGGTATAATAGCTGTCACCATCACCAGTGCAGTAATGGAGGAGTGCATATACTCATCCTAAATGGATTTTGGGTTGCTCCTATTCGCAGTTCTTACTGGAGGTAGAATGAATACTGTTCTGCATCATCCACTAACCTTCTTCTCTACACTCAATTTAATTTACTCCAATATAAAGAAAGTTGCTTCATCCTGTGAGTTTTGTCAGGATGCCTTGCCTTTGCCTGGTAGGGGGAGAAGCAGAAAAAGGTTATGAATTGAGCTGAAGATTTTTTTTTTTGGTGTAGTTTTCCATTTTAAATGATGCAGTCCTGCCAAAGATTGAAATGTTTTCTGAGAATGAGGTATTTTGGATTAATTATCTGTGCTAAGAAGTCTAAACATTACCATGTCATACAGATTTTTTTGCCTTGTACTGCATACTAAATATTTTTGTAGAAGTATCCAGTTTAAAATTTTGTATATTTTCAATCTTTAATACAATCTAAAAGTTGAAACAAAATTCAAGCAGTAGACTCAACAAGCTGGTTCAGCCCCATCAAAATTAAATACCAGGAAAATCCAAACCAAAACATTTATAACTTTAATTTATAAATTTAAACAAAACATTTTATAACTTCATAATTACTTTTTCAAAATTCCAGAATTTTGCATAAAATAGAAATTCCACTTGCCAGCTAGTTTTATCTTTGACCCCCCAAAAATTAGCTGTCAACAAAATAAACAAACTTAAGTTGTTGTCACTAGTTTTGCAAAGTGGTCTTTGGCTTTCACACCATAGCGTTTCTCAGTCATGAAAATATTTACCAAAACAGTAACTTTAAAATTCGTGTTTGCTGGGATTGATCAAGGGTATTTTTGTTTAATTTTTTAATGAGTGGAATGAGTGAAAAACACTCTGATGTTTTGAAAGCAGGACTGGGTCTCCTTAAAGGTGTAGTCATTACTGTACCAAGGAATCTCCGTGGAGTATATATTTCTTCGTTCAGAGCAGAGGGGGCATCAGCTCTGCTTTGTACCTCTCCATCCCACAGTCTGCATCAATCAGCATTCCCACAGTTTGCTGTATTTCTTAGGTTTTTAAAAGTCACAGCAAGAGAGTTCCTTGATGTGAGGCATTTTCTTAGATTTCCGCATTTGTATTGCAGAGACAGGACAGATTGTTGCTTGAGATCTGTGTAATCTGTCATGTCAGAGCTTTGGTTCATGTACAGTCTTCTGCACAATGTGCCAAAATGCTTCACAGTGTTGTCCCATTCACAAAACAATTTAAAAACATGACTGAGTGGCAAAGCAAAGATAGAACTGCTTAATTAGATAATTAATAATAATTCTACATTCCATTTGAAAGCTTCAGACCATCCAACATGCTGACATCACAACGGGAAAAGAGAAACAGTAGTTGTCTGTCACTTCTCAAAGGAGATGGAAGAATAAATTAATTTCCCCAGATATCTGTCCTCTTAGGACCTTTCGGAATAATTTCTGGACCTTTCTGTTGTAGTGGTGGCAACAAGGGAAGTACCGTTAGTTGGTAGTATACGTAATCAAATGTCATTCAGATTCACAAGAGGCAATTTCTTCAATTATGAAGTGGAGTGAAAAAAGGCTGTAGCTGACCACTAAGACTTTATGGGCTCTGGAATGGGGCCATTGACAGGGATAGTGACGTCTTAAACTGAATGAGCAAACTCCAGGCATTCCCTCAGGAGACACTGGGAGATGAGGTCGTCTTCCTCCATCAGATCCTTCATGGTCTAGAAGTTGTCCCGATGCACATTGTACCGGTGTCAGTGGAGCTGCATCTCCTGCGGTTCTAGAACGTGAGGCAGAGGTCAGTAGGACATGAAGGGCTGGATTAATACCCATCACAGAGACCTTCTGCCAGGATCTAAGGCACGACAATATTTAAACACTATGTAGCAAACAATGTAGGAAAAATAAGAGTAAGAAAAGAATCAAAACTACTAATGTTAGGGTGGGAGAAAAAAAGGATGAGGAGATAGAATGTGAGTGGAGGTTAAGAAGCCTCTTATTCCGTCTCACAAAATAATGGAAGGCTGTAGAAAATAAAAGATTTGTCTAATGAAAGACGATGAAACAGCAAAATTAAGCAGCAGGATGAAAAGAGAAGTGGCTGTGAGAAAAATCTTAGTGATGATGTGAATATTCATTAGTATGAAAGGCAAGACGGCTCAGCCGAGCAGCTGAGAGGAAGTGCGGGTCAGACAGCAGGCACTGTCCTTTTATGGCCTCGCAGGGAAGGGGAGGGTCTGAGTTTGTTCACAGATGCTCAGCAAAAAAATGCTCCAACTCAAATACTTGTGAAATGAACATCCACAATGCGAGTATTCACATAGACGGGCCATCAAAGCCAAATGCTGGAATTAAGCGTGAGTCCAGCTATGTAATTCCAGGTATGGCGAGGAGAATGCGAACGGAGCATTACCACTCTCCGCTGTCCCTGTTTCACTTGCTAACTGGGCACAGAAGATAGGGAAATTATCCCTCCCACAGTGACTATACACATTTTTGACCTTCTGCAAGAGGTCACAGACTCATCACATTTAAATGAATTACAACAAAGTAGAATATAGAGATCTTTGCAAAATATAAAATGAGAGGATAAATCTTTTTGTAGACATTCTCTTAGAATGTGAATGTATTTTTCAGCAGTCACTGGAATGTAAACTGAGTAAAAATGAACCATAAATAGAACAGCACTTTCCTAACAACATATTGAACAAAAAATGACTTAATTCCGACCCTCTTTATTGAATATAAACTCTGTTCCGTGGAGTCACTTCTTAGGAATGTGAAAAGTTAATTTTCTTCTCTAAAAATAGAAAGTTGTGGGTTTTTTAATGAAGTTATTAAGTTGCATTCTTTCCAGTCATCATTATAAATAGTAAAGAAAAACTTACTAGGAAAGACATTTAATCTTCTGATGATTACTTTGAAAACTCTACTTTAAAAAAAAAGTGTGTTCTTAAGGCCAAATGTGTGTGAACATATGCTGTGTGCCAGTGGAAATAAGAAGATTCACTGTGGCTTTCCATCTCCTTCATTTGGTGAGGATTGCTCGGGATCAGCTGTGCAGCACAGCACTTGGAGCAGCCTCAAGACGGCTCTGATTTGTTCTGCTTAGAATTGTCCCAGAGTGAGAGATGATAAAATGATCCAGCTTCATTCCTGGCCCATCCATTCTGCAGGGAGTGTGGCAGGCAGGACCAGGTGGCCAGGGGCCCAAGTCGAAAGCCTGGAGTACTTAGCAGAAATGGAAGGAATATAAGAAACACAATTGTACGTGGCTGCTCACCATGTGCTAGCAAACCATCACACTTTGGTATTGTGAAGGCTGATCTCTCTGGAAATTAGGATTTCTTTATGCAATGTTCTTCTACCTGAGTAATTTGGAAAGCTCTTTAGACGAGCTGCGTTATTTTGTATTCCGCTAGCAAACTCTCAACCTCTAAGTGTACCTGTAGCACACAAAATATAATGATTGATTTTTTTGTTTTCAAGTGAATCAGTGAAACGATTTTTTTTTTATTGTCACATTAAAAAAAAAATTAAAATAAGTACTTAGTAATGGATCTGAATCCTGCTGTTATGCTTTGCATATTATATTGTCAAGTTTCATGTATCAAGTTTGCATATGTCAGAAAGTGATCCAGCCACTTGTTACAGACAAAGGTGTACAGCCAAGGTTTTTAATAATGAATGTCAACAGTTATGCTTCTAAGCCTATATTTAGGCACCTAAATGTGACGGCTGTTTTCTGAAAGTGAGGAACACACAGCGGTTCCATTGCAGTCACTGCGTTTGTCAAACCTGGGGTGAAATACTATTCCCCTTCATTCCTGTCTTTTCCCACCCATTCTAACGCTACATTCACAGCAATTACGGGCTGTGGATTTGTAAACTCTGACGCTTGTACAAATGAGGCCACTGGCTAACCTCAGAATACCACCAGGATAAATGCATTATTATAAAGGCATCAAGTATGTCTTATCTTAAATGATCTTGCTGTTGTCTTCAAGCTGGAAGGAGCAGTGATCATACCTGCTTCAAAAATGTAAGAGAACTGATCTGATACCACTTTTCCCAACTGCACAACTGAGAGAATCAGAGATCTGATCCTTGATGTCAAGGGATATGTTGTCCAGTGACAAAAAGGTTTCTTCATGCTTCCTTTTCTATCTCATTTATGAACCTCCCAATACTTTCATAATTTTTCATGTTTGCATCATTATTCTATTGTTCTGTTACATTAATACATCTATTAATCTATTATTCTATTACATAGAATTGAATAAAATAATAATAAAATTATTTTATATTTCCTTTAGAGAACAGTATACACGAATGATCCTTGAACAAGAAAACCTTGGGAAGGTAAGAATGAGGTTTTTACCTTGTAAAAACATCGCACAGTTCATATTTTTGTGGGGCTTATTACCAAAGGCTGTGGTCAGTCTTTTATAAAAAGCATATTGCAGCCTACAAAGAAAATTCCATTACTGCTGGCATTGGTAACTAATACCCTGAAAAGAGATCATGCTCGCTCTTCAGGGCTTGATTTCCTGCAGAGTATAGCATGAGCTGCTTGTAAAAGATAGTCAAACAGCTTAACGTGACAGCGCATTCCCTGAAAACCATTTGGATAAGAAATTGAAACATGGGCATAACAAACTGTGCCAGCTCAAATTTTATGTTGTATATAAAGCAACCTGTTGAAGACAATAAATTTTGAGCCTGTCAGCCTTATCACTGTTATTAAAGGCCAGGGGATCATCAGCACAGCAGTGTTAAACAAAAGCAGTTGTCCACTTTTAATCTTGTATGAAGCTCAGATCAGCATGGATGACGTTAGGCTTACCAACTCACACTAAACATCTTTCTTCTATTCGTTTCCTTTTTATGAGTGAGTCTGTGAGCAATTTCTACAGGTTTGGGCTGTCACTATTAATGATCAGTAGCAGGTTTCATTGTAAAACATTAATTTCATGTTTATAATATCAAGGTATTAATCTATTGCAGCTTGATACTGCAAGAGCTCTATATGGAAATGAACTCAGAATTTTAGCATAACTTCTCAAATAGATAAGACTATTATTTAGACAGTTTTAAAACATTGAAATCATTGTCAATCTGTACAAAGCAGATATCTGAGTCCCAGGCGTTAATACATTTATCACTTGCAAGGAGTGATAATAATATTTCAGTAGCATATAAAAACCTTTGTCATTCCAAGCTACCTATGTAAGTAATTTTTGTGGTGTACAACTGTTCCAAAAATCGAATACTTTTGTATTTTTAACAGAAATTACGAGAGAAGCAGAAAGTTGTACGGGAAAGTCATGGGCCAAATATGAAGCAAATTAAAATGTGGCAGGATTTTGAGCAGTTAATGCAATGTAAGAGAGAATGTTTTCTGAAACAACAAAATCAAACAGCCATTGGTCAAGTCATTCAGGAAGGAGGTAAAGATAGGCTTGTGTTATGAATTCTTCCTTCTACCAACATGAAGTAGGAAGACGGTGTGTTTGCTTCCTGAAGGTAACCTTTTACTACATATTGTTGCTTTCATCATTTCTACATAAATTTGTTGTACCTTGTTTGGTTTTGGTGGATAAACAAAGAGCAACTGTTTTCCTCCATCGTTTCAGTGACATAACGTGGTTAGGAAGATCTGTTATTGAGAGCTGCACTAGGGTGAACCTTATCGTAAATCTTTGGTTTATGAGGCTGGGAATGGCATGCATCTGCAGAGAGATCAAAGGAAAAGAAATCCTTCTCCAGGGTCACAGAAAACTTGGATAATTGCTCTGTTCCTTATTCTGTATCACTAAGGTTACGTTTTTGCAAGGCCTGGGACTTGATATTGTATAATTGTGGCCCTCCTGGCTTGGCCCTCTCCTTCCCTATTGTCTTTATTCATCCAGTGTGACTGGCGAGAATGGAGCCATTTTCGCTCTGAGCTGCACAGACCTTGCCTGCACACTCCTAGTCATACTTTCCTTGCACGGTTGAATTAAACTGATTGTGCTTCCAGGAGACAGTTCATTGCTACAGCGTCAGGAATAGGTTCTGAGAACAATTACTTGGACTCTGAGATTTTTCCATTATCTTTTGTTGTTGTTTTTAACAAATGTGTTTTCCTTGCGCATATACCTTCTTCTGGTTTTTTTCTGAGTTGCCCATGAGAAAGTGTAAACGGTGGTCGACTAAAGACTTTCTCCACTGAGGACATTTTGTGCTGTTTTGTCTGTGCAGCAGGTTCCAAAGGGATTACACTACCCCAAGAGGGTCATCCCAGGGATGGAGGGATATTGATGGATGTAAACATGGCAGAGTGGCTCTTGCACATGGTAGGGTGTGTGAAACAGGGAGACAGGCAAGGCTGCCTTGTACTCTGGCTTTGACCTGGGAGCTACAGGCAACTGTCACTGCCCTTAAAATTGCATCATGAGACCTAGGGTAAGAGGAATGTAGGTGAGGCTTGAAACTGTCCCCCACGCTTCATCATCTTGAGTGAGCGCCTTTAAGCCACAATCAAAGATCAGAAGCAGAGAGATAAGTCTGTGGGACCAGAACTCCTGCTATTCTTCTTTAGTCTCTTGGCTTATTGAATTTCTAGATAGGTTTGGGTTTTTTTAGCTTTTTCTGCCTGAAGTAAAATGTCTTTTCGGGACATAAAAAATAATTTCATTTTCTCTAGTACCTAACTATGAGATCTTCTGCTGTTTTCTATATCAAGAAAGAGTATGGTAATTACATAGTTCCTAGTTTGCCTTTGCATTAAATATATTTGTTAACAGAACTAAAATAAAATCTGACGACTACATTTTGACTGTACAGTTGTGGGGTTTTTTACATTTCTTAGATGAAAGAAGGTAAATTATTAGTGACAAGCAGCTTGCTGGGCCACAGGCAAAAGAGGTTTGAATGGGTCATTTAATGACATTTATTTCAGATGCCCCCAAAGGGTTCAAAACCATAGCGTATGTGTAAGGAGTGGGTCTCAGATCCATGGATTCCCAGGACATCCTCATGTAAGCCCTCCCACACTGCTGAATAGCTGAAGATAGTCTTTCTCAACAGCTGCACACTAATCTTTCCCAGGACAAGGAGAAGCAGCACGTTTTGCCCTACGCACATTTTTGGGGAGTGTGGAAGGCAGGCTGTTGTGTAGGACATAGGCACAGGTAGATTTGGCTGCGGTGGGGAGATGGTGCAGCATTGCCACCACCCGCTGCGTCCATGAGTTGATCACACGGCAGGAGAATGAATGGGCTTTAGTAAGGCACTGGAGGGAGACCCTATAGATTGGGAATGGAGAAGCTCAGGAAGAGGATGTATGCAGACTATATAGTGTGGGCACAGCCATCTCCAGAGACACCTCTACGTTTTCTCCCTGCTAGCCCTGTACCACTATCACCGTACTTGACCTGCATTGCACTGCAGGGCCTGTTGATCTGAAGAAAGTTATGGTGGTCACATACTTGGACTCTTATAGGAGGGTTATGCTGAATACTTGCCAGCAATAGTAAAATAACACAGACAACTAGATATGAGATGTGCTGAAAACATGGGATAATCACCAAAAATGGAAATTTAGGTTCCTTAGGGATCAGCCTATGGTTCAGAGTCACCAGACAGAGCAGGCAGAAAGTGGGTTTTATATACGTCAAGTCAAAACTTTTAACAAAACCCCAAGACCCATATTTGACTGGACCATTTATGCAAAGATGGATTATGCACAGATTAGCCTGCCGCCCAGGAAAAAGCAATGTTTTTGAAATTCATAGCAATGATGTAGAGTAAGATTGAGTATAATCATTTTCTGTTTTTCTGTTCAGAGTTGCCCTAAAAATAGTTCATCTTTCTTCCTTGTAAAAACAGTTTATTGCTAGTTACTCAAAGATGACGTGATTGTTGTTCTGATCTGATTAGTGTTCTGTCATTTGTACTGCACCAAGAAAGGGCACACAGATTATACACTACAGCAGCAGCAAAATGACTTTCTGAGATGAAGCAGAAAATCATAATAACTGTTATGAAAAGAAAATTGGAAAAACTCAAATGCTATTTTTAGCTTTTTATATAAGTGGACATTTAATAAATGCAACTTTAATGGATTCTGTTCACTGGCTTTTCCAGCTAGTTCACCATTTGATGGGAGTATTCAAAAATCTTTGACTGAATTTCACAGTTATATCTTTACTTCCTAACTTGCAACAAAAAGCTTACTTCCAATTTTTTTTACTTTGTTATTATTAATAGCCTAGCTGGTTAACTAATAAGATTAAACATGCCATATGGAAAAATCCTTGCCTTTTCCTTGTGAAAGTCCAAATAAATAAAAAATGTGTGTAGTTAAATTTGGGGCCTCAGCACTTACCATATTTCTTCCAGTTGGAACACTGGTCCGACCAGTCACTCGTGAGCAGCAGCTTACTTTGTTTCAAAAAGGCTTCTCCGTATCTTTACTCAGAACTGGATGAGGAAGTATTCCAGCTACAAAACTACTATAGTAGTCTGCAGTTTTGCATTAGTTAGTCATGTTGACTTCAGCTGTCCTTAGAGCTCCAGGCAAGTTCCACGTGGACCTAAGAGATGAAATAATTGGAGGCATCAGAAACAGGCATGAGAAAACATTCTGTACATCTACCGAGTTATCTGACCAGCCATTTTACCATCCGGATATCAGATTATTTTGTCAGTGGTACCATATTATTTTATTAGTGGTACCATTTTACTTCAATTTGAACTATAATAAATATAAGAAACGTTCTTAGACTTCCTTAAGTAACCTATTTGTGTACCTTTACTCACATGGATGTTATTCCTAATGAGGTCATATGCATATAGTCGCCCAGAATCATAAAAGTTAGGCCCTGCTATTGTCTTTATTATGTTTAAATGTACTGATTTCCAGAGCTTTCTTCATAAGACTTCCCTACAGTATGATGCTGCTCACTGTTATAAAACACACTACAGCAGAAGTATTTAGCAACAGTTCAGTGCCTACAAAATGTCCTCATGATGAGGATGTTCTGATTAATAAGCATGGATATTATAGCATGCAATAAGCAATATAAAATCTGTTCTTCGAGTGACTTGCTGGTTCAGGAAATGGAAATGAAGCTGAAGAGCTGCTTCTCCTTAGATCGCTATTTCATGTCTGGCCCAGATGAGCAGCGACTGAAAGCTCCCTGCTAACTACCTGGTGGCTGCCCTCAGCCAGGGATCTATGCAGAGCCATTTGGCAGTATCAGTCCGATTCCTAAATCACCACTCTGGCAGTGTTTGGCGAGCCTGGAGCCAGCTTCCACATGAAGGCAGACAGACGTATGACTGAAAGACCACGGAGAGTGAAGTGCTGTCACCCGAAAGGTGTCCTCCTGGGAAAAAGGTCATGACACATTGACACAGTGGAGTGTGGGAAGCTGTTACTCTGCCCTCTTGCCTGTGGATGAGGAGAGCGCTGATGCTTGCAGATCTGGTTTCTCTCGTTGGCCCTGCGTTTGCTCAGACTTAAGTTAAAAAATGAAAGAACTCAATCTGAACGTGTGCCCCGTGTTATCGTTTGTAGCAGTAGGTTTCCTGCTGAAGGAACACTGTTAACTCTTCAGCTGCTTTTCTCTACTGCAATCTGTAATGGAAAGGGAACTGAAGTTTTCATGGACATGCAGTGTTCCAGTGAGGAAGTATTACATGAATCAACAATTTTATCACAAGGTACCACCTGTCTGGGCAACACCCAATTGGGTAGCTGTTTTTTAACAATGAGAATTTGACCCATTTCCAACTTCTTTAAAGAGTTCTTTAAATTCTCGGCACGAATTTAAAATGAGTTCTCCAAATTCTCGGTGTTGCTGTTTCTGTAGTGTTAGTTCCACAGTAGCAGTCTCCAAACTCCCACGGCAATCCATTTTATTCCAAGGTCATTGGGTGAAAAGGGTATTTTTCACAATTGCATTACACTGATTTGCAGGATTCTAGTTTACAGGCAAAAAAACTGCTGTAAGCCACTGTGCCGCGGTGATGTCAGACTCGGTGAGGAGCTTTGCTGTTTGAGGGGGGCAGCAAACATATTCCAAATAATCAGCGGGAACTGTGAGACAAATCATGCAGTCCTTACTTTCACAAAACCCTCACTGACTTCAGTGGGAGTTTTGCCAAAATAAGGTCTGCTGGACCTTAGCTCTGTATTCTTCCTGACAGAACAAGCAGGAATTAAAGGGCCAGCATCAGATTTATAAGACACAGAGAGCAAAAAGGAACTGTAATTATCTAAAATAACAACTTTCATCCAACACAGATCAATGTTCCTGTCGACACATTCTAATTTATAACAAAAATTAAATGTTTGTGGACTTTTTTCTCAGCACAAACAATCCAAATACACAAGTCCTCAGCAATACGGTTTGATTTTTATTAGACATGTAGGAGAGGCTGTCTTGCTCAAATGGGCCCGAGTATTTATAGTGTTTATCATTAAAATACAACTTTATGCATTACCTTGTATTTAGAGGCATTATTTATATTTATTATTTTTTAAAGTATATTTTTACCTTTTTTGAATTTTCAGTCTTCATACTTTTGAAAAAGGTATGTTTTTGCAAATTAGGATACACACAACCAATGTTTGCTGAATGCCAAGAATGAGAGTTCTTTTCCTGCAAGTGGATCCACACAAGCCAATGTCTATTATACTGTTTCAGTTCAGACTGTCATTACAGAATAACATGTCATTTTTAAGCTTCTACATTTTATTGCAACTGTTCAGGTTTTAAAACCACTCATTTATACAATAAGCACTTAATTAGGTCTACTCTTTAAATAGGATAAAGCCAAATCCTGCACATTTTGCTAATACCAGAAAAAATGCAGTTGATAGGAGTATGGAAAATGGGATCTTACCAATTTTCAAAGATAAATTCCTTTCTCTCTCCCTACTTCTTTTCCCTGGAATGGAGTAGAAAATATGCCTGGCACTTAGGGAGCAACAACAACAAAACCATAAAGGCATACATCACATACAAATAATAACCATGTAAGGGAAATAATGAGGGAATTAATCTCACAATTTCTTTGTAAATTTTATAACTGGTTCATGCTGGGGAAAAAAAAAACAATCTTAAGTTTTTCTGCAATTAAAATTAGTGGGGTTTTAATGCCTTTTTTTTTACTGGATTACTGGTTTTTAAATAGCAGTTGAAACTCTAAGGTTATAAAATATGAATAATTCAGCACTTTCCTTCATTTACACTATTGCAGCATTTTCTGGCAAGTAAACTAGTGTCTAGGCATTTTTTTGCAGTTATCACAGAAATCTCAGAGCCATCAGTGAGGAATTACCAAAAGCAAAAAGGGCCGATTAATTTGGGATTCTAAAAATTGAAAATTTAAAAATTAAAAATCACATGAAAATGATGCCTTTTGCTTATCAACTGCTACTTAAATGATGCGATGCTCTAAATCAGCGTTCTGTGGACTGTAGCATTCCAAAACTTTGAGTTTTTTTAAGTATTTACAAAACATTTTACCCATCTCCCTTATTCTGTGCTTTAAAGATTGGCCATGTTTTTATAGCATATTAAAAAGCAAACAGAACTGTATCAGAACATTGAAAGTCACCCACAGACAACCTGTTCCACTAATACTTTACATTCATGTTGCATCTTTTGTCCTAAAGGATTTCTCTACTTCATTTTCGTTTTACGTAGGCTGATTTGAGTGCTCAGGTATCTGCATGAGTGAGCCAGGAAACAGTGAGAGATCTAGTTCATGTTCACAGAACTGTAATGAAAATTGGGCATTTATTATTTCATGGGCAGTGACAACAACATCTCAAAATTAAGGAAAATATCTCCCACAGCTAATAACGAGAAAGCAATCTGAATTCTTCTGACAAAGAGGTGGAGTGTGGCATACGTCATAGTGTGGGTTTTTTTCTGTTGTGCTTACTATTCCTTTTGTATTTTTTATTTACTGCACAGTACTTCAACCATTTGTATGTGAAATGCATCACTTGAAAATCAATATACACTGAAGGTTCTTTTCTGCTTGTTGGTTTAATTGAATGAAGTCAAGGCTGATTGTAAAATACACCGAGAGGGAAAGAGAGAACTCATATACTGGAAAAAGCACTATAAATATTTTCCTGGGATCATTAACACAACCTTGTAACACTTCACCCCGTGTAGTGGAAAGAATTATACAATCCTTTTATGAAATGTCTAAAAAGTGTTTACAATTCCATCCCAAATTAATGTGGCTTTTTTTTTTAAGTGTAAAGAAAACATCCCATAATTCTTAATTCTGTTGTCAAAGTTATTTTCAACCTTTGAAGGGATTCACTTGCCAGTGACTTGGCAGTGTCAGACAAATGTTCAACTTTTATTCTGACACTTCTTGAAGAATTTGATTGAAACTATATATGTCTAGATAACACCCAACAAAGTGCCCCTCTTGCGTTTGTTTCAAGATATTTTTGGAAACAACAGAGGCGACCTTGGATGGAGCTGCTTTTCCAATTTAGGACTTCATTTGGTGTAAGAGAGTAAAATTATACTCTTTAATCCTTTCGTGTACCCACAAATGAGACGGTTTTATTTTATGCTATTGTAGAATTGTTTTTCTGTACCTTCTTTGCAGTGTCGGTCTGTTTAGGATAAGAATTATTTTAGGTAATCAGCAGTTGATTTTAAATGGACATATAAAAAGTGCTCTGATGTTTCACATGTCCCTTAAAAAATATTGTGTAATCTAAATGAACAGCGGTCCTTTATGTAATACCTTTGCTTCTTTAGAACTAGTGTTAATAAATAAGCGTTAGCCTTTGTCTTTGCTTATAGACATGAGGAATCTGATTTCAAGCCAGAGCTCACACAGACTTGATGTAAAGTCTAAATGAGGAGCATGGTAATGCTGGCGAATGCTCTATGATGGGACTGCCACCTGTCCAGATCACAGGAGAAATATTGTTTGTCAAGCTTCAAGTTTAAAAGCCAAGGTTAGGAGCCAGGTTCTCCGTACATCTAGAGCGGGGTGATTGTTTTCTTCTGACTTCGGTTTGCCAGCTGTGCAATTGTATCTGTAAAATTTTATTACATCTAATTACTTAAGATGTTTTAAATGGTTTGCACTTAATTTTCTATATAATCGATATCTTCTAATTAATTTTTATTACTCTCTGTTATAGGCATACTGCCTTCCGTAACAAAATGGAATTAGTCTGTTGCAATGATAATGCAGTTTCACTGCTGTGAATAAAACCAGAGTTGACAGAGGACCGTATTCCTGTCATGTATCCTGTACAATATTTACTCTCTTCAATAATAATGTTGTCCGGTGTTACCTAATGATCAAATACAAAGTATAATATGGAAACTAAATCTAGATATGCCAGTCGAATCTATTTGACATGTGATTTATGTAAATGCACATGTAAATAAACTACTCAGGAGCATATTGTTTATATTCATTTGATTACACTTAGTGTCAATGCATATTTCTGTAGCTCTATTATATACTTACGATGACTGATGGCTCAAGTTCAAATTCTAGAATATCCAGTTCTCTGATTTTATGGCATTTTCATGTAAAGTATTTGTGGACAGCTTAAGAGAAGCAACTATGATCCTGTGAACCTGTATGTATGTGAGCATGACTACGTTAGCATATGCACAAATCAGGTTAAAATAAACTATTTGGTATAGCAAGTTCCATCACAGAATCTCAGAATAATTTACAAACAACTCTTAGTAAAGTCTGCTGACTGTATAGCCAGATAAACAAGTGGCTGCTATTTATATTATTTTCCAGATGAACAAACCACAGTAGGGAACAAAACAGAAGCAAAACTCAGAATGCAGCCCTTGTCCCTGGGCTGTGGACTCAGGGCATGCCCAGGGTTCCCAGCCTGATCTCCTGGAGAAACCTCCCGAGTCTTGTCCTGAGTGTGGTCATTCAGACCCGGAACCCTCATCCTAGCTCCAGGTTTGGTGTATTGGAAAATAAAGGAATGATACAGCAAACGTCACAAAATTTCCCAGTGCCGTCGTCAGTGTCCTAGCTTGGAGTATCCTCATCTGACCCCTGCCAGTCCCTAAAAAGTAATTCAGAAGTAAAATGTCTGTACATTTGCAATGTGATAATTTATTGAAATGTGTAATGGAAAGGCCATAACAGATACAGATAAACAAATACGATATAGACAAACATAAAGCCATTTCCTGAAGGAGTTTTTAATTAAATTGTAACAAGGAATTTCAAACATAAAAAGCATTACAACTACCTTCATTGAGCTAATGGAGTCAACAAAACTAAACGTGAGATTTTCTCTTACCCTGAGATCTTTTTATAATCCCAGAGAGATAAATATCAGGAGAAGCAGTCCTAAATAGAAACTCTCTGTGTGTGCATGTGCATGCATGCATGCAAACAAAGATTAGGTCTCAGTTATAAACTGGTATACAGCACTCTGGGGCAACTTTTTCTTTGTGTGCCTATTCTGGGTACATTTTCAGTTTTTCACAAGTGTCTGCTGCGTGCTGTAGCTGAAACACATTAAGTATACAACCTAGCACAGAAATAACAGGAAATTCTAGTTTTTCTTAAAAAGCATGCAGAGGAAATGAAGAGATTTTGAATATTATTCAATGTTGTCTTCAAAAAATGTAAAGATGCATGAATGTGAAACTGCCACAAGAGAAAAACTGGCTGGCTTAGAACATGGTGAGGGATGAGAGGGTTTGTGCTTCTGGTTTATTGCCCCAGGCAGCTGTGCTCAAAGCTGCTGCTGCTGCTTGTCTGGTCTACTCCTCAGGGTATTGGCATGCTGGAATTGGTTGGAATTAGAACCTCAAATAGAAAGGCAGCAGATTTATCACTGGAGCACTACATTTTGTTTTTATATGTGAGAACAAATCCAGGGTAACCTCAGTTAATGAATAACCCAGTCAATGGTGATAGCTCCTGCTTAGTCTGATCAATTTGGCCTTAAACAAAAACTGAACTTTTGTTGATACAAGCATATACCACAGGGGAGTAAAACCATTTTCCCCATGAAAAATTTCAGTCTCAACAGGACAAAAAACCTAATTTTTCATATTATTTATTGACAAAAAAATGAAAAATCATGTTTAATAAAAACCCACAACTTTTTAATGCAAAATTAAAATTTTCAAAAGAAAATTTACACATTTTGAAAAAAAAAAAAGACAAAAAAAAGGTTCTTTAGTCAATACAAAAAAATAAAACCAACTCAAATAGCTTTGATGGAAATGTACTCCTTACTTACAAGATGTACAGCCCGTTACCATGTAGTTCCATTAGAATCAGATGAATTCTTCACAGCAGGCTCAGCAATGCTTTCAGTATTATATTCCCCATGGAAAGGCATGGATACTGGAGTTTCATAATGAGGGAATTTTCCTTTGATCCAGTAGCTGCATCAGAGCCAATTTTACCTGCAAATACATAGTGCTGATGCAATTTATCTTTGTTTGAAAGAATCCGTATGGGTACATCCAGTTTTTATAAAAGGGCATTCAACAAATAGAGTGGTTTGCAATGTTATTGCTTCACTGATGCATAAATATTGAATACCTAAACACAACATTAGCTAATTAAGTTGGGGGTGATTATTGGCTGGAGATAAAGCACACAGTAAGTAAGCATGGATTAAGCCTGCCCTCTTACTGCACATACTGTGGTTGCTTCTTGAATACAATGAGGATGTAGGTTTCCAGGAGATTAAATCCATCAATAATTTGCACTTGGAATCTAAAAGAAGGCCAAAAACCAATGAGATGGAGCTTCTTAAGTTGCAGGGTGCTGCATAGACTGTATGGACCTTAAGCCAAAGCTTCTTCAAAAACAAGATCCTTCCAGTAAAGTAGTAGCGAGAACTCTGCTTTTAACTGAGATCAGTACTTGGTATAGACTGACACATTCTGTACAACTTATCTTTACGAGGCCCAGACAGTAAACCAAAATTGACAAAATGCTGTTTCAAAAGAAAAACTGCACATACATTCATTCCACACACACCCCCATTAGACCAGAGCCACCAGTAATCCCAACCATTCTGCCCAAAGCAGAGCCATCCAAAAATGTGTTTGACATAAAAGATTCTCTTTTCCCGTAGGACTGCTGTTTTATCGATATTGCTGCGCTAATGGTAAAAAAAATCAGTCTCCCCACTCATGTTACTCCAGTTGTAACCACTGTGTGCTTCGTCAGCAAACTCCTTGTATGACTGACGGTGCATTAAGAGTTTTGGAGAACTGACCCATCTGAAAACCCCTTTTTCAAGGCTTGTTTGCAGCCACGCATTATGGACACACAAGTCCACAAACGCAGGATAAGATACTATAAGATACTGTATACAGGCTCATGCTGTTTGCATAATTTTTTAAAAATAAATTATTATTTTAAGTGCTGTCAACAAGCTAGACTTCAAAAATCCTACGTCAGTATATTCACTGACGGATTACACTAGCACACAGCGATAGACGTGACTGAACGGTTAGGAAAAACCAAGTGGTAGCCTGAGAGAAGAGGTGGGACGGCCCTGATCTGTGGTACCATAGTCTAAACCAGTTTGCAATTACTGTGAAAACGTTTTTTCACTTGTGCTGGCACAACTCCTTGTGGGGCTGCACGGTCAGGCTTATCACAGTCTCTTGGTGAAAGATGATTATTAACTCAGTTACTCAGTTTATAGCCACAAAGAATTGTAAAAGCACAACCCAAGGGGTAGAGAGCAGCAGGCAAGGAGCTGGGAGCGAGTGGGCAGGGACACAGAGAATAAGGGTCTGGAGCTTCCTACGCCACCTTCGCCGTCAAAGAACGTGTTTTGCAGAACTGCACCTAGGTCTGCACAGGTTCCTGTTGTCCTCGGTGTGTGTCAGTGATCAGCTCAAGACGGTCTGAAGACAAATTAGAAAAACAACAACTGTTTTATTAAAAAGCTCATAAGCAAAGGTGAAATCTCCCCTTCATCAAAACCTACTCCCCTAAGGGGATGTTGAGTGATCACAGAGTTAAATAACAAAAAATAAGACAGAAACATTTTATCATTTAAGAAATGCTTACCAGGCGATCAGTGTTGGAAGGCAGGAAATTAATACTCATAACTTCTGATTAGCTTTGTCAGAGGTGTCACGCTCCTCTCCTTTGTGTGACTCAAAAAAATTAAATGCAAAGTTGCAGAATGATCACCTGGGCTTTTGATTTTCCAGGGAATGCTTTTCCGTCCATAAACTCATTGTCCTCCCCTCACAGAACGTACGCATCTGTTAAACTAGAACATAAAGTTCTGAAAATCTGTCTGCCTACACGCTGGTATAAATCAGCCTAAGTCGCTTTCCTGATGTAACGTCTTGGACAGATCCCTTCCGACCTCCTGAGCAGGATTTTGGAACAATCAAAGAGAAAATAGACTGCCCTAATTAACGTACCCCATCATTTACACTGAGCCTTGCTCCCTGTAAGGCAGAACTTCATGAGTTTTCTTCAGTGCTGCATTAATGCCCTGACATATTGTACATGTTCTGTAAGGCTGATAGTTAATAGGAGGTAAAATAGGACAATAGGAAG
The DNA here is from genome assembly GCA_017639485.1 of Pluvialis apricaria. Lineage (NCBI taxonomy): Eukaryota > Metazoa > Chordata > Aves > Charadriiformes > Charadriidae > Pluvialis > Pluvialis apricaria. The sequence continues at coordinate 3,690,692 of CM030022.1, forward strand.
ATTATAAAAATGCTTATGCAAGAAACTGTGGAAAACTCCAAAATACTGGAATCCAGTTATGGGTTATAATGTAATTCAAGCAGAGAATATTTTTCAGTCTCTTAAGCAATGAATATTTAAAATATGTAGTAAACCTGATATCATCATGTGTCTTATTTATGGTCAGCTTAAGGTGAATGAATGACTACACACTGTGACAGCCCATTTTGGGTATATGACTTTGCGAAATTAAGAGAGATATGTTGCAAACGAAACATTCGTAACAGTATTTTTGTGAGTAAATGCTTTCATCCTGATCTTTACTAAAAATATACAGAACTATTGCAAATGTAATAATAACATACATAACTGCCAGCAATTCATGCAATATCATTGATATGCATAAAAAATCTCTTGTAAGATCAAAATGTCTGCTTATAGGAAATGTTAGACTCTCCTTATGATTAATAGGGTGGCAGTTACTGGGGGAATGATTCACTCATGCTGTAACCCCTATGAACTGAATGAACTAACCTCTTTTGAGTAAATCAAGTCACAGCTAGGTAGGAGAAAAGAGTCCGACCCAAATAATCCATAATTAGATCATCAGCTGCTAACACTATTGATCTCCTGAGATTTGGGGTGGCCTGCGCTGCCCTCATTCTCCAGCTGCAACTCATAGAACAGACTTCATTCTTGAAAGAAGAGACATTTTTAAAAGACGTGGAATACTAAAATAATGATGCTGGATATCCGTCTTCTTGGAAGTATCTTAATTTGTTGCTGTTAATGTATAACCAGAAATCAGATTATGACCTTGTCAAGCAGAGCAGCAGTTATATTATTGCTTATATAATTGGGGGGTCTGCTTGCTGCCGTTTATTATACCTTGCAGGAAAATTCAGGTGCTGTTCAAATAGACTGAAGTTCTTAATATCAGGTTCAGTCTGCCGAAATCACTACACAAAAGCTCGGCTTCAAAGACATTCTCTACACAATTTCTTTTTTAAAAAGAAAAATTTAAAAAATTTAAAAATTTTAAAAATTTCTTTTTTAAAAAAACTGGATCAATACTGAAGTTATAAAAGAATGGTTTTCTGTATGATTCTCATGTATTGGGTATTTAATGTCTGTTGACTTTTAAGAACATGATAGTCTTGGAATAATTCAAATTGGTACGCTCTGTTTCTAGCGCTACTTTTGCAGTGATCAGTACATAAATGTAGTGGGTTACATACAGCTTTGAAATTTCACAATGGTATCTCTTAAAGTAAAAAATATTTCTATTTCAGTAGCTTATGACATAATAAAAAATGTTATGTGCAAAAATTTTAATTTTATTTAGAATATCTTATTCACAGCACAGCTCTGATGACTATTAAATCTGTCTGAAAAAGAAAACCTTATTGGTATCAGGTACAAATAAAACTCATTCCTTTCCAAAACCACCTATATTAAATCCTTTCAAGCACTAACAAACTGAGGCCCATAGGATCCTTGAGAAAGATCAGAAGGCCCTCACACTAACTGCAAGGTTTCTTCCTCGTTTCTATGGCACATGTATCAGAAATCACAGTTAAAAAGAAATTTCATGCTCAAAATTGAAATATTTTCTCACATTTAACTCAGCCAAAATTCCTGCGATGGCAGAATTAAATTTGGGGTTGTTCTCAAATGGTAAGGAAGCTACAATATGGAACAATTACCATTTTTTTTTATTCCTCACTACAAAGACTGTTACTTTCTCTGAACATTTATAATCATCTTAAAGAGTCATCGGTAGCTGTCAAATAAGTCCATTGTCTCTGCCCAGAATTTCTTATGCATTTTTAGAGGAACTTGTGTATGTACTGATCAAGAAAAAATAATTAAACTTCTTTTGTAAAATGCAATGAGCATAGCAGGTGGGAAGTGATATTCACTTACAAACACTTACATCTAAGCAGCTTCTTAACCTCAGCAGAGACTCTCTTTTTCCCACGACGGACAGAAAGGTGGACTGCTACCTCAGGGCCACATCAGGCACCACATCCAAAAATTAAATTCCAGACCGGTCGGACTCGCACTGGGGAGAGAACAATTTTGGTGATTTCAGTGTCTTTGTCTTCTGCCAATATTTTTATTTTCTTGCAGTAAAAATATCCCTAAAGGAAAAGCTCTCACTGCATGTAACTTTTTTTCTGTTGAGTCATTTGGTTTGTTTATGTATCCTATGTAGAGGTGTAGTTTTACAAAATGCCTTCTGCAGGCAGGAAGAACTCGCCTCTGAACAGATTCTCTACCTGAGCATCAAGGAAAGAAAGAAATTTGTAGCTGATGACAATTCAAGGGCAAGGAAAACAACTTTTCAGGGGAAAATGATCTGATTTGGTTCATGTTTATTTTTACTTATATCTAGCAATCTGCTCTCCAACAGAAGATGCTTATTTGCAGAAAAGAAGACTGTCTCCTTTTTGGACTGATGCCCGATCTGGAGAAAAGGTGCCACGAAGGACAAGAGGTATGTCTTAAGCATGTATTAGCTACTGTAATAGGTGCCTAGTGTAGTACAAGCAATTGTACGCGTCATGTATGTTAACTAGTTAAGAATAAATTCTTCATTTCTTCCCATCACACTTCTTATCTACTAGCTAACATAGACTAAATCTGCCTTCCACTCAGGAGTACATATTCCAAAGTAAAATATCCCACATGCGGAATTTTAGAATTAATTATTCCCAAATAACTTGTGTAGAGAAGCTCTAGGGTACAGCTCGGTTAATTTATTATACACATGCTTACTGCCAAGTTAGAGGGCTTTACGCTTTCACAAGAAATCTTTTCCTTTCAGGAACTGTTTGGAGAAACTTTTCCAATCCTAGTATCCTGTAACGAAGGTCTGAATAACTCCAGGTTGCAAACTGAAGTAGAACAGATTGTAGCAGACTGGTGAATAGGTTAAGAAGCAGAAAAGACCTGTTACTTTTTGCCGCAATGGAATCACTAAGAAAAATGCAAAAGGGAAAAATCAACTTCCATCTGCTTAAGGCTCAACCCTTATTTTTAGGTTCTTTCTACTGTAGTGATTTTGTCTTGCAAACTCTTTCATGTAAGACATTAAATAATGTTGCGTTACTGGTGTGCCAGCTATGGTATCCAGTAGTGACAGAATATAAACCTGACTGTTTGCATACTCCAAGTCTTTGCCTCAGTAATATCTTTAAACATAATAGTCTCTGCCTGTTGGCTTGTTTTCTCATGGGGAGGGTGACAGAACATTTTGTGTTCTCTTATCTTCAATAGCAATGAAACAGGAGGAGCTCCACAATGCGAAACCAAATCTACTGCTATTAATACAACATCCCAGCCACAGAGAAGAGATTTGTTTATTTACCAAAGCTAGAGATGCCTCTCTCTGACCTTTCCAGAGCTTGTGTGCTTTAGCTGGGAATAGATTCCTCAGAACTGGGTGCTCTTTTTAAAAATACACAGTAAAAAACATACACACACACCCCCGAAACAGAGCCCAGGCTGTATCCCAAATTGCATGAAATGACACACAGCTTGGAATAGTCAGAATAAGTCTAACTAGGGCACAGTCCATACTCAGTTTTGATTCCTTTGCGAGTGCACTGAGATCAGTCAGCTTTCCAAAGCCCACTCGCCTTTCTTACTGCCACTCAGCGACACATTTTAGCTGACTATGACCATACATGGGCCCACTTTCTGTCTGGGACCTAACATCTGTCTGCAGCCTAAGAAACCTGCCGGTATATATTTTTCTCTTCCTTGCATAATTGAAAAGTGCTTCACAATGTAAGGTATTTGGTTTAAAAAAAAAACCACCAATACAGAGGTTGTCTTCTTCTGGGATTCACCCTGCTTTACCTGTGCTTTAAACCAGTGAAAATCATTACATACACAAATCAAAATTTGTTTAACTATATTTTTCACAGTTTGTTGTATTTAGTGACCTCTCTGTACAACTTAGAATAATATCTGCAAGACTTAAATCTTGCATTAGCATTAAGGATTTGACCTGGTTTAACCTCATAGACTCACAATCCATTTTGTTAAGCTGGTACATCTCTAGTACAGAAAGAACTTCAGAGTGCTTCAAGGCTAGCTTTGCTCATCCTTGTTGGACAATTTTAAATTTAAGTTCCCTAGCTGTCTGCTTGCTAGATGCAGCTGCCCTGCAACACAGTTGGCAGGAATGAGTGTGGGCTGCCTCCTCAGCCATCTAGTTCTCCAGTTCGGCATATTAATTCAAACCACCACTGATTATGGTACCTGCACCATGACCGTTTGACATTTTAGTCTAAGCAGACTATTAATGAATTACAGAAGCAGGCCTGGGAGTAGGAACTGGAAACCAGGGAAGTAACTGGCCCTACACTCCAACGCAATAATCACTAAATAATATATAAAAAGAAAACAATACTTATGCCATCTCCTCCTCCAACAGAGTTACAACAGAAGGCAGCACACAGTCCTAGGCAGACCCAGTCTTATCTGACAGCTGCCAGATAAGGTCTGAGCATGCTTGCTTAACTGAACCCTCCAAAGACCGAGGCTATAGCTGGCGTCCTGAAATCTCAGTCTGGGTTTAAGGCACTGCAGTCAGTTCCCTGCTCCTGCTGTCCCTGCGCCTGTGCAGCTGTGCCGTCCCTCAGTCATGTTGGCACCAGAGCTCATGCAGCAGAATTGCAAGACACATCGCAGAGCTGTTCACCTGGAACGTAATGCAGGGAAAAAAAGTTCAGCCAGCCACATTCAGCATTCAGTTCACAGTGTGACTGACCTGTCTGTCGGCTGTACCAGTAAAACTGCTTGTAGGGCTGAACACTGAATCTACCTGGTTAAAATCAACTTTTTATTCCGTGCATAACTTTCCTGTGCCTGTACCCATACTATGGGGGAGGATACGGGGATGGAAACCAGCAGCAAGGTGTAAGGTGGGAGCACGACTTCTTCTTTTGACAGAAGTACCAGATTTGAGGCAGCTTGTTTGTTGAACTGTGTATTATGTCAAAGTTTTGTTTTAATTATGATATTACTACTTGTTTTCTAGGCTTTACATACAGGGTCCTGTGGTTTGACAATGCAAATCACCTGCAGAATTAGAAATAAAAGCCAAGAGTCAAAAAAACCTATCTTTTTCTCTATAACCATCGAGTAATATTATCTATAATAAAATCTTCCAAATATTATTCTCAACCATACAGCAGCTTGGAAGGCCAAAAAACTGTCTTTCATTACTCTAGAAACTACTTCACACTTTTGAAGGAACTGGTTTAGCAGTGATGCATCCCCTCATGCTCTGACCAACTTCACACTTCATTTTTTATCCAAATCTAAGTAACAGGCTTTTGGGACCTTGTCTGTATTCCTTCCTACTCAAGCCTGTTCCCATCTGCCTGATCCCCTCTGTGACTTTATAATACTTCTTTTGTGTCACCACAACTATTGCTGCCTCCCAGTCAAACTTCCCACACTGGTCTCTAAAACTGCACTCCCTGCTTTTGCATGTTCAGCTTCTGTATCTGCAAGTGCATGAATAAGGGCTTGTTTGTATGCACAAAATTTACTATGACCATTTTTATAATTTGGGTTCAGGCAGAAAACACTGTACACATAGCAAAGCTCTGTCTCCATGGAAAAATGCCAAAAAGCATTTGATCCCACTAATTAGGGGAAGGTTTTATGAGGAACCTGTGGAAAGAGGTCCCTCACCCCGCCTGATTTGCAGCTGGGGTTTCTCCCTGGCAGTTGAGACCGGTGATGTGAGAGGTTAGTCAAGAGTGGGAGCAGATTCCTGTGGGGCTTCACCAGCCAAATTCCTATCTAGCAAAAGGTTGCTACAGCAACTCTGAGTCTCCGGAGATACAGAAATTATTGTAATGGCTGCTGAAATGTCTCCCTACTGCTCTGAGACGGGATAAGGAAAATCCTTCCCTTTGATACAGAACAGTTACCCGCTGCCACACTTTTTACATCAGCTTTATACAAGCACCAGGGTTCCTGAACTTGCTGGGGAACTGATGGTTACCTTTCCCTCCAGAGCAAGATGTAGTTCCTCATTTGCATGTAAGGCAAACATAGAAATAATAAACCTAAACACCACACAACAAGGACTACAGTTCCAACACTTTTTTCCCATGGAGACAGTAAGAGAAAAAACAGATCATACGACAAAAGTTAATATACTACTGAGTGGGCTGAACAGAATATAGAAACCCGTACAAAGCCAAAATATCTATTTTCCAGACTACAGTTTGTGGTTTTCAAAAACCACATCGATACGAAAAAACATAAACAAAGCAAAACAGGACAAAAACCCTCATAGCTTCTCAATGACTGTCCAGTAGTTTTTTGGTTGCCTGCAGCCTGTGCGTGTTTTCCTCTGGCATTTGGCCCGCTCACAGGTCGTTCAGTCCACTGGGCTATGTAATAAATACCAGACAGAGATGATGCTTTAGACAGAATGGGAACACTTGTGACCTAAACAGGTCCTGAATCTAGAATGGGGTGGACTGAGGATAACCAGGGCATAGAAACAGCAAATATCGGTGTACACCATAAGTGGAAAAACTTTCTCAAAATTGCTCCCATTTCCCCCCTTTTAACTTCTCAGCAACCCGGTTTGCTCTAGAAGCCAAAGATCAAAACAGCAGAATCAATTACCCATGCTTACTTGAAATAACTGGATGATCTTTAAAATTATTTCTTTAAAAAAGAAGTCATAATGTTTGTACAGGTGAACATTCCATTGTGGCCACAACAAAAAGGACCAAATTCCTCTGGGTGTAAATCCAGTAAAATTGATACAGTTACCTCCTGGCTGAATTTGGCCCGACATGCCTAGAACATCCTTTGGGATTGTTCAATTCAAATATTGCACTAATCCAATTGCCTGCAGTTGCCAAATGCTGTAACGGTTGGTGTCAGCATACGGCATTTTAGATTTTTTGACAAAAGCTTGGTCTTTTCTTAATAGAGTATTTCACTGGTTTCTTACCTTCCGCCAGGTCTATGAGCTTTTGGATTAACTCTGAAAAGCTTGAGAACAAACTATGCTTTCATTATGTCAAAATATCTTGCTTGAGTCAGAGAAATTTTTTTTTACTTCGCTCAGTTTAGTGTCTACCGTGAAGATGATTCTCGGAGATCAAGAAAAGCGTATAATGTTTAAAACAAAACATTTGTTAACTAAGGGTTTCCTGGATTTTTCTGCTTTCTTATTTATACTATGTCGTGGACCTTGTGAAATCACTGTTTAACTTCCAGTATTATTTATGGAAGCCAGCCTGTTGCTGTTTCCAGATCTTACAGAGAACTTTCAGTTTGCAGTTTCGGTACTAGATGCATAGTCCTGGCTTAAATTAATCAACAAAAAAGTAATTTGCAGTAAGTACTTAACCCTTTCACACCCTGTCTGAATCTTCACAGGTAGGATCTTTTTCTACTTCTAAGCTACCTCATTAGTCAGGTTCCCGAGCCCTGAAATCTCCTCTTCTGTGACAATTTAGAATTTGGGACTGCACAGCCTTTTCAGTGCAGCAGAGGTGAATACTAGTTTTGGAGCATTTCTGTTGTGCGCAGGGAGAGATTTGAAATATTACCCTTTCAGTTATCAATACAAAAGACTAAATGCCTAAACATGGAAACAGATTTTAGGAAATGAACAATTTTTATGAGGCTTGGCATGCTGCCACTATTGATCAGGACTCTTCAATCCACAATAGAAAGAAGTAGACCAAGAATAATGATCTAGCACGCTGGATCCAGCTTCTGTGCTGTCGGTGTGACTGCTCTGTACTCTTACAACCATGGTGAAAAAATCAGCTTAAAGTATAACCCTGCTCAGCACATGGGCCCTGGATTTGCATTCTGTAGCATTATGTGCTACCATTCACAGCTGCATAAACTAAGTGCAAAGTGGTTTTAAAACGTTAGCAAATCAGAAATCAACATTTTACTTTCATTTTGGATGAGTAGAAATGACCATGCATACGGTACAAGGCAGTACAGAATCAGGTCAATGAAGTTTACGTGACTGCTGTCTAAGCAAAATTGTTAATGGTTGCACAATACAGAGCATTAATGAACAGAAAAGGATGAGAGAGAGCAATAATAAGTAACTTATTTAAAACTCTGTTCGGGTGCTCCCTTACCTTACAGTCCTCTTGTCTGACACCTATAGCTTTATCCCACATGAACGGAAGACACACAGCATCATTGCTCAGACTTCAACATCACACCAACATCAGTGACAGCCACTCAGGAGTCTTCTAGGATGACAGATAAAGGTTACAATCTGATGATAACCCATCTGGATGCTAGTAGGATGGAATAGCATTGGGTTTAAATGCTTTTTTGAAAACCTGGGCAAGTACATCCCCAAAGTCTTTATTTAAAAGAGAAAATATTAAGACTGCAAAATCAAGCACACACAGAAATTAGAAAATTTCAGGGTTAGAAAAAGAAGCTGGGAATCATGTAATTAAAGATTACTTTAGGGCATATACATGGAAAGTCAACCTTTATTCTGGCATTTTCTAACTTCAGGGTGCTCGCAAATTATTCATATTTTGGCAAAGATTTTGTATATGTAAAATGTATATATTATATATAGAACTGAATTAAACTCTGGTATATTTTTGCCTCATAAATACAGTTTCCTGTTTCCATGCTAGAATCTACAGCATTAACATATTCAAATGCCAGTTGCCGGATTTATTCGTTTCTTGATAATCCAAAGGCTGAGCCTGGACGTGCTCAGTCTCTCCAAATTTCAGCCTTATCTAGCATTTTTTCTAAGCCACTCAGATAAATTATCTCAGTGTCCTGAGGTAAAGTGATTCTCTTGTCCAGGGGCTCTGGATTGCTCCAATTTTTTTTTTTTTTAGCTTCATCTGCCACAGAATTATGAGCTTAAATGTTAAGACTGATGAACAGAATGTTTTTTTCTATTTCACTAATTTAGTTTTTCAAAAATATGTAATGCTGTACCAAGAATTTATAAATAAAAGAAGTAGCTTTAAAAACACTGCTTTAGCAAGAGCATCGCCAATTTATTTCAGTGTGCAACAAGCCACATAAAGAAAGACCAACACAATGAATGTGTAAATAATCTTCATGTAGAGTTAGAAAAGTAGAAGAAAGACTGGAGAAGAAGACCTACTAATTTATCTTCTTGCAAATCATACAAGAATGTGACATATTCATTTGCCCTTGAACAGATTATTTCGTTCTCCAGAAGAAAGAAAAAAAAATGTTTCCTATAGACTTTTTCCATAAATTTTTGAAAAATCATGAGTTAATAAATTATAGAAGAAAAAGGAACATATTTAACTTCTATTGCATTCAAATTTTGAATGATATACATGGTTCATTGTCATCCGTGTCCTCTTTCTGTAATATAAATGTTCTGCAAAAGCAGCGAAACTGCTCTTTGTTGCTCTTTTACTGTTCATTATCTCAAAATCCTTTAAGTGGAAGTAAGTTTCTCTGTGATTACGCAAACACTTCAGTCCCATTTAATTCACTGAAAACTGAGGCACACAGAGTCAGGCACTGAGGCTCCTGTTAAATCTGAGAGCGCAGCACAGAGCCTTCAGTATTGCACACGCACTCCTTAGCCGCCTTCCTTCTTTCCCGCGTATGTACACTTTCAGGAAAAATAAAAAAGGCAGGCGATGCACCAAGCATCCTCTGACATGCTTAGTGAACTAATGTGTCTACAGACCACAGAAAACGTATATTCAAGATGCCAAGAACACTACACATGTTAGGATCAGGAAATCCTGATTGCCTCCATTGAGAGGTTAATGAAAGATAATTGTGTACATTTGCTGTTTGTTACTCAAATATCACTTCCTTATGACAATATGTATTACTTAATCTGCAAAGGTCAATGAATTACTCTTTAGTTCCTTCCAAATGCCTGTGCAATGAACTTTGCCATTTTTAATACAGATTTCTCAGCAGAGAACTGGTGGTACAGGTTTGAGGCTTAGAGTGCCTCTCAACCTGAAAACACCTTTCATCGCAATGTACTTCTAACACTAGCCGTATCGTTTTAGAACTGTCAGACCTAAGCAGAGGCTTCACTGTAGTGTTCGTTCAAAATTTGCGCAGAACCTAGCACAAGCTAAGCACATAAGAAGTTCAATTACCGATTTCTTTGAATCGTCTTTCAATATAAATGATTAGCCAACTTGTTGAACCTGAAACACAAATGCAAAGAGATTTAGGAAAACTGAGATATGCTATCATCTGAAGTGTGACCATGGTTAATAGCAGTTTGGATGAGCAACTTACTCTGCATTGTTAATTGCACCACTAAAAAAAGAGGACCTAAGGTGGAAATACTGCAAGTCAACAGCTTGCCAAAACTGCATAAATGAACAGAGAATGCCATGAATGAACACAGTCCTAATCCTGTGAGCTAAACTACACAGCTGCTGACTCCCCTTTTCACCCATGGGGTGCTCCACTGAAACCAGGCATGTTTGTATGGATACTCAACACAGCCCACAGGTTTGGGGGCTATATTCTGAACCAGCATGGATAGTTTGAATAGCACTAGAAATCTCCACGCAGAAACAGGACAGCAGGGTTTAACTTAGCAGGTAGTGGAATGCACAAGCACAGCACAGAGACAAGACTGGGGAATTAGGCTGCTGGCAAGTAGCAGCTGAAAGCTGATTGAATACAACAGATTGGGCTTTCATACTGGACAGATAGGCAGCAGCGGTTTAAATGGCGTATTAACAGTTTTGCTCTTAATTATTTCCAAAACTTCCAGCTAATGCAAACTCAGTACGACATGTATTTTGGCCTCAATTAATTATTTGCTCTTTCTGTATGAATCCAGATAAAAGAAAGCGGAATGGTTTGTTGAGAATTTCTGCCTATTTAAAATCATTCTTGTAAGTGCTCGGCTTCTTTCTTCAAACAGCTGTCATGTAAGTAACTGAATACATACCTCACAAAAATGTTCACTTTCTCCATTTCAAGTGGAATTTCTTTCTGAAATGACACTGCCCTGCAAGCCAACAAATGGTCATCCTTCTGGCCCAGTGGCAGGTGGAAGGCCATGAAACTCCAGAGCTAAATGTGGAAACTTTATGCCTTTAGAAAAGGAAGATTCCTACATTGCCAGTTAGGTATCATTTACTTTTTTGATCAGGGAGGATCTGAGATTGTGGCATTTCTACGTACAGTACAGCTTTTTCTAGATGTTTCTGAAAGTATATTACTTAGAAGTTTTATCTCAGATACTTACATAGGTAGTCACGTGAAAGCCACAACAGCCAGTTTACACCTCAAAGAATAAACACTACTAATAAAAATGTCAAACCTCTCCCAAACAACTCTGAAATAAGAGAATGACCTTCCAAAATATGTTGCAGCAGACTCTTTTAATGCAGCTACTTCCAGAAGTGAGCACTTGAGCTTTGTTTTCCTATCTGTATTTTCTATACATCCTCCTTGATACTCTCTTTGTATAAAGTACCTGGGATCTCTCATCGATATTAATCCAATATGGATCCAGGGTAGACACACAATAGCACTTGTGACAAATGGGACAGAATGTACTACATGACATTTATTCAGCTTGTGAGAGGACAGACACATAAAGATTATAGCAGCATAAAATAAAAAAAGGTTCATGTAGACAACACAGGATCTAGCATAAAGACTGCTGACTGGCACAAAGCCAACCCATCAAAAAATCTGATACATATTTTTACTGTCACGGTGAATTTATAGCCTGAGATTTTTATATTCCCTTCATAAAAAAACCTCTTCAACATCTGCTTTTTATTTCATCATACTCAGGAAAGGAAGAATGTCCTCTCACCAAACTGAAGTGAGAATGAATTTAACTGACGCTCTTTCCTAATTAGAATAATTGAATTGATTCTTTGAGCCAAAACAGCAAAAAACCAAACTACTGGTACTGCTTTGGTTTACCATGGCCTTCAGGCCTCCTTTTTTGGAGGAATTAAAATGTACAAAACCAGTAACAAATGACAATCTTGTATGTGTCAGCCAGGATTAAACAAAAGGATTAACTGGACAATCATGGTTTCAGGTGGTGACCACAGCTTTTCAAGCAAAACTTATGAATGAATAGGAATAAGGGATTTAATCAAAAAGGTGGACATAGCATTTAGCAATGGTTAAGATGAGTTGCATACATCCCTAGCCACATGGAAAAAGGAAACCTAGAAGCAATAGAAGTTGTTAAGGGATCCAGCACATCATATGCAGCTCAAAATGGCTATGAAATGCCCAATTATAATATTTTGAAGCCTTAACAGGTGTCACAATGTAGAGCCAGTCTAAACTTGTCTCAACATACATGGATATTGAATGCTCCAAGTTTTCTTATGGATGATGAGCATCCACAGGCTTTGACAGAATACCTGCCAGATTACCACATCTTGGTGAGTGTGGACATTTTGAAAAAAGTGCCTTTAAAGGTCAGTCTAAGCAGTGGAGATCTTCCAGCTTTGCAGAGCAGCAGGGAGTTGTGCACAGAAAATATGAATTAGCAAATCCACTTATCCCTTCCTACAGTTGTCATAAACAGGTGCTACATGAATACAGGCCAGAAACAATTCATATCTTTACCATTTTCAATGAGATTTTCATTCGTCTTTCTTCTTGGTCCTTTCTGTGACATTTGAGATGCGAAAACTCTTGTATGTGCAAGGTAATCAAGTTCACATTTGGGAATGGTACATGAACTCAACATACCGCCCGGAGGCTCAGGCCTGAAGGAATTTCAACTGTGCAGAGATGGAATATGCAAAGACAGAAATATGAGGAACATGGCGACATTGCTAACTGTGAGAATTGTTGGGCATTATTGGGTTGGTAAAAATAGGATGGGGAGGTAGAGATGCATGTAAAATGATATGTTTTGGAATGATAGTGCTTCACGCTCCTTTTGCACAGGTATAAAGAGCTACACAAGCATTGCTCTACTTCAGTGCTGCCGTAAACTCCCCAAATGAAGGCAGCACCAAGCAGTAGAGCTGAGCCAATGTTGGGTAGCAGCAGTGCTTGCTGTTTTCTTTCAGTGACTGCTGCAAAATTTCTGGCTGCCACACCTAAATTATTCCTGGAGTACCCGGTGCTCCTCCTCCACCTCCTGCATGGCTGATTGAATCTACAGCCTGGCCCTAATTTTGCAGCTAGTCTCAACAAGTACAGTAAACACTCCAAAGCATTCCTGGCACAGCGGAGTAGACATGAGCAGGAATTGACTTTAAGCAGTTGCTACCCAAAAGAGACAGAATATAAGTTCCAGTTATGAATTCTGGACTCCAGATAGACAGTTTGTACTGTACCTTCCATTTCAGCTACAGATGCGAAGCAGATTCTTGAATTTGCAGTCAGAACAAGGTAGGACAATGTCTGCTAATGCTTTTGCTTTCTGTTTGCAGACACTGGAAAAGAAAGTCTGCTTTCTCTACAGTGGAGCGAGTTTTAATCCAAGCTTCATTTCACTGCTCTGTTGAAGGCAACATAACATAAATGTGTCCAAAAAGCACAATTTGGTACTGTACGTATTTTACATTTCCTGTGCTATAAACAAGAAAATTAGATTATTTCATTTTACATTTCATTTATTCATCCTCTCATACCTCGTATTTACCTCTTTGTCTGCATATCACTATATTGCCTTTGAATGTTCTTGCTAAATGCCGTTATTTTTATTGTACAAATAGGGCACATAGAGACAAAATGCTTATCCACATGGGCCAGTGTTAGAGTTAGAACTGTGGTTTTTCAAACTCTATCCTACTGTTCATTAACAAAAACTTCAGAATATTTATCTGCTATGCACTTGGATTTAAAACATTATTTTGCCCACTTCAGAGATACTGTATTATGCCTCCAGCTGGCTTTTTCTTAGAGCTATACACCTGGATTACCAAAGTGTTCTGAAATGTCCCAACTGAATTTCAAATGAGTATCAGAAATAGGCAAGGATATACATGATACATGCAGAATATGTATCTAGGGAAATCATAGAAGATCTAGTTTCCACTAGTTGGTTATACATAAATTATTTAGGCAATCTTAGTAAGCCTGTTGATTAGCTGGAGGCAAAGATATCTATTTTAGGTGTACTTAGGGTCAGGATTAACTCATGAAACTTGGATGGCATTGCCCATGAAACAGCTAGAATCATTTCAGCAACCTCATTCAAAAAATAGGTAGTCTCCTTTTTTATCACTTCATAACTTTTTTTTTTTTAAGTTTTCCTTAACAAAGAGGACAAGATTTTTAAAAATCATGTGATAAATGTCTTACAAAACTACACTAGAAACTATTTAGGGTGACTGGAGAAGAAACAGGACTGGGAGCCAGGAGACTATTTCTATTTCTAGTTCTGCTATAGACTGTGTTAAAGGAGAAGCCGCTACCTGAGCATTCACACACCACTCAAGGAGTCGCACACACACCACCCGAGCCCTAAAATGCCAGGACCAGGGTCCCTTTGCAGCGGCTGACTCAGTGGGCTGACGGGTGCCCCTTTCCACTCCTCACACACACACACACACACACACTCGCTCTTGGGCGCGTTCCCTCCTTCTGCAGCTCGACCCTAGGTTTCCCGCAGCAGAGTGTCAGGCGCTGGGTTTCATAAAAATAAATAATTTAATTGAAAGGTACAGCAGCAGGGTGAGCCCGGGCTGGGTGCCTCCAGAGAGGGATGTTGAACCAAAAAATCCCTGGGCAATTATACCCTTTTGATCTATACACCCGCCCCTCACGCACTCTCCATGCGTCTTTTATTTCAATGGTGATTTTTGATCTGGGGTCTTCTAGCACCTTATTGGATTCTTTTTCTGTGTCCAGGCAGGCAGGCCACTGACTGCTCTTATCTTGTTGATTTGCAGTCTCTGCTGAGGGTTGTAGCCTCCTTATCTTCTGGTTTGTGCTTCTCGTGTGGCTGCACTCGCTGGCAGAACATGGGAAACTGAACTGTCCCAGATTTTGGGAAAAACACTGCCAAAACATCAGTGTGTTATGACCATTTTCCTCATACTAAAAGCCTGAACACAGCACTGTACCCGCTGCTAGGAAAATTATGAAGAAGACTGACTCTATTGTGGCCTAAAGGCTTCAGCAAATCTAGCCACTCATGCTAAGTAAAGCTAAGCAAGCAGCATAAATCACGCCATATTATAACCCTAAGTAATTTATTCTAATTAAAATGTACTTATTTAAGCTAAACAACTAGTATCTCTCAACAGTGAGAAATACTGAGATGTAGAGAATGTAAGAGATCCTCACTAAAACTCTTCTGCAGAGGGATTTTAAGAGCTTAAAATTATTTTTAAAATATGACTCAGGAGAAGTTTTCTTTTTCTAACAGAACTGGGGAAAAAAACCCTAAACCACCCAAGAATCAAACAATCTTTTAGAAACCCAGAACCTTGAAATAGAACAAGTATTGTAGGTCAGGATAATTTGAGTTCACGTGCAACACCATTGACATATAAGAAATCTATGTGATCTCATATTGGATCTCTCATATTGGAAGCCTTGAGCTCTTGACATTAATCGTAAGAATTTTTGTTCTGAGTGACCAAAAACTACCATGGGCAATTTGGGAGGTTAAAGCCCCTTCAAAAATCTATCATTTTTTTTTAAATACTTATATAGATTGTATTGAATGGCAGAAATGAGGTGAGGAAGCAGAAACATGGAAGATCAATATAGCATTTATTCCACTAAAGGAAAATGTGTTCAGATTTGATCAGAGTCTCATTAATAGAGAATGAAGGCAGTCCAGCAGTTTCTCTTTTTCTCCTGAACAGCCTATGTTAGGAAACGGGTTTGAAGACCTGAAGAAAGGCAGGGGAAGGTGACAGACACAGTGTAATTCCACCCATTAATCTTACCACAGAAATACTGCCTTTTAAAAAGCAAGACCCATGTGGATTGTGGGTTACACAGATTTCTGATGGTTCAGACTGGAAGAACTTAACTGTTAAACTTAACAGAGCATTTGGTTTCAACCCCTAATTCTGCCTTATTTCATGAGAGAAAAAAAATCAACACAAAAGAATTTTATATTAAATAGAATTTTGGAAATTCTATTTAATATACCACATAACCAATAAAATATCTGAAAACTGCAGTGTGTTACTTCAATATGTTACTAATAACTGTCTATGAGTTTGGAGGAAATCCTCCACAAGAAACACAGAAAGTAACTTCAGCTTGTGTCATATCACAAAATGTCACAAGTCTAATAAAAGTGGTAGTCATGTGACATTAGTCCCAAACAATGGCTGAAAATGAAGTAATCTCCATGACTAAGAAAACCTTTTCAATCTTACATTATTGCTACTCACCTAGAAAGAGTTCATCTGATGACTTCCTTTCAATCTTGAAAAGTCAGAGAGAGCGTGACTTTTCATTGTGATTCAGTAAATATACAAAATGACAGACACGCGTTACATGGTAGAACTGTTCATGGTACGGTACTATAACACTGAAAAAAAGGAAATATACATTATTTATACCACCTTGATTACAGCCTCTGATAGGGTCAAGAGATGAAAAAAGAAGTTTTAAAAACAAATAATTCAGATAGTTCACTTTAACCAAAGAGTTACTATACAAAGCCTGAGTAAATAAAAGGTGAAAAGATAAAAACCTGGCATCTTCTGGTTGTCACTGCTCTCAGACCAATATATCCATCAATATGTACAGACTAATACAAACATATGAAATGTGTAGCTGTTTGTGTACTTTTCTTGGACATCCTTTCCTTTATCCACCCTATCACAGACTGGATCAAGCACTGTGGATGAGTACAATCCACTCTTTTGCTTTCAGTGTACAAGACTTTGCGTCTGTCCCCATAAATATCTGTGAAGCAGGAAAGGAATTTGAATTTATAGTGCCTCTAGAGACGGATACAATGGTACTATTAATCTACAGTAATTATTGCCCTACCTTGTAGCTGTTAGTTTCTAGGACTTGTCATTAGCCCGCTAAGTTCCGGGTTCACTCACATGAACCTGACTAATACAAAAGAGTGTGCATTACATGTTAAAGAGAGTGCAAGGTAAACTCTAAATGCCATGTTAGCATTTTTGTTTCTAACATACTCAAGAATCACAAAAAGAAACCATCCAAAATAATTAACTTAAGTTTTAATACTGTAAGAAATGAGGCTGTGTTGTGTGTTTATGTGTCCAACTTGGAACCGGTACTGTTCTCCTGAATGTCAGAGACCATAGACTGATAGCTTCAAAACTGAAGTAATTTTTTTGCTCAGGAAGTGGTGGCTTATCGCCTACAGCAAAGTAATTCAACTTTCATTGCACTATTAAGTTCTACAGGTAAGTGCTAGTACGATCACAGCTATGATATCCCAATTAGCCATCAATTCGTTACAGATAGAAATGTAGAACAATTTTATAACACCTTACAAACAACAAACTGCCATTTTATAAATGTTGTGCCTGGTCACACAGCCCCCTTACAAGCTTGGTAGTATCCCTAGCCCCTTCTACAGAGAGCAAAATTGAGATCCAGAAGCACACAAGGGATATTTACACAGGAAAAAAATGGCAGCTAGCTGCCAAATTAATCAAAATTAGACCTTAATTAGATGGAAAATTCAGGTCAGGATGAGATAAGAATTCAAACCTCATGGGCACCGACCAGTGCTTTATTTCTGAAGTTGCTGTGTGCATTTTTAAGATAGCAGTCAAGCTGATTTCCCTTTAAGAGAAATGACTTGGCCATCAAATACAGATAAATTATTTTTTCAGATATGCACGACGGATCTCGGTTCTGGTACAATGTTGCTCTCTCCCATACTTCTAGCTCTCCTATTGACATCAGCATTAAGATAGATAGAAAGATTTCTCCAAACAAGGAAATGGAGATTCTTGTGGCAAATACTCTAATGGAGTCTTCAGTGACAAACCAAGTCACTATCAATAGGACACAGAAATAAAAGAAGAAATCTACCAAGCCAAACTACGACCTCTTATAGTTACTGTCACTGAGATCAGAATCTGTCTCACCATCTCTTTTTCACTATGAAGGCAGCAAGCAGCTGCTTTGTGCAGGAACAGTGATCCAGTTCTAGAAATCTCCCAGCAGCAACACTATCCTTTGTATTCAGAGTCTCTCGGTCTCGGTGGAAGTCAAATTCTACCTGCTGCTGATACAGGAACACACATTGCCTAGGAATAAAAATTATTTAGAATAAACTCAGATTACCCTAATTATCAAAATTCAAACTCATGTTTTATCACTGATTTTTCTACTGGGTTTGTGTAACTGTTTCATCTCAGTATTTTTTGCATTTTGCTGTTTAAGCTATAAGCTTCTTAAAGGGGGGAGAGAGGGGAAAAAAAACCTTGACATAATACCATGAAATCAAAGAGCAAGCTGACTGGAAAAAACAGTTACTATATTTAAACTGCATTATCCTATGACAGAACTGCAGTTTTAAAACCTTTCCACTTTGATACAGCACTTTTGCAGTATTTTAATATGTCTTAGTAGGTTTCAAGTGGCTGAAACATTTTAATAACCGTAATTTAAGAGGAATAAAATAGTACCGTAGGAGGAAGAAACAATGCCCCCATTTGTCAGTCACGAAGACTTATATTTGAAATCAGCTGAGGTAATAAGAGCAACGAGTTTGGTGGTCTCAACCTAAGCCCCATTAGGCAATTAGCCAGTCTGCAAAAATCATGACATAATTTGGCACAGTTAAGCAGAATGGTATAACTTTGTCTATGTCCACTGAAAGAGATCCAGGCCAGAAACAGGAAGGCTATTGCAGGTCAGCATTCAGGTGTATTGGCTCAACAAACAGGCATTTTGTGTAGTGCCCTTTGGTCCCGTGTTTAGCTCTAGTAAAAGCTATCAATCTGCTTTGAAAATTGAGCTACAAAACATATGGGCTTGTGTACAGCAAGAGACAATTCATATTATGACCAGTAACTCTACTGTGAATCTGCTTTGCAGCAATAGGGGTGACTCAATGTTATTGCAATTTGAAGGAAAGCATCCTGCAGTCCTCTCTCGGGCCAAATTCCCATTTACTTCAATTAGTAAGCATTACAGGAACCGTTTTACTGCTGCTGCCTGATGTGTTGGCTGCTTCTTCTAATATATTACAGTGAAAAAAGACAGTAGGCCAAATGTATGAATGGTATACATTCATTATGTGAATGGAATTTCATCAAGGCCAAAGCTGGCCGATTTTGTCGTGTTTCTAACGGGTGGCTCTAAAGGGTTCCACCTTTAAAACAAACCGCAACTTCACTTTGCAGCAGCAAAATGAATTAGTTTCCTTCTTCCTTAAAGATGGAGACTGTAAAGCTATCTGCACCTTCTGGAAGTATTAATCACCTGGAAACTTTCATGGGCTTGCACTGCTTAAGGCAAAGCTGAGGTGCCGTCATGCTGATTTGGGTCAAGATAACCATCTTCTTTAAGAGACAAGACAAATTTCATAGGAAACTTTATGAATCCTTGCATAGTGATAGGAAATAACACTGATTTCAATTCACAATTCTAAATTTGTACGATATCAAGCGATGCCAAAATTGGCAGGTACTGCTTCTGCTGCAGTATCTACATGGGTATTTGTAGATCATTCTGCACTATGCTGTCTCGACCAAGCATTGTATCTGCAAATGTTTTTCAAATGTACAGCTGTCAGAAGATCTCTAATGATATGGAGGGTATCACCCACAAAGAAATCCTCACTGGTCAGCTAGCGTCAGTCTTGCACATCTGTGGAAAGACGAGGAAGCAATCGTGAAGGAAATGCAGAGTTTATTCTGCTCTGGAAGAGAAAGACCTATTGAACAGTCCTTAATTCAGTCATTCTTCTCTCAAAATTCACTGAGCCATAACAGAACACAGGACAGAAATAAACACAGGCAGAGGACTATGCTTTCGTGTTCTTTCCAGATTTTATGCGAGGTCTATGTTCAAAAGATGGAAAAAAAGGGGAGGAATCAAGTCCTCTATTTGTAATGGATGAGAGACAAACAATGGAAGTGGAGTTGTCAAACTGTAGCTGAACTAGTGAATCCCAGAGAATGCCAAGAGTTCCCCAGGATTCGCTAGAATGCAAACTCTGTTTGCTTTCCTAGCAGCATTTCCGCCTGTTAACAACTTAGACTGAAAGGACACCGTATCTACTTTATTATACACTCTGCCAAGCTCTAATTGCACATGCCATGGTTCTGGTATGCTTAAAATAATTTTTCCATAAGCCTTTTTGGAAACAGGCACAAAAAGGAAACCAGCGATGACATACAAAGTATATCACAGGGAGAAATAATATTAAATATGACCCGGGTTTCTTTTTAATACCAGTTTGTTTTGAAAATTGCTACCGATGCTTAATTGTATTGCTCTTTTACAACATTTAAAAGCAATACTTAAAAATAGAAAGAAAATGAAATGCAGGACTCTCAAGTCCTTTACAGATGCTCTTGTATATGAAGGCTAGTAAAATATGCTTGTGTGTAAGAACATTGCTGTGGCAAATGTATTTTTACAAAAAGCTTACATAAAATACAGGCTGTGTTAACATGGTAGAAGGGAAGAAACTACTCATTTAGACATATTGTGCTGTTAGTCAGTGAAATATGTTAATTCAAGTAGCTGGTGTTATTACGTATATAATGATTGTGGAAATTATGTATTTTTTAATGCTGCATATGCACATAATATGGGGACTGACATTGAGTCTATCATGCAGAGGTGTCTGAAGAGAGGTGCATATGTACATACTTGTGTGTTAGAGGATACTGAAAACTTCAGTGTGGGTGAGGTGGGGCTGTGACCGGCATCGATCAGCAGTTCTGTTAGCACTGAGTGCGTATTTTCGAAGAGATATAATTTTTTAAGAATATTAATTTCAGATGCATCTACACCTTGCGACTTCAGTTATGTTTTGGGGATGATGGGATCTTGTGTTCATATAATACCAAGAAAAGTATTAAAACTAAGTAAGAAACATACAGTAAACTATATAAACTATATAGAACTGTTATGTTGACATTCTTTACCTGTCTAACAGTTAGGGTATGTCTATATACATGCAGTGTGAGGTAGCGATATGAGAAGCAACATAACCATATTCAAGCAACATTTGGCCATGCTGATGAATCCTGCCGATAAGCAAGATAAAATTAATACAGGCAAGGCATGGAATAAGTAATTGTCATACCTGAACTAGATCATCAGCTTTAACTCATGATTTGTTATTCAGAACTGCCCTGCCAAGCGTAGACATGCTGTTAAGTTATCCTTACCTGGACATTGGCTAGTTAGAGAGGAGTCTCTTTCAGGGCAGTTTTACTTTTGCTAGAAAGGATATAGGGCCACACATACCCTCGAACATTCTCATTTTATATTGGCTGTCCCCCCTCCTTACTCCTTTTGCTAATACAGAGGTAAGACTAAGATATTTTCCTTCCAGATCAGGCATAGTTTCTTATAGCGTGGTACTGTGGGTGGTTTGTAACAGTGATGGATATGCAGATTGTATGTAGGCTCTGCATTTATGTAAGCCAGCACACATGTAGATATCAGCTTTTATATTTGCACATGCATATACAAGAACATTGCTTTAAAAGCACCGAGTGCTTTTAAAGGTAATTATATCGTGTACCAAAATGCTTGTGATGCGTTGTGAATGTATTGCAGGTGTCATTAATATCAGTTGGTCTCTCTC
The DNA here is from genome assembly GCA_017639485.1 of Pluvialis apricaria. Lineage (NCBI taxonomy): Eukaryota > Metazoa > Chordata > Aves > Charadriiformes > Charadriidae > Pluvialis > Pluvialis apricaria. The sequence goes on from CM030022.1 coordinate 3,712,419, forward strand.
ACGGTTTGCATTGTGTTCATTGAACTTTCTGTGAATTATTGGGTGGGATGGCTAAATCAGTCTGTTTTCTGTGTTCTATATTGGTTTGCGAGCCTGTGTCAGTTATCGAGATGCCGTGCTGAGGAGAGCTGGTATCTCACACCACACACGCTGCTGAAATCACACTGTGCAGTTTATACCTCCTCACGTTATCTCCGTGCGAGCCAGAGCTGAGTGTGCGTGTCACTGTTATGCTGGCGGGGCAGCGTGCGACGGCTGCACGGGGAATTCGGGAAGTTGTGCAGGAGACATCACGGGGCGTCAGCGCAGGCCTCAGCGCAGGGGCAGGGCCTCTGGGGAACGAACCCCCTCAGCGCCAGCATGGAGGCACGCAGCCCCCACTTCTCTCTCCCACCTCTGGAACACTCATGGCTCGATGAGGCTCCTGTCACGACAGAGGCGGGGGCAGCCCCACACTCACCCTTTGGCTGGATGAGGCTCCTGTCACGACCGAGCTGAGGGCAGCCCCACACTCACCCCTTGGCTGGATGAGGCTCCTGTCACCAGGGCAGCCCCACACTCACCCTTTGGCTGGATGAGGCTCCTGTCACGACAGAATTGAGGGCGGCCCCCACAGGCAGGCTGACACTCCTGTCACGATACGCGCCGGGGCAGCTCCGCGCCAAGCCTCGTCGCTGAGGCGCCTATCGCGACAGCGCGCAGCTCCCCTCAGCGCTGCCGCCAGGGCAGCCCCGCTTCCCCTCAGCCACCGGGCGCGAGTTGAGGCCGGGACAGAGGGCGGCCGCGGCGGTTCACGCCGGGGCAGGGGGGGCGGGAAAGCGGCCACCCCACCTGCGGGCCTCTCCCCCCACGGCGGAGCGGAAACGCTCCCGCCGCCGCATGAGGCCTGCATCACCCGCCTCCACCTCCTCCGGGCCGAGGGTTGGCGGGCGGCCGGGCCGCGCCAGGCTCCGCCGCCGCTGCCGCCGCCGCCGCCTCAGCGCGGCGGGCGGGGCCGCCCCTTCCCCCCGCCCCGCGCCGCGCCGCCCGCCAATGAGCGGCGTCCACATGCCGCGGCGGCGAGAGGGGCCCGGGCGGCCCAGCTGCCGTAAGTTACATTAGAGCAGCCGCCGCCGGTGCGCGACCGGAGCGAGCGGGAGCCAGCGGCGAGGCCGGCAGGGAGAGCCCAAGCCGTGACGGCGACAGCGGCCTGGGCAGGCGAGGGGAGGATCGGGCTGCTAGAGGGGAGGGGGCCGTTCCGACCCTTCCCGGCGGAGGCGAGGCGGGCAGCGGGGCAACTGCGCCTTTTTCTTACACCCCCCCCTCCACCCCGCCTCTGGAGGCGAGCGGGGCGAGGCGTGCCGTTATCGCCCTCCGCGAAGGGCGGCTCGGAGCCTGGTGAGGCGAACGGAGAGGCCGCTCGGCCACCTGGACGCGGCCCGTCCCCGCGCAGGCACCCGCCGCGCCCCGCAGCCGGCGCCGCCGAGGCCCCCCCCCCCCCCCCCCGCGCCCCTGAGGCGACAGCGGCTCCGGGGGCCCGCGGCTCTCTCCTCCCTCTCCTCAGCCGCCCGCCCGGGGTCGGGGGACGCCTGAAGCCCCGCTTATCCCCGCCGGAGAGGCGGCTCAGCTCTCTCGGAGGGCGTGTGGGGTGGGAGGGGGGGCGGGGGGCTTTTTTTTTTTTTCCCCGGTGGCTTTCGCTTCTTTTTTTTTTAATTAATATTTTTTTTTTTCCCCCCTCCCGCCTCTTTCGGGAAGAGCGAGGCGTTGAGGTGGGCTTCGGGGGCTCCTCTCTGTCGCGGGAGGGGTCTATGGTGATAGCACGGGGGCAGTGGGGGAGAGAGCGAGGGGCTGAGGAGGGGGCTCGCCGCCGCGCCCGCCGCCGCTGAGGAGGAGGAAGAAGAAGAAGAAGAAAGAGGCGAGGCACCATTTGCTGCTCCCTGCCCCAGCCATGGAGAACGCGCACACAAAGACTGTGGAGGAAGTTTTAGCTTATTTCGGCGTCAACGAAAGCACCGGGCTCAGCCTGGAGCAAGTCAAGAAGCTGAAGGAGAAATGGGGCTCCAACGGTAGGTGAACCGGCCCCACGCCGCCCGCCGCCGCGGGGATGCTGTCGCTGGCACTCGTCGCCTTTCACCCCCCACCGCTTTCTCCCTTTTCCACCCTTTTCTCTTTTTCGTTCATCCTTCCCCGGGCCCTGTTTTCAAGGCCTAACGTTGTGTGTGTGTGTGCGAAGCCGGCATCTCTTGCAGGACCCGGAATAGGAGCGAGGGAGAGAAGATGGCTGACTTGAACTCCACCTCGTGGGTTTCTTTCATACCCCGAGCTCACAGGGCTGCTTTGGAAAGGAGGATGTCACCTCCCTTTCCTTTCACCTTAACGGTGGGAAATCTTCTTCCATGCTGAAACGAAGCGCTGTGGGGTTTGGGGTTGTTTTGGGGTTTTTTTTTTTGTCCGTCTTGACCTTCATTTTTCTCTGCTTTTCAGTGCCTTTCTGTCCCTTTTTTTTACATTCTTCTCTCGACTCGGGGCACAGAATTCAGCCGATAAGGTGTTTCTTTTTTTAATCCTTATGGCTTGGCCTTCCTAGTCCCTTTTGAACTCTCTTACCGTTGTGTAAAAATGATTATACGGTGGGGTCGTTTGGGTTATTTTTTTAGCTTTCACAGTGCTTTTATGCCTCTTGAATTACTAAATCTAGTTGCGGGGTAATAAAAGGGAGAGCAGAAATAAGAAAGTATCCTTAAAATGGAGGGAAGAATTTGAAATATTTTGAACCGGGTTTGGTGGTTTGTTTCTTTTAAGTGAATGTGGAGGAAAACCTTTGTCAGAAAGCGTTTGAACAGCATTTGGAGCCTTTGACCCTTTGTGTGCAGCAACAGCAGAAGTCCCACAGCTGGCTGGAGTGATGACTTGGCTGAATTACAAACCTTAGCACATTCCGGCTAACCTGTATGTGTCTTAAAATGCAAAGCTATCGGGCCTATTCAGATGCTGTAATGAAAAGAGCCACCTTAATGGGGCTTTCAGTATGTCTGTCAAATCCAACCCAGTTCAGTGTGCAATTCAGGACCAGTATCTGGTGGATGCCTTATAATGCTCTAACGTGTTTCTTCAATGATTTCTTTTCTTTGACATGCTGCCTGGAAAAACCTTCCACTGACAGAGTTACCAGCTGAGGAAGGTAAGCATGTTCATGAAATCATCTGCTGATTGTTGTTGATAATTCATCATTTTTTTTAATGTGCATAACTAAATGGCTTTGTTACATATTGCAGGAAAAACCCTACTCGAGCTTGTGATTGAGCAGTTTGAAGACTTACTAGTTAGAATTTTGTTGCTGGCAGCTTGCATATCTTTTGTAAGTATGGGGTTTTTTTTTATTTCATAGGCTCCTGTATTGCAGAATGACAGATGTTCCAATGTGTAGGGACTGTACATACTGACATTACTGTCTTTCTCACAAGGTAGCAGTATAAGATGCAAAGTAAATTGCTCTCTTAAATTAGTTGTCTTGTGAAGAGGTTTCTGTATGCTAGAAAACAAAATTTCAGGGAACGTTCCATTGTATGAGTCATAAATACGTAACTACACTAGACAGGTATTTTGAAAAGTGCTTCTCATTCAACCCAGTTTGCTTATTTGAGGTGGGATTTCCCAATGCTTTTGTTGGCTTTGAAAACTAACCTTGAGTACGTCAGTGTTTAACTGGACACTCTTCTTGCCTTTGAGTTAATCGTTATCAAGCTCAATGTATAATCATTGGAAGACATTTTCGGATGCAATGCAGACTGTAAATAGAATTTACATGGTGAATATTCCAGTTGCCTTCCTTCCTGATAATAGCAAGGTGACAGTTGTTGCTTTTGACAGTGACAAGAATGATGACGGCTGTGATGGCACCATTGTTGACCAAATTTGGTAACTGACCTTTGGATAGTCTAGTCGTTAAATGGACATCTTGGTTTGCATACAGGACTAAAAGAACAAGAATACTTTTAACTTAATTTTTTTTTTTAAAGCATCTGTAGGTAATATCTTTACATAATGTGTAAAGGCTGTGTGTTTGCTGAAAAACTGGAAAACTGAGGAAGGGCTAAGTATAGAAGGAAGACGAAGGCGGTATGTCTTGGGGAGCTGGACAACAGAAACAAAACTGTGCAGAACATTAAATTGTTTAGATAGGAGTTAAAGTTTATAGTAGACTTTGCCCTGGAGTTGTAATTAACTACTTTAAAAAAAAAAATGCAGCAGCTCTTGGGGGGGAGTGGAAATTGTGGTGACCCTTTAGCTAAGGGCAAGCTAATTAGGATGGGCAGAGGAGAATGTCCTCTGAAGCTGTTTTGTTTGATGGGGGAAGGATTGCCCTGTTGTGGCTGTTGCAGTATATACTGTGCTGCTGATCCTCCACCAAGAGAGGCTTCAGCTATCCCTACACTGACGCCTTTCAAAGTGCTTTGGGTTTTGGTGTGCATATACCATTGCCAGCCTGGCAGTGATTGGGGGCATTGATTTTGACCATAGAGACAGATGTGCTTTACTCAGTCTTCTGTTTCCTTGGGAGGAAATCAGGCTGGCTATAGAAAATTGAATAAACCGGTCACTTCTCTTTCCTATTTTTTTTCTCCCAGAGGGTGAAAAAGGGGATGTATTCTTGTTCCTGAAAAGTCAGGAGTGTTTCTCTCATCTGATGGGATAAATGATGGTAGGGAAGTTTGTTAGACTTTCAAGCTAAGGTACACTATTTGTTTTTGTTATAACCAAATAAGTGAAAAATCAAATTCATCAAACTTTAAGCTTTCATTGCTGAATCTGAGAAAGTATGATACCAGACTGACAGAGGTCATAGAATATAGATGCCGAGCCCTCCTTGAAAACTTGATTAGTGTCTGGATTCAGTTTCTTTTTTCAGTATGCGTAATTTTCCTATCTAATTAAGAGGAGACTGTAGTCTAATGGAGTGTTGGATAGATCTGGGTGCTCTGCTGCTGTGCAACTGGCATGGTATATGACCTTGGACTACTGTTCTGCCTTTTCTGTCTCCTGTTTAAGAGTTATGGGTACCCACTATAAATTGATGTTAGTAGTAAAGATTTTCTCCTTTTGATGAAATGTAAAAGAAAAAACTAGAGAGGTTATAGTTTTGGTACTTTAAAAGCACTTCTCCTTTGTTTGTTTTTGGCTTTTTACCTGCTCAGAAGGTGATCATCTGTTGTCTGTTTTTCTTAGGTTTTAAGGTTTTTCTTGATGAAAGCATATTAGAGACTTTTGTAGTAGCTGTAAAGAACTGTTGAGTATGTTGGTGTAAAGACTGTATTACTGCAAAAATTGGATGTGATTAACATCACCTAAATTCTGGTGTTCCTGAAAATGTTTGAATGGAGTATGTAGCTGTGTTAGGATTGTGGACAGCAGTTGTTCATGAGAACACTTGAAAATACTACATTAAAAATGGAAATCATACATAATGCTGAGATTACAAAATATGCTAAGTCATTCTTCCGATAGAACAACTTAATGCTAGAGCTTAACTTCAGTGTGTTTATAGTGCTATCTTTTACAAGCCTTAGAAATTAATTTTTTCCATTTGTACTGTTGCAAGGCATGCAAAACTCCCAGTACCTTCGAGATCTTGAAATGGATAATTATACTTAAAATGGAGTCAGTTAAATTTGCGTTGGTTTTGGATGTTGAGTAATACTGTTGAGAGTTGCTCTTTAGTGAGTCAAGACTTCTGGCTTTCTTGGGGGCAGTGTCAGATCCCACAGAATCATACCGTGGAACTTAGTGAAGTGCCGATTCTCACTTCAATGACTGCTTTTTACTATGATTTATTGTTTGATAGCCCATAAACTGTAGCACTTGAGTAGAAAGTAGGACATTGTATAGTGTACCAACAGAAGTTAAGGTTGGAGAGCAGCTCCTGTTTGAAATAACTTTCAACTGAAGACTTTCAGGCCTGATGTATGTCCAAAAGGGAATTTTCATCAAGATGCTTAAATAAGTTGTTTCCTTCGAATGACAAGGGATGGGAAAAGGTGGCTTACTGAGGACTTAAGAAGAAATGACCCCAAAAAGGCCCCAAGTCTTGGAGTTACTAGTGGGGGGGCTGTGTGTTGGAATTGGGCATGAATATATAGCATTGACTTAATTTGGTTCTTTTAAGTGTGTCACTGAAAACTTAACTCTGGGTTAAACTCTAATTTGAATTTGTGTTTTTTCTGGTGATCAAATGGAGTATGTACTTTGTGCTAGTGGCAGCAGATTTGCAACTTGTGCTTTCAGGAAAGGCATAGGTGCTGTTGGGGCAGTGAAGGTAGCAGTGTTCTTCACCAGCTGTATGTCACAAATTTAAAAAAAAATATTGAAGATGCAGGTATGAGAGAGAGGATCTTGAAGTATATAGATTATTGGTTTGTGTTGTGGAAGCTTTACTGGTGATTCTGTTGTGATCCTAAATCATACTAGATTATTACTCTTGTGACTGCACGGAAACAGCTGTCTTTAACATTGATATCTGCATTAGATTTTTGTGCAGAAACATCTCCTTTTACATACAGTGCCTTTTGTGTCCTCTACTCTCACACCCCCTGTCAGGTATGTGTCAGTAAAATAAATCAGACTGACAGCTGAATCTGTGTCACCCTAGCTGATTGTAGGGGTCATATGCTGCCTGTATGTTGGCTGTAGATACTATGTCCTATGTTCCAAGTCAGAACTGCTGTTACAGATGTGCCTAGTTAGTAACAGCTTAAATTCTTACACTGTTTTTTCTTCAGTATTTTTATTGGTCTTAAGTATGGGTTTTGAAAAGAAACAATACAGATTATTTCTGATGGGGAGTAAATGGATCCTAGGTATAGCCCTAGACCTTGTCGTGGTGTTCTGTTGAACCTGTGAAGCCTATGCAGAAATAAACCTGTAGAGTGTCTCAGCAGTTCAAGGGCCTTCATAACCTGACTTTCTAGGTGCAAGTAAGAGGGTGTTTAATCTTACATGAACTATGGCTTTTAATTCTTGCTACATGTGTAGCATGTACTCAGATCTACAGGATTTACATAAAAGAACTTGGAAAAATTGTAAGATGTGCATCTGATGTAGAATAATTTTTTGGTAGAGTATATATCCTTTAAACAGTGATGTATGCTTAACCATGCAATCCTATCTTTGCATTACACTTACAGTGAATTTTCTTCTACGAGATGCAGCATAGACTATAAACTCCACCAAAAACTTAAGTGTTAATACAGCAACCTAAGAGCGTTTCTCCCCCTCCCCCCCACTCTTTGATTCCTAAGCTGATTTAGAAGTGAATGTTTTGGGGATATTTTCTAATAGTGGATATTGATGTTTAGATTAATACAATATATGGTGATTTAGTCCAGAGATGATTATCGCCTGTGAGTTAGCATGAGTATAACCTAATCTGTGTTGAAAGGTGAGCAGAGCTACTGTTGGAGGAAGTAAGATGTGCCAGTAAAAATGTTGCAGGCTTTGCCCTGAAATCACCCCAAAAGCTACCTGTTAAGGTCAGTAGCAGTGAGTGTGGCACAAGATAAGGATTGCTGTAGAACATCACACTGACATGCTTTTAGCTAAACTCAGATTACTCAATAGCACCTGAGATACCAGGTGATGGGTAGGGGTGGAAAAACTGTGAGAAGTAATTGTGATTCCATTTTACTTTGTATAAATTGAACTGTGGGTGCTATGTATCTTTTTTTTTTCCTTATTGCTACACTAAACACAGGAATGTGTTTATTTTCAGAAACAGAGTAGTGTTTCTGATGGGTGCTTACAATCCGCTAACCGAGCAAAATTCTTAATTTTGTAATATATGTGGTGGTCAAGATCAGTTGGGGTGGGTTGTTCGGTGGTGGCTTTTTTCTTCTCTTCTCTCCTTAGGTAGCAAATCAAAAGCTCTACTGAATAATGGAATTAAAATTGGGAGATTTTTCCTTAGTATTTCCCAGTGTTCAGTATAAATGACATGGAACATGTATCAGGACTACTAAAAGAGTTTGCATCTGCTTAACTTTAAGCAAATTTGTATTGAAAAGAGAAATCACTAAGAGAGGGTTTTCTGAGCAGTAGTTAGTACTTTGTCCAAAATATACTAAATCTTAATTCACAGTATCCTGTGAGAAGAACGCTCTCTTAAAATCAGTCCATAGTTTTACGTGACCTGCTTTAATTAGTCCAGGGCTTCTTTTTGTTAGGATGAAATCCTACTCTCCCAGCTTGCTTCTAAGTTTGCATTGTCAAAATGAAAAACAAACAAAAAACCTTGTTAGGTTGCTGACAACAAACTGTTTGCTTTTCCTCTGTTAGTGGTAAGTGGGTACAGCCTGCTGGGCAACAGAATTCTATCTTGAAACTCCCATTCTTTAATCCTGTTTTTGTTATTTAATGATAGTCATCTGAGACAACTTGAGTCCATAACTTGTCTGTCAACACAGAGATTCTTAACTTGTAGAAATGCAGAAAGCTGTAAGGACACTTCTGTTCTTCTAGTTGCTTTTATCAGTAGTCAACTCATTGCTGTCTGAATTCTGCATTGTGCCTCTGCCCCCTTTTTACAAATAACCATGAAAACTAAGTGCTATTTGTCTGTCACTGTATTTTTTGGCTTTGTGTCCTGCAGGTCCATCCCATTAGGCTTTGATTAAAATAGACTTCTGCAAGCCATAGCTCTAGCAGCCCTAAAGCAAATATGCTGAATGAAAGTTGTCCTTTAAGCTTTCTACCTTGGCTGTTGTTATGGGACTTTTGTGTCTTGCTGTTAATTTCCCTTATATTTTCAGACTTGCATTTCTCTTGAGCAGTTATCTTACTCTCTTTTCCTACTCTTTTAAGCTTCTTAAATACATGGTAACTTTACTATTGACCATACTGCCTGAACAGTACATTGGAGATCAATGACCTGGAAATTAAGCTGTTCTACATGGGAGTCTTAATGTGATTAGGGCTAAAATATGGTGGGGCCCTTTTGAGTAGCAGTCAAATAAAAGATTTCCTATTGAAAATCTCTCCAGGGTCTTAAGTGTGTTAATGGAAACTTTTTGACAGGGACTCAATGCCTTGGACAAGAATTGTCTAGTCTCTACCAGGCTTCAGGATATGATCCTTTGTTACTAAAAAAGCTTAGTTAAATACTTGTATTCCTTGTTCTGTTTTCTCTTTGGTTTCTACTGTGTTTTTTGTTTTTACTTGAGGCTACTATCAAGTAATAAATCTGATCTGTTACAGCAATATGTGTTGTGTATCAGAAGACTCCTAAATGGAGTGCTAATACAGCTGTAGTCTGCTATAACAAACCCAAGAACTCAGAATGTATTCTGTTATTTATCATTCACTGTTGGTAATCTAATGCAGTTAGAAGATGTAAAACATCCGATCTGTACGGTCAGGATCTCTAATCTGACTTCATCTGCTCTTTTTGAAATAATGGCTTATTGAAAGAAAAGATCCCTTGAAAATTTAGTTCTGGTTCTTCTTGCCGTACTTGGATCTTACTGTCCTTGTAGCAGCTTCCCTCACCTAGTAAACTTGCAGGCTTTGTCAGTGTTATTTTATGACACGCGTGGTCTTCAATATGAAGAGTATGGTTTAACGTTGTGTAAAGCAGATGCTTTATTCCAGTTAACCTTGTAGGTGCATGCTCTGTTAAGAACATCACAAAGTGATTGAATTTACTTGCTTTGTTGGAGGCAAAATGGGCTCTATGGAATTCCAATTTAAAAAGGGAGGGCAGAAACAGGTACTGAGCAGCTTTTCTGATGGCAGCGTGTGACCTTGTGTATGCTAAGAAAACTGGATATGAACCATCAGCCATTTCTGTCGCTGTACTGGAGGCAACAGTGCTGCTGCAGAGTAAAAGCTGTCCATGGGGGCAATGTGTGGAGTGAGGACTACAATGCACTGTGTGACTGCTCTAGCAGGTCAAATGGCAGAAGTTGTTACTGGGGATTGGAGATTAGTGGTGTGGGAGGAGGGGAGTGTTAAAGGAGAAGCCGCTACCTGAGCATTCACACACCATTCAAGGAGTCGCACACACACCACCCGAGCCCTAATCTGCCAGGACCAGGGTCCCTTTGCAGCGGCTGACTCAGTGGGCTGACGGGTGCCCCTTTCCACTCCTCACACACACACACACGCACACACACACTCGCTCTTGGGCGCGTTCCCTCCTTCTGCAGCTCGACCCTAGGTTTCCCACAGCAGAGTGTCAGGCGCTGGGTTTCATAAAAATAAATAATTTAATTGAAAGGTACAGCAGCAGGGTGAGCCCGGGCTGGGTGCCTCCAGAGAGGGATGTTGAACCAAAAAATCCCTGGGCAATTATACCCCTCTGATCTATACACCCGTCCCTCATGTGCTCTTCACACGTCTTTTATTTCAATGGTGATTTTTGATCTGGGGTCTTCTAGCACCTTATTGGATTCTTTTTCTGTGTCCAGGCAGGCAGGCCACTGACTGCTCTTATCTTGTTGATTTGCAGTCTCTGCTGAGGGTTGTAGCCTCCTTATCTTCTGGTTTGTGCTTCTCGTGTGGCTGCACTCGCTGGCAGAACATGGGAAACTGAACTGTCCCAGACTTTGGGAAAAACACTGCCAAAACATCAGTGTGTTATGACCATTTTCCTCATACTAAAAGCCTGAACACAGCACTGTACCCGCTGCTAGGAAAATTATGAAGAAAACTGACTCTATTGTGGCCTAAAGGCTTCAGCAAATCTAGCCACTCATGCTAAGTAAAGCTAAGCAAGCAGCATAAATCACGCCATATTATAACCCTAAGTAATTTATTCTAATTGAAATGTACTTGTTTAAGCTAAACAACTAGTATCTCTCAACAGTAAGAAATACTGAGATGTAGAGAGTGTAAGAAATCCTAACTAAATCTCTTCTGCAGAGGGATTACACAGACCCTCAAAATGTGTTGCCAGTTGGAGTGTTTCAGTGTTATTAATCATAACCTGGATCTTAAGTTTATCCTTTTATAATAAAAAATCGTTGTTGCATTGGATTTGCTTGACAGTCTGTTTTCTGCTTGAGGCTTTCATGCTGCTGCTCCTTCCTTTTAACATCCTGGAGCGTTTCACAATTGAGCAATAGCTCTGAGCAGCACGTTGGTGAAATTATGGCACTTGCTTTAGTAACGGTTTGCTCGCTGCAGTCTTCTAGTGATTCAGAGTGCTGTTGCCTGACTACCAGCCCTAATTATCTCAACACGTTGTTCCTATTTACTGTCACTTTCCAGGCTTCCTGTTGCTCAACATGTTGACGATAAAGCTATTCCTCTCTGGTCATGTTAGCTTGACTTTTCTTTAGTAACTACAGAACTCTGCCGAGGCCCTGACATATACCCGTTCAAGTCAAGTGGATGGCAGAAGCCTAAAACTAGAGTGTAATTCTAAAGCAAATGAATTAAAGTAAAATCCGTGGAGCCTTTTATGCAAGGCCTCAAGTTGATTTACTTTTTAAAAAACAGTTTTGAGTTTTATCAGCTACTCAGCTCAGAATTCAGCTTCAGATGTAACTATACAATTCACTTAGATGCTTCAGTAAGATACTACTTGTATTTAAATAGGTAGATGTGTATTTTTTGTATCTGCTCGCTGAAGGCTTCTAAAGCTGTCTTCATTTGTGTGTCTAAATTATTGGTAAAGAACAATTAACTTGGTTGAAATTCAGATTCTGGCAAAGCTTTAGTGTTCTAAGTAGTCAAACTATTCTGTCTGCATCCTGTTTTAGACAGTAGTGAAACATTTTTTTGAAACTTTGCACTGCCCGTAGCTGTTCTCACAACTTCTGCTTTCATTTGTGAAGCAAAAGTAGCAATATGCTTCCCAAATAAATAGCTTGCCCCTTTAAAAGAAGAGCAGCCTTGGAAATGAACTTTGTACTACTTCAGTAAAGATTTTCTCCTTTTCCATTGCCTATTGCCAACTCATTCATGAACTACAAAATTACACCTTGGAAGACTGAGGGGTTTCAAAAATTGCTCAAGTCTAAGCAGTTGAACCTCAAGCTGAAGCTTACTGCATCTTAAGCTTGCAAGGTGTCTGTGTAATTCAGTAATTTAAATCATTGTGTTTCTTTTACAGGTCCTGGCCTGGTTTGAAGAAGGTGAAGAAACAATCACAGCATTTGTAGAGCCTTTTGTAATCTTGCTTATATTAGTAGCCAATGCAATTGTGGGAGTGTGGCAGGTATGCGATATTTTTACAACATCAAATCACAAATGTTTTGGGTTTGGTTTTTTTGTTTGAGGAAGGACCTGTACAGTGTAGTGTAAGGTGCTTCATACAACGCAAGTAGTATGTATTGCTAACTTTAGATTCCTGAGAGTCTACATACCATAAAACTTCTGGACAGAAAGTGTTGACTTAAAGGTAAAATGAAAGCTTCGGAAGTATTGCCAAAAAGGCAAAGTGCCCATTGGTGTGGCCACATGCTGGTGAACATGAGATAGGCAGTCCAGAATGAGTGCCTGAATTCAGGAAATAAATCAAATATCGGAAAGCTAAAAAGAAATCAAGGATTGGCTTGCAAAAAAAAAAAAAGGTTTTGTCCCAACTAAGGAACAAAGGAGGGAATGTGTAACTTAGTTTCTTGTTTCCTGTTGAGACAAGTGCTATGTTTTAGTCCATCTATTAATACATTTAATACAGTATTAGTTCTTCCTATTCAATTACTACAGTACCTATTAAGTCCACATCTAAAGACTGCATGTCTGTCAAAAGGCAGAAATTTCTTCTGAAAACATCTGAATACTATGAAATTTTTCTTACATTATCAGCGGTCAGATGAATTAGATGGCTTTTTTATTTCTCACATCAGCAGTAAATTCAGTAACGTATTCTAACACTTCTTGAGATGCCAAAAGAAAATTGTTCATATAACTTTAGTTTACTAATTTGATCAATTCAGACAGGGCATGTTTTATTAGAACTGCTTTTCTGCAGATAAAAAGTATTCTAGGATTTTTAGGGTAATACAAGTTCTTTGTAAGGTGGTTTGTTTTTAAATGGGGTGATATGAATGTGACAGGTTTCATGCTTTAAAAAAAAAACCCAACCCTGCAAAACTGTCCAAAATGACAACAGAAATTGAGAGGAGGAGCCCTATTAACAGGTTAAAACATGTTGAAGAGTCTACACACTGGAAGGCACCGGAAGTGTCATTCAGTGGCATTGCTGCATATTCCTGCACTCTGCTTTGTGCTAGCCCAAGTAAGCTGGGTGAAGCCTAACGCTTGAAAAATTAAGTTTTTAGCAGTACCCAGCTTGCTGCACAACTGCTAAAGCTCGTATGGAAAGAAGAGGTAAAGTTGATTAAGGGATGACAGCATTACCCCTTAAGTATCATTTTGTATTCAAATCTTCATAAAGCAATTGTGCAAGAATTAATCTTTAACTTTGAGTTACAATTACTACATGCAAAATTCTAAGTATGAAATGTAAAGCTATCTGTATAGTTTGGGGATTTCTTGTGTAGTTGCATATCCTGTTTTAGGAAATAACCAATTGTTTTTCGAACGTGATAGTGTGCAAAGAATACCTGTATATGTATCTACATGGAGTGAACTTAAATGTGAAACAGAACTGCTGTACAGATCAAATGACTCATTCCCTTGTTTTAATGGGCATGGAAAATAAATCACAGTACATAGTCTCCACCTATAAATGTATCTGTTTCTACAGGCACTTAACGTAAGCAACTGAGTCATTGCCTTAGCTCTGCCCTCCTCAACCTTTCCTCTCACGTGCCGTTTTCCCAAAGTGCCGTCTGCTAGTACTTCAGTGACTGGCAAGATAGTCTAACTACTGTAACTTAAGCAAACTGGGAACAGAAACTTAGACGATTTCTCCTTTTTGAAGGAAAAATTCCATTTAACTAACCTTCCATTTGTTGGGACTTTGTTTTGCACCTTTAAGGTTTTGCCTAATGTTAACTTCTAGTTAATCCACAAAAAGCTGTATCAGCATTGTTGTGCTGAGGAACAGAATTAATGTACCTGGTGGAGTATGAGGCTAGTATTAATTACAGCTTTATGGGTCTGTCCTGGTATCTCTGCACTGCTTGGGACTGAGCTGTGCCATGTAAAATTTAGTCCTTGAAGGTAGTTTTGGTAATGCTGTTTTTTGGCCACATTGTTCTGTGGAAGTACCTAGTACCTCAGCCTTCGAATTTCTCAAGATCAGGGTTCTGCTTTGATACACGCAGGAGGAAGTTTTTATTATCTGGAAAGACTGGTATATATTTGAAGGGCAGACATTCTAAAAACTGTGTGCACCCCTGCCATTATCTATTAATCATCAGGCCTATATGATGTTTGTACTTGTCAATAGAATGGAAAATGGAAAGTAAGTTACTGCTCCAAGAGCTAGAGAAGGAGGACTGACAAGCTGTTGGTTTCTTATGTTGTACTTTATCCAGGTGGCATCACAATGTTGGTATCAATCTCTGGTAGTTCTTAGCTGAGAGAACTGCACTTGAGATAGGAAAGCTATTCTGCTAGCCTTAGTGGAAATAAAAAGGTTGTCATGTGTGGGGATTCATCTAAGTTCAGGAACAGTTAGAGATTCTGGGGAAGTTTCTAGTCTGTATGCTTTAATCTCACTTTAGTGTGTCTTGATTTGCTGAAACAAAGTTGATAATAGGCTGTTTGAGCTTTGTCTTTACTTGACCTTTGATTTCTACCAGTAAGTGAAATTCAGTAGTGCTAGTGCTTTCCAGTCTGAGTCTAAGCTGCTCCAGCTGGCAAGGTACAGCTGAGACAGGTCTACATTCATGAGTCTTGATTCTGCTTAGTGCTTTTTTATGTCAAAACGCATCCATACATTGCAGAGAACTTTGTGGCCTCCCTGTAACAAGATGCAGTGGATATTCTTGATGGGAAATGCTGTGGAGTTCGAATAAGCAACTTGTAGGTTCTAAATGCCCACTAATATGTTAATTATGTTGCAACGATTTCCAGTCAGCAACCTCATGGAGGGCAGAGGTCACATAACTTTCTGTATGGGTAAATGTAGTTGAGCTGAGTCAGTAGTATTCATATGATAATGCATTTGAAAAATCAGATCTGACATACATATTTTTCCTTGAGTGAGGGCTTTTAAAATTACACATTTTTCCTGTCTTTTAGGAAAGAAATGCTGAAAATGCTATTGAAGCTCTTAAAGAATATGAACCAGAAATGGGCAAAGTATATCGACAAGACCGAAAAAGTGTACAGAGGATTAAAGCAAGAGATATTGTTCCAGGTGATATTGTAGAAGTGGCAGGTAAGGCTCGTTTATATAGTATGTACATGTATTAGCATATTATGGTAAAATTATTGTGGGGGCCTTTTCTTAATGATTTGAGGCCCTGGGGGGAGTTTTCAAAGACGCCTAAGTATATGCTTCGCTTAAGAACAATCTTGCTTCTGTTCATCTGTAATTATCTTAAATGTGCATTTGCACTGGAGGGGATTGTTTTTCAAATTACCACTTAGTTTAATTGGTAGGTCTAAAAGCAAAGCATCTTAATTGGAGTACAGGTTTTAACACTTGTCATGACTCTAAAATTTTAATTTTGTAAAGTCTGGTTTCAGAGTGTCTTAACTTGTCTGTTTTCTATCACAGAATACTCTTTGCCTTGCTTTTTAATGTGTCAGTTTCCTTAGGTTCTGGAATGCAGAGATTTTTATTTTTTTTTAGTCGTGCTCTGTCCTTTATCGAAGGAAAGCTAATTTCATCTGAAGGTTTTTTCAGACTCGTACACTTACAGCAGTGGTGCCTTTCAGCTTCTCTTTACAAATGTCCTCCTCTGTCCTCTCAGCTCGTATGATGGGCGTGTGACCTTGTTTTCTTCTCGTTCATACTTTATTGCTTCTTTTGCCTACTGCTGTATAGGAGACTGTAACTAGATAACTGTGCAAAGCAGAGCTTGCCTATTTCTCCAGTGTAAGCATTTGAAGTACCAGTCTTAACATTGGACTTTTGCATCGAGCTTTCTAATAACTTAGATTTGCCCTAAAAGGCGTATCTGTATTTGGAAGGAGTGCAAAGATACAAGTATTGGATACTTATATGTAAGACTCCTTCATTTTGGTGATAATGCCACACCAATAACTCTTTCTCTAAACTGGTCTTGTGAGTGACTTCAATGTTTCTGATTCCTTCCCAGATAAAACTAGGTGGCTCTCCTTAAGTGTCAGGAGTAATTGCGTATTCATATTTTGTAGGTCATTATAAACTGTTAACTGAGTGATTATTCCTTTGGGAACAATTTAGGGTGTACATCCAACTTTTTCTTTCCACTAGTGTCACTTTGCTTTTAGAGGTGGTAGTGGTCTCAGGAGGAGATAAATATATACCCTTAAACTTGACTATCCTATTTTAATTAGCAGGCAGAGAGAGTATGTATGTACTCAAAATTAAGTTAGTGTTGGCTGTCTGCCCAGCTTTCATTCCTTGAGAAACTTTAACATTTGCTGAGCCCTGTCTCGAGCCTCTGTTTTGTGCATAGGATGATTCAGCTACAGCAGCCCTGGCTGGGGTAATTCGGAGTGAGTGTGAATCTCACGAAGGCTGAAGCTAGTTTCCTCTTAGCGTTTGTCAGTGAAGAACAAGTACAAATAAGAAGTGCTGATAGCTGAAATAAAGGGTGAATTATGATACCTTGTCACTTACTCTGCTGTTTTGACTCACTGTTACTGCACTGTACAGTCAAATCTGAGTTCTGCAATGAGATTTTGTTTAAGCAGCTGAGGTTTTCTGTGTCTTTTCGAGGCAAACAGAACTGTATAAATTAGATTCTGCAGTAGATGTGTAGTCCAAATCTTTATTCTGTTTTTAAATGTCAGCAATAAAATGGTAGTTTTGGAAGCAGTTTATATCATGGGAGTACACTGGGGTTGTGGTTTTTGGTACTTTAAAGCAGTCTTGGTAGAATTGCAAGTTGATGACTATGTATTTTGTACGGGTTTGGGCTGTCTCGCTAAGGAGAAATGCTGGATTTTGCTGCTCTGCCAGGTGTCTAGAGCACAGAAAACTTTATGCTTCATTCTTTGCTATTTTGGAGGAGGTGGAGAATGTATTTTCATCTTACAGAAAAAGACAAAGCTAAAGTTGTATGTGAAACACCTGGGGGCTTTTACTTATCTTGCTGTATGTTGTCAGTATCAGTGAAATCAATTACTTGTGCCTTGAGACATCTCTTTAAAAGGTTTATGTCTGAAGGAGAGAATGAATTGGAAATAAACTGCCTAGCATACCTATAACAGCAGGCTGTCTTTAACAAATGTTGTATCCTATTTTTCATAGGGTTACTATTGCATTATTTTAAAATCTGCTTGTAGAACAGTGGCTCATAGTCCAACACATGTAGAACTGATATTTTTTTTTTAAAGGACAAACTTAAAAACTAGTATGCTTAGGTAGAGAAAAGTTATCCAACTTCTGACTGTCAAAATTTTAAGATAGGTGATCTTACTTGTTGACTGACTGTAGAAGCTCATGCTGTTTAAAATACTCGCTTAAACTGGTGGGTCAAACAGTCTCAAGCTCTGGTCTTAAGCACTCACCGTACTTTTCTTATATTAGCAAATATAGTCAACCGCAGCTTCAAGTGAAGGTAACTAAGTGTAAGTCATGTGAATGTTTAATACAGAAATAAGTGCTTCAGCGTAATATGAACTCTGATACTGAAACAATAAATTCTAACTTGTAGATAGGCAATGATGAAATTTTAATGGTAATCAAACTGAGAAAAGCTAGTGAGCAAGTAGAGAAGAGCAATACACTATGTACCAGCGTTAGTGTCAAGACCTGGAGGTGAGAGAGACTATGTGCATGCCTGTGCCTCAAGTGTAAGAGTACTGCGATGGCCTTTGACATGGTGTTTGCAAAAAGATGACCATGTAGGGAAGTGACAGAGCACTTCATACTAGGATACATATCTGGGTATGGAATTCTAGGCAAAGTGCCAATGACACTTGTGTGTCCAGGCAAATATCTTTCAACCGAGTGGCATAAATAACCAGGTGATAGGTTTCTCCCCTGTGCTGATACCTAATTTTGAACAACTTTCTACAGGTCTTCTATTACAAAATACTTGTAGCTAATGCTATAACAGCTCTGTTAATTTGAAGTAGCTGTATGTCAGTCTGACACCGGGAACTCTTTCTTGTAGGAACTGGAGGATTGATATTGCAGGTCAGGGGAAATGGGGGAATATATTTGCCTCTTTATATTGCAAGAGTTCCCTGAGAATAAGTAGCACTGAACCATTTCCAAAATCATGTGGTATTTTCCGTAGTTCTGAACCCATTAAAGGTAACGTGGTTGGCTTAGTGTAATGCTAAGACAGTGCAATAATGCTTTATACTATTAATTTTTATTCTGGCTTCTGAGGCTGTTTGTAGAATTTGTCTGTGTTCATTATATAGACTATTCAGTCTGCCTCATGGCCTTCTGAAATAAAGCTTCTGGAAGGTATTTTCTTTAACTGATTTGTCAAGAGAGGAAGTGGGTGCTGGTTTATTTGACTTGAAGAAATAGGGAGAAACTGCAGGTCTGTGTTGTCACCTTGCAGTAAATATAGAGTAACCTTAATTAGATGATCCCGCAAGTGGTAGATAACCTACTGTCTTATGTTTCTCTTGGGAATCGGTGTGCATATACTGTTCTGCATTATCAATGTTCTGGAGAACACTTGATGAGCAATTGCTGGTCTTTATGCCTGGTAGCTAACAAATTCAACATAAATGCTACACTAAAATTTTGCAGGTGTACTAGCAAACACTGTAGTCCATATTTGCTCAGAGGCTGCAGACATGAATTTCTTAACTGTGTGTGTTAGGAAAGCTTTCTTCCATAACCACTTAAGGAGAGATGGTGGAAAAGATACTGTACAATTGACAGGAACTCTTCGGGATGAAGTTGGGGTTACAGGTTTGGGATGGATGCCTTAAACTTGCTTGCAGACCTCTGGTGGGCATAGTTCTCAGAACTGTAGTGTATAAGGGTTACTAAGCTACACTGTTTGTTTCTTAGAACTGATGAACTGAAAAAAATGCAGATGCTGTCCTCAAATGGCTTTTCAGTTTGCCTGTCTTAAAATGGATTATCGTGCTGCTATAAAAGCTTATTGGAGGATACACTATAAATTTGTAACTAGGGGCTGTCTTACTAGATTAAAGACGTTCTTTGTTTTAGTTAAGTTTTTGTTTACCTTGGTTAAAGTCACATTTTAAAGAGAAACTTCAAACAGCATGGCCTTAGTTCTTAGAAGTTTTGTATGAAGTCCAGTCTGATAAATTGGGATAAATTGGTTGCAAATAATTTATTTTTAAAGAAGCACATTTGTGAGCAGAAGTGAGCTTTGTTCACTTCTGTTGTATTTTACTGTCTAAAATGTTCTGGTTTAGATACAGTATCTCTGACTTTCTGTAATTTAATAAATGAATGTTTGTCAGTTGCAATCTGTAAGTGACCAAACTGGAGTTACAGTAGTTCTTTTCCCTGAAGTGCTGAATGATGGTTCTTGTCATCTGTTATTATATCTGTAAGTACTCAACAGCTTAAAAATAAACAGAGAGTTCCCAGAAGCTGTTGCTTATTAAATTAGTGTGTATTCCAAAAGACTTAGCTTTACGTTTATACCTGGCATAAAGTATGCAAGAACTACTTTCTGAGGCTTTTAATTCTAACTGCAGAGCACTTTAAGACTCTTCCTACCGCATAGATGCCCTATAATTAAGGGAAGATAAATTTTGGGGTGAAGCAGATTGGAAAGGAAGATTCTTAAGGCGAGTTATGTCAAACTCCAGTGTGGTTATGAAGAGCTACAGGTTCTCCTTGACAGTATAAGCAACAAACATTGTTGCAGATCTTACTCCAAAACATCTGTGTCCTCGTGCCTGTGTTACTTTTCTAATAACTACAGTTGATTTGCAGTCTCAGTGCTAGAGGTGCATGTTTATTTTTTTGGAAAAGTATTGAGATTGGACGGAAAAAAAAAATTGAAAAGGATGGAGTAAGATTAAGTCCAGAGTGGTAATCTACTGGAGGCTGTCCTAAAAGCATACACATACTGCTAAGAGCATCTCTTGGTATGGAAAAAAGTTGACTACAAGTTGTTTTTGTTCGGGTTTCTTTTTTTTTTTACCTAGTGCAAATTGTTTTTTTTGTTTTTTTTTTTTAAAGATCATGGATTTTGCTTTTTTTGCCCCCGTGAAGTACTGCTTTTGAATGAGGAAAAAATACAGAAGATTGATCAGTGGTTAATAAATACATGTACAAGTAGTGCATAAATCTGTGTGCTTCACTGAGCATTTTGGCTGTCAAACTCTTTAACACATCTGAGGCAGCTTTGAGATAACCAGACGCAGTGCATACTCCATTCCATACTCCACTGAAGTCTGGAGTTATGTGAGGTTCAAGTCAGGGCACAGCCTAAACTTGTGTCACTTTCAACACACACTTGAAAACTTATGAAACACATCTCCTATTTTTTCCCAGTTCTTGTAGCATTTTCCTCCAGTTGCCAAACTGTTAGGTAAAAATAGTGAAACTAATTCTGTTTTAATTGTTTGAATCGGAACATATCTCATGTTCTATACTCTGATTAGAACCGATACTGCAGTGGGGTTTTATTATAAGCACAAATAGTTCTGAACAAAATACTTGAACATCAAGATAATGTTCTGTTAATACCATATCACCCTGGCAAAGCAAGCATTTTTTTAAGGCTAAAGAAAGCTTGCACTTAAAGCTATGCTGCACTTCCAGAATTCTTACTGTTTGTTCTTGTGTTAACCAAATGCAGCCTAACTTGAAAACAGGGCTTCAGCTTTGGTGTGATGATGTCATTACTCTCTACCTCATCTGGCAAAAGTTGAAGCTTAACTTACCAGTTTGTTCTTTCTGCTATTAGATATTTTTATAGGCAGGGTACCTGTCCATTGTCACATTTTATTTAATGTTCTGATGCCCTCTTCAGAGAGAATGACACTTAGAAGTATGTTTCTACAGAACAAGAAGAAATAAAATGGGAATGTTTCAACTGTTATGTTTTGTTTAATACAGTATATCAGTTTTTCTCAGTATAACCCTCAATTCTGATTTTAAAATATTTTGCTCCCAGAAAGCTAAGCTGCTTCTGTGTTTCTGGTTTTCATTGATAATGCAATCTGTATAAGCGTGTTGTCTTTTTTTTTTAACTTCTACTTCTAACAGTTCTTAGGTTAGGGTACTCATGCTGCTACATACACTGCACAGTAAGCTCTGTGGATATTTTCTGTCTGTCCAGAATGCAGAACAACATATGATAGAGAAGGCTGTTTCATGGACGCTGTCTAATTATGCATCCTAAATACAAACAATGAATGTATTCAAATGTGTTGTTCTGTCATCTTGGCAGTAAAAGAAAATGCAGTTTTACTAGTATGGTTAAAACTGAATGGACAAGTGCGATTATAATCTTTGTCTTGCTGAAAAATAAATGTATCTTATGGGTTTGGAGTGGAAACTCAGGTTTAAAATATATTTCATAGACAATTTTCTAATTTTAAGTTTGACACTCTTGGCCTTGAATGAAAGCATAGATTTACTTAATCTTCCTGTTTTGTAAAGCTGCTGATTTTTTAGTAGCATTTTATTATACCCTGTTCAGGAAGTGTTAAATACTTAAAACGTGTTAATACGGAAGAAAAATTAAGTCGCTCATGGTGTAAGGAAATCAAACACAATAGGAAGACTAGACTGTATGCAAGGGAGGAAGAGGAGCTAAGCTGAGCTTGCGCTAAGGAAGTTTAATATAAAAAACAATTGTGCTGCAACAGCTGTACTTCTAAATAGAAGCAGTCCATTCTTCTCGGGTGTAAGTTTTAATTATTACTATCCCCCAGCAGAAACAATGCTCAGTTCTGGTTGATCACAGGGTGTAGCATCCCATAAGTGTTATTTTAAGCATACTCACTTCAATTCTTAAATCTTAAGGTGATACCCATACTTCATCTGGGAAGTTTCAGTTGCCTGAGTTTATTAGTAAATATTCACACAATATCCTCTAATTTACAAGGATAAGAAACTTATTTTTGGGCAAGAGAGGGGACTTTGAAATAACTGACCCATTAAGAGGCTAAAGATCTCAATAGGAAAAGTGGCTTAAATAACTGTACCCATAATAATATGTAATGTTGAAACAGTTAAAGAAAATAGTTGCTAAATCTTACTGGGGTTTTTTTGGCAAAAGAATTAATACGTACTCCTTTTCCCCTTTGATGGTAAAAACCCATACATAGTGTATTTTGAATCAGATGTTTTAATAGCAGTGTGGTAGGTTATATCTGCTGAATTTGATTTCTACCCTAACCTGATGGAATTAGAGCATCCTAATAAGAGAAAGACCATAGCCTCTTAAAATATGTGGAATGTGTCAACAATGAACCTTAATATATTGAGACACTTAAAAGGGGGGAAACAACACAATGGGGTTTTGTGTGTTTTATTTGGTGTTTTATTTCAGTTGGTTTGGGGATGTTCTTACTCCATTTCAGGAACTGTTTGTGTTCCTGAGTTGATCAACCATATGTTGAAATAGTGTCCCAGTTCTGAAGAACTTGCCAAAAAAAAAAAGTTACTAACTCAGACAACGGTGGCAAAATAGTTTAGAGCTGTACTGATAATTTTTATTGCAAAAGTCCAGTTCCAACCCCAACCTGCTGATAGCAGATATAGGTTGACACTAACTTTGGTTAATGATAAACATAAATAAGAAAGTGTAAGTCCGTGTTGCATACGAAGAACCATTCTGACTTCTACAGGAAAAATTACTCTCACTTAAATGGGCTTTTTGCAACCAGATCACTTTCTTTGCTAACAAGATGCATTGTTCTTGTAATACTTACATTAACATAAAAAGGAAGGAAAACTTTTCACTTTCTATAATGTACCTGCCTGTAAACGTCCTCTTAGCAAGTCTTCAGTTGTGGGAGCAATCAGAGGCAGTTTACAGAGCTGACAATGGTATTCAAAGTACACATTTAAAGTAGTAGTTTTGTTTTGAGGGCTCTTGTATATCATAGTGGCTTTTTGGAAGTAAAGTTAATATTGCTTCCTGAGCCTACTGCCACTGACAATTTTGGTTAGAAAATCTAGAATATCGTTTGAGACTTGGAAGATAAGTATGGTCCTGTTACAGTCTAAAGTTCATTGATACCCAGATGTAGCTGAAATATAACAGGGGCTAAAATCCATGCATCTCTAATAGTTTATTTTCCTTCCAGCTCCATTGTTCATAGAACATGTTAGCCATCACTTCTGGCTGTCTTCCTGGGCTGCTTAAACCACAGGCTGATCTCGCCTGTATCATGCTAACAGTGCGTTTTGGCTGTAGAGGTCTCCCAGTGAGCGTCTCAAACTATATTCTGACAGAATTCTGAAGTTAAATGTTTATTGCTGTTGTGGAAACTGGTAAAGTAAAAGGGGTATCAGTGCTCAAATGAAATACCTAGATAATGAATTGATCATTTCAGTCTAGGACTTGGTCACCACAAAGTATTAAATTGGGACTCTCATTACTTAATATATTCTATATTTGAAGTTGTTTTGGAAACTTGGATCATCTCTTTCAAAGTAACTTTGCAAATTGAATAGTGCAGCCTGTATGCTTGATTGTCTTCTAAAGACTTTTGTTCATGAGGAAGCCCCTTCGTGGGGAACTGCAGTCATTTCTGCAAATGCAGCTGTTTTGCTTGATGTGATCTGTTGATAAGTAGGGTTGTACTGCGCTTATAATCAAAGGTAGATGTAAATGACTACATATAGAGTGGAAACTGACCTATAACATTGCCACAACACTGGGAGGAGTGAGATAAGATGTGAGGAGCTTTGAACTTGAGAAGAAAGGCTAGGTATAATCAGTGGGAGTCTTGGCAAGATAACATTGTTAGTTACTTACAGGTAGCTGAAGAACAGAGTATTCTCAGATATTAAATTCTCTGTTTCTGCTGAAGGCATATGTCTTGCTTAAAACAGTTGACATAAAATTCGTATCGCAACTAAATGCCATGCCAGTTTCTGTCAAGGAGTGGAAACTGTAAATTGCCTGGTTTGGTACACACTCACACACAGTTAAATAAAAAGGGTTGTTTGGTTTTTTTACCCCTTTACAGGGGCCAAGTTGTTTTTAAATAGATTCTTTTATTGTGTCCTGAAGTTCAGTATTAAAATTCCAAAATAGTATT
This sequence comes from Pluvialis apricaria, assembly GCA_017639485.1. NCBI lineage: Eukaryota > Metazoa > Chordata > Aves > Charadriiformes > Charadriidae > Pluvialis > Pluvialis apricaria. Next base: position 3,736,638 of record CM030022.1, read on the forward strand.
CTGTGCATGCATAAAAGGATTCTATGAATAAAGCTGTAATGATGTGAACCAAATCCTGTTTTTGCTCTTCCAAGAAGCAGTCAATTTCATAGTTAGAAGGGTTGTTTTAATCAGTAGTTAATCTATTTGGCTAAACGATGCTTTAAGAACATGTATCTGGGCAGGTTTGAAAGTAGCTTATTTGATTTCTTCAGTGCAGTTGTAGAAGTCAAGTGACTATTTAGGATTAAAGACTGGTTAAAATAATGGATTAAAACGACTTCTGCAACTGACTTGTTTTTAGATGTAAAACTATGGGATTATATCCATTTAGACTGTAGCAGCTTTGTACTGGGCAATGCAAATACACGTTCCCCTTCTAATTTCTTGTATTTCAAGCCTTAGGTAATGCTTCTATTGCTTCTGTGGACTGAAATGTAATTGAATTTAAAAAGCCCCCCCCCAAAAAAAACCCAAGAAAACTCCCCAGTTTGCTGTGTTAAAGCATATGGAAAAAAGCCTTCTGCTTGTAGATGAGATCTGCACTAGACTGCTCACTAAAAATTTCCTGTGGGTTCCTATCTATCAGAGGATGATTTCCTATATATATTCAGTTTCGGTTGTGCTCATGAAAGTATATTGAAGACTATAAATGACTTAGTGTCATAGCTGTTATTTTGCAAAGAGCTGCTTAAAATAGTTCTGTAATTGACCCTGATGTACAGCTTTCCTGCCTTTTGGAAATGCCTTGAATATTTTACTACAGCCTTCTCAAACGGAGAGGGTGAGTGAATAATGTGTCTTATCTTAAATTGTTGAGATAAACTTAAAAAGCTGCAGTATCATAATGAATTTAACACTTCAATTCTGGTGTTTCAGGCAATTGATAATGACAATAATAGTTTTCATGGAAATACCAATGATCGAATATCAATAGTCTCCTAGGTCAGGAGTCACTCCTAGTACTTTAAATCTTGTGAATATTGTGTTTGAACAACTTAGAGCTGTTCAGAAGTAGTAGGTTGGAAAATTACTTGTAAACTTTGCCATATGTTCTGTCCGGTTACTTGAATATTTTAAGATACTTTTCTTTTAACAGCTTCTTTTTTGTGTTAGGGAGTGATTAAGTCTTTAACAGTGTTGTCCAATGTGGTGGTGTATTTGAGTTGGCTGTAGTTTTCCAGCTGCTTTAAGTACTTTGAAAATGTTTATGCGGATTGACAGTCGTTAAACCACATTGCGCTGAGGCATTTTAGCCTGTTGTTCGGTGATATCTGAAAACCAGCTGCTACTACATGTCTGCATATAAACCTCCTCACGACATCAGGAGAGCATATTGAATAGTTTTGCCATTTTTGGCCTAGGTCACCATTTGTCTAAGGCTATTTTCTCTTGCTGCTCAAGGGCATTGTGGCTTAAATTAGTTTTCACGTGCTATAATGATACAAAAAGGGAATTTGTGGCTACTTATTGGATCCCTTCATATATGTATGCTTACAAAAACACACATCTAAGTCTACAAGCAAAACTACACAATCTTTTGCTGATTTTTAACCAGGACAGGGTTTCTTTGACCTTAAAGTCACATGGTGCAAGTTTACTTAACATTTGAAGCAGCACTTAATTCTTCTCTTTAGCATTTTGTTCCATAGTTTTGCTGCGTGAGTGGTTGGTTGTATGTTCTAAGGCTGTAACACCACTGCAGAGTTTGGCATGGTATTTGTTAATGTGCATTATTGCTGTTAGTTGCATAAGCAGTTCCTGCAGGAATTGCAGCTTGTTTTAATTTTACTGCAGGGACACAGAGTCCATCTACTGAGAAGATCAGCTCTCTTTAGCTAGATTCTCCCTTCTTTGTTTCCTTGCATTATTTTATTATAAAAAGGAAGTTGAGACTTGAATGCTTGCTGTGCTAAGTTACATTAGGAACGTTTGATTATATGCATTCATTAGCAATATTGACCTGCAGAATGTAGACACCCCCCTATATGAGTCAGAAACATGACACTCATTAATATGCTTTAGCAAGTTAATTTACATGCAGCCGTTTATTGGCAGTAGTCACAAAAATGGGGGAGCTTTAGTTCTTTTCTTCAAAACTGGGAAAAGCTAGAGAAAGTAGGAAGATAGAAGAATTAATTCTGGGATGATAAAGATTCTGGAGCTAAACTGGCCACGCAGCTCTGGCACCTGACTTCGTGACTCCCTGCCAGCTTTAGGAGGGTGCTTTTAACTTGTGTTCTCTGCTGCTTTGGTGTCTTGATCACTTCCTAGTGGAGGTCTTGGTTTGTGGGTTGGTTTGGGGTTTTTTTCCTCCTCTGTTGTCTTCTGCAAAGGAGAAATATATATGACAAGATAAACATAGCATAAAGTCCTGTGAAAACTTTTAACTGGGATACGGATTATGGTATATTTAATACAGTAGCATTACTGAAAAATAAAGTTAGTGTATGATCTGAAATTAACTTCCAACTCTGAGACATCTGGCAGCATTCAGAGTTTAACATTAGAAGAGCAGATTTGCAGAAGCATGTTATTCTCACAATTGGTGCCAAAGAAAAGGAAAGTACAACTTCTGTTAGTTTCTAAAATAAATGTGGATAACATTCTTATCGTTGGAGAGCAGAAGTCTGACTTTGGGCATAGAGAAAACAACTAGAAGGCTTTCCAGGACAGTTATTCTGAAAAGGAAACTTGATTCACCTTAGCTACGGGCTTTGGTTGCTTGTAAATACGTATTCTGAAATTGATAATCTTTCTCTTGAGATGTTTTCCCTTTGCTGTCAAGTGGTAGTCATATGATTAGAAAAACAATCCAGTGATTTACAATTTCTTTCTTTGAGGTTAGGTAGGGGCGGAGATCTTGAAGGCAAATCTAAATTGCCAAGTATATTGGATACTCAGAAAACTGGAGTATTGCAAACCACAAAAGCAGTAATAAGCTGTTAGTAATCTTAGTCATCTGAACAGTTGCTGGAAAATCATTTTCCTGGCTGATAGAGGTAATAGTACGCTTGGTACTCTCAAATCTCTCAAATAACAAAATTCTAATTTTGTCTTGTTCGTTTCTTTGTAGTTGGAGACAAGGTTCCTGCTGATATAAGAATTACTTCTATCAAATCTACAACTCTAAGGGTAGACCAGTCAATTCTCACAGGTATAATTTCTGTGAATTTTGGGTAATTGTGTGCATAATTGAAACTGCCTTTTCACAGTTTGGTTAGAATAATCCATTAGAAACAAGCCTGTAGCTATTCAAGTACTATGTTGCATTCAAGTGCAGTGAATTTCTGATCTAGTAACTTAACTGTTAGAGTGGCTGAATGCGTTGCTTCATCATTGGCTTTACATGTTCACTTCAGCAGGACGGGCATTTTTACTGAGACTTGTCATGCTTTTTTGGCATACATAACCCCCCCCGCCCCCCAGAGATGCACACTAGTAAATTGTGGGGAAGCTGAAATAAAGTTAAGAACTTTTATTCTAGTTTGTGGTCTTCTGGGGTTGAACATCTTGTCACTAGTCAAATATGAAAAGTATGGAAATCTTACTAAATGTCTTCCACAACAGTTACCCATTTTCTCTCACAAGAGACAATAACTGTTGAAATACAGGCAGCTTTTCAACTGCTGTTACTAAAGACTCAGTACACTAAAGCCTTATTTGCTGAAATTCTGTGCATGCACATTCATGTGTTTTCTGATACCAGCTCTCCAGTGCAGGAGCTATATTTAGAGTACTTTTCAGATTTGTTGAAAACAAAACAAAGTAGCAGTACTTCTGAATATAGGAAAGAAGCTAGGGAATCAACCAAGCATGCTATAACAGTTTCCTCCCAGCTGGAACATGAAGATCTGTCTGCCTGTTTTGGTACCATAAATTAATGTTAACTAGCCTGGAATTTTAAAACATTAAAGTATTCATAAGAAACCTATTTTTGATCCTTGAATCTGTCTTAAAACAGGCCCCAAAGTTTCTCGGGCTAGATTGTGAATTGCACAGAACTGATCAGGCTTATGTATGTTTAGCATAAGAAAACATAGGCACTCCATGTTTGTCAAGCTATCAGAACTGAAATAAGTAGAAGAAATCCACCAGAAGTCTAAAGGGAATAATTTCTTGCTTTTGTTTAAATAACAGAATTGTTCTTTTAAATAAAACCTTTTCTGTTTTCAGCCTATTTTAAGTTGATGCTGGAGTCTCCTAACTAAAAAAGTAGGACTGAAGTCTAAGGTGCTACTTAATAAAGCTTTTAAAAGTAGGAAGTTTTGGCTCTGAGCTTACCAAAAGTGGTGTGCTTTTAGCTTCAGTCACTGAGTTACCACCTTCTGAAATCTGATGTAGTAATTAGCATCTGTTTCTATGGAAAAGAAACCTTTCTATACCTGTGTGACATGTTTATACAAATTGATATATTTAAGCTTTTTATGGAAGAGTTCTCTGAAGACTTCCATCTAAAAGAGTTATCTAGCAGATGGCTGTGTGACACTTAAATAAAAAATGAAGTTCTGCCAGTATAACTGTGATGTATACATCAGAAGTATAACCGTGGTAACATCTAGTTATTTAAATGAGAACATACCTCTTCCAGTGCACAGAGAACAGGAATGATTGCTACTGCATGAGAAGTACACAAAATCTAATTCATGTGGTAGATCTTGCTATGTTAAATGGAGGAGTGGGGTACCAGCTGCTCAGTTTTCTTGTTCCGTAAGAGACGTGGTATATGATTCATTAATTCTAACTATATGAAATGTTCACTTAAATCCTTCCCTTTTAATTTCATTTTAACCCTTTCCTTTTTAATTTTCATTAAAAGCCAGCCATTCAGTTTTTTTGGTCAGCTGAAATATTTCCTGTTTCGCTTAAGCAATTAAATAAAATCATTTGAGAAAAGAAATTTGACATCCTAAAAAATTTTAGGTCTGAGGATTATAACTTTTTGATTCCCTACAGGACTCGAGATGATACATGTATAATCTCTTCTTAAAGACTATTATCTTTATTTTAGGTGAATCTGTGTCTGTTATCAAGCACACTGACCCTGTGCCTGATCCTCGTGCTGTAAACCAAGACAAGAAGAACATGCTTTTTTCTGTAAGTTATTTGTTTTTGGGGAAAAAAAACCAAACAAAAGACCCACCACCAAAACCTGTTTACAGATTGACTACAACTGTTCTCTTCCCTTTTCTTTATTTACATTAGGGTACTAATATTGCTGCTGGTAAAGCTATGGGAGTGGTTATTGCAACAGGAGTAAACACTGAATTGGCAAAATTCGTGATGAGATGGTGGCTACTGAACAAGAGAGAACCCCTCTGCAACAGAAACTGGATGAGTTTGGAGAGCAGCTGTCTAAAGTCATCTCTCTTATCTGCATCGCTGTTTGGATAATAAACATTGGTCACTTCAATGATCCGGTTCACGGTGGCTCCTGGATTCGAGGTGCTATCTATTACTTTAAAATTGCTGTTGCTCTTGCTGTTGCTGCTATTCCTGAGGGTCTGCCTGCTGTCATTACCACCTGCTTGGCTCTTGGAACCCGGAGAATGGCTAAGAAGAATGCTATTGTTAGAAGTCTTCCCTCTGTGGAAACTTTGGGTTGCACCTCAGTTATTTGTTCGGACAAGACTGGTACTCTGACCACAAATCAGATGTCAGTCTGCAGGGTATGTTGAACTAGCTTCTTCTATTTTTCTTTTTCTCCTAAGCCACTCTGTTTGAATAGTCAGCATTACTTGAATTCTTTTGATCGTGAGTCTTTTGGTTCTCATATCATCAAAATCTTGCCTTATTTTCCTAAGATAAGCTTCCACTTTTAATTCAGTTTTCCACTGTGCAGTGTTTAAGGCTTTTATCTCTTCCCTTATTTAGTCATGGCCAAAAATAGCTGTACCCGCACTTGATGGAAGAGAAAGTTGTTTGCAAGCAGCTTTCCATTGACTTGTCTGTAAGCCATTCAGTCTACTGGTGATTATTTAGTGTGACTTACCCCCTGTTTCAGAAGGGTAGGATAGTTACACTGTAGAAGCAGGGTTTCGGTAAGGCCAAGTGCTGGTTGTTACATTTTGGTCACAACAATCCCTGCCAACGCTACAGGCTGGGGGAGGAGTGGCTGGAAAGCTGCTCAGCAGAGAGGGACCTGGGGGTGTTGATTGATAGCTGGCTGAACATGAGCCAGCAGTGTGCCCAGGTGGCCAAGACGGCAAATGGCATCCTGGCCTGTGTCAGGAATAGTGCAGCCAGTAGGACCAGGGAGGTGATCTTACCCCTGTACTCGGCACTGGTGAGGCCGCATCTTGAGTACTGTGTTCAGTTTTGGGCCCCTCACCACAAGAAGGACATTGAGGCGCTGGAGTGTGTGCAAAGAAGGGCAATGAAACTGGTGAGGGGTCTGGAGCACATGTCTTATGAGGAGCAGATGAGGGAACTGGGGTTGTTCAGCCTGGAGAAAAGGAGGCTCGGGGGAGACCTTATCGCTCTCTACAACTGAGAGGAGGGCGCAGAGAGGTGGGAGTCGACCTGTTCTGTCAAGTAACAGGTGATAGAGTGAGAGGAAAAGGCTTCAAGTTGTGCCAAGGGAAGTTTAGATTGAATATTAGGAAGAATTTTTTCACTGAAAGGGTCATCAGGCATTGGAACGCGTTACCCAGGGCAGTGGTGGAGTCCCCATCCCTGGAGGTATTTCAGGGTTGTGTAGATATAGTGCTCAGGGACATGGTTTAGTGGCAGGTTTGTCAGTGTTAGGTTAACAATTGGACTAGATGATCTTACAGGTCTTTTCCAATCTAGGAGATTCTGTGTGTAAGTGTAGCTTTGTCATCTTGCTAAATTAAAGAGTGAAAATGGCGGAGAAACTTAGCAATGAGAAAAAGGTACGGATTTCACTACAGCAACTTGGATAGTGAAAGGTGTTTTCACTAGTGAGTGGTTCCACCTTTATTTGGTTATCTTCAGTAGGTCTTACTGGTCTGATGTAGATCACTGTAGTGTTTTCAATGTGCAATATTATATGACTAATCTGACAACGGAGGCGCAGTTGACTGACGCTGTCACCAGCATTGCCAGGGTCATCTTCAATGTATGGCAGATTTTTAGGTAAGCATAAGTTATGTGCCCCTCTTCCCTTCCCCCCAATATTCCTTCTAGTGTTGATTAATTTGGGACTTTTATAGCTATTCACTTAACGTGTGGCCAGCTCTCTGTGCTTCCCTTGTACTTGATATTCTGTGTAAGAATTTTATGGAGAAAACATTAAGTTCTTCTGTTTAATAATTGTAGGTGTTCAGTGTCATAGCAACTTTATGACATCAAATGTTCAGAGTCATTACATTGGGTTAGAATTCCAAATGTGTAGATGTTGAACACTACACACCAGTATTTTTTGGCAAAAGTTTGTAAGCCTTAAGCACTTTATTCTCATGAGATTGATGGCTTTTGCTTTCTAATTGGTGGTTGACTTGTTCTACTTCCTTAAGTATTGTAGTATTTATACCTAAGAGACACAAAGCAGCTGCTCATCAGTATTCCAGAGGAGGTTACTTGCAGTAGAGTTGCATAACTGCCCTAGTCTTTGCAGGGATTTTTTTCGTCATGGAGATGCCAAAAGCAGAAGGCTTCCTGGTTAACTCATCGTTTAGGTTGTGTTTATTTAAAAGCTCCAAATGCTCTACTTATATTTAGAGGGCTAAATGTTGTAGATCTTGTGCAGTACAACTTGGTTCCTAGTTAACCTCTGACAGCTACAGAATAGCCTTAATTGCAAGATTTTCCAAAACATAGCAAAATCCTAATACCTGTAAACAATATGCTTATTCTTGGTTTCACTCTAAGCAGAGAGATTGCTTAGCTTTTTAAGAAGTCTGATTTACAACAGTAATTCCATTTGTAGTTTAGTTTTCATGTTAAGTACTAACTCCTGAGTGTCCAAAGGAACTCTGTACTAAAATATTGCAGTCAGAAATGATACTGCTTTCGGAGGAGATTTGAGGGATTGTTTAATGTCTTCCTGTGGTATCTCCCTCTGAGAATGCACTTACTCTGCTTTGTGGGCTTTTAATTTATCAACTTGTCTAGCTTTCTGATTTTTAAAATCACTTACAAGGCTATAGGGTCTCCAGACACTGATGTAGATCAGTTGAACGCCTAATTATTTGGCTGTATTTTGTGAATAGCTTGCCTAAAACATAAGGCAGAGCAATGAAGGGAAACTAAGACACTGCTAAAATGTGGTATGGCAAAATGGTTTATACTAACCAATGGGTAAGAAGTTCCATTAAGATATACAGTCTATCAGTGAGAAATTATTTTCTTTACTACCACTCCAGCAAGTCATGGTAAGAGTACGATGGCTTCAGGCACTGTGTTTTTATCTCCATCTTCCCAGATTTGGTTCTGCCTGCAGCTCTCCTAGAATGGAAAGAGAAACAAAGGAAAGACTGAGATGCAGGTGTCTTATGGGGATATAACTGTATCCTCCAAATTGGTGTCTTTATTTGAAAACAACATTTCAGTCTGTGCTAGTAGGGCTGTTGAGCTGTCTGAATGTTTCTAAACTACCAGTGTACTGGATGGCAAAGTGACTTACTTTGCCTGTCCTGGAAAACCAGGACAGGAGATGCTTTCACAAGTCTGAAGCCTAGGAAGAGCTTGGGTGTAGTCAGGATTGTCAAGTCAATGCGAGTAGTCTTTGCAGGTGAAGTTAAGTGTACATAGTTTGTGTGTTTCAACTCTTTGATATACTTGTGCCACAGCATAAGTTTCAAATGAAATCTGGTAAGCAAAAGTGCTGTTTTCGGTACTTCATGCTTCAGCATGGGGAGCTGTTCAAACATATATGGGATCAAAGTCCAGAGTATTGTATCTGGTTTTGTCTAGTTTGTTTATTCAACCTGAACCTGCCTCTTATACCTGCTTGCTTAAAGCCTGTTTAAATCTTTTGCGTTAATTATTGTTCAAAGGTAGTAACACTTCTAACTCTAATTTCAGATGTTTATCCTGGACAGAGTAGAAGGAGATAGCTGTTCTCTGAATGAATTTACTGTAACGGGTTCAACATATGCTCCCATGGGAGAAGTGTAAGTGTTCTGTTGAAGTTAAATATTTGTCTGTTTATGCATTGACTATTACTTTAGGCTTGAAAAGTGATGCATGTGATATTCAATAGTGATTGTTAATAAATAAAAGCTCAACCAGTGACAATGTACACTGAAGGGCTAGGGGGGAAAGTAATTAACAGTAAAAGGAAGTTAAATTCTAGAGAAGTAAACCTTCATGAAACTTAATACAGTCTCCATTATTGCCATGTTTCTTTGATAATCAAATTAGGGGTAGGTTGAGAGGATTTATGTTACTGAAATCTTACTGGACTGAGGTTAGCTATCCCAGTGCTTCAAAATGAGGTTTACTTTTTTACTTTAATAAAACTGTAAATCTGAACAGGTGAGCCTCTTAATCTGAACTCAATGTTTCCAATACCCCTGCCTCAGAGAAGGTAGGAGACTTTTTTCTGAAGCATCTTATGAATATGTTGGAGCTGATTCTTAGTATCTTAAATTTACTGTAAATTCCTCTCCTCTGCCTTCCGTAGTTTATTGGGCTTGGTGCATCTGTCCTTGAATAGATGTGTGTGTGTCTCAGCCTTTGGTATTTGAGCTAGTGTTAAACTCACTCCCTTAGGAAATGTTTGGTTTACTTTATTGGTTTCATGTCTCTAGTGGTGGGATAGGTGGTTCATCCTGACTACTTCAGGGATTTTCACGGTTCTGCTTCTAAAAGGAGAGCATCTTCTTACTGGCTTGTTGCAGCTCCTTCTACTTGGCCATTCTTCTGTGTGTTTTTAATCTTATCACTTCAGTTTTACATAGTAGAATTCTAATTATAGTAAACATCTCGACCTTGTGGAGTTTTCATGTGCATGCTTCTGACTCCATGCGATCTTAACTGATCTCAGTAGTGATTATCTTGGTTTAATTTTCATAGCAGTTAAGACCATGGTGTTCTCAGCAGCTGGAAATCTTAATTCCCCAATTCTGTTTTATTTCAAAGCTAATTGCTGTCAAAAGCTTATGCTTTTATTTCAGGGGACGGCATTTACTTAGAAAAGGTGATATTCTAGATCTTGTAAAGCATCCAGCTATTATGCTTTAGCTGGTCTCACAAGAACTCTAGATAAACAAAATAATAAAATATAGTGTGGTGACAGATGTCGAGTATAATAAGACAGTCATCAATGTATGTTGATGTTCTATTTTTACTTGCTGAAATTGGGGAAATGTGGATAAGCATGTTAATCCCACTGCATTCACGTACATAGAGAACGTTCTGTGAAAAGGAAATTACCACAGAAAGGCTGTTATTGGAGCGTGAGGAAACAAATAGCTGAATTCTCGAACCTTTAAGGCTCATCTATTTCTGCATTTATGGAAAGTTGTTTGGGATTTTTTAATCAGTGTCTTTGTAAGGGTTTTAAGTAAGGTGACTGACTTCACCTTGGATTACAAACTGTTACTAAAAGCAAAGTTTGGGGACCTTAAGAGGCAGTCTAATCCATTGCGCTGCCCCAAAGCAGGACCTGCTCTAGATATGAGCCGTTCCCGACAGATGTTTCTTTGTACTTAACTTCAGATACTGTGGTCTTCCACAGCTATATAGGCGGCCTACTCTTTCATAACTATTAAGCGCTTTTGCAATAAATCAATATTTTTTCACTTACTCTCAAAGTATTTGATACATAAATTTCCTCTAAGATACATTCAGAATATAAAATTATATTTATTTCTTACTGAAAAACTAAAATTGTGTACGGATTGATTTCCCAGGGATGTTAGGAGATTGTCGAACAGTTTGGAATGGTTTTGTCAGGTCTGTGTGTGCTTTTACTTGCAAACTGAGAGGACAAAACTAACAGTAATTACTGAGAACTGTGGCAAAAGCTAGGAGGTTGCATTCCACCTTCAAGAGAATCCATCTTTAGCTAATCAAAAAGCCTGAAGTTTTAAGAAAAAAAACCAACCACCAAACCTTTATCCAGAATTGACCCCAGCAACTTAGACTCCATATGCACATGGTATTCTTCAGAAATTGTTGATAAGGAACATGCAGGCAAGGGGGGGAAAAACCCTGGTGTAACAAGTTATGGATATTCAGATATGCTAGTTGTCCTCAAGGTAAGAACAGGAAGTATTAGCTGTGGTAGAGGAGGTGACAGAGAGCTGCTGAGAACTTTTTAAAAAGTTCAGAGTTTAAAGCCACTGCTTATGGCTGTGCAAAATTAAACTTTAAAAACGTGATTTTTTTTAAGATGCATTTTGTTCACATGCTGTGTTATACAACACTGGAATTTGTTTGCAGTACTACAAGAGACTGAACAAAAGCTTACATAATCAGACATGTCATAGTCTGTTATGAATTTTTATGGAGTAGTGATCCATGTCTTTTTGTACCACCAGACATTCCCCCCCCCTTTAAGGGCTTTAATCAAAAAGCGTTATATATGAGTTATGTCTTGCTAATTTTGGTAAGGGGAAAAATAACAGTATTGAACACTGTTTTGGTTCTTTTATGCTTATGGTAGAAGTATGCTAATGTTCCAGAAGATGAATTCATTTACTGTCTGTTTCCAAATGTGAAAGCAGAGAAGTTGCTTCTTATTTGTGATGTCTAAATGGTGCATTACTCTGGGGAAAACATACCTTCCCTCTTTCTAAAGATGTTAGATATTCATCACTAAGTGTGTATAACTACTAGAAAAGTGTTTCTTTTCTACTGGAATTTGGTATTGTGAAATGGCTTAGCTTTTCATTGGCTTAGGAGGCTCACATATAGTACGGATTAATTTTGAAGAAATTACAGAGGCCAGGTCTGCTTTTATGCCTGCCCAGTACATGCATTTCATGCACGGCAGTAAATCTGCAGAATATGCAGTAAGACTAAGGAAGCCAAGCTCCTAGGGTATCCCAACAATATCCCTCTTCTACTTGGAGCTCTCCTACAAGTCCTGTGCTTACTCTAATGCTGCTTTCATATCCCTCTTCACTGAGCTCTTTACCTCTCTTCTATGCTGCTGTATGACTGTCACTGGAGGAAATAAGGTTTTGTAATTCAGGTAGTGATTTCATTGGTAATCATGTCATTCCTTTTGTGACTCTGTGATCTAAACTTCAGAACTCAGCCTTTATCAAACCTGCTCTTCTCAATTTCCGGTCCTGTAGTTCCAAGTCCATAACTAATAAGCATTGTACTAAATGGAAATAGAGTAAAGGGATTAAAGAAGGGAACAAGGTGAGATGCTAATACTAAATAACTAATTTAAATCTCCCCCTTTTCTTCCTTTGGAAAGGCATAAAGATGACAAACTTATTAAATGTAGCCAGTATGATGGCCTTGTGGAACTTGCAACAATCTGTGCGCTCTGTAATGATTCCTCTTTGGATTACAATGAAGTAAGTACATATCCTGGAACAGAGGAGAGTGTGAGAATGAGGATAAATGTTCTCATCTGTCTATGTAATACCTTTTAGTGGTAAATCCCCTTCTAGTCAAGGGGGAGAGTATTTAGGTCCTCTTAAGTATTAACTCTGGGAATGACTTGTTTGTTGAACACTGAGAAAACTAAAGCCAGGCAGCAAGTGTAATCTGGAAGTTGGAGATCTGTTGTTGTGTAGAATGCACTGCTACTTTCTTCCTTTCCCTCGCCTCCTTAAGGTTGCTGCATCTCATAATGACTTAATGTCTGATGATAAAGTACTGACATCCTTCTCTGCTGGTCTTGAGAGTAATGGCTTGAAATTTTCTACAAATCATACTCTTCAAAGTGGTTTCTTTTTTTTAAAAAAGTTCTGCTTGTTTCATAAGCCATAGTAAATCTTGTTAAGCTTTTTTTTCCATTGTGAAACTTGAACTTTTGTCTCTGGTAGGTTCCAGGTGAGGTTTAAAGTAAACTCCTGTGTTTTTTGTTTGCTTTGTGTTAACTAAAGGCTAAGGGAGTATATGAAAAAGTTGGTGAAGCCACAGAAACGGCGCTTACCTGTCTGGTTGAAAAGATGAATGTATTTGACACAGACTTGAAAGGACTTTCCAGAATTGAACGTGCAAATGCTTGCAACTCGGTCAGTACTCTTTTATCTGGAATTCATTGGGGGGTGAGTTTTGTAGTATGTATTATCTAAATGCATTTTTATGTGGTGTTTTTTTAATAAGGTGATAAAACAACTCATGAAGAAAGAATTCACTCTGGAATTCTCAAGAGACAGGAAGTCTATGTCTGTCTATTGTACACCGAACAAACCAAGCCGCACATCCATGAGTAAGATGTTTGTTAAGGTCAGTTCCTCACTTGAGTGTAATTATGGAATGGCTGCAAAGGTGGCACAATACTAAAAAAGCACAGCTAACTGCAGCTTGAAGATGAAGGAAGGAATTTGTATTTTGAGCAAATCTTGTAATGAAAAGGGGTTTATTAAGCTAAATTACTTTTTTTTTGCTTCTGCAGGGTGCTCCTGAAGGTGTAATTGACAGATGTACGCATGTGCGTGTTGGAAATGCTAAAATACCATTAACCTCAGGAATTAAGCAGAAAATAATGTCAGTCATTAGAGAATGGGGAACTGGTAGAGACACATTGCGTTGCTTGGCTCTGGCGACCCATGACAATCCACCCAGAAAAGAGGAGATGAATCTTGAGGACTCCTCAAATTTCATTAACTATGAGGTAAGTTTAGTAAAATATCCTTTTAAGACGCTTCTCCCTCTCCCAAGCTGGAGAACGGTGACTCCTTATGTTTGATTCTTCCTTGAGGCAGTTAGGTCTGAGAATTTTCTTTCTGGGTATTTTTGATGTCAGACACAATAGGTAGCCACGTGTGGAGGGAATGCGCTGTTTAAGAACAGACTATATGTCACTTTGAAGAAACTTAAGGGATAAAACTTGGAGTACTCTGTGGTTTATGACACCTGTCACTCCTACTTCATTCCCCTAGATTCTTTTGGGTTTAAAAGAAGAACACTTTGTGTGTGTTCGTGGGGGCTGTTATACATGCTGCTGCTTGGATAAGTGTAAGAAAAAAATAAACAGGTACCTGCAAATTGTTTCATCTCATGTACATGCGTAAGGTCCTCAATATCATAACAGCTTAAACTGTTTTCAGAGACTGACTCCGAAAAATACTCCAAAGATTGCGTTGTGGTTTCAACTTTAATGATTTTCAGTTTGAGATTGCTTGAGCACAAGACTTCTTTGGGGATTTTGTGATGAAACATACCTGATATTCTGTGCTCTGAGGGTCCAGTTCACTTCCCTTCCTCCATGCTGTCAGCTGCAAAAGCTCTGTCCGTGATTATTATCTTAGCTGCTCTGTAATTTTCCAATGAAATCTGTATCTAGGATTTAGAAGGGGGGGGAAATGACAACAGTTGTGTTAACGTTTTTGGCTTGTGCACTGTGCTCCTGGCACTGATTACGAAAAAGAAAGACTTGACTGCTTGCAGGTTGAATTTGCAAGGCTGACAACTAGAGCACATTTTAAAATGAGTGCATTTGAAGCAAGGTATGTTTGAAAAGGTAGGATCTCATTTCAGAGTGTGGTCGTACTCTAGGAATTAACTGTGTCCTCCCATATGCCCATCATGTAGATGGTACCATGTAGCGTTGTGATTCCAAAGACATTAAAAATTCTCATTTACCTCCTCTTACTTGTTAATATGCATTTAGATTCGTGACCTTTCGGTTCTTCTCTAGCTGTCTGAATTCAGTGTCAGAGCTAAAGTGCTGTGAGGACTTAATATGGTGAAACAGATAACACTTTGAAGTAACCCTTACAGGAAAAAAAAAACCCTGATATAAGAGTAAGTGTATAATGCATAACACACTCCTTTTGAGCAAAGGAGGACATAGGCCTTGGTGTCTTAATTGCTTGATGTAGAACCACAGAATATTGTGGACAGGAGTGAAGACAAATGTCACTACACCGAGACATAATTAGCATGCAAGCAGAATGATTGTTTCACTGGTGTCAGATGAGAAGTCTACAGGATCTTGCGCTAAAACTTGGTGTTATCTTGTTTCAGACCAACTTGACATTTGTCGGCTGTGTGGGTATGCTGGATCCCCCAAGAATTGAAGTAGCTTCATCTATAAAGCTGTGCAAACAAGCTGGTATTAGAGTCATTATGATTACTGGTGATAATAAAGGCACAGCAGTAGCTATTTGCCGTCGTATTGGTATCTTCGTGGAAGATGAAGATGTTTCTACAAAAGCCTTTACTGGTCGTGAATTTGATGAACTTTCACTTGCTGCCCAAAGAGATGCTTGCCACCATGCCCGTTGCTTTGCTCGTGTAGAGCCTTCCCACAAATCTAAAATTGTTGAGTTTCTTCAGTCTTTTGATGAGATTACAGCTATGGTGAGTAATTGACTTTTTACTTGGTTTGAAAGGCAGACACTGTATTTAAACCCAAATTATGCCTTGTCAGGCTAATGCCTCATTCTGGAAAACACTTCTTCCACGTTTCCCTGAACTCAAAGCCTCAAAATACCTCTGCACTGAAGTGATTTTTTTAAAGATCCAAAACCACACCCAGTGCAAAATTCCTTTATGGTCCTATATGTAATTGCTTATCTTGTTTATTTTTTTTCCAACTTTAAATTCTTGTTTTAGACTGGTGATGGTGTCAATGATGCTCCTGCATTGAAGAAAGCAGAAATTGGAATTGCTATGGGTTCTGGTACTGCAGTGGCTAAAACTGCTTCTGAAATGGTTTTAGCAGATGATAATTTCTCAACTATTGTAGCTGCTGTGGAAGAAGGACGTGCAATTTATAACAACATGAAACAGTTCATCCGTTACTTGATCTCTTCCAATGTCGGAGAAGTTGTTTGGTAGGTTTAAATTTTTTTCTTCGAACTAGAGTAATGATGATGGAATCTTTTTTTTGTTAGTTATTTATTACTTTCAGTATTTCTCACTAAAACCAGAGAAACAGGTTCTCCAGGTAATTGATCATTGTGATTGTGTGGAAGTCTGCATACTTCTAGCCTAGTCTTTACTGGAGAATTTTAGCATAATACAGAATATTCGCATTGCATAGCATAAAATATTCTAGCTCAGTAGGTGGCTAAATGCTTTACAATTATTTCTGATTGGAATAATTCTCTAGAATAGGAAAATAAAAACCTTAATCAAATATTACAAGATCTGGTATTTCAGATAACTTCGCCACAGATATAACTTAAATATTTGTTTAACCTCAAGTTACAGAAGAATGTGTCTTCTGTGTCTTTGGAAGGAATGGTGACCCAATGCCACAGGATGCACTTCTGGTAACAGAATGTAAATGTTGATCTCCTAACCATTGCTTATATCAAAGCATACTTTCTCCCAGAGTGGAATATAACACAGCAATTGTCTTGCCTTCTTTCTTGTAAACTTTAAAGCTGTCCTTCATATGGCTCTTGCTGCAGCCCCTGTTTCTGTTCTATTTATTCACACAGGCTTGGAGCCATGAAAGCTACACGCTCATTAAATTTTTGCAGGGACTAGCAGTAATCTAGCTAAAAGAAGCTTAGTCATTTGAGCTAAAATGCTATTATGTCTGTACGAGTTTTAGTGTCTTTTAGAAAATGGCTTGCAAGCCTTTATGCATGTATGTATGTATATATTTACCTATACAGACAAGTAGAGTGGGGAAAAAATAAGGCTAAAGCAGAAACTCTTAAATTCCTGAAGTTACCAGAAGAAAGATAATGCTTTAAAACTTATGGCAGTGGTTAGAAGTGTTTGCTCTTGGATATGTTTTAGTTTTCCGAACGTGAATGTTCAGCTTGTGATATTAAATGGGTAACTCTGTACGAGAGAACAGAAGTGATGCTACAGGCTTAGGCTTAAGTGTTAAAAGGACTTATTTACATGCACAAGAATAAGCTTATAATTGGTGGGTTTTTTTATAGTATCTTCTTGACTGCTGCCCTGGGTTTTCCTGAAGCTCTAATTCCTGTCCAACTGCTATGGGTAAACCTTGTGACGGATGGTCTCCCTGCTACTGCTCTGGGCTTTAATCCTCCTGATCTTGATATCATGAATAAGCCTCCACGCAACCCTAAAGAGCCACTGATCAGTGGATGGCTCTTCTTCCGTTACCTAGCTATTGGATGTAAGTAGTAATAGCTTTTCTATTTTTTTAAAGTAAACTTAAGTAGGTGCATTTTTTTTGAGATGCACTTGAAAGCAGTTTGTCTAATCTTTGTATGCTGAAATCTTGAAAGCTAGCAATAGATGTTCTGTGGAACTGGTATTCTTCGTTTATTTTGTTTTGAAATTCACGCTTTGTTTTGCACATTCACAGGCAGTGCTGTGATAAGAACAGTAAAGTGAGGTTTTTAAATTTTTATTGGTAGCAACTGAGGCACCAGAAGCCCCAGTTGTATAACATCAGTGTGATGTTCACTGGATTAGACCTTCAAAATTGTCTGGTAGTGGATGGTATTACAGTCCTTTATAAGAGAGAAGCCCTTCAGGAACAGATGAATTTAGGGCTTAGTCTGACCTCTGTTCTCAAGAAGCCGCCTACTTGCCTTTTCCCATTTGACTTACTCCGGGCTGAAATACTTTTAGCTCAAAGCATTGAGACAGCAGATTTTAGCTTGTCCATGCAATAACTGTCAGCCTTGGGAAGACGAGCATGTTGTGGGATTGGGATTGAAGAACCAAGACCAGCAATTAGGGAATATGTGTCTGCATTAGCTGTTGAGGTCATATGTAGAACTATGTCTAAATCTGAAAATTACAACTTGTCGTGTATCTACCCTACTATTTTTGTGCTCAAGTAGAACACAACAGGTTTGCTGGCATGGCTATAATTTGGGAAAAGAAAGGAATATCAATTTGTGAAAGCAGTGGACGTAGGTTTAAACCTTAAATATAGCTATAGTACTGTAAAGCTAGAATAAGTATTTACGTGGATACTTAATGCACACTGTCTTCGTGCCAAAAGTTGTGACCTTAATTTTCCTAACTGGCTTCATAGATCTTTAAAGTAAGTAAACCTCAGTATTAGTTAGTGTAAGTACAGACACACTGAGTTCTGAGAGGTAAAAAAAAATTGCAGGTTAATTACTCCGAATGATTTCATTGTTTGCCTTAAGTTCTAGCTGTCAGCTTCCATAAGCAGATATTAGTACAGCATTTAATGGTTATTTAAGTTACAACTGGTAGAGCAGATTTCTTGCACAGGAGATAGATTAATTACAATCTTTTTTTGCAGTACTGAAGGTCTTGAGCTAGAAGTTCATACATGGCAAGTGAGATCTTCTCTTGCATGCAGTTCACAACACTGAAAAAAGCACTTTTGTTTTCTTTAAGGTTATGTTGGTGCTGCCACAGTGGGTGCTGCTGCTTGGTGGTTTATCGCTGCTGATGGTGGTCCAAGAGTTACCTTTTATCAGCTGGTATCTGCTCAGTTTAATATCTTGGGGGGAAAGGGGAGGCTTCTTTCATATTTGTTACTTGAAATGACTGTAGAAAAACAGGTTACAGAAAACTTACATAATTTTACAAGTTTTCAGGCTTGTTACTGTAAAACTTGATTAATTAGCCTTAAAACTAAGGTGTGGAGGTGGGATACCTGAGCTTCTAAAAACTTGGACTAATTGTTTGTTTTCTAAAGCTGGTGAAAGCTTAAAACCATTGCTTATAGGAGTCATATTAGAAAGTTTTCGTAATACTGCTTATTTCATAACTGCCTATTTTACATTTTTAAAAGTTAACAAGCTGTGGAAGTGAGTTCATGTTGTTGTGTTCTAGAGCCATTTTCTGCAGTGCAAAGAGGACAATCCAGACTTCTCTGGTGTCGACTGTGTGGTTTTTGAGTCTCCATATCCAATGACAATGGCTCTTTCTGTACTTGTCACCATAGAGATGTGCAATGCTCTCAACAGGTTTGTATATCCAAATAGGAAGGCAAAGCTTCTGCATAGTTAGTCCAAAATCCTACCTTTTGTGCAATTTGTTTCTTAGTGTATGGACAGCTCAAGTAATGAAGAATGAGTCATATTTCCTTTCTGAATCCTGGTAGTGCAAACAAAATGACTCTCTTAGATAACATTTGAGATCTCTTATCATAAGCTGTATTTTTAAGTCTGCCAATTCACTCTGG
The DNA here is from genome assembly GCA_017639485.1 of Pluvialis apricaria. Lineage (NCBI taxonomy): Eukaryota > Metazoa > Chordata > Aves > Charadriiformes > Charadriidae > Pluvialis > Pluvialis apricaria. The sequence continues at coordinate 3,755,767 of CM030022.1, forward strand.
TATTTTACTAAGCGCAAGCAACTGAAATACTTTCCATTATTTCTAATCTAAGCTTAATCAATCAGATTATCCCTCCTATGTTGGTATAAAGTGATATGAAGGAGAACTAAAATAAGAATGCTGAAGATATGGAAAATAGTTTTTCCTGCCCTAAGGGAGTGTGGGTTTAGCCAATTAATACCAGATTATAAATGGAAACCACTAAATAGCACAATGTCAAGGGTATTTTTCTTCAAATAGCTTAGAGGTCAGTTAATTTAAAAACAAATAAACTTTAAATACAAGTGTACTGCTGTAGTCCTACATAGTAAGATACTGATCTACATCTGATGTTCTGGATCTCAACCTCTTCTACAGCATAGCCTAAATGCAGATTGAATCGGAAGAGCAGAATTAAAGAACAGGCACTAAGAAGGTGCAAGTACTTGACCTCTGTATAGCCAGTCTTCAAGTGAACTTCAGAAGAAGCGGGTGCTCTAGGTCCCCAGGCATACAACAGACTGGGGAGGATTCTGTCTTACGCTGCCATGCCTGTCTTTCCCTTACCCCTTCCATGGAGGGGATGTCAGGGTCTTAGCAAAAAAAGTAGACTAGATCAGGAATGAGCAGAACTCACAAAAGCTTTTGAAAATAAATGTGAGGCTGAACTGAGACTGCTTTGCTACGCAGACTTCCAAGGTAGTTTAAAGTTGCAACATGTAGATAAACCATATCTTGGTATCTATTTCCTTTGTTACTGGGATAATTGTGACTTGCCATGCTGCTTTTCTTTCCAGCTAGTCTTCTGATTTGCTGAATTTCCTATTGGTGTCTTACATACACATATGTACCGTGTTTCTGTTGCAGTCTATCAGAAAATCAGTCCTTGATGAGGATGCCCCCATGGGAAAATATCTGGCTGGTGGGCGCTATTTGCTTGTCCATGTCACTCCACTTCCTTATCCTTTATGTGGAACCGCTGCCAGTAAGTGCACGAATCGAACACCCGTCCCTGAACTTGGAGATAGAGCAAAAACTTGTCTGGAGCTTTAAGGCAAGGGATGGAGTCGGAGAAAAGATGTAATGCTTGGCTTTTCTTTCAGATTATCTTCCAGATCACACCTTTGAATGTGACGCAATGGCTGATGGTATTGAAAATCTCACTACCTGTCATTCTGCTGGATGAAACACTTAAATATGTGGCCCGTAACTACCTGGAACCTGGTAAAGATAGTGTGCGGCCTGCCACCAAACCATGTTCTTTGTCAGCATGCACCGAAGGAGTTTCCTGGCCGTTTGTGTTCATTACTATGCCCTTGGTTATCTGGCTTTACAGCACAGACACTAACTTTAGTGATATGTTCTGGTCTTGACTGACATGGTGACAAGTTTTACATTCAAAGAAAAAGTTTAACTTAATTTTTTTATCGTTTAGAGCAACTGTCTATTTCTGCTGAATTTTCACATGAACATATTTGCCGGTGATGGAGGTTTCATAATCTAGATTTTGGTTTTTTGCTTTTTCTGACTTCAGTGGGGGCAATATATTCCTCTTTTATACACAGTTAAAGTGTCCATTGACATGTACAGAGAACTAACACTATTTTATGCAAATATTTTTTTGTAGATGAAAAGCATGTACAGTGTTCTGTTCAATAGTCTATTCATCATGTAAAAAAAGTAGATTTTTTTTTGAGCCAGCGGACACTATCAAACTAAATTGGCAGCAGATTTTAGGGAATGAATGTGTGTCGTCTAAAACTAAAAAAGCATGTAACTGTTTGTCTTCTGCATGATCATCCAAACTTAATTTGTCATAAAGTCAGGTTTTATTCATAAGCAGAACTTTCTGCACTGGGTAGAGAGTCCTGCTACCTTGGTCAGGATTTCTTCTCAGTTTCCCCTATTCCTCCTCCCTCTCTCTCAGTTCTTGACTGTCCTTGTTTACACCAGTTTCTGTATGAGGTATGCCTAATCTTGCTCGTGCAGAAAATATCATTCCAGGTGCGGCCTGCTGGGGTTCTTCCATACTCTCAACACACATAGGGTTGTTTTTTTTAAGATTATTTATTTAAGTGTCTATTGTATTTTATTGTAACAGACCTTATTTTGCCAGTTGCCCATTATGCAGGGATAGGGAGGGCTATTTCTGTCTACTTCAATCTAAAAGAAGCCTTTTTAACAAACACAATCTGTTTTAATCCAAAAGAGGGTTTAAGTTGGGTTTTAATACCTTATTTACATGTGTCAGATCCTTTCTTTTTCTTCCCCCACCTCCCCCTTAAGATCAAAACTTCTAATGAGACCTGGAAAAATAACTTGCACTGCATAGCTAGAAATTGGATTTCCTACACTTAGGGCACTAATGATCAGTTGTATACATGGAGTTACTCTGCTGGCCTGTTGGTAGCCTGACTTGAAGTAACAGCTCGTGTGTGTTTTTTGTAAAATCTGTAAATAGCACATGACCAAATTGAACATATTGTATAGAACTATTTTTATTTTAATGTGGCACTAACCACCTTCATTATTACGGTAAATGTTAAAGCATGTTTTCAAATTCAGTCCTGTATCAACAATGTGTAAGTCATTAACAGTCCTAACTGTGGTGTTTTTCTCCAATGCCTTCCAACTTTCATCGACTAAAGTGAGTATTTCTCTTCCATTTCACCATGCCAGTGGTGACTTGCTGTAAAATAGCATATGCTGTATACATGTTGAAGAATAAATAGTAATTTCCTTCATTCCCATGCTGTGTTTTGTCAAACTCTGCTGTGCTACATTATTATCACCACTTTAGACTCTTGTTTTGTGGTCTGAAGCTCAAATTACTGATTCCAAAGGCAAAGCACTTGCTTTTGGTTTAGTGTATTTTAGGATCTTGTTTTGTAGCACCCAGGAGCCTTTGGGCCCCAAGATCTTACAGCTTTTGGTCTTAAGTTTGAGATAAAATTGGACAAATCTGTAACTTAAGACATTGACAGCTGTTCACATGAATGTTTAGTGTCTGAAACACTCTGGTACTTGTGGTGCTGGTTTACTCCAAAGCTTTTTTCCTGCCCTGAAATAGGGGATGCCCCTCCGAGCTGACCACCCTTGAGTAGTCTCTGGTATCTGCAGTGCTCCAAGTGCAGGCCCTTCTCTTTGCAAAAACAGCTTATTGTTTCCAGTGAGTGGAAATTCTTTGCACAGTGGTCATATGAAAAGACAAAAGAACAGTCTCAGCTTAACAGGATAGTCTTTGAAAATTGTACTGGGGTTGTTATAGCTCTGTAGAGTAGCAGGTGCTGTGTTATCTTGTGCTGGCTCAGTCTGCTTCAATAACCAAATTCAGACAGCTTTCTGATTCCTCATAGAGGAAAATGATAGTTAAAAGCTATGTTCTGTTGGTGCCAGCTGGAATCCAGTGAGCACAGATAATTCTCTAGGTTTCAAGCGTTCAAAAATAGATGTTAACCTCAAAATACACAGACCCCCTCTGAAATTCCACTGCATTGTGAATACTCGCTGTTTATATAGACTTTGACTTATGTTGATGCTGAAGTGACTCAGGTAGGGGAGCTGGACCTGGTGATGTAGGTGCGTTGCTGAACTGTAAGCGTTTAAATCCTGTTTATGCCCTCTTTAGTGTGGAAGAACCTGTCTTTGCCAAACGAAGGTTTTGCATACCACAAAACCAATGGCCAACACCAGCCATTTGCTGTATCCGTAATAAATGAGCAATATGAGACTTGTCCCTGTTTCTTGAAACGGGAAACTAATAGGATTCCTGGAGATCAGAATATGCACAAGTATATTATTTGTTGGAGACAATTACTAGCAAGTTAATTCCATGTGCTCCCAACATAATGCTCCCAACAAAACTTCTTCCAGGACAGGAAAACCATCGAATCTGGGCATCTGAAACCAAATTCACACTGGTTCTGTGTGAACCTCCAGAGCACCATGTTGGTGAGCTTTTTTAAGCTGTGTATCTGTCTGTCACCACAAATGACTCTGCTTCATGTACAATCCTGTTCCTGTCTATTACGATAAATAATCCTGCTATCCACCCCCTTTTCCCCTGTCTCTAAGAAGCTGAAGGGGTAAATGACTGTTTATAAGTAGAATTCAGTCTTCAACAGCTTCTTTGTTGAAGGTGAATCTTGCTGCTTGTGTCACGGATTTCAGTACTGAGAGCTCATTCATATCAGATGTCTTGGGGCACTTGCACTTAGGGCCTTACGTTCCTTGGAGTTTGCCTTCGAAATCTGGATGACTGGTGGGTAAATGGAGTGGCCTTCATCCCTACAGGCTCCTGAGGTTATGGGAACAGTTGGGTGTTGTAAGGTGCTCCTGAAGAGCCCAAGAAATCTTAATATACCCTGGTTTTCTCTTATTTCTCCCAGTCTTGCTGTGTTCAAATTTTCCTGTAGAAATGGAGCAATAGGGTTCCCTATGATCAGCACTTATCTCAGGGTCGATGGCAGCCGTTGCTCTGCTTTCAGTACTTCTGTTTCCCAAGTGTTGCCACTACACAGTAAATGCCAGCCTTGTGTGGTCTGGACTGGCCAAATGTTAAGATCTACCACGAGCTTCCTCCCAGGCAGTGAAGCACCCTGCCCTGAAATGGCTGTCTGCTGCACGCTTCCTCGTGATCTTGGAGCTGGAGTGCTGTGGATCTGCTCTTAACCCTTCTCCAGTTGAGTACGCTGCGAGAGGCTGCTCAAGTGTGCGTTTGGCAGTAGAATAGCATAGGGCAGCTGATGGCTTGGCTTTTCCACTATAGAAATACAGTGCAAGGTTAGTAATGCACTGCAAGAAAACATGTTAACTAAAATTACCCTTAATTGTGTGGATTCTGCGATTCCTTAGCTATCAGTCCTTTCATCTAGGGAGGCCAAGAAGAGAGGACTTCTCAATTTAGAATAGACTTACATGCCAACATCTCCAAAGTTGAAACTCTTGCTTAATTTCTTTGTTCCCTACATATTTCCTCTCCAATCTCCTCGCTGTACTAGGGTCATCTGGGGATAGAAATAGGTAACTCCTATTTTAATGTGTCAGCCCTGTGAATATATAAATGGAAGCACTTACTTAAGCAGAAATAACTCAAAGTTACCCAGGCTTTATCTCCCACCCCATTTTTAGAAAATAACTATACTTCTTGTTTCCCTTTGCTGTCATCTCACTGAGCATTTTCATCTTCACTGTTTTCTGAATTCCTTAGTGTCTTCACGTATTGCTGCTGATTTTCTAGCGTGAGAGGTGTGTGAGGCTAGTATCAATCATGACCTTGGCCTAGGTTGCCCAGGGAGGTTGTGACTTGTCCCTGGAGGTGTCCAAGGTCAGGTTGGAAGGGGCCTTGGGCAACCTGGTCTAGTGGGAAGTGGCCCTGCCCATGGCAGGGGGATTGGAACGCGATGATCTTCAAGGTTCCCTCCAACTGCAGCCATTCTGATTCCGTGTGACTGATGCTACTCTGTGCTAGGAACACCAGGAAGGATATCAGCTTATCCTAGGAAACCAGCGGGGTTTGGTATGAGAGCGGCTCTGGAATTCAGTGATCTGTAGCCTCGTCCAAATCAGAGCAAAGAAAATGGTCAGGCAGCTGCAGTCATATGTCAAATATTTCAGACAGGGGCTTTTATCTTCATGGTGCCTCGGGCCCTCTCTGCTTTCAAACGTGAGTGATTCAAAGTACTGTTTGCGAGCCGCACAATGAGCTGCTCCTTTTTGCTGGCATCCAAGCAATAAAAATAATTCCTACTTGGTTTCCCAAAGTATTCTTGCAAATAAGTATGAAAGAGGCTGCAGAAAAACATACACCAATCTGTCAAAATGCTAGGAGGCTTATGTTTGTAGGGAGACTGTTTTGGAGAAGGCTAATGGTTAGAAAATGAGTTTTTAATCTGATGATAAAATGCAGTACAGCAGTCCTCTGTCACTATTCCAAGAACACAGCTGATGCACAGACTATACATGGTAAACAACTTAAAGATGGTTGAATTTGCTGAGATGAAGGGAGGTAAAACTGATACAAAGTTGTCTGTCTCTTGCACCTGTCTTGTTTACTTTTTTGCACTTTCTAACCATTAACTGTTTCCCTAATCTCTGCTAATTATATTAATATGCATTTTCAAATCTTAGCAGGAGAGCCTAAATTTTATAGTGTTGAAGCAGTGTTTTGATTCCCTAGAACTTGGTGGTGGCTCTTCAGAGTACACTGCTCTCTCCTAAACGCGAGGCTGAGCTTACGCTGTACTTTAGGGGTAAAGTGCAGTAGTAGCTTTATAGCGTTGTACTCTACCCTTTGCCTACGCATTTATCTGTGTAGTTTAATGACTTCTTCAAAGCTTTCCTACTGCTTCCCAGAACGAGCTGCATAACTTGGAAAAGGGACATTGTTAGGTCACTTTGGGGCCAAACTTGCAATGTGATGCCTTGATTAGAAGAACACCCTTAAAGTCCTTCAAAACTTGAGCTCAAACTCTGTAGTACGGAACTCGAAAGTCAAAATTACAAAGAATGGAGACTTGTCTATTGCCACTAGTCAGGCAGAGGAAGACAAAAGCTATCTCAACATGTCTTAATTCTTTTTCAGTGCGGTCTTCTGTAGATAGGGCTGGCTCTGCTGATAAAGGGAGCTTTGCTGCATTCAGAAGAGCTGAGCCATAATCCGGAGAATTCCAGGCTTTAAGAGCAAAGTAACCTAAGAGTGTCCCTTCAATAACAGAGCAGCCAGTTACCAACCTTAACATTCTTTCTTCTGTCACTGTTGGATCTTAGTCTTGCTTGTGTAATGATACTTAGCATTCATCCTTTCATTAACTGACGCCTTTTCTTTCTTTCCTTTTCAGCAATACTGGAGTAATCGCTTCCTAAACAATTTTGCAGAAATGTAAGGTTGTTTTGTTGCGTGCATGTGTTTTTAGCAACACATCTGCCAAAACTTCTGCATGTATCATGTGTAAAGGTTCTTTGCTTTCCCTAAAACAAAACTCATTGTGTTCTCTGTGGAAGAAATGTGTGGTACCATTAGGACTTCATTATACAGATGTACAAACGTGCAATATAGCTTTCCGAATTGGGAACTCTCTCCAGAGAAGTTTGGTTTCTGTGCTGCATGGAGAAGAGTTTGTTTATCCTTGAACAAGAATCGCGGAGCTGTCAGCCAATTTTCCATATTTCTGTATGTAAAATGTCAGTTTATAAAATGTACAATATCAAAATAATGCATGCCTTCGGTTGTAGACAAATCTTTCTCTGTATTGTATCATCCAAACATACTACTCTGTAACAGCTTATGTACAATGCTCTCCTATTTATAAAATTCATTGACAAGATTACAGATGAATGTTAAACCGTAAGCCTCCAGTTCATAACTTTGGATTTTTTATCATGTGTGCAAATCAACCTATTTTGCACTGTAATGTAACTTATTTAAATCTAAGGCAGTAAGACAGATGTTGGTGCAATACAAAATAATTGTGATGCATTTATCTAAAGAGCAACAACCGACTTAGCCAGTTCCTACAACTGCATGTACGACCTTTAGAAGTTGTAAATAAGATCAGTTGTCTATTTACATGCTGACAGTAAGAAGCATCACACCTAGTTTCATTTGTATCAGGTAAATAAATTTATTCTACAATACATACTTTGCGTGTTATTTTATGCACTTTGTTTTCTGCAGGTACATGCGTACATACTTCAGCGCGCTCTTATATTAATGCCAGGATGACACTTATTAGCACCAACACCATTGCAGTCTTTCCTCCTAGAACTATGCAGATGCCAGCTGCTCTGCCGGCAGTATTGACCTCCTCGCTGGTGTGATTTCCTCTGTCCAGGGGCTTTTGTGTGTGTTTAAGGGACACTGTCAAGTACTTTGATCACTCAATTTTTTTAAAATGCTCCATTGTTTGTAAAATCCCTCTGAGAAACTTAAAATAAACATTTCTTTCCCAACTACATCTTTACTTTTTGTCCTTTTCTATTTTCTAAATTGCCCCAGCCTGAAGTAGCTGCCACTCTCTTCCCCGTGGCGAAAGGAAGATTAACCAGCCGTGTTTGTCACAAAGCATACCTGGCGCGTGCCCTGCTGGGAGCGTTGCTCTGGTCGGGTGTATCCCATTCCCCAAACCGTGGGCTGTTCTGTGGGAGTCTGTGTTAAGCGTTGGTGAGGCTAAAGCACTCCAAGGGTGAAAGCTGGATTTTTCCAAGTGGGCTGTAACGCTCTTCTCCAAAGTCCGTAAAACTTATGTTTTGTTTGGAGTAAGAGGAGGGGGAGCTGCTCTACATACGCAACTTCAGCCAACTTCAGTAATGCGTTTTAAATTAAATGTAATGCCTCTTAACCTCCAGCCCCTGATACCAGCACAGCGCTAGCAAACAGCGTTATCCAAATGAGGTGACATGTCTGAGACCCTTCAAACACGGCGGCCTGAGGTTTAAAAATACGAGGGTTGGATTCCATTGTTCAGCTGAACTCTAAGACAGTGGAGGATGCGTTAACACACGGGGCTCAACTGCTGGTGGCTGCTTCCTACTATGGTAGTGTTGTTCTCGGCAAGCTGAGCTCTGCTCCTACCCTCCGGGCTGAGGCTGTCAGGACCCAGTTCGGCGCTCGGCTCTTATCTGTGACTGCAGCTCTTCCCGTCATCTTATTTATAGACTGTCTTCAGCACACAGCAACGCCACTGTCACCAGCAACGCTTCCCGCTGCTCCGCTGCAGACGCTGCACCAGGTGGAAGAAACTGCCCCATTAGCACCTCTTCCCTGGTCATAACCTTCAGCTTTGCTTTAATTAGGAAGCAACGAGAGGGAAAACGGGGCTCACCGCTTTCTCAGCAGAAGGTGGCTGAAGTCCAGTTTCACATGTTGCACCAACACAGCTGTGGGAGAGTTACTCCCGCTGCCTGGCTCATCTGCTGCCCCTTTTTTCAACTTGCAGAAATATGCGTCCCCAGCACTGGTACCAAATGTAAAGATTAGCGACAATATGAAGTCATCATTCAGAAAACAGCTCCCGCTCCGTCTGCATTGCTGTCACAGCAAGTTACATTCCACGGATGGTTTCGGCATCTTTGCATTCAGACAGCAGCTTGCGGGGGAGCAAACTGAGACCAAACTCTTGACTTATTTTTAAACATCTTTTTAAATTATGATCTGCAAGATATTAACTCATAACTAGTCACCCAACTGAACTGCAAGTGGCACTTTGGAGGACAGCCATATGCAGAAAATGTGACACTCAGTGGGTTGCTAGGTACTGGAGTGCAGGAGTATGTGGTAAGAGAGAAACAGCTTCATCTTCCTCCTCCCCTCACTGCATGGATGAGACCATACTGACAGCCACAGAGGAAGAGAACAGTTCCCCCTAGCTCAAGTTATTAGGCATTATAGATGTATTACATCAAACTCTAAAAACAGCAGCAAATAGCCCTATTTTTACACTGAGGTGAATTTGTGTATGATTAGAACCCACATCCACCCCCAGGAGGGTGGGCAAGAAAGGAAAAAAAGCCTCTGGGGGAGGAGATTGCAAATCTGCTTTGCAACCTCAGCTGGAAAAAGCCGCAGGAAAGTCACAGGACTGTGGAGGAAAGGCCAGCAGGGTCCCCCCTCCGCTCAGCCTGGGCAGCTCTGAGCACCTGAAGCAGACTTCTAAAATATTTCATCCCAATAATTTAACCACATGGAAGTGTAGTGAAGCCTCTGGCCATCGTTTGAGGAGGAACTTCTTTCCTTTGAGGGTGGCAGAGCAGTGGCACAGCTGCCCAGAGAGGTGGGGGAGTCTCCCACACTGGAGCCATCCCAAACCCGCCTGGACGCCGTCCTGTGCCACTGCTGGAGGTGTCCCTGCTGTGGCAGGGGGTGGGACTCAGATGATCTCCAGAGGTCCCTTCCAACCCTGACCGTTCTGTGATGCTGTGAACACTTTAGCAGGCTCCGGCTATTTGCCTAATCAGGTCATTTGTTGAAATAGAAACAGTGGGAACTGAATCTATGCGGATTATTCCTTTATAACTGAATCGATAAGGGTTATCCCCCTGTAACTGAATCCATAAAGGTTATCACCTTCCCCCTCCTGGAGCGGCTGGCGGCAGTGTGCAGTGCGCTGGGAACACCTAGACATTTCCATTTGAATTAGTGCTTTCAGGGCAGTGCCAGCTTACTTACTGAAGCCAGACATGAGATTGTGCTGACATCGTGCACTTTAAGAGGTAAAATTTACCAGTCTGGCTCTGCAGGCGTGGCAACGGAAAGGACGCTTCGGCTGTATTACACGTGTAGGTTCAGGAGCCCGAGGAAAGCAGCCGAGAGGCAGGAGCTTTCAGCACACGCGGTGTGAGCTGCCCTCCACACGGCACTCAGCCCAAAGGGATTGTCCATGTCCGTGCAGATTTGGTGACGGAACAGTGGTCAGCCTCCAAAAACCAAAAACCAAACGCCCAAAATTTGATAAGCCTAGCTTGCTACAGTCCCCTGCTGTTTATGCAGGTGGCAGAGTCAGTTTTTCCTACAGAGGCAGGCGCGGAACCCTGCTTTGCTGCCGGGGTGAGATAACATCAGCGGCTAACAACAATCAAGCTGCAACCAGCTCACACCTTCGTAACCGAGTCACGCAGCTCCAGTGTACCATGATTGCAAAACACCAAGCGTTTTGATCTCGCGCTTGCTGCTGCCCCGCATGCAGCGAGGCAGGACGCCCCAGACAGACGTCGTGACTTAAAAGTAGTCTCTCGTCACTGCCCTTTGCTGTGCCTTAAGCACAAACGCAGACGTTCAGTTTAGGTATGAGACTGACCTGCAGCAGGCAAACCACGGGCAGGAAAGCTCCCACCACCCCTTAACTCATCAAACGTGTCCCCTTTTCCCTTCCTGGAAGAACCATCTCACTGTCCATAGCGGGGCTGACTCGGGGCTGCCACACCAACAACGATTCATGGTGGAGCTCTTCATCTTTCCAGGGATTCCTGCCAAATACTCATCATCTCACCATGCTGCAACCAGCAATTCCAGTCCTGTTTCGCAGTGGCCGCTTTGCTGTGGACACGGTTCACCTCTGGCTATATGTTACAGGTACCAAATCCCATACCATTATAAAACCTAAGCTTCTGGGTTTGTGGGCACTGCCAGCTTCTCGGGACATCCCACCGAAGGGCTTTATACCTTCAGTGAACTGAGAGCACAAGAACTCAAGCCACAGCCACCCCCCCATGCTCACAAACCAGCCGTCCAGCGCTGGGAATTTCAGCTTCAACCAAAGAGTATGGACTCACTATGAGCTGCTTTCCAAACCCCACGCTGCTCCTGCTCACAGCTCCCAAACCTCTCAGAGACCAAAAAAAAAACCCAGAAGGAAATTGCTATAGCATCAACTCAATCTCCACTCCGTCAGACGAGGCACGCAAACCGCAGGTGGCATGTCAGAAACCAAGGCCAAGTTTCCAAAGCACCCAGAACCTGTTTTAACAAGTCCTCCGCCTCCCAGAGTTACAGAACCTCCCCGAGCAGCACCGCTGACATTTCTACCCACATCCCAGCATTGTGTCAACCAGATTCCGCAATAAAACAGCAAAGCGCTGTATGTGACGTGCCAAAACAAGCCTGAAGAGTGAATGTGCGCACTGCACAGCACCAGATCTACATCAGCACGTGTAACTGAACCAGAGCAAGGCTTGCATTGCCGGTGGCTGGCTACCGCAGTGGGGAACTAGGCACTCGTTCCCTTACTTCAGGTTGAAGTAATAAAGGTGTTGAAGTGAAATTCAAGCACCTAAAATTGAAGTCCTGAATTCCTTTCTCAAGTTGATGCTGGCCCTGGAGCACACAGACTTCCCAGGCTACGTCTCTCCTCTTCTTGGAAATTGCTCTAACTCCTGAAGTCGTTTTTCTCTGTCTACTCAGAGTTGCAATAGTAGGACCAGTGCAGCATTTAGCTCTTCCCTACACCTTAATCAAGTTCCACGTGCTCATTAGGGAGGCCCCTACCTAAACCAGAAGGGCTTTTATCCAACAGACGTACTTTGAAAGATTAACAACATCCAACCTTTCACAAAATGGAGCTGCTGACGCTCTGATCTTAAAGCCTAATGGGATTAAGAGCTCCCTCCATCCCCAGCTGCACAGCAGGCGTCGGTCTTTGAAGTTCATCACCAAGACACTTCTATTTCAGTGAAAGCCCCGCTGGCAACGTCCCACCAAGCTACCCAGTTCCTCTTTTACCTGTCGCTAACAGCCCAGTGGGAAGACAATCCTCACCGAGTTGGAGCTGGGACTAGACTGGGGTTCGGGACAGGCCGTAGGCTCTCCCCTCCCCTCAGGGCAGGGGAGAGGAACAGCTGAGTCCTGCCTGCAATAGGCACCGTGTCCCTTCATGCCACAGCTGCACACCCAGCAGCCCGGTTTCCTCCTCAAGGAATCCCTGTAGCAAGTTTTAGATGTCTCTGCACCTATCTAAGGCCAGATGATGGATGTTCTTCCACCATGTAAAACCTCTGAATTTATGTCATGGATGGTAATTCATAGCACAAAAGGAGATGAAACCCATCTGTTTCCTAATCACCCTTCTCAGGCAATAGAGGCGGCAGGAACAAAAGCAGAAATCAAAGCACAGTACAAGAAGGCTTAAAGCCCTCTTGTAAAAACTCAAATATTTCCAGGGCTGGAGCGTTACTGGGTGGAAGGTCCTTAAAACTTCTCAGAGCCCAGTATTTCCATGCGGGGCACAAACACTTGACAGAGTCCTCCAGCCTTATCAAATTGGCCGAGTTTCTGCGTGACATTATCCTCCGCAGAACAGACACCGAAAGGTTAGCTGGAGCCATCACCTCCTTTCCTACCTATTAAAAGCTGTCCTGGTGAGCCGAGGAAAGGTTAAAGCCTGTCTCCATACCCTGTTCCTCCTCTCATAACAGCCAGCAGCACCACCAGAATCCAGTAGCTACCCAGGCCAGCTAGAACTTAGGCTAATACAAGAATTACTGCTTTTTTCAGAGTAATGCCAAACTTTCCCCGCGTTAGTTAAACAGATCCCTGCATTTCAGGCCATGTGGGACTACCAGAGCAACACAGACAATTCAATCCACACGAACATTGCCCCTGTATCGCTTCCACTATGTACCAAAGCAGGAAAACCAGAAGCTGAGGTTACGCTGCCGTCCCACTCCAGCAGTGGCTAACCAGGACCCCCTCAAGCTTTACAAGGCAAAAAAAGCTGCTTGGTCACAGATGGCAGCTTTTTACTGGCTTCCCGGCAGACAAACATTAATCTCAAGAACCATATGGACGGCAGCTTACACAGAGCAGTCTAAGGAAGATGCATATCCACAGACTGCTGTTCTTGCTCTCATGATGTCATCACGCTTAAGTTTCCTGGAAAACTATTTAGTATTCCAAGAGGATGAAGCCAAGTTACCAGCTTCAACTCACCAAACCATACTGCACGTCAAAAGAATAACAGATTATATAACAATATATTATACGGTAAACATTGGGAAAGAAGCAGGAACAAAAATTCTGGGAATTTTTAAATAGTTAAATAGTTCAGGGAAAGAGCTGGCATCTTAACGGCCTTTATAGCAAAGCACGGGGCAACGTGCCGCCTCTCCAGTGCAGGAACGGGCCCTTTTGTGCTGCCAGATCAACCCCAGTTCTTGGCTCAACTGCCAATGTGCGTAGTTCACTTCTGCCAACCACCAAAACTCTCCCAGCCCAGGGAGCCCAACTGGGAGACGTTCCAAATCTCCGAACCCCCCATTAGCTAAGCAGTGCGCTGCTGCTGCCTGCCCGTCCAGCCACTTTGATGCAATGGGACTTTTTGTTCTCTGTAAATATATATATCAATTTATGTCCAAGTCCAAGTCTCCGACTGTGGGATTTTTTTCTCCCTTTTGTCCTCCAGACAAGGCTTACAGTGCTCTGGAATGCACAGCTGAGGAAAAAAAAAGATAGCTGAAGTGTCCAGAGACAAATGTTCAGCATGCGAGGTCAGCATTCCCTGCCACACCACGCGCTGGTCAAACCAAACACACCACGGGCACGACAGGCCGCAGGGCGGGCAGCTCTCTAGATGGCATCTGCTGTCCTTTAAGAAACGGTACTGTGAACAGCCAGATGTAGAAAATTCAGTCCCTTTTAGAATTCCTGCATCAGGAACTGTACTGCTCTTGTTAGAGCCCCAAACCATCACTCTGTTTGCAAGCACTGATGTTTTGATGGGATGATAAAGAGAAAGGAGCAAAAGGAATCTGATCTCCAAACTTATACAGTCCTTGGCCTCTCCGGGGAAGCTATTTGAAATGGAGGTTTTTACAGTGTAAACATCTGTCAGTGACCCACCGCAGCAGAGGCTTCCCTTGCGCATTCCATACTCAGCATTACACAACCATTAAGGTTCACAAAGTAAGCGCAAGGCTCAAGACAGTAAGAGGAAAACATAGATTATTCTATTTTGTTGTCACCAACAGCAATAGAGATGGACTAGCCAAAGGGCTTGAGTTAATATATAAATAGTTACACTGAAGCTCCCCACATGAACATTTTACCTTCCCCTGAGCTGTGTTTGCAGGAGAAACACTTTTTTTTTTTTCCCCCGCCTCACTCAAATTCCCAGCCCTCAGCATCTCCCTGCCTCCTCTTGGCTGGCTTCCACATGACATCTTAACCAGCCTCCCCATCCGAGGAATGCAGCAGGAATTGCAGCAGTAGCCCCATTCCCCTTTTCCAGACCAGCATTCCTCCTGCCCGGTTACCCTTCCCTCCGAGATCTGGTTACCGCATCGACACAAACCTGTTAATTATCACCAAGGCCTTAAGCCAGGGCTCCAGCAATTCAACAAGAGCTTTACAGTTCCTGCCCTCTTCTCCTCAAACCAAGCAACCTTTTACAGGGCCACAAAGTGATCAGATAAAGGATCTAAAAAAAAACAAAACAAAACAAAACAAAACCAGGAGATAAAAGCAGCAAAAAGGTTTGTAGAGTTAAAAAGGAAAAGAAGGACGTGAGAGGAGTGGGAATATTTTTGTGGTAGGTTCTGGCATCCACTCAGTGGATTGCTTTTCAGACTGCGACCCTGGCAGCACAGGAACACAACGGGTAGGGGAATAATTCTTTAGGCCCACACTGAATCCTTTCAGTGAAGAAACTACAGCAAAATTGACTGCAATGCACTTGAGTTTTGCTGGGTACTACCTAAAATTGTATCAATTTACTGATGGGCAGTACTGTACACACATTATCCACAATACGCTACCTTAAGCCCTGCTGAAGGCCATTCTGTTTGAAATCATAGGTTTATACTGAGTTTAGGCCCAGCTAAGGCCCCCAAAATTTAAGGCTGCCAGAGACTACACTGATTTAGATCTGTTTTTTTAAGAGATATTTGGTTATGGTATATTTGTGTAACTTGAAATTACAATGGCAGACACAGCCTTTGAGATTTCCTTACAACTGAGATCTAAGTGAGCCAGTAAGGTTTGCTGAATAAGAAATACTCCCCTGCTTCTGCCCTGGATGGATCAGTTTCCACATCACTGAGCTCCTGAAAAGCAAGGAGGGAAGAATCGCCACACAAAACCAGGCCTAATGAGGAAGGCAGTTATTGCAAGAAAAAAAGAAAACGTCCTAGTTAATCAAAAATCTCTCTATAATCAGCAGTAACAGAAAAGGGAAAAGCACCTCAGTTAGAAAACATTTATACTGGCCAGCAGCCCTCAGTTCCTTCACAATTCTTACATTCGCAGGATCTGGAAATCAGAATTTGAAATACTGCCAGTATTTCAGGTGTTATCAGCACATTACAGAATAAAGCACGGGCAAATCGCTTGCCATGGACCATACATTACTGAGATAATTCCTAGCCACATATCAGTGCGTGCTGCTTTTTGATTTTGGTGAATCAAGTCTCTTAGCCCTTACGCAAGTCTGTGCAAGGTCTGAAGAAATTCTGGCCCTTTGCATCACTTCTGTGTCTTTCCTATCGCAAAGCAGAAAAGAATTAAAACTTACTAATGACACCTGTGATTTTAAGTCAAGGATTTCAAGCAAGCGCAGGCACCCTATCCTTACCCAACCCCACAGACTAGCACTTGCTGACGCGCCAGTGCTGTACAATACAACTGGACAGCAACGGCTTTTTGGCCTTACCCCATTGCTTCACTTTGGGGAGCTTACATCATGGATTTGACACCGTCTAAACTGCAGGTTTTGGCTTTATCATCTTTTCTTCTGGGGTGCGCAGCACATGATTAAGGGATGGAATGAGGTCAGCTGCTTATTACGGGCTAATTGTTATATTCCCTGAACTAGAATACCAGTAACTGAATTTGAGAGTACAAGATCTCTACAAAACCAGAGAACACATTCTAAAATTAGAGCGCTAATGAAGGCTCATTAATAGGCAAGAAGAATCCCTCTAGAATTCTGAAGCTAGTGCTAAATATAAATCTATCTATATAATCTCAAATGCACTCAACATGTATGGCATCTTAAAGTTCCTTACTCTGTACAACTATTAGCAAAGCCTATACCCAAGCCATATAACCCCAACACAGAAGGTACTTACAGAGGTATGATTTGCAGCACCTGACTGAACTTTTCACTTTCAATACAGAGCCAAGTTCTCAGAAAAACAAAGCAGCGAGGACACAACTCTATTTTGACAGCTACCGTAAGGTGTTCCTAGGTGTACCTAGACTTGTTTGCTAAAGCCATGCGTAACACTCCAATGTTTTCTTTACAACACACTTGTCTTGAGGTAGTTTTAGTTTCCAATCAGTTCTAAAAGGAGAGATTATCAGATTATCTACAAACATACTACAGAATGGTTTTAGTAAAACTAGGGTTCTCGGATTTCCTGCTCTATGTAAACGTTTCAGAGAAATGTGCAAGGCCAGTGGTTTCCACCTATGGTTAACAACCTGTTTAAAGGAACCATTAGAAAAAAAATGGCTGAGCAGCTCGCAAAACATGCATCACATATCTCATATACTTCTCTTATCAAAATTAAATGCATCCTTTCTTTAATTTAATAACATAAAGAACACCATTCTTTCATCCAGAACAGAGGTTTAGAATACAACTAGAAAGCTAATACAGCTACCCAGCTTTCAGGTGCAGAAGACAATGTGATGAACGCTCGAGTGTGAGGAAAAAACAAAGCAGGATTTATTTTTTTTTTTTTAAAAAAAAAGATATGCTCTGAATTTGCTTGTACATGTATATTTCTTTCTGTTATGAAAGACAGGCAATGAGCTGAAATCTATTCACTGCATCACACAGTAATGGTATAAACCGATTCTTCATAAAAGAAGAACAGGATCAGCCTCTCATCCACCAGAATGCAATTAACAAAATGTTTGCTCTAACGGAAATAGAGCCATTTGATGTCTTTGCTTAATGAAAGAGCAGTAACAGCTTCTGCCAATTCAATCACCAAGACAGCAGCACATGCTTTTCCGTTCTTCCCATATAGTCTTCAAATAACCGTAATTCAATTTGATATTTTGGAAAGTCTAAAGCCCACAAAATTCCAGAGAACAGATACCCAGCTGTTGTCGTTTTTTAAATGGATAAACTATTGGACTCCTCCTTTCTAAGATGTGACATACCAAAATATTTCCAAAACAGACTATAATAGAAGTAATCTGCCTGTTCTTCTTTGTTGTGCATTTTTCTAATTGATATAATGCACCCCACAGAGGGAGGGGTATTTTACCCTTATCTGCATTATACATCTACAGCTAGGGGGAAGCTTGTTTTCCAGGTCATGTATTTCTATCAAATAGCCATTTTCCCTCCAACTGCTACTCAAAAGTATTGTTTAGCTTTGTAGAAAAAGTCTGTGTGCTACAGCATACCTGCGGTAACAGCATAAATATAAAAGGAATTAAATTGCCAATATAAAGACAAAAATACATGTTTCAGTAAAGACTAAGGAAATCAGAACTGGACGAAAAGTAAGAGCAAGAAGCAATTCCTCCTCCCACACACCAAGCCCACAGAACGGAAACAGTTTCTAGATTACACAAAGAAGCTCAGCCTTGAAATGCTGATGTTGAGAGTTTGTACATGAAGCAATACAACTTTGCTTCAAAAGGTGAGGGAAAACACATGAATTCAAATGTTATCTGATGAAAATATGAAGTATATAAACATGGCAAAAACAAGACAATATGTATATTTGCATAATTTAACATTTCTACAGCAATGCAAGTGAAGAGGGATGAATTCTTTTTATATCATTTTAAATGTCAGTGCTGTATACAGAACGTGAAGTGCTTTGAGTCACCACTGTAAAACCTTTTAGTAACATACTGAAATAAAACTAAACTGCATTTAAAAATAAATGTTCATTTACAGACTAAGTGATTACAGGGTCTAGTAAGGATTGGGGAAATGCCTGTAATTCTCCAACACTGGCTCAATTCTGTACACATAGAAATCAGTCAGCTACAAAAGTGTCCTCTAAGTCAAAGCTGCCTAGCGTACCAAACTCCTCCTTTACAGCACGTGTAATGCCTTATAAAAAGGCAAATTAATTCAACAAACACCACAAGAGAAAAGTGCTGCTTTCAGCCACACCCAAGCAACTCCTCCAGACTTCAACAGGAACATGAGCCCAAATGGTAGCGTACAAAGAAAAGAGAAAGACCTTTTCCACAAAGGAGTACAAACCACTGTATTTACAAATCAATCAATCAAGCACACTTAGCCCTGGACAGAATTTAGACATTGTTTTCATCATGAACAACAGGCTTATTACACACTTCAGATTCTAATGCTTTTAGTTTTAGCAGGAATTTTTTGAAATGAAAGTTGCAAATAACCTCCGATACAGCTAATCCCTTACACTTAATAAATAAGAAGCATCAAGAATCTTCACGGTATTGAGATGCATAGAACTATTAAATGGTTTCAGAGTCTATTTAAGGAAAAAAAAAAAAAAAAAAAGTCCTTTGTTACTGCAAAAATCCTAGCTTATGTTCTTCAAAGAACGGCCCCAGTGGTATGTTCAAGTGCCAAAACAAGCAGCAGGATGACAGGCCATTACTGCATGCCAAACCACTGTTCTTGATCTGCCCACTGAGCTGCTTCACTGTCACTGCCTTCCAAGTCCCCCTCTTCTCCACTTCCCTCCATATCATCCACATCTTCTTCCTGGGTTGCATCAGTTGGACTTTCCTCTTTTTCCATTTTCTGCATTCCTTCTAGCGACTTCTGATCATTTGGATCCAAACTGAGGAAAATAAAAAAAAGAAAGCATTTTCCTAAAACTTTTTTTCCCCCTTATATTTGCGACATTATTGTTAAAAAAAAAAAAAAAAAAAAAAAGAAAAGTCTCATTTGTTGTCTGCATTTCCTGTTTTAACATCATCATCAAGTTCAGTTTAGTAGATGATGCAACTTCACCTCAGGCTGACTGTAACACTGAGTGTTAAATCTTTATATAAAACAATTTTGATCCCCAAGAATGCGCTTATCTGAACATCACACTATTCCAGCCAATACTAATCATAAAGTAACATGAAAGCAGTAAAAATTTAAATGACTAAATATATTACATGCAAAGACAAAAAAGCTGACCTATTAATGCTATATATGTTTATGGTGGACATAATGTGCTAGATTTAAGGTAAATTTAACTTGTTGAAATCAAAATACGGTTAACGTTACATTAAATTGCATCACACTATTAAAATTTACTTAATAGCTCACTGACATCTTCTAGTCTAAAGGAATGGATCTTAAGGTGCCTGACTATATAATAACTCTACATAAATCCATGCCTTAATCCTTTCATTAGTCAAGGAATCGCATGCCTAGTGGCATGCTTAGCATTAATGCAGCCCTTACATTTGCACTTCTCAGTTGAAAGCCTTATGACCAACTAATTCATTAACAGGACGTCATCTGTATGTTTCTGTTTGTTTTAAGGGAGAATGATGTAAAACTACCTCTGCTATGTGTCCCAATCAATTAGTGGCTCAGCTGTTTACACAGATGATGATTGGTTCTTATAAATGTACTGCAATCGCAGAGTCTCTGCTTTACCTGAGGGCAATACTGTACTGGTCCATTGCTTCCTGATATTCATTGACAGCTACAAGGAAGTCTCCCAGTATTCGGTGCAGAACACAGTCACTCTGATTAGCCAGTGCATTCCTCAGCAAAGCAATTCCATCTTCATACTTTTGTTCTCTACCTGTTTATATGCAAAACTACAGTTTTAATTAATAGTTTAGATACATCTATAAAAAGTCAGAGCATGCACAAAGAGCCATCAGAACACAAGACTATTTTTTTCCTTCAGAACTGTCAACATGGGGGATAGCAGTGATATACTTTTTGCAAGATGAACTCTAAACAATGGCTTTTTATTGCCATAACCACTACACTCATGATCGCATGTGCTTTGAAGTCAAAATATTTTGTTTGCAATTGGTTTAAGTGCTAGATGCAACTAATTCCTGCGATTTTTCCTTCAGGATAGAACTGATAAATCCCTGGGCTGTAACATCACTGTTCCATTCTTCACATTGATGAGGCTGCAGAACACTCTTCCATGTAAAACAGTATGCTTTAAATAAGTTGACATGGGGAAAAAAAGGAACTTACTAAGAAGTTCTGCTTTCTTTACCACAGCTTTAATGTAATCAGGTCTTTGCGTTAGCGCTTTGTCCAGTAACGTTTTTGCTTTTTCCTGTGTGACTGGGTCTTCAAGACAGACTGTTGCTAACAGAGTGAGTGTCTGTGCATTTGCTCCCAGAGTTTTGTACACATTATTTGCCATTACCATAGCTTCACGGATACTGCTGGATGCTAGGTAACATTCGATGAGACCTGATGATATAAAAAGGAAAACATTTCAGTTTTTGAGTTAGTGCTACAGACGCTTGCAGCTCCTCAATTATTTGCACTTAGTAGCACTCAGACTCCAAACAACTGACACTCCAATAAGCAAATACAAACTGCAACTGAAAAAGTGACTCTATACCCAATATTTTTCAAAAGATATCAAAGAATCTTGCAGATAAGGAAACTTGGACACATAAACTAAAACAGCACACAGTTCTACATAGAACCTAAAACAGAGGCAGGAGATGGATGATCATCTTCCATCTGACAACAGACTAAGTTGTGACAGATTACATGTTTCTTCCTTAGTTGCAGGAGAAGCAAAACCATTTAAGCAAATGTAAAACTGCATTACAGTACTTCTAAATGCACGCCTTTCACTTTAGCAGGGAATCTACAGCACTGTGCCCACCACAAAGCACATGACATGGAACTGGAGGAGCCAGGAGGATCAGATTAGCACTCTCCATTTTGAATAAATGAAAAAGTAAAAAAACAAACAAAAAAATTTCACTGCTGAATATTACAGCATGATTAGTTTGGTTTTACTTAAATAATTGCATAGAAGACAGACAAGTACCACCAAACAGATCCGAGAACCATGAAATCCTAAGAAAATAGACCCTAGAATGCCTCACCATATTACAACTGGTGCAAGGTTTAATACCTCGCATACAATCCTTTTGTCTATTTTCACAAGCCTACATTTTAACACATCCATTCTACAGATAATTGACTTTATCACTTTTACTTAAGGGCAGGTACTTAAAAAAAAGCCTAAGTCTAAGTACACCTAATCTAAGATTTTTGTCCAGTTCCAGTACTGAGATATTAATACTTCACCTGGACTCTTCACAGCTCACTATTTACTTGAAGCTGCTTTTGAGACCAACAAGATTTAAACAGATATGGCAAAAGCCTGACAAAACGAAGCTCCCAGTGGAACTAACCATACATACAGTTAACAACATCATCCAAAAGTGATCTGCTCAAAACACACAAGTCTGTTTATATCCAGATTAAACAAAAACAAACAAATGAAAAAGCCCTGTTTGAAAATCATTCTTATAAATACATGCATTCTCTAGTATCCCTCACCTGACCACTTCTACCACAGCTTTATAGGTTTTTAGGTAACAATTTATTTACTACAAAGTCAGCAGACGAAAAGAACTCCTGTCTATTCCCTTGCCTTGCCTAATGATCATCATCATGACACCAACTTTCACACCAAACTAATACTGTACATGTGAGTAGCTCCACTTCACTCACCTTCATAGCAATCCAGCCTGCAAGGTGCAAGACGTATTGCTTCACGGAAGTGTATAATTGCTTCCTGTACTCGGCCCATATTCCTTAGAGCAGCTCCTTTCAACAGGAGAGCCTGAACACTGTTACTATTAAGCTGGATAGCTTTGGCTCCTAAATATAAGGCACGAGAGTATCGTTTACTGTAGAAACTATGACACCTACGGAAAGACAAGAGGGATTGTAAACATGTACTACTGCCTGTGGTGCCTGTGCATATTCAGAGAGGTTTAAAAGCAAAAAGAAGAAAAAAAAAAATTACAGGAAACTGTTGAACTTCTTGCATTTGAAGTTAAGAATGTATGTTCCAGAAAAAAACACTCTTCAGGAGTTGAAAAAAAAAGCAGTATGAGTATTAACTGTAACAGCTATTTAATATATCATTGTTAATGCACAGGTGCAGTAACTCAAATAGGTTTAAACATACAGAGAATAACCAGAATAGATATTTATGGATAGCTAATTTAAGTTACCCGAAAAACAGAACAGATAGGATAGAAAAGCACCTTCTGAAGAAAAAAGCTGAATCCACTGTATCAGCTGTAATCCACTGCATGCAGCAAATCAAGAGTTGAGGTAAGAAAGGAAAGAAAACAATTTACCCGGACACCACCCAGGGTTCCGCATGTTGATCAGAAATATTGAAGAGACGGCAGCCCAAGTTCTCCACATCTTCTAGTCGACCTTCACGTGCCAATAAATAACCATATACATCCATTCCTAAAGTGAAACATTTGAAGAGCAATCATCAAGAAATGGAAAGTTCATTCACCACAAGAAAAAAACAAGAACAAAACCCCAAACATCTACTTTAAACTGTGGAACTACATTCAAGATACACAGCTTCTGAATGTAAATTCTGACCTGAAAGCCAGGTACAACAATATACAGTATCCCACTGCATGCTCAATTGCATGTAGCTGCTACTCTACTGTTACTCATCAGATCATTACACTAGGTAAACTTTCTTTTAGTATTTACTCACCTTTTATTAGGTAAGGATCCAGCATTTGTGCTTGTTCAAATTTTAGAATAGAGTTTTTATTATCTCCGGCTCTGAAATACAGGTCTGCTAAGCTCCCCAGTAAGTCTACATTATCCCTCAGCAATGACTTTTTCTCTAAAGAGCTTTAAGACACAAAAAAAAAGCCTATTATTTATATAATGCCATTTTTAATATAATTATATATAAATATTAATATATTATTTCATTACATCATGCTCTTTGAACTCTTACCAAATGGTATTTATTGCTCTCGTGTTATCTCCAGTATGCACAAAAGCATATGCCTTGATCCACACTGAAAGCCAATCCAAGTTAGGAATACTCTGAATTACGTTGATTGTCATAGAGGCCACTTCCGCACCTTTCACCGACAGTGAGAGCAAGCCTATTCAGGACGGTATATACATCAACTTCAGCCACCAGAAACTGCTTTTAATACAAATTAATTGTCTGAAGACCAGAAACTCCATCCCTTGACAAGCATAAACAAGCAGCTTGTTACAATGCTTTTTATAATTTGCATAATGTAGGCATTACATATTACATGCAAATGTAAGACAGTTACCTAGTCCCAGGCATAACTCAAATTGTAATACTGTTTAATACTCAAATTGTAACAGCATGCAGACACCTACCTAGTATGGCATCAAGTGCTAAAGGGCACTGCCTCAGTACTTCTTTGTAGCTCGTAACAGATGAGCGTTCTTGACCTGCTTTCTTGTATAGATTTGCCAGCATCATATTGATCTACAAGGAACAGAAATGTTGGTAGAGTCAAGTATGAGAAAAGAGAAAGCCTCACTAAGAAAGGTCACAACTTTGCCTTCAAGCATGCCTGCCTGCCTCCCTCCTGTCCTGGGCAGGAGACAAGATTACCAGCTCTCCGTTTGAGATCACTATAACCTACCATAGAGTATGAAATTAAAATTGTTTCTTCCTTCTGAGTCTTACATTCTTTTATATTTGCACAGTACATCTTGAAATCTCAGTTTTGCATATAGGGAGTCAAAAGATGGACAAGCTTTATATATGATGCCAAGAAGGACCTGTATATCCATTACATTAGCCACCTTTTGAGTTGATCTCTCTGTACCAATGGAAGTCTTTGAGAGAATTAGCTTAGAAAATTAGCAAAGAAAGTTTCCATTTGGCTTCTGAATGAAGCCATGATTGACGAAAAATCAGAAAGAATCTGAGCTTTACACAAGTAGCTGGTTTCTGCTACAATACTTTTTACCTAAACTCACGAGTAAAATAAAGTTTGCTTTTCTCAATCTTTTCTTCTTTTTCTGTTCTGCAAGCTGGTCTTTAAACAGAACACTTTGACGTTACTATAGTCTATGCCACGCACACTGTTAACACAATACAGGAATACTGTTAACGTGAAACATAGTTGCTCAACCTGATGTGTTAATCTTTTAAGCCCTTACAACATAACAGAGGCAGCAAGCAAAGACTCAACACATTTGGCACTGCAGACCACAATGGGATCTAAATATTTAACATTATCTAAACTGTTATTAAAAAGGACAAAAAGATTTTAAAAGATGGAGCACTGGCGTTCCTTCTACTTGCCAAAGTCTTCAGCCTTTCAAGGATCTTACATTGCTCAAACTACACAATAAAGCATGAAGTGCCATTCCTTACACATTCTGGGTTCAAGAACATATTAAAACACTTGCTCAATTTGAGGAATCACAATTTGGCAAGTTACATTGACTGGCTAATAGTGAAAACACCACAGAACAGTGAATCTGGTGAGACAACTAGACTACAAGTCTCTCCTTCAGCTCTAGCAGGTGACAGCGTGCCTTTCCTGTCCAGCGATACACAGCTCTTCCACGGAGACTAGTACTCCACTTTGTGGTTATAGCCAGGCAAACTACATTAATTTAAACCATTGCTTTGGCTCTCACATTTACACGTTTGACTCAGAACTGCAGAAAATTATTCAGTTAGGTAGCTGGCAATTGCTTACTAACTTGCAGTAACTCAGCTGTTTGCAATCCACAAATTTTGCTCCTGGTAGACACTTTTGTTGAGATCAGCCATTATTCTTTGCCCTATGAAAAGTATTCATGAAAACATGCAAAGAAGAACTATCAAATGGACGATACAGATTCCAAGTCTTATGTATGGGTATACAAATACTTTACAAGCTTTTAGAATTAAAAAAAATAGTTTCTTCATCCTTGTACACAAGCAAAATTCTGTACCTTGTGTGCAGTACTAAAGAGTTAACCAGGTAATTCACTCAAATTAATAAAGATGCACACAAACATTTAACTCATTTCATTTTTTTTTAATTCTTTCCTACAAAGGAAATACAAAATTTGTCTGATTTTAAAGAAAAGAGACCAAATAAACTAAGTTAATTTAAACATTAGGAAGTGTTTCCAAACAACATTTAAGTAATACAAAAGCAAATTCCAAACCACAATGCCATTATACGTCTAATATAGGCTATTTTCTTTTTGACCGCATACTGGGCTACAGATTCAAGATACGCTGACTAAAGACTTGGGACAAAAGTCTGCCAGAACCAACCTTTGGGGTCCTCTGTCTGGAAGGAATCCCATCGAGAATAGCAATGGCATCTTTATCTTGTTTCAGCATTGTATAACATTCAGCCATTTTATATTTCACTTCAATTTCAGATGGTAAACACTGAAATAAAAAACAAACTTTAAAGTACAGTACTGTTTTAGTCCAGTAAAAAAATCTGAGTAAGGTTTTCTCGTTAAATGATTACACTATGTTGAAAAAAATCTAGTGCAAGGAAGTTAGCAAGGCAACCTACTGCTAGCTCATATTGCTCCTGTCTTCAACAGAAAAGCATGAACTATGTATACAAAAAAAAAATCTCATGTTTGAGACCATATGAAGTTTTGCATTAGAAAACACCACACTGGTATTTTCAAAATGAAGCAGCCTTAAATGTCAGGTTTATTTGACATGATAAATCCACAATCTAATGCCATAGTATTAGTCAGCAACATTAACTGAAAGGAGGAACGGGATCGTTTTATGCACCACATTAGTCAATTTTTAAATACCTGGCTTTGGGGAGTTGAAGCAGCATTCCCAGTAGAAGGTCTTACTTTTGAAGTTTTACTTAATGCTTTTTTCTGCTGCAAGGCCATTGTATACTTACTTACAGCATTTCTATATTCTTTATCATGGAAGAGAGAGTCTGCATGATATACAAGGAGCTGGTATTTCTGAGATGGTGAAAACAGTTCCCTAGAAGAAATGCAAACAGAAAGGCTGAGATCAGCTAACTGCAGATCCTTATGGATCACAGAATCGTAGAATGGTCAGGGTTGGAAGGGACCTATGGAGATCATCTAAGTCCAACCCCCCTGCCACAGCAGGGACACCTACGGCAGTTGCACAGGATGGTGTCCAGGCGGGTTTTGAATGTCTCCAGTGTGGGAGACTCCACAACCTCTCTGGGCAGCTGTGCCAGTGCTCTGGCATCCCGAAGAGCAAGAAATCGGGCAAGGGAAGGAGACCTGCATGGCTGAGCAGGGATAAAGTTAGATCCAAAGTATTTGTAGCTTTGGTTTGTCCAACTTCAACTTCCAACTGTTGCTGCTTCTTTACCACATTGAAAGAGCCATTGAGTAACAGGTACTATCTCTTCACAAAGGCATTATCTGGCCAATTTCTTTTATCTGTATACAAACAAATGTAATAGCCATTCCTGACACCTCATCAGTAACAACACCTTATGTTTAGCAGCTTGGCCACTGTTTTCATAACAGAGCAGCCCCCATCCTCCCCATAACAATCCACATGCTGTCAGCGTCCACTAAAGCACATTTTGTTTGAATGGACTCAAGCTTACAAAGCAACCCAGCTCCTTGTACAGCTATCCTGGTCCTAATCCACATATTTATACATTTTACAAACCCACTTTATAACACTTCCAGATTGTCTGCAGAAGTGTTGAAGCGTTAGGGTTTCAGAATCGAATTTTGGCTTTAACTAGTTCCTCAAAACCCATCCAAAATGTAAAATGATACCTCACAGGGAAGTCCTGAAAAATAAAGGGAATCACTCGAGTCAGGGGAAGAACCCTGATCTACACAGGGCACTCTTGGAAAGAGAAAATCGCTCCGTGTCTGTCAGGATGCTCACGCTGTACCGGATACCCCGAAGGGTCCAGGCTGTACTGCCCACGCTGAACCCCGGGCAGAGGCGGGCTGACAGAGCCGGGCTTCAACCCCCGCTGGGCCGGGGACAGGAACCCAGCGGGAGGGACAGCTCTGAAAGCCAGCCTGCCTCCTTCCCTGCTCATAAAACACCCCATTCCACCCTGCGAGCTCCCGCCTGGCCTCTCTCTCCCTCAGCGCCACCGGCCCTGTCAGCCCGCCGCGCCCTCTCGCAGGAGGGCCACTCACGGGTTATTGCCGCTCATCGTGAGGAGAAGCCCGCTGAGGAGCCGCACGTTAGAGTGGAGCCCGGCGGCCGCCATCTCTCGTACGTGCTCCACCACACTCATACCGGCGGCGGAAAGACGCGGAGCGGAAGGGACCGACGGCAAAGGGTAAGACAACTCCGCCACCGCCGCCCGCCGGCACTCCAAAATGGCGCCACCGAGGGGTCCTCGCACGCCGCCGCCGCCTGCAGGCGCCCGCGGTACTGCCTTCATGGCGGGCGCGCGGCCCGGCAGGCGTGCGGGAGGGCAGCCCGGGGCGGCGCGAGCCTCGCCAGGCCCCCAGCGGCGCCGCGCCTGCGCAGTGGCGAGGCGGGAGGGGCGGTGTTGGCGGCTGAGGGAGTTGGTTCGCCTTAGGCGGGCCAGGGGCTTTTACATGGGGATGGAGGGGTCCCTTCTCCGCCCAGTATAGTTTTATGGAAGAGTTATACTCCTCGTGTCTGCACAGCTCTTGAGTCTTGCCCTTTTTCTCCTGAGACTTTAT
The DNA here is from genome assembly GCA_017639485.1 of Pluvialis apricaria. Lineage (NCBI taxonomy): Eukaryota > Metazoa > Chordata > Aves > Charadriiformes > Charadriidae > Pluvialis > Pluvialis apricaria. Next base: position 3,783,831 of record CM030022.1, read on the forward strand.
TAACTGCTGGTTGTGGCAGCTAAATGTGACAGAGGTATGAGGGATAATGAAGCTCCTGCCTATAAAAATCGGTAACTGAGGAGGAAGACCCTTCAAAACCTAGATTTCTTCTGGGCCACAACCAGGGGAAACGCCTCATAGGGCCACCCTTAACTACAAGGCATAGACTGAAAGCAGACTGGAATCATAAACTCTCCCCCACCTTTATTACAAAAAGAACACAAAACATGGCTGACCTATTACTACTACTACAGATCAAATCAGCGGGAGCTTCCAGTTTGAACACACCATCACTGCTGTCTGGAGCTGAACACACCTCTCAATAGCCAAGCCAAGCGGCAAAACAGGACTGCTGCTGGACTTCAGATCAGGCAACACAAAAAGTGTGTTGGTGCTGTATGGTGACAGCGAAAGAAGTATTGCCACCAAGCAAAGAGACAACTCGGAATAAACCGAACTTGGATTTGCAGTTCTTCAGTAAGCCAACTCACTGGTAAAACAGTCACAGTTTTTGCCAGTGTCATGTGATGGTTGTGTTGCACTGAACCTGCCATTGCAAAGGCAGCCTCAGATGAAGCTGTGTTATCGGCCTGCGTTACCCTTTGAAGGCATTTTAGTAGAACACAGCACTGCTCTGCGAAGGCAAACCTGCTACATAACCAGGTATGTTGCCACAAACTACAGCCCACCTGTCAACCCCATTTTCAGTGGGAATGATTCACTTCCTACTGATTGCCATTACACAATAATGACGGTCTTTTCACAAAAACCAGAACTCCGATTTCGTTGAAGGCTATCCATAAGACATAAAGCAATTACCACATTAATTACAAGCTAAATTTATTGAAAACATGGTAAAAATCACTGCACTGGACAACACAGCATGACAAGTACGATTTTCGTGGACGTTCAATACTGAGACTCTAGCCAGTAGAGCAATTACACAGCTCCCCCTGCCCCACAGGCACACCCATTTCTTCTCTTTAAATACAAGCCCTGTTTTAAATGCTAGCTGTAGCCACTGATAATAAAGCAGCTTGCATCTGAAACAGCATGTTAGAAATCACTTATTAAGCACCAGCTTAATAATATTTGCTTACACTATTCAAATTATCTTTTTGCTCTCCCTCCCTCTATCCCTCATTGACTGCTTTGTGGTGGTTTTGTGTTTGTTTGGTTTTTTTTTTCTTTTTTTCTTCATAAGCACTTAATTCTTCCTTGGTACAAAATTTATCCAAAACGAAGGCAAAATACTTTATACACCTTGCTGTGGAAATGTTTAATGTTGTTGCTACTTTTCCTCTTCACTGCCCAGGACCTGACAGACTCTTGTTCATGAACTGTCTCTTCACAAAGCAGATCCACCACTGCAGAAAGAAGTACAAAGTCAGAAAATATGCAAAAGCAGTTTCCATGCAATAAACAAAATAGTAACTTCAAAGTATTTAACCTCTGACAAATAACAAATGATAAGGCTCCAGTTTTGCACATAGTTTTCCACACTGGTTCCTACTGGAATTTAGGCGAACAAGAGGACAGGAGTGGACCCAATGAATTTATAATATAGGACTCTGAATGAAATCAGGACATTCTACTTTCTCTTCTTTCTATTATTTTATTTTTACTGCTTATTCCAATGTAATTATAAACAAGGGATGCATCAGAAAGCTATGCCTTTGAAACTAAATTAGCCTAAATAATTTCAATATTAAATGCAGTCACATTTGCACATGAAACATATGAACAGTCAGGAGGCAATTCATGCATTGATTGGCTATTTTTTTTTCATCTGGATATGAGGCAAAATGGTCTGCTTCGAACAAGCTATCAAATCAGAACTGCCTGGGAAGATAAACAGCATCTCTCATGCCTGTGAATTTCCATTTGAAAACCTAGCCAGCAGCAGATGTGCAGTACTTTTAAGAGACCAGACACCACTTATTTACCGCCCTGCTTTTTAGAGTAACCCAAATTGGTGTTTGCTGTCTTACCGCGTTACAGATTAAATTTATTGATAACTTGCAGCCTGCTATTTAACTAGCCTTGTAAAACCAGGAAAGCTTGCATCGAAGCTACCCACACCTGGTCCCTCACCCCATCATCTCACTTCTCTCCACACATTTCTGAAAAAACACACCAAGCCTCTCATTAAATCTGTGATGATCACATTAAACTCTTACCTTACTAGGCTTGTCACTTTGAGGATCAAATACTTTTTCACAAAGGCGAAGACCAGTTTCTTGCCTCAGCTGCTGCAGGTAGGCCCTCATCACCTCTGAAACAGCACAGGAAAAACCAGTGTAAACTGAGGCAGCACCAAGTCAAACTGAATTTAACACTGAATCATCAGATATCACTGCTTAAAGCAGAAAGTGAGTTTTCACATCTGCAGATACTTGTCAGCCAGCTGAGTTGGTTTGCTCAATTTACAGCCATACTTGGGATTTTTATGACATTTGTACCAGTAAAAAAGATGACCAAAACTGTTTTCTTCTCTCAGTTAACTTTGCTCATTATTGTGGGCTTCCTATTCTGCCAGTGCAGCAGTTGACTTGGGCTCCATTACAGGGTTTAGCTAGTGATTATGTTGATGCAAAAGACAGACTCAGACCCCTATTAATTTGTTCTGTTGGATCTATGGATCCAGGGGAGTCACTGGGCCCCCGAGGTCAGAAAATCCAGCTTCTGCTGCCCTCAGAAAACAACTGCAGATCTAGAAGATTCAGTTTTAACGTTAATTTTGCAGTCCCAAAAGTGCAGCTAGTAAAGTATGAGCCCAAGGAAGCCTTCAGAGGTTCTGGATTAGCCTTACCTTCCTCCTGTTTGTTGCCAGGTTTGGCGTAAATGGCATTAAGTGGAAAGCCAGGCTCCCCGGGGATTGGGAAGTTAGTGATTCCTAGTGTGTACATTTCTTTCTCTCCTTGGCCTTTGGAGTTACACTGGAAGAACCAGGCAAACAATGGATTAACAGCTATAAACAAAAGCTGACGGAGTGTTAGTCCCAAATATTTTACCAATCTTTTATAAAGACTCATCAAGAAAAACAACACAATGTCTCTTTGGAGATCCACAGCCTTGAAGTATCTGTGACTCTGACAGCTGGGACTCGGGTGAACAGGATTATTTGTGCCTGGGAGAACATCAGCAAGCCCTTTCCTGAGTACGATCCCCAGAACAGACTCAGTTTCCCTCCTGCACAGAAATTCACTTTTCTTACCTTTTGCAGCTTTTTCAAGCACTCAGAAATGTAGAGGGTTATATAGATCAGCGTTCTGTCAGCCTCGTTCTGCAAAACAAAAGCAAGCACAGAGCCCAGCCACTCTGAGATTAAGGGAGACTTTACAGAACTGGTAAAAAGTTTGTAACAGAAATGAGTTCAAGCCATTTTGGCCTACAATTTCCCCATGAGAGGGACTTGCAATTCATGACATTTACCCAACCTTGAAAATTAAGTGGGAGGAAGGGGAGTTTTTGTTATCTAGAATTATTTAATTGAAAAAAAAAAATTATATGCACAGCACCAACCCTCCAAAGGACTACTATATGCACAGTATCTCAAAAAATTACCTTAATTTCATAGTTTTTGAAGAAAACATTAGCTTTGAAGTAGTAGATGGCTTCATCTATAATATCTGTGTCTTTAGCTAGCAAAAAAGAAATAGAGTTAAACAGTGCACTGTTATAGTACATTTGGTCGTAACTTTTCCTCACTGAAATACATAAATAAGGATTATTGCAAAGGCAAAACCTTGGTATTTACAAAAAGCAGAAGACAGCACTATGTAACAGAAAACAGTCGTTGCTATGTGACACACTGGTGAGCTCAAACTGTAATATTTAAGTTTCCTACTCTTAGCAGGAGCTTTAACTCCCTTTTCCACCTCCCCCCATGATTTCTTATTTCACAAATGGCAGCAATTCAGCAGTTCCCCACTTTTCTACCCGTTGAGTAACTCACCAGAGTTTTAACAGCATAAAAGTCTTCTCAGGACACAAAAATGTTTTTGGAGAAAGCCTAACACCACAATAACACAAATTTCATTATCCTCTTCAAAAAAAAGGAGGGGGAGCAGAACACTTAGTGACAAGCTTACTTGTGACTTTCACCCGCTTTTGCTGCTATCTAAGACTGCTTAGATCCAGAAACATTTCCTTTATATTTCCTTTCTCACACTGAACCACTGCAGTACTGGGGAGTATCATGCCTGGGATCATCCCCTTCATGCGCTGAAGGGGAGTCTGTACCAGGCTGCCTGTGGACTCTGTTGGGATGCCCGTAACTTCATTTTAATTTCTGAAGCGCCCTACCCTAAAGCGCCGCCTATCCTACTCCTCGTCCTTCAGAGCAGCCGAGCGTCCTCGGTGATAGCCCCAAAGCGCAAGTTCTCTGTAGCTAAACCTCCACTTCCCCTGACAGCAGAGGGTTCACACCGCCACGTCCTCCTCCAAACCCACTGAAGAGCATAGTGAGACACAGAAGGAAGTGCGAGAATAGTAACTGTTGGCTTTAATTACTGAAACAATTGATTTAAGCACGGCGCATATTTATCAGTGCATAATTATTTTCTATGATTTGCACAACTTAAGTATTTGAAAACTTCTTCCTCCTTTATAAATTGCAAAGCACTCCATTTCCAACCTGTGACTCCTCTCGTCACTCTTGCTAGGGCTGGCTTGGAGCAAACCCCGAGACAGTGATAAGCTATACGCAAGCATGTTTCACATTTTCAGAGATTGTTATAAACTTACTTTCCCGAGGCGCTGGGCCTTTGAACTGGCTTCTGATGGGTAACAGCGCCATGTTCCCAATTAGCTTGGTGTCGGAGTCCATTAAAGTTGAGTGGTAAGCCTACAGACAGGGGAGAAGGCTGGTTATTAATGCTACTGAAAATAGATATTTCCGTGTCCGATCGTATGTCCCCGTGTCTTCATCAAACAGGAGTCACAGTCTAGTTCATCAGTGATGCTTCTTGCAATCTCTCCTTGCACAAACAATTGCTATTTTCTAATTAGGCCCAGATCTCAGCACCATTCCGGTGAAGACCATGAAAACGTCATCACTGGCACCACTTACAGTGGCGGCGGTGGGAGACGGGGTGAATTTGGTCCGTCTGGTCTGCACAGGTCGCTTCAGCCCCCAGCTGCCTACCCCCATTCTGCACAGCGCCGGGGGAACGGCCCTGCTCTCCCGCCTCAGTATAGGGCACGCCATAATTCATTGAAAGTGAGCTGGTCATTATGAAAAGATGTTTTATTTCCATATCTAGCTAATAATATTAGATAATACTAAATGAAGCAAAGCTTAACACATAACCACGCACTCAAATTAAGACCTTTCTGTGCACTCTAAAACCGGTCTAAAAAAAAAAAAAAAAAAGATAAATCTTTCTGCATATGACAGATTCTTCCTGGGAAACTGATTTTAAGTTTAGGTTTAGCCAATCCCAACCTGCCAGCCGCTGGGAAGCCTTCGCCTCCTCACAGCCGAGGTTTTTTCTCGGGGGGAGAGAAGAGGATGCGATGGCGGGGGGTGAGGGTTAAGCATCCCTTAGCAGAAAAGCAGTTTATTTCAACCAGAGGAAGGCGGTGTGAACAAAACCAGAGCAAAGCAGAGCTTTTACTGGGCTCTCCCTCACTGGAGCCGGGGGTGGGTGGATGGATCCCTGGCGGGGCAGGAGGAGGAAGAGGAAGAGGAAGAGGAGGGCGTTGGCCTCGCACCAGCCTGCCATGAACAGCAATTCCCTGCTCTCAGCGGGGTTCCCCGCAGTTTTACCCCCTTTTTCCCCCCCCACGAAGCTGCCCACGGAGAGGGCTTTTTCCCCAGCCCAGGCTCGCAGCCGCCCTCCCCTCCCCGGCCCCTGAGCCCTCCTGCCCCCTCCCACCCCTCCCGCCATCAGGGGCTGCCCGAGCCCCGGGTGCGAAGCCCCCCTCACCGGCATCTTGAAGGGCGGGAGGCAGAGTTCGGCGGGGCCGGGCGGGCGGGAGGGAGCGGAGAGGAGCGGAGCTGGCGGCGAAGAGTCCTCCTCTGCCGGCGCCGCAGGAAGTGAGGCGGCGGAGGCGGTGCGAGGAGCGGCAGCCGCGGCGGGGGGGAGGCCGCCGGCACCGCCCCGGGAGGCACCGGGCTGGTAGAGCCCGGCCGGCACCCAGGGGGGCTAATGTGGCCAGCAGGAGCAGGAAGGTGCTCGCCCCCGCCCCGTACTCGGCACTGGAGAGGCCCCACCCGGAGTGCTGTGTTGGGTTTTGGGCCCCTCACGACAAGAAAGGCGTTGAGGTGCTGGGGCGAGTCCAGAGAAGGGCACCGGAGCTGGTGAGGGGTCTGGAGAACAAGTCTTCTGAGGAGCGGCTGAGGGAACTCAGCGTGGAGAAAAGGAGGCTCAGGGAAGACCTTATGGCTCTCTACAGCTCCCTGAAAGGAGGGTGTAGCGAGGGGGGATCAGTCTCTTCTCCCAAAAAACATGCGATGGGACAAGTGGAAACGGCCTCAAGTTGCACCAGGGGAGGTTTAGGATGGGTATTAGGAAAAATTTCTTCGCAGAAAGGGTTGTCAAACATTGGAACAGACTGCCCAGGGAAGTGGTGGAGTCACCATCCCTGGAGGTATTTAAAAGACGGGTAGATGTGGTGCTGAGGGACATGGTTTAGTGGTGGGTTTGGCAGTGTTAGGTTAATGGTTGGGCTGGATGATGTTAAAGGGCCCTTCCAACCCAGATGACTATGATTGTGCTTGGAAAGCACGCTCAGAATGGGACTTGTTTGGCCCCCACTCCCCCCCCCCCAAGTTTTTCCTCCATCTCTCTGCCTTTCCTGTGGCTGACACTGCAAATAACCCCTCCTTGGTTCCTCTGTGCCACCCTTTTCCTCTCCAGCCATCCTGACATCTCACTTCCTTGTCCAAGGGGTGACCAGTGACAAGTGGCGTTCCTCAGGGAGTCAGGGAGAAAAAATGGGGAGATTTGGAATGTGAGTTAAAGTAATCTAACTGCACAGCTGGGGTTTGTCCTTTTGACATGCCACGAGTGTGGTTTGTCCCAAGAACATGCCAGTCCAGAGGTGAGTTAAGCCACCAAAGTTTTTCCAAAGTTTGTATGGTTTAATTCAGCCAGATCAGGCCCCACCGTGATGTGACTTGCCCCATCATGAGGTTAACCTACACCTTAAGTATGAAAACCCAAATATATTCACGGCTTTTGGCACCACGTTTTAAAGCCCTAAAGAGCTTATTTTTTTCACTTCTTCCTGGCAACCACAATGGCTATCTTGGAACTGTAGTCTCAACATTTAGGAAAAGCAATAAAACATGTTTTGAAACACTCAAGATGCCCCAGGAACAGCCTATATATATAAAAGAACTATATGCAGTGAGAAGTAACTTCAGAAGTATGTTTTGCCATAGTGCTTGAATTATCTGATATGAACAGTCTGTTAACAGCTACACTTAATTCCAGAATTGATGAAAAATCAATTGCCTGAAAAATTCCTAAGACCATTTTTACATGTATTTAGTTACGTAGGTACGTTCTTTGGAGGTAACGTGATAAAGTTCTGCTTCTCTGAAAGCACCACACATTGTACTACAGAGGTAATGTCCATAGTAGGACCAGGAGTTCTTTATTTGGGGGAAAAAAGGAGTTTACTTATTTGTGGCTGAATTCTTCATTAACTTAACAGTTTCTAACATGATTGCACAAGGCCGTCACCAAGTTCTGTTTTAAGCTGATTTTCTTTTTTCACGTGTTGTGCTTAAGATGTTATCAATGTATAAACCACTTAAAGCCATGTGCAAGTTGTACCAAACCCAGCCTTAAGGTTTAAAATCTGGGCTCTTTCAAAGTGTAACTAACACACATTCTTTAAGAAGGGTGAAGAGACCCACCCACTGACCAGATGTCCCTTTGAAGATGCCACTCATCTCTTCACCTAGTTCAGGTTCCATTCATGACATAAAAGTTTCACCCTTAAGAACAATTCTTTCTCTCATCTAATAATGAAACTAACTACTCAGTACTGGAGATGAATATTTGTTACAACATACTTATATTTGGCTTTGCCTCTTTTGCAAATCATTAGCTTTTTTTCAAGCATTCCTATGCTGAAATGAGATACATCTGTATGCGGGGAACTTTTGTATGTACTAACGCTAGCCTATGTATTTTATATCACACACGCATAAGAATAAAAATTGTTTATTAAAATAGTTATGAGGTCATATAGCTCACTCTTCACTATAAATATTAGTTATCTTACAGATAAAACATCAAGTCTGTTTGTGTAGGAGTGGATTTTTTTTTCATTTTTATTTTTTAACGCGAGCAAGGTGTTTTCCTCCCATTTTTTTTCACTCATCCACATGATCTTGAAAGTATTCATCCACAAGAGCAGATTTATCTTCTTCACATTCCTGCCAAAAACAACACAAAAAAGGTAAAACCTGACTTTGCCCTAGTGGCTGTTGTGCATTGTCTGTTCTGTGATGTTTTATTTTAGAAACCAACACAGGAACAATGTCTAATATGGTTCCATAAAACATGTAGCAAAACTTTCTGAAACGCAATTTATTTATAGAGCTATCGAAATTGTATAGGTCAGAATCTAGATCCAGGTATTCTGCCTACCTGAAGAGTACAAAACTGAATTTAAAAATGGAATAAAAGCACTGGACTTGTTCCTTAGGATTTATGAGCTGAATAATAAAACTAGACAGGGCTTGGAACAGATTTTAATACAGCAGTCTTCTGTCGTGTATTTTACAAGATAGAATTTATTCCTAATCTATATCTCATATACAACACATGGTTCAACACAGGAATTATCAGGGGAGTTTTAACAGTCAAGTAGGAAGAAATCTTAGCGATCTTAATAGTCCTTTCTGACCTTTGAAGTTTAAAATTCCGTTATTGTGAAAACCAAAGCATTACTTTTAAACACAACCATTTGATCTGTCTGCATATGCAGGATGATATTAATGAATTTCACTTTTGTAACTGTAAATGAAGACAATATAAGCATTGTCACTAAAAGACTAAACATGTCTTACTTTGAACCATACTAAGACAATAATTTATTAGCAAGGCAAAGAACATATTTATATTACAACTTATATTACGGATCCTTTTTAATTTTTCATCTTATCATCAGAAGTACCTTACCTTTGGTTCCTTAAATTCAAGATCTTCTCCATACTGAATGGTAAAGTCTATGTGCTGCAGAACTATGTTTATACTTTCCTCATCAGAGCGATCAAAAGGTAGAAATCGAACCATACCATAGTCATCAATCTAGAGGAAGGATTCAAAGGACATTAGTAAGAAAATGCAGTTAATTAGTTCTCAATCACAGCACCCTAAGCCACCTCCTTAAACTACACTTATGTCTTGTTGGGACTGCTAATACGATTTAAAACCACACTGCAAACCAACAGCAATTCCCCACTCAGAACACCTGGCTAGCAGTCCTAAGTTCTACACAGTAGAAAAAGCCGTTTCCAAAATTGCTAATAGGACAGGATTCACAGAACATGTACTGGCTACAATCCAAATGTTAGTATCAAGAATCTTATGCTCATCTGAAAAAAAAATCAAAAACTGAGTTAAAACAGGCAAAAAGTTAAATGCTCAAGTGCCTGAGAATCTTATTAACAAAGCCAGGATCTAAAAGTATGGAAGGTAAATACATAGTTTAGGGGTGTGGGGGAGAGAATTATTATAGTACATTCAATATCTATAACAGCAATGAAGTCAGCAACCATACAGTATGGTTTATAAATACAGGACTGAATTTAAAGGTACCAGGTAAAAAGCAATATACCTACCAATCCACATATAGATTTAGTCAATTTTTTAAACATTTTGCTTTTCAATATATTTGTAGAATCTTCAATCATAGAATACATATCTGGATCTAAGTACCTGGGAGAAACAAAGTTGGTGTTAACATCGCAAGAATCCTTGGCCACAAAGCAAATGAGTCATTGTGCTTTTGTATAGCTACCAAAACCATCTATCATTCTGTGATCTGAATGAACAAACTTCATATCAGGAGAACTTAAAATGTTTAAAAGTATTTTTTTTAAGTATTTGAATATCTCAAATTATGATTGCTAGTAGAAACAACTGAAGCGTTTTTTATTTTCTTTTTGCTAATATATTTGTATACTCAAGAAAGCTTTGAGGAAGACCACAGAGAAAAACTTTTAACTTTGTAATTTTAGCACAAATGCAAAAGTAACACATAAGTAATTCAGTATGTCCAGCACCAAAAAACTGACAGGATCACCTCTGATTTAAGTTTTGAAGTACAGTACCCTGGTGGGCACAGTACCCTGGAATGTCATTTAGAATGACATAAGTTATTCAAGATAATTATTTACAGAAAAAAATCCAGAGATATGTACAAACATGTAGCTAACCTTTCTGACCAAATTGTAAGCATCCTATCCAGACGTTGACTATGTTTGATATCAAACAAATGCATCTTCTCCCATTCGAGAATAGTATGTTTTAATTGTGGGAAACATTAGACTGAATTTTGAGTGAAAGTATTACACTACAGAGTATGTAATGTTTTGAAACTTACTTTTCTATTTCCTTCTTGGCTTTTTTGCTCAGCAAATCCATTTTGGTCATGATGTTAATCTGTGGAATTTCTAAAGATATCATTGCACTGAGTGCTGCCAGAATTCCAGAGATAAACTTAAGGAATATGAAAAATGATGTAGTTAAGTACAGAAAAACACAATACAAACATGCAGGTCACTCTACCACAAACCAAATCTAGCTAGTGAATATATGAGGGGTGGACACGAGGCCAAGTGAGGAGTCCTTATCTCTGTTGGAAAAGGGAGGTGCAGAGCTTCCCACCTGCCATCTCATTTCCAGAACCTCAAATCTGGGTCTGCCACTGAAAAGGCCATTTCAAAACTCAAAGCCTATCTCAAGATTCTCACTGCTACACAGGGAAAGTGGCCTGCTCTCTCTCCATATCTGAGAAAGCTCTTGTGGAATCACAGAAACATTCAGGTTGGAAGGGACTTTTAGAGGTTATATGGTTCATACAACTTCTCAAACCACAGCCAGCTGCAAAGTCAGATCCGGTTGCTCAGGGGTTTTGCCCAGTCAAGTTTTGAGTAACTCCATGAACATACACTACACAATCTCTCTGTGCCCCTCTTCCAGTCTGACTGCTCTCGCAGTGCAGGATTTTCTTCTTTACATCCAACTGGAATTTTCTTTGCTGCAACCTGTGTCCAAGGCAGCTGAAGACAGCAATCTGATCTCCCCTGGCTTAGCATTCTTTCCTCCGGGCCAACAAACCCAGCTCCCTTAAATTGCTCGGATTTCTTGTTCTCTATCCATACAAATTTTTTTTTACAACAGATTTCAAACAGATACCTTAAAAGATTCCACCATAAACTGAGAGTCCACAAGAAAAACTCCACAGACGCGGAACTCCCACTGCTGAAGCTGCTCCACCAGCTGTTTCATCACAGGCAGGTGTGTATAGAGTTCGATCTGACCTAGGGCACACTTAGGATGTTAGTATGCAGAAATGTGACGCTAACAAGAACTGTTCACAGTTATCAGTGATATGGGCATTGCATATGAATAAAAGCTGATAAAGAAAGCATCTTTCTTTTCAGACAACTCTGCATTTGGATGAACTTATACTGGAGAAGTGGAAATAGAAGAGTTTCTTCCTCCCTTGACCTCCAATTAGTATTAGTTAGCAGTTGCCATAGCGTTCCCACACTATATGATGCTATTAGAAGTCAGTGCAGTCACCCAGATTTGCCTGCCACCAAGCTCGCTTCTAAAACATCTGAAAGTGACTCTGACAGCTGTTAATAATGCGAAAAAACCCGTGTGAATGATTACAACCAAGAAAAAAGAAGCACCACAAATTTTATATTGCATATGAAGAACAATACCAAAACGTAGACATTTGTTTACCTGGGCAGTCAAACAATATATAGTCATCCTCCACATGCCCAAGGCTTTCCTCTAGCCAGTTAAAGTTATTGGCAAAGTATTCCATGCAAAACACCAAGCCGCCATTGGGACCGAACCTTAAGGATTCATCTTCCATCACGTCGTCCACTTCGATTAACTCACGGATGTCTGAAACAACAGATAACACCGGGCGGTCTCAGTCCCCTCGCTGACAGCGCTGCCCCAGGCTCTCTGGTGCCCGCTCCCGCCGCTCACCTGCCATCACCGGGTACCTGAAGAGCTCCGCCGCCGGGTCCAGGTTCACCACCTGCACGGCGCGGCCCAGCGCCTCGCAGTGCTGCACCATGGTGGCGCAGTACGTGCTCTGCAAGGCACACACACGCCTTCAGCGACCGACCGCGCCGCTGTCGCCTTCCCTCCCCGCCTCCGCTGCCGCCGCTGCTCGACACCCCCTCTCCCCGCCTCACCTTCCCGCTGCCCGCTGGGCCCATCACCAGCTGCGCGTACCGCGGCATGGCGGCGGGCGAGCCGGCAGTGAACCGGCGAAAACTGGCCGCTCCGGCGCCCCGTAGCCCGCCTGGTCACGTGCCGCGGGTAAGCCAATGGCGCGCAGGCTGGCGCCATCGCGCGCCCTCCCCCCAGGTACGGAGAGCCGGCGGGCTCAAACCGCGCGCCGCCGCCGCCGCCACGGGCCCCCCCCCCCCCCCCCCCCCCGTCACGCCCGGCTCTCGCGAGACGTCGGCGGGGCGGGCGCACGTGCCGCGCGGTGTGTGAGGGGAGCCGCCGCTGCCGCCGCCGCTGCCGGAGGAGGAATCGCCGCCGCCTCCCCGCCACCGCGGCCTGAGGGGCCTCCCGGGTAATGCCACACCGCTGCCGCCCCTGGGCTCACCCGTCCCTTTCTGTGGGAGCCGCGCTCCACCGCCGCCTCGTCCCAGCGGCGGGCGGCCTGCCCCGGCGTCCCCAGCCTCCCCCCCGGCCACCAGCATCCTTTCCCTCAGCTCGGACGCCCTCCCTCTGCCTCCCCTCCCGTACCGCGGCTCTGTCTCCCCTCGCCGTGATCTCCCTCGCCTCTTGTACCTCAGCATCCTCCCCCCTCAGGTACCTGGCGCCCTCCTTTCCCTCAGCTCTGCTCCCCATCCCACTGTGGCAAGGATCCCCATCACCTCTGGTACCCCAGCACCCTTCTCCTTCCTACCGACGTGCCCTCTCTTTTACTCCCTACTACTCAGCGCCCTCCCACCCCTATTTGGGCTCTCCATGGGTACTCCAGCATCCTTCCCCTCACTAGGACCCTCTGTCGCCTTTCCCTGCGGTCCCCCTACCGCGAACCCCACCATCTCTGGCGCCCTGGCATTTTCCCTCAGCTCTCTTCACTGCTCAGGCACAGCTTGTACAGCATCCTGGCCCTGAGTCTTCCACATACCTATCTGGCAGAATAGAATCTATGATTCTATGATTCTATTCTGCCAGATCCCATGATCCTGGGGGACTTCTTATGCATTGCAAACCCCTCCCCTGTTAAATCCTGTTTTCTAAGACCCTTACCTTAAAATGTATGTATGTAAACCATTACTAATTATATTAGTGGGTTGAGTTTGATTTGTTTGTTTTGTGGTGTTTGGGGTTTTTTTGCCAGTGTCCCAGGATCAGATTGTAATTCTTCAGACCCTGATTTAAATAACCCCTTTTCTTTGTGAGTGTACTAGCAGTACCTCCCCTTACTCCCCCAGTGCACCTACTGTTCATGTGCCACTGATTTAATATGATACTTCACATTTTGCTTAACCTGGTATGTTCTGTAGTTCCACGTGTTGTTCTCACAGGTCTGTCTTTTTTTTACCCTGCATTTTGTGGCACTTTGGTTTTTTTTCCCCTTATGTAGCAGAATTCCATACTGCTGGTATCTTTTGCAGCCATTTTCCGCATATTTTTTCATTATGTCTTGACTCCTGTTTTTTCTCTCTGATCTCTCCTGCTCTTCTTATGATTGTACCTATTTTCGTTGGATTCGTCCATCTCTGGGATTCTTGTTGAGTTGGGAAGGATGTGACTAACTTGAACCCAGAACTTGGGTCCTGATTCTTTCATTCTGTGACCTCCAGGCTTGTGACATGGCCACAGATGTAGCTGAGCCTGTGGTCCCTGACTGCAGAGGAGACATAAGGAGCGGTGCCAGGTCAGATGCCGACTATCCTCTTCGGGTTCTCTACTGCGGAGGCAAGTGCTGAAGGGGCAGTTGTTCACGATTCTTACAATGTGCTGTTGGTGAGGGCAGCCTAGCAGAAAGAATGAGAGAATCGGAGATTTTTCTTTTGGTCGGTTTTTATTGAGAAGCTAGACGGTGGTCAGCTTGGTCTTCCTCATCATCTTTCTGAAATAGTTGGTGTTGTGTGTTTTATCTGAAGCGGTTTTGGTGAAATGTAGGGGTCTTCTTTCTGAGAGCTGGAAGTACTAACAGCTTTTTCTGTAAAATAAGTGTGAGTGGTGCTTGGACTGTGAACTGTTGAGCAGAGATGTCTTCCTGCAGAAAGCCAGTAAAGCACAGAAAAGGCCTCTGAGCATTAGTATGACAATAAGAAAAAAAGTCAGAATTCATGAAAGTGATCATTGCACTGTGTTTAGAATTACTCTTTACTAGTTACATTTGTAGTTATGTAGATGAAATTTAAAGGGAAGTAAATAATCTTGACAAGTATGTTTTTTAGATAGGTATGTTATTTTGCTTTGGGCTTGAATACAGCTGCAGGGAATTAGGAAATAATCTCTGTTGTGTGTGAAAGTCTGCACAATTGGTTTGGGTTTGTTCTGGGGCCGAGCACCTCTTCTGGATGTTGGTGGCTTTTGGAAAAAGGAAAGCTAACCAAATCACATGGTAATTTATTAGGTATATCTTTTACCTCAGGTAGAACTGGTGTTTCTTTCTGTAACTTTTCCCAAAGCTGTAGGCATCTCCTTCCCTTCCTTCATTGACTGACTGCTTTTGCTGGAATAGTTTTATCCTAATGCAGAGTGTGTGAGCAAATGAGTAATGAGAGAAAAATTAAAATGTGGAGTGGTATCAGTAAAGTAATTTTTTGAGTCAATGTGTGGTTATAACCACAAGTTATGATGTGAGAGGTCATCTCTTACCTTAAAATACCACTTTGAATTTAATTCTAAGTCTGTAAGTGGAGAACTTCTTTTTGTAATCTATTCTTTTTTTTTTTTTTTCCCTCCCTTCTTTCTCCAGTCTGTTCATTGCCAACAGAGGTGAGTTAATTTTTTTGTTTTCCGAGTTTGTTCTTTCTGTCCTATGGGTCCTGACTATGATGACTCTTTCTGATCTTTTCTGGCTTTTCTTAATTGTGGAAGTTCTGTGCTTCAGCCACTGTCATCTTTAGGATGACGTGAGGCTTCTTATGTGCTAGTATAGTATTTGTATTCAGTCATCCTAAGGAGAAATGGCAGAGCTGAATTGCAAATATATTTTGATGTATGTTTGTGACATATTTTGTAGTTACTCTGCTAACAACATTCATGTGCCCTTTCTTCTCTAGTACTGTGAATACATGCCTGATGTGACTAAATGCAGACAATGGTTAGAAAAGAATTTTCCAGATGAGTTTGCAAAACTTACAGTAGGTAAGAATCTTTTCTATTTTCTAACTGATATGTGCCCTTAGACATATTTGAAATCTCTGAGCTTGTCCAGTTCTCATCTCTTCCCTTTTCCTGCTGTATCAAGCATGAAAGTTAATTATTTTGTTAGGAGTCTGTCATGCTTGTGGATGCTGTGAAACTATGTTTGATAATGTCAGAAAACACTGAATATTACTGCAACTACACGTTGTTTAATGTTTGAGCTTTCATAAGGTTCCTACTGTAACCAGTCATCCATGCACTTGTTTCTCATCAAAGTTAGTTTATTGGATTCTATGTCTGTACAGTCTACTGTGGATGGCTGGAGGAAAGGTCATTAATAATAGGGACCTTGTTGATTTGCCTTTGGAATTTCAGTATTAACACTATCATAAATTTCTGTGTCTGTGTAGAAATTATGTGAAGAGACTGGATTGAAACTGTAACTGTATCTTTGAGCTAAGGCTTTTCTGAAGTCTAGTTTGCATAAGTACTACGGTGAAGATGTAACACACATCAGTCAAGGGGCTGCTGCACTTAAACAAAGAGTTTACAGATTTAGCAAAATATCACTGTACCTTACTTCCTGTTCCTGTAAGGCTGTGGTTG
Organism: Pluvialis apricaria; assembly: GCA_017639485.1. Classification (NCBI taxonomy): domain Eukaryota; kingdom Metazoa; phylum Chordata; class Aves; order Charadriiformes; family Charadriidae; genus Pluvialis; species Pluvialis apricaria. Next base: position 3,800,003 of record CM030022.1, read on the forward strand.
TCTGACCACTAATTTTGTTCTCTTTCTTTTCCCCACTCCTTTCTGATGTATGTAAGAAAATTCACCTAAACAGGAAGCTGGGGTTGGAGAAGGCCAAGGAACTGTGGGAGAAGAAGAAGAGAAGAAGAAGCAAAAGAGAGGCAAGGTCTAAATAGTTGATTGTGGTACTGATTTATAAGCAGTTTGGCATCCCTTTCTCACCGCTGGTCTGGACTATGGCATGGATTCTTTGCATTTTGGTTGTTAGCTATGCTTTACCTCTGCACAAAAGACACCAAGTATCTTTCTTCTAGTGGTAGCAGAGTTAGTGTGGTGATATATGCTGATGGAAGAATTGGATAGTAATAGTAGCAAGTGAAAGATGACCTGCATCATGCATCTCATTGTTCCTGTCATTGCTACTGCGCTTATTCAGGGAGTAATTCTTCTCAACCTAAAATCACCTGGCATGCCTCCCAGAATACGTTTCTGCCCTGTTTAACAGCAGTTTATAGGTTGCTTGCAGAGTAGAACAAAGACTGCTTTCCTCTATTTAATGCCTCATGACACTGCTTTTGCCTTTTTTCCTTCCACCTCTCCTCTGTATTCATGTAACAGGATTTGGGTTTATGCTTTTAACATTATCACCTATGTCTCCATGAGCAGCCATGTCTCTTCCCAGCAATACTAATGAAAAACACTTTCAAAAAACGACTTTGGAAGATATAAAATACATGAAAAAATTAAAAATTAAAAAATCAAACACACTTTTATCTTCTATTATTGGCGTTTTTTTCTGCTTAATTAATTAACTAACGTATCATCATAAATCAGAATGCTGGGGTTGTTAATACGCATTTGCCTGGGGAGTGTCAGTTGTATCTGTAGTGCTTCAGAAATTATGGTTAATAGCCCAGTAAGAGTCAGATTTTAAGCACATGTCACTGCAGATGTTTTATTTTTGTGTCTTGGTAACCAGTTATGTTTACCTTGTCAGTAGGCTATGTGTAGCAAGAATGGTTATTTATGTTCTGTAGCTTGGATGCTTTTCCCAGAGACTTCAGGACATTTTCTTTCAACATTTATTTATTGTGTAGGGTGGTATGGTTAGTTTTTGTCTGTTTTTTGGTTCTAAAATAATAGTGTTTAAAATGTTTAGGGATTTTCTCCTAGAATCTAAAGTTTAATGAAAACTTACAGCGTAGTGTTAAGTATGATGGTATAAGATTGACCCTAAGAGAGAGGGTGAGGAAAAACAGGCAAAAACTTACTAAGACATTGCAGAAATTTACTGAAGAAATTTGCTGTCTCAGGTTATCAGATATCAATTTATAGTAATGTAGAATTGAAAGCGCTGCATGTTAGAAAAAGAAGTAGTCATAAGGGGTTAGTTTGCTTGTTATAAATTCTTCAGGTTTTCATGCTGAGAACGCTCGAGAATGTGAAACTTTGGTTACCCTGGAGTAACTCGGTTACAGTATACAGAGTTAACCGAGATCTTAATCTTAGTTGAAGAATCTTAACGAGTGGAATATATCTTTTGCATGCTTTACTCAGACTAATAATTGCCTGATATGTGAAGTGTTCCCTCAGGTTGGCCTAGAAACAGACAGTAAGAAAGAAGATGTTAAATCATGTGGAAATTTGGCAGTCAACTACTGTATCTGGCTTCTGTTTTGGAGGCATGGTGTTTTCTGCTAGCTCATCTATAGCTGCACGGTTCATACTGGGGTCGTGCACAGATACCTAGAACTTAATCTGCTGTTTAACCCAGCAGCTGTAGTAGGCACGTCCTCAGGGCCTCAGTAAATGGACACGAGTAAGTTGCTTTGCCTTGAACACAAACCCTAAGAATGTTAAATTCATGAAAAACATTAAAGTAACAGCTTGTTCCTAGGATTACAACCAAAGAACAATTTCTGAAAGAGGGGTTAAATGTAGACCAAGTGCAGTGATTAGTAAACCATGGGGAAAACCCCTTTTTTGATAATTGGAACGCGGTTCCGCTATGCATGCTGTACTTCAGTGCACATTTGACATGCGTGTGTCATTATTTCTTGTAATATTGAGCTTTGATGACATGAGACCTTTCTTAAATAATAAAAAAATCCCCAATGTGAGATGATTAATGTGCAAAATATATTTTTGTTTACAAATGCTGATGGGTAGATAACAGTTTCTTTGTTTATAGGGATGGAATGTGACCCTATATGTTTTTTTCTTTGATCAAGTGTGACATCATTTAACTAATTATGTAACCTTATACTCTGCTTTAAAGGTGGAAGAGGTCAGATAAAACAGAAAAAGAAGACTGTACCACAGAAAGTTACAATAGCTAAAATTCCTAGAGCGAAGAAAAAATATGTCACAAGAGTATGTGGCCTTGCAACATTTGGTGAGTTGACTTTTGTTACGTAGGTTTTTGTTGGTTTTAGTTGTGCTGGCCTTTAACCTCATGATGGTTCTTCTGATTGTACTACATTGAGCGATCTGCTTCCATCTGTGTGAGGTCAAAGCCCCAAGGTGATTTTAGCAGTTCCAAAGCGCATGCCAAAGGTACACTGACTTCCCTCAGTGATAAATCAGTAAAGTCCTTATTTCCACGGTGTTTGCAAACAAATAGGGTTATGGGATTTTTGAAACAGCACTTCCCATAGCAGTCCACTTGTTAGGCTTCAGAGTAGTCTATTGTCTTTAATTATAAACATGTTTATTTTCAAGAAGTTTCTTATTTCCATCAAACCTGTAAATATGTTATTGACAATTAATTTTACATATTCTTGAGACTGATTAAGTAAGGCTTTAACTGCCTTTCTTGTAAGGCAGTCAAATTATTACCAAAGTACACTAACAGTGCTGTCCTGCATAGCTTTGGTTCAGCTACAAACAGCCACTTGGTGTTTATAACAACATCTTACTTCACACATTGATCACGCATTCTGTTAAAAAGGTAAGTTTTAACCTTGGTTGTATTAACAAACATATGTTACGTATTTCCTGCATGAGGGTATTGTCAGTCTTCTTGAGGGATCAGTAATATGCGCTAGCTTGATCTGAAGTGGGTCTTTGTGCTGGGAGCCAATCTCAAATATTGAGACATGTTTCTGAAAGGAACATACTGAAGCACTTCTATGGAAAAACTTGTTCCATAACTCTGGAGGTTACTCAGAACTGGAGGGGCTTTTTAATCCATTCTGCGTGTGCTTTTCTGGTGAGCGCATGTAGCATAGACCTGTGTAAACAGAATGTATTGAGGACATTCAGAGATTTTTTTGCCTTGAAGAGTTTGCTAGATTTGTGGAGTTAGTTGTTCTGTATGTAAACAATGACTTTTGCTTGCAATGGAAATTGTGGCAAAGTTCTAATTGTAAACTGCAACTAGTTTTTCAACAGTTAAAACAAGATTTTGGTTTTAAACTTGAGAAAATACTTGTATGAAATGACTGTACTTAAACTGTCCATTTTCCCATCAACAGAAATTGATCTTAAGGAAGCACAAAGGTTTTTTGCTCAGAAATTTTCCTGCGGTGCCTCAGTAACAGGAGAAGATGAAATCATCATTCAGGGGGATTTTACAGATGACATTATCGATGTAATCCAGGAGAAATGGCCTGAGGTAATAAACCCTTTCTTCTGTCAGAACTCTAGTTTTCCACAATAGCCTGTGACTTTCCAATGAATTTGAAAAACGGTTTCATCTTTGGCAGCACAGATTGTTGCACAAAAATAAAACACCAGTTGTTGCGTTCCCACCTATGAATTACTAGGTTAAGGAGTGATTAAACTTGAAGTCAACTGTTGCTTCCATTGTCCAAGAAGCATTAACTCCGTAAACATGTAGTGCTGTTACTGTGGATATGTCTGTGAGGAAGGCAGGTCGGAATAAGTCCAGCTGTCAAATATCTGTGGCTTCTGCATGACTGTTTCTTAATGTGAATGCCTAAGTATTCTTACCTTGCCATCCTGTTCTTCAAAATCTCTTAAAATACTGCAAAATTAGAAACAAACAAACAAAAAACCCAAACCACACACTTGTGCTTCAGAAGAAGAGATTGGCTAATTTTGGGTTAGACTGAAATGTCGACAGTTGAGAGGTTTGGTTGCGCTGCTGTAATCACAAGCGCTTTCTTTCACTCTCCCTTGTGCTGGTGCTTCCTGATTGTAGTTCTTTCCGAAGTAACTCTGTGGGCCTGTCTTTATTGAGAGCCCCATGCATTCGGCTCTGTCCTATAGGCACGTGTCACTTGCATAAAATTTACAGCAGGGAATCTCGGATGGTGCTGTATACTTCTCCCACGCTTCATTACATGTACAGCAGTGAATATTGAGCGAGACATGTAAGAAGAAAATATACTTACTATGCTGTGTTTTGGCCTTTTTTTTCCCTCTAGGTGGATGATGATAGCATTGAAGATCTTGGAGAAGTCAAGAAGTGATAGTGAAAGACTACCTTTATTTAATTATATGGTTATAAACAATGTAGCCAAAGTGGGGCTTCTAAATCCATTTGCTCTGCAGTGAAACTGTGGAGAACCCATATCCTTGGCATTTTCACTGTTCTGTATAGGCTGCTTGGTTTGGTTTTTTTTGTTGTGATATTTGCCAAAGTTAAATTGGGGTTCTATCATGCTTACGCATGAAGTAGATTTAAATAAAATTACTGTTCCTCACCGAATACAGTTTCTGTTTTCTTTACAGCTACTTTCCTTTGACATTCTTACAGGAAAATAATAATTTAAGTCATTAAAAGTTTATTTTTTATTTGCTGTTACGTCTGCTGAACTTCACTGAATAAGGCATGTCGCTAGCGTACAGAAACTCAAACTTCTCATTTACCTGTGTAAAATCTTAGAAATTGGAATGGGACAAATATTCTAAAGGTTTGCTAACAATTAAAGGAAAATGCATCTTGAAGTGGTCAGGCAGTTGGACTAGGTGATGGTTGTAGGTCCCTTCCAGCTGAACTATTTTATTCTATTAAGTGAAACCACTGAGGAACACGTAAATATGTCTGAAACGTTTATCCTGTTTTCATAATTCCAAACAAACACTTAACCTGGCTGGTCTTCAGGGTGAGGCAGTTTTAGTGGCTTTATGCTTTTAGCATACTGCTAGTTCAAGAATGGTACCAATTAATGGTAGTAACTAACACAACTTCACAGTGAGTGCTGATCCTTTCCACAAACTCTGTCAATTCGGTGCTTTGGCTCTCACTGCTCCGTTTAATAACCTTCAGTGCTCCCTGGTGGCAGAGTCCTGGAACTGGCGTTCTCCGAGTAAAACCCGGATGAGGTCAGACTCCAGGGGGTGACGCATTGCACACCCTGTCCTCTACCGGTAAAGTTTTTGGGTTTTTTTTCCTATGATTTTTGTTTATAAGCTGATGGGTTTAGTTGAGAATGGTGTATCTAAGGAGATAACTGTATTGCTGTAGTTGTTCCATTTACAAGCTGAGCGGGGTAGTTACAGCCATCCTGTAACATCCAGTCTGGTTCTTGCTCGTTGTATTAAAAACATTATTAATTATCACGTTTTTCCAGGCGGCTCCAGCCCTGCCGGCGGAGCGCGGCCGCAGCCGGGCGCGGGACTCGAACCCGCAGCCCGGCCGCTGCGGGGGGCGGAGCTTCTGCCCACTCAACGGCCGGCGGGGGCGGGGCGGTGCCGTGACGCCAGGGCGGGGGCGCCGGTGGGTTCGGCGGGCGGCGAGGGGTAACGGGCGGGGGGCGAAGGCCCCTGAGGCGGGGGGCGGCCTCCCCCGCCGTGCGGGAGGACCCGCAGGCCTACCCCGGGAGCGGTCGGGGGAAGGGGGGGGGGCCGGTGGTACCTCAGGGCCCTCCTCAGGCCTCGGCGGCCGTGGGGGGGCCGCAGGGCCGCGCCCCCACCCGGGTCGGTTCCCAACGGTTTGCGTTTGTCGTTCCTGCAGGGTTGCCGGGTCAGCAGCGGTCTCGGCGGGAGACCATGTGGTGCTTAAATCAGAGGCAGTCTGCATGCGGAAGGTCACAGCCGTAATTATTTACCAGTAGCCGCTAATGCCTGGTAGGGCTCTGGTCCCCAGTCCCCTATGAATTCATCACTGCCGCCTTCTGCTTCGCCCCAGGTAAAAAGTGAAAGTGCAGTTAACAATCAGAGCGCTCTATTTTTTTTTAACGTGAAAGTACTCATTGTACTGCTGACCGTTTCAGTTCAAGGACCACAGGGGGTACCACAAGCCTCGAGTTTATTATCAGAGAATTTGTCACTGCTCCTTGATGTTGAAGTGTGTTCCGTGTGTTACCTTTTATAGAAACTTAGCCCGAGCCTTGAGAACAGCACCATTCAGAAACAGAGGCAAGAACTCCAGCTTTTAATTGCAGAACTGAAAGATCGGGATAAGGAACTCAATGACATGGTTGCAGTGCATCAGAGAGAGCTTCTAGCCTGGGAAGATGATCGGCAAAAAAGACTGACCTTAGCAGAACGATGCAACTTATTAAACAGTAAGTACTGTGTGCATAAAGAATAAGTATGTTCAGGCACTTAAACATCTCAGTAACAGTTTTGCACCTGTAAGGAACCATTTCCTACCCTTCAGCCTTAAATTTGGTTGTCTGTCTGAGATCAAAACTTCCACAATGGTTCTAAAGTGATCTGATCTTGAAGGGGATATGATAATCAGATAGCGCTCTCTTGTCTGAATATGTAAATTGCTTCTGTGGACTCTTTTAAAACAAATCTGCTTAAATAAGCATGGGAGAAGAGGACAATTTGCAAACACACTGGTGTACGGCAGAGCCCTGTGCCCTGAGGTTCTGCTGCACAGCTCTGACATCATCGGCGAGCCACACGGCTAATGACCTGGCAGCTTTGAACGGTTTTGTTTGACAGCCATGGTACAGAGTTCACCGCAGAGTTCATATTCCATCTGACTTGGGTAGCTAGGGAATCCTGATTCAGAGTATGCAACGTGAGCATCCGTTTCTGAATCACATGATTTTAAAACACTGGATTAAACACTGGATTAAATTATTTCTGAGATTTAAAAAATTGCATGACAGTATCTGAGCTGTTTTCTCACAGGTACCTTTGTCTCCCTTCTTTTCAGATGAGCTGAACAAGAGAAATGAAATTATAAAATCCCTGACCAAAAGGTTAAAGTTCTTAGAATCTCAGCAGAATGACAGTAGGGCAACATTTGAATATACGCAACAGAAGTTTAAAGAGCTGTCTCAAAAAGTAACAGATGCAACTGTTCACTGTCAGGCTCTGGAGGTAGGAGTTGAGTAGTGGTCTGATTTTGCAGTCCGTGCAGGTACAGAATGCCAGTGAGTCTCACTAGTGGATAAATACTTCATATTAAGGCTCTTGAGTTGCGTTTGTCTTTTGGTACAGTAATGTTAGACTAAGGTATAGCTCTGATTCTTTGGGGGAAAAAAAAGGGACAAAAAAGCTTCCCTAAGTTAGGATTTGGAGTTTGTTGTTTGTTTGCTTAGTTTTGGGGAACACTGCTTAGAACCAACTTGCCTTCAAAAATGTCAGGGACGGTGATTGCAAAAGGCAGTGCTGGCCCCTAGAACAGTCCTGGTACTTGGTTGGGAAGTTCCAGAAAGTTTTATTTACCGCTTTGATTGCTATGATGGACTATAGCATTCTGAAAACGGTTTAAGGATACGAGAATAATTGGTATTGAAGGGTTCTAGATATTTATTTTTTTTTAAAGTGATTTGGCAATGATGTGTTTGTTGGGATAATTTTTCCCCCTGTACGCAGTGCAGTGAAGCGGTGTTCTGCATTTTCATCTGTCTAATCGGCTTGACATAAGACATGCAGGATATTAAGACCCCTGATTGCAAGCAAGTTTAGTTGTAATGAACTGGGAAAAAAATTTTACTCCAGTTCTCTTTTCTCCAGATCCTCACAGCTTGCTCAGAATCCCACATTGCCATTCATAATGTTTAAGTAAAGTTGTGCACACATTTATGAAAAAACAGTAACTTTGAATCACTGAAGTAATAGCTGACACTCTTCTTTTCCGTTCACTAGGAGAAAAATCAAAGTCTCCACTGCTCAGTTTTGGAACTGTCTGCTAAAACAGGCCAGCTGCAAGCAAGAGAACAGGAGCTTCTTACTATGCTTAAGCTGAAGGTAATATCTGTCATCTCATCAGGTAGTAAACGTGGCCAAACTGCAGTGCAGTTATTGATGACTGTACCGTAGTGGTGTAGTCACTGTTGATCTTGCTGCCATTTAATTCTTAGGCTTGTTTGAGAAGGGAAAAGTGGTCAACAAACAATAAACTGCTTAATATTCATAAACAAGCTTGTTTCCTGGCTCTGATTTTTGGGTTTTTTTTTTTCCTCAATTGCTCAGAAGAAAATCTGTGAAGTAGCTATAACGACTGCAGTGAGATGTACTGTTGTTTTGTCAAAATCCATACATGAAGATAAAACAATAATCAAGAGTACATTCTATTTAATATTTCAGGACGAGGTTATACTTGAAACAACTGATCACATTATTGAGTTTACATCTAAATTCAGAAAGCTGGAAAGTGCATTGCGTGCAGCAAAGACAGAGGAATTCAGTCTCAATGAAGAAAAGCAAGACCTCAGACTGAGACTGAAAGAACTAATACTTGAAACAAATAAGTTGAAAGGTAAATATTTGTACTGGGCACCTAATTCAGTGCAGACCAGCGTGATTCCTTTTCATTCTGGGAAATACTGCATTTTGTTTTGAAGATGACCTCTGTGAAAAGGTGAAGGAAAATAATAAGCAGCAGGAAGAAATCGTTCACCTCAGACAAGAAAATGGCTGCTTGAGAAATGAGCTCGCGCTTACCGGTAAGTGTGGACAGTTGGCGTTTCATGCCTTCACTTTCAACAGCATAGAGACTTCTAAACAGCAGTGGTTCACTAATATCTGTGAAGGAGGCAGCTGCTTACCTACCTTTCTTGCAGTTTAATAAAGGTGTATGCCTTTGTGTGTTATTCTTCTATGAAAGCAGTATGTAGGGCTTCTGCAGGAACAGTTTATAAAATCTTGTAAAAGCACAAAGTTCACCAATATGATTACTCATGGAGGCATGAATGGCTCAGAGGATTCTCGCTTGAAAATTTTTGAGACTTGTATGTCTCCTGTGGTATTAATACAGTAAAGGGGGGTGCCCTTCTCCCTTCTGACATAGGTTGCAGCGAAAATGGTGATCTACTGAAAAGAAACCACGTGCAAAACCTAAAGCGTAGGCCCTATGAAATTACCAGCCCATTCACGCTCTCCGATTTTGTATGGAAGAAGTATGTTTACAGATTTGCCTTTTCTCTTGGTTTTTCTTAACTGATGGGTTTGGTTTAGATGATGTAATATGCAGGACTTGGTAAACTGCAACTTGCTATCTGTTGATAGCTTCACTTTGGTTTTGGGTAGAGAGAAACTCTCTGTACTGCAGTGGATAGGAAAGGCAGGCTAATTGTTCCTGCAGTGGTCTTACAGACAAGGAATATACCTTGAAAGATTAGGTGACCAAAGATGTCCTCTGCTGTGAGATGATTTACTTGCCTACGACTTTTTATCTGCCATTACCTTTGCCAAATATCGATCCCATGTCCTACTATTTTAAAAACAATAGTAATGGGAAGTATTTCCCAGCACTTCCCTGCACAAGGCATGAGTTAGAATAAATTACTTAATTTCCTTTCCATGGAAGAATGTTAACATGAAAAAGTAAAATAAATCGGCCAATGAAGCAGAATGTCGCTGCTAGTAAAATAAAGCTAGTTACTGGTGAAAAGTCCAAGGAAAACTCTTGAGCTGTTTAGTTGTCTTACGGTTTTTGTGCTGTTTTTATTTGGAGGGGAAACAGATACCATTGATCTGAAGAAATTCCTTTGATTTCTACTGCTGCATACACATTAACAAATGTACTTGCTTTGTGTCTGTTCACTTTAAATAATTAAAAAAACGTATGTTTTGAAACAGTTGAGAAAGCAAAGAGAAAGGATCAACTTCTTCAGTTTGCCAAGTCTAAACAAGCACGGACTGACACAGAACTATCAAGTTTGCGACAGGTACAGCTCTAATTCTGTTTCTACTCTAAGATTACAAAGGTGTTTTTCAATAACATCAGATCCGCATGGAACAGTATCAAAAAGTTAGATCTAACTAGTCTTGATTAAGAAAAAAAGAAATCAAATTTGCTGTTTCTGCCTGGCTGGGATCCCTGTAGAATGTTGGGGTTTTTTGTTGTTAATATTAAAAACCCATGGTACAAGTCCTTATATTTACATGTGCTTATAGCCTTTTTTGTATAATTGTATTTACTCTGTCCTACAATGAGTAAACACCACCGTCACAGCAGCAAAGTGGGGCAGCCTGTTGAGATAACAGTTTGGCAGTAGGTGTGTACAGGCAGGGAGTGCTGGGCTCCAGAAGTCACGTGAAAGGCAGTGGGAGTGGGGCGAGCTGCCTCGCACACCTGCCCAAGGTGAACTCACACAGGGCAAAGGGGAATGGTGTACTGGAGGATCTGTTTTTCAACAGAGCCTTAAAACCAGTGTTTTCACCTGCACTCATTTGAGGTTCTCAAGGTGTGTTCAGTTTTCTTTATTGCAAATAATTGATAAGTGTGTTATCTTCTACGTTAGCTTTACAAAAAATCCCCTGCAGTGAAAGCCAAAAACTGTGATCATCACTCCATCTCTGTAATTCTGCATAACTTTGTACAACATAGTAGCAACATGTATTTATCAAATAACATTAATGACACTGTATTTATGGTTCAGCGTGGTTCCATTTTAGAAGACCATTGCAGTCTTCTAATAGAAATACTGTTTATTGCCACAAAACATTATTTTCCTGAATACATCCAGAGATGGCCCCTTAGATTTGGAAGATTTGACAAGAGTTTGACTACAGGTATTGGTTTATAAGAATATTTTGAGGATGTTTTTGGAAGACAGGCAATGCCTTAGGACCTGATGACAATGTTCCTGCACTCCAGACATTCACTAATGCACATTACTATCTTTAAACAGATCTACATAAAACAGCAGCGTGACTTGCAATTTCTTCATGTCAGTTTGGAGAGCTCTCAGGAATTCAAGCAAAAGCATGAAAAGGCGGCACATGAAAGAAGGTAAAGTTTTGTTGTTTTTTTTTATTTATTTTGTTTTTAGTGGTTTATTCTCAAAGGGAGACTTCACCGTTCAGCCATAACTAACATCCTAAAAGAGACGTGTGCTGTGTCAAGATGGCATTGCTGGACTCAACCACAAATACCCAGTGAAGTTGTCAGATACCTTTTTTTACTTGGTCAGGAGACACCATGAATATCAGTCACAGAATAAAGCGTTGTATGCAGGCCAGACAGTTAATGAACTTTTTAAAAAATGGAACAGTCTGGTGGTAGAGGTTTTAATCTGACCTGCTACTACTTTTGTTTAAAAATCAAAGTTTATTTTGCTTTCAGATTAGGAAATTGGAGCGCACCCTGGAGGTTCAGACAGAATCACCACACTATATAAAATAAGAGGGAACTCTCAGACTGATTTTGGAAAGTAACAGCCAAATCTGGGCAGACTTCAGTCGGGTCTTGGCCGGGTACGGCTGCCTGTAGGTGTGTGAACTACTGCAGAACCATGGCTAGAGCCTCTGGTTAATGTATAGCTTTAAGCTTGAGTACAGTTATGTATGCTCTTTAAATGCAGTATTTCTGACTGTTTTCTTTATCGTGCCATTGTAGCATAGGTATGGCATTCTCTGCCCCTGAAAGTAACAGCGAGACAGACATGCTTAGGACTGAGGGCACTCAGGAGATACGCGAGGAGTGTGGAACTGCGCAAGTTCCAAAAAGTAGGGTAAAAATCACTTCTGAGATGTGTGAAGTAGATAAAAGACTGCTACTGAATGCATCAGACTTGGAGGAAACTACCTCAGCATACTTAAACCGGTGTCAAAAAGTTGTGAAAGTCTTGGCTGTCCTTACGGAAGAAGAAGAAAGGCAGGATGTTGCATCAAGCTCTGATGAGCTAGGCAGCAAAGTATTTTGTGAGGCAAACAATAAAAGGCCATTGAGAAACAGCGCAATTTCTGAGAATGGAGTGGAAAGCAGAGACCAACAAACCTTTGAGTCATCTCTACCTGAATGTGAGCATTGGCTTAATGTCAGTTCTCGTGTAGATTCGCCAAGTAGTTTGATCCCGAACACTGTCACATCTGACAAAACTGATAATGAAAATGAAGCCTCGGAAGAGAGAACTGGAATTCTGTTTGGCAAAAAAAGCAGAGAGGCTCCTGCTGCAATTCACAAGTCTGAATCCGATTGCTGTAGTAGTAACAACTTCATCATAAAAAAAGATGCGTGGTTGGAGCCAATATCGGATCCAGAATGGTTGAAGATTTTCAAACCCGTGAAAGGAGACGAAAGTATATGGCATGGAAAAGATTGCAGCTGCCCCAAGACTGCACACGGGATGAAATGTGCCAACTCAAAAAGGTTATGTACTTGTTACATGTAAGAAATAGATAGGTAGAAGCTGAAGTTGTATAGGTACTTGGGTGTACGAGCTTTCAATAATTTATATTAAGGGATCTGTAAAGTAACGGCCGTTTTAAAATTAGTCTACCAGTTTGAAAAGTAGTAAATTTAAATAAGTTAAAATAGCTGTAAGGTATCATGATTCTATTTTTATGCATTTATTTTTTTGCATCTCTTATCCCCAAGAGCTGCGTGGGTAGGAGAAGCTGCAACACCACATAACTTGCCAAATAAACTAATTGAGAAAAATGCAAATTTAAAAAATCTTACAATTTTTTTGAAATCCCAGATGTTGCTTGTAAATCTAGTGGGTAAAATACATTCTGACCAGAGTTGGACTTCTACAGTGATGTTTCTGTAAGGCAAGAAACAAACCTAGATTTTGTGTGATGCTTTAGTGGCTGTGTTATTTCTGTTGAGAAATGACACAGTGGCTGGGCAAGAATGTAGGACACAGCTCTTCCGCGCAGGCTGCTTTCCTCACTCAAGACAGGAAAATGAGATGGCAAGATTTAAAGGACAGCAATCTGTCTGCTCTCCAGTGCATCTTTGTTCACGGGACTCTATCCCTGTGTTTATGTTGGAGGAGGAAAAAGGACATGGGATTGGGGATGAGCAGAATGAGACTTCTAATGCTGAGAAGTGTCAGAAAAATGCTCAGGTGTCTGAGTGGTATTGGAAGGTATCTGAGACACAAATGCTGCTTCGCATTTATAGAAGTGCTTTTATGCCTGCACAAGGAAGGGCATCCAGAGCTGTGACTTTCTGTGGATTTGTTGTGTTGGTGGTTCTATTTCCTTTCCAAAAATTGACTGACTTACCAGCTCTATTTTAGAAGGATTTCTGAAGTTTTACAGAGGTTTCATAGCTGCCTTTTAGACAGAGAAGGGGGAGTGGCTTTTCAGCTGGTAGGTAGTAAATGAACTGCTGTTTAAATCTGCTAAGAATTTTAGCCCGCAAGCCTGCCCAACGTCCAGACAAATTAAGGTTATGGAATGGAAATATCTGATGTACAGATGCTTTCATTCTGTGTTGCCTTTACAACAAAAAATAGTATAGAAATTGTTACTGCAGTGAGACAGACCTGTTCAGAAACAAGGTGAATGGGCAGCCATTGAAAAAGAATGCTGTCCCAGCACATTCCCACACAGCTTAGCTGAGCTTCACGCTGTGTATGGGCTCGCTCTAGTTTCCACTGTCCATAAATCATTAAAAAGACTCCATTCCTCTCATGTCTACCCTGAACTTTCTTATCTACTCCCCCAGCGGCACAAATGACACGCTGCCATCCCTCCAAATCTCTTTTGAGGCTGAATCATGAAAACCGCTTTCAGTTTTTGTCTTGTCCTTAAGGGGATTTTAGGGGAGAAGGAACAAATTCAACCTGGGCAATGCAGATAGAGCAGACGTCCTTCAGTAAGGGAGGGCTGCTCTACCCGTTTGGGATTTGCTGTTGAGCTATCAAGTTTTCTTGATGCCCACATTTGGTCCTGGGAGCCCTACTAATTGGGGATGGATTGACTCAGTGCAAATCCCAGGCTGTCAGCTCTCCAGCCTCTGCTGACTCTGATGTGCCACTGAATAAATTCTCGCCCCATAAATGGAAGGAAGGCGGTAGTATTGCAGTCCTCGGTGTGGGCTTCTTGTTAAGGCATTAATGGCAGAGACCAAACATGACATTCCTTCTGGGACGTGAATCTGGATCCTCCAGTTTTCCATTGCTGGCTTTGTAGCGCTGATGATGTATTTTGTGTGTAGGGACAGGTGCTCGCACCTCCCTGTCAGCCCAGCAAATATTTTTGACATGAGTTCTTGAATTCTGGAACAGCCAACAAGAAGGCTATTAACGCAGTCAAATACCGTATCCAACTGCAAGAATGATTGTGAAATACTGTAGTGCAGGGATCATTGCTGTGTGCTCTGACTTGGTCCAACATAAATGAAGTCACTAACATTTGCTGCCTTTGGATTTTTATCTCAGTTCTGGTTTTAAAGATGGAGCGTCAGCAGTCACTTGCTCAGTGTGCTCCTGTTGGACTAAGCCACTGTTCCTTGAGCCTTCGAGTCTCCCTGCCTCAAAATCAAACTGGTTGCCCACCTCCCTCCCAACCTGTGTGTTCTTCAAAATTGGCATTGCATCTCCTCACATCCCCTGTTCTAGGCTGCTGCAGCCTGTTCCGTCACATCTCTCCAGAGCCTTTCCTTGTCAGAAGCTCACAAACATGAGCTTTTCTCTCTTAAAACAAAGTCTATTGGGTCCCAGTGTTTTACAAGGGAAGTGAAATGAGACACAGCAGACACTTCTGAGCTGGCATCTCTCACAAGGGCTTTTTCTTAGCTTGAATGTCATTTGAAAATAAACCTTTTTGTAACAGTCTTGCCAGGTAGGGAATGTGTTGTATCTGAAGAATATTTAATGAAATGTTGTAAGTTTGGAGATAGTATTTTCTTTAAAGTATATGTATTTTTTTAATTATTTACTCAATCCAGGTGGTGCTATCACTGTGCTTCTGTTTTGTTCACAAGTGTGAGGGATAGAGAAATGTTCTATTGTGGGGATGTGGTCGCTATTTTATTTACTTTTTAAAAACTGTATGGTGTGAAATTAGCAGTTGAAAATGAACGCTGCGTAGCTTGAAACTGCTGGCAGAAACCAGGGTGCGTCTTTGTACAAGCGCAGAGAGTGCTCGGGGCTGTGTGAAAACACAGCAGAGGGGACAGGGGGCTTAGGGTGCTGCTGGGTTCCTGTACTACTAGAGTAGATGATCAAGATAATTTCAAATGTGCTACAGCTTTTATTATTTCTAGTCTTAATTTGTGATTACTTGGTGCTGGAGCTACGGGAGGGATTTAGTACATTTTGGTAAAATTGCGATTTAAGGAATTGAAATTGAGAACTGTTTTTCTCTAGGGTAGGCTATAATAAAGTTAACTTTTACTGTAGGAAGGGGTAAAAGAAAAGTTTCAATCATTTGACATGCATATTAAGGGCTAAAGACCTTTTGTATTAGGGCAAGCGTGGGATGGCTGTGAGGCAGTGTTTGGTCAGTAATAATGTGTAGGGTATGATTTGTTGGCTTAACTGTCATTGAAATGGCTTTTTAGATATTCCTAAATACACTTGGGTATACCCGGTGATAGATTAATATTTTTGTTTTGCTTTAAAACCGAGGGGAAGGTGTATGCCAATAGATCGTATGCTTCAGCTCCACACTGACGTGGTAGTCAGGCAACTGAGTTTTGGGTTTAATCACAGTTTGCCTGAACAGCACTTTACTGTTTGCTGCTGTATTTAAAAATAAATAAAATGAACAGTCTTTGGGAAAGCTATCCTGTGATCTCTGAAGTGAGATGATGACTTTAAAAGACTGTGAAATTCCCTTGAAAAGTACACCTACAAATATTAATTTGCCTGATGGTTGATTAAAAAAAAAAAAAAAAGGAGTAGGGTATGAGAGAAGAAAGAGTACCAGAGTATTGGGTGGAACTAGATATTGCCGTTTGTGTGCTCTTTACAAGGTTAAATAGATACTCAAGCACACGGTAATGTAGCTGTTCTTGAAACTGGTTGAATGTCAAACTGTTGTCCTCAGAGGATGAAACTGATCTAATGAAGCTGTTAAACATGGGAACCACTCTGAGGAACAGAGTAATCTCACATGCTTGATGGTTTTCTGGGCTCAGGGCCCATAATTATTTCTGTTGTCCTGTGATTTTCCTTTGAAAGTTTAAAAAGAATGCTGTTTTCTGGCAATGTCTTTTTTTTTTTTAACAGTGAAGAAAACGTGGATCTGAATTCTTTTCACTTGGATTCTCCCTGTTTGGCATCCACCCAGAAAGGAGACAGGCCTCAAAGATGCGAGAAATTGTCTGGTGATGACTTCCCCCTGGAGATCAATGACCTTTCAGTGACTAAGACAACAAATAGATGCTGCAATGCTACCATGGACCAAGTCAGTATTTTATTGCAGAGTGTACTTTGTTAGTTTTAAGGGGAATTGTGACTGATGGTAGGAAAGCAAATGTCTGCCAGCATGGAAGAACTAGGGACTCAAAGGATGAGACAAAAGGTTTAAAGCAAAGGTGGTAAATTATATTTTCGAAATAATTCCTTGTTGTCTCAATCTGTCTTGAACAGTGTGAGTTAAAAAGACTTTAGGATGATGGATGCTGGCTGGTATATGTTAATTCCAGTGAAGCACAATATCTGAGTACGCTTGGACGCAGTTATTAGAAGCCATTGGAGACTGTTTCTTTCTTGTTCTGCCTGGTTTTCCCTCTTTGTCATGCCTTTTTTCATTCTCCCCTTTATCACTGAAGTACTTCACATGTGTGCGTGTGAAGATGTGTTAAAAAGCTGACACTAAGAAAGACCTCCGTGTTTATTAGAAACATCAGCATTTAGACAGAGTCTGGAGCAGCGTTATGTAGTAGTATTTTGAACTGATACATTTTAAAATGAAAGTGATGATTCTTGGTATGTTATATCCTTTGACCTATTCCAAAAAGATCATTTCATAACTTTGACTCACTTTCTGTCTCTTCCAGGGCACCAGTTCCCCCATAAGTAAGCTGCAGCATGCGTTGGCCGAGTCTCGACAGATGGTTGCTGATCTGGAGCTTAGCACTCTCCTCCACGCCAGCCCCCGCTGCAGTCCGAACAGCAGCAGCATTAATACGGTATATATTACTCCCCTATGAGTAGATTTAGGTGGCTGGGAAGAGCGATTGGTAACATCATTTCCCTTATGCTTGACTTGGGCTATGACATTATAAACAATTTCCTCCTCACGCTTTGCGAAAGAGAAAATTCTTGCATACCTTAGTGTGAAGTACTTGAAATTTTTATAGGATTCTTTATGGCTCCTCAAGGTCATGACAGGATTTGACTTTTGCATGTGTCTAAACAGATGGAAGGAAGAAGTCATTTTGGAGCAAGCTGTAGGAGGTCTAGAAAAAAGCAAACACAGGCACGACTTACATTCAGAACTGGTTTATTACGTGAGGTATATTTGTGGAAAGGAGGACGGTATAGGAAATAGGTGATACATAGAATATTTTTGTATATGAATTTAAACCAGACTCTCAGCTTAAATAACTTCAAGAGGTTTTGTGGGTTAGTGGTTTTAGTTTCTTCACTGCAGGGTCAGAGGACATACTCAATGGTCAAAGAAAATAATCTATATGTAGCTGTCACGGCAATTTATTTTACAAGCATGAATGCTGATAGGGAGTTTCTGCCTTGAGTATGTGGGCAATAGGAGTAATTGGAGAAGGGGTCACTTTATTTTCATAAATATCCTTAAGAATTTCTACCTTGTTTGACAAGGAGGTTGTACCACTCGTCACTAGAAATGAGCAAACTTGTGCTGATACATATCACAAAGGGAGAGTTTAGGCTTTTGGTGTGAAAGCAGACTCCCATGAGAAGGCTGCATGCTGAAACCTCAGCTTCCTCCTGAAAGGTGTTACCTCTCTAAAAATGTTTCGCTCCTTATATCCTTAGATGAACTTGACCAGAACAATGTTACTGTGAGTAACAGACAAAGCAATTTTGATAACATTCAGAGCTGTGAAGCCTTAGCTGTGTTGGGACTGACTGACAGAGTAGAAAGGTTGTGTGCTGGCATTTGCATAAACTGAAAGGATATTTTGTTCAGAAGTTCATCTGCAGGATTTCATTCAGCGTAAAAGACAGCGGCAGTGTAGTCTTTTGCAAAGACTGTCTTGTAGGAGGGATTCCTGAAAAGCTCTCTACAGAACAGTGGTTGCTTGTGGCTCTTGCCCAGCCCCATCAGCTGTCTGGCTCCTGCTTACTGGTTGGCACGTCACAGCTCGGCTAAACCGGCCATCCTTTAGTAGCGAGCGTGACTCTGCTTTATAACCTGATACTGCATTTTTGAGCTTGCAAACTGGCTTCTCATTCAGAACGGTTGCTTTAGTGGGTAGAAAATAAAGCAGGCTCGTGTTTACTGGCAGGGGTAGCTTCTGAAGCACATCTGTAGAACTTTGATCTACTTTCAGAGCGGTTCTGGGCAAAAACTTGTCAGGCGTGTTTCAGTTAATCTATGCAGGCCAACTAATCTGTGCTTAAAACCAGATTTACCTGAGGCTGTTTTAAACCGCGCTTTAAAACATAACATGTATCAAATATAATGCTTAGAATTTAATCAGCATTTGTACCTGTTGGATTCTGTGCCCTGCTTGGGGAGGAGAGGAAATTAAAAAGCGTGTCCTTGCTGCTTGCCAGTTTGAACCTGGCGGCTCTGTAATTTTTATCATCTGAGTTCTTTGATTTCAATGTAGTGTTTTTGCATTACAATGTAGACAGCAGAACTTGCAGAAGCTCTTCACAGAACCCAGTTATCTGCGGCAGAAGAAAGAGATGCTAAGCTTCCACTCTTTTCTCTGTGATGTTCCGTAAGTATGAAGGTGTTTTCAGCTTGATTTTTTTTTTTTTTTTTTTTTTTTTTTTTTTTTTTGGTTGCTAGTTTTTTTGTTTCCCTCTTTGTAAATGCATCTGCAATATTAATACAAGTTATGGACTTCTGAGATGAGCCTGGCACAAGATTCTAAGTGCACTGCTCAGAATGCATTACCAATAAAACTCTTGCAAGTACTGTAACAGCAAACAGATGTTAAGGAAGCAAGTAATTCCTTTAGTCAAATAATTAAACTTTTCTCAAGCATGTTCCTCATCCTCTGGGCAGTCAGATTTTGCAGCTCCATTCCCAAGTACCTGCACACTGCTTATTGTCGTTAAAATCCTTCTGTGTGTTCCAGATAACAGGATCAAGGATACGAACATTGTTGAATAAGAGATTGGGAAGTGTTTTTTCAGTGCCACGGCCAAGGGCCGTTGTAGTATATTGTTCCTGAGCTCAGAGCTCCAAAAGTAGAATGTATTGAATAGAGCTGCTTCAGAATATAAAAAAAGCAGCCTTGCCCATAGCAGATTGTTTTTTCTTTTTGAATCAGGAAACTTCTCACTCTCTGATTATTTGTTCTACAAATGTGAATTGGATGCTTGCAGTAGGCACCATGTTGTCTGGGTCTGAAGACAAAAGAGTAAACAAACATGGTTAAAATACCGAACACTACATGAAACTGAAAAAGACCTAGCAACAATGTGGGGGAAAATCGACAAAACCCGAAATCTTCCAATGCTAACACCACCCAAGTGCGTGTCTGCAAAGGGAAGTTGCTACACAGCAAGCTGGAGCGTGAAGCTGCGTGGCACTGGATTTCTCATACTGATCAACGTCGATCCAGTGGGGAGCTGGTGCTCACTGCTTCTCTCTCGGTGTATTCGAACAGCAGTCCCTGAACTACTTCTCCCCTGTGGAGCTAAACCCTCTGTGCCCCTGGGGAGCGGTGTTGGTTTGTCGCACCCTCATGTTCTGCTGTTTGTGCGTTTGGTATGGAGACACTGAGTCTTCTTTCAAAATAAGCTGGGTCTGCTTAGTGCACGCTAATGGAGCTCTCATCGGAAATGGATGCTGAGTAGCTGGAATGCCGTACCTTCCTCTGCTGTAATGTTCCAATGTAGAGATCTCCTCTTTTCCTATAAAGAGCTGTAAGACAAAAGAAGCTGGAAGTTTTACAGATCGAAGCCAGCACTGTGACTTGCATCCTGAAACTATTGATATTAAAAAAAAGTTTCAGGAGCAAATCCCCAAAATTGCTGAGCACCATGCTGATACAGCAAAGTGGTAAGCGTACGCTTAGCCTACAGAAATAATCTCATTTGCTTCAAGTGAGAAAGAACTGGTGGAACAAATGTACCCACAATTCACTACAGATCCATGACAAGAATTAGTGACTGTGCGAGTCACTGGCTGCGGCATAATTCTGACTTTCTTCGTTTATTAAAAGGCACCAAATCACTGTGATCAGTTAAATCCAAAGCAGCTTTTACAGATTTGATAGCAGATCCAGAAATAACTAAACATTTGTGCAATTTAATATAGAGAAGTGATTGAATTGATTTTGCTTGGCCTTGTGGTTTTTTTAAATTGCTTTGAAATCATTTGAGGGCAGATACACTGCTAAACATTAGGTTAATTTCCTAACTAGCTGACAGCGATTTAGCCATTTTCAGTCAGTTGTTTTTTCTCTAGAGAGATTGGGTGGGGGAGAGCTGAAGAGCGAGGAAGGAAAGCAATGAGTAAAAGGATATATTCAGTTTTGGACACTGTAGCGTGTGCCACTGCTTGTAAACTGTGACTCAGTAGCTGGCCCAGGGCACAAAAATCACTTTTTTTGCAAAACAAACTGGAAAGATTTTCTTTCGTAACACTGTGGTGGTGTCCCTGAGACTGTTTGCTTTCAGTGAAGTGCTTTGTTTATCTTTCTCCTCCTTATATTTTTACTCTTTTCATTGTCTGCAGTGTGAAAATGTAGATAGTCAGTTGACATATACGTGATTGCTTCATAGATTTTAGAGGAAATGTTCCTGCATTTTAATAAAAATCTTTCATTTTCTGCAGTGGGTGAAGAAGTTGCCAATGTAGAATTAATTTTGGGAACAGAAGATAGTCAACCTGTCCGCTACAATGGAAAGTTACCTAAGTTTTTTTTCCATGGTTCTGTGAGTGTTTGAAAAACTCTCAAGTGGCAAAAAGATGTGATTATGCGGGAATATATTTTGTCTTGAAATAAAACATCGAATTATGCCAAGATGAACAAAACTATTTTTATAGCTGAGAGCTCAGGTTAAATACCAGCTTGTTTTTTAAGAATCTGAAGTGTGTAATTGTTACGACATAGGAGCTATTTTTCTTACCTCTTTTTTTATGGTGGCTCAGAATTATTTATAGAGTATGACATAGCTGAGCATTCTTTTTTTTTTGTTAGTTTATTGTTTTTGTTCTAGACTTCTTGCCGTGTAGAGGGAGAGGAATAATGTTTGTAGGAAGTTCCCAATTAGTGTTGTAACAAGGAACTGCCTCCTGTGTTGTCGAGATCGGAGAGCTGTCACCCGCAAGATGGGCAAAACAACTCTTTCCCCACTCGGGAGCTGTTTGTTCCAACAAAAGTTTATAAGAAGATCAGGTGTGCGCATGGGCGCTGTTAGCACGGCCTGGCAGCTGCCAAGCGTAATGGGACCGGCTTTTTAGCATTTAAACTGGTTTTATCTTTGAGTATTGCGCAAAGCGTGTTCCATTATCACAATTTGAACTTCTTTTTTAACTAAAAGATCAAATAAGATAATAAAGGTGATACCCTTGCTGTATCTTTCTTGCCTATTTAACACACCATCCAGCACATTTAGTGTTTAATTTATGATGGTTCTCCAGGACAATGTGACACCAACTGCCAGAGACACAAGTGGGCCACTCGGTCGCGTAGGGTTTGGGACACGCTTGCCAAGTCCATATGGCTGCGCGCTGCGCCAGCGGTTTTCCTGCGTGGGGGCAGCTAAGGGGTGGGAGTTCATCGGTCTGTCCACTGCCATGAATTAATTGCAGTGAAATACAACACTGGCACCATGGTTTCCCCCTTATTAACTCTTTCATATAATTTTCTGCTTTCTCTTTAATTACCTAAATGACAGCCTGCTTTCTGTCATGTACTAATGGCCTCAAAATTAGGCGACCGATTCTGATCATAGCTGCTGTCCTCCAAACTCCTTCCCTCCCCTCCCACAAGCATTACCCGCAGAGGCAATCTCTGCTTCTCAGGGTTTTTTTTCAAGTTTCCACAAACCTTTAAAGCCCATTTGATTCCTCTGCCTGCAGGGAAACTTTCCAGGCTCCATCCTCAAAGTTCACTGCTGTGCGTATGACAGAAATTCCCCCCAAGAAGCTGCCGACAGCAATACCATGATGCTCACCCCGAAGCTGTCGGGCAGTTACACCGTATGTCAAACCCCGGAGAAATCGGTGCAGCTTCCTGCTGAGTGCTGTGCTTTCCAATTTCAGTGTGTTTAGTGTTAACAGATGAATGCACCGAACCCCCTTGTGAAATTAAAGTGCTCTACTGCTGGCTTTAAAATCAATATGGAAAACTGAGCTCCGGCGATGCCACAAGGATCTGCAGAGCCCTCGGATTTTGTGTCGCGGCCGCCCTGGGTTTGTGGAATGGGAAGAAGGGGAATATTGGGGTTAATTTATTCAGGTGCTAAGTGACTTACAAGCTGACTGTATTATCTGCCACACTCTGAGGTTTGTATCAAAACTCGAGATGCATCAAACTCGGCTGCCTTATTTCTGGAAGCATTAGGAATACTCCAGGGAGTGCCTTTGCTATTGTATTCTCATACTGAATTATTATTAAAGAAAACAAAGCCGCTGTGTGGCTGCGCCTGCTTTCCGCAGGGGTGGATGGTTTTTTCTGCCGCTTGATTTTTCCGAAGGAAAGACTGAGGAAGCGGTCGGTCGTGAAGCTCCGCGTCTCTTAAACGCGTCGTGTGTGTGTGTGTTTGGGGGGGGGGGGCGGTCAGTTGTGCCATTGGGAACAGGACGGAGAGTGGGAAATGGGGCGGTGCGGGAGGAATAACGCCGTATTCTTCCCCCTTTCCCGCTCCTCCCTTCGGGAAGACCCCCGGTGCCCCGCAGTGGCGGGGGTGGGGGGGGGAATGTCCCGGCGGCCGCGGGCCGTTCCCGGGCCGGGGGGGGGGCTGTGGCTGTTCCCACCTGGCGGGGTCGGCTGCGGCCGCCAGGGGCGCCCGTGTGCGCGGTGTTGGGGGCGGGAGCGGGAGCGGGAGCGGGGGGGACGCGGCGCGGCGCGGCGCAGTGCGCGGCCGGGCGGGGCGGCGGGCGGCGCCGGTCGGTGCCTGCCCGGTGCGCGGAGCGCGGAGCGCGGGGCCCCGCCATGAACAGCATCAAGAGCGTACCGGCGCGGGTCCTGAGCCGCCGTGGCGGGCACAGCCTGGAAGCGGAGCGGGAGCAGTTCGACAGGAGCCAGGCAAGGGCGGCGGAAGGGAACGGCGGTGCCGCGGTGCCGGGCTCCGTTTCCCCGGTACCGGGCTCCGCTTCCCCGGTACCGGTTCGGGGACGTTGCGGGACCGACCCGCTCCGCTCCGCGGGGTATCGCCTCGGGGCGCGCTGAACGCGGGGGCTTCTCGGGGGATGGGGGGTGGGGGGGGATGGGGGAGTCCTAACCGGGCACCGGGGACCCCCCGGTGGGGCGACGCGGTCGTCGTCTGTCCGTCCGCTCTCCCGTCCGTCCGTCCGTCTGCTCTCCCGTCCGTCTGTCCGTCCTCGCTACCGGCGCGGCGCACGTTTCCCCGGCCCTGCCTGCCCCACCGCTTCATCCCGCCACCCCCCCCCCCCCCCCCGGGACGGTTCCGCGTGGGCCACCGGCTCGTCCCGCCGCCCCCGGACCGGGGGGGGACTGGGTCCCCGCCGGGCAACAGAGCCCCGGGCAGGCGGGGTGTGTGTCGTGTGTCGTCGTCCCCACCCCCCCGCATCCCCTCCCCGGGCCTTATCGGCAGGTAAACACGGCCGGGAGCAGACAGGGAAAGTTTTACGGCCCCCGCCGTACCGGGGGGAGCGCGGGGGCGGCCGCAGGGAGGAGCCCGGAACTGCCCTCCCCCCCCGGTGCCCACCGCACCGGTACCGGGCATCTCTGCATCCCCGGCCCCGTGGCTGCCCCGACGAAACCAGGGGCTGTTTTTCACCCCCCGCGGCTCTGGGTCACACGTGGGGTCTCCCCACGGTGGGGGGGTCAGGGTGCCCGGTCCCGGAGAGGGGTGGGCAGAGTGAAAAGAAAGCCCAAATGTGTTTGTGCCCCGCGGTGCCAGGCTTGGCCAGGGGTGTCTGCAGCCCTCCCTGCGGCCCCTGCGGAGTGGGCGATGCTCGGGCGCGACGGATGACTCCAACAGTGTGGGCAGGGATGGACAGAGGGACAGACAGAGGGACGGGCTCGCCCGCTGCCCCAGCACAAATAATAGTGCCCTCCCAGCAGGTGTCCTCTGACCCCTCTGATTTTGCAGGCTGCGAATTCAGTACAGATATTTTTCCTCGTTGCCTTGCTGGTCCTTCCCTGGCCGCTGGGCCGGTTTGGCCCCGGAGAGTGCCAGCGAAGGCAGGTGACGATTTCGGGCCTTGTGGGGTCACGGTGCCGCTTGGCCGCACTGGGTAGGAAATGGAGCTTGTTGGGTTTGGGGAGCAACACAAGAAAACCGGCAATTCCGGTTCCTGCTGGACGTGTCTCCTTCAATCGTTCCCGCTGGGCACCGCTGATAAATAATCACAGCAGCCATACTGCCTCGCGCGCCGAAGGGCAGCCTGTGCCGGCCAGGAGCATGTCCCTCCTCCCGCCCTTCCACGGTGTTTTGGGCTTTTCAGTGGCATTTGTGCCCCACACGGCTGTGACTTTGCTCATGGTCGCAGGGTTGCCTTGGGCAGAGCCATGTGTGGGGCAAGCGGGTGGTCGCCCTCTATTAGAGCTGAACCTGGGGCTCGCTGCATGGCGGTTGCATCCACCGCCCAGAACTGACCTTTTCTTCCAGTAACTGCTGAAAACTGTCCTAAAGGAGCTTTGCCCTAACGTGCTTTCCCGTAGCAGTGCTTCGGGTGAGAGCGAAACTGTTCCAATGTCAGTACGTGGGTATTGATTTGCCTTTTATGTCTAATTATAGCAGCTGTGGAGATGGCCGCTGGTCACCTTTGTATTGTGGGGACGCCAATGGCACGTCACCTCCATGTGCCTTCGCTGGCCAAGGATTTCACACCACCCTGGAGAACGATGCTGCCGAAACCGAGCACCCCATCTCCTTTCCCCCTGCGAAGGCCGGGGTGATGCCCACGGGTGCGGACAGGGGCTGCTGGCGCTGGTGTGATCCCGGGTGCTCGTGGGTGACGTGGAGGTCGCCTGCTTTCCCTGAAAATACTTTTCGAGGTTGTGTCAGGGTGATGCAGACGTCCCCCTTGGAGCGGCCGTGCGTGGGAGGTGGGAAGTGGCCATACCGCAGCAGGCACTCGCTCTGCAGCCTGGCAGGAGGCAAAACTTGCCCTTTTCTGCAGCCAATTTTTGCTTTTCTTAAACAAGAAGGTTAAAAATCCAACAAGCTCCGGAGCCACCAGGAATACAGCGTGTGTGACTGCCGAGTAGTGCACTTTTGGTGTAATTTGGGAAGGAGAAGCGTTAGGAAGGGAACTCCGGAGCAGCCGTTTGCAGTTCGGCTGATCCAGCAGCCCTCGCACCGCCCAACTGGGGAGGTTTCCAGCTGCTGCCAAAAAATCACTCCCCGCCGTGGCGTTGCGCCGGGACCCGGCATCCACCTGCCGGGTGGGGATTGCGGCCCCGCGGGATGCCGGAGCTTCGGGGAGCTGTGGGTGGGGAGGATCACGCCGTAATTAAAAGCAGCCTGGAAAGAAAGGGTGGATGTAAACTGCGCTCCTTCATTTGGGCGCTTTGATCCCAGCTTTAGTCACCGGCTTGGTACGTGAGGGCTGTGCCCATGTGGGCTCCCACGGCCTGTGGCCGGGCAGGTTTTGGGGTTTGGATCCCCCCCGGCCAGTGGAGCCAGGGCTGCACCGCTTCCTGGCAGTGATGGGGAACCGTCCGGAGGTGGCATGAAGGTTTTGGCCAGACTGATTGCGTGCCTGCAGTGACAACCGGGTCCTGCCCATCCTGGACGTGTCGATGATGCCCAAGAGGTCGGGTCAAGGGTGAATCTCGTCATTTCAGAGCTGTCCTCCATGGCCCAGCTTCACTGGGCAGCCGGCAAGGGACATCCTGAAGGCATGTGTGGCCCAAGCTGCCATCGCCCTGTGCCCGTCTCTGGTCCCACCATCCCCTTTTTGGGGACCTCCTGACCAGCCCAGGGTTTAGAGCCAGTGAAAGTACACCTGAGCTGGCAGCCCCGAGGGATTAGCATCGGTTCGGTGCCACCATGGTTTATTTGGGACCACGCTGGACACAGCGTCTCCATCATGGCAGTGCTGGGGGCTGCCCCTGCATGGGTTCGGTCCTCTGTGCTGGACGTAAAATGGCTCAGGTGAAAACTCTGCGCTGAATCACCGAGGATGAAACCGGTCTCTCTATCAGCTCCTGGGCTGAATTTTGGCTGGTTGAGCTGGAAATGAGATTATGGGCAATAAACGCAATAAAACCACCGTCACCAATGGGAATTACAGCCCGATTTTGGGATGGGCCAGCTGAGTCCCCGCCCTATCCCCATCCTGCTGGGCAGCACCAGGCGGCTGAGCTCCTGTCCTCGGGGACGTGGGATGGTGTTTCCTTTCCTGGGGGTCTGCCCTGGTCTCAGTGCGTCAGCCTCTATGGCTGCACCTCCTCCCAACCCCATGGGGCTTGAGGCTGAGCCCAGCTCCCGCTGATGGGTTGGGATGAGGGCATCGTGCTGCTCCCACACACGGCGGGCAGCGAAAATCCAGGTTTGGGAGATGTGTCTGCCCTACTCCCCCACCGTGCAAAGCACCTCAATGAGATGCAATAACCCCTTTAGCAGCCCTTCGCTGTAAGATGCGTTTCCAAGCCCTGCCTTGCAAAACCATCAGCTTGTTGCTCTCCGGCACGTGATAAACCTTGCTTTCTATCAATAAACCATCACTTTGGTGTCGTACTGGGAAGTGCTGGCAGCCCTGTGGACCCCTGAGACATCTCCTCACCAGCCAAGCCGCGGTTAAAATCACAGCCTCTCCACCGGCTCCAGCCTTTTGGGGGGCTGCAGAGGTGCTGGGTGCTTTGGGAGAGGCGGCTGCGCTGTTCCTGGGCACTCCAGGCTCGTTAACCTTCGGGGATAAGAGGATTACAGCAAGTCACCGGCTTAACTCCGCTGGTGCTTTACAGCCCCACATGGCGGGGTGACGCCGGGGCTTCCCCGGTGCAGGAAAGGCAAAACCGGCACATCTTTTCCCAGCAACTAGGCTCGGTGTTTCAGGGCTGCCTCGCTTTTTGGTGTGCACTCATGGTGGTTTTGCAGCCGTAGTTCCCGGCTTGTGGGCGCAACAGTTTTGGGCTCATTTGGGGTGGATTTGGTGCATGGACACCTTTGGTATCACCCTTTCGACAGGGCGTCAGGTTCCTCCTGCATAAGTCAGGAGCACTCGATAACCCGGCGTTGGGTTCCTTCTCCTGCAGGAAAGCGCCTCGATTCGGAGGCGTCCCCTGGACCAGCAGCTGTGTCGAAGCAGGTGCTTTCCCCGGGAGGGGAGATAAGAATTTTTATAAGGTTTTACGGCTTGTGGGGCTGTAGGGAGGGACCGGGTTTCTCTTCCGGCACGAGCGCAGGCAGCAGCGCCGCTTCCTGCCTTCCCAGCTGGGACCTTTTTCCTCCGCCGCTGACTGAGGGCTCACAGGCACGGGCACAGCCTGAGCACTCGTGCGAGGGCGAAGCAGCTCAGTTGAGTCTGCAGGGACCTGGCGAGGAGGAGGAAGATCCTCATCGATCACAGCAATGTGGTTTTACACCCTGTCATCATGCAAAAGATGCAGCTGACCCCTGCCTGGGGTCGTCTTTTGGAATAAACCCGTAATTTAGTGTGCTGTGATCAAACACGTTAAAATATAGATAATCCTCCTCTGATAATCACATCGCTCTGGAGTTTTCCTCCATCGAAACAGGCATGGTGGCCGCCGCTCCCTCCTTGCTTGGGGGCTGCGTTTTCCCCACGTGCTGTTTGCATGCAGCAACGCCGTCAAAATAAAAAAAAAACCACCGCCACCCCCTGTTCAAAGGCTCCTTGTGCATAGACAAACAACCCTGGAATTTGGCATCTCGCTGTCGTGCTTTAACACTCCCTGGGCATGCCGCTGAGTTCAGGCTGCAAAAATGCAAAAATTTGTTTCCGTGGAGGGGGACAGCAGGGAGCATCAGCGGCACGGTCCGTAGTGGCCCAGCTCCGACCAGTTGTGCTGGGGAGGGGGTGTTTTAATGGACCACTTTGTTTGCAGATAAAAAAGCCTATTTTGATGTGTCGCAAATGGCTTTGAGGTGACAAATGTGTTATAAAATTCAGGGTATTCCCCAAAAGCAGCACCAGCACTTCACTTTGAGGGGGGGACAGGGTAGCTGTGAGGGTCATGCCGTGTCTGACAGCCACTCTCTCCTTCTCTTGCAGGCCATCAGCATCAGCAAAGCCATAAATACGCAAGAAGCACCGGTGAAGGAGAAACATGCCCGCCGTATCCTTTCCCTCGGCTCGCCTGGATGGTGCACAGGAGATCCAGTGCTGAGGCAGGAGGGGTTTCACCCCACGGGGCTGGAGCCACGGAAGGTTTAGGAGATGGGAGACCCATGCAGAGCTTGGTTGGGGGATGATGTCTTGTAAGTTCGTCCATCAGTGAAAATACAAAGAAGGGCAGTGCAAGAAAATTGCATTTCTTTGGCAATAAAATGCAAAAGGCCCCACTGTGCCCTGTGGCAGGGGAAGGTGCACCAGAAAAAAATAAATGGGTGTTTTATGTGCGGGTACAGCATTGTGCCGGTCACCTCTGTGCCTGCAGTACACTCGGTGCTTGCCCCCTTTGTAATGAACGTTGAACAGCAATAGTCCCCAGCGCCGCCTGTCCCCTGCTCCTGTGTGTGTCTGGTTGGCCTTGACCATGGGGAAGGAATCATCCTGGGGACGCACCATGAGAAGGGAGCGTTCACCTTCTGGTCCTACGCCATCGGGCTGCCCCTGCCCAGCAGCGCCATCCTCAGCTGGAAGTTCTGCCACGTCCTGCACAAGGTCCTGCGCGATGGCCACCCCAACGTGAGTGTCCTTTCCAAAATGTCCCTCCCACGTTGCTGGCAGGGGGTAATTTTTGGCTCTTGCTGATGTCCCTCTGCGCGGAGGGTGGGTTTCCTTCCCTGTCCCAGCCACTTTTCCCAGGCCCTGGAGCTGTAAAGCACTCTGTTATCTCACACCTTTGAAACGTCCCCACGCAAAGCCCTGACCTCTGGTTGCCACTGAAAGGCTACTTCTCCCAAAGCTGGAGTGGCGTAGGGGGCCGGATCTGTCCCTTCCTCAGCTTCAGGGCAGGCAGGTGGGCGCTCGCCCAGCTCCATGCCGGCCCCACCATGCCGCATCCCCCCTGTTTTTGTCCCCAGGTCCTCCAGGACTGCCAGAGGTACCGCAGCAATATCCGAGAGACGGGGGACCTGTGGGTGAGTGGGGCATAGTGGAGGTTTGTGCCTTCCTGGGGGCTTTGGGTGGGTGCTGAAAGGCATCATGGGCACAGAGAGGGCAAAGCACCACCTGAAATAACTCATCGCCTCTGACTCCGCTGGGTGATGGTTACGCACATGGTGAAGGGTAAGAGGGTGAGAGCCGTAGGGCTGGCATGGGTTCGCTGGAGTGCGCAGGCTGTGCCAGATCTGATCGCGTTGCTCCAGATTCACCACGTTTCCCCTCATGTCTCTGGCAGGGCCATTTGCACGACAGGTATGGGCAGCTGGTGAGCATCTACACACGGCTCCTCCTCACCAAGATCTCCTTCCACGCCAAGGTGAGAGACTGCCGCCTCCACACCCTGCCGTGCCGGGGTAACAGGGCTTCACCGGGGCTTGTGTCGCATCAGCAAAAATATTAGCAGCAACTGCTGTTTCTTTTTTTCCTTTTACACAGCATCCCGAGTTCCCCCCAGGCCTCGAAGTGTCAGATGAGGTGCTGGAAAAGACCGCGGGGACGGACGTGAACAACATGTGAGTGTCCTGGCAGGAGCAAAGCACCCGGTGTGTGGTCGCCAGCTCTAGGGCTGGGTGGCAGCAGCCTGCTAACGAAACGGCTGCTGTTCCGGGCAGCCATCGGCCTTTTATAAATTGGTTGAATGGTGCCCGATTCCTCCTGCACCCGCAGAGTGATGAGAAGCATAAATGCCGGGAGCAAACCCACCAAGTTCTTGTCAATCTGAGCCCTTGCCGGGGTGGGAACCTGCAGCAAACATGAGCAGCCGGAGCAAGGATGTGTGTATCACCGGGTGACAGGGTTTTGGTTTTTTTTGGCAGTTTCCAGCTGACGGTCGAGCTGTTCGACTACCTGGACTGCGAGCTGAAGCTGTCGGAGTCAGGTGAGGAGGCAGCAGGTCCCTCCCGCTCGCCCCAGGGCTCTTGGGCAATAGTTTCGCTCTTTGGTCAGGAATGGAGTTCCGCCTCAGGAGACTGAGGTCAGAGGCTCAGGTTCTTCTTCCTCCTCCGATGAGGTTTCTGAGGTTGTTTCTCAGCTGGATTCCCCTCTTGATGCTCTGTAGAGGCAGTGGTAGGAAAATATTCAAGGAACGTGGCTGGTTTTAGCCCACCTGAGCAATGCAGAGTGTTGTTTTCAGAGCGGTGCTGCTCTGAAATACTTTTTTATTTCTTTTTGGTATAACCATGTTAATTGCATGCCCCCCCCGCCCCGAAACAGAGGATGGGGCTGAACGTCTTGTCTAAATACTCATTTCCCGTTGTTGAAATACCTCCGGGGAGAGGCCCCTGCCCCTGTTTGCTTCTCTCACCTCCTTCTCCAGGTATTTTTAGATGGCTTAAAGATGTGGTGGTTTCTTCCTCTGTCGCGAGTCAGGGACACGGAGCTGCCCTGGAAAACAGGGCACAGCGGGAAAGACCGTGCTCCCGGCTCCCATCAGCTTCCTGCTTCTCCTCCTGACCCAGTTATACAGAGAATTTATATTCATAAATACTTTAAAGCTTAGTGGGGAAGAAAGCAGGGTGGATATGCCGGCTGGATTTCTGCCAAGGGAAGGGATCCGTTTCCAAGCCAGGGCAGGCGAGGCTGCGGTGCCGGAGGGCCCGTCCCCTGCCCTGGGATCCTCTCCCAGCTCCTAGCACGATTAAATAGAGTGGAGCAAAACCGTTTTGCCTTTGCATCGTCCTGGGGTTAAATCCCTCCTTTTTGGGGTTGGGGTATTGGGGGCAGAGCTGAGCACCCCTTCCCTCTACCACCACGCTCCCTTTGGGTGTTTTTTCTTGCACGGAGGGGGTTTGTTCCCAACTCAGTGGGACAAGACGGGCAGCAACCCCGGCATTTACCCCATGTCCTGGCAAAGCCACATCTGTTGTGGTTAATGATCAAGCCGAGTCGGACGGAGCGGGACAGTTCTGCAAACATGGCACCGGCGCCTCACTGCACTCAACCTTTCAGTTTTCAGGCAGCTCAACACCTCCATGGCGGTCTCGCAGATGTCAGCAGTGCAGTGCCGCCTGGCTCCCCTCATCCAGGTCATCCAGGACTGCAGCCACCTCTACCACTACGCCGTCAAGTTGATGTTCAAGCTGCATTCCTGTGAGTCTCTGGGGATGTGTCCTGTGCTGGTCTTTTCCCGGGTTAGGCTTCTGGCTGGATTTGAGGATCAGGCTTGTGTGGATGGAAGCATCCATCCCCATGTCGCCATATCCCAGCTGGGCTCTAAGGACCCTCTCCATCCCACATAGACCTCTCAGATGAAGGAATTGGAAGGACTTGTCCTTGATGAATTCAAACCGGTGTGCCTTGGCCTGCCAGCCCCCTGCATGGGATTGCTGGGCAGCATGGCGCCAGGGGCCTCGCGTGGGTATTTGGGGTTCCCACACATGCCTCTCCCTGTGCTGTGTCCCTGGTCCTTATGCCAGGGATGGGAATACCCCACTCCCGTCCTGACCCTTTATGTCCCACTTCCACCTGGCCTTTACCCTGCTGGCTTTTGCAGCTGGAGGGATCCGGGTGCGTGTGAATAAATTTGCAGCCCCGGATCAGTCATGGTTGTCCCCCTCCCATCACTGCAGGTCTGCCAGCCGACACGCTGCAGGGCCACCGAGACCGTTTCAACGAGCAGTTTCGCAGGTAACCCGGGGCAGAGGTGGGGCAGTGGGGTCCCCTCCCTCCTGCCAACCCCCCCTGCCTCCCCTGCAAGCGTTTTTTCTTTTGCCCCTCTCCAGCCTCAAAAACTTCTTTAAGAAAGCATCTGACATGCTGTATTTCAAACGGCTCATCCAGATCCCCAGGCTGCCGGAGGTACAGTGGGATTTCGGTTATACATGATGCTTTAGAAATCCTGTGGGTTCGGGGTGCATGGGGGTGTCCCCACAGATGGGCTCGGGGTCTGGGGACACTGCAGAAGGACCCACCAGCCCATCTCAGCAGCACGGAGATGGCTGCCTCCCTCCCCTTGGTGGTCTGCCTGCGGCAGTCCCCGAAACCCCAGGCGGGGCCATCACAACTTCTTGTCCCTGCAGAGCCCCCCGAACTTCTTGCGCGCATCTGCGCTGGCCGAGCATGTGAAGCCGGTGGTTGTCATCCCCGAGGAAGCCCCTGAGGATGAGGAGCCAGAGAACCTCATTGAGATCAGCACGACTTCCACCACGGAGCCGCAGGTTGGGGCACAGGGATGGGATGGGGACCCTGGGACAGGGGAGAGAGGCACCCGCAGCCTGGGACAGGGAAACAGGACCCTGGCTCAGCTCGGCACCCTCTGTCTTCCCCAGATCACCTCGGACATATTTGAGCAAACCTTCGGACCACCCAACGGCATTCGGGATGACAGGTATGGGCGTCCGTGGTGGCAGAGGAGGGGCAGCCACTGCTGTGTGGGACCAACCTGCCTCTCTCTGCAGGGACGCGCAGATCGAAAGCCTGAAGAAGGAGGTGGACACGCTCCGTGCAGAGATGGAGAAGATTAAACTGGAGGTAAAGCCCAGCCAGGGAGCAGGTGGTGCGGGAGAGCGGGGTGTTTTTTGGTGCTGTAACATGGAAACCCCGATGGGATGCAGCAGAAATGAGGTGCTGGCACCCCGTGCTGTGTCTTGGGGACTCTCCCAGTGCCAGAACATGACTCCTGATGGAGATGGGGTGGGGACAGGTGAGACCTGTCCCTTGCTGTCCTGACCTGCTGCTTCCAGCAGGGACAGAGGGGAGAGCTCTCCTGTGTGCATCTCACGGCTGCTTTGCCCCAAGCTGCGCCCCTGGATAGGGATGTTGGGGAGGGCAGAGTCATTGCTGGCATTGGTGCAGGGCAGTGTCCAAGCGCCTGACGGTGTCCCACAGGCGCAGCGCTACATCACGCAGCTCAAGGCGCAGGTGAACAGCCTGGAGGGCGAAGTGGAGGAGCAGCGCAAGCAGAAGCAGAAGGCGCTGGTGGACAACGAGCAGCTGCGGGATGAGCTGGAGAGACTGCAGAAGGCGAAGCAGGACAGCGACAGGTCGCAGCGGCTCTGCGCTGAAGCAGAAAGTAGGTGCCCTACAGCGCCCGTCGGCCGTGGGTTGCCCATGTTGCCGTTGCTGATGCTTTCTCACCCCATTAGAGAAAGCCAATGCCACCGAGATCCGGTACACGAAGCTGAAGGAAAAGCACAGTGAGCTCATCAACACACACGCCGAGCTCCTGAGGAAGGTAACACTGCTGCTTGCATCAAGGCAGGGACAGACCGCTGCCTCCGTTCCTCTGCCACTGCCAGTGTGGCTCGTGCATGCTCAGCACCACCTTGTATCTGTCCCATCGTCCTGCACCCAGGGACCTCTGAGCACTGGGTGGGGTGCACCCCTTGAATTCATGTCCACTGGTGGTCAGTGTTCTGGATGTTGCGAAAAAGGCATCTCTGAGCTACCCTCCAAGCCAGAATTTGGGCAGAATGAGTGCAGCGGTGGTGAGGGTCCCCCTTCCGAACACACATTAGGCCCTGTGTCCCTGCACAGAACGCCGACACTGCCAAGCAGCTGACGGTCACGCAGCAGAGCCAGGAGGAGGTGGCGCGCGTCAAGGAGCAGTTGGCATTTCAGGTGGAGCAGGTCAAGAGGGAGGCCGAGATGAAGGTGAGCCAGCACAGCTCTGAGTCCGGCCCCACTGGCCTGGCACCGAGCCCTTCCCAGGCCAGGAAACATGGTGGCTGTGCACAATTTGGGCGCGAGGGGTAGGGGTGAAAAGAAAGAGCTGCTCTGACTCCTTAGGAGGGTGTTATTTAATATGTGCTTCCTTCCCTCTTGCCCAAATCTGCCATTTCTTCCCCTAAGAAAATGCCACATGGCAAATTGGTGGATTTGGGTGCTTTTATTCTCTGGGGCTCAAGCTGGGGGCTGCTCCCGAAATTCCTGTCCTGGGGAAGGGAGCCCTTTCAGGAGACCAACCCCGAGACCCTGGGAACCCCTCTTGCAAAACGCAGCTGGACTCGTTCCTGCTGTGTGCCGGTGCCGAGCGGGGCCAGAGCGCGTTTACAGCGGCTGAGCCCCTGGCACGGGCGTGTGGTTGCAGCTGGAGGACCAGAGCATGCAGATGGAGCAGCTGCGGCAGGAGCTGGACGCCCGGCGGGACGAGCTGGACCAGGCGCAGCGCTCGCTCAGCCACGCCAAGCAGGTATGAGGCGGGGGGCACAGGATGCCCCCAAATCCCCATCACAAATTCCTGTCGTGCAAGATGGCAGGCCTGCCACCACTGCCAAGCCAGCGGCGCAAACAGCAGGCCAGGAAGCTGTCATGGGGCTGAATGTGGTTCACCCCATCAGTGTCATGAGCTGGGCATGTCCTCAGCTCTCCCCCTGTGTTGGGCTTGTGACATGGTGACAAGTGGGTGATAGGGTTCTCCTGCCCCACTGGCAGGCAGGAGCAGAGCTCAGCGCCCAGGTGGAGGCCCTGCACGCTGAGAAGGAGGTGCTGAGGCGGTCGGTGAGCGAGAAAGAGTGTGAGCTGCTCTCCACGCGTGGCCTCATTGAGGAGAAGGAGCTGCAGCTGAGCCAGGAGGTGGACAAGGCCACGAGGGAAATCCGCGAGCTGCAGGGCAGGCTCCTGGAGAAGGTATGGTGCTGTGAGGAGAGCCCACTGTCCCTCTGCTCACTGGGGTGAGACATGTTTGCGGGGTGCTGAGCCGTTGGGGGCTCAGCCGAGCCATCTCCGGTGTAGCCAGTAGGATGTGACCTGCGCCAGCGATAACGGGATGCTTGGGTCTAATCCATAAATGGGCTCTCAGGGGACATGCTGGTGACATGGCCATGGTGACGTGTGTCCTGCACCCTGGCTGTGCCACTCACATGTCCCTCCTGCCCTTCAGCGCAACCAGGAGCAGAGCCTGCAGCAGAAGCTGCTGGATGAGCAGTTTGGCATCCTTCAGGAGACAGTGCGAGAGGCGGAGGACATCCTCCGTGATGCGGTGGCCAAGCTGGATGACCCATTGCACGTCCGCTGCACCAGCTCCCCGGGTATGTCCTGCTCGGCCACGGGGGCTGCAACCCACAGCCCCTTCTCCCTTCTCAGACACATAATGTTGCATCTCAGCTACCCCCAGGCGTCTTTTGCCACCAAACATCACACCCAAGGAGGCTGGGGTCTGACTTCCAGGGGTAAACTTTTAGTTCCAATCTTAGCACTGTTTTGCTTTAATGACTCAGATTGTAGTGCTGCTCCCCAGCCAGGGTTGCGAGGACCCAAGCCATCTTGGTGATGCCTTGTGAAGTCAGCACGCACGCTCATTCTGTTAACAGCCTAACGGCACTAATGAACTTAAATTCATTGCAGATTATCTGCTCAGCCGGGCACAGGCAGCGCTGGAGTCCACGGATGCCCTGGAGAATGGACACGCGCAGTACGTGGCCTCCATGGCAGGTACCTGGGGCTGGGAACCGGTGGCATTGCTTGCATCTTGCTCTTATTTTTCTATATCCAGCAGCCCGTGGCTGCTTTGAGGCCACTGGCAGGCGTGCAGTGCCATGGCGATGGAGGGACACGGCCAGTGGAGTTAGCGGGTTCCCATGCGCTCATTCCAGGAGCAACCTGCAAACTGGAGGGGTCCATACTGACCTCTCCAAGCTCTTGTACTGATCCTTGAGTGCCTTCGAGGGTGGGTCGCAGCCCCCAGGACACAGCAAGTGGTGCCCTGGGCTGGCAGCACCTGACCACACGCTCTCGCCGGCAGATGCTGCGGGGCTGGTGGGGGCTCTGGCCCTCTTCGCACACTTGGCGGCCGACACCATCGTGAACGGCAGTGCCACATCCCACCTGGCTCCCACCGACCACGCTGACCGTGAGTGCCATCTGTGGACGTAGTGGGTGTTGGGGTTTTTGGGGGGGGCCATGCCAAAGACCCCTCTGCCAGGAGCTGGATATGAGGCAGATCTTCCCTAGGGGCAGCACAGTGCCCCCATCCCCCCGTGCTCCCCTTCCCAACATTCCCTCCCCTCCGGTGCCCCTTCCTGGGCCAGGAACGTTGCTTTGCTCCTGGAAACCGATTTATGCTCTTTTGCAAGAAATTTGCTAGACGTGACCAATGCTCAGCCTCATCTCCGTGGCCAAGGGGAGGAGGAAGAGGAGGGTGACAGGGCTGGGATGGAGGGACCCCTTGCCCAGTGAGGGGCCCGGCACTGACCCATCTTCTCCCCAGGGCTGATGGAGACATGCCGGGACTGCGGGCAGCGGAGCCTGGACTACCTGGGCTTGCTGAAGGACAAGCAGACGCTGGGGCATGCCGAGCTGGGGGATGTGCGGCGGACGCTGCAGGGGGTCCTGCAGCTGGCCCAGGTAGGAGATGGAGCCCAGCGCACCCACCTTCTCGCCTGGGGTTGACAGGGTGGGTTATTTACTGGCATTGGTGTTTCCTGAAGGAAAAATCAAAGCAGGCAAGGTAATGCAGGAGGATGTTAACTTGTGGAACATTCGCTTGCTGCACGTCAATGGGCAGCTTTCTTTTTCCTAAAAAAGAAAATATCAAACCATGGCATTCCCCCTTGTCCAGAGGTAAAATTGGAGATGTTGGGTTGGAGTGAGCACTTTGGGGTGGCTTGTTCCCCATACCCACAGGTTCTGGTGCTTTCCTTGAGCCATCTCAGCTTCTGAGTGCTGAGACCCTTCCTGGTGGAGCACAGAGAC
This sequence comes from Pluvialis apricaria, assembly GCA_017639485.1. NCBI lineage: Eukaryota > Metazoa > Chordata > Aves > Charadriiformes > Charadriidae > Pluvialis > Pluvialis apricaria. The sequence continues at coordinate 3,837,209 of CM030022.1, forward strand.
AGTGACCCTCAGATCAGCTGAAGCTTTTCAGCCCAGTAACCCATGCAGAATAAAACTTCCCAACTTTCAGATATTTCTTCTCGTGAAGCCCCCATTAGTCTTTCCCGTTAAACCGCTGTTAATTCAAAGGCTGTCAGCTCTCCAGAGCCCTCTGGAGCCCTGCCCTGCTGAAACTGCTCCTGTGATGGAGGCTTGTCACCTCAATTTGGGGCATTTCTTACCTCTGAGGTCCCAGTGCCATGTTTGCTGCAAATTGGTGGCACGTGTGCCTCCACCCTCACAGTCTGCAGACTGCTGCTCCTGCAGCTTTATTTATTTAGGGGGTAAAAAAGGAGTCTGGTGCTTTGGTTTGGTGTTATTCCTTACAAATATTCCCTTCTCTCCCTCTGCCTAAAACCTGGTGGCTGCTGCCTCGTCCGGCAGGAGCTGAGGCCCAAGAGCTTGGACATCAAGCAAGAAGAGCTGGGGGACATGGTTGAGAAGGAGATGGCCTCTACCTCTGAGGCAATTGAGGATGCTGTCAGGCGGATAGAGGTGAGACGAAGCTGCAGGACAGGCCATTTTGGTGCCTCAGGGCAGCAGTTTCCGTTCCTCCTCCACCATCACAGCAACATGGTGTCCAACCCTCTCTCTTGTGTTTCCCAACAGGAGATGATGAGCCAGGCCAGAAACGAGAGCTCTGGTGTTAAGCTTGAAGTGAATGAGCGGTGAGTTTTGAGGGGTGACATGTGACAGCCACAGGCAGGTTTCTGTCCCATGCCCTGTGCTTTACTCCTAAGCTGTGTGTGCAGCCCGGTGCTGCATCATCCTGATGCTGAGCATGAAATTCTCTTTAGGAGGGTGGACTTTCGATTTGCACGTCTAGCCAATTGTTCGTGGCTGCTTTGTGGGCTGCTTAGAAGTAACCTGCAGGCTGGCCTGTCTCCAAAAAAGACACATTTTCTAACTGAGGCCAAAGCCTGCTTCCCTGGACGTGGCATTGGAGGGCGCTGAACACTTTTCCCTTGTTTCCTTACAGGATTCTGAACTCCTGCACGGATCTAATGAAGGTCAGTACTGCAGAAACAAAGCTGGGGCATCAAAGACTGTGCAAAACTGTAACTTACCATCAGCAGCATCAATCCTTCTCTAAAATCCCCATCAAACCCCAAAACCTGTTTTTATTTGTTCCAGGCTATTAGACTTCTTGTAATGACATCTACGAGCCTACAGAAGGAGATAGTAGAAAGTGGCCGGGTAGGTCCTCCCCGACACTTGTCTCTCTGCGCTGACATGAAATACAGGAGCATTTCCCACAATTTGCACAAACACACTGAATTTTGTGCTTTCCCGTGTTAGCGGTACTCTGGCAGTCTCACTTGCTGGAGACAGGCCGCTCAGCCCCATGCTCTCTGCACACACCGCTGTCGCCTTTGCAAAGCCTAAAAACGATGGCCAGAAGTTCTGTGTTTTAAACCCAGCCCAAATTTGCAAGCTTGGGGCTCCAAAGCTAGTTTTCTTGGTATGTATTTAAGCAGGCCAATAAGAGCAGCGTGAAGGGGACAGAAATGCTGCCAATCCCTTGGTTTATGGCTTTATATATGAATGTGTATATTGTTATATTTTATATGGATATTTTGTATGGATTTATGGATTTATATGTTGTTGTATATTAGAAACAAGTTAATAACGGCCATAATATTCTCATAACAACAGGGGGCAGCAACAACTCAGGAGTTTTACGCCAAGAACTCACGCTGGACCGAAGGGCTGATCTCTGCCTCCAAGGCGGTGGGCTGGGGAGCTACGCAGCTCGTGTAGGTACCCCCGGGACCTCTCCCGCGGCCACTGTGCGAGTCTTCTCTCTGGGCACGGCTCCACGTACTGCACCCAGGGCCAGCCCATAACTTCTCCGTCGCCCGATAACCCAAACTGTCCTGCTGCTCAGTCTGCATGGAGCGTTATTACTAGTTGCTTATAAAGCATTGTAGCCCGTGACGGACTGGCTGCTGCTCAGATGGTGGTGGATGGGGTGGTTGGGATCGGGGCAGGATATCGCCATGCCAGTGCAGGAAATGTGGGGGCTTTTTTGGACAAAGCTTTAAAAATCTCATCTACTTCATTACAGAAACACCATCTTGCCTTCTTTGATATTTTTTACCCATCCAAAACTTCTGGATCTGGGCTTTGAGTAGTTTGCTTTGTAAATGGGCTTTAAGTAATTACAGACAAAGCTGCTGGTTCCAAGTCTGATGCTGATTTCTAAGGGTATAGCAGGAGGTAAATAACCTGCACTTGCATCATGGTGCAGGGTGAGTATCCCTAATACGATCTCCCTTCTGATCTGTAACGCAGAGAGTCAGCAGACAGAGTTGTCCTGCATACAGGCAAATATGAAGAACTGATCGTCTGTTCCCATGAAATCGCCGCCAGCACAGCCCAGCTGGTGGCTGCCTCCAAGGTGAGTGTCCCAGCGAGACCGTCTGTGTGCAGCTTGTCAAATTTTAAGTCATTTTGTTCCTGTGGTTTTGTCCCATGGATGCTTTTGGGCAGTGGTGCATGGCTGTCCGGTCCACCAGTCCTGCAGCCTCCTCCCAGAGCAGGGAGGAAGGGAAGCTCTTAATATTTTCAAGTCAGTCTGCGATTTTAATCCATGTGTCTTCACCTGCATTAGTATTCCCCCACCTAGCAGGGCTTGCCTTGGAGATGAAGATGTATAAAACCTCCCATCTTCCTCCTGTCAAGCTGATTATATAAAGAAAATGTTAATAACTAATGAGAAATCCTGAATAAGTAACTGCAGGAGCCAGCATTGAGAATGATGGATTTTGGTCCTTGCCACCTTTGCTGTTGGTGTGGGCGGAAGCGATGGGTAGAGGTTTCAATCTGCAAATGGGTATGCAGGTTGTGGGGAGGAGGACCCATTCTGCTTTTTTACAGCAGATGGTTTTAAAATTAAGAGCATGGCTGAGAAAAAAAAAAAGCTCTGTCTTCACTGATGTTGCTTATCCATGTGTTCTTGGCTCAGGTGGGGGCAGAGCTGGTTTGGTGTCCTGGGGCTTAAGGGCCTTGCAGGGGTCACCTTATCTGGCCCTGATAGGATCAGCAAAAATAACTGTGTCCCCATCTGTTCGTCCATCCTTTTCCCCCCCCAAGGACCATTATGACACGGTGTGCTTGGTGTCTCTGCTCTAACACAGAACATGGCTGCCTGGGGGCTCCCCCGAGCCAGCGAGCGCCTGTGCAGAGGTGCCACGGTGGGGACCCACAGCCATCCCTGTGCTCTTCACAGGTGAAAGCCGAGAAGAGCAGCAGGAACCTGGGCCGGCTCCAGGAGTGCTCACGCAACGTCAACGAGATGGCGGCCAACGTGGTGGCTTCCACCAAGTCGGGGCAAGAGCAGATCGAGGAGAAAGGTGAGGTTTTTGCAAGGAAAGAGGAGAAAAAAAACCCACCCCAAACCCCTTTCTAGCCTGGCGAGGTGCCCGTCTGGCTTCACTTTGGTATGTGAGGGCCCTCTGCAAGGGGTGCACTCAGTGAGGACCCCCCACTTTTCTCCACAGACACCATGGACTTTTCGGGCATGTCCCTGATCAAGCTGAAGAAGGAAGAGATGGAAACACAGGTACAGCCATGAGGGTAGATTCATTGCTGCCGGCCGTGGGCCGGGCTGAGGTCCTGATGCGGACCTGCACAGGCAGGGGGTCCCTTCTTCTGCTCCCCTCCCCAAGCACTGGGGATGGCAGGGAATGTCGCACCCCCAGGGTGCGCAGGGACCAAGATGGCTGTTTGGGCACAGGTGAAGGTGCTGGAGCTGGAGAAGCGTCTGGAGGGCGAGCGGGTGCGCCTGGGCGAGCTGAGGAAGCAGCACTACGCCCTGTCGGGCGCCTACGATGCAGCGGAGGATGGGGAGGCGAAGCCGGCGCCAGCCCCCAGGAGAGGCATCCTCAAGAAGCCCCCCCTGGCCCAAAAGCCTGGCCATGAGGTAAGGTCCCCGGGGGGTAAATATACAGGGGATGGGGGTGCGTTCATGGCACGGGTGACTGATATTTCGCTTTTTCCCCTCCATCTCGTTTCAGCCCGAGCGAGATGCTGGCCCGCACCCGCCTCACGGGGCAAACTTCTAGCTGGGGGCCGGCTGTGTTTTCAACAGATCACGTTGCCTTCGCGCTGGTGTGCCTTTGTGCGCGGGGGTCTCCTCACCGCCCAGCCTGGAAAACTGGACGTTTTTTTTAAAAAAAAATACTGTATTTTTATGGTGTTTTTTTTTTTTTTTTTTCTTCACTTGATTCCTATCCGTAGAGCAGGGGAGCTCCTGACGGCTCCCCGGGCGGTGCGGCATGCCCTCCTCCTGGCCTGCCAACCAGCTCTTCCGGTTTAATTTAATTTGGGGTTTGTTTGGGTTAAATGTTTTTTTAAAAAAAACTTTATCAGCACTACAAGTTTTCAGTAAATGTAGCTCTCTACTGTACTGCTCAGACCCTTTCAAAGAACTGTGAGCTGGTTTTGAAGTAGGAAACTGTTGGGCTTTTCTTGCAACCGTTTTTTAAATTCCCCTTTTTCAGCCTGAGGAATAATTTGACTTTGTTTCGGCGTGGGATCGGCCCTCAGCGGAGAGGGAGACGTTAGCCTTAACCGGCACGAGGAGCAGGGCTTTTGTAAGGGAAAAAGCAGTTTACTGGCACACACTGGCAATAAGGATACAAACATTTTTATTTTTTTCCTTTTCTATTTTTTATTACTACAGCAATGTCAGGGGATCAGTTGCATTATGTTTTATATTTAAGATAATTAGCAGAATTAAATTCAACTGTGGCCTATGGGAGCCAGTGGATAGAGAAGTCTGCAGCAATAAAGAATTACTGATGTGGAGAGACACGGGGGCAGAAGAAAAATCCTGTCAGCTGTATCTTCCCTTGGAGCTACTACCATGATGTAGATTATTAAAGAAGCAATATTTAAAATACAAGTTGCAGTGCCTGGTCAGCTTGTCGGTGGGGAGGGGTGCCGATGCCGGGGCCCGGGCCATGGCATGGGGCTCTGCTGGTTGAAGCAAGCTGGCCCTCAAGTGTGGGGATCGAAAGGCAGTAACGTGCCTTGAAGGAATTAGGTAAAGCACAGGGGCAGAGTGGGGTGTGTGAGATGCCGATGTGTGATGTGGCCCTGCACCCACCACGCACCTGTATCTAGGTCTATGTGTGCATATGTCTCTCTCTATATGTGTAGCTATCTGTATCTATGTGTGTATGGCTCTGTGTGTGCCTATATATGTATCTCATTGAATCAGAATGGTTTGGGTTCAAAGGGACCTTAAAGACCATCCATTTCCACCCCCCTGCCATGGGCAGGGACACCTCCCACTAGACCAGATTGCTCAAAGCCTCATCCAACCTGGCCTTAAACACCTCCAGGGATGGGGCATCCGTAGCTTCTCTGGGCAACCTGGGCCAGGGGCTCACCACCCTCACAGTAAAGAATTTCTTCCTAATATCTAATCTAAATCTCCCCCCTTCCAGTTTAAAACCGTTCCACCTTGTCCTGTCCCTCCACTCCCTGATCAAGAGTCCCTCCCCATCTTTCCTGTAGCCCCTTTAGGGAGTGGAAGGGGCTCTAAGGTCTCCCCAGAGCCTTCTCTTCTTCCAGACTAAACAACCCCAGCTCTATCAGCCTGTCTTCATAGGAGAGATGCGCCAGCCCTCTGATCGCCTTCGTGGCCTCCTCTAGCCCTGCTCCAACAGCTCCATGTCCTTGTGTTGAGGGCCCCAGAGCTGGGTACAGTACTCCAGGTGGGGTCTCATGAAAATAGAGGAGAGAGAGAGAGAATCACCTCCCTCACTGTGCTGGCCACACTTCTTTTGATGCAGGTCAAGATGTGGTTGGCTTTCTGGGCTGCCAGTGCACATTACTGGCTTATGGTGAGCTCTTCTCATCAACCAATACCCCCAAGTCCTCCTCAGAGCTGTTCTCAATCTATTCTCCACCCAGCCTGTATTTGTGCTTGGGATTGCCCTGCCCCACATGCAGGACCTTGCACTTGGCCTCGAATGTCATGAGATTGCCCTGGACTCACCTCTCAAGCCCATCCGGATGGCATCCCTTCCCTCCAGCATGTTGATCACACCACACAGTTTGGTGTCATTGGCAAACCTCCTGAGGCGGCACACAAGCCTGCTATGTCACCGACAAAGATGTTAGACAGCATTGGTCCCAGTACCGACCCCTGAGGAATGCCACTCATCACTGGTTGCCACTTGGACATTGCACCATTGACCACAACTCTTTTTGAGTACGGCCATCCGGCCAGTACCTTATCCACCAAGTGGTCCATCCGTCAAATACATCTCACCAATTTAGAGACAAGGCTGCCATGCAAGGCAGTGGCAAATGATTTGTCCAGGTAAATGATGTCAGTTGCTCTTCCCTTAGCCACCAACATTATGACGGGGTTACCATTGTAGAAGGCCACCAAATTTGTCAGACATGATTTGCCTTTAGTGAAGCCGTTGGCTGTCACCAATCACCTCCTTAATTTCCATGTGCCTTAGCATGGTTTCCAGGAGACTGCTCCACGCTTGTCATGGTTTAGGCCTGCTCTTGCCAAGCACCAAGGTGATACATGTATATGTATGTATTTTTTTAATATATGCGTGTTTACTTATTTTTTTTTTTAATATATATATACACACACACACCCCTATTCATGTGCATGTGTGTGTATAGGTCTGTACTTATGTCTCTGCTGCTATGGCTATAGCGCTAGGGCAAGACCCAGCCCCGGCCCAGTGTGAGCAGCTCCCCAGGGCACAATAGGACATTAATTTCTGCAGCATACGATCACCACATGGCTCCCACTGGCAGCCAAGGTGACTGGCAGCCTTACTGAAAATAAGTAGCTTAAATAAAAAGCAATCCAGTTGCAGCAGCATGGCTGCAGCATCAATGCTGCCTCCCAGCTGCCAGCCAGGGCAATGATTACCTGCAGCCTCGCAGCTGCTCATCAGGACCGTTGGCACATACCGGCAAGAAATGTGGATTTTTGTTTATTCTGTGATTAACTGGGAGTATCTGCAGGGCCAAGTGTCACTGGACCTGAAACAGTGAGACTGAAGCATTTGGCACTCTGCAAGAACGCCCATGGAGGGTGAACACAACTCCCTTGTAATTAAGAGGAGATTTGTGAGGGTTCCTTTTGAAAAAATCTAGAATCAACCTTTTCAACCAATTCCTCATGACACCCGACCCCCCCAAAATGATCACAGTATCACAGTATCGTCAGGGTTGGAAGGGACCTCTGGAGATCATCTAAGTCCAACCCCCTGCCACAGCAGGGACACCTACAGCACATTGCACAGGACAGCGTCCAGGCGGGTTTGGGATGGCTCCAGTGTGGGAGACTCCACAACCTCTCTGGGCAGCTGTGCCAGTGCTCTGCCACCCTCAGAGTAAAGAAGTTCCTCCTCATGTTAAGATGGAACTTCCTGTGCTCCAGTTTGTGCCCGTTACCTCTAGTCCTAATGATGTCAATCAAGTTTCACACAAGCCCCAGTAAAAAACATGATGGCTCTTTTTTCCCGTGAATAACAATAGGCTACAAAGCAGTTAACTAGAATTGTAAGTTCCCATATCTCAAGATGCGTTTTCAAGGTATTCTAGTATTTATTTTAGTTACGTAGCAGTCTCATGACTTAGGATTTCCAAGGTTACATATACCACTAAACAGACTTTACTGTTTTATGAGCAACAACTATGGGCAGCATAGCAAGCGTCAATTCTCATTTCCCAACTAATTGTATGTATAAAGTATGTTCCACACTGAAAAGCTTTGGTGGTAATACTGGTGCTACTGGGCAAGGCAAGCAATGGGTCTGATCCTGCAAGTTACAGCAAGATCATCTCCAATCCGAAGAATTATGTACTTCTCAGCCTTTCCATGAAGCTATGGAGAACCTCTTATCTACAGCAGGGGTGGAGGAGAGCTGGGAGAGGGTTTCCCAGCCGTGTCCCTTGGGTGACTGCTGCACAGCAAGTGACAGCGTCTATCGAGATAGATACAGCAGCGACTGTGGTCAGCTCTGTACTGAGTTTCGTTTCTTTCACAAACCTTTTCTCTCGGTACAAGGAAGTGCTTTCCGCAATAGCTCGTTGTCTATTTATAGACCCTGATAAAGATATATTTGCTGAGACTGACATCATCCTAACCACTCACATCCTTACATTTCATAATGGAAATACTGATTAATCAAGAATGTTAACTTTTAAAATCTCGCTACTGTAAGTCTACCCACAGCTATATTTAAAGAATTCAAAATGAAAGTAAAACATGGCTTTAAGAATGATGCTATGGGTAAATGCAACTTGTTTAACACCACTGCTGTTTCACTAAGATTTACCTAAACGGATACTTGCAGAGGCTGCAGATAAAGCAACCCAGACCAGCACATACAAAGTCTCAAAAAATATCAGCAAAAAACCCCAACAACCCCAAGCTCCAAAGGCCACTTAAAGTATAAACTGTATGCTAAAGTCATTTTTTATACGAAAATTAAACTTACTGTCCAGACTAAGATTTTCTTAACTCCTATACTTTTTGGAAAGTATTTGCTATTTGTAGCAGACCAAAAAAAAAAAAAAAAAAATCAGAACCACAGACTGTCTATGCAAAGGTCTATTTTGAGACTCCATCAAGACATCCTGCTGTACAAGATCCAATTTGCTAATGACTTTTAAATACCCTTATTGTATCTGTGGAGAGAGGAAGATGTTTAACTTGATGTGCTACTGAGAACAAATTTTACTCAGAACGTGTAACAAAAGCAATGGAAAATAACCAAGTGAAAGTTGCAAAATATTACATTCTGCTCCCTTCCACCAAAGTTAGTAGAATACAACTTATTTTTCTTGAAGCAGCTTTCAAACAGCTTGCTATCAAAGCCCTTCTTTCCCCACCCTTTGGCTCTCTCGGCAGCCAAATCTCTACTAACTACAAATTAGCTTGAACACCAGCAGACATAGCAGCTGAAGTGCAGTAACAGCATTGCTACAGAGAGCAAAGTTTACAAAACACAAGTGTCTCTGAGATCATTGGGGGGAAAAAAAATGTCCATTGAAATCAAGTCGGCGAATAGCAAACACTGCCGTTACAGGCTCTAGGAAGTCAGGTAAAAAAAACCTTCTGTAAAAGTATGTTTTTAAGAGCCCTTAATTAAAGCCATGAACAGCAGCCACCCATTTGCAAGGTATTTTATTTCCCTTCTGTGCCTAACCTGCCACCAGCGGTGACTAAGGCACGAGTTACGTGTATCTGCACAGTACTGTTTTTACTGACAGTTTTTTCCTAATGGTCCAATCAAAAAAATGACTTGGGCAATGTAGAAATACCACCTAATACAATCATTTACCAAATGCCTCATAGGTATGCATGTTTAAATCAAAACAGAAAAATACGAGTAGTCCCCTTACAAAGCACCTATCACGTCTGGCAGCGTGAGACAACTAATACACACAGCAGCCCAAAAGACATTATTGCATTTCTCCACAATCAGCATTTTCTCCTCAACCAGGTGGTCCCATTCCAGTGCCGAGAACTGCAGCCACTTTGTCACCTCCCATCCTCTACGAGATGCAGCTGGCTTCTTTCAGGGCTAATTAACCTCTCAGAAATTAAACCATCCCAAGCAGTGATTGCTTGAATAATATGGAACTTGAAGAGCATGTCACAAGGTGTGAAACCAGCTGATGTGGTGAGCGGAAACCTTATTAGCTTTGAAGGAAAACATAATTTCTACTTGTCATCTACAAGTGCACAGGAGAAGCACCCTTCAACAGGTTGGAGATAAGTAGTACCAAAGGATAACCTTCAGCTTACAGCAGGATCCAGGGTTCAATGTATGCAATAACAAGTCTTCCAGCCTCAGCAGTTTGCGCTTTGTCCTGCAGGTAGGGAGAAAAGTGGAAATTTGGCTTCAGATGAGGTTGAGAGCCCACCACAGGCTGCCCAGGCACAGCCTGCTGCAGGGATCTCAGCTGAGACACCAGAGTCTCAACAAGGCTCCTCTAAAACTTCAGTTGAGACAAAAAGCTCTCAGAAGAACTCAGAGCAACACGTGTCTTGTTTCTAGTGACAAAGTCTCAGAGAGGTGAACAGACATGTTAATATACAGCCACAAGAGGACTCAAATTACAGGAACAAGTGCTACTGAAGGATGTGTGTAGGCTTGTGTGACCTATGAAGCCAGCTTCCAATGAGAAGGGACATGTCAAGACCACATGAAATACTGCCAGTGTATCACTGACACACCACTTGCCCATTTTGTGTTACTTTCTTTTTTTTGTAGCCCAAGGTTTGTGGTGCGATGAAAGCGCTGCCAGGGGGCAGTGTGGACAAGGCACAGCTTTGCGTGGTGGCCCCTTTGGTGTGGGAGCAGTCGCTGGACGTTTTGTGTTTTTGGCCCTGGCCATTGAGAAAATACGAAAAAAAGGTGGTTTTGAGGCTGAAGTGGGAAGGAAAGCCCTGACCCCCAAGGTTTGTGGTGCGATGGAAGCGCTGCCAGGGGACAATTTGGACAAGGCACAGCTTTGCAATTTGCTTTGCTATGTTTTTGTGGAGTTCTCGTTATGGATGACTTGTGCTGTGGCCAAGTGTCAAGAGGCGACTTTCAGTTTAAAGCTTCAGAAACAGCATCCCTTGAAATTGGTGTAGGCGAAGCTAATCCTGCGCATGCGGCTGTGCTCGCAGGGATGCTCAGGGGCTCCTGATGTAAAGAGTGAGGTGTGCATGGGCACCTGCAGGGTTGCGCTGGGGTCTGGGCGCATGCCGTACTTTGGCTGTTGGGAGACCGCAGAGAGCATGTGCCTGGTAAGGCCCAGGGCAGGCGAGAGCTGGCAGGGACCCTGAGCAGGTTTGGTGGCACAACGGCAGGTTTAAAAGCTGCCGGTTTAAAGTGCTGGTTTAAAAGGACCGTTTGGAGAAAGGGCCTGGAAAAAATCATTGCTTTTTTGCCAGGAGGCAGTTCAGCGAGACAGGTGGGTTGCTGCACCCTTTAACAAAAATCTTTGCCTTGGGACGTCTAGGGTGAGGAAAGCTTGGCTGTGCATAGGCTTGAGGAAATGTACTTGTCCGTGTCTGTCACCTGCGTGCACCCGGGAAGGTGGCTCTAATGCAACTAAAGCTGCTGTTGAGTCATGAAAAGGCAGGGTTGTCTAAAAATTGCAAGAGCTCTAGTGGCCTGCACCAACAGCTGTCCCAAAGATGGTGCCAAATACTTTTTCCTCTGCTCAGCTGTCATCTGGACAAACCTTCAGGGAAGAAGGCTGCTTGAGATTTCTACCCAGCTTTATGCTAAAGGTTTTTTTACTCTTGTGGCAGATTGTCAGCTGCCACCGTTTCTTCGTGGTGGCCCTTTCTTCGGCTGTGATGGTACGGGACCAATGGAAAGGATCCACAGTGGTCTGCGAGTACGAGGTACGTCTCCAATGCACGTCTGCGTTTTCCCTAAGGTCCTTGTCGTGTGGACTTTGAAGTTAATGTGAAGGCTGTGCTGACTCTCCTCCTGTAGTTTTTCTATGAAATATTTGAACATGAATACTAAAAATAAGGTCCGTTCTGGAGCACATTGCGCCCATGCAAAGCTTACTTCCCTCCGCTTATCTTCTCTTCCCAAAAGCATAATCTTCTCTTTCTGTGTGCTTACCGTTAACTGGAACTGTGAAAATAATGTTGTAGTAAAAGAGGGAAGAAACTGTTCGTAAGGGCTCAGATGTTCCAAAGAAACTGACTTTGTTTCCATGATGAAAGCTCAATAAGTTTTTAAAATATCTTCTAGTGGTCCTGGAAAACCTTACTGAGCTACTAGCCTCTGTGCTAAAAGCAGCCAAGGTCGGAGGAGAGACATGGACACACCGGGACAAATCGGCGTGGCTTCTGTGTGTTTTCCAGGCTTTCCCAAGAAGCATTACAGCCTTGTAACTGGTGACAGCGAGTCCCAATGTGTTTTGGGGGAGTTATTGCTTCTGTAATGTCCTGTTTTGGCAACAAGACTTTGCACTCCCTTTAAAAAAAAAAAAAAAACACATAAAAACCGGAAAAAGTCCACTTCCTTCCAAAGGCCCAAGCACAGCCCGTCTTCCAAATTCGACGGCATGGCCGGTCTTTGGGCTCTCATTTGTAAGAGGCGAGAGATCCTAAAAATGTGTTCCTCTGCTGATTTTTCTATCCCAAATTAACTTTCAAAAAGGTTAAAATCGTATAACTTACCAACTGACTTGCGTTGTTTTAACTGCAACTGCCAAAGAGCTGTAGCATGCAATTCATTAGGTGTATTTTGGCAGTTAGGTATTTGTGCTAAATCTTTAAAGACAGGGTGGTTTTTAAAAATGTAAAAAAAGGAAAGGTTTAAAAAGAGGCAACGGAATGTTAGAGGGGTTTTATTGCCAATACTGAGACGGAGTGCTCTGAAGGTCTTGATTTCTGTCTGGCTGTCAGTGGCACGTTTCCCTGGCGGTTCGGTAGCATCTCTCCTGCGCAGGGCAGCCGGCCAGATGTCCCTGCTGACTGTGCAGCACCCAAAAGCCCCCGAGTCAAATTACAGCTGTGTGTTTTGAAGATGGATAGCTTAATGGTATTGATTGACAGCTGTGCAAGTTCAATTAGTGCAAAAGGAAAGTCAAATACTTTTAGAGTATAAGTATTTTTATTGGGGGTAGAGAGAGATACCTATAAGACTACGTGCACCTTTTCAGTGTAAAGTGAATGAGTGAGCTTTGTTCCTTCTTGTTCATGGCACTCTTCAGAGTCTTACCCTGCCCTTTCGGCTCTATCGACCCAGCACAGTGTGCAGCAGCAGCAGCGCGAGGGCTGTAGCTGTTGGGGGGTCCATCGCGTCGATTCCGGTTACGGCGCAGCCCCCTGCGGTGGCCTGGCAGGGCGATGTCCCCGCAGCAGCGCCCTGAGGAAGGGAGGAGGCGTTTCCCAACAGCAGCGAGAGGGTTTACTGTCGTGCTAAGAATGTGTTCAGAATGGCAACAATTAGTATTCGTACTGACCGCGGGGTCTCTTTGGGCTGTGGGGTTGGGGGTGCGGGGCTGGTGGTGCCAGAGAAACAAAGCCCGAAAGGGCGATAGGGAAGCGGCGGCCCGGCCGTGTTGGCGGTGCCCCGCAGCGCAGTGGGTTCGTGCCGTCTGCAGGCGCCCAGCGCTTTATCGTAAAGCGTGCCCGTGGGCCCCGGGGGTGGCGGGCTGTGGGGGGGCTGCCGAGGGGGTGAGGGAGCAGAGAGGGTGAGCCAGTTTGGGGCCCAGAATGGAGAACAGGTTTTCTGCCCTGGGGGCTGAAAGCAGGCTGCCGGGGCTGGTTTTGGGGTGCAGAAAGAGGCAGAGTCACGTTGCTTTGGGCTGAGGAGAAGGGGCCGAGTGCTGCGTTTTTGGGGCTTGAGAACAGACCCATCAGCTGGGGTTTTGGGCTCAGAAACGGGCAGTAAGTGAGCTGGTTTGGGGGCCAAGAGCAGACTCCAGTTTGGCTGGTTTTGTGGGGGGTGGGAGGCTGAGAGGGGCGGGAGGGAGCTGGGGGTGTGGGGGAAAGCAGGGGGTGGGCAGGGTGCGTGGACCCTCCCCGGAGGTGGGGGTCTGTACCCGTGGGCCCCCCGCGTTCAGGAGGCCGGCGTGCGGCAGGCTGAACTCCCTGTCTGCGGGGGTCTCTGGGGGGAAAGGTGCTTTTCAGATGTGGCACGTCCTCTCCTCTTTGGATCGAGCTCTTCTTTCGATATTGCTTAGCATATTTCTGAAGTAATTAATCATATAAACACATGGATATTTATAGCTTGTCAGGCCATGGTGTTTAACCCTAACACTCAAGTCAGGTGAATCAATGGTGATTGGTTGACGACCTCGTCAAAAGCCCAGGCTGTTGCAAATGGCTGGAGCTCGTTAGGGGGAGTTGAAACCAGCTGGAGCTTCAGTGGAGAGCTGGGGCTGCAATTAGCCAGAGCTTGGGAAGCAGGAGCTGGAGTGAGATGGGGTGTCCTCTGTTCAGAGCACACTTCAGCAAGACTCCTGGCAGCGGTAACGAGCGGGAGCTGCAATTAGCCGGAGCGTGTGTTGGCCGGAGCACCCACCAGCCGGACTGCGCTCCCCGCGTGGCTGAAGAGCGGCCGGGCGCAGGCTGGGCTGTCGCGAGCGAGGAGCTCCGAGCAGTGGTGAGGTGAATGGTCCTTCTGCCAGCAGGAAGCCGGGCCTTTTCCCTTGGGGGTGAAATCCATGGCAGGCGCCTCTCTGGGCCCCGTTCCGAGGGCAGAGGTGGGCTGGGGGTGCGCTCTACTGTGCGTGCGTGGCTAGCGGGCTGCAGTACCAGATTGTGGTGTGGAATAATTACTAAAATAACCAAAACACAGCATTGTTCATGCATTAAGGAAAAGCTTAAAATCAAAAAGGTTTCTAGGGTAGAATACAGGCGCAGCTTGTATCAAGATGCAGACATGTAAGGAAGTAGCACAACCCACTGTCTTCCCTTTATCTCTTCCTTCTTGATTCTTTAGGTCAATTATACTGTTATTTTAGGTAGTTTATGCCTGTTGTTGTAGTCCCTTTCCTTTACTGATACATGCAACAGATGTAAAAGGCCCTTTGCTTTCCCAGTACTGTTGCAAAGTGTGGTAGTGTGGCAGAATGAATCCCTTTTTCTGCCTGCAGATTTTTAGCTGAATTTACCTGGGTTAGGGGATGTTGCTAGTTCATGTGGGCAGGTACTGACTGTGCTACAGGCATGGGCTCAGCTGCTGGGAGAGGCTGGACTGGGAGCAGGCACGATCCCAGCCCTGCAACTGCTTAGCTGCCTGCCTGTCAGCACTGCCATGGGGTGCTGGAAAACCTTCAGGACTTGGTGTAGACAGAACAACTGCTGACTTTAGTTTCGCTTCCCCAGAGAGGCAGGAGGGGTCCTGACTCTGGATCGTTAAGTCTTGGCACATGAAAGGTAAAAAGCCTTTTTGGCATCATTTGCACCTGTGAAGAATGTGACCAGCCATAGCAATGTGATAATGAATTGCACTGAGCGCAGAGTGATTTGTATGCCATGGCAGCATGTCTAATCCATAAATCTAGAGCCTGCATGTCTTGGCTTCTCCTGGCTCAGAAAGCTGCACGTCACAGATGCTTTCCTGCTCTGCTGGCCTGTGGAGGATCTGCTGCTGAAGGGAGAACTGCTTTCTTTCTGAAGGGAGGGACTGTCCAAAGCTGCACAGTGGCTTCAAAGGGGAAGCAGTGGTGAAATATGGCAAAGATAAATGCAATCTATTAAGCTGCTTTGCAAATCACTTCCTAGTATCAAGGCCGAGCCAACACCTGGGCATGCAGGATTGGGCTGCCAGGCCTGCTGTGCAGGCTGCTACATTGGTGAAGGTTCAGGGTGCTTCCAAGCAGCTCCTTTCTCTGAGAGACACTGCGTTAAAAAAAACACTGGGAATCCAAACCAAAGTGTGTTTGCAGCCTCCATCATGCAGAGTTCCAAACCTGAGGTGTCTAACAAGCAGGTCAGCACTTCCTAAGGGAAGGACTAAATGGTTGGTAGATGACATTGGGGAAGGTACACTGGTTCTTGCTTCTTTCAAATGCCCTGTTTTTCAGGTATTTGCATGGTAACTCTTGCATGCTTTGCTGAGTAAAAGAAGTCTTGAAAGCAAAGCAAGCTGATTTTGGAAACTAGAGAATTTTAGCCCAAAATTGCGCAGAGAACCAGTTTTTCAATCCCTGTGCCTTGTGGTGATAGTGGTTGTGCTCTGCTTCAAGATTGCCGCAGATGCACGTTTATAGATTGTCTGGGTTCATGTGACACCTGGGAACTTATCCCTGTCGTTTTAAATAGGCTTTGGTAGTTTCTGCACCTTCATATGTGTGATGAAAATATCGCATTTGCATATATAAAGAACAACTTGTTGTAATCCACAGCAGAGCTTGGTTGCTGAGACAGGCCGATTCTATGCAACAATTGGAGATTAAGCAATGCTTGGAGATTCTATGGAGGAAAGTCCTGCAGAAGCATGGCATACCCCAGTCTCACATAGTCATAGGTGTATGCTGTGTGTGTGCCCAAGTGAGAACATTCAATGGATGCCTGGGTGGCAGCCTGATCTGGGATTTGTTGCATTGCTTACAAATTGAAAGAGACATTTTTCATGGTCATTAGTATGAGGCTACCTAGTCTTCTTCAACCCCCTCATTTCCCTTCAGGATTGAAGTATGCAGGGCATCCCAGAGATAGTGCCAAGAAAAGCACTGTTGATTCCACATCATGGGACATCTTGTCTGTTCTAGGGTACATGGGAAAAAAGCTATTTTAGAAATGGCTTTTACTTTTTTTTTGTATATTTGCATATGAAAACTGAGGCTCCCTTAGGCTGATAAGCCTGATTTTAGAGGGCTTTAATGGACAGCACATGGTTTAATTTAACAAGTTTCCATGAATGATTAGTTATCTTGGATAAATGCCTTCAAATCAGCAGGTTTGTAGGTTTGTTTTGAAGATAGTATGTGTGTGCACACTGTATGTCTAGGTAAAGGTATATGTTGCCTGGAAGGACAGGACAGAGCACTGCTGGAGGACATAAAACATTTAAGTAGTTTTAGTCCCCCCAAAACCCCCAAATCACCCTCTTAAATCTACAAGTAATTTTTTTCCTATTTATTTACATGTCTTGTGGTCTGCTTCTGCTCTGAAATGTTTGTGACTATTGAGAACAGAATATGCTAGGGTGTATTTCTTTGTGTTTCCACACAGGAGGATTAACCTGAGAGTTATGAAACCAAAATGCCAGGAATGCCCTCTATGGACACCTAATGGTTTAGGCTGCATAGCACTGATCTGCCCTCCTCGTCTGTAATAGCTGATGATCACTTCTAACCTTCCCTGTCACAGCTGCTTGATGCCATACCCATGTCATTCATTTTGCATGCAAACAGAGCTCTGCTCATTGAATGAAGGACTGTCTCCAAGAACCGTTACCCATATCGAGCTGTAATTTGCGTTTGCTCGGAAGAGGGCAGCAAATAGCTTTTAATCTCCTGTTTGCTTTTACTAGTAAACTCCGCGTGAGATGGGGCCCTGGGTGAGGATGAAGGCAAGTGTGGTGTACCTGCCCAAAGAGACTGCGAATGATGCTCCAAACTGAGTTGCCCAAACAGCAGACATTGCTTTTGAACCCATAACTACTAGTTTAAACAGTCTTTTTCTTGTCGACATTCCAAAACATCAGACTGAAACTGAGAGGGGGGGAAGGTGGGCATCATGTTGCTATGGCCATGATGGAAATAGTGTTGGTTCTCTGTGGTGTTTAGTCTGATGAGCTTTGGAGGGCTGAAATCGTGCCCTCGGCAGGTGTGGGGGGGGAAACTTGCCCATTGTTTCTGAGTGTTGAGAGCAGTGTTTCCACTGGAGTGCCTGTTGAAGATGGGAAGGTGCCTGGAGGATGGGTGGGAGGTAGGTGCTCTGAAAATACCCCAGGGCTAGGTAGGACAGAGGTGTAGAACAGCTCAGAGTTATTGGGGTTGGTTCTGTGCATCCATGGGATGGAAAATGCAGAGGCTGAACAGGCAAACGTGTAAGCACCCAGGGAATTTAAATGCCCCTGCACTGGGCAGGAGCTGTGAGGAGCTGAAGTCTGGATTGAAGTACTGTGAAACACCAACAAGTCCTGTTACAAATCATAGCCCTTAACTTGGTTGTCTCTCGTGGGATAAGATAAGGGCTGTGCCTGTGTTTGGGGAGCTTTTTCCACCAGGGGCTTTTACCTCTGGCATTCTCAAGCTTACCAAGAGATGGTGCAGGTGCCCACACTTGCTCTGCATCTCCATTACCTGATCTTTCAACACAGTGTTAGCAAGCTAATTTTTTTCCCAGGATGAGACTTTAATTCCCTCCCATTGATCATGGCCAAAGAAGAGAGCTCAAATGGAGATTTTATTCCAGAAACAATGGCCCCCTTATGTGCTGTGTCGTGCTGTCTGTGAATGAACCTGCTGCTGAAATGAAGGCTTTTCCCCAGGCTGTTTTGTACCTTTCTCAGGTGAATCTTCGTATTAGATCAGTTGCCTGGATTCCTGCAGGGAGAGAGAAGGGAGGTAAAGCGTGAAATCTTTGTTCCGTGGGGACATGAGACAAAATGAGAGTCAGTGGGGCTTGGGCTTCATATTTAATTTCCATGAATCCCCATGTGCTGCAGCGAGATTGTCCACATTAAAACCTATGGAGCGAAAGACAGTTTCCCTGTGTGGCTGTACATGTTTTTCTGCCTTGTAACACTTCTCTCCAGGTCCGGTCCAAAGCCTCCACCCTGGGCTGGCTGTTCACTTCAAACCAAAGCTGGCGTCATCCTTCTTGCCTCATCCTGAGCTCTGCTGTGAGCTGCTGCCTACTCTGTTGGTACCTGCTCTTTCCCACCCTTCCCAGCGCTGTCAGCATTTCTCAAGTTGTACATAAAATATAGCTTGCTGCTTTTGCATGTTTGGTGCTTCACTGGCCGAGCTGCACCAAAACCATCAAACTGATCAATTTGATGATCCATTGCAGAAGGCTTTGAAAGCAAGACCTTGTTCTCAATCACTTCCTCTACTCTCATCCCCTCTTGCCACTATCTGTCAAGAAAGGCATGTTAATGATCCCTTTGCTGCTTTTCCTCTTTGCCTGAGACTTGCAAAAGTGCAAGAAGCAACATCGTCATTTCTGTGCCGCCTGCCCCTAAATGAAGGGAAACTCCCTCCAAGTGCTGTGCCTGAATTTCAGTGTGCAAATTCCCCTGCAGTTTCTTACAGTGCTTCAGGTAGAGTGGTTTATATTTGGCCGTTGCTGGTTCTTGGTCTGAGAAAAAAAAAAAAAGGACTGTAATGTTTTCTATTTCTGTGTTGAGTGAGTGAAGCACACCAAGAGGAGGAAAAGATATGCTTGCATAGGCTAAGGGTGGAGAGAGAGGGAATCTCATCATCTGTAATTTAAAAATATATCATGAGATATATTTTCATGTGTGGATCTGAGAGAAAGCTCCACATTAAGTGCAATGTGGTTTGAACTCAGTGGTAGTGTTCACACTCTGGGAGAAATCACGCTTTGGGTAAGTTGCTGTGTGTTGCAATAAACCAGTGCCCTAGTTTCTGTTCTAGGCACGCGGGGAAATAAATCATGTGGAGGTGCAACTGCTGAAAACGTGTGTAACTTGAAGGCAGTGGAAATAGGGAATGAAATCCTAGCTCTGCTCTGTTCTGCCATTGACTTCAATAAAGCCAGGGTTCACTGAAGGAGCCTTTGGAGTGTGTAGAAATATGCTAGGCCGTGCACACAAACTGCCAAGATGAATCTCTTATTGAATGAGATCCAATGCAGGAAGGCACAGCTGTGGGGCAAGGGCACTTGATTATGCATGTCTTGGTAGTGTAACATTAGTTATGTACAGTAAGACAAGTATTTCTAAAACCACCAAAAGCATCTGAGTCCTGTCAAAATGTGAGGAAATTGGGATGAAAGTTGGGCAATGTATCCCCTAAACTTGTTCCAGTGGTTAATTAGCTGGGGAAAAATTAGCATGTCATTTCAATCCCCGTTTGTCCGTGAGTTTCCAGCATTGCCACCTTGCTTTGCCTTTATCTGTAGATGTTTGCGGGGCCCCATGTGCTAGGCACTCTACGTTCCCAGGAATGGGAAGTTGTGAAATCCATGTGGGATGGGAAATTATCTCAGATGTTTCCCATCTTAGATAGGGGAAAAACAGTCTATCTTGGAAACGATTCAGCTGAAATCCCGGGCATACAACTGGTGCATTCATCTTAATGCTCACCCTCCTGCCTACTAGTAACCCACTTGAGTTTCTAAATGAAAAATTACTCTAATCCAAAGATTTGAGCTTCAGTATTTGTAAACTGGAAAACAGACATCTAAACAAGCCCACTGATTTATATATATTTTTAATCCATGTTTTAAAAGTAGATACTTATACCAACTGTTCCTTGGTCTTGCCAAGTTGGAGGTTTCATGTTAAAATAATAATTCACTGAATGGTTTCCACCAGCTTTGTATCTTGCATAGTGAAGAGGGTCTCTCTGCTGAAGTGTCTTTCATTGCGTGTGGTGAGGCAGCACCAGCAGAGGAACAGAAAGAGAAGGATGGGGCAAATGGTCTTTGTTAGTAGGACCACCAGTGACCTCATGGCCTAGTGGGCTGCCGCTGTTGAGGAGAGGTGGCTTATGGTCCCATTTGGAATCCAGCCCTTCCTGCAAGAGGCTGGATCCTGCCTAAGTTACAGCTTTATTTCTGCTTTGCTGTGTAAGTGGATCCACCTGATGGAAGCAGTGCAGGACTGACAGCATTTGGGACTTCTCCCCTGGAAAGCAGAACACTTCTGTTGCTTAGAGGCTGAGAGTTTATTAACCACAGTGATCCAGCAAGTCCTGGAAGGGGTCCCAGGACCCCTGGAGGTGCTGAGCTGCATGTGTTGACACACTGGGAGTCCAGCGCCTGCTGCGTTGCTCTTATTTCAAAGGAAATGTCAGTCAGGGAGGGAAAATCTCCCGTATCGGGAAGCAGCTGGAGTGCATATCAAACAGGAGCTTTTGCTGGGGTAGCAGGGCAGGGTAGGAGGCAGCCTCTTGTGTGGAAGGGAAGGGAGGAGGCAGGGATCCCGATGGCTGATCCAGCACAGGTTTGTCCTGGCATTAGTTGCAGTCAAGGGCCTCAGGCTCCCTGCCCACTGCGAGCAGGCTGCGGCCTCAGAGATGCTGGGGTGACATCTCCTTGGGCTGTGCTGTGGCAGCTGGTGGGCGAAGCGAGTGGGATGTGATGCTGAGCTTGGGTGCTGCACAGTTAACAGCTGCACCCTGCCAGGTCCCTGCATCCCTCTGCGTTGGCAACAGCAGGGTGTAAGGTAACACAGCGCTGAAGTAGGCTGGTACAGGGGTGGACACCTGTGCCCAGGACAAGAAGCAGGTAAAGCTGAGAGGTTGTGTGGAACTGCTCTCCTTCCTCCTGTTAGAGCCAGCAGGAGCCTTCTGTACACTGTGTCGTGGTTTTAATGACTACCCGTTAGAAGAGATAACTTACTACAGTATGGAGCACTATCTTGAGCACTTCTCCTGAATCCTTGGGACATGAGTGGTTTCACCAGTGCTCCCCATATCAAAAGAGACAGGCTGATCTCCACCTGACAGTTGCAGGGTTGGACTGATGCCCCAAGGAGTTCACCAGGGTTGCTGGATGGTATCGTGGCTGGGGTGTCCTCACTAGCCCCAGGGTGGCCAACGCTAACCCATCCTCAGAGGTCTTTCCCCTTGGCTTCCCTAAGCAAGGGAAGTCTGAGCTGAGCGCTGCAAAGACAAAGAGGTCCCTGGAGCATGGGAGCATTTGCTGCCGGCAGTTCATTTGCTGTTGTGCGCTGCCTGGAAAAGGTTTCCTCGCTCAGGTAGGGGGGGAAGAACCTCACTGCAGAGTTCAGCATCAGTGTGTTACCGATGCTCAAAGCAAGTGGACAGCAAACAGCCCTCAGGGTGAAGTCCGTGCACATGACCAGGAATACGACTAGGAGTGAGCAGAAAAAAGGTCTGCTCTGATTGGCAGTTTCCTGGCAACAAGGAGCTTGATCTGGGCAGATTACTGAGTATTTGCAAATGCTGAAGCAGTTGTTGCCTACTGATCTGGCCTAGTTGTATCCTCAGCACTTCCTACAGATGGAGAATGAGTGGCAAGAATAACAGAGGAGGGAGGATCTGGTTACAGGCTCATAGAGGAATGCCAGGATTTCCTTGCTTGTCTTGACACTGGCTTTCTGCTCCTCCTGCCCTGCCCTCCTACCTTTCTGGCTAATCCAGCCCAGGTTCTGAGTCCAGCACAGCAGGAAAAGGAGGTTTTTCTGTTGGAGTTGCTGCACCCAAGTCAGTGTATGCCAAGCTGTACATAAAATAAAACATAAAATATATGGGAGCTGCTGCACCTAAGCTTGCAATGGAGAGAAAAGAATAGAATTTGTGGGCTGCCATGAGGCACCCTGTAACTTCATGGCAAAGCAGCTTTTACAGGGACTTCATGAGCAGAAGGAAAAAGCTGAAGTCTGTTTTATTGAGTAGACTTATCAAGAAACTCAATCTAGAAAGTTAATCTCAGAAGCATGCTAAGTTTGAACATCTGTAAGTGCTTTGAGATTGGTGAGTGAAAAATGCTGGGCAGAAGGAGAGGGTGTATCTGTGGTTCAAAGCAGGGGCAAGGATATACCTCCTGCCTACAGCTTGGCTATGCAATAACTTCTGAAAAACGATTTCTTTCCTTTTGAAATACATTTGACTGCACTAAGTGGCATGGTGTTCTCAAAATGTTTTCCTTGGCTTGTCCAATGCCTCCTGGCCTCTATTCCTTCTCTTTTCTTTCCCTATTCTTTGCAAACAATTCAGTTTGAACCTTACTTTACTTTGTTTAGGTTTAGTATTTCCCTCAAATATTTAAGGCTATGATACTTATCTTGAGC
Source organism: Pluvialis apricaria (assembly GCA_017639485.1). Taxonomy (NCBI): domain Eukaryota; kingdom Metazoa; phylum Chordata; class Aves; order Charadriiformes; family Charadriidae; genus Pluvialis; species Pluvialis apricaria. Next base: position 3,859,669 of record CM030022.1, read on the forward strand.
AGCAAGCCAAGGAATCACAGAAATTCTGTGTTAATGTCTCACCCTCCTTTTGCTACACAGAGGCTTCCCAGAGCAGATTTGTAAGCTCCCCAGCTGCTGCTTATTGCATCTTAACACAGCATAGAGTATTTGGTCTGCTACCTTTTGGATGGTGGGACACTTTAAAATAGCTCCAGGCACCGTTTATCCTTTTACCTGCCTTGTGATGAACCTGCTGTATTAGGAAATGTGGGGAACAAACTTAGTAAAATAAAAATATCTGTCCCGTAGATACTTCTCATCAACAGATCTCAGGGGATTTTGCCAAGCTGGACACAGCTGTGACACCTATTGCAAAGATGGAAAAACTGAAGCAGGGAAAGTTTTGGGACATGCCTTGCTCCCACAGAGCGTATCAGCAACAAAGCTTGGGCTGAACACCCCTGCATCTTGCACCAGCTTTCTGGGAAGTGGGAGGGAATGATGTGTAGCCCAAAGTGGCTGTCTTCCGCGTAGCTCTTCCTTGGTTTCTTAATAATTTGCACACTGCAGAAGAGGGACTGTGTTCCCCTGTATTCATGGCTAAGTTAATCATCAAGTTCCCACTAGGTTTCAGTAAGCCTGAGGCTGGAATATTTGGTGTTACAGGATGACACCAGGATCTTGGCCGCAGTGTCTGTCTCCAGGCCATGTGCTTAGATGGGCAGATGCTGGCACCTCACAGAAGTCTCATAAAACACTGCCATGAGTCTTCTCAAAATATTCAAATCCTGGGTGTTACAGGAATGACTGGGAACAACGGCATTTTTGATGTGTGGTGCAGTTGGGAGCTGCTGGAAAGAGATCTAACTTTGGCCTTGTTCAGCACGAAATGTATCCTGCAGTCTGGCAAGCTGCAGAACTAGCAGTGGGAGCAGAGGTCTCCAGTCCCAAACACACTTCATTCTAGTGTGCACAGAGATATGGGACAGTGTCCTCTTTCAGTGTGCAAGGGAAACCAAATCCTGCATTCATCAGGTGTGTGTGGCCTTGGAGTGACTTCATTTCTCTCTGCTATGCTGCAGTGACACGCTCGGCTCCCCTGCTTGTGAGCCACAATATCCACTGAAGGATGTGTCTTCACGCATCTTCAAGCCCTCAGCCCTTTTTCCTGGAGGCCAAGATACAAAGGCACTCGTGATGCTCAGAGAAGGGAGGGCAGAGTGCATGCCTGCCCCATAAGATAAAGCGTCTCCACCTACGCCTGGCATGGCTGTGTTTTTCTAGCTCTTTTGTGGTTTTGTTGTTTTCCCCTTGCACCCGCAAGACCCTGCTCTGGCTATAGCAGTTGGCTAAATCTTTCTTATGTTCTTCCCACAGGACCAAGGCACAAGCCCAGCCAAGATTTTCATACATGTCTGCAGATGGACCTTTGCCCCTATGGTTTGCCTGGCCCCCTCTTCACCCATGGACAAGCACTCCAGTGCACGAAGTGGACATTTTCCAGCCCTGAACTGCCAGAGTTAATTAACCGTCTGCTAAGGCCAGGCCAGTCTTTCTGGGAAACTAGATCCATTGGGCTGTGCATTCCACAAGCCTCTCTTTGCCTGGCGTCTCATGTATCTCTACAGGAAAAATTCGTTTCTTCCTCCATATAGTTGTGTTTTGGGATTGGAGGGAGCAGAAGCCTGTGGAAGAGAGAAGGGATCGAGTTCCCCAAGTCTCCCTGCTGTCAGCAGCTGCCAGGAACTTGCCATGGGAGAAAACCAACCCAAAGCTGCTGGAGATGCCTTGGCTCTTCCTGGGCAGAGGATACACACACACACAATTTTCCTCATGTCCTCTGAGAAAGAGCCAAGTCTCTCCTTCCTTGCAGCAGAGCTGTCTTTGTATGCTGCCATAATTTCCTAGGAACTGCTTGGCATGACTGGTCATAACATTGGTCTCCAACTTAGCCCTTGTCCTCTTTCTTCCAGCAGTCTTGCCCCACTTTCAGAGGAAAGCACAAGGTTTTCCTGTGGGCTCTCTTTAATTTGCGTAGTACTACTGGTCAAACCCTTGCAGAATAATGTTCTTAATGCCATTACCCTTTTGGGCCATGGGGCCCAATTCCCTTCTGTGCCTTGAGGTTTCAGAGGTCCTTGAGATACCATTCTCCAAACAGCCGGGGTAGACAGAGGTCAAGGATTGAGTGGACTCTCACTGAAACATGCTGGGCTCCAGTGGCTGAGTTCTTGGGGTAAACTGTAGAGACGTGTGGTGAATTCTTCTCTGGCTGATCTTTGTCTTAAAACAGAATACCCCTTTTGCACTGTGCCCAGTGCATCTGTGTGTTTTCAGGCTCATACCACCTGTGTCACTGTGCTTCGTCTCATGATGGGTTAGCACTAGTGCCGGAGGGAACAAATGCTGTGTTGTTCCATCTCCTGACATATATGTGCCTGACTCCCGTCGGTATCATGGTGTATAGGGCCATTTATCTCCTCCTCTGTGGGGCAAAATGCTCCCTTCCAAAAGGTTCTAATCAAGCGGAACGCTGGCCAGACCTGTTCCTGTTAACTGAGCCTGTCTTTCCTTGTAAGAAAAAGAAGTCCAATCGTGCTGTCTTCCAAAAATAATAATTAAAAACTATAAGCTTGCACGAAAGCACATAATGCCCTGGAGGAAGAAAGATAGGGACCTTTTTGACTCTAGTGTTGGGGGCAGGATACAGCGAGTTGTTTGCTTAATGTGAAAAAAGCCAGAATTTACCTGTATGGTCCACTCCTGTTTGGATAGAGGCTGCAAATCCCCCCTCTCCCATCTAGTACTGTGAGTGAGTTGCAGTAAATCAGGACAAGCTGAGAGGGGTTGGTTGTTTTTTTTTTTTTTTTTTGAAAGGGCCTTGATTGTCCAGCTATTTTTCTCCCTTGGTGCCGCTTCACGCCACTTCTGACTTTGATTAATAGGTCTCTGAATAAAATGTTAATCTAACTAGGGGTCCTTGGCCCAGCCCCCCCGCCCTCCATGCCGTGCTCCAGAAATATCAGAGAAAACACACAGAGGTTTTGTCTCCCTGCAGAGCACTTGTAGCTTTTGATTAATGGGTGGAAGGGCCCAGCTCCAGGTTTGTGGCATCTCTCTCGACTGCAGAAAAATAAGCAAAAAGTCACCAAACATGACACAGAGAAGGAAAGTCCCAGGAGCGGCAATAAGAAGAAAGAAAGGAGAGAGAGCGCAGCTTATAATTCAAGATGTACCCCACTGTAAGCCTTGGTATTTGTGAGTCTGAGTTCAGACCCTCATCTCCAGTTTAACCTTTCTTTATAATGAGCTCAGACGACGTTGCTGGATTCAGCAGTTTCCAAGCTCTGGGATGTCTTAAATTCTAATATCTGCATCATGAACTACTCTGCACATTGCCCTGGGCTGACACTTCACGTGGATGTGTTAAGAGTCACTAAGATGGCTTAATAAAAAAATGAGACCTTACACTTCAAACAGGACACGTGTTTCCCCTCTTCCCCTTCGAACTCTTGCCCGTTCTTGGATTCAAACTTCTTTTGGAGCTTCCGAAATGATCAGAAACATGTGTTTCATTCGTGTTTTCTCGCCAGTACTGAACTAAAAAAGGCTGTTCTTGTATTACTTTCATGTGGGAGCCAGACCTGCTGGAAATCTGCTTGTTCCCTCAAGGTGGATGATTTGGTGGAACTACATATATAAGAAGCTGCTCTTGCGAGGGCTTGTCTACACAGGGCAATTAGGCTCGAGTGGGTCAGGAAGTCAAACTGAGCTACTATGTTAGTCTGAAATAAGAGTATCCGCTGAAGGGGCTCATCAAAAAGGCTCTTCCTGAGGCAAGCCTTAAGTAATGGTGTGGGATGTGCATAATTTGTGAAGAAGAGTGAAGACTGATATGTGTACTGCCTTACAGCTCCCTTCCTTTGCAACCCTTCTGTCAAACAGTCAGTGCCCCGCTACGTTCTTCCATTTTGTAATGGAGTAACTGGAGCAAAGCTTCTATCACTTAGGTGCTGCTCACAGACCTGGAAGAGACAGGCTGGGCTGTAAGGCAGGTGAGGTTTCTTCTATGTGAGCTCAGTGTTGCAACACTGTAACTAGGGAATGGCTCACACCATTGAGAAAACAGAAAAAAAAAATATCCCTGAATATTTTGAGCCTGGATTTTTTGTTAGAATATGGAAAGGGCTTTAATTTGTGCAGTTGCAATGCTCCCCTGTGCCAAGGAAAAGTCCTGCATCCTCAGCTTCTGGAGAAATCTTTCCATTAAGAAAAATCAACCCTGATATCAAGAGATTTACGCTTTCTTCACCTGGAAGGAATCTGCTAAGCAGTGTGTCCTTTCCTGGCACTGGTCTGGAATTGAGACAGTCTCTGTATGGCCTTTCTTCTCCTCTTGGCATCTCCCTGGAGGCCTTGTCAGTCCTTGATGGGCCTGTCATCCAACTCACTCAATAACTGACATGCCTGGAGGATGCAGCCGTCCCTGCTGACAACAGCTTTGTTTCCCATGTGATGGATGGCTTTGTGGCCCAAGCATCACCATTGTCCCCTCGCCTGTGGCCTTGCTTCAGTGATTCTTATCTCTGCCCTGGGCATCCACTCCCTGACGCAAAGGTGAGCAGTTGCCAGTGCTGCACCTTCTCCCTAGGTGCCTCTTCAGGACCCGGGTGGGGGGAAGGACAACGGGAGTACCCTCGAGATTGAGTGAAGCCAAGCTGTGCTGTTTACCTAGGCCTGTGTGGCATTTGGCTTTTATCAGTGAGGGGAAGGCAGATACGAGGGATTCTTTTACCTAGTCAAACAGTCTGTTGTATAGGCAGTGTGGAAGCGCTCGTGTAATTACCATTCTCTGGCTCTCACACCCCTATCTTGTAAATCACCAATCCATCACAGCCCTCCTCCTTGTATTGTTCTATAATTAACTGGACAAACTACAGGAGCATTGTCGTAGCTCCCTGTTTACAGAGGAGGGACAAAGACTTGAAGGAAGATTTCAGTCCCCTTCAGCTTTTTTCCTCCTCTCTTGAACTCTTTTTTCTATATCTTCTGATCCATCTCATGACTCTAAAGATGTCTCACCTGCTTCTCTGAATGAGCACTTATTTGCAAACCTACAATCAACACAGAAGGAGTGGCCACAAAAGGACAGACCCAAGGATTTTAACCCTTCTTGTTCCACTACAGATGTGTGTATGTGTGCTCACTCACTCCTTAGTGCAAGGAGCAGCTTGGTTCTTCTGAACAGGCTTTGGCTCTTCGGCTCATGAAAATGGGCTGCAGTTGCCTCATCCACTCCTTCATGATAATATGCTGAGGATTTAGCTCCTAGCAAACAGTCTGCTTATGAGTTAGACACTCCCTGGGGCTGGATTATGAGCTACAAGGGAGATGGAAGATTTCCAAAGGGTGTGGGAGTGCAAAGATTTGGGGAGTTACTGATACTTTGGTGTTACTGACCCAGGAAGGTAGATAATATATTTCAAGGTTCCATATGGCTCTGAAGGCTATAAAAACGTTTGATGTGGGCTCTGAAGCATGGAAGGAACTGGCAGTGATGTGGGGTAGTAAAGCTGGTTTCTTTTCTGTAGGCCAGATGAAGAGTTGGTTGAACTCTGCAGGAGGTGGAAGCAGAACTTTCCCTAACTGGAGTCACTTGCTGTTCTCAATAGCCTTTGGAGGGACTATCCTGCTCTATCACCCAGTGAGAGAATACAGCGCTGTGGGTGGATCAGGAGAACTGAGCTAGAGCTCTGCTCTTCTAGCTCTTCTTTCCCCCTCTTGCCTATAGGGTTTTCACTACTTCAGAGCAGGGTGTTTCTCTCACGTTGACTTACAGCACCTGGCGTGCTGTGGCCCTGTTTTCAGCTGGAAGCTGAGTAGTGCTAGAGCACTACCATAACAATGGTTTATAGACCCTCTGTTGTCTTCCTCTGTAAATTTTTAGAAACGATCACAGTTCTCAAGGCTGCTGCTTTGACAGCAGAATGTAGTCATTTGTGTTGATAGTGTCATGCAGCCAACTTTGCTGACCCCATGGGCACCCGTTGGAGCAGATTTTGGTTCAGAGGCTGAAGATCTACTTTTCTTCCTTATTTGAGGTGTCAGGTAGGTCTGTTGGATGAAATTTATGCCTTTATGTTCTGGTAGGCCAGGCCTTATAATAAAACACAACAACATTGCTTATTTAACCTCCATCTCTAAATTCTTCATTTCCAGCTCTTGTGAGCTGTAAATTAGACCTGTCCACCCCATGGAAACTCTGGAGAAGTGACCTGAGGCTGACCCCAAGCCATGGGGCACTTCTTAGTGCTACCTGCATCCCAGTGACCAGGTCATCTGTATTAATATCTGAGCACACTGAATTCCCTCTTGCAAGGCCAGTGAAGCACAGGGTGTCTAAGCTCCGCTTGGAAAAAGGCTTTGCCACTTCAGTACGTTTGAATGGAAAGGGGAAGACCTGTTCGTGTTTATTTTGCAGCCCCTTTTATTGACTTGATTTATAGCCAGAGGCTGTGAGTTAATTGAGGTCTAGTCCAGGAGAGGGCATCTGGGGAGGGGAGGTGCTGCAGTGCCACTAAAGGGAAAACACGCGGGAAAGTGCTTTTATAAAGCACAATTTGTTGCAAGCTCCGGCCCTTGCTCGGTGACAGCAAGTCAAGCTCTTGCCATCTGAACTGGTTGTTCTGGCTCAGGGAACATCCCAGACTCTCTGTGGGTGGCAAGGACCAGGGGGGCAGAGGTTAACCAAAAGAAGTTGCTTTTTCTTGGTGTGCCCTTCATGAAAGCATCCTCTGGCCTGTCTCTTATGGGTGAAACCTCGTCACCTGTGTAAGTGCGACTGTCATCGCCTTCTTTAATGGAGACCTGATAGGGTTGTTCCTATAGCCTGAAAGCAGTTGCCTTTCAGTGCACACCTCCTGGGCCTGCAGAGCAGATGCCAAGGCCAGCTCTCCTCTTCGGCACCTGAAGTGTGGGATGCAGGGAATGATGCACATTTATATGCAGAGTGCATGCACTGAGGCAGGCAAGGAAGCAGGGCTCTTACCCAGGTCAGCTGGCTTCCAGACAGGTCTCGGAAAGGGCTTCTTTGGCCCGGTGCCACCCTAACAAACAAAAGGGAAATAATATTGCTGTGGGTGGCCAAAGGCTAAACCTGTCATAAGCTGGAGGGTTGCAGATCGATCTGGAGGGGCTGGTTCATCCTTTTCTGTGTGGGACAGTGTTGTGGCTGTGGGGTTTTGCACAACCCCCTAGTGCAAGTTCTCTGAGCCTGCTCTGGCTGCTCCTGAGCTGTTGGGTACGGAGACAGTCTGGAGCTGAAGGGATGCCAGCATCTCTGCTTGTTCTTCTGAGCTGGTGGGGCATGAATACTGTGTGTTGTCCCCACTGACGCTGTGCTAAGAGAGCAGTGTTTCTATCCTGTAAAAACCCCTGATAAGCCAAGGGGAAAGTTACAGCAACTTCTTTTGCTAGGCTGGCTCTGCCACAAACACATGTGCCACTCTCTTTTCTTTCAGCTATTTACAGCATGTGTGTATCATAAATAGTACTGTGCAGCCACTATGCCCATCACAGGAGACCCTTCCTTACTCTGGGAAGCTCTTTTCAGCCTAGTTTGTGCCAGGGAGGCAAAGGGAGTAAAGATGCTGTCAGATGAACTGCAAGGCTTCCTTCCCTTCCCATGCTTGCATGGAGCAGGTACCCCCTCTTCATTCCTAGAGCCCAGTGACTCCTTGGATGACTGGTTCAGTAAATTCCAACTGAACAGGACGGAGCAGCCATGTGCTGCAAGTACGGAAATCAAAAGGTGAGCTCGTTGACTGATGAGTATCTTCATGTCCTTGCATCTCATTGTTACTAAAAGGAATCAGCTAGCACCTCTGGCTCCTTCCATATAATGCTATCCTAAAGCTTGGCAAGGAAGGCTGGGTTTCTAGGGAAAGGCAATATTCTTTTTCAGATAAACTGATACAGCCACGAAAAGCAGAAAAGCTTTGGATACATGAATCCTTCTTAAAATCTGAGTACAAGCTCAGTAAGCTTTTCCGTCTGTAGGATGTGTGATCTCATTTCTGGGCCTCAGAGGAATAGTTTGGGGATTACTTTCTTTCTCTTGCACAAGCTTGGTACTGAGCACTGTAGATCAAATCCCCTTTGCTTCAGGAAGCCCTGCCCTGGAGGAAGGCACATCTTGCAAATGCCCCATGTCCTTTGGACCCTGGCTGTATTTGCACTATGGCCCTGTGATAAAGTTGTGCCTTGGTTTTTTGTTTGTTTGTTTTAAACTACTTTAGGTTGTTTTTCTGAGAAGCCCCTTTACAAAGAGGCCTTGCTGGAAATGACAACCAATTTCGTAACTTAGATTTTGTCTGAATGGTGAAAAGAAATGTTGAGCTCAGCCAGGCCAGAGCAAGCAGAGCATATTGATCTTGGCATATTGCTGCACTAGCCCTTTCCCTAACCCAGAGGAAAGGTCCAGAGTTCAAGTGCTGGCACACCTTAACAAAGAGTCCCTCTTCCTCTCTCCTCATCCCCTTCATCAGCCTCCTTGGGGAAGCTGCCCTGCCAGTCATAGCAGCAGTCCCCAGGCAGCTCCTGCTTCTTCACCCAACCTGCAGTGAAAACCTGAGCCCACAGGCAGCTGCAGCAGGATGCTCTTGGACAAGGCAGCCCAATGGGTTCCTGTGGAGCTAAACCTCCCGAATTCTCAGCCTGCTGGTCGGCCCACTGGAACTCTTCAGCAGGGATCCGTGTTCCTAATTCATCACCAGCTGACACAAGCAGGAAATAAAAAGAGCAATTTACTCTTCACTTCTCCTGTGCAATGAGCCCTTTCCTTTAAGCCATCAGCCCCTTTATCTTATGCCATTGGAGTGGCCGCAGTATAGCTTGTTTTCATCTGTCTCTGGACATAGCTTGAACTTTCAGGGCACTTGTTTAGCTCCAGTCAGTTAATCCCCTCTTTCACTCTGAACAAATAGAGTGCTCCTGTGCTGCGCTGCTCTTCCCCTGAACCATTGTAATGCAGCGAGAGGGGCTGATACACCTCAGTATGTGCTGAGGGGGCTGTTCATTGAAAACAAACCCACATACGCTGGTGATTTTTGAAATGCCTTTGGCTCAGCCCTGCCCTTGCTGACTGGAGGGTGGCTGGGAGTGACAGGAATGCTGAGGTTCGGAATGGCAGTCACAGTCATCCCATGTGCATGATTTTATAGCGACCGCGTTGTCCCTTTGCAGATGTGTTGCTGCATGTAGTACCTGGTCAGACTGGGGAGAGGGAAGGAATTTCCTACACTAAGGGATGGGCTGTACATTGTGTTTGAGGGCTTCCAACACAGGCTGGCAGAGGCCTGGGGTCTTTCTCCCCCTTGCTGCTCCCATCAGGCTAATCCTCCTCCCACTGGTCGGCAGAGGGCACCAGTAACTTGGAGAGAGTCCTTGAGATGCACTTGCTCCGCTTCTTCCAGTAGCGAGCAGGCGAGGAAAAATGAACGGCCAACTCTGGGGCAGATTTCTCTGCCATTTGGATAGAAACCTCTCCCAGCTGGATCCTCCCTTCGGTCGCTCACTCCAGCCAGCCAGTCTGGGGGAACGGCTCCAGGGGCTGTTCCCACAAAAGGATTCTCTGAATCCCATCACCTGCCCACGGGTCTCGTACGCACAGACGTAACTGTTCCCCGCTCATCTCCCTTGCTTGTGGCCAAAGCAAATGTTTACAGGGGCAGTGGCTGGAGCAGATTCCTCTGCCTTTCCTTTGCTTCATGCTTCAGGTGGTCTGGAGATGTTTTACAGGGAACACATCCTCAGATCTGTGTGCAGCTCTTCTGCATTTCCCCGTGGGAATTTACATTAGATCAAGAGACAGGCAATTTAGGAATTAACACTGGCTGTATGAGCACTTCCTACTTAACCTTCACTTGGCTTTTTCAAACTCCATCCCAAATCTGACCATCACAGCTCTGCTAGAACTGTTTGCTGCTCTTTTCTACAGATGCAGATGAAAAAACACGTGCAGTGCTGCAAGGGCAGCTTTGAAGCCAGACGTGCTGCACTAACTGGCAGTAATGGCATTACTTATACCCTTCTTGCCCTGGTTTTAAAAGCATGTAGTATGTAAAAAGACATTCCTTTTTCCTTGTTTTTGTTACATCTCAAACTTTTACTTCCCTCATGGCCTGCTGAACTCCTTGTTGTATGGCCTTTTTAATGTAGGATCTGGCTCCAAATTACACATAATTAAGCTGCTTCTGCAAAGACAATCCTATTTCCTTTTTCCCCGGTCCCTCCTTTGCACTAGATCTAACATGTGTAATTGCAGGGGAAGTTGATAGCTAAAAAGAAATACATTTTCTTTTTTTTCCTGCAAATTATTTTCCCAACAGAAGAACAGTGGAGAGTGAAACCAGATTTCCTTTTTATTTCAAACTGCTCAGCAGGCAGTGTGTAGGCAACATTGCCATCCCTCAGTGTGTGATCCAAGTGAAGCAGTCCAGCCTTCAGAGTCCAAACCAGTTCTGTCAGGCTTCAGTTGTTTATAGCATCTCGCTGTCAGAGAGGCATGTTTCAGTACACCAGCTGCAGTGAAACTAGTGATGATATTGCACGCCTTCTGATTTATTGTCAGGACTACCTTCTAATCTCTGTTTCATCTATGTAAGTCTGGAAGAATGGCACTGATTTTAGTAGACTTATTCCAGGTCCACATGCTGTAACTGAGGTTGGGGTCAGGCTGACTGATGTCTCAGCTTTTGTTCCTTCATGGTTTTCTGTCCTGTTTTAATTCCATCTGTTGCTTTCCTAATTGTAGTTGATCAAGGATGAGCAATGAGTCATACAGAAAAGTCTCACGCATCTGCTCATATATATCACCTAAACCCCAAACCAAATCTGTCAAGTGCTTGATTTCTTTTTCATTCATTTCTATGTACTGTAGCATTTTCTAGCTTGAACTAGAAAAGCAACAGAGGCTGGAAGGCTACAATAGAGCCATTCCTTGGAGGTTTCTTTTTCCACATGGAAATGTGGGAAAGGATCTCTATTAGAGGCTATTTCTTTCCAGTCTTCTGGAGTGTTCTTCCTCAAACAGTACAAGCATAATGTAACTGACTTTGAGTTATGTTGGCTGACTAAAGCAAGGAAGATTTGGCTCAGTGTTGGAAATGACAGATGAATTTGTAACTGTATTTAGTAGCTATTGATACTGTCACACTATTTAATTTGTGTAAGTAAGGAATCTTTGTACCAGCCAGTATAGAAGTGTTTATCTCAAATTTGTTGATTATATGTAAATGCTAGGCATCTCCAGGTGTGTTTTTCCAGAATTGAATTAAAGATGCTTCTGTAAACTCCAGATACAACAGTGCTTCTGGAAATATATAGAGCCAGTGGGTTGGGAGTAGTGAGCTTTGTAATGTGGTCTGTATAGATCTACTGGATGTGGATCAAACCAGGAATGTGTTTGCAGATGGAGGGACTGGGCACAGAAAGCCAATCACAGGTGATTTAGGTTAAGGTAAGTTTCTCTGGCCATGATTTAATTTCCTATAAGTTCCTCAAAACAGCTTTGTTTGATCAGGAGAGCAGGTCTTACATATTCATATCGTCAGTACATCACCAGCAAAGTCTGACTGTATGTCTCATCAACTCTTAGCTTGCTGGTTTTGTTTCTGGAGTCAATTGTCCCACAATAGTATAGTTCTTCATTACTGCCCTGATTTCTTTCATCTCCATACAGTTGTCACTGACTAGATCGCCTATACTGTGGAAAGTTAAATAATAACCTAGCTTCATGCTTTGGATTTGGCCGGTGAAGAGCGTGTGAGCTCAGAGCTGATATTTTCTGTTGGCACCTGTTGTTCATCCACATCTGGCTATTGCTAAAATTCTGACACAGGAAAGTGGTTTCAGTCTTCTGGGCTGGAGTCAATATTTAGATTGTACTGTTTCTTCTTCATGGAAAATCTTGGTGCAAGAAAATATTTCCAGGAAACTGCATTACTTCTAGTGCAACCTGGAAAGAAACACTACCATATTACCTTTGTGAAAATTGTGTTTCACTCCTAAGCAAGAGTCAGATTCTGCTACAGAAAGTGCCTTTTACGAGGTAAATACTTCCCAGGACGCGATGCTGTCAAAGCAGATTGTCCTTTGGACACTTGCTGTGGGAGAAACTTCATGAATTCACTAATACATGGTTTAATGCTCTACATCAGGATCCTGTGAGTGAATTTTTTTAATCACAGTTAACACAAGACCATATAGAAAAGTCAAACCGTTTTAAATGCTGAAGGTTGTCTTGATTTTATTACAGTTGCAAAAGCTTTTTATTCAGGTGTTTTAATTTGGCGGGCTCAAACGAATGCCAGGGTGAGGTAGTGAAAATGCTCTTTTGATGTTCTCATGCCATCCTGTTTGCACAAGTGGCTGTACCAGGGGTTGGATTTGTTACATAGGAATGAGAGCAAGAGCTAAGATACTACATGTTCTGCAGAAACAAGAAACCAAAAATGATGAATTCTCACCTCCTTTGCACTTGGTAGTGTTTCTTAGGAGTAATCCCAGTTTGTGTGTGTAGTCCAGTGTTACAGTGGTTATTGCAAAACAGGAGGCAAAACCACGTAAGGATGGTTCTTTCTTTTCTCCTGGTTCTGTGACTCCCTGGAGCTGTGATCTGCCAGGTACCACAGACCCTGGGTTTCAGAGAGGTTTTGAATCAAATGCTGTGAACCCTGTGTCTGTCTTGGGAGAAATGTCATCCCTGGTGGCCCAGGGTTGATAGGGTTTCGGATTGTTTTATGTGCAAGACAGGGACTTCCATGTTCAGCTTTGCCCAGTTTAAAATAAGCCACGTTTGTTTAAAATGGTGCTGCTGATATAAGACAGGGTAGGGAATACAGAACACTGGTACAAAGAGAAACTCTGCAACAAGGGCACTGCCCCAGAGGGACTGTGGGGAGTGAGGGCAGGGAGAGGGAAACAGCCCACACAGCTAATTGAAAGCGCATCTTCCCGTCAGTCATGGGGCTTGCCCATCAATCATTCTGGCACCAACAGGATCTGACATCAGTAGGGAATTAAATAAACTCCTCTCTCTTTAGGGACCTGCTGATGGAAACCCGTAGGGGGGAAGTGAGCAGAGAAGAGCAGGAAGCATGTGCGTGGGGGAGGAACAGTCTCAGCAGTCCCCTGGGATGGTGCAAGTCTGTGTCCTTCCTCTTTCTCACACCAGCATGTACAGCTGAAGGGATTTTTCAGTGAGTCCCCAAAAAGGTGAATTTAAAGCTGGTAACAGGCCAAACTCACCTCGATTTAAATAAATAAACTGCAATAACAGCATCCTACGGTGAGCGCCCTGAAAGCTGAGTGATGCTCTGTGCAGCTGAAAAGTAGTTTTCACCCTTGGGTGAAATTAGTGTTACTGGAGTACAGTAACTGAGAGGTGAATCTGGACCAAAGTGTCGGAGCAAAACGCTGGGAAGAGAAAGTGGACTAGAGCAGAGGGTCAGAAGCCAAGACTGTTTTCCATCCTGCTGTGAATCTGTCTCTGTAGTGAACTGGGATGTGATGTGAATTAGGATATTACAGGTCGGACCTGGCTGAAATCAGGGGTTCAGTGCAGATAAAGTGACTTGTACCTCAATTGGCAAGGCTATCACCAGTCAGATGGCTGAAGTGGGTAAGTGTCAGTGTGCGTGCACATGTGCTTGTGTGGAGGGCCATGGAGCAGCTGGAAACCATTCGGGCACTGACAAGTCCCCTGATGGACCTCTACTGACATGGAGCGGCTTTGGTTTCAGGAAAGCCAAAGGGAATCTGTCACTAATTAGACACACAGCTAATTAACGAGAAGCAAACAAAGAGCAGCAGCTTGTGTTTTGGGAAAGCTCAGCTTTAGTAGCCAAGGACGTCTGCTCCTCCCTTTCAAACCATTTAAAAAACAAACAAAGTGGGGGAGACTTGCATTTCAAAGCAGTGCAAACACTGCCAACCTCAGAAAGCCTTCCAGAAGGGAAGACCAAGAGTGGGATTTAGCAGTGAAAGGAAAAAGGGCTCTCCAGGTGTAATGAGACCTTCCCTCTCCCTAGACCAGGGCCTTCTGAATCCCCAGTGTGCCTCTCTTATCCATTAGCTTTTAATTTTTCTTTCTCCAAATAAACACTCTTGTTAAAATTTTGTAAACACTCCTGTTAAAATTTTGTGGGGGTGGATCGGGAAGAAAGGCAGGTGTGGAAACATGAGCTGCCATTTTGTGCTTTGCTACTTCCCAAGTCTTACAGAGGTGTGTGGTATTTCAACTTAAAATCCTTTTTTGTACATTGTTTTTATTGATGTTGTATGCTGCTTTATTATTGCAGGGTTGGCTAGAAGGGTAGGTCAGTAGCATAAATAAGCAAAAATTACCTAGACCGTGTAAACAGATGCTTGAGAGTGGATGAAGCTCTGTTTGAGTGCTAATATCTTTAATAAGAGAAGTGTGCATTCAGGACAGGAGGAATCCAAAGCCGTAATCCCAGTTATGAGTCCTTCAATGACCCTGAGACAGCTTGCTTAGGGCCTGATCCTCCAATGAGCCTTGTCAGGGTCCCAAGTCCTGCTCAGAGCAATAAATTTTGACTGCCTCCAAGTACACCAGTGCTTGCAGGATTCATTAACAGAGGTTTGCAAAGTGCTTTGAACATGAAACATGGTAAGAATGCCAAGTTATGTGATATTTGCTGTATTTCCTAGAGCCATGCATGTAATTAAGGCAGAATCTCAGCTTTCAAACACCAAGGCAGTTTCTAGCCCTCTCTGTCATAGGAAAAAATAATAATTTGGAAAACAGAACTCAAGGCTCAGAAATTAGGAGGCAAATTTAAAAGAAAACAACAATCCACCAAGTTATGCTATTTTAATGTTAATCTCATGGGTTTAGGGACTAAATCATAAAATTGAATGCTTGGGTTTTACACTATGTGGCTATGCTTTAAGTATTTATTAAAAGAAAATGCATTATTAACCTTCTTGTGCATTCAATATAAAAATTATTAAGTCTTTATCATCACTGTCTAATGTGGAAATTTAGCACAGCATTTGTCCTCAGATTAGCCTATCGGCATGTCTTTGTCTATTTTCTTCCTTCACCTTGGAGTAAGGACTGTGTTCCTGGCTAGGGAAAAGGCTGGGAATTGCAGGCTCAGTCCCAATGCTGTCAATGGCTTCCTGGATGAGCATCCTGTGGTCCTGCTGGTATCAGAGTCCCCAGCCCCACAGGGGTGGGAGCAGGCTGCAGAGTGGAGTGAAGGGTACCTCCCTGCTTCCATGGGATGCTGCAGTCTTTAGCTCATGAGTGTTTTTAAAGCATTCTAACCTCCTTGACCAGAAGGAGTTATCAGAGCATCTGGTGTTACACGGCAGTAGTAGATCACCACATGCACTTATATTAGGTATTTTTTTTCAGCACTCATCTGGTTTTGTTGCATTATGGTCTGATTTGAAATTGCTTTGTACTCTGCTATCAGCATGGGTTTTTATTGCTGTCAAAGGACCTGTTCAAAGAATCAGCAAAGCCACAGCAGGATTCCTTATTCCTTCTAATATCATTTTGGCTCAGGTCTCAAATATGTACCAGTAATTAAAAAAAAAAAAAGGGGGGGGGGGGGAGGGAATGGCTTCAGGTTACAACAAGTAAGGAGCATATCAACTTTTCCAGACGCAGATTGATTTCGCTGTGCCTCTCCCCATGAATATCCTTAGCTTCTATGAAAAGCTATTGGAGGCACATACATGAAGCATTTAATAAAGAAAACAGTGTGGCATTTCACATCCCATTTTCTGGGATGCTACTTAGCTTTTTTAGTATTGAGACACTGCAAAAACCCAGCAAGGTACAAAGTAGGATGAGAAGATAGTGAGAATTTTCTAACTGGCCAGCACACACTGACTGAGGGCTGTTTCAGATGGCATCAGGTTTCTTTAGCCTACTCAGAGCTTGAAAATGTGCCCTTGATTTCAGCCCACAGGAACGTGGGCTTGTACTGTTTTATTGTCTAATGGATCTTTCACTTGATCTCCTCATGCAAACACGTTGAGCATGTGCTTGGGTCACTTAGAGAAAACTGAACCCCACTCATGTTCTTAGAGTGTAATCCCTTAATATTGATTACTGTGTTGCACAGGGGCAACAGGTAACAAAATCCATGCGGATTCAGACTGGCAGCTGATCGTCCCACACATGCACGGTTCAGCTGGTGAGCTCTTTGCAGTATTGGGACTGCTTTGCCTAATCGCTTACCACTGATGTATGAAACGCATAAATGTATTGGAACAGAAATACTGGGTTGCAGCAGTTGTTCATATGAAGTGAACAGATGCAATGGAGGATTGTACTATGGAGTGTGTTCCTCTCTAGATTTATTTTGCAGGCGGCTCATGTTTATCTTTTGCCAGCTCACGTTAGGCCAGAGTAGCGCAACCTTTAAGCCAGTGCATGAGAAAAGTGTTTTGTGAAATAAAGGCAAGTAACTAATTATAAAATGTACGGGGGGCAATCTAATTATTTGTAAAAACAGCTTTCCACTGATCAGAACAACTCTTGGATTGGATTTTACATCTGGTTAGAGCCATGTCTTCCATTTCCTGACATATTTTTTTTCTCAGTGGAAGCCCCATTTTTCTCTGTGGCTTTTGGGGACTATGGAATATTAATTTGTAATTGAAGTGATTTGTGAGAGATACTTTGTATACTTGGGTCTGAAGGGAGGTAGGAATCTCAATAACTGTTGTAGCCTGAGGCTGATTTCTAATTATAAAGTATCCTGAGATGATCTGTAATGTTTGGATGTCTCCTTGGTTCAGTTTAATGGGAGCTCAAGTGCTGGAGGTGTGAAACACAGGAAAATGGACTAATGGGAGCCCTTACAAACACTTGAGTCAAGATGAGTGACTGGTTAAAGGTATGGTGTAATACTTGGTGATTGCTGGGCTATAAAGGGGCATCTTGTGCGGGGAAGGAGGGGAGATGCCAACTGGCTTTCTACTCTGCCTCCATATATAGCCAGTGCAGATTTTGCACCCAGATGGGTAGAGCTGCTCATACAATACTGCTCATGCAATAACCATGCACTAGAGTATGAAGGTGCAATCCAGGATACTTACGGGAAATGTGTCCCTTAAGACCACTGTATCACATTACTCCCAAAAAAAAAAAAAAAAAAAAAAAAAAAAAAAAAAAAAAAAAAAAATTGGAGGTACGCTCTCAGGTTCATTTTACGTGAAGCATTTGACAGTTCTCTACTGTTTGATAATTAAGAGTGTTTCTGTTAAGAGTCCCACGTGCACCCCTTAGATGAGCCTGCAATTTCTAAAAGCTGTATTCCCAGCAAAATAATTCAAATTATTTTGGCACTCTCATTTCCCAACTATACACCCTGAGACTAGATTGTTTCACAGCATTTTCATTTGGGGTTGTTTTGGCATAAATTTCAAACCCGAATGCATCGATATCTCCAGGCTATCTTGAGGATCTGATCTAAGAGGCAGCTTCACACTTACCCTAAAAGGTTGGAGACAGTATGTGCTGTTAGCTCGTTTAAGACCTACAGGTTTGTATTAGAACTGCACTTACAGGTCACTAAGGATCCTTACTAGCTAGTGAAAAAATGACCTTGGCTATAATGCCAAGTGCTGCTGAGAATCATTACCTCCATCAGGATATTCATGACTTGCGCTTTAAAATTGTGGTTTCCTTTGGGACAAGATAGTCTCAGGGACAACTGCATTTGAACGTGACGGTAAGTGAAGAAATCAAACTCTAACGTGACATTTAAGACTGACATTACTGGCAGATGATATATTGTTGCTTAGGGTATGACAGATTTGTTATTAGTTATTGGTTCACTGTTAGCTTTATCTAGTTCTTCACTCAGTTCTATTGCATTACACTCAGTATGTAATACTTGGATCTTCATCCAGACTTAAACTTTCCCCCCCTTCTCACTTTGGAGAAGAGAATTTGGAGAAGAGAAGAATTCTCTCCAATTTTGAGAGATAATGAATGGAGACAAAATTTGTTAATTTATTAACCTAGAGCTGTTTAAAAGCCCATTTGTCGAGGTGCTGAGGGAGGGGAGTCACCAGCCAGCTGGGCATCTTGGCCACCCCCAACATATAAAAGGGCACCAGATTTCGTCAAATGATTCCTGCATCAGCCCCCATCTTT
Organism: Pluvialis apricaria; assembly: GCA_017639485.1. Lineage (NCBI taxonomy): Eukaryota > Metazoa > Chordata > Aves > Charadriiformes > Charadriidae > Pluvialis > Pluvialis apricaria. The sequence goes on from CM030022.1 coordinate 3,877,835, forward strand.
TAACTGACCAATTACTATTAGAAACCAGCATTTACAGAGGAGGGAATCCTCCATTTTCTTGGGGCAAAAGCCTTGTTAGTCTGGATTTATAGAGAGAAATGGTGCCATTTTTTACCATTTCCTGAGCATTCCATTAGATTTTCTCCCATTTGAGACATATTCAAGATAAATGCACACTGGCTGCATTGCAAATGGAGGCTTTGCATAGCTCTACCTGTTCCCCTTCTCCCTACCGCTTTCAAGCTTCAACAGATGTGATCAGATCAGAACATTCGGTATATAAGTGACCCGGTTTACATGAGAGCAGCCTGATCTCTGGACATCTGCAAACTCTCATTCCTGAAGCTGCAGTCACATTTAGAGGCTGCTTTTTCAAAGTTTGGCTCCCCAGTCCCCAAATATTGTTTTCATACTGTATTCTAATACTATAGTTGGGGCCACAGATCACAGGAATTTAAGCTGCCACCTTATAAAATGTTAGAAGAATCCAGTGGGACATTCAGAACATGAGTGAACTGGAGCCAGCTGGAAACAGAATACAGGAGGTGGATTTTCTCCTGGAGGGGTGCTAGTAATTCCTGGTAAAGATCAAAATGAAGGGCAGTTGGGTTGGTTTTGGATGGCACATGGCTTTGCATGAAGAGAATCTCTCTTCAGTCACAGCTTAATATCAGGAGTTTTTTGCTTTCTAGTGGAGATCCACTTTCCTATTCTGTTTGCTGCCTGGGGGAGTGTATTTGCAGGTGCATGCTCTCCCTAGGGCATGCCACCCAGACACAGAATTGCATGTGATGCCCAGAGACATCTGTTCAAATCCCAGACTTGCTTAGTCCCACAGGGCAAGCGGAGCTCTGGGGGATCTCAGAGCAGCACAGCGACTGTCTCCTGTGCAGGGGTAACCACTCCCCCCAGGAGTCCAACACTGCCTCCAAATTGCATTTCACTGCAACTTTGTGCCACATCAGCTTGCCTACATGGCAGCAGGACAATCTGGACGTGAGGGTGAGAAGAGCCCTGGGCTGGTTGTTCCCTGCTCCACTTCCAGTCTTCCTTCTGAGCTCAGGGATCACAGCCCTGCTTCCAGGTGAGCAGGCCACCAGCACTTTCTTTCCTCACCCTCTTGGCATTTAGGAGCCTTTAAAACATTTCCTGTTAGCTGTGATGGCTTTTGCTACCTACATTTCATTCTTACTTGACTCTTTGTGAGTTTTTTCTCTAGCTGCTTATGCTGTTCTTTTATACTCATGAGCGCTGCTCTGCCCTAGTGCCTACTTACTGTTTGCTGCCCGTGCCTTGAGACAAGGGTGCACCAGCCCTAGGAGCTACCAATAGATTAAAGCTGCAGCAGTCACCAGACTCCGAGGCAGAAGACTTTGCCCATTGGTGCAGGGGGTCAAGATCCTCATTCAAAGCCTGACAGCTAAAAATCTTGATTCACCAGTACAGCCAGCTCAGCAGTGTGCTTGGGCATGTGCTTAGCTTTGGCATTGTCCTCAGAGGGCCTTAATCATATGCTGAAACACTTTTCTGAATTGATGCCGAAGGACGGCACAAATGGTTGTACCACACACACCAGTGCATTAGACAAATGGTTTTACTAGATAGGGAGGGATGGGAAGTCTGTGAAGGTTGTCAAAACCTTTAATCTGTAGCAGGGTGGGGAAAGGAAGAACATTTGAATAATTTTTATATTATCTTAAGTAAAAACATGTGAACGATTAGATTAATTATAACAGTGATAGCTGAGTTTGCTGCTGTATCTCTCATGTTTGCCAAGCAATCTCTATGGCAGCAAATACAGCAAAACTGCTGTCAGGTGTGAGCATGCACGCAGTCTGGGTAAGGAAATTTCAGGTATGCAGCATTTGCTACACAAATATTCACCAATGTCAAGGAGACCAGAATGCTGAGGATTCTTCTGCTTTTCTTAAAAAGTTGTAGAAACCCTTTTCTTACAAGGGTACGAAAGACCAAGCACTTAGGTGACTACTGCTGCCCACCGTGTTTTAAAGATGAAAACCACCCCCAGTTGTAGCTCATTTATCTTCCTGGTTGTGCCTTTTCTGATGAAATAAGTAACTGAAGCTCACTAGGTTACTTATGAGTGAGGGGAGGAAGAGACTTTGTTATCCTCACATGGGGTGCAAAGATGAGGCATTCATTCCCCAGTGACTGCATTGCTTTGTGTTCAATCATTTTTATTCCCTATTACCCCAATTCCTAGGGCCCATTGTACATGTCTATAGGATAGATTAACTACCTCCTCTTTGCATGCAGGGTGCCTCCAGGAGGCTGCAAATCACGCAGGTGGTTTTGCTGTGTTTTATGCATAGGTCCTGAGTACAAGGTGCAAGAGGAGTCATTTCACTCTGCTTCTTTTTCTTTTCCTGCAGTGAGCCCACTGTACCAGTGATGCCTCAGAATGGTAATAATGTCAAGGTCTTTTTTTGATATACTGAAATTCACTTTCCTCCTCCTCCCACTGCCTGTTGGCTCGAGCTAGCTGTGACAGACATTACCAAAGAGATCCATTGCAAATCCTTTTATCCTATGCTACTCTGTAATGCCCCTATATATTGCCAAACTGCCATTACAGTCTTCTCCACAGCAAAACACTCATTTAAAAAAGAACTTGCTGGAACTCATGTTTTTCCTTCTGAAGTCTGATGAATGTCAGGCTACCACCTAGTGTTTCCATCCAGAATATCAAGGCACGTGTGATGCTAGGGATGTGTTTATTCTCCCTCAGTATCTTCTGTGTGGCAGATACTGCTCTAACAAAGTTCACAGAAGAAGTAAGCCTCTTTTCTTATACTTCAGCCACTTTCCTTCAAAGAATTTAAAGCTGCAGCCAGACATGATTCAAAGTAGCTTTTCATTTTGACCAGCCTCCCCATTTTCATCAGCTTTATGTACATTCAGGTATATTTAGATGTCCTGGTAGGTTGGTTAATGTAAGGCAAATGCCAAACACTTGTGTATATATTGTGATGTCCTGGTTATTTCTAAATCTTCAAAATACCTGATGATCCTTTGGGTTGTGTTAGGACCTAGAAGCCCCAAAATCTCATTGTCCTGCAGGTAAACAAACATATCACAACCTACCTGTCAAGTACAGCACATGCTTCATCAGTGTATAGTGCCTAAGTACTTACAGAAATCACGTTTGCTCTTTACTCTTAGAAGATAGTCTCTGAGAAGTTTTGCTTGGTGTTGTCCCTTTCTAGACTAGAGGGACAGTGGTTGCTTGTCTTTACCAGAAAAGGATCTCACTTTAAACATGTAAGTTTTTCTAAGTTACCAATATCTGTATGAACTTTTTGAGGTAGTGTGATGATTATGCGACAAGGAGGATTTCCATTTTTGTTGCAGAAGGCTTTTTGCCAATTTTTTAAAGCCTGAAGAGAAAATTTTTTGCAGGGGCTTGGTGAGAAAATGTTCTTTATTGTTTCGACATGTCTTGGGACAAATAGAAGCTGGTCCCGAGGCAAGACAGTATTCAGAATTAAATTAATTCTCTTAAATATGTTATTCCAAGATACTTTTGATATTGATGTGTTTCCCAAAGCGTGCAGGGTACTGTTGGCTGTGTGTCCCATCCTTTAATTGATATTGCCGTATTCAGTTAATTGGAAATGAGAGTAGATTAATTTACCCTTAATTTTATTCCCTTCAGACAGTAACCTGGAGATAGTATATCCTATATACTTGGTACTTGTTCTGCTGAATATGTTTTGCATGCTTGGATTCACCCTGGCCCATACACCAATACATTATTATTTATTGAGTGCAGTGCACTAATGCAAAGTGACATGGCATGGTGGGTGCTTGGTTTTATCAGCATGTGGGAAGAGACAGACCTTGCCCTTTGTAGCTTGTATGCTGGGGATGGGCATCTTTGAAAAAACTTTGGGGCTGCCTCCTCCTGCTCCCACTGTCGTGTCACAACACTGCATGCTTTTTCATGCAGGACGTGGAATTGCCACATCCAGGTAGGGACACAGGCTCACAAAGACTGACTTGGCTATAATCTCAAAGGCAATACGAAAAGTAGAACTGAGACATAAGCTTGGACCTTGTGCCTTAAATGCGCTGTTTCAGATAGTTCAGTAGCTGAGGTGCAGGACAGTATCCTGAGAGGTGAGTGACTTGCCAAAAGCGAAGAGGTTCAGGGGCAGGAGGGGATTACAAGGCTCCCCAGTTGGTTCAGAGTGCCCTGTTCTCCATGCTACACATCCTCCTGGGAAGCAGCACTTGTGGTACAAAAAAGCACCTGGGGTTTAGCACCGCTTGCGGGTTAATCTCTGCCCTGTGTGTGTGCAGCTGGGATTCCTCAAAAGCACAAAGCACTGAGGAACCCAGCGCTCTGCCAGTGTATGGGAGAGAAAAACACACAGATACCTGGGAAGGGAGAAGAGGTGTTTGTCTGGAGAAGCAAGAAGAGAGGCTGGTAAATTTCCAGGAGGCAGTTCCAGGCTTGCTAACACATATTCTCCAGTGTGCCAAATAGCTCTGTAGAAGTGTATGGTTGCAGCAAGGGCTGCTAACAGATGTGGCTTATGGCTCTATTCACCTGCAATGCACAAATGTGGTAGAGGTGCTGCTTTGTAAATTGGATTACAGGATTGGGAAGATTTGTTTGTTGTGTATTGCCAAGTCCCAGCTGTTCCCTCTCATTGCCTACAGCAGGGAAACTGCTCTGTGGGGACAGTGCAAGTCATCTGTGGGGGTGCTCGCCACCATGAAGTGCCAAATCCCGACCCAGCTGCGGGTGACAGTCTGACAGGATTAAGTGATGGGGAGGAGATGGTTAACTGCCTGAGCTTGGTAGACTGTCCAGAGGGAAGCAGCTTCCTGGACGGGCATTTGCAGATTTAAGGAGCTAGATAAGCATCAGTGAAGATGAGTAACGATGCCACACAAGGTGAAGGAAAACTGCTTCCAGGAATATGAGTTGCAAGAACACCACTAAAAATAATGTCAGAAATAGTGTCTCTTCCAGCCCTGTAGGTATCTGGCAATAAAAATGTATTGATTAGCTGACATTCTTGCTAACAAAGAGAACCTGTACTAGGCTCATTTTTATACTGAATCGTGGCTTGTACATTAGGAATTTCGTTCCAGTAGTTTCCAAAGTCTTATATTCGTGTGGGCCCTGCTCCCATTTCTGCAGCTGAGCCTCTCTTACCTGGAAGGGTGAATGGGGGTAGTACTTCCCTCTTCTGCCACTTGGAAATAGTGATCTACTTTCTACTTGGCAAATCTCTGGTTCTGCACTTCCCATTCTTGCTCTTCTATCTTTTGTAGCCTTTGTGGGTTATACATGCCTTCCCTCCTAAAGCCTGTATGTTAAAGGAGTGCCTTTTCTTGGCACTTCTGTTTGACCTGTTAATGCTCACTTGCACTTAGGGTTAATAAACCAGAGTGACCTAATGCATGGTCACATCAAGCAGCAGAACAGAGAGCAAACAGCTTAGGCAGTGAAGGCTGGAGTGAGACATAACTTCAGGGGCTGATGGAGCAACTGTAAGATCTGTGTCATCATGGTGAGTGAGATGTATGCCTGAGTGCTGTGGCTTTTTCTCATCTGTACCCAGTAGGTTGAGTATGACTGAGCTTTTGGTTCATGACTTTTTATCAAAGTATACGTGTATCCCAGAACACCCGAGTTATCAGCCCAGAGAGGCAGCACAGCAATTGCAGGTTGCTGCCAGCCTGCCAAAGCCCTGGGTGTTGTGCTTTGGCTTAAGCTCACTGCACACCTGTATGCCCCACTCATCTCCATCCTTCAGGAGCGGCAGGCCTGCTTCTCTGGGCACAGCTGGGGCAGATCTGGGAGAGATGAGGGAAGAAAAGTGAAGTCAAGAGGATTGTAGCTTCGCTCCTTCCCAGTTGCTCGCTGCAGCATGTTAGCTCTGTGTCATATAGAAGTGACCATACAGCTCCTTTTATTCGGATTTTGCCTGTATCAGTTTCTGGGTGAGTACAGATAAAAAGCTTCAGTACAGATGTTCTGTCTTAAGAGGTTTTGGGATTTCTTTCATAGAAAATGAGGAACTTGCTATTGAAACACAGTTTACTGTCTAAATTCTGAATTTTGCAGCCAAATTCTGCAGTGGTTCTTCAAATTATATTCCCACTGAACTAAGTTTTTGTTCAGTCAAGGGGTGGAGAAATGCTTCACTCTGATTCATAGCAGCAGAACTATTTAATCCCGGCCACTCAGCTGATATTAATGCCAGTCTTTCAGTTGCATTCAATAACATTTTAACTTTAATTCCTCTGAGGGATCTGTCTCTTAGGCACCTGAAGTAAAAGCCCGATCCCTGTGTCAGGTGGGCTTCTGCTGTTTTGTGGGCTTGATGAGAAAAGCAGTTCTTTATGGGGAGACAAATCAAAGCTGCTTTCTTGCCAGGTGTAGATGAATTGTATGGGTAGAGAAAAGTGGCTTTTTAATGCAGAGGTGTGTGTTAGCTTAAACAAACAAACAAGAAAAAGAACAACTAAATCTGGGCATGAATTATAGCCTGCTTTGGATTTCAGTGTGTCACACTTTGAATTGAGCTGGAGTACCTATGGCTTTTTTTAAATTGCATTTGAACAAAAGTAAATACAAAGAGAAAGAAACCAGGACAGCAAAAGCCTGCAGGAAATTCTTCTACTGTAAACAAAGTCACCTTATGATTGATGTGAATGTACAGCCCCTTGTAAACATGTCTGTTTACTTGCAGGAAACCAGAAAGAACCCACACTGGGTACTGCTGATTTTATCTAGCTTTGCTTAAATGCTTTTGGCTTCCAGTAGTCACTCCAGAGGGAGCACAGGAGTGATGGCTGCTCCCTGGAAAACTTGAGTCTACTGTACTTCAAAATCTATGCCAAATACTGCAGATGGGCAGAGCTGCAAAGGAAAGATTGATAATAGCATTTTGTGGCTATCCTGAACCTCAGCAGTGAAAGCTTATTAACAGTGGGTGTGAAGCATTAATCCTTTGCGAAGGAGCTCTAGTTTTCAGTGCACCCAATGATGGAATTTTGTACCAATAAAAAGGTAATAATAATGCTGATCCTACACTGTGAGGTTCCTGTAGGATCCCACTGAAAATTCATTGTTCTGACAGAGATTGTCAGTGCTGCTGAGGTTCATGAGTTTTGTGTCGATGGAAAATGCTGTAGTTGTTTGTGGGACACTTTGTTTTTATTTAAAGATTTGGTCATATCTGAGAGTGAAATTCTGGCCATGCTGAAGTCCACAAATTGGTGATAGCCTTCAGGGGGGCTGCAAGTAATGGCAAGCAAATCTGGATTTTTTTGTAATGGGTATATCAGAGAAGTGATGGGGAGCTATGAATTGTCTCCTGCTGAAGATGTGACATGTGGCTACTACAGAGAAGCCTTGCATTATAGAGACAAAGCTAATTACTTGGGTGATGATTTGGTTTTGACCTAGAAATCCCCATTGCCAGTTAGTTGTAATCTGTCTCCCAGGACTGAATGCTTTTCAGGGTTCCTCCCAAAGACCTTGTTCCGTTGTCACATTGACAAGAGGTCTCACTGTTTTGCAAAGGGTTTATTACCTCAAATAAGAATTGCAGTTTTGAGATGCTCTGAACGCTGCAAACAATTACCACTAGCAAAATGCATCAAAATCTGCAGATCTGTTCCCACAGGAAAATGTTACACCTGTGATTGTTCACAAAAATGTGCTTCTGGTTTGTAAAATGCCTTGCTATAGGGTTGTATAGAGAGAAAATAGGGGGGGGGGAAATGTTTTTTTTCCCCTTTGTGCATACAAATTTGAAATTTGAAATCAGCTTTTCAGATATCTTAGGCCAACAATCATTTTCTACCACAGAGGATCTAACACCATATTGGCATCTGTGCCTTTGCACACATCATTTTTCAATTAATAGTATTTTTGTGCATAGGAATGTTCACAGGCAGTGTTAGTCCCCGAGACGTTACTGCATCATACTACCACACAAGAACCAGTGCATGAAAGGGGGCTCCTGTGTTACCATTTTCTGAGCTGGATAAAACCCAAAAGATGAAGGTGGGAAAGGGGGATTGAGATAACAACAGGTAGAGCTTGAGCCTTGCTTGAGCCACGGACTTAAGCAGACATTTAATTTAAGCTTAAGAATGGTCACCCAGCTTTGCCTGGCCAACTGGTAAATCACATTCGCCAATTCATTACAGACCTCTACTATATATCCCCTTACTTGTCTCCTTTCCAGCTGAAAAGTCCTGTCTCTTTAGTCTCACCTTACCTGGAAGCTCTTTTCTGTTCAACCTTATTGACATTTCCTGTACGTATCCTGGGTCTCTTCTATCCTTTTAGAGGGAACAAACAGCACAGCGTGCAGTGGTCAAGGCTCATGTGCAGGCATAAGGAAGTTTTCTATTCTGTTCTCTGTTCGTTGTGTAACGATTTCTAACATTATGGGATTTTTTTTTTTGGCCAAGGACAAGTACTGAGTTAATTTCTTCAGTGCACTATCCCCAGGGATTTCTAAATCTTTTTTTGTCAGTGGTAATACCTAACCCAGGCATGTCAAAGGGTTTATGGAGTTTTGGTTTCTCCACATGTGCATTACTTTGTAGTTATTAAAATGTAATTCAATCTGGTGCTTCCATACCCTATCAATCAGTTTGCTGAGTTTGCTACACCTCATCACCCTCAGTTTTACATTTGACAATCTTGAATGATTTGGGAATCAACTGCAAATATCATTTTCCTAATCACGCCTTTCCTGCATTGTTATGGATGAGTTGCACCGGAGAGGTGCCAGGACAGGCCTTTGGAACAGTGTCTTAGCAATACTGTTCTGCTGTAAGAAATGAGTTTCCTTTCTTTTAATCAGTTACTAATCCACAAGAGATTGTTCCTTCTCACACTGTGACAACATTAGGAATCTTTAGTAAGGGACATTCTTGAAAGTTTTTCTTTAAGAAAACCCCAAGCATTTAAACAATATCAGCTAGATCATCCTTACCCACACAGTCAGTGAATCCTTCAGAGAGCTCGAAGGGATCAGTGGTACCATTATCACATATTTACCCGTGCAATTAAGTCTGTTCCTTAGCATAGTTTCCACTAATTTCCTCAGTACCGTGACCAAGTCTAGGTACCCAAATTCTAGGATCATCCATAACTGTGTTTTAGTGAGTAGACATTTATGATGCCCAAAAATTTACTTCTGCGTCTTGATTAAATATGACATTTATCCACTCTTTGTGAAGACAATCAGTCTTCCCCTACAATTATACTTTCTATTTTTGCACTTCTTAAAAGTCTCTGAACATGTTATAATCAGAGTTGTCGTCTTTATGGGACAGCTGAGAGAACAGTCCTAATGGTTCCTATTTAGAAGTAGTAATGTTTATAGACTGAGTCTAGAGAAGAACAAAATTGGCTTCAAAATTGCAGCTTTATAAGGAAAGTCCAAAGCCTGAATGTTGGCTCTGAGACATCTGCCAGGCACAGGAGCCACAACAGCCATCTCTTCAGGGTAATGCCAGGCGTGAAATCCTGGCATTGCAGAAATCAGTGATATCAGTAAGAGTAATGAGCTGAAAGTAAAAGGGGAATTTGGGCTAAATACAGGAAAAATTATGCATGTCACAATTAATATAGACAGCTAGACATAGTAACTGATTAAATAGTTGTCTAGAGGCCGTAGGTGCAGGATAAGTTTGCTTTCTGTGCTGAGGCAGAACCAGGTCCTCTGAGCAGTAGCACTTTGATTCTGCTGCAATGCCGTTTTTTCAGAGACAACATCCTCGCTTAGGCAGAAGTATGTCATTTTCTGACTACCAGCATTGCTGACCAACCTTTTACATCTTTAATTATGTGCTCTTTTGGTTTGGTAAGATGGAAAGGATAGAACAAGAGGAGAATTTATGCCAGACTGAGAACAAACATTGCCTCATGTGGGTGGTTGTATACCTTGGAGGCCAATCCCTCAAGTTTCTGACTTGTTTGCCCCCCTTCTTTACTTCTGATGGGAAAACAACCCAGAAGGATGTAAATCATGATACAAGTCTCCCCATCCCATGTAAAAGTGAGAAGCTGGAGCAAAAGAGGCTGCCATGTGCATGCAAAGAGAGAGAAAGGGAGAGATGGCAGAATGAATTTCTTCTTAATAAATTTGACACACAGACTGGGAGCATGTTTATAAAACCCTCACTGAGAGTAGAGGAGGTTTTGTATCTTTGTTTTTTTAAAATGCAAAATCAGGGCTGGTTTATTGGACCCATGGGATTGGACAGTGTGTAGAAGGCCACCCATCTGGAAACCAGCTGATCACTGCTGAAACTTTCTTCCCAGGCTCCATCCCTTCTCTGACAGGGTGCTGGGGTTTTATGAGAGGCCGACAGCAAGCCTTTTACAGACCGTAACTCCTTGTCTCAACAAAAATCGCTATAAATTAGCTGGAGAAAGGACCTGAGGGGATTGTCCCAATCTGGCTTGGGGTCCCAAGTCCCAAGTCAGCAATTTTAACAGAATAATCTGAGTTTTCAAATAAATTGTGTCTGGAAACAACCTTTATGGGAAATGGGTGAGTGGGAGGTAGAAGAAGACAGCGAAAAGAAGGCAGGGAGCGAGAGGAGGTTGTTTCTAGGTGGTGAAAGTGTAGACCATGTAAGTTTCTTTTCCCCAAAGACTTTTCAGGGTTTATAAAGGAAATCAGCTAGTGTTTGGTTCCCCAGGAGTCCTGATTTCTTTCAGACTGAAGCTAGCTTCTATATAGAACTTGGACTCGTGCTCTGAGCCTGACTATCCAAAATTTTATAAGCATTCAGAAACTAAGTTTGCATATGACCTTCACAATAGATCCCATTTTCATGATAACCTAAACCTAGTACACCTTGGAACACTCCGTTCCCATCTGAAAGAAGTGGCAAAAACCGCCCCTTTCCTATCCAAATAACTAATATGATACTAGGCTTGTATCCCAGAGTGGTTCCACAATAAACAGATAGTTTCAGGATGGAAAGAGATTATCTTGACTTATACGTTGAACACACCTGAGAATTGTGTCCGGTCCTGTCAGCTCTGCATGGAGTGTGGAATCAATGGGGTGATGCTACAGGAGGGAAAACAACTGAGGTTTCGCTTTTCGAAACGAGGAAGTTAATTACAAGCTAAAACTTTATTAAGTACTAAATAATAATTTGTTCAGGAAATTAAGTAAGTATTTTAATACACTATAGACAAGTAGTTACCCTATTAAATAACCAAGCAGTATTTCCAGGTAAGTAGACTGTATACTTTCTAATGAAAGCTATTTATGCCTAAGTTTGTTTTGGAACTTTTGAAATTGTTAATGAAATAGAAGAAAAAAATTTGCCATTAAAAAGGATCAGAGAACAATTTTCTTGGGTTGAACATAAAAATTGCCATAGCAAACTATTGCAGTGTACTTTCACATTTTATGGTAAACTGGTTGGCTGTTCTGTTGCACAGAAATTTCATTATCTTGATTTTTCGCTTTCCAGAGTGGCTGAGTGACTGAGTCAAGTGGTTGAGAAGGAGGATGGAAACCCTTGGATTTCTTATCTTGGAGGAAGGAGGTCATCTCTGAGCAAACTGGGAAAATACTACTTGTAATCAGGGATGGATGCAAGAAGCACTTCTCAGCTGGAGGACAGAAGGAGAGGAACACCTAGCACCTTGTCTGGATCTTAACAGCGGTTAATGGCCATGTCTGATCTGGAAGAAAGAGCAGATCAGCAAAATGCAATGAGCAAGAAAGCCCTTTCAGATCCCTTTCTGCATGAAGACAGCATCAGGTAGGCTGGAGAGAGCTTTGGGTGGGGACACTGATGGCGCGTGACTTCGAAGCTGCTCTGTGAACTGTGGAGTTTTCTCAGTCATCTCACATTGTCATTGTCAGAACTTAGTCTGTTTTATGGAGTGGTGAGGTCAGTCTGTTGCAAGCTGTGGCATTTGGATGTGCTGATGCTGGGGTTTGGCATTATATAATCGGTAGTAACTAGGACGTTGTGGTTTTAAGATGCTTCTTTCCACAGGCATAGTGGTAATGTCCATTCTGCTTTTAGCTGAAACGTATTTCATTTGTGGATCCAAACGCTGCTTGAACTGCAATAATTAATTATTATCAGGCTTAAAATCAAGTCTGGCTTTCATAGGAATGTTGACAGACCCATGCCCCAGCTAGAGCATAAACCAGAAGGGCAATATCTTCAGTTGGTACTGTCTTCATATGACCTTTTGGGTGTTAGTAGGTGTATGTGCCTTTTATGTGTGAGTGCACAGGACTGTGTGACTGTGCTCTCTCTTCCACAAGATACAGCTGGGGGAAAGGTACAGATAGCAACTCGTGCAGAATTTGGGGTATGTAGAAATTGTGGCAATTTGAATTTGGAATAAATTTCTTAAGCTATTTGCAGGAACACTTGGAAGCTCTCAAAATGTCAGAGAAAATACACAATTCCAGTGCGTGAAATGTCCTGGCAGAAAGCTTAGCACAAAATTGCAGAAAACAAAACAAAACTTTCACCAACTTCCACCAGCTGGAGCTGTTACCATAGCTGCCAGTCTGCCTTGGTTCAGAAATTGCCTACTGCTGGTTGATCTGTAGCGCTGCTGTGGTTGAAAGATACAGTGAAAGGGAGCTCTTTAAGTTCTCACAATGTATTATGTGTGAAAACATTCAAGTATACACTTAATTTAAAACAAACCTGTTGAGAATCAGTTTTTTTGCTGTTTGCAGGCATGCCAAGAACTCTGCTTTCTCCTGCAATAGCTAATTCTATAACAGTCTGACTGGGGCTGGTCCAACTCCTATTAAAATAGTGGAAAACTGCTGGTAGAAGCTGGATTGGGCTCATTTGGTGCCCTGTTGAAATTAGTGGTGATGTACCAAAGCAGAAAGAAGATAACAGCCTCAGACTGTAAATTCGTTGGGGCAGGGACTCTCTGTTTGTATACGTTGTATAGTGTTGAAGACATTTGTCGACACTTCAGAAATAATGAATAATGCCAGTGTGAGGAGGAAATCTCTCCACTCAACCCTAGGTGTTTCTGCTGCTAAGTGTTGAAAGAGAAACACAGAGCCCTGAACTTTGAAGACTTGGCAGGTGAGGAGAAGGAAAAATCTTTTCACTTCCCGTTTAAATTTAAGCTTAATCTGCATTTGTTGGGTCTGGTTGAAATATTTGAGCTGTTAATTTAATGTTGTTGTTTTTGGGAAAACTTCTTGGGATGCATGGCATGAAAACACCTTAGATATGTGGCAAGGTTTTGATTTAATTTCTGCTTTCATCTGTTTTCCATTACAAACCAGACTAATTGCAGTAAGATTCTCTGTGGCAAAAAATACTAGGGGAAGTGTGAATTTGGAAGTTTTCTCACTTTACAGTAACTGTAAAAACAGTCAGCAAACTGGTTCTAAAATGATTTAGTATGGGAGGGAGCAAAGCCTGCTTGTCTTCATAGTAGCAGGGTTTCACTGGCGCTATCAAGTTTTCAAAGCTCTCAAATTCAACCTATTCATATTTATAGAAAACCTACTTTGCACACTTGAATTGCATTTACTCCTATTTTAGAGACTTAAAAATCTAGCACGAGCTGACATGCCCCTGGTGTTTGAAGCACCCACGTTAACTGTCCGCATTTTGCAGTTAAACAGCTGATGGATGGGTATGCTCATGAAAGAAAACTGCTTGTTTAAAAAAAGATAAAAAAGGAAGGGGGGAGGCTTTAAGCAGTGCTTACGGAGGAGGACTGAAGAGTCCCTTGGCATGTTTTTTCTGTGCACTGTGTCCAACAGGATTTCCCCAGGGTGGCGTTGGCTGGGTTCTCTTGCCTTGTGCACTGGCCTGGTGATGTGGTTTTAGGCAGTGTGGGTATTCCCTCCTGCTTCCTTCTCCCAAACTGCTTGTGCTATAAACCTGGTCATTGAATGATCCTGACTTTAAAACAACGCTCTTATAACAGTGCTCCCAGAACAGGATGAAGCAGTGAAAGGCAAGGATATCTCCACTGCCTAAGACATCGTGCCATGAGTTTATTGCCTCGGTGATACTTTTCTTTAGGTCCAGACTTGTCACAATTTTTATTTTATTTAACGTAGTGTCTTAATGGGCAGTCCCAGAATTTTGAGCTGCCATAGTATGAAACTGTCTCCATTACAAAAAAATAACATTGGCTTTGTATTTCTGCTTTGTTTTGCTATTCAGGTGTTTTGTTGTTTTGTTTTTTTTTTTTGTTAGAGAAATGTTTGAATCCACTTTTGCATTGAGGAATACAAAGAAACTAAAAAACAAGAAACCTCTTAAGAACATATGATTCTATAACATGATATTTTGCTGTAATTTATCATATGATAGATTTGTAGGGAAAGACTTATAGGACTGAGATAAGCTGTCGTGCTTACACACAGATTTGGTAGTGTTTGTGCATATGAAATTCTGGCTTGGAGTGTAAGTGTACATAATGTGTATGTGTATTCAGTGCTGTGAGCTGGGCTGTGGTCCTGCTCCTTCCAACAGGCGTAGCAGAAGATAAAACCCCTGGTGACTGTGACGACCGAGACACAGCTGTGGGACAGCTCAGTTTTCTCTTTTAGAAAACTCAGGTCTACCTAGCTTAGCTTTCTGGTTTGCAAGTTCCATCTACATTATTTCTAACCATTGATCCCAGCAACATCCAGGACCTACAACACAAAAGAACAGACCAATAAATTCTGGCTCCCTTGCTTCCGTGAGAATTATTGATTCTGTATATATTTTTTAACGTATGCAAGTCTCTTTTTTGAAAATTGCCCTGTGGACACAGGCTCCTGTGCACTTTGTGCTTATCAGCTCATGATATGCTATTGTTCTGTACGTGTTGACATCATTTGTGTAGCTGTTGAGAGAAGCAGGAAGGAACCTGAAATGCCAAGTGAATTTCAAAGTCGTTATCACCATGTGGAAGAGGGACAGTTGTCAAGTGAAAAGTGACAGAATTGGCAGGACTGGATCTTGTGGCTTGGTACTTCTGAAACACCAAGTAAACAGCAAACAAGAAGTTAAACAGATGTGGAGAAATGGGGTGTCGCATTTGGTGTGTTTGGGCTGACTTGGGAATCCAGGTTCCCAGACTCACAATGGATGCTGCTGATTCTTTAAAAAAATCTTTTCTGTATTGCACGTATAGAAACATGCTGCTCTTTCTGCACTCTCTGTGTTTGTGTGGTTGGTTGAACTTAATATTTGCATGTTAAAAAAACAATTGCTGATCCTTATGTATTGGAAAGTTGGGTCTTAACTGTGAAGTGTAAATACATCTGTGGACGTTTCCAAGATTGGGGATTCTGTAATTATGAGGTTTTGGTCTGGGCCTGTCTCTAACTGTAGCTGAACAAAAACCTCCTCACTGTAAACTTCCTTTTGCAATAGAATACAAAACCCCCAAAGCACATAAGCCACAAAAAACCTCTCCGGGTGACCTAGTGAGTTGTCATCAGAAGGTGATTCTGCACACTTGGCCCTGGTTCTTGTATGGCTTGGACTTAAGCTCTGCCAGAAAAAAAGTATTCTTTCTAGTAGTATTTCCTATATCCTGAAGGATAGAGACTCTCCTTTTGCTGAGTGTTACACCCCGTCTTTCCCCAAAGAGTTAGTACTCATACAATAGAGAATAATGCTAGTCTGGCAGTGAACTAGATCAGCTGATCGAGTAAGTCCTTTCTGTAGTGAATCTGTGATGCTGCTGTACTGGAATGTGTAGAAGGAGCCAAGAAACAGTTATGGGAGAGTAAATTGCCCTGTTTGTTCTGGAGACGGGCAGAAGTAAAAAACCACATACCAAGTGATCTATGTATATGTATATGGTAAAGCAGAATACTTTTTAGGCATGTGATGCATGTGATTACATTAAAAAAACTTGGGTTCCATTTTCTTCCCTTGCTTTTTATGTTGGGTGGTGTTCTTGCTGCTGGGATGAAGGATGTAAATGGGGTGTTGGATCTTCAAGCCTTCTCCAGAGCTGAGCAGGCTGATCATTTGCTTCTGGGACAGCAGAATTTTTATTTTATTTTTTTCTCTGTATGAGGTGTAGGATGATCTTCAGGATAGGGAGCTCCTGTGACCTGACTGAGCCAGGTTCTCTGGGAAAGAGGTGAGTATTAGAACCATATAGGAGACAAATGGGGAAGGAAATGATATTGCCACCTTTGCTTTTTTGTTCTTCAGGGTCATCTTGCCCTGATTGTAAGGGGTGAGTTGTGCATATCAAGTTCTTATTGGCAGATCTTCATCCTCTCCCCTTCTTTGCCTATCCAGAGCAGGGAAGTACCTGGTCCTATCCCAATGCTCTTTGGGCCTCCCCAAGAGCTGCTTGCTACTAGTGTTGAAATCCTCTGCTGATTGCAGGACCTGAAGATGGGAGCTCTGCTCTGTAACACACTCTCCCCGCTCTGTGCCCTCTTCTGGGGCTCTGCTTGTCGGCACAGAGGATGTGGCAAATTTTCTTGTTACCACCCTCATGGAGAGAACTGCTTGTGGTTAAGACGATTTGCAACTGTGGTGTTTTGTGGTTATGTTATTGCTTCCTCCTATAATCCCACATGCTCTGGCACACAGGGTGTTTAATAGCATCCTCAGGTTAACTCCACGATGACTAATTTACTCAGACTGCACAAACTGTTCATATCCTCTGGTAAGAAGCTGAGTGGTAAGGGCTGGTTATAGAACTTAGTGCAGGTTCCTGAAATACAGTCTTCACTTTACGATAGAGTTTGCACATGAGACCAGATATCCTTCAGATGAAAGGAGCAAAGGAGTTTGTGCTGAGCAGTGGCATGCACAGACATCTCCAGAATGGGCTAGCGGCTGACGCAACCTGGCTTACAAGATATGCAGATTGTCAGGTTTCCACTCCTTCATTCTCCAAAGGGAGCTTCTATCTAGGATAGTCATCACATTGGCCATTCTCACCACCACAAAGACTGCTCCTCAGATGGCATCCTGAAAACCCCTTGTAACAGCAGCCTGAACAAGCCCTCAGACTTCGTCATCCATGCTGTCAGTCCAGCAGCTTCTGCAACTCTCTTCAGGCTGGTGCAGTGGGGCCAGCACTAGTGAAATTTAAATCAAAAGCAGAGGAACACGTGGCGGTACCAGCTGAGCTGTATTTGATGTAGCCCATGTTTGCACTGGTAGACTACAGAAGTCAACTTGTGTGCACAAGACCTGCATTGTGGAGTGAGTGGTTGTGATTTCCCCTGCCAGTCTAGGCTGAAAGAGAAACACAGCCAAGGCTCGTGGCCCTTTGGCTTCACTCTAAAGCCCGTGGTGGCAAAGTGCAGATACAAAGGCCACTTCTGTCTGCAGTTTTCTGAGCAGGCAAGAGCACATTACCCTTCAGCAGCCCAGCCAGAGTCCTTCCTCTCCTGCTGGCAGATTGATAAGGAGGGGCTTTCTTCCTCCAAAACTGAATGTTGCTCTGATTTACTGCAGCTCTTCCTTAAGCACTTCCGGAGGTCAGAGGGCTGCAGACATTAGCCCATAATGGAAGACCTGAGGTCATTTGTAACCAATACGAATGAACCTGGGTGCTGTGCAGTGCAGCTGGGAGTAAATAAACCTGTCCCCTGACTTGCTTTGTAAAAACCTCTCACTACTGTGACATGGAAGATAATGGATGGTTCTCATCAGAAGAAATATAGTGCCTAGTGGCTTGTGAAGTGTGTGTGTTTATCTGTTATTCTTGTGGGACACTACCCTGCAATGCAACTGTGCTCCCTGAGGAGGCTCTGGTGGCCACAGTGGAGACTGAGGGATGCTATGCTCATGCCCAGGCAGCCTTTCCTCAGCCTACCTTGCTTCAGCCTTATTATTTACCATTTGTAATGGAAACTTAGAACAGTTCTAATGAAAAGATTACTTTTTAGTCCAAAGAGCACTAAAAAAATCCTTTATTGCAGTAACACTAGTCTGTATTGGAAGACCTGGGATCATTCATAATCAGTATAAATTAACACAAGTTAGGTTGGCTGTGTTAAAATTGCTGATGGTCTTTTCTCCAGTAGCGTCCAGTTGCCCAGCTGCAGTGACTGCTGATAGAAGGAACTGAAACTGTGTGTGTCCTGCAGGCAGAAGTCCTAGTGGAGGTAATCGAAAGACTGAGCACCATGTGCAGGGAAGCAGCCTCAGACAGCATGCACTGCTGTACATGCAAATGAAGGGACTAATCCTAAAGGCAAACGAAATTTTCTGCATTTCGGTGCAGTAAATCCCACTAAAATGCATGGCGGGGCTCTCAGAGGCTGGCTCTGAGGCTCAGCAGCTGCACACCACTACCCCTGCGTGGCTGAGCAGCTGGGGTCTAGGCTGGCCACAGGGTTGTGCAACTGAACAGGAGGCCTGAGAGCCAGCCACTCTTGTGCTGAGTCCAAGAGCAGAAAGAGGAAAGTGCCTAAGGCAGAGGGGAGAAGAGCTCAAATGGTGATGGAGGTACAGTTAAGCGTATCAGTTAGGGCTGGAGGGCTGAAAGCCTGTACTTGGTGGTGCAGCTGTCTCTCTTTGTTGATTATAAGATGACCTTTCCTGGTATGACCCACACTGTCCATGCAACAGTCTTTTGAGCCGAGCTGCTGCAGTGATCACAAAGCTGGGAGCAGTCTGAGTCACTTATGTTGTAACAACCACCAGCAGTGTCACCGTGAGATGGGCAGCTGTTAGTCCTGGGTGCATCTGGGAAGCAATTCCCAGCAGAGCTAGGGTAGTGCCAACACCATCTATGAGACCTGGGAAATCCCATCTTTAATACTGTGTTCAGTATTAGTTGACCCACACCCAGAAGGGGTAGATTCAGGCTGGAAGAGGTACAGAGAAGGCCTTCTAAAATGATCAGGAAAATGTACTGTTTGTCTTATATACAAAATTTGGCTTATTTTGTCTAGCAGAATAAATAAGAGGGGGCTGTGGTTGTGCTCTGCCAGTACACTGGGATTAAATACCAGGGAGGCAGATGATGTATTCACACTAAAAGATGATGTTTTGTATTTTAGTTAAAGCCTTCTTAAGGACATCTAAGCAAGTGGTAGACAGTCTCTTCTACATTTTGTTTTCACCTTCCTGGGCACTTCTGTAAAAATCTGGCACATCCACAGGTTCTGCTCAATTACGCCCCCCCAGTCTGCAGAAAATTTACAAAATGGAGTTAGGCAGGATGCCTTCCCCTGTGCATCAAGCCTCTGTGTTGTGTATGTAATTTGGACAGTGGTCCAAAAATCCCATGAAAATGTTTTTGGCTCAATTGGGCAGGATTTTTACATCTGAAAATAGGAGCTCAAAAGATGGGAAACAGTCTTTTTGAAACTTTTGCTTGAAAACAATGGCCGTGATTAGCACCTCCATTCATCCAGTAATCCCACAACAGGACCTGTCATCAAGTCGTACTCAGACCTGCTCGTGTCTACTCCAGCTTCATTACTGGAAATGAGGTCTATTTATACTGCTTTGAATGTTCCACGCAATTCAAGTCCTGAGGAGAAAGACAAGCTCAATAGCCTGAGCAGTGTTTGTTTGCCTGGTTTTATCACTATCAGCAAAGGAAGCAATTTTCATAAACAGTGGGGAGCAGGGAGCCCCTCCCCAGCATGGCTGTTGATGACTGCGGTGGCTGTACCTCGAGCGCCCTGCGGACCGCTCCGCACCTGAAGCCTGCCCTGGCGGCACGGAGGTGATGACAATAGGCCTCCAAGATAAACAAAATAACTGAATAAAAAGTGCTGAAAGCCAGCAGCAGGTGAATTGCTAAGAACAAACCCCCACGCACCCATCCCCCTGCCTGTGAGGCAGGCTGAACTGTGACTGGGCAAAGCTTATGTTAACACACAGTCCTTTTTCCCCCCTCCTGCCCCAACACCTCCCTTCCCAACTTTCAACAATTGTTTGATTACTTGTGTGATACAGCTAGAGAGAAAAAATGATTAGCTGCCCCCCTTCCTCTTTCAGAACAAAACAGAGAGGAAGCAGCTTGACCAGGGCTTTGTACAGCAGCCAGGTGCTGTTGGGTGGCTGGTCACTGCTCTCTCCAGGAAGGTAAATATTGGGCTAGAGGCGATTACAGCTGTGTTCAGAGGAGCACCACACCGGCAGCGGCCTTCACGCCATCATGGGAACCCTGTGCTCCAGCATGCATTTGCATGTCTCCTGCTGAACCAGCTCTTGTTGATGTGTCTTCAGCAGTAATTGGTTCAAGCCTCAAGTAAACATTTGGCTCTGTTGGTTGGAGAGATGGTGTGCATATGGAGGTACTCTTTGCAGGGGTTGGAGTGGTGTCTATCCTTTGCTCCAGCCTGGTTAAAGGCAGCTGTGTTAGGAAGCGAGTAGACAATGCAGCTGAGATGGCCGGTGCTCCGAAGACCACTGGTGTCACCAGGAGACTCTGCACTCCAGCAGTCTCTGGAGCATGTTCCTCTCCTGCCACGTGCTGCCAATTGCTTGCTTTATTTCACTTACAATTTCTAGGAAGAGAAGTAGAATGAGAGAAACCCTGGAAGTTTTCCCTGTGGCAATACACTCCCTGAAGCACCTCTTGTCTAAGAGGCCAACAGCACCTGGCTGCAGAGGCACTGGGCTCCAGGAGAAGGCCTTCCCTGAGGTGGAAGCAGTGATTCTTAGACATAAGATGACAACAATTGGCAGGATTTGTGTGTCATGCAGTCTGTGTTCATGAGGTGATGCCAGCGTCGGTACTTGCTCTTACCAGGTTTCACTGTCTGCTGTGGAAAGGTAATCCCTTACTCCATTGTGACGAGTTGTGCAAAAACTGGCTAGCAAATGTTAATATTACGACGAGAGGTATCAGCCCCGCCTATGTCATCTGTACTGGGCTCTAGCAGACATACCCAGCACAAAGAGCTGACAGGGTAAACAGGGAGGCCAGATAAAGTAGTGGTAAGGTGGTCAAGGTCACGCAGCAGGTCAGAGTTGGGCCATCCTCTGGGTCTCACGGGTCCCAGGCCGATGCACTGCCCAGTGCAGCAGGCAGCCTCGCACACTTTGTTCTACATCAAATACAGGCACCCTCTGGGAAAGTTTGCTGTTTTAACAGCTGCAAACTTTGCACAGGATAGATTCAGGTTATGTGACGCCTTCTTCCAGGTTGTTAGTAGGAAAATCAAGGTAGCACAATGGAAACTCATGATCTTTTTGGAACAGTTTAGCATGGTGTTAAATCAGCTTTCTACTTGAGCAGCACTGTTCACGCAATCTAGAATTTCATGAAAGCACAGCAGGGCCACTTCATTGCAACCCCCATAGCTGCAGGAAGAGGAGAGTAAATCTGGGATACACAGAGATTTTAGGGCTTCTGTCAATCCAAAGGGAGCTTGGGGCTGGCAAGGCAGGGAAACCTTTTTATATTTTGTCCCTGCCAGATACCTGGGTGGTATTGCCCAATGATGAAGGGAATAGAAGGGACCCATTTATCATTTCTTCTATTTTCTCTCTTTATTTATTTTTCTTTTAAAAACACATTAAAAAATTAATTCAGTGCTGGAGAAAGGTGACAGATTAACAACCCCAGAGATTTCAGCCCTCTGTTTATCCTCTGAACAGACAGCTGTATGCACATTCCCGGTGCTGCTCCGGCACCGTGCCCCAGCTCCCAAGACAGCAGCTACCCCATCCTTCCAGCCCCTCTGACCCACCGCATCCCCTCGGATGGAGCAAGGAGTGCTGCTTGGGCTGTGAGTCTGTGCCAGGGACTCCTGTAAGTGAGGAAATGGACAACAATCCACGCTGTAACTCTGCATTGTGTTGCATGGTCTCACAGCCATGGCAAGACTACTCAGCAATAAGCTGGGTCTGTGCAGGGCGGCTGCGCAGCTGCACAAGGATGTTGTTCCAAGTCCTCTGGGCCAAGCAATACACTCTGAGGTCTCTCTCCACTTTTCTTTCCAATCTTCATCCTCTCCTTCCAAGGAGGGGAAACAAGCTAATCCTGTGAGACCACAATGGAAAAGGCCTTTGGGATTCCCAGGTGCCTGTGGATGGTGCTTTTCACCTCACTCAAGTGCAGAGTAGACGATGTTTTCATACCAGCATGTATAGTAAGACAACCACGTAGCTATGGTGTGACTTTGACAGAGTCTGTGCATTTGTAGCTCCTGCCAGCTTCTGGAGAATTTTTAGATGCTCTGTAATCATCTGGTTTTATTTAGGAAATAAATATGCTATATGGATCCTAGCATTAGGTTGCCAACTCTGAAAAGGTGAAATTCATCCCCCATCCCTCCAGCCTTTCTCACTGACATACTTGGTTGGATTTTGTTTGATAATTCTTACCGTGGGTCATTTCAGATTCTCACCATAAAGGCCTTGTATAGTTACCTTTTCATCAACTCTGGTGTTTGGAATAACCCTTTGCAAACTAGGTATTTCCCTCTGCCATAAAGCTGGAGTGTTTGAGAGAAGGGAGGAGGGCATCCTTCACAAACTAGTCAGCATGGGTCGGGATGGGGGTGGCATTGTGGGGGGTAAGGCTTCCCGACATACACAAGCAATACCTCCTTGCAATTAGTAGTGCCGCCACTGCCCTCTCCCCTCACTCAAGAAGTGACATTCCAAGACGTGTATTTGGCGTTTGAACTACCCTGTCTCCCAGACCCAAGGGACAGGGGCCAGGGTAGCTCCGTGGGAGGCCCTGGTGTTGAATCCATTTGGCTGGTGTGCCCAAGGGGCCTTCCATCATCACCTGCCTCTGTTGGAACGAAGGCGTCCGCTGCACCAGGTGGTACTGAGGAATTTTATCCAGTGTGAGTTACTCAGGGCAGAAACCCCTCCTTTGCTGTTTCTGCCTGTGGTATCGGACGATTGACCCCCATTCCCCCTTTTTGCTGAAGGGGCAGAAATTTGATAATGGCCATAATTATGTCTGTACATTTAACGTATGCTCGGATCATCACTGCTGTATCCACTTGTCCATAATTACCAGCAGTGGACATAGTGGCTTCAAAGGCCACCCAGTTATCATTTATGTTTACTATAAACACAGCAGCTGTTTTGGGTTACGAGGGTGGTCATTTTGCTGGAATTTGATGAGCTAGACTCTGAAATCCTCACCTGATACCAGCTCCCTCCCTCCTTCAGGAAGAAAATTCAGTATAGGAGTGCTCCATGCCACCTAAAGAGGGAGGGAGGACGGATGCGCTGTGCCTCATACATCCCTGGGATTTGCTGCTGTGTGCAACATGGAGCTCTAGATTTTGGACTATGGGTGGTGTTTCTCTGGGCTACACTTCCTTAGAAGGGGACATGCATTATAGTTTACATGTGCCACTAGGAATGATACTGTCCTGTCATAACTCAATGCATAGGCCATTCAAAAAAATGTTCTGTGTTAGCGCGATCTGAAGCAAGAGACAGAGCTGCTGCAAGGTGAGGAAGAGAGAAGAAAGCTCAGACAAATATAAAGCTTTGGAGATTCTGAGAGCTCAGGACAGGCTGATGTTGCCCATGGCTTTGGTTTAATCTCTACAAAATTACAAGTTGGTAACTCATGCCTGATGGCAGCCACACAGTGTAATTTATGAACTGTCTCTTACTGCCTTTCGTGCTGGTGGGATGGAACTTACAGTTGCTCTCAGTCATTTGGCCAAAAGAGATGGGAGTTTTCCAAGTTTTTCTCTTAGTTGAAAGTCTTCCATCTGGCACAGCATTTAAGAAATACCATCAGAGTGGGTTTTTAAACTAGTTTTTTGCTGGTGTGTAATCCTCCCTGATTTTTGTTCTTGCTGCTTTTTTACCAGAGGAAACGAAAGTTCAGTGATTACAGGATGGACTGTAAACACTGATGGACTGAAAGGGAATGAAATGAAGGCAACGTATTTTGTTGCTATGATAGTACCACTTTATGAGAACTGAGTTAAAACATGGGGAAATGTCACACCACTTCTAGGGAACAAAACTTTGCCCATGCATCAGCTCTGAGGCCAAACACAGACTCTTCCTTTGGGAAGAGAGGCACAAAGGAGCCACTGCTGTGCAAGGCTTATGCTTTCAGTGAGTGGAAATACTGCAGTCAGCCTCACCCCACAGCTTGCTTTGAAGTACCTGAAAGCAGTTCAGCAGAAAGGCTAACCACAGAAGCAGGGGCAAGTGGGCTAGAGATGTGCGGCAGTTAGGCACCTGCAGCCTGACTCCAGGTAATGTGGTCTGACTTGGTTATTCATCTTCACTGGAAAAAAGATGCTTCATCTTATCTCTAAAGGAAAGAGCAAATTGGCTGGTGTTTGCAGCAGATAACACATATTAGGGTGATGTATTTATAAGGGGAGGAAAGAACAACACAGTCAGTGCCTGTTTATTTATTGTTTCGTGAATTACAAAGGCTAAATGGACTCAACACTCCTTCACTCAGTGCCTGTATTGGGTGATTGAGAAATTAGCCCTCCAGTGAGGTTCAGACCGTTATAATGTTCTCCTCCCAGTCAATAACTGAGACACATCATAGCCCCAAACAATAATATTCATGGAAAAGCCCCAGAGACAGAGAGCTACAAAGCCAGCCTTGTGATAGAAAACCTTTCTCTGAGATTTACTGATAGATACACTGGCTGATGTTGTCATGTAATGGCACGTGTTCTGTAATGTGTGGCATGCAGATCATCGGCAGTTTGTGGATTGTCAATATTTGCAACTGAATGTTTCATGTAAATTGAGAAAGATGTGTTACACATCCGGAATGCTGCATCAGGTCTCCTGCACCCTCCAAGGCTTTTTGGCTGTGCACTAGAGCCAGTGACAGTTAATATTTTCATGTTCTTAAGGTGAAGATTTCAGCAAAGTCCCCAGAGAACTAGAGAGGGATAAACAATACAGTGCTCTCCTGAGCAGATACAAGTCCAAGGAGTATAAGGAATAGGGAGCTGAAAGGATTGATTTTTAAGATAAAATGTTAAAAAGGCAAAAGAAAAGCGTCCCACAGTACTGTACTAAGAAATGAACTTGCAGTAGGAGAGAAACATCAGAGGAGAATGGGTTGCATAGCACGACACAGGAGGATACACGGGGGGCATTCTCAAGGAGGAAATTTTAGCCTGCATAGCAGGGTATGTGCAGTAAAGCAAGGTTCACAAGACTGGAGACGGGAAAAGCAAAAACTAGCTTGAGTGATATAGTAGAAAAAGTATCAGAGGCATATTCTGCCTTGGCAGCATGAGAGAATGGTCGCCCAAATATTTGGGTTTTTTAATTTTCAGCCTTTGGAACAGAAAAGAGCCAGATCAGACACGTGAAATGTTGCACTTGTTCTCAGGACCTGGCCCACCTCCTCTTTAGCCGTCGGCCCTCCAGCCCTGTCAAATTGCAAAGGACCAGCTGGAGCAGGTGTCAGCAGAGATGTATCAGCCCAGAGTTTTGCTGGCATTTCTCAGAGCAAGTGGCAGGATCTCTTTTATCACACTGAGCCTTCTCCTGTCAGCAAAGCAGCCAGATGAAATTTCCTTCTCTGGAGACCCCCTCTCTGTTGCTGTGTAGCCAAAGGATTTTGTAGGCTCCTTTACTGTCTTAATTCTCATCAGATTTGCATCATAATTCAGGTCTAGAAAAAAAACCCATAAAGCTTACTTTAAAACAAAAATCTCTCCACAAAGACCTCACCAAGGACTTCTAACTGACGTGTTTGAAAATATTTTGGGTTGTTTTGCTTCTGAGCATTTGGAAAGTCTGGACTGAGCTGTTTTGTGCTAACTTTTACAAATTCATTTAGTCTAGAGTGTGTTTGAACTCATAAAGAGCAAAGGTGTTTTCTATATTTCGGTAGACATGCTTAAAATGCAGAATGGTGCTGTGTGTCCAGATTTGGGATGCTCCAGGGAAAACCTGGGACTAGAATTTCATTTCAGCCCTCTGTAAAAAGCAGGCCACTCGGAAATTTTGAACCATGTTTGAGTTTGATTTTTTGTGTGCTTTAATTTTGGAGCATTTTAGTCTGGATTGTCTTTGTTTCCTGCCCTTTGAGACTAGGTCAAAGATTGCCCAAGTGTCAAAGTGCATTGAAGACAAGATTTAAACCCTCACCCATAACCTTCATTCTTTCTCTCGGGTAATTTGTAGTTTCAGAATTTACATGGCAACTAAAGTCCACATATGGGAGGAATAATGAATTGCAAAAAGGATTTGGCAATCAGCTTTAGAGAGGGAATGAAGAAGATGCAAAAGGTGCTGTGATGGTATTTCTCAGGTGCTGCTGTTTCCTAGGGGTGGTCTTCTGTGGTTCTCGCCCTCATAAAGCAAAGTAGGTGGTTTTGGTTTATACTTCTTTATAAACATAGTTAAACACCAATGAAAGGCAAGAAAAAGATCACATAAATCAGAAAGTAAAGCGCCATTGATGCCCTGTGGTGGTTAGCTAGCAAGACAAGTCTGTTTCAGGGCTATAAAACAATTATGAGAGCAGAAGGACTGAGCTAGTGTATCATGGATTCAGCCCTGCCGTAGTTTGTTTGAAACGCTGAATTGGATGCTCGTGTTGCAATTATTGCTAAAACATGTGACAAAGCACATCAGCTACTTTGACAGGACATTAGGCCTGGGCAAAGAGAGTATTGAAACGAGGAGCTCCCCTTACAAGACTGGCCAGACCTGGGATACATGGAGGAACATATACAATGCAAGTCCAACTGTACATTGCGAGTTGCTGCCCACACAGTCTTGCTCTGGCACCACCAACGCACAATGTTTGTCTTGCTTGTAGAGCCATTGCAGGGCAAGAACCCCAGAGCTATTGTATCTGTAATGTACCTGGGCTGCAGCCCTTCAATAGCCTTTGGCTCATGGAGGCCCAATGGATCCTGCAAGGACAGGGAGAACTACAAGGAAGGCTGGGAGCTCCAGTTGACAGCTCCTACCAGGCAGCAGGAATTGGCTTGTATTCATTTGATTTATTGTCTTCTCTTCCATAAATAAAAGTTAGGAAATTCTTGCATTAATTTAAAACAAATAAACTTTCCTTACTGAGTGGGGAATTCAGACTAGCTGAATCTCTGTCCAGAGCTGTTATTCCACACAAAGGAATTGGTATTTGATATATGGAGGTGTTTATTAAACACTTCTGATGGTAGGAAGGAAATATCAACAATCTCTATCTGTAAAAATGAGATGTTGCACCATGGAAGCTGTGAAACATCACATAAAGGAACAGCCCCACAGTCCAGCTACAAGCCCCTTTGCAACCAAATGCCAGTGCAGTCTTTTGAAATACCAGGGTTAATAATACATGGATTTCATTTAACTTTTTTTATTATATCTTAAAAAAGAAATCTTAGTTTACAGTAGAGACAATAAGGGTGGAGGAAAGAAAGCAGTTAAAAAGAAAAAAAAAAAAGTTTAACTGAAGCATAGGATTGAGGTATGTTTATTGGGCTGTATGAGACCTGTCCAGCTGGAATCGGCATCAGCAGTCACATTGACGGGTGCTATTCAAGTGATGTCTCTATTCATACGGGATTAGACGGCTGTCTGGCTGCTGGCTGAAAAATCATTATTTTTAGTGCCGTGTCCCTCTAGTCGGTTTTCGTTCTCCTCCTGACAACGTGCAGTTGGGATACATTTTATCCCCCCCCCCCCCTTTGTACCAGGTTTTGAACAAATAGAATTCTCTCTGGTTGTTAAGCAGTTTTTTCTGGCCCTTTTTTCTCGTTTCCTACCAGAGGATGATGGATTTGGTCATTTCTAAGGACCTTCCCAGCTGTTTTGGACATGAAGACAAAAACAAGCTTGGAGAGATTCATTGATATTATGGAAGATTAGCCTGGGGGCTTAAGGATTTCTTTCAAAAAGAAAACTTTTTTTCCAGTTTGAGTCTTCCCTGGTGTGCATGACTAAAACACCCATGATACGGAATGAGTGCAAAGACCAAGGGATCTAATTCTCAGCTGCTGTAAACCAGCATTGCCCAGTAAAATTCAGTACAAGCTACCCAGGTTTACACCTGCTGGCAAACCACCCAAGACAGAGGCTGAGTGTCTGTCTGGGCAGGGTAACACACACAGCACAGCATTCCCTCTCTGATTTTTCATCAAGAGCCAGCAACCAAGAAGGTGGCAATGTCTTGTCTTTGAGCGAGGGGTCTGAGTTGTGGCAGCTGATTGGTGGCATTTGTTTTTCCTCTGTCCTCCCCCTCCCCTGCTCCTCGCAGAGCCGGGCAAACTCTCCCAGCAGCACTCAGTCTATGGTTGGAGGGCATAGCTGTCATTCCATTAGGCTTGGCTAGGCCTGCGTTAAAGCGTGTCATACAAATTGAGGGGATCCAGCATATTGACAGACAGATATTTAGCATGTAATTGCACTGAAAGTGCAGCACAAAAGCTCTGGGAGGTAGGAGAGTGGAGGATTTGGATTGCATGAGATCTAGTTGGAGTGGGGTTTGGACTTTTTTTCCAAAGTGCATTTGAGCTCCATAACAACAGGTGTGATGGTAAAGCACAAATACATCATCCCACAGCCACTTGGGCACTGTGGTAGTCTTCCTCCAGCCTGCCTCATCCCCCTGAAGAAATCCTGTTTGAGGCAGTATCTGTTACAGAGCAAGCAAAGCCATCCCATGGGCTGGTGCACAGCTCCAGCACACTCAGACACAGATTCATTTCTCAAAGGAAGCTGAGCTACACGTCCCTGGCTCTGTCCAAGCATGGACTCTTGCCCCTTTACTTAGCTTCACCCATGCAGTGATGAATCCCAATGCCTCATGCACCTCAGGTTTTGCATCATAACAGATGGAACGTAAATTTATCATGTATTTGGCATTATAGAAAACCGGTCATTTTAATTGCCGGGCTTTAGCATTGGTCATTAAGGACCAATTCCATTTCTGCTGAAACTCCAGCTCCCCTCCAAATGCAATGGAGTTGTTTGTGGCTTCATGCTCCAGGGGCTGGTCTGCACCCAACCTGTCCTCAAATGGCTTTTAGGAACCAAGGCTTCAGGGATAGTCATTGAGTCTTGGAGTCCAAAATCCATCAGTGACTTTTACAAAGACAGCTCATGCTCCCGGGTCACGTTATTTTTAAAAATTTTGCACTGAGTGGCTGTCAGCCAGTGGCAGAGCTGGGACATGGGTCCCAGGTCTTCTGCTGGCCCAGGTGCTGCTCTCACCTGCGCCTGCCATTCCTCTCCTACAGGTGTTCTGAAGGATTGAGCATTGGTGTCTGCAGATGCTAGGAATTATCTCAGGCTACAGCAGAGAGACTTCAGAAAAACATCTGAACTGGAACATACCCAAATAATTCCTCAAACACTCAGTGGTCTGAGTGGGGGACAGCCGTTCAAACGTATTTGTTAGGCATGGTGGTATGATGTGATTGAAAAAAGAAGCAAACACTGGCTGTTAGGTCTTGTAGTAGGACAGGTTGCAGATTAAACTGCTTATGGCAGCTAATGGGGAAATAGGTGCAACCCAGTCGCTGGTGCTGCGCTGGAGTCAGGACCAGCGGTGAGAAAATTTATAGTGCTTTGGGGTTGCTTCTTTGCACTGTACCTCTGCTCAGATGCTTAGGTGACCTTTCTCCAACCATGCCTCAGATGGAGTTTGTTAAAGGTAAACTTATGAGATGAAGCTTTTGAAACAGGCTACTGAGATCTGATTCTGAGTTTATTTTAGGCATTCCTGGTGTTTAGAAGTTTAAGAACTGTGGTTTTGAACCTGGTCAGAAAGCAGTAGGAGAGATATACAAAAGTGGTGGAAGGACTTTATTTAATATTTAAATTAACGCTTGGTAAATTAACACTGTAAATGGACATTCCACATAGCCCTCAGCTGACACTCAGGAGATCCGGGTTCTGCCATTTCCAATTTCTGCTACAGACCTTGTGGGGTGCTTGGCTACTCTTCTTTCCTTTGTCTTTTGCTAAAGACAAAGTATCCCTAACTTGAGGGACGTGGTGTTCATTAAGGCCTTGGATATTTCAGGGACAATGACCGGGCCATGAAAATCCTAATTTAATTTGTTAATTTGCATTAAGAGGTTCCTTTGCTTTAACTCCTACAAGCAGCTGAGCAGAAGCAGTGTTCCCCAGTGGTCAGACCCCAGGACTGGGTCTGGAGGTGTGCGTTAGGTGTTGTACTCACGTGTAAGAGGGGAATGTTCCTGTCACTGTGCAGCCTACGTGGATGATATAATATTGTAAGGAGCTGGGTGGAATGTAGCAACAAGCAGTGTGATTGATCATTGATGATAAGCTCTTGTCATGTTCACTTGATTTAGATTGTTTTAAGTGTATCATTTACCGATGTACCATTTACTGTCTCTGTGAGAGAGAGACAGTAGATTCCACAACTAAGTTTTTTTTATAAAAAAATGTTGTTTAGTGCCTCTATTTTTGAATGCCCGAACTGAGAAAGTTTAAAGGGATCTAATTCTACAGCTATCAAGTTGTCTAAAATAGGAAGACATATTTAAGGATCCGGGTCCACAGATCTCTTCCTTGTTAAAGCATAGCTTTTCTAAAAATTGTGGAAGAACTGCAAGTGAAATAAGAAGTGCAGATAGCATGTGTCCATATGTGCACATCCCAGGGAATAGGGAAGGTATAAGCAATGATGGGATGCACCTTGGTACCAGTTTATGCCAGGTGAGTTTGCAGCAACTCCCTTGACTAGGATGGCAGGACTTGGTTTATTCAGGTTTAACTGAGGTCAGAGGAGAACTGGAGGATTTCTGTGGTGCTTTGAGATCATCCAGAAGGAAAACTGCCAAGCAAGTGTAACATGCACATTACTAATCGTGGGCTGTTGCTCTGCTGTTTGCAGCCACACCTTCTGTATGCTTCCTCTTTGTACAGCCCAGGTCCAGGTTGCTCTCAAGGAACATGATAAAGGAATAAAGCTGCAAGTGGGATCACGTTTCCCTTCGCTCCTTGTGTGTATGTGTGTGTGTCTTTGTTTTTTCTGTGCTGTAGCTCAGGGGGGCTCGTAAATCTTGGAGACGACAGCGGGTTTTTTTCTCTCCTGTATGACTGATGGTGCGAATTTATGTGTGGTATTTCTCTCCCCCAACCTCATTCTGTTAAAACGAGACAGAAGGCCAGTAAATTTGCAGTGGGAGCTGTGCAGGGTTGTGGGTCCCTCAATCCCTCCTCTTTGCAGCCTGAGGGCTGGCTGTTCCTAGAAGATAATGATTTTGGGTTTTCAGCTGGGGGTGGGATGCTGTTTGCATCGTTTCATTTTGCTGGATGAGCATGCTTTTACCCTCTGCTTCAGCACCAGGTGGTGTCGAAGAGAAAGATGCTATTAGGGGAAAGATACTCTCCCAGGTTGGTATCCAGTGTAGGGAAAGGGAAAATCTTGAGGTGTGAATTAGAACAAAGTATTCCAGAGCAGAGAGCCTGCTGGAGCGTTCTTCCTGCTGCATTTCACCTTCACTGTAATGATGTGCTGAGACATGTCCAAAGACACAGTCCATCACCTCTTGCCTCTTCTAACTGCAGCGACCGAGCTAAGAAAGTGTTTCACTGTTTCAAAAGTCTGTTGTGTTACAGAAAGGAGCAAGAGGTTTAAAAACTCTTCTAAAATGATGGCATAAAAATATTTGTGTCTGCTTCTAATTCCTGAGCGATTCCTGAAAGGGGCCCTGCCTGTGCACCTTTCCCCGAGGTGGAGGGATGCCCTGCACCCAGGCAGTGTTTCCTGTCTTTCCTCCAGCTGACTTCAGATCAATTAATCCCACATAGCTCAAGCTGTGACTGAGAAATGCAGCCTAAAGTCTGAATGCCACCTTGAATTTGAACTCTGATTGGAGTATTTATCTTGAAAAATAAGTTGTTCTTTTCAAAGGTTTATTCCAGTGATAATTGGTTTAGCAGCAGGAGCAAGACCTGGAAGTTTTGGTTCCTGGATAGATTTGGTCAGGATTAAACAAAGATGAGATTTATTTAGAAAAGTATCGATCTTTTTTTCCTGAAACAGAAGAATGCCCAGGTTCAGAGTGGAGTTCCAGTCAAGATAAGCGGGTCTGAGCTGCATTTCACCAGCTCACCAGTTACAGGCTGTGTACAGAAATGGGAGGAATGTGTTCAAACCTCTGCTCTCCATCAGAGCCTCGGACCTCTGCTATCTTCACCTCCATGAGTTGCCCAGATGACTGGTCTGTGGCAGTTTTGCTGTCTGTCTTTTCATAAGCTCCCCTGTGTGACTGGTGAAATCGCAGGACAGTGAAGGGCCTGGATATTCCCAAACTATGGTTTCCTCTCTGCTTTACCTACCTGTGAAACATTTGTGCCTACTTCTTCCCAAAGGATACTTCTTGTTGCTGAGTGCTCCAAGGTCCCCTGACAAAAGGAGTCATGTGAAATTAGTAATGGGTTTTTTTTTTGGAGGGGGGTGTTGCTGCATATCCTGAACCCTGGGAGCATCACAGCTCACACAGGTGGTGGAATTTGTGTTCTCCTGCTGCTAAAGCAAATGCCCAGCTCCTGCCGTGGGAGGAGAGCTAGAAGGGTCAGTCATGTGAGGAGCCAGTGGGGGCACATCCAGGAAAGGGCAAGGGGAATATAGCTGACATGCAACAAATGGAGGTATTGGTGAAATTCTGGAGATCTATCAGATCATCACTTGGGAAACAGCATTTCACTTACTCTGTTTTGATTGACACGGCATTAAAGGGTTCCCCTAACAGTGGTGACTGGATCTTGCTGCACTCTCTGTTGTAGTATCTGAGCAAGTAATCTCAGATGCTTATTCCTTCCATGAACCATTGAATGCCAGTAACGCAATACTATTTTCCACACATGGCCTGGCTGCCTGGCTGTTTTATACCTCTTCAGCTGCCTGGCATAAGTCTCCTCCCATGCAGAGTCATCCACACCCTCCCCCATAAAGAGGAGCTCCTGCTCCATCCTGAGCTTTAAGGAACCATCAGTATTAAGATACACAGACGTACCTCTGATTTGTATTTAATAACACAAAAATAAAATCTATTCCATTAGACTATTTAAACAGTGTTTAAATTAAAAGATTTGGATGATTATGGGAATAACTCTAATACATCTGCACCTATCTGTGACCTAGCCACTAAACCTGAAAATATGTTTTTAACAATCAATTTGTCTTTTGTTAATATGCAATAATGTTTTCTTAAAACTAAGCTGAATGCTGTAGAGCCTTAGCTTAGAAGTTACTCAGTTTTCATGCTTAGTGTTTCCCCGTGTACAAAGACACATTACTGAAGACAAAAGAATTCAGGGACCTGACTCACAGATGAGATTTAATTTTTATTGTGTAGTTTCCCAACAGAGCATGATTTTTTACATCTTTATCAGCTTGACTTGGCTTTCCCCTGCTCTCTGAATATAAGAAGCAATACAAAATGAGGAGGGTTAGAAATGTTTACTATAAGGCTGCTGGCACTGTAGAGATACAGAAACAGAATGGCCTAACACAGCACCTCCCAAAAGCTCTTTTAGTGATGTAGAATGATCCCTCAGACACCAGAGCTTTGTGTCTCCATGACTGCCAAATGCCACCTAAACCCTGTGGTGGTTGTTGCTGGGATTATAGCAACAGGAGCTGGTGGCAGAGACCCCAGAGGAAAGGGTTAATCACACCACAAGGTTGTGTTGTGGTGCCAACCAGGGTTTATCAAGCCAGGAAAGTTTTAGCCTGCCCTTTGCATAGGCTTACATGTCTACTGTCATTAAAAACTCCTCAGGCTTCCTTCCCAGTCTTATCCCTCACTTTCTGTTAACTGAGGAAGCTATATATGTTTATAAACCCCATACATCCCAGCTCCTGCATTGAACCCAAGAAGAATATCATAGAATCATAAAATCAGCCTATGGCATGTGCCTGCTTCTGTGCACCAGAGCTGCTGTGGTTCATGTACTTGACTGTCCTGCTGATGGACTGCCTGATACCAACTTTCCTGGCACCCCGAAAGCCTGTCGTCAGAGCCAGGTGGTTTCCCAGGGCACCATACAGTTGCTGAAAAGCAAGAGTCCCACCAGGCAGGCCAGTGTCAGATTCTGCATTGCTCCCCGTCCACTGCCCTGCTCGCTGAAGGGCGCTGTTTGGCCAGGGGAGCAAAGCACTTCTCTGGGGGATCTGCCTCCTGCCTGTCCCCTGTCCCAGGTGCCCTGGACGGTGTATCTAGGCCTGGAGGCTGAACCCAAGTGCTCATCATGGTCCTCCAGCTCTAAGTAGTGCATAAAGCATTTTCATATTGGTGCTTTGTAGGTTCCTGGAGGAGGTTGGCCATCACAGCTTGGGAACTTAGCCTTTCCTTCCTTGGGGGCTCTGAATTGAGAGGCAAAATAATCACTTAAGGTCTCATCTCCACCTGAAGGCATAACCATGTCACATGGCCCAGTTTAATCAGTTTAAAATGTCTTAAAATCAATCTGGTTTTAGCTAAGCTTATTAAATGCACTCAATGAACTTCATGTGCAGCACAGCGGAGTTGTTCTGAGTTCTGCAGAGTTAAAGTGAGCATGCACAGTGTCCCCCTAGCTGATAACACAACTCACGCAGGCAGACTTCAGAGCTGTTTGTATAATCTGAGCTGGTTCCAGCCTGTGCAGGAGCATGATCACACTCTTGTGCTGCTGCTCAAAGCTCCAGGTAGACTGGCAGGGCTGGCCTCCACCTGGAGAGCAAGGAGCTGGATGTGCTGGGTGGGACAGGGGAGACAAGTGAGTGCCTGTGAAGGCTGGTCTGGGACACTGGTAGCAGTCAGGATTTATAAGGAGGGCAAGTAACATTGCGCTGGTTGGTTCGTTTCATTTTTGTCTTTCTGATTTGGAAATAACAGGGGTTCAGGGTCAAAATCTAGGACTTCTGTCCTGTGGGTTGGTGCCTTGTTCCTTCCATTAGGACACACATCAAAACCGATTAGACAAATATCGTGTTTTCTATTAAAACACCAGTGTGAATCAGAAATGTGGACCATAGCCTCTCACAGCTGTGTCTCTGTGAGCTCAGTGTGTTGTGTCTGTAAAGTCCACAGGTCAGATTCTTGTCTTGGCTTTGCCCTGGGTCTGTTAGCAGACTGTGGTCTGTCCCTTAACCCTCTGGCTGACATTTTAAAAGGCACTTAATGGCCAACTGCAACTAAACATCCAGGGACAAGTGACTCCCCAGGGCAGCTTTCAGCTCCAGGGCCTTAGCTACTGCCTTGAAAGTATGCGGATAACAGTGCTCTCCAGCTAGGCCAGACTGAGTGAACACGTCTGAGCTCTGTTATCCTTCCAGAGCGTGAGGCTCACCTACCCTGAGCAGTATTTTGTTGCTGGAAGGACCGTCCAGACACTCATAAATCTTTGGCGTAACTCTGAAGCGGCTTTGCTGACAAATTGGCACCCACGTCCCCCCCCCTCGCAATGTGACTCTCGCACTCAGGGCTGCTAAGAGCTATTTCAGGCCCCGGAACAAATGAAATATTCGTCTCCCCTTTGCCCTGGCAGTTGCCTCCACAAAGCCCTTTCCCCTTCCCCCCGAGCAGGGTGCTTTAGCTCAGAAACCCTAAGCCGGCAGTGGCAGCTGCAAAGGATGGGAGCAGGCTGAATGAGTGCCGCTCGCCAGCCCCTTAATGTCACTGAGCCCTGGCCAGACACCCTCCCTCTCAACATCCCCCCACTGCTTCACAGCCCACCTACTGCTGCTTCAGCCCTGGCTAAGAAATTGGCCCCAGATTTCCTCTCTCCTTGCAATCATTGCCTATTAACAAACCAGTCCTTTTGTATGCCACATGATCCAGAGATGTGTTGACTGCTCTTTGGGTCTCTTCCCATCTGCATTCACCAAGAGCTGGGGCACCCAGGGACATCACCATCCTGTGACAGAAGAGGGTGTACATTGGTAAAGGGGACCTAAGATCTATTGAGTCTAAAGTGTGAGGGGGTGTGTGTAATAGATGCACAGAGAAAGAAGTGATTCTGTGTGGTCATTGTGCTCCATGCCATTGTGAAACACCAACTGCTGTATAGCATGCAGAATAAAGACAGTGGAGACTAACTTTCTTTGAAGCCTTTGCTTTGGCTATATTTTTTTTTTTCCTTTTACTGTGCCAAAATGCTCTTAGACACACATCTGCCTTAAAAACAACAATCTCCTCTTCCATTAGCTCAGTTAAAGCTTTTCTGCAAGCTTATCATTTTGAAAAGACAAGGAAAACCAGAGAAAGAGAATGAGCCCAGGACAATCAGACATGTGGTTCTTGTGACAAAAAAAGTAAATTGAATTTTAGTCAAGAAATGTGAGAGATTTAGAACAATGCAGTTAGTACTTAGTGGAATAGCTGCCTGACAAGCAGGTAAGACCTGGGTAATCCTCCATCAGTGTGTAAAGCAGACACAGAACGAGAGCAAAGAAAATAGAGAGCAGGCTCTTTGCTTGACAATTTAAATCCTAAGGGTACAATAGCTATGTAGAGCAGAATCAAGCACACAGCAGTAGCCATGAGTGAGTGTATAATAACTTTTGTCATGGGACATAGATATAACCTGTGTAATGCCAGTCAGTTCCAATGTGGATGTGGTGATAAAATAGACTTCTCTTGCCAGTGCACCTGTGCATGTCTTGTTACTGTGTGGCATCAGCTAAAACTTTGGCAGACCTGGGGCAAATGAAGCTTTGCAGAGAAGAGCAGGGGCGGGCAGCCTGGCAAGAAGCTAGGAGTATCAGTTATGGTAGTCACAATTTCTTTCTTCCTTCTGGAAGCAAGTGATGATTTGGAAAAACTGAGGAGGCTGCAGCCCTCCAAACTGCTCCATGTGCTGGAAACCTCTGGTGCAAAACCTTTCGGACTTTCATTTTCAGAAGTCATCTGGGAAGAACATATTGGTTCTCACAAGAAGCTGTGTGCGAAGTGAGACAGCAGTATTACTACAACCCTATGCAAAAAAACCCCTAGCTCCCGTAATGCCAAAGAACATTAAAGAATTTCAAGTTCAAAGAATTCATGATACAGCCAAGCCAGCACAAGTTTATTTAGCAAAATGTATTTGTTTTTGCAAAAGAAGCACTGCATGTCTGCAATGCTTCTGAAGGCCAGGTTCTCAAAAGGGGAACCCCAAGCTAACTCACAGACTAGTACATAATTGTCTCAGGTTGGATGATTTTCTGCGCTTGCCAGTCATTTTAAGCTTCATGTACGGCTGGCTGCCTTTGTCTTCCAAGTGCCTGCTTGTACAATGAGAATTACCTGTTGTGTTATGACAGACAAGTGATTAACATGAGAAAGACAAGTTGGATCTGGTGCTGTGCTTCCTGCATATCTCCGATGTGTGCCCTCACAGACGTTTCCTTGGAAGCAAAAGGAACTGTCTGTGCTCCTGGTTGCTCAGACAAAAACATTCGTGATGGAGTTTGACTCTTCCTGTGTTGCTACGATTCTCTTGCGAAAGGACTGAGATGTCCGTGAGGGCCACTGTAATACAAACAGGGACAGTGCATTGATCAGCTGCTGCCTTCACTCTGCGGCGTATTTGCAACGAGAAAAAAGAGCTTGGATTTGGGCATCACGCACAGGGAGTGCTTTGGTACTGTACCTTCTTCCACAGAGCTCCTGTTCCTGAAGACTTTGCAGTATCCCATCTGGCAACAGTTCTCAGTTCAGGCTCAAACAAGTATCAGGACAGCTAAAGTCCTTTGACGGAGGGTGGTCATCTATCTCCAGCATGGTAGCGAAATGTAACTGATCATACTTTTTTCCTATGAGTGAAATGTAATTTGTGAGTCAGAAGATCCTTTAAGTACATGCTGAGCTTTTTTATGCAAGCATTTAGGCTTCTTTGTTGGATAAGGATGCTTCCCTGAACTGGGCATTAAATTGGACTTTTCTGTGGCTTTTTCAATTATTTTCCCATTCTGATTTTTTCTACAAAGATACATACTTTGACGAGTCCTTCAATTTTCAAATTCTTCATGTAGATCCATTGGTACATTCTGTCTTTTATGATTTACTCAATTTTTTTTTTGTTTTGTAATGATGATGTTTTATACCTTTTATCTAAGAATCTCCAGTGACTTTCATTTAATTATTTAGTAAGCAAAAAATCAACCCTGATGTACATGACACCATGTGTCATCTCTTTTCTAAGAGGCCAGGAAGCAAAGGAAGAGAAATTAAAAAATCAGGTACCAAGCAAAACAGTCTTGGGGGTAAGACCAGAGGGCTGACGTCCCATCCCTCCCAGGCACCCGCTGCCCGTTGCAGCATTGGCTGATCCGCCTGCACAGTCGCAGCTGGGGTCGCACCTGCGCAGCCTGCGCCTCTCCTCCCTGGGACCTGTGGGATGCAGTGATGGAGTTGCCGTTTACCATTAAAAACAAACAACAGGCTGTGGGAATAGGAGCAGCTTCCTTTTCCCTCCAGCCTTGT
Organism: Pluvialis apricaria; assembly: GCA_017639485.1. NCBI lineage: Eukaryota > Metazoa > Chordata > Aves > Charadriiformes > Charadriidae > Pluvialis > Pluvialis apricaria. The sequence goes on from CM030022.1 coordinate 3,916,174, forward strand.
CAGGCCATTTTGGTGCCGGCTGTGCTGAGTGGTTGTGCTGCGAGGAAGCCCAGAGCGGCCCAGGGCTCCCAGGCACAGCGCTGGCAGCCAGGAGGATCAGGAAGTCAGGCAGGGGCAAGGTCACCTCTTGACCTCCCTTCGGCAAAGAATGCAACTTGCTGTCAGGCACTAGGAAAGGCTTTTTTTCTTTCTGCAGCTTAAGATCCCCATGGTTTCTGATGGGAAGAAGCTTACAGCACAATTTTTATTTTATTTTCTCAAGTGTTTTTTAAAAGGGTAGATGCCAATGAAATGGTGTAATCACCAGAGAGCTTTGGAGAGCGGCTGTTCACTCAATAGGGCAAAATGCTTTGATTAGTATTTCATTATGCCATATGAACCACTGAAGTTCATTACTGATCTCAGCAAAACGTGACCATAATCTTTCAAAATAAAATGTTGTAGCAAAGAGGGAAATCTCTAAAACACTTCTAAGTACCACTAATCTCTCAAAAAATAAAAATTATGTTCCACTTCTTCCTTAAAATGGAACATTGCCATGTAGGTTTTCTACCCATATAAGGCAGAGCAAAATCAGATCCCAGCGGGTGAGTCTTGGTTCAGCTCCTGCGGTTGGTTTGTGCCATCTTGTCTCTTGCCCTTTGGGTTGTCAAACCTGGCTGATAAGGGGAAAGAAGGGAGCATCTCAGCTCTCTTTGATCATATTTTTTATCTTAATAGACATGCCAAACTATCACCACACCTTTTTCAGAGATGGGGAAACTGAGGCTGAAATGTTTGTCATGACCTGTCTGGTATAACACAACTGTTCAGTCAGGGTTACAGGATAGGTCCTCATTCTTCTCCTCCCGTCTTCCCAGCTGGAGCCAATTTTGCTGCCATTATAGGACAAAAACAGGATTGTGTGCTTTGGAAAGCGCTATTTGCTTTTCCTTGGTGAACTCCCTGCCAGGCTTGACTGGAGGAAAGCTCTGCAGTGAAGCCATTCTTCCCCAATGTCCCTCTATATCCCACTCCTTCATCTTTTACTGTCAAGCAGGTGTGACATAAGTAAAGGGATCTATTTCTAACTCCCTTTTCAGCAGAAAAACCTTCCCTCTGGGTGAGTATCTTATACGATGTCACGGCTACAGAACAGCATGGTCAGACTTGTCCCTCCAAGTACTTTGGAAATGTCAGCCCATCTGAAAGTTCTTCTTTGGAGAAATATCTATGGCCAAGAGGCAAACAATTTGATTTGAATGGAAACCTGCTGAAGAGCGAAGAGACAGAGCGAGAGTCCCAGTTTGTGAGCTGGATGTATAGCAGAGATAACCTGGAAAGTATCTTACTAATGGTCATCAGCTCCCTGAGAAGAAAGCTGTCTGACTTTTGGTATTGTCTGTTTTCCTATGAGAAAGACAAAATCTAAATATGAGGGCCCAGAAGTATATTCTTCCTTATGCTTGTGCATATGCTTGAACATAATAGTGAACAGGTTCACGGATTTGCTCTGGATTAAATCCAGTGTAATTCTGAACAAGCTTTGGCCCTGGTCTAATTTAATTAGAGAGATTTTAGGGGCAGAAGAGACCTGCTTTGTAACCGCAGGCCAACGGTCTTCCGCTCTGGCAAGAAACTCAGCAATATCTATGGAAACATAGCAGCTCCCTTGCTCTAGTATGGAAAGATCTCAACTTCTACATTTTAACAGTGTGAGTGATGGAGAAGCCATCTCTGTTCCAGTGGTGAATATCACTCACAATTAGAAATGTATGTCTTATTTCTCATATTAATTGATCTACTTGGAGCTTAAATATCCTGAATTTCAGGATGCCTTCTCCTGCAAAAGTGAAAAGCTAATCCAACTTGCTGCCAGTGTTTTCTGGATTTTTTTCCAATGCTGGTATTGTATTTTCTTCCAGGCTATTGAAAAAGAATAGTGAAAAGCTTGTTGAACCAAAAGCACAAGAACACATCTGTCCAGGATACTTCCAAAAACTCCCCAAATCTCTCCCTTTTAAAAATTCTTTTTGTACTCTGTCTTTGAAGTGGTTTCAGGCTGTTTAATGCATCCTGCACAGATTTTTGTTAGCATTATTTTCGCTCACAATATCATGATCTCACTGTAATGCTTCATAGAAATAGAGGTGCCAATAAGGGGTACATTGGTAGAGCAGGCTGTTGCCCTGCTGTTGTCTGCTCCATGCCAGAAAGTGTTGTGTGACATCTGCTAAGGGGTGTGAGTCCCCCTTTACCTGGCGCTGCCTGATACCAGTGCTCACGCTATTCCTGGCTCAACTGCAGAAACTTAAAGGGGCATCTCAGCAATTCTGACTTAATTAGGTTTGCTACGTCCATGAAGGGGGAGTGGTTCCACATTAAATATTGAGCTAGCCTAAAATTAGAATATATTTAATTTGCATCAAAAAGAGTTCAGCTGCTTGATCACAAAGTTGGAAGAATAGTTACAAAATAAAAGCTTAACTAAGAAAACTAATTCTTAAGACATACCTGAACCCTAGCAGTGGCACAGTGAGACTTTGTGTAGTTATTGCAGGTGAAGAGCCAACATCAGTGGAGCTCCACCTCCAGGGTACTGCACCCAAGAGCAGAGCAAGGTTTCGGACTCTCCCATGCTCTTCTCATACCAAAGGATTACCAGCAGTGTTGTGTCTAAATGACCCTTCATAGCAGCCATCCCCACCCACAGCCGTTCCTTTTTACTGGTCAATTTAATGACAAATTGCTAAACTAGCAGCTTTGATGAGTGCTGTTTATTTGTGAGGATGTACAGGAAACTGCTTATGTTTATTTGGCATTCAGAAATAACTTTGCTTACCCTAAGGTTGTCCTTGTTCTGGTATCTAGGAGATTAATTCTGTATTATCCCCAGACAGCATGATGGAATATGAACCATCTCTCAATAGTTTTCACTCTAGTTTTATTAAAGCTTTAAAGTAGGTAGGAGCAGCTGCAGACGTGTCTGGTAAAGTTTGGGGTGAAGGCTGAGAGGTGGTTTTCCAAGGTAACCAGGGTTGGTGGAAGCCTTGCTGGCTATACGGATGTCTGTAATGCTGTGGGCATTGTGTTGAGCAAGTTAAAGATAATTCAGGGCACTTAGGCCCAAATCTTCAAACACATGTAGGAATGCACGTCTCCATTCAGCTGGTACATGAACATCTACATCTACATCTGCTCTGAAACAATATATTGTACAAAGCAGAGCAGCTCCCACAAGAGATATGACATCCCCATGTCTGGCAAGAATCATGGGTCTTTTAAGAGGTGGGATAGGGGCGGGGGAAAGAGGTCTCACACTCACATTAGGCATTTACAGTCTGCAATGCTAACTGCTGGGGAGAGCTCAGGCTCTCAAGCAGGAGGGACCTGCATCTTTCTCTTTGATGATTAAGCCCTGTCTATTGCTTCTTCATTTCATGGGTGCTCACCCAGGCTGTAAGTGCACTGGGGCTTTACAGCTGGTGGAAGTAGCCGGGGACCAGTTCATTGTCTCAGCGTTGCTGTAGCACATCCCCTCTGGCTTCTCACATGTCCAGACTCTGTTGTGTCTTCTGCTGCAGCCATGACTATATTTTTGTGCTATTTTATGATATTCTAAATGTCAAATCGTTTTTAATAAAGATAGCTCTGAATCCAAACAGTTTCCTAGTGCCCTTCACCTTGCTCTGGGCAGTCACTAAGAACAGGACAGTCCTTGCCCCCAGGGAGGTAGGCCCAGAAGATCTGCCCCATCTTTAAACATACAACAGAGATGGCTGAGTCAGGAACTCTGTCCCTCATGGAAAGAGAGAGCTCCTTTAGATGCAACCTCTTGAGTCCTTTTACCCTTTGAATGTCTCAATTTCCCTCTCTGGACTAGTGAGGATGATGGGAATGGTTAGGCTGGGTGGATCTGCAGCTTTGATCCGCCGCTGGAGATTAGGAAGCGTTGTCCCTCCGCCGGGCTGGGTGAGACACGCAGGTAGGCACAGCCCTGAACTTTGGGAAAGTTCATACCTGAACTTTGCATCCACAGCCAACCTGTCCTGTCCAGACGTGCTCCGGGAGAGAGTTTGGTCAGCGCCTGTAGCGCTTGGGATGGGGTGGGGGTGAGGAGCTCTTGAATAAAATGATGATGATTAATTATTATTTCATAATGAGGGATTATCACAGGCTTTGCAGCTAAATAACACAGTACTTAGCATTTCTGTGCTGTGGCACTGTGCACGTTCAAAGTGCTGTACAAACAGCAAATAAATTACTAAAATGAAGAGATTATTTAATAGCCTGTGCCTTTGCGTTTCTCAGGGAAGGGTGGGGAGTGTTTAGAAACTTGCCCTCAACATTACTATGCAGTCACATTCCAAGATTGTGGCTCATGTTGCCAGGCCTATGATGTGCTTGTTTGGCTTTTATATTTGGGAGACTGTAGTTATGAAAATAAAACTAACAGGCTTATCATGTACATGAGTGCTTTGCTGTCTTCCCCCTAATGTCCTGCCATGGATGACTGGGTGGAGAACTCACGGGGTAAGTTCTTTGGCCCCAGTGATGTGTCAGCCTGCCCTTAAAGTCTGTGACCCTCCAAATGTATTTTGACCCAGCTCACCCCGCTCACTCTATCCTGCAGAAGCACCCTGTGCTGCCAAGTGGTATCAGATTATCTCCAGTGACAACATTTGGATCCCAACTCAAAGTCCCACTGACTCTTCTGCAGCAGAGTTCTCCTCAACTTGCAGGGTATTCATTTTTACAGACATTCATTATGTATTTATTATTCCTGGTTTTGTCCTATATTGCATTGTATTCCTGGTTACTTCTTAGAGGGAAGAGTATTACGGCTTTTTTTTTTTTTTTTTTAACCCCAGCTCTGCTTGTTACAGCAGCAGCATCTTCCCTTTTTAAATATGAAAACCTTAATGGAGAAGAGGTTTAGGATATTCCATGAAATAGCTATATGGACCATCAGTGAGCCCCGTGTTAGCAATGTACGCTTGTGCAGACACACATTTTCTCAGCCGTTCTGGTCTACAAAGCTATTAATGGAAAAGAGATTTCCAAATTTGCAGCTCACTTGTTTCTAAGTCTATGAGCAGCCAGGAAAGTTTATTCCACCTCAGTGTTTGTTTTTCCTGTCTTTGAAGTGTTTGGGTCAATTCATACAAACAGCATTTAGCCCCAACTTATGCAGAAAATTTACGGAGTCAGAGCACATTGAAATTTCATTTATGAAGTTTCTCCCACATCAGCTGATTGGGGATGAGTTACTGCCTGAAGAGAGAGGACAAAGGCAGAGAACAAGCCCTCCAGAGACCTTTGCACAGCTAGGTACATGGTCAGGAGGAGACAAGGCATGAGTGTCCTGGGCTTACTCAGAAAGGACTTCTCTAAGAGGAAGCTATTCATAGCTAGAAAGTCCACTGTTAATATGTCACACTGCTGCTCCCTTCCTCCCAAACCTGATGTCATCAAAAATCTAGCAGATGCTAAAACCTTCAGGCCATCACAGAGCTGAGTAGCACATTACCTTCTTCAGCTCCCTCTCTTGTAGCAATTCACCCTATTACATGATTAGCCATCCCCCATGGAGGCTTTCCGAGGGCTTGGTTTTCTCCTCAGTACTTCTCTTCAATAGACACTGAGCATAAATAAGATTTTAGAGTCTGCCAGAGGGACCACACTGTGATAGCTGCAGACCAGATAAGTAGGAGAGCATACTGCAGGGATACCTAAAGTGCTTAGATGTAAACCAGCTTGTATTTGGATGCAATCTGGTTGCATTAGCCTGATAAATCTCAGGGTGTACCAGCTTGCATGCAGTGCTCATGCATGCTAATGCACAGAATATCATGGCATTGGAGGTGCTGGTCTGTGCTGAACCTGAACTTACAGCTTGGGTCTGTACCACGCTCCATTTCGCAGGGCAAACACACCGGAGGATCCCAGCCATGGCTTTGATGCGTGCTGTTGCTCTCTGTAAATCTTCCATGTCTTGAATTATCTTTTGTTAACTGTATTGCTACACATTAATTACTTTAGCTTGTGTGGGGAGTGAGGCTCACCCGTATGCAGAGCCTGCGGTAACTGCTCACACCATGGTGCATCTGGCTAGGCTTGCACCTTTTTCATATTACAGCAGTTTGTAATCAGGATTTTGTTTGACACTAACAAAGCTAATGTATTGACACAAAAGTTGAGGTATTAACATAAAAGCATTGCCATCATTTCCTACTTAATCCTGACAGTAAAAGCTCATAAAAAAATGATTATTTCAATGCCCCCTTTCAGAGGATTTTGCTAGCAATTACAAGTGGTTTGTTTTTTTTTTTTTTTAAACACAGCAAAAGGTGCAGTTAAGTTCCAGAAATGCTGCGATCCAACAAAAGTGTAGGAACATGGTATTTTTTCCTATGGGGGAATGTATTTTCAAACTAACTTTAAAAAATCTTCTGAACCTGGCTGATAAGTAAAAAGTATTAATTGCTCTCTAATGAGCCTAATTGCAGTTGTAAGCGCACACTGAGGCACAACTCCTGTTACCTGTTGGAGCAGGACTAAGCTGATAGGTGCTGACGCAAAGGCTGGATGGTTGTCTGAGCTCCTGTGAGGTGTTAAGAAAAGTCCCATACGCGTTTATTTTGGTGGGGTTTCTTACATTAATTCCATCTGCTCTTGGTCTTTTCAGAGGATTTTGCTCTGTTCAAGTTCCAAGGTTCCCGAGGAAAGAAAGGTGAGGTTACACCTTAGCTCTGGGTGCTGACTGCCACAGCTCCAAATTGTTTCAGCTACTGTGAGCCATTAGTACTTTGCAAAGCTGGGAAAAGAGTATTGTTCTTCCTTCCCTTTTATTCTTTTCTAGACTGAACCATCCTGATTCCTTCAACATTTCTATAGTGAATGTTTCCTTCTAAACCTCTCCACTCTATTCAGTTGGTCCACGCTGCACTGAAGCCCAGCATCCAAAAACTGGGCAGCACCGGGCAAGTGGGGAGGAAAGGTGGTCTCACTGGCCCTACACCTTTTCATACAGCCCAACACTCTCTGCAGGAGTGGGAAAATCCTGTCTCAGACCCACTAGTGTTCCTCAACCCCAGCATGGCTGGAGAACACCTCTGTGCCAGGCACTGTTCCTGTGGGGGTGGATGCTCCCTGTGCTCAGTGATCCCAGGGGAAAATGTCCCTGAGCCTGATCGGATTTGCTGTGCCAGCACTGCTCAGTGGAGGGCCATACACCCACTGGGTGAGATCAGGCATACCTAGCCATACTGTGAATTTGGGCAGGCCCCTTGTGCCTCAGTTTGCCCATCTACAAAGTATGTGTGTATGTGCCAATGCCTTTGAGAGTCTAAGAACAAAAATAACTTTATAAGTACTCATTATTTATTAAATGCAGGTCAGAAGGTAGCACAGGGACTGTGCAAGATTTTTGTAGTCATAGGAAAAAACAAGGCATCTTGATTCCAGGACAGAAATGTACCGTTTCTAATTCTAAGAGAAAATTTTAACCCTCTCTGTAAACAGCATAGAGAAGTCTCTTGTAGACAAGGTGGGCTTCAGTTTCAGAGTTGGAGTTTACTGGTGTATCAATATCTTTAGGAAAATCTGGTTCTTACTCTTGTGTAGACTTGATAATCTACGAAAAGTAAGAGGAAAATATGAGAAACATAAATGTGGTCCTGTGGCTGGCGATAATTATTATTTTGTTTTGATTTATCGTTCACAGGAATTTTTTTATGAGAGCCTCACAGGCATAATTCTTTCTCGTGCATAGTTTATTTTTTGCCAAAACGACAAGAGGACAGGATATTTAGCAGAATATGTCTGATGGGTGGGTGGAGAACAGAGAGGATTTGGGCTTGTGCCAAACATCAGGAAGGTGAAAGAATGAAAAGAACCCAGCGTATTGCAGTAGTGTATTGCGCTTTATCTTGGAAAGGGGTATTTGCCCGAAGTGGCACTCCTAAGTCATCACGGGATTTTGTTACAGATATCAGTCTGTACTCAAGCTCAGCCACAGCTTCAGGAAGCTCTTCAGCCATTTGTATCATTGCAAAACCCCCAGTGACCAAAATGTATGCAGCAGGCCAAAAAATCAAGAGTTTAAAAATCTAATCTTCCTTTTGGCATCTGAGCCTTTAGGATATGTTTGTTTTGCATTTTTAGATGTTTCCCAGTAACCATAAAGTGCAGCAAGGTGCTCTGCTGTTCGGGGTTTTCAATCCAGCAGTTGAGCCTTGGGGTAGAAACAAGCAAATATTGTGATAGCTGAAAAAAAGTCAGAAGAGCTATTACCCAGCAGTTGGGCATGACAGAAGGTTGCCAGACATTTTTAAAAAAAAAGGACACAACTGGCTGTGGAGATTTTCAAAGGGGCACTGCTAGATGCCAAGTGTTTTGGAAGGGCAGTTTCTTATTTTGGGTATTAAAATAGAAGTTTTTACTTTTGGGAGTGCTTTTGAAAATATTCCACTTGCATTTTAGCAGAGTGCAGAGCCAGCTGTCAAGAGCAGGAACTCGTGAATAAGTTGTCCCAATGCCAGGTGAAGACTCAGCTTTCTAACCACAGCATTGTGGCTACAGTTTCTCACCTTGAACAGGTTTTAATTCTGTGCATGAGGTGCATAGGCAGTTATGGGATTTATGTATGCAAGACAATTGTGAGGCCTGCCCTTACTTGCAAAATGAGAAAAAAAAGCATATGTTCAGCTCATCTGCTCCCTGATACCACAATGACCTCAAATCACTGGAAAATGAACATGTTCATTAGAACTACTGATCCATCCTTTCTCCTAAAGTGAAATCAGTTTGTGAGTGGGTTTAGGGAAAAATCAAGCAAATTAGAACAAAATAAGAAAACAAAGCATTGACTAAGTGTTTTCATTCTGTTTCTGGTTATGTTATTATCCTCATAGTTTTAGTATCAAGAATTTTTGCACTTGATTTCTATATGTAGTCCTGAAAGTGAAGCTGAAAGAGAGCAAAGAAAGCATAGCTCGTATTTTGTGAAATTTTATCAGCAATTGCCATAGTAAGCTCCTGTCATTGGTATGTCAGCAAATCCTTCCCAGGGTTTCCATCTCAAAGCCTGAAGTTGGTGCATTTAGGGAGACTGCAAGACAGGTTTCCAGAGAGCCAACAGGAGCTTCACTGAGTGTGTGCATTGCCCAAAAACATTAGAAGTGCGATCAGCTTGCTGGCAGGAGCAGGCGTGCTGATCACATCACCTCTGCACGCAAACACTGCCTCCAGGCACGGCCAGTTGCATGTTTAGCTTCAGGAGGGATTTTTGCTCTGACTGACAGCTAAGGGCCACAGCCTCAGAGGTGCTGAGCACCTCAGCACCTGGTGCCTCAACAAGACATGAAGGTGTTCAGCACCCTCCAGACTGTACCCTGGGGCCAGGTTTTCAGAGATTTGCAATGCTGAGCAGCTGGGGGTACTGCACATTTCTGAGAACGTGGCTGTTCAAGCAATATTAATAAAATACTCTGCAGGAAATGAATTGCATTTCGAGACTGTTAGTAGCTTCTGTAGAATTTCCTCTATTGCTCCCATTGGAGACCAAGGCCAGAGTCTCTAGAGCTCTTGCATACTTGACTCCAAAGTGAGTTTTTGCCTTCACAGGAATAGTTTTGGAGTGGGAACTGTGTCTGGGGATGGCCTTAGGGTTCCTCTCAGGGTCTGGAAAGGGATCAGCATGGAACAGTAAGGAGAGGATTCTAGCAGTGTGTTACACTGGTGGGACTGACGCTAGGACCTGCTGGTTGGCCCATATTTGGGGTTAGCTCCACACTTTTAAAAATGGAGGCAGGGGGAAGGACAGGGTACAAGAAAGATTACAAAAATTTTTCCAAGCTGAACAGTGTGAAATATTTAAAGAGCTCAGTCCATCGGGTTTACCAAAACGAAGTCTGAGAGGTGGCTTGGTTACAGCAGATGAGCACCTTTTCAGAAGGAAAATAGCAGGTAATAAAGTCTGTTTAATCTCAAGTGGAAAGGCAGAACAAGAATTAATAACTGAAAGCTGAAGCCAAATAAGTATAAAATTAGGCACTTTTTTTTTCTTTTCACCAGTGAGAATAATTAATCATCAGAACAAGGTCATGAGTACATTTTTGCATTTGTTGCTTCTTCAAATCATGAGGAGGTGCTTTTCTGGAAGACAAGCAGTGAGTGGCCAAACACATGGTATTGAACACTGTGTAGAAATACCTAGGTGAGATGCTGGGGTAGGGAAGGGTTCAGATTGGAGCCCCTGATTCTCTCAACTGATTCTCTATAAAATTCCCTTCTTCTGAAACATCTCGGTGCTCCACGGCTGTATTTCAAACACAGTGCATGGATTTAAGGTGGAAAGAAATGCTGCTGAGCACCATGTGAGAGCTTGGAGCACCGAAATGAAAGTGGGCATGGCTCTGCCTCACAGAGGTGGGAAGGCACTTGCACAGCTGTACAGCTTCAGAAATTCCTGGTGATTCTGCAGAGGTCAGTCCTTCACTCAAAAATGTGTTTCTGATTACATTCTGCCCCCTTGCAGATAACAATGCAGTCAGTGACAAATCTAGGGGAAGAGAGGCTTTCAGAGTAGCTACCATGCATTTGCCTTCCACTGGGCTGAGGCAGCTCATCTGGTTTAACTTCTGCATGGCAGCTGGGTGCCAATCAAGCCTGTCGCAGCTTTCCTTGGAGAGTGCAGTTCACTTCAAAAACAGTATGGCTGCTCCACCGGTGAAAGGATCTGCTCTTCTCTCAGTAATACTTATACTGACTGATGTCTAGGTCAGACATTTAGGAGATGCTTTTCCTAAAAAAAGCAATGCTTTTCCTCTGCAGCCAAATCACGTACTCTACTGAGCAGTACAAAACGAAATGGCTTTATCTCAGAGATCTCCATTTGATATTTTATAAAGCATGCTTGGGCCCTCTTAAATGGGGCAGAAAAGCTTGGCAAAGACTCTTATGAAATGCAGCTGGGCCCAGTGAGTCTTTTCTGGGAGAAAACTCCTGTCCTGGATATCTGTGGATGGAGGAATAGATGATCCAGCAATTAAGACCCTGGTCAAGGAACTGCATGACCTGGATTCAATAGGTCAGTTCTTCTGTCTGGCCCTGGGCAGGCTGCTGTGATTTGTTATGCCCCTGTTTTCCTGTTGAAAAATGGGGATGGCAGGATTAATTTGTCTGGCAGAGAGAGAGATACAGGGGGATAGGTGATCCAGGGTGCTGGGTTATAAAATAGAAAAACTGAAGAGTTCTCAGGAAAGCAAAGCTGCAGCCTGTGCTCTGGAAGGTTTTTGAGCATCCAAAATCCAGCTGACATGGGGAAGCAGCCCCATGCCAAGGGAGGCTGGAAGGTCCCAGGCAAGGATCTCTGCAGAGCCCTACCAGAGAACCCACTTGCTCCTTGCCAGCACGCTTGGGTGATGATCCCAAGCTGACAGGTGGGCAAGGCTCAGCTGCCAGGTTTGTACCTTAGCTGCTGGCCTCACAGAGTCAGTAGGTCGAGAACAGGCACAGTGCCCTGGGCTGTCTCCGTGGCTTGTGGCTGCAGGGCAGTTTGGCAAGCAGACTGGCTGCCAAGATCCAGAGCTGCACTCCTTTCCTGCCTGTGTTTCAAAATGTTTTGGGTTTGCACTCAGTCCAAAACATAATATCCAAATCCTCCACGAAGGAGCATTAGCATTCCCGCGCCACTCTTCTAGATTCTGATCAGCTCTCAGATATATCATTTCCACTTTATAGCACTTGTTCTCTTTTATTTTTTCATTCACAACCAATTTCATCTGGAGTTTGGCCTCAGAAAGTTGCCAGATTTGTTCTAATTACACATGACTCTGAGCCAAAACTTCAGATGTTATCCTGTGTGAGCGGGTGGGAAAGTCAGCAGGGAGAGCAGCACGCAGGCTTCCTGGCCTCAGCGGCTCACCCAGGGCAGGCACAAAGCTGGGAGTCAGGGGCTGGGATCTAAGCCTTGCTCCCCACTGCCCTGAACATGGTGCTGCAGAGCCAAGCTCCCTGCTTGGTTTTGGGCTATAGCATCATTACTATATTTCCATGCCTGTAGCTTGCACCCCAGGAAGAAAGTTCTTTGAAAGTAAGCCCTTAGACAATTCAATGTCAAGTGCAGAGAGAAATTAAAGGTAGGGAGGTACAGAAGAGGCTGCTGAGGAAGAGAGGGAGTGTGTCTCTTACAGAAAGAGTAAACTGGGAGCTGCAGGCCATGGGGGATCAGGTCACACAAGCTTTCCATATTGATCAGCCTGAATTCCCTATGGGTATTCTCTGTCTATTCCCAGCTGTCTCATTTCCAGGTGGATTTTAATTAGAGTTTTTTAATCTTTTTTTATCTGCTGTACTTCTCTGCTTGAAGATCCTTCCCCGCTTTTGGTCAGGGATGCTGACAAAGCTCTCTGAGCCATCAGTTCCCCAGTCTTTTCCCTGCAAGATGACAAAAGGTGGTTGAAAGCACCAAGGTGGCTGACGCTGTTTTATTTTCAGCCTTCAGGGAAAAAAAGAGCATGGAGAAGTGCATGGAGCGTGTCTGCGGTGGTGACTAATGACTATTAGACCCTTATTGCTGTCAGGTGAACTAGTAGCCGAGCCTCAGACATGTGGTCATTGTCAAGAGGAATTTTTGACTCCCCTCTTAGGAGCACCTCCTCCTCCCCTCCCCAGCCATTAATTACTTCCACCATCCTTCCAAACTGCCAAGGAGTGAGGAGCAGCAGAGCTGGAGATGAAAGGAAGCAGCGGCTGCCCCGGTTTCCAGGTCTTTCAAATAACCAGTCTGTAATAACTTCCACAGCCGAGGGAAATGGGCGAGCTGTGGGAGGAAGGTCAGCGCTGAGGGGAGGAAGGCTCTCGTGTAGCAATGATGTAGTGGCTCCTAATGGAAGAAATCTGTGGAATTAATCAAGCGCTGTGCCTCATTTGTTAATGACAGCAAGCCTGAAACGTGCACCAGCCTCTCTTGTTGGTGGGTAACTGGGACCCTGGAAGCCTGGCCAGGCTGTCAGCATGGGGACTGGGGTCTCTGCACAATGGACAAGCCCGGTGGCAGTGGATGCTGAGAGTGACGGGGTGCTGGGATAGGACATGGTTGTCCATGTGCCTCGTCTCTCCAAGCCAGCTGCAAGGGAGCTTGGAGTGAAGCTGGTGCTGACCTCCCATGCTCGGCTTCCAGGCTGTCATGCGTGAAGTCGGTCACGCTCAGTTTCCCCCAGATTAGTGCGGGGTATTGAGATGACATTGTTCTGACTTGCTCACTGCGGAAAGCAGCAGCTCTGTGGAACCAGTTAAGGCAGTTTGGGCCCAGCTTCCATCTCCTCGCCCCTCCACATGCTCCAGAGTTTGGCCTTGATTTCATGGGCCACAGATGAGCAAGAATCAAAAGTGGAATAATTACTGCTAGTGCACAGGGCAAGTCCCCAGCCCCTCACCCCCAGGCTCCTTCCACGGGCTAAGCATGCACTCAACAAGCGCGGTGTGCTAGGAGAGCGGTTCTCTTCACATCCTGGCAAGGGGTGCTGGGCAGGCAGAACCCACCACAAATTCTTGATTTATGGGAGAAATTGCTAACGTGGTTTTGAGGAGCATTTGGTGTTTGCACCCCCCAAACGCTGTCTCTACTTTGCACGTGGGTATGCACATCCTGGGGGCAGCAAAGTCACCCATAGCTCCTGACGGTTCCTGGGCATTAGCGTCCCTGTAGCAATCCAGCACAGGGGATGTGTCTGGGCTACCTGTGCCCTGTCACCCTGCCTCACTGCTCCCAGCTGTGCTCTCACCTCTGGCAGCAAATAACTGCGGCAGGCGTTGCTGAGGTTGCTGGGGGGCTGCCCTGCTCCTGCCCAAGGCGGGCAGAGAAACAGGGACTGGCCTCGGCACCCTGACCCACCGGTCCTGCCACGCTGCGTTGCGCTCTGCGCTCCTTGGACAGAGATGAAGCCTTGGCCCTTCGTGTGTCTGATGTAGTTAACATATTAGGCTTATGTGACTCCATAGAGAATTGCAGATGTGAATGGATAGTAAGTAATGAGTCTTCTCAGATATTATAGTCTTCGTATGAATATAAAAAATAATGTACAGTCTCATTATAAGAAACATATGTGTCCTTTCTCGATAGGCTGGGCAGATTTCTGTTTGAAGAAATTACAGTCTGACCAAAATGCCAAGCCCCATATAGTATCGCGTTACACCCAGGAGAGGGGCTGCATTTTCTGAACCTAAGGCTCCTTTTAAGCTCCAGTCCCCTTCAAAGGAGTGCAGCTGCACACTGCCTGGTGGGGAAGGGTCTTCAGAATATCTGTGAGGTCACTGTCTGATCTTGGATTAGTCATTTACTGCCCCATCCATACCTCGACTTCTCCACTGATAAAATTGCAATAATACCTACTGACCTTTCAGAAGATTTTCAAGGTCGATTGCTGAAAATACTACAGGGCTAAACCACAATGTAAGGAAATGTAAAAGGATAGATTTTCTTGTGCTTGTTGGTAGTCCTGATTCCTTTTTAGATAACTACGTTAGCTGGTGCAGTGGATTACAAGCTTTGAAAAGTCAAATGGTTGGTAATGATTCCTCTGAAACATCAGTGCGTGTGGGCACTCTTTCAGAAGCTGTGGTCAGAAGTGCATTAAAGCTCACTTATATGTGGCACAAACATCACTGTGTAATGCTAGCACACTTGAAAAGCTGAAAGTGAGATTCAGTGACTTGGGTTCATATTTCTGAGCCACATGAAATGCCAAGAAGTAGACAAACATCCCATCTGACGAAGATAGGAGGTGCTGAGCTCTGAGCCCCGTGAAAACCTGGCCTTTAAAAGTCAGCCAAATGCCTTGCAGTGTTCCTGTCGCTGCAGTAATGCTGGGCAGGGCTGGCTGGTCCTGGGAGCTGTGGGCCATGTGCCAGTGATGGGGCACCTTCAGTCTCACACTGCCCCGAAAGAGCAGCTGGCAGGCTCAAAGCCTGGGAGTTTGCAGGTGCACCAGGACACCTCCAGACTCATCCCTGGGCTGATGCTACAGTGTGAGTTGGACAGCCCAGAAACAGGGCTTCATCAACTCAGAAAAACTTGTTTGGAAAGAGGTGAAGGTACCACGTACCTTTTAATGCGATGATCTCAAGCTATGCTTACGCTTTAGGCAGGTAACATGGAAATGTCAACAACTGCAGAATCCCCCTTATGCACAGCGCTCTCTGATGAACCTGACACCCCAGGATTCTTTCATAATTGGCTGCTCTGCGTATGTGCGTCTCAGCGTGAGCCTTGTGCTTTTTTTCTTTTTCAGCCCAGTGATAAATTAAAGTCTTTAGTCCCATTAAAGTATTAAATTTTAGCTAAGTCTTTAATTAAGCCCTCCTTGCTTTAATTAAGGCATTAAGATTTAATTAAAAGTTAACACATTGGCAAAATCTCCTTTCTCTTCTGCCTTAACTCCACTGGAGCAGGTTGTGGCCCCAGATGTCAGCTGATGCTATAAAATCAGGAGAACCTTTCTGAATGTTTTCTCCCGTGTGCCTGAGCAGGCTAAAGTGCACGCCAGCACTTGCCAGCAGAGCCCTGCAACCAACTGGTGCATCCAGCACAGCTTTTCACAGCACATCGGGATGGGAGCAGGGCTCTCGGCTCCTTTCCTCTGGTCCCTGAGGCAGAGCCCATCCAAGCCCCAGCTCTGGGCAGCATTCCCCAAGACACTGCAGGGAAAATCTCTGTGTGCAGCTTTGCCCACAGCTCGTCCAGGGCAGTCATTAAGCGCACATTCACATTGCTGGGTCTTGTCTTTAGGTGCAGCTTTTGGTCCGTAGACTGGCAAGGCAGATAAATTTCCAAGAAAAAGGTGTTTAAACCAAAAACCTTGTCCCTTTCAAAAACAGATTGTTGCTATTTACCTAGGCACATCCAAGATTTTGGCTTTGCTTCAAGCCCCAGAATTATTTGGCACAATTTTTTATTTTAAATGACATATTGTAAACCAGGCTTTTGGCTGTGACAAAGACCTATACTTGGAGCAGGGAAGGATGGTCTTTCAGCTGGCCCTGGGTGGCTTTGTGCAGATCCCACGGAGGTATGTGAGGGGGAATCAAACTTGGGGGAAAATCCCACCCTCAGTGTAAAATTAAAATAAAAGAAGCAGAATTTTTAGCAGCAAAAAAAATAATTCTGGAAAGTGGCAAGTAGGTGTGAGAATCTGCCGTATAGTAAGTCCACTACCTGAAAACCACAGCTAGTTACAAGAGCTGAGGATATCAGCCAAGACATGGTTGGCTCCATTTCAGGCTGGTCCAGCAAGAAGCCCAGTGGGAGAATATGCTGGATTATTTATCTGAGCAAACGTATTCCACGTGCTCTCCTGGACTTGCTGGTGCCTTGCTGAAATCCGGCATGGCTTTCTTGACTCTTCAGTGCACCCTGCCTTGGTTGTTTCAAAGGGAGGTGAAGCACCTGGGCATGGAAGGCAAAAGCACTGTACTCCATCTTAGTCTTTTAGTCATGTTTCACTTCAATCTTCCAGCAAAATCTGCATACTCTGACTTGTCAAAACCAGCTTATCCCAGCTGTCATTGCAAAAGCCCCTTTCCTTGAAGCAGAATAGAATTGGCAAGGAGAAAACTGCATTTTTAATAGGTTGCATTTCTCTTCCAGGGACCTCAAAGATCTCTGCAATGCTAATGACACCCTTTCAGGTCTTTTATTACTACCTTGTTCTCAAGTTGAGGACACCAAAGCATCCCAGTAGAGCAAGGTCCCAACAGCTCCTCAGCATCAGGTCTCGGCTCCAAGCATCTCGATTTCACGGGGACCCTGGCTGCTCTGCTGCAGAGGTGTACACATGGCCAGCGCCGGCAGCAAGGATGCTGTCTCCCCGGCCGCACAGTGGGTGTTCACTTCACCCCATTTGGGAAAGAAATTGCGTGTCCGGGTGGGTTCTGGCCAGACGCACACTGGTGAAGTACAAACCCGTGTGGCCTCTTCTCCACAGAACTCCTCAGCTCTGATGCAGTGTCCTGCATCGTCTCTTTTCTCAAACATTAAGAACAACTTTTACACCCTATCTGTGTAGAACAGAAAGCTGTGCCAGGGTCATCTGTGTTTTGGGCTCCTACAGCAACGAGAGCTTCTTGAATACTGACTCTACAGCATCTGCTTTGGCCAGCAGACTTGCGCATCTGCCTGCCCTTGGCCTCCTGCCCGGCTTGCTGTGCTGCTGCTGGGTTTTGGGTGCTCCTGCAGGCGATGCACACGCTCACCCACTGCATTGTGCAGATTAACAGCTTTGGCCTTCTGAACTTTAAGATGCTGGGTCGAGCACTGCTGGCGTCTGTGCTGGGACGGTGGCTCTTGGGACCAGTAGGGCTGGACAGGGAGAGGGAATCTGGCACACTGTGTAGTCACAGCTGCCAAGTTCTTCCTCAGCAGAGATACTGTGAAAATCATGCTTTTTACATTATCTTCCTATATAACTGCTTTAAAATTCTGACAGAAGTAATCAAAGGTTGTGTTTGAACCAGTGAAAGATGGCAAGGGACCTGAAACCAGATCTGCAACAGAGATTTTTCAGTGAAAACGGGAAAAAAAAAAACATTATTGGCAGCAGCTCTGCAAAAACAACCCTCCTGGCCTCCCAGCGCTCAGAAGAGCGGCGGCAGCGGTCAGCCCGTCTGTCCGGCGAGCCGGACTGCGCGCTGTCCCCGGCGCTGGGTGCGGGGAGCAGGGCTCCCGCGGCGGCCCGGCCGTGCTGCGCTACCGACTGCCCCCGCCAGGGGGCGCCCCCCGCGGGACGCGCAGCGCCGGCGCCCGCCGACGGCGGGGACAGCGCTGGGGCCGGCGGGGGCGGGGCCTGAGGGGGGCGGAGTATGAAGGGGCGGTGCCTGAAGGGGCGTGGCCTGAGGGGCGGGGCCTGGGGGGGCGGGGCCTGAGGGGGCGTGGCCGGCGGCGCTCCTGGCTGTAACACAGTGACTCGGTGCAGAGCAGGCGGTTGCGCGGTGGTGTCCTCTGAAATAATTCCGGCAGAGTTAAGATTGGTAGAATAGGAGTTAAGCAGAGCCCACCTTCCCTCTTAACACCAGGCCTCTCAGCAATGGGAAGTGAGTTTATTTCTTTCCTAAATAAACTGGAATTCATGCAAAAATATATTTAAGCGCTGGCAGCACCCCTGGGAGCCCAGTGATGGAACGCAAATGAGAAAACAAGTAGCTAATAGCATTTGGAGGCAGAAATTAAACTGCGCAGCCCATTGGCTGACGACCTGTAATAACCAGCCCAGCAGTTTGTGTTTAGCTTGTATCCACCTCTGTGCATCACGTGTTGAGTAAAAATGCCTGAAAAAAACTCCTGTTCTTTGCAGGCTGCCTCTGGCTTATAAAGAGAGTGGTGGCTAGAGCCACAACTGGAGGGAATTTCACAGGGCTCAGCCCTCTGAGGAGAGGAGAGGAGAGGAGAGGAGAGGAGAGGAGAGGAGAGGAGAGGAGAGAAGAGGAGAGGAGAGGAGAGGAGAGGAGAGGAGAGGAGAGGAGAGGAGAGGGGCTGCATGAGTGAGAACACTGTCAGTGTGATGCTGGGCGGTTGGGGAGAGCCGATCAGTCTGTTGGAGGCCTCACACTGGCTCCCACTGTGGGACCCCAGCAGGGCCAGGGGACATGATGAGATGCAAAGTGCTGCTGTTCTGAACTGTGCATGTACGCACCAAGGTAGAAGGCAATGCAGCACACAGGGTCGTAGGTTCAGTCCACATATGTCTTGGCAACTGTTCCTAGAGAAAAGCTTAATGTTCAGACACTCTCACCTCATCTTGATCTAGAAAGCTGCTTAGAAACGTTGATATCCTTGTGTAGCAGCAGAGGTCATGCATGTGAGGCCACCTTAGACTGCACCAGGTTTCTCAGTGCTGATAACTGCTGGGAATCTGCTCTCTGCCATAAACCTGGGAGCACCTTTCAGGAGTCCGTTGAGTTTCATGTGTCACTTCTGAAAGGCTCTTCCCTGGATTTTGTCATGCCTCAGGCCCCTAGCCACCTTCCAGTGGTGTCCCAGGTTGGACCAAGGGACCGCATACACTGCTAGCACCTGCTTGTCATCCTGAGGTGTCTGGGCACTCACAACAACTGAGAAGAAAGCAGTGCTTCTCTGCTCCCTCTTTGCACGGGATACGTTGATGACAGGAAGTGGGAAACTTGCCAGGGTATGAAAACATCTCATCCTTAAGGAAATAAGTCCCTGCAGGGAGCCATTCCTGAGGAGTGGGCAAGACAGCTTGGGAAGTGAGTCCAGGAATGTGGAACGCCTGCTTGCCAAGGAAGCGCTGCGTCTGCCGGCTGAAAAGGGAGGAATTACTGGAATGTTTGGGGGATCCAAGCTATGTCATTGTGAGATAGGAACCGACAGGATTAGGAATAAAACCTTAATGGAGAAAGGTTATAAACTACCCCCGTTTGGTGATCATGGGAACTTGGCAGGCTCCGGAGGAGAAGAGCCAAAATTTACAAGTGGTTGAGTGCGGTTCAGTAAGTCGGGTACGCAGCAGCAAGACTGTTTTAAGGGTCTGAGTTGTGTGATGGCACTCAGGAAATCACACATTTTTATAGCATCTGATATTAGCCCATCTGCCCGGGCTCCCTGGAGCAGCTCTCCCAGGTAGAGGGGCTGTCATGCCTAGGCTGAGGTGCTGGATGGTGGACAGCACAGAGGCAAAAGAACCTTTTTCTGATGGTTTAGCTACATTTAAACTAAGTCTTTTGCCAGCATGTCTACGTGACCTGAATGTTTTTTTCACATCCAAACCCAGTTTCTCGGAGTCAGTGCGATGTCACAGGGTAGGCAAAGACTGGGACACCACATCACAGCAGCTTTTGGGAAACATTTCCAGCTCCACAGCTAAAAGAAAGACCACAGTGTCTGTGTTAACATCTCCACTGCCTGACACTTTCAGCACTGACTGTTCAGCAGTTCCTGGCCTTGAGACAACACTGGTGCCAAAGGATTCAGAAAAGGATTAGAGATATGTGTGACTCCCCAAAATACACAGAACCCTAGTATTAACTTTAAAAAAAACAAAAGTTTTAAAGCCCTCCTGCTCCAGATCATACATGCAGCTTTCAGGGAAAAGGGAAAGAGACTTGCATGCATTTTAGCCCCCAGCTGCCTGCTGCAGAGCATGTGGGTAAGTTGTTGGGCTGTAACACCTGAGTTTCCACATGGCATTTCTTGATTCCAGTTATTCAGAACTTCAGACCCTGTAAGGTGCACTGTAGCTGGACACTGAACAGAGCAACCTGAGACCCACTCAGCTTTGCAGCCTTGTCCTAACAACCCCTAAGACCACCAGGAAGATATGGTGCAAAAGCACATTTACAGCATCTTGCCACTTCTGGGAAGATTTGACTCCTAAAGATTCCCATGAGCTCTGTAAGTGTCTTTGGCTAGCTGGGAGAGGCACAAACTTGGCTATGCTGCTGCAGGCACAGAACTATGCTCTCATGGAGCAGTTGTGTAGCAAGACTGGTATTTTGCTTTGAAAGTACACCTTGAGTCTTGGTTTGAAGAGTGCGAAAAGGAAGGAGAAGGATTAACAGGATGAGTGGGAAGAAGTTTTCAATTAGTAGGAGTGGGAGTTTGCTGGGTCAGAGTTGCATGTCAGTTCTGAGACAGAAGCAGAGAGCAGGTCCCATCTAGTTACTAGATACGAGTGTGTTTAGCAAAGATGGTTTTGTGCCTTTTTTCCTGTAGAATTAGGTGGGTTCTCTAGGAGGCTGACCTCTGATTTCCCACCAGGGTAAGATCTGTTTCAGGCAATACTCTTGAGTATATCTGAAGAGAGAGCCTGGGCAGCATGGTAGTGGAGATGGCTAAGGAAGAGGCTCTGTTGCTTTTATTAGGAGTTTAAGGATACCTTCACAAATGGTAGCTCAGCTGCAGAGCAGTGGGGATTTCCTATGTTACAAATTGATATATCTGCCCTGGCTTCTCTCACCCAGACACCTTGGATATAGTCATTGACTCACAGAACAAATTCCAAAGATCCATGGGGATTAGCATGATGCTAACGACCTAAAACCAATATTGAGGTGAAGGATTGGTTTCAAAGAACAAAAACCCCAAATGTTTTGGAGTGTTTAATATATGATCAAATACTAGGACAGCTGGATGATGGGCTTCTTGGATTTGGGGTTCAGTTCCTATAGCTTGATTTTTGTGGAGTTATGTTGTCTGCCTAATGAGCAACCAGTTGCACAGGTGGAATTTGAGCCAGAAGGCTTCGTAAGACTTTGGATTACAGGGAAACAGATGTTAAGAAACCACAGCTACCATCTTATAACACACTCTCATGTCCACAGAAATTCCTGTTCTTTGGCG
Source organism: Pluvialis apricaria (assembly GCA_017639485.1). NCBI lineage: Eukaryota > Metazoa > Chordata > Aves > Charadriiformes > Charadriidae > Pluvialis > Pluvialis apricaria. The sequence goes on from CM030022.1 coordinate 3,937,511, forward strand.
TTTGAACTTACTTGTACTCAGTTCAAAGACTGCTTATGGAAATTGAGAGGCACAGTACCCTGGGAGCAGAGAGGGAGAGAGAAGTTAAGAAGGATGGGCTCTGGGAACAGAGAATACAGACAGAGACCCTCTTCTCCCCTGAGACCTACAAGCAGGAGAGAGTCTGGGAGACATTTGGAGCATGAGGCGGCAGTCATGTTCCTGAAGTGCAGGATGATGTTGGGCAGAGGCAAAGGGAAAGCTGGGCATGGAAGCGTTGGAGGGGAAAACAGATGGTTTTCAGCGGGCTGTGAGTGCCAGGCTGCAAATATCTATGGGAGAAAACAATCATAGGAAATTAACTTTCAATGGCTAGCTTTATACTGTAAATTCTTTGCTACAAGGTCTGTAATTGCCTTGGTTTCCATAACACACTTAACTTCTCCGCGACTTGACGTCATCCTAGAGCACTTTACCAACGAGATAGCAAAATTCCCAGACCTAAAGCAAACAGAGAAATAAAGTGACTCATTTATGTTTCATCAGTGATTCTCCAGCAGGTGATGTGGGATGTGAATTCAGAATCACAAATACAAAAATTTTATTACATATATTAATTCTGTGTGTTAGCATAATTCTATGTAGTGATTCTATGCACTAACGACTATAAAGGTACACCCAAAATTATTTATTTTCTTGAGGTTTTCAAAGAAGACTGTCTAACAAAACTGAAGTCTAGGCAGAAGGATGTGACCTCTACTTAGGAAAGGTTCACCCAAAGACTAAAATTCTTCAAGTCATGGCCATCTTGAAGCTTGTAGGGAAGGGATAAGAGAATGGAGTTTGAAAGAAAAAAAGCCCCTGTTTGTTAGTTTTATTAGGAAGGCATTTTAATGATAATTTTCCCCTCTGTTCTTTCACAGAGTGATAAGAATCTCTTTTCTTCTTGTTTCTTGGAGGGCACTGGAAGGCATCATGGGTCAGCTAGACTGCCCTTTATCCTCTCCCATCCATCACGGTTCTGGCTGGTGATGGGTTCAAGGTGTTGCAGGTTTGAGATCCTAACCAGTTCCTAATGCCTCCTCCACACTCTGAAGCCTGCCTTGTTTTTTCAGTAATCCAACCTTTCCCCTTCGCCCACAAGAGACTTTAAAGCATCTGCTACCACAGCTTTCTGAAGAGAATTGAGAAACTGATAAAGAGTTTTCGTTGTGCTTTGATTTCCAGGGGAAATTTTCATCCTAGTAATAGTGGCACACTGGTACATTTTTCTTAAATGGTAAAAAGGAAGCATGAAAAACCCCAAGAAAATAACTTACAGCTCGCTTCAGTGGTATTATACTGTTATAAAGGACAAATAGGGCACAGTCATAAATGTGCCCAAAGATTTTGTTGTTCAGGGTCATAGATGAAACATGGAAGCTAAATTCTACCTTGTGCAGTCCAAGAACTTTAATGTTCTGAATTGTCGTGTCTTGATGTAAACCAGGACTGCCTATATATTTAACTCAAGTTGTTTAGCTTAGTCCAAAGGGACTGAGAAGCAACTGAGAATGACATTGTCAGCACATTAGCACTGAGGTTGTGAAGCAAACCCCAAGGCTTCCAAATGCTACGTCAAGACAAATTTTTACTTCCCAACCATGCGTTGCTGTAACAGCACACGCAGTCTGATGTAGTAATAGTACAAGGTGAGGGAGAGCTACCACAGGGACACCTGGGAACCTTAGCGAGAGAATATCATCCCTAATTTGTTCAGTGTTCAGCATCACACCCTTGCCATTATTTGACTTTACCTGATCTCTAGCGGGATAATTGGTGTTTAACATCTGTATTATACATCCTTCTTGAGAATGGTGTTGACAGTGCAGCCTCTGACACAGCCTGAATGGTAAATACGCTGTGGGGTGCCCTGCCCAAGATAGAAATCTCTGATCTTTCCTCCAGCCAGACTTGCCTGTTTCCTCTCCGACTGAGGTGTAACTCCTGAGTGAGCTGTGAAACTATGGGGGTTGCTGCCATAATGTGAACAGACAGAAACATGTGTAGATGTTAAGCAGGGAGAGCTTGCCAAATAGATCCTTATGCCACTACCTTGAACTTAATGACAGTGAGATTATAAACTGAAGTACCCCGGACTGCAGGGTAATTCTTTTGGGACCAAGCACGGTGCATCTGGATCAACCTGATCCCAGGTCTCAATGGATTTTTATGAAAGTATGGTTGAAGATTTTAAACACAAACCATCATAGGGACAGTGATGTCAAAACTCCTCCCTGTTCCTTGAAACAATCCCTAGACACCAGACTGCCGACGGCCGGATCTGGCAGGGTCTGAGCCGTGTGCTTGGAAGGGACATAAATCTCGCTCGCACCTTTGGAGCGCTCCTCCTGGTCTCAGGCTGCAAAGGGAGCTTTCTGCAGGATGCCTTTGTACAGGGTGTGCAGACAATGACATTTTTGTCTTGGTTTTCATTTCATATTATTGCACCAGTTGTCCTGGATAAGATCATAAACTTGTCCTCACTGGTAATGTGCTTTCACAATGTCTGGAGGAGGCGGGAGGAGTTTAAAATTAATGCACCTCCTAGCATGAAATTATTCATGGCTCAACACTTGTAATTACCAGGGCCACTTTTAGGAAGCCCATAGTTATGAGGAATTTGATATTTTAAGACTTAAAACAAATGTTTTACAAGCTTTATCCTTTGCCCACTGCGGAATACATTATGGTCTGGTAAAATTGCAGTGTGTGTGTAGCATCCCCAGCCATTCCCATCAGCTGATCACACCTGTCAGTCATTCATCACCAAACCACTGCCCCTTAGATAATAAAATTCGGTTGGGGGAGGGAGGTCAGCCCAGCCATTGTGCTAATTCCTCACCAGAGCAGCGGCTCCTGCAGGCCCAAGGCATCCTGTGCAAAGTTCAAAGCTTTTGGAAAAAGTAATCAGATGAGACCAATTAGGGCCTGTCTGCCTACACTGACAACTGTGTCAGGAGAGCTGTTCACCCCATTCCCTCCTGGGCATGCCCTGACTGCATTGCTGCCCTGGCTTCAGGCTCCTCTCGCTATCTCAGGCTTGTTCTGACATAACTCCATCGCAGTTTCTCCTCTTTCCCATTAATGCAGAAGCAGAATTTGGCCCCCAGTGCCATTTTATAGCAAAGAAGGGACAGACTGTAGGCTAAAGGGGGAGTAGAGCTTAATTCAATATTTAATCCATGTTCTTAAATCGTGTCTCATATTACCACCTTTTAATTCCCTTTGTTACTCCATGATTTGTTATGTGTTCTGGGGGACTCCCACACAACTCCAAAGTGCTTCTGCAGCTGAGTCAAAGTGATTCTGCTTTCACTGGAGACCAAAATACCATGGACCTGCAGGGTTTGTGTGGGTGCGCTTTCTCACCAAGACTTGCAGCTTCTTTGCCTGTAGAGCTGGCAGCTGGCTGGGCTGGTGCCTTAGCACCTGGCACTGCTAGGTTCTTCTTCCACCAAGTAGTGCTTCCCTCTCCCACCGTTTTGTTCAGTGCAAAGGGATTTGGGGTTCAGTTTGTATTAAGAAATTGTGGTGTTGCATCACTTTTGACCTTATTTAACAACTAAAGGACATGCATTTCACTTCAGATGTTCCCTTCCCATTCTTCTTACACTTTCAAACCAGGAAATGTATGAATGTCTCAGACCTATCTGTAAATGTTAGTAAGTCAATTTTGAACTATGTGTTCCAGGTTACCTGGACTTTTGGCAGTGGCTGAAAAAGGCCCCCCAACTGCTTGGCATGTTGCAGTTCATTTGCTTAATGGTAGTGATTTGGGCTGTGAAAGGGAAACGTCAGACCTACTGTTCCTACTTGTGTGTCTTGGGGTCTTTGAGAGGGTTCAGCAAGTTAGAATAGAGGATTCCTCAGACTGCAATATTGTCACCAAAAAGAAAATCTGGTTGTATTTTGCATTTTCCACTTATACATACAATGTAAGTTGTTACTAAATGACAAATAGGGCAGTTGATCGTTAGTGATTGCTATAGCCTCCAAGAGGTCCTCTAAAACATTCTGCAACATCTTCGTCTCATCTGGTCATAACCATTCATAATACACCCTATTTATATGTATAAAATGTGTGGTTTTAAGCATTTACACTCTCTTTAGAAGTTTTTATAAATGAGACCTTAATATGAAACACAGCCAAAATGATCCAGTATTACAGCATCACAAACGAAGCCAGTATTTATGGAGAAACCACATCCACTGACAAAGTCGAGCTTTTGAGGGCTGCATGGTTTTTCTGGGATGCAGAAGGAAGCAGGCTGGATTGCAGAGCGCAGTGCTTGGGCACTGCCAGCCTTTGCAACAGGATAGCCCAGCTCTGCTCCTGGGGAAGGCCTGTCCCTTTCCTGGTTTATAAGTGAGAACTCAGTTAATCAGAAGCAAATATCTCGCTATGTTTTTCAGTTAATGCTCAGTTTGCCGCAAGTATAGGACTCACACATCCTATATGATGTATCTGGATATCATAGAAAAAAATCATTAAAGCATATACTGATGAAAATTCAGGAAAATACAACAATGTGTCAAGCTGTTAGTTCCCTAATGAGCACAATAACGCAGCCTCTCCCCAGGCTGTAAGTCCAGAGGCCAGTCTGCCAGAGAAGCATACACAAGGCATTAATATACACCACGGAAGGGAAGGAATTAAAAATGATTTAAGACAACATGTCTTACTCAGGCTGAGGTACTCTGAGGGCAGCCAAACAGCATCACTCAGAGATTTATGTTATTCTAGGAAGGACAACTCCTGGAAACAGTGCATATGAGAACCACACGGGCAGACAAACACAGTCCCATCCAGACATTTTGAATTAATGCCATGGCCAAGTGTTTGGATTTTAAAATGCCTGTCCCAGTTTCAGGCTACCAGATGCCAACTCCCATCTTTCCAGGAGCAGGACTTGACCCTTCGTAGGAGGACCTGTCAAGATCTCTGCTTTAATCATCCCAAATGGCCAAAAGAAAAATCAATCTATCATACCGAGAAAAAACTTTTGAGATCACCCCTCAAGGAGGATTGCAAGTAATCCCTGTGCAAAGGCCCTGTAAAGTGATCTCTTTCAAAATCATATGTATGAAATTAGTTATAATCTGCATGGTAACGACCCAAATTTTCAGCTTGACGTGCATGGCACGATAAGGAGAATACAGATGGTTCTAAAGGGGGGGTTTCTACATACCGTTTAATTTGGCCATATTGAGATCTTTGCTGCATCTCAAAGGCTGTCCCATGAAAATGTGCACAATAAATCAAGGGTGACTGTGTTTTTCTGGTAGAGCCTGACCCTATGCCCTTTGGAACTAGTGACTAATCTCTCACTAATTTTAGTGGTACAGGATCAGCACTTCATAATTTAGGGCCTAATTTTTGTTTCCATGAAGGTGCTATTATGTTCTCAGATTCATGAACTGTAATGTCAAAAAAAAAATGAGACAAGAACAGGGACTGTTCAAGGAGCTTGCCTTTGGAAGCAGGTCACCAGAGAGCTCTTTGATGCTCGCTGACGCTTTTAATTTTATGTAATTTAATAAAAGCAAACTTTTAATTAGCATTCAGAGTACTGCAGAGGGACACGGTGCAATATGATGGGGGGTCTGGCTTACATAGGGCACCTTGCCTGGAGGAATCACGTTCCAGTGCTGCAAGCAGCACAGCTCTGAGCTGGGGCTGGGGGCATTCACAGAAGGAAACATGAAGGCATTCAAGAACAGGGACACTGATGAGAAAGAAGGAATCTGGGGGACTATTCCACACGCACAAGGCATGCGGATCTCCGGACACAGAGGAGATCAGGCTGCCCAGTAGCTGGGTTTGCACAGTCCTGAACTCCAGTCCCAGTTCTCTACCAGCTCATGTCCCATTGCAGACAGAAATGACAAGGAAAGGAGAGCTCTGTCTAACTGCGTACCTGAAGAGCAGGAGCACACCCTCCTCTCCTGGGGCAATCATCCGTGGAAATGCACAGAAGCTAAATCACTAAGTTGCTCTTTCCCAAGTACACAAAAGGACTATCCATGTTAAAGAAATGCTTATCAGATAAAGAATGGGGTTTTGGATGAAGTGCAAATTGTCCCATTTGCTGCTGTCACCGTCAAAAACCTATTCCCTAGACCAGCATCTCTGTTGAAAGAGAGACAACAGAAGGCAAAGGACGCTACAAAAATCCAATCAAAATAACCTGAAACTGGGATGAAGTGGATCTAAAAGAGAGAAGAATGGAGCAGCCAGACTGAGGACTTCAGAGGGAAAATCCACTTACTGGAAAAGGAAAAAAGACAACCTGTTGAGAATAAGGCAAGTGGAAAGAACCTGTCCAGCAAAAATAAAATGCTGTCAATTCTGTATATAATATTATCAGAAAATTATAGTAACAGTGAGGGAGCCTTCATAAAAGAGCTGATAAGATAAGTGGTCTATCTCCTTCACTATCTGACTGGAGCACCAGCATTATGTTTTTGCTAATAACCTTATCTCTTGTGGTCTAACGTCTCCGATAAGAAGCAAAGCAAACGCAGTGTTTTCTCCTGTTATGTTTGCAGTAGGCAAGCAGCTTGCTAAGCTTTTTCCCTGTTCTTCCACAGACCTCAAAAGTGGGCATCTCCCCAAGAGGAATGGGGAGAGGTGGATGGCCAGCTGAGGATGGTTAGGTCACATGAGTAGGTCTTGGGGCACCTGAGGGCCTGTCTCTGGTTCTGTCCCAGATCTGCTGGGTGACTTCAGCCAAGTCTGTCCATCTCCTTGCACCTGTATTCCCATTTAGTCCATAACAGTTTCTGCAGCACCTGACAGAGCAGGACTGGAGTCTTGCAAATAATACATCAGAGGAACACTTGGATATCAGAGGAGATCTTGTCCCACCGACTTGAGGGCCATGGGATAGTCAGGCAAGACTACTATGGTCCTGCCTACCATGACCTGTTCAGCAACTGCAACGAGCACCCACGAGCCCTGCTCCCGAGTTCCTCACTCCTACAACACTAGAAATATTTTGCGTACAACCCCGTTAATTAAAACTCTGCTAGTAGACACTTGAAGTAATGAAAACCAATACACACCTGCCAGGTCTAAAGACATTTTCTTCAGAGAAACTATTAGATCAACATACACTAAAACCTGGCCTGTAAATGTTTTGGCCTCAGGCCTTTTCTCATAGTACATTAAAAAAAATGTCAGCCCAAGTTAATCCTCCTTCTAACAGTTGGTAGATATGGTTTATCTGATTGAAACAACAGGACAAAGGGATTTTACTGACTTTATTTTCATTATCATTAAAGTAAATGTTTTCGCATCTCTGTAAAAAAAAGTTATTGGAAAGTTATCTTGTGCTGTGGAATAGAAATTGTCCCATGCAAATCTTGATTCAATATTATTATACACTACTGTAAATAGCATGGTGTTGATTCAGAGAGATCAGGAGGAAGGTATATTTCAGTTAGTCTGTTCATTTGTTTCCAGTTCCTGCTGGGGCAGTTGAATTCCAGCTGCTGGCTCTGCTGGTTACACTCCCCTTTCCCGAAGCCTGCAGGCTCTAAGGTCAAGCAGCACTGCTAAGGACATTCTGTGTTCCGTGGCTGTTTTCTGCTGCCCCAGGGTTTGTAATCCCACCTCCTCCCACAGGAAAATACAGATAATGAAACAGTGGAACTGATCTACCTTTTTTGTAGTGGACTGATCATTGAGTCGGTCGTAAGCATTAATTTAAATAGGTACATTCAACCCTGTGCAGGAAGGAAAATATTGCACGTAGATGAAGTAAACCACTCAAATAAACCTGTTCTCAAGAGCTCTGTTAGGTAGGAAAGTCCTGCACAGCACTGACCTTGCTAAACAGTTAACCCTCCACACTCTGCCTGCATTACAATAAAAGTATGTTACTAATGAATGAGAGGCAAAATCCCATTCATTCCCAAAATGGGAAGACAGGCAATGGGCAGCTCTCGCAGGAGGAGCCTGTTCAAACTAACCTTGCATTTGATTCCACCTTGAGGTAGTTGCCCACTGCCTTGTCTTGGCTAGGATGTCACTGCTGGCACAGCTACACCTAGGGATTAAGATGTTAATCCTTTCTTCCCATTAGCACTGGCCAGTGTTGAACATATCTTCCAACACCTGACACGTGCCTGGGCGATACGTCCCAGGGCAAAAGCCTAACTTGCTTTCCTAGTGAACACAGCACAGCTAGGTAAAACATGAAAAATGTTTGCATAAATCTCTGCAAAGCACAGGCACGGAGGGGAGAAATGGTCCTAGACCTCCTTTTCATTGCCCTTCTTCTTGGCCCCATAAAAAGGGATCATTAACTAAAATCCCTTGGCCTCCTAGGCTTATCTCTCTCTATAGGGCTGTATTTAGGAATAGAAATGGGATCTGGCAATTTTTAAAGATTCAGATTCCTTAATCATTCATGGTGGGAGAATGTCACTGAATGGGGATCCACATATAAGCCCCCAAGATGGGAAAATACAGGGAGCTTTCGGTTGCTAAGGAATAAATGAGGTTAAACAGTGCACATATCCTTTCCTCATGCAGTGCCTGTCTGGTGGGAATGAGAAGCCCTGAGTTTGGTATGCACTGGTTTGGTGTCTCTAGAAACATCTGGATGGCAAGACAGGACTGTGACTTTGAATATTGTTCTGCACATTTCTTGCTGCAAAGCCCTGTTTCCTCCCATCCTCTCATTCCTCTCCCCGTGAAAATACCTCTCCCCATGACACGATGGGGGAATCCACCTTCCAGTGGGTTAAGAGATTTATTTCACAGCAGCTGTGACAGGGGTGTAGGTAGAATGTACACGTGCCATTATGGGGCAATAGAGCCCAAAGTGCAGCTGCTCTGTACACACCTGCCGTGGGGACACGAGGGAGGGCAGTGATTTATCTGCCATCATCAGTGGAAAAAAACAGGTACCAACCAGGCATAGTCTGCTTCTCTTATTTTCCAGGTCTTCTATGAAGCCTATTCCCTTCTCCCAGTCTCCCCCTTGCTTTTAGCCCATTGCAGTTGGGTTGTGCAGGATGTGAAGCCATGGTCAGGTCTCCATGACAAAGGCCAAGATGTTTAAATCCAATAGAGGTATTCAGATCCCCTGCTGTGGAAGGCAGCTTCCTTCCCATGCAGATCTGGATACCAAACACATGCAGTGCTATAGCAGGAACTTGGCCCGTTTTGAACCCAAATGTGCAGATCAGATTTCTGCTTAGAAATGCTTAGACACAGAGGAGCAAGCCAAAAACGGTGGTGTGGAAACAGGAGAAGCAATACTACAACACAGCCATCCTTGGGGCCTTCACTTCAGTTTCCTCTCGTAGGTTTGTCTCTCTTGTTTTTCTCTGTGTAATCTACAGCTGTCTGAGTCTAATGAGCTAAATGAGTGTATGAGCCTCAGTTGGGTGCCCGTTGGCTTAGTAGCTACAGCTGCACACAGGGGAGCAGCAACGCATCCTGGGATGGCTGGGCTGTGTATAAAGGGTGGCACCAGCTGCAGCTCTCTAACTGTGGGAAAGATGTGTGGGGAGGCTGAGGCTGCTTGGGGCAGTACAGAGAGGGACTTTTAGGACTAGCAGCTATGTATTGTTAGTTTTCTTGGAGCCTTCATATCCCCCTATGCGCAGTTACAGGAGGTTTAGACTTATAGCATTAGTTGATATCAAGCTGTTGAGTGAATGTTAGCTGTTTGCCAGGCTGGGGAAGAGTCTGGGCAAAGTCAATGTAGAATCCAAATGTAGGGAGGAATGAAAAGCAGTTTTTGGGAAATGGCTTGAGGCTATGACAAATACTCATCCAGGCTTTCACAAATTGGGATTTGCTCTTCAACAGGGTAATGTGTTTTGCAGCATTGCCTGCATCTCTCTGAATACAGAATATTCTGTACCCAGACTGGTGATGAAGAAGTGTGACCTAGTATACACAGGGGGCTTACCCAGTAGAAGGAGTCAGATGGGAAAATGGAAAGTAGGTTTTATTATAGATTGAATGAAATGAACTAGAACTGAGCTTTCCAGGGAGAGCAGGATCTGGTCTGCTCTCTTACAAGGCACGGGTGCACCCAAGAACAAGATGAGAAAACAGATTGGCACCTGCTTGTAGATGGATAGTGACATTAGAAATAAAATGCATCAGCAATGCTTAAAATAAATGAAACAAACAAAAAAATCAGATAGCAATAGTCTTTTAGTGATTGTAGAAAGGCTACATCAGGAGCTGTGTCATTTAAAATGCTACAAAAAGTGATTAGAAGGGGGCTAAAAGGCTTGTTCAAAAACTGGTTCTGTTTCCATGTGCTTTAAAGGTCTGGGTTTTTTTTGCAAAACTGGAATAATAGCATTTTCAAATGTTTGTGAGAATGGTATTTATATCAAGAGCAAAAGGATTTTTCCATGTGCCAGCCATTTACAGGATGTGTGATGGTCTTGAAAATAACCAGAACTGAAGAGGTCCTAATATTCCAGATAAGTTTGCATATCAATGATCACTTTGCCTTAGTGAGGCCACGTTTATAAGAACATGTAGGATTATCTTGTAACTTAAGAATATAGTGTATGTGGAAAGGTTACGGTTGGAGGTTTTTATTCCTGCCTTCCCCCCTGATGCAGTTCAGCTGACAAACACTCAGGCAGCTAATAGAGGGGAACAGTGCTGGCCGTTTGGAGTGTGCTCAAGAGTATGAATTGCAACAAAAGACAAAATGCTGGGTATTGAAGTACTTATTTTAGTGACTTTAAGGCTTTAGACATTATGTATAACCATTGGTACACATGTAATGGTGAATACAGATGAGGTTATACATCCTCTGAAAAAGTTTTCTCCTCCATAGTGACTTTAAGCCTGAGGTCTTCCCCAGGACTCAGAAAAGGTAGCTAGGAAAATCTAATGACAAGCTCGCTGGCTTCAGTTCACTGTGCTATCAGGTGTACAGTCCCATAGAGAGAACTGGGGGACCTGCCAAGCAAAAATGGATGAAAAGCACTGGGTGGGGTTGATAGGTATAAATACACTGCATCACCTGCATCATCAAAATCAGCCCTCTTGGGATAGTGTGTGTTCAGCAGCATCAATAAGAGCAATCAAGAATAGATATAGGGAAATAAATTATCCACTGTAAACTCCAGTGGGAGGCAGAGTTACTCTAGGTTTGAGCAGATGGGTGAAGCTGGAGTTTCACTGGGGAGGACGGTACCATTGTAAATGACCCAAATTGCAGTGCTATTTTAAGGTTAGAACAAGCATGTGGATGTCTATCCTAAGAAAAGTTATAAGGAGCACAAAAGTCAGCTAATTGTCACAAAATCTTTACTTATTTAACTGTTAACTGTTTATTATTTAACAGCTTAAAATTATCTACTGGCCAAACGAGAACTAGACACTCCTCAATATGCTTAGTAAAGAGAGAAGTTCAGATGGGAGGGTGGCAGAAACTCTCCCCATCTGTCCTTGAAAACAAGCTAAAGCCAATTCAGAGGTCCGCTCAGAGATGGCTCATCCACGAGCACCATTACCCAAGCTCCAGAGGAGCTGGCTCCAGACGTATTTCATGAGAAGTGTTTTGGGTGCTGAGTCAGCACTGCCACTTCTGGTAGCCCTGGGTTTTCCAAAGATGGTTCCTGTGGGCTGAACAGGACTTGTTTATCTGCTACAGCCCAGCCCAGCATGGCAGGATTGCAGGCAACATGAAAAATAAACAGGGGATTCTAGCAGCATTATGTCACTCAGGCTGGCCCAAACACTATAGAGTCGCTGCCAAGTTAGGTCACTTAAGCAAATACTTTGAATGGGTTTAAGAGACAGCTAGACATTTTTATGAGGAGAAAGGAGATTTGCAGATGCAAAGACAAAGCAAGGAGGTGCGTTTGAGATAAACTTAAAGGGCCAGGCTCATTGGGCCAAGTGGCCATTTCCTGCCTTGCAATTCTTTTGCTTCCTCACATATATTTACAGAGAAGAACGTGCTGTGGCCCAGTGCATAGCCAGTGCTCTGAGATACTGCTGTTGCAGAGCACGGAGGGATCATTATCAAGAAAAACACTTTTCATGGAGGAGATGGCTGAAAACAGTCAGTAGGACAGTCCAGATTCAGTCAAGGTTGCTCCTCAGATTAGATTATCTCATGAGTCATTTAAAAGTTCCTTACTTTCTGCACTAGAGCAAATAAGGACAAGATGGCGGGTAGGAAGAAGTCACCAAACTAGTGAGCCCCTGGAAGAATCATTTCTCCTGGACGTACCCAGCTGGCCCTAGAGAGAATTTCCTGGCGTGGTGGAGAAAGAAATGATGGCACTAGCTGCCTGGGACTGTGTAGCTCCATCAGGGCCACCACAGAGTATCTGGTAATGGTATTTTCTTTATTTTATGAAGTATTCATAACTTTATGACATGAAATTAAATGAACTGAAATGCGTAATCAACTATCAAGTACAGAAGCTTCCAAAGACCTTCTCTATGAAAGCTGGTAGAAAACAGGTCACAGCAGGAAGGAAGTGACATTTGATGAAAGGAAGGAAACTACTTGCAGAAGTCAATTTCTTGGGACAGATTCTGGATCTCCACTGCATCTAGACTTGCTCGTCTCACTAGAAGTCTGAAATATAAGATTGTCAGGCCTCTGAGACCTTGTCTCCTTGCTTCACTTTCTGGATCCTCTCAGAAGCACCTACTGGCCGGAGGCAATGAACTCCCACAGATCCTACCTTTTTTGTAAGATTCACAGTTCACTTTCTATACAAATGTGGTTCTCCTCCAAACCTAATTTTGTAAACACCCCTTTTCACTGCCGTAATAATAATCAGAACACTTTGCATCAAAGAAATTCAACTCACTTACAACATCAGTTGAGCCTTACACCCCCCTGCGATGACTGCTCTTGTAATTACATCAGTGTCATATTTAAAGCTGGCAGTGGAAAGAAGGCATACCATAGGGATGTCTCCATTTGTTTTTCATTGCTGCTGCCCTTTATGTCTGGCAGAGCCATCCAGGCCCAGCCCAGAGTGAAGCCTTCCAGGCCTTCAGCTTCTTCCTCTTTTTTGTTTGGTAGGAGTGATGTTGTTCTTGTTCCTGATCAACGGGTCTTCCACAGTGAAAACTGAGGAGAAAGAAATGATGCCACAGAAAATAAGGGATAGACTAATTTTTTTATTTCTGTCCTATGTTCATGTCATTGTCTACTGACTTTATAACATATGTCTCCATGGCTTTGGAACAACGAGCTATGACCTTGTATTTCGATAGAGAACCATCTGTGCATTGATAACACTCTTAAATAATTTTCTTTTAGTAAAGCCAGAGATTTTCCTCTTCACTTGAGCTACAGAAGCCCAAGCCAAAGGAAAATGAACCAAACTTGCCTTCAAGTTTGAAAAAAAAAAGTTTACTTCCCATCTTCTTCCAACTCTTCTTCATTGCGGTAGGACTTGAAGCAGAAGTCTCAACAGGTTCTTTCACAGGCCCTCTGTCCTGAACAAAGGAACAGCAGGAAAATACTGAGACTCCTGGCAGAATCTGTTTCCAAAGGGATTTCTGGCCCAACTTTGCAGGCATAAGCAGCTGAGGTTTTCAGAGTTTTGTCTCCTGTTCTCCAAATCTCTTGTGGATTGTCCCATCAGTAGTTTGCTATGTGGGAAAAATTCAAAGCCATTTTCCCCAGTGAGCTGATCCAGCTAGGTGGTCAGTCTGTACTGACGCTGTTACAGGTTCTGTTGTCCATTTTTAAGAAAAATTGTTTCTTCTGGTCTTTGAAAATAATGAAAAATTTGTCTCACGTCAGAATGGAGGTCACATCTTGGAACAGTTCCTCCAGCTCCAATAGAAAAGGACACACATGCACACAAGAAAAAGCCTCAGATGAAAACAATTCATTCTACAGCTTCCATGAACTTTCTAACTTTAAGCTCCTTTATCTTCTGAGCATGTGTCTTCAAGGCAATCACTTAACTACCACGGGTTTTCCAACATGCTGCATTTCACATAATCTATCTCTTTTTCCAAAGTTTAACTTTAGATCCTTGCCTAAATACCTCAGAACTACTTAAAGAAAAGAGAGTAGACAAAAAGAAAATAACTGCTATATTTTCAGCAAAAAAGCAGTACTGACTTACACAACAGTGCTGATATATGCTAAAATTCTCTAACTGTAATCACTTGGATAGAGGTCAATTATTATTGATACAGAGCAAAAGGCTGGAAATCATTGAAATAAATGCTAAACTTGTCTGACCCATCCCTTTTCTCTGTGTCTCCTGGGTCTTCAAACTGGGTTAGAAATTCCAGGAGGACTGAAGTTTTCTGTTACCCCTCACGTCTGATTAAGCTGCAAATACCTCAAGTTAAAGTGTGTTGCTCAGTTCATTTTTGTTCATGTTCTGTTAAAAAACAGAAATGTGCTTAGAAATAAAAAGGGGAAGGAGAGAGCTGTCTGGCCTTTTCTGCTTTAGCAGCAAAGTTTTGTTCATGTTGATCAGACCTCAGAGCATGGGTGGGTTTGACTGCAATCATTAATATGTTAGAAACATTTACAGAACTAATATTGTAGAGGTTAGAAAGTACGGCAGCCCTGCTACCCTTTTCTGTTGTCAGCTATCAGGTTTATTACCCTTATCTCATCCCAGAGCTGTTCTTTATCCCGTCTAACTAATTGAGGCTGTAGATAAAGCATCATATATTTACTCTTGTGCTCAGTGAGTTCCTTTAAGGCAAAGGTTCAGAGGCCTGGTAGCTTAAAGAGGGAGTTCAATGCTGAAGGGTGCTTGGGAGATCTGTGTGCTTCCTTGGCTAATAAAGGCCCTGACAGCAGATTCAGTCCTCTCTTGAGAACAATAGAGAAAGTAGAGTTTTCTAGGATGAAAGTTGTTTGTGTTACTTCTGTTCTGTTGTCCAGCTTTGTACCAATTCATGAGATGAACCTAATGCACTTTGCATTCTGCAGCCCTGTGCCTTGCAACAGAAAATCCCAGAATACCTGACCTTAGATTTTGAGAGTGGCATGTTAATTATTCCAAATGTACAAAGACAAGATCAGTTTTGAAATGCAGTTCATTTTGTAAGGGACATTCACTCCTTTCCAAGTTACAGTTCTACAGGCTCATTCCATTAGGGATAAAATATGAAAAAAAATGCAGTGACGTATTTTCAAACAGTGAATATAGGGAAGAAAAATGTGATCGAGTTCTGATATTCCATATCAACAACAAAAAAACCCCACTAGCCACTTATTCTATGAGTAGCAGAACTAAGGAATCACACTTGCTTCAGATTTGTGGGTTTGTCCTCTAACACTCACACAAATACACTGTAATAGTTGCAGCTCTCCCTGTGTCCTCCATGAGCCTCGCTGGGGCTGCAGTCAGCCTGGGAGACTGCGCAGGCAGCTGCCAGGCGCTGGACATCAGCTGAGTACTACCTGCCTTTCCCTTGCAGCACGGTGATTGAGTCTCTTACCCCAAATCCCTACTTCCACAGAAATCATGAAAGCCGTTATCTTTTCGTCATTCACCATGTTTCTACAATTTTGCATCTGATGAACCAGAAAATAAAATCATGTTCTAATAACAATGTTAATCAAATATTCAAATTCTATAATGTAATTAATATTATCCTTAGAGAAGCTCCATTTAAGAAAATCCTAATTTGGAATCAGTATATAAGGAAAGCAGTTAGGGAAGTGGCAGTGTGTTAGGCCAGATTGTTGAGACACAGGTGCCAAGTCTCCCTTGCATGCTGAGTAGCATCTCCCACTGATACAAAAGGGAAATGCAGGTGTTTGTAATGGAGGAAGGATTTTCTGAGTTATTACCATTAAACTAGAATTGTATTGTAAAGCTGGGATGTGAGTGCAGTCATCTTTCTCTTCCTCATAAAGAGAAAAAAGGGCACTTAAAACAAGGGAAAAGCTTCATCTAGGCACAGTGAATATAAACTTTATGTACTGTAACCAGCTATTTAACCTCTGCAACCTTATCTATCTGGAGACCAGTTCACATAGTATCCATGAAATGAAGGCCTCAGGCAAATGGTTTGGTGAGTGTCTGTGCAGGCTCTCAGATGTACACAAAACATCATGAGACACACAAAGGCACAGAAAGCAGAAACGGATTTGTAGAGAAAGAGACAGATCTGTCAAGCCCCATTCTGGGACGGTTTGACCTCTTGTAAGCATCATTTCCTTTTGTAAGAATAGTGACTCTTTTTATTACACTTACCTACAAATGTTCCATAGACTGAGTCCAGAGGAGTTTTATAGGGAGGTGAAGGCAGACATTTGAATTTTCATCATTTTTCATTCTCCCATGTGTTCTTACTTGGTCTTTTCCAACCGTCACAAATCCTCCTTTGTAGATCTGATGAAGCCGGGGCACCCATTAGCTGAAATCCAGAGGATTTTTGATCACAGTGACTGTTTTTTGAGACTGGTTTTTGTTCCTTGCAGAAGAAAAGCAATGGCTGATTATCTGCATCTCTTGTTCACATTTCAGTAATGTGAATAACTGAAAAAAAATCTCTTTTTTCACTTGACTTTGCAAGCCACTGTGTGCTGGTGGTTTCACAGGGTAACAACCCCCAGGGAAGGAGGAAGTTAATGGTATTATTGGGAAAATGTCAAAAGGGGAATCTACTGCAAACTGGGATCAGGTTTAGTGGTGGTGTACAACTGCTTCTGCAGCCAAGGTGGGTGCAGAGGCATCCTTACAGAAGGGGGCTGCAGTAACAGAGGCCTTTGCTGCTATTTGAAGCCACATAGTCTCCACAGCTGATCGTGCCTGCAAAGGAGAAGCTGTAGCCAGATGTAGCTGGGGGAAGGGCATCCCTCAGTAGTCACTGTTGTTTGTGCTCTCAGGGAGACTGTTTGGGGCTCAGCCTTTGGGGTGTTATCTTAGAGCCATGAGCAGAGCTGCTGCCCTCTGGGTTGCAGAAGAGCATTTGCTCAGAGACATCTCTTCATCTGTCCCAGACTGCACTGCCAGCAACACTGCAGTGGGTAGCAGGTGACACACCCACCGGCTGGTGGGATTTTTGGCACATGCTGGCAGTGTGCTCATCTCTTCTCTTTGCTTTCATTCATACTGATTTTTGCTACATGTGGGGTAGGCGTTTTTGTGATCGGAAAAGATCCGTATTCAGCCCACGTTTGTCCTACAGACACTGAGTTAGCTGGAATGCAGGAGACAGATTCCTCACAGTTGCCAGCAAGCACCTCTCAGGGAATAAAATTTAATGGGCTGCCATTATTGGTGGCCACTTCCCCAATTAGTGACTGGGAGCCACCAGCAGCAGCTTTTGCAGCAGTGAGAACGTCAGCACTGTGTGCAGAGAAGCATGGCAGAAACCCCAGCAAGCTGAGCCTGACCAGCATTTAAACCAGATCCCTTTACAAATGGGAAGAAGTCATAAAATCTGCTGTGAAACCTTAGTCCTAGCTTCAGCTGTTAGTGACTTTAATGGCAAAAGTGCCCTGTCTTCATTCTAGGAGACCTTTACTCCATTGTCTAATTCCCCAGGGGACTGGGAGCAGATTGATCCCACAGTAGCACTTTAACTAGTAGCAGAGCCATAAAAGAGGGGGAAGGAATAAGAAAAAAAAATCCCATGTGCTAAACAGCAGCCACTGTGCTTCTGGCTTTCAGCACAGGCAGGTGCTTATGGGGTTTTCAAATCCCCTTTATGGGAGCACTGCAGTAATGCTCCTCTCAGGATGTGCAGAGCCCTCAGCCAAAGGAGGACCTGCCTCTACCTGTAGAGAGGAAAATAATTCCTACTCCTCAGTGACAAGCCAAAATTCTTCACAAGTATGCGCTAGGAATTAAAGGCCCAGCCCTATTAAGAGCAATAAATTTGTACCAGCGATGTTCTTGGCCCAATAGCATGAGTAAATTGACACTTTCTGGCGCTGTAGCCTCCTGCCAAAGGGTGGGAAGAAGCAACCCAGGTAATAGTAAAGTGATCTCAAAGGGTTTTTTTCTGCAGCCTGGCTTTCAGAATGAAAGCCAAATTCTGGCCTTGCGTGAGTCTCTCTGAAGTTTCTCGGAGCTAAAATACTGTGCTTCATTTATTACAAGCTGATCAGAAGTGTTTCTTGATCCCATATCAACACCCTCAGAAAGGAATAGACAGAAGGAGGGAGTGAAGGACTGGAAGACAGAGAGAGTGGCCACAGACAGGCATGTGTGCAGCACACAGCGCTCTGCGTGGGCCACGGTGGGGATTGCATGGAGCAGCCAGGTGGAAAGAGCCCTTCCGTCACCTACTGGGGACTGATCCCATCTGAACCTATAAAGACAGAGTGTCAAGCTCACAGACTGGGGAACAGGTCCAATCCAGCTGATATATTTACATAACATTAAGATCTCCCAAGTGGCAGCTGGGAGGTATGCCCTGGCCGTAGCTGCTTGGGAAAATAAATAGGCACCTACTAGTAATATGGGACTCGCTGCACCTTCCTCATCTCCTTGTGCTAGGAGAGATGTCTCCACAGCACTGCAGGTGCCTCATATTAATCTCCTGGTGTTTTGAGAAGGAGCTGTTCAAATATTTTGCTGGGAGCAGTTTTGCGGGTGTGAAGTCATGCAGCTTGAGGAAGGTGGCAGGGCGCTGAAGGCTGAGTGATGGACCAACCTGCTGACAAGGGATTGGAGGAGGACTGACAGGTCCTGCGGCCTGCAGCCTGCACAGGGCTGGCAGGCAGCACAGAGGAGTGAGCGTCGGCATCCTCCTTTTGAGCAGGGGTTTGGGAAGAGGTGCTCCTGCAGCCCCTGCCCTCTCCAAATTAGCAGTGTTTATTTAGAATCCTTCTTCCAGAGGGCTGAAAACTCCTGGAGCTCCAGCAGCTGAAGGGCAATCCCTGGCTCTGCCCCAAGAGCTTTGCAGCCCCAAGGTACTGCAAAGGGGCCTTTGGTTCTGCAAAGGAGACGGCTGGAAGGTATATAGAGAAGCTTTGAGTCTGGGTCAGCTCCCTCTGTGTCCAACACTGCCAGCTTGAGGCAAGGGGACATGCAGGGGGCTTGGAGCAAGGTGCTAGGTGCACCCCAAGGAGGAGACGGGCTCTCACCCTGCTGATTGGTGCAGCTGGGTGTGCTCCCTCCTCAGGGGACTCGCCCAAAAATGATGGTGAAGGAGAAGGCAAGTGAAGGGCTCCCATTGTGGGAAACAAGCTACTGCTGCTCCTTGGATTCAGTGTCAGTCAGAGCTGAGAGCCATAAGTGATGCCTGCCTGGTGACCCTGAATCCCGCTTTTGAGGTTGGTGTTTCTAGCATCTCCCTTGAGGGTACCACAGAGTTGGTGGCTTTGTTCTCACTCCCCTTTTTCTGTCTGGGGCCAGGTGTAGCATCAACTTCTCCTAGCCATCCTCAGTGGGTTTCTTTGCTCAGAGCACTACGAACTCTTTCCATGCACAAAAAATCATTTCATGGCTCATGAAAAAACAGAATTTTAATGAGATAAAAGTGCTCTGTGAAAATCCCATGGACAGGAGCCAGCAGTTCCCGAGGGATAGGGATGCCTCTTCTACTTCTCTGCCTGCCCATGTGCTTGCTTTTAAAATTATTTATAAACAAGTTCCCGAGTTGATGGAACCAGTTTTTGTGTGTAGTACATAACATTACAGATAGTTATCGAGACCCTAATAGGATCAATCTCCTGTGCAGGTGGAGATGGAAGGCGCGGTTCATTCCAAAGGGAGCTGTTTATGTAGGCTTGAGCAGTTCAGACCTCATGTACAGAGCCGGGACAAATGGAGCATGGGGAATCTGGTGCTCTGAGCAAAGGAGGACAGTTAAGGAACAGCAGCCTTGCTGTCCTTGAGCAGAGCCTACTCTGTGCCTGTAAGCAGTGCCGTGTGTCTTGTGATGATGTTGTCTGACCCGAATACATCAGGTTTGAGACCCATATTTAGTTTTTCCCGACTCCCAGTGACATGGACACTGCTGCACAAGCTTCAAAGTGGTGTATATGAGAAAAGTCCCCTGCCGAGGTTTCATATACATCTGTGTCATCTTCATGCTGAATTCAGTGCAGTGGCTTTCCTTTTGCCCCCGGAGAAGGAGAACAGACTCTTTAGGATCTGCCCAGCAGCCTACTGCACACTGGAGCCTGCGAAACAAGTCTGTTTGATAGCCAAGGGTCTAGTGCTTCACCTATGGATCTCAGAGCAGACGTACCTGGAAAACACGGTGGTATTCCAAGTTACAGGTCTGATTCCCTCAGTATCCCCACACCTTGACCCTCATCCCTTTGTGTAGAAGACAAAGCTGCGGTATCAGTTACGCCCTGGGATAAGTTAGTCAGGAAACAGCTGCTGTGAGCGTATCTCACTGGGGTTTGGCATTCAGTGGGTGTACAAAGCTCTCCCACACCCACTGAGATGCCATCTACTACAGGAAGAGCATTAAACAAGAGTATATAAAGTGTGGCATCCCCCTACAGCCCTCCACCTCCACCTGCAGCCATCTCTGCACCCTCCAAGGGCTCCCTCAGAATCCCAGCTGGGGTCAGTTACACACTGCATATCTGCCACATGCCAAATCATAGCACTTTGCCACTCACACCTGTTTTCTGACCAACACGCACCCAACGTGTAACACACACTGGGGTTTAAGTCACCTCTGAATTTTCTCTGTGGTGTCAAATGTATTCAATTTATCATCTACTGTCTGTGGAGCAGACAGGAGCAAAAAGGGGAACCCACAACTCACTTCCCAGTGGCAGAAGAGTCTCTGTCACAGGACCAGCAGGAATGAAAAGCATTCCTAATCCTGCCATAGTGCTCTGTAGAGCCTTGCCAGGTTTTGGTCAGTTCCCCCTTGCAGGTGCAGAAGCTGCCGCCTTTCCCAGGAGGCCAGCACCATCCATTCCCTCTGAAGGCTGTGCAGGGAGCTGGAGGGACTCCCAGCTCTGGTGTGCTGTGCATAGATTTGCAGTCATTTTCCAGGATGGACAAGACACACCCTGGCCTCCTGGTTCCACGAGAGGCACCTGTATGATCAAGAGATCACATCTCACACTGTGGGCTGAGACCAGGCTTCCCTGGGAGGCTCTGGTTGTTAAAATGGTCACTTTCCTTGGCCACAAATAACTTGATGCATGGGAGAGAGAGGGGTAGGTGGTGTGACCATATCCGACAGCCTCCGTTCTCCTGTTCTCCTGTGCTGATTGGGACCTTAATCTTCACTGCTTTGTGTGACTTTCTTCTTCTTTCTTGTTTGCTTCGCTGGTGTGACTTTACCTTCTGTCTGAGCAAATATCACAGAGAAATCTCTTGTAAACAGGGCAACATGACGTTTTTACAAGTTGAGTTCAAGAAGCATACTTAGTTATTTGCTTTGGAGCCCATAGACAAACTAGAAAAGCTAGACAAATGGTGTATTACCCCAGACTTTGCCCCTGGAGGGAGCCATGCTCTGTACAGCCTGGTCCAGGACGTGCAGGTTCAAGCACTGGTGTTACATTGGCCCAGACCCTTCAGCTTTCCAGTAAAGGCAGCACAGAGCAAATTGCCCTGAGCTCGTCAGGCTTTGTTCCTAGAAGCCACACAGCTCTGCGTCTGTGTACAGGCAAACCAGCCTGTCTGCGTTCGCTCCCTGCTGCAGCTTTTCCACCTAAATGCATTCCTCCTCCTGGCTGCAAGCCCATTGTGCAGATGAGTCTCTGATGCCATGTAGCACTATGTGGGCATCTCATTACTTGATTGGGGTAGAAAGGTAAGTTGTCAAGTATAAAATAAGCTTGGCAACCTGGACTCCTAGTTCCTTTCTCTGGCCAGTCAATGGATGACAAGTTACTGCTGTGACAATGCTTCCCTCTTGGAAGTACTGTGGGGCTGTAGTGAAAAATTACACTTGTCAGATGTGGTTGCCCAAAGTGTACTTGAAGTTCAGATAATGTTGCCCGGCCGAGTACCAGCCTTGCATCTCTTCTGGGAATACATTTCCAAGAGTGGCCATTTCTACCAGCCATAGCTTTTCAGGACACTGGTCCTGGCTTTCCTGTGTCTCACTCTTTTTGTCCCTGCTCCATCATGGGACTTAATGGTCAAATAATATTTAAGAGATTTCAAAAACAGATACTTTCATAGCGTGAATAATGATAGAGGGGTTAGTGAGGAGCAGTAAGTAACACGTTGAACCAGGACTGCTGAGCCAACAAACTGCTGTGTCACCTGGAACACCTTTCCACTCCATCTTCCCTGTTTAGGGGTGAACCAGTTCCTATTAAGAGACTGTGTAATCCTAGTGTAGTGACATACAGACTTTCAGTGGGGCCTCAAAGTGTTACCAAAGTAATGAGTTCTTCAGTGTTATTGACGCTATTTATTAGGCTTGTATGTAAACCATCCACAGTGGTACTAGTTGTTTCTAGAGTGCACATAGGACAAATAAACACCCTTTGCTCTCCTGTGGGGCCTGCCACCCCAGTGCCTACAGTGCCTTCAAAGACCAAATACCTTCAGCAAGGCTTGCAGGAGGAGAAACCGTTCCTTTGTCACCAATGTCATAACTCAGGGCAGTTGATTTATTGCTTCCTGAGTCCCCCTCTCCAGTTCCACAGTGTTATCATAGGCTGGTCATAGTGTGCACTCTCCGGCAGGGTGACTTAAACCAGGACCAGTTCCTGTCATCTGCGTCAAAAGGAACAAGATCAGGTTTTATTAGAAACAGCATGTGGACAGTCTGAGCAAAACCAGCATTATAAGCATGGCTCTGCTGCTGCCGGCAGGGAGGACGAGGCACACAGTGATGCCTGGCACACTCTCACAGGCTATGGCTGAGCTGTGCGGGACACGGCTTCTGAGCCAGGCCAGTTCAGGGCCCAGACTGGGACTACATGGTGCTCAACAGCATGAGCAAGTAGAGAGGGAGAGACAAGCAAACACAGAATGGATCAAAATTATACATTCATGTTCCTTTAGTGGAAAATAGACTTTTTTCCCTCTACCTGGAAATCCTCAGAGGCAACATTTTTTTTTTTTAAAGCATCAAAATTTCCCTTAAAAAGTATCTGCCCCCTCCCATCACTAGAAAGAAATTAATTTAAAAAAAAAAATCAAAGAAATATTTAAAAGAAAACAGTATTTTTTCTTAGGCAGCAAATCAACTTCCTAACAACTTCTACACCAGATACTTTATAAAGCCACATTTTTCCTCCCAGTACAGAGTAAATAACACATACCCATGCAACAGCACCAATGTCTTTTTACGTGTGGGGTGACATTCAGTGCAAATGCAAGTAGAAAGCTCATCTCTAGCAGAAGAGCTGACAGCTTACTGATACATATTGATCTCACTCTCACCAGGATTTGTCTTTATATTTCTCTTCTTGGAGCAGACGGGTTTTCCTGATTGGGTGTGGAATGTGTATTTATTGGTCCCACTGCCCTAGGGTCTTTCATTTTGGCAGGGAAAGCAAAGATGACGCCAGCAGACAAGAGAGGGTCTAAAAACACTCCTGGTAGGTTTGAAGGGATGAGCAGCATAGTTAGGAAAGTTAAATGGATTTATATGACACGGTTGTCTGCAATTGCACAGGACTAGACTCAACATGCAGACGATCTTTCCAGGCCTGGTTGCCAACTTGGGCATGTCATTCGGGTTCGGCTGTAAATGCAGCCTGGAGAGCCCCTCTCCATGCTAGTGTCTGCCACCAACCTGCTTGGGCAAGTCACTTCCCTGCTCGGAGATGCTCGAAGAGGAAGTTATATTGGCTTCAGTTGAACTTTCTTTTTATAAACTAGTGTGAGCTGCTGTGTTGATAGCTCTGTTTCAGCGTATTTCAGTGTGACCTGTCTCCTAGGGATATCCACACAAGGGCCTGAGCCACTTTGACCGCAAGTGTAAAGTGGTACCTTAGGTTAAAGCAGTGATGGTCGAGACAAACTCTTCAAAGCCAAATCTTCCCCATCTAGATGCCATCTGTTGAGCTGGGCCGTTGTGTATGGGGCAACTCCCAGTGAGGCTTTGCCAGGCTGAGGCTTTCTTTAAACAGCTATTTTTAGGGTTGATACTATAAATCGCAGTCCCTCCCTCTTGCTGCTGCTTCTTATCTCCTTAAATCATGCATAGTAGCAGCTGCTTGGCTCTACCTCTGACTTCTCCCTCCAAAGGGAAGGGAAACTATTTTGAAATGTAATCCTTTTCCTCTTTTTTTGGCTGGGAAAGACCTGACCTGCAAAATGTGGGACACTGAGTAACACCACCTTTCTGGTACCTCAAAACCCTGGCCCTGCCATGGGGTCGGGGGAGGATGGTGAGTTGTGCTGCTGCTGGTAGGTGTCTGCAGAGCACAGTCAAAGCAGCGCTCGTCTGGGTGCTCAGCCACGGGGGCTGCCTGCCCTGTACAGCCCTGAGCACATGGTGCCAGGAGCAATGACAGAAGACAGCTATTCACCAGCTCCTCATATCTGCTGAATGCAAGCAGGCTCCTTAGCTGGGACATGCTCTTCCAACACCTTGCAGGCTAACTAGTTGGCTGTACCACATGTGTGCACAGAGGGTGCTCACTCTGCTGCCCAGCCTTGATTTCCTCTCCTCTGCCCCAGTCCCTCCCAGAGGCCCAGGAGCAGTGCAAGCTCTCAGCACAGGGACTCTCAGGCCAGGCTGGGAAGGTCAGGTTTTGATTGTTGAGGTTTGGAGGAGTTCTGGGGTTTTGGAGGATTCACAACACACGTCAGAGCTTGCCCTGCTGCGTCAAGCCCACTGCGTCACTCCGGATGTCGAGGCGGGTGCTCAGGTGTTGGGCCACCGTGGCTTGTTCCTTTTGGTGTCAAATTGTTTATGATTCATGTGTTGCCATGACATCAGTTCCCATTAAAAACCTGGGCTAGTGACCCAGCTCATCTTCTGCCAAAGCACCTGGCAAAACACCCAGCTGCCTGTCTTTCACCAGCAACCTGCGTGCTGACAGTGCAACTTGCCATTGGCCCCTTCCTCACAGTTTGGGGCCCTGACACAGGGGCTAGTGGCTTGCAAGGGTGGCTCGAGTGGCTTACAGTGCCTGGTAGACTGGGAGAAGAGACCACAGCTGGGTGGCTCTCACAGCATGCTTGGGAAGGGATTTGTGTGCCTCATGTGAACGCACGTACAGGGTTGGCATACAGACTAGCCAGAGTATGGCTGTGGGTGGGAGTATAGGTGCATTTTTGCAGCTCCCTCTGCTACTGTTTGTTCAGCTAACACAGTTGCTTTCATTCAAGAGCTAAATCACAAGGGGATAATTTGCAAATAGCAACTGTATGTTAAATACTAATTTGTATGTACATGTTTGGGTTGCTTTCCAAAGTCCATTTATCATCTCAGTCCCACTGCATCTGCTGCTACAAGGCTTTCTGCCAACTTAGCAGAATGGGAACTCCAGCTAACCCTGCTCGCACTTGTCTTGCTCCCAGCACCTCCGGATGAGAACTGAACATGGCTGGGTCTGCCATGTGATGAGCCATACCAGTGCTCGCAGCATGTTAGGGTTTCTATCCAACAGAAAATGCTAAACATGTAAAGTTTATCTGGGCTTGCTTGAGTCTGTACCCATCTCCTGTTGTCACTATTCTAAACTTGGAAAAACAGTCCAGAAAGTTTAACTGGTAGAAACCATGAATTTCTCAGGACCCCTAAGCTTGGTATGAGTTCTGGATGTACAGAGAAGGCTGATATGAGACCCTCAGCATGTGCCAGCATGTCAGCTTGTGGATTTGCAGTTCTGCTCCTTTCCACTGGAGCTCCCACCAAAAAGCATGACTTCATGTCATGCACAGCACAAGCCCTGAGCTAGCCACTTGCCCAGGGACCTTAGGTGCTAAGTTATATCTGGACCAATATCTAATCTGAGCATGTCTAAAACTAACCATGACAAACAACAGCCCTGCTATAAAACAGGTGGAGGTAAATTTACTACTATTTCTTACAAACTGTTTAGGATCAAATCAAAACAGTCCCTGATGCCTGTGGGCGTGCAGGTGGTGAAATTGCTGGCACCACCACTTGCACAAAGCAGATCGATATAGCTGAGCCCAGAGCCTGTTTTCTGGGGAGACTGGCATTGTATGGGAACTGGAATTTCCTGTAAACCAAGTGCCTCTGCAATAGAAAGAAATGTCCAGGAAACAGCTGCACACATGTAAAGCACTTTTACTACTTGCCTGATGTTTTCCTCAGCATCACGTTTTCATAAATTTTTTTTAAATGCTTAAATCCTGTGCAAACAACATTTTTCTCACCAGCTTCCTGTATGACAGTAGCCAAGAGAAACAGCTTCATTTGGGGTGATCCATTTAAGCCACACACCATATTCTCTGGGAATATGAGGACCAGGGATTATTCCGTGGAGGCTGAAAAATGTTAATATTTTATCAGCCATAGAGTAAACAGATAAAGCGGAAACCACTTTATATTTTTCTGAAATGTTAATAATGGGCTGATAATCTCCAAAGCCTGCATACTTCCTGTGATTCAAAAGGGACTGCATGTACTCAACATTCACAGTGTGGACTGGCACAGGTTACACACCCTCTCCAAGAAAGGATATCGTTGCTCTCGATGGGAACATGGCACAGAAATCAAAAAGCTGCTTTCCACAGTTTCTTAATGGAAATTGGAGAGGCACAGGGAAGAGCAGACAAGGTGACTGGCAACCTTGGATACCTGCCTGGAGCCTGACCCACACATCTCCTTAGACCTGGGACCCAGCAGCACTAGTGTGAATCTTAGAAAGACCTGTAAGTGGCTTGGCACCTGTGTAAAGATGATCTTTAATTGTTGAATTGTGGAAGGACTTGAAGATTTGGGTCAATCCTGAGTTATTAGAATGAGATTCACAATGAGGCCCATGTAAAGGGCATCCCACCACACATCTTTCACAGGAAAGTTCGGTGTCTTCCTGCTTGGCCCTAGGCCACTCCAGGACCTTGCGTCAAAGTCCCTGTGCATTGCTGGACTGGAGCCAACAGGCCAGCTTTGATGATGACTGGGGTTTGCATCCCACACTTAGTCCAAACGGGGAGGCTAGTCGCTGCCCACGTGAGAAGCCAGAAAATGCACAGATACCATCATATGACTCTGGAGAGCACTTGCATGGGGAGGACAAAACTGCAGGTCACCTTTGCCTTGTGCTTAATGACGCTTGGTCTCCAGTTCTAGCTCCTGAGAGGTGAAATTAGACTTTTCCCAAATATCAGTGATTATAAGTCAATGTACTTTTAGACATAGCTCCTAAAGAGGCTCACGTTGGTGCTTATACACTACAGGCTAATCTGAGCGCAGAAATGTAAGATGTGACTTTCCATACCAAGAATTATTTCCATTTTAGATTATATCAAGTCTCTGCAAACTTATTCAGCTCTTACATCCAGAGTGATTGTATTGAAATAAAAATCAAATTCTTGTGTTTGGTCTAGATATATCATTTCTCTGGCTTTGTATCTGGGAACTCTGATGCTTTTCTGGCAGAAGTTGAAAGTTTCTGCCATTTACAGACCTGTGCAAAAACTGACAGGTATAGAATTCCTTTCTTGTGCCAACTTAATGCCATTTTTCTTTTGCAATCAAGGATCTAAACACACACACACATATTTTCTATAACTATTGCCAAAGCCTGGGGGGTGTTGCAGTCTCCTCTTTCTCCAGGGTTTCACTGAAACTCGGGATTTTTTGACAAAGGGTAATGTCATACTGAAAGACTAGAGCCTGAGCAGAACAAACCCTGCAGCCCTAACTGGCAACGCAAGCTGACCTTTCTTTCAGGTTAGACTTTTCCTCAGGTCTCTGCATGCACATCCCTGTATCTTTATTCAGGATGTACCCATTGCCAAGTGCAACAGATAACAACTACTCTTCACTGTATTGATGGCCCTTCCTCCAAATCACAGCTAGATATCCCTCTTCCACTTTCAACAGCAGAAACAAAGGAGACTTCCCCGAATTTGTTGGTATATACGAAGCAAATAATATTCCTTGGAGATCACAGCACATTTTCTTTTTTTTTTTTTTTCAAATTGAATATAACTCAAATATAAAACTTACGGAGTTTTCCCATGTCCTTTCTTGTAATTAAAATCCAGTATTTTCCCAATGTCATTTAGGTTTTGTTATGCAGCAGGTACATATTATCAGCAGCAATTTAAATGAAGTTTAAAAAATGCTGGGCAATTTTTTATATTACTCACTGAAACTTCATTTGTAACCAGTGTTTCGTAGGTCTTACCAGCAAAAGTCTTTTGAGTATTATCTTTTTGTTGTTGCTGCGTTTTCAATGCAAGTTGCATATGAACAGAAAGATCAGGAGCCCCAGAGCTCCATTGCCTCTTTGCTGCTGATGGATGGAGAGATGCCTCCTGAGTAACACTCAGAGTTACATAGCTTTGATTGGAAACACTCTCAGGAGACACACAGCCCACTGGCATCCTGTGCATTGAAGCAGGGCAAGGCAGACACGTAAGCTGATGTTAATGGTCGCAGCTCCTCTGTATTGGCCTCCAGCATCTAATCTAGGAAGCCTTTGCATTACACCAGTTCCCCCTGCAGACATCATCCACCCAAAAGCAGAGGAGCTGTAGAGAATAGCTGTATCTATGAGGGAGAGGTGCTATACTCTTCCACGTCCAACCCAGTGAGCCTCAGATTCTTGCATGTGTCTCTGGTCTTCACTGCCCACCTTCAGCTCCAATCCAGCCTGCTGAAGGCCCTAGTGGCAGGAAGGGAACTGGTCCGGGAGGAGGTCATGCTACCCCATAAGCCCTGGAGAGAAGGGAAGGTGGTTGAAAACACAACAGTTCTATTGCAGCATTGGCCCCAGGCACCTCTTCCAGGGAGCTCTGTGTGCAAAGAGGATATTCCTGGTGGGATTCACAGACATTCTGGCTCCCACTCTTGCCCACAATTTCAAGTAAACAGTTTGGTACCACTTCCCTTTTCAATTCCTGTTTCCCTTTGCAGGCACATGGACAAAACAAACTCACGTTCCTGAGTCAAATGGGCAAACACAGCCATATTGGTTGTGCCTTAAACTACTGTTTTCTATGCTTTCCCTCCTCTTTTTTTTTCCTTTCCTTTTGCATGTGTGTTGCTGTTTCCACAGCAATGACTAAATATTGACATGCAACATTCACCAAACAAGAAAAACGAGCACATGAATAAATATGAGCTAAAACAGAGGGCTTTCAAGTGGCAGGGCTTGCTGGTCTGCTCCAAACCAAGAAAGCAAGAAAGCGCCTACCACCCATGACCCCTACCTGGGGCAGTGGGACTGCTCAGGCTGTCAATCCACAACACGCAAATCTGGCTGCTGGCAGCACTGTATGTGCTGTCACTGTGAATTTGATGCCAGGGATGCTACTAGGATAAACTGATCATCAGGGAAAAGCCTTTCCCCATTTATCCCTAAGAATCCATGTGAATAGTGTGAATTTACAGTATTTGCAACAGTCTCCATCCATCCGCTTGCCTGCATTCCCCAGCAGGTGTTTTCATTGAGTTACTTTTTAGAAATGTAAAGCTCAGCTGAGATGCAACATCTGTTTTTCAGCAAGATCTTCATTTTTGTACAGTTCTACAGCTGGACTGGAGACAGGGGGTTAAATGACTTGCTCAGGTTCAAAATGTTGGGCAGAGGCTTAGGTGGGATTAGAGCCCAGGACGATCACAGCTTAGTCCTCACCTTCTCTAACCACTTCTCAGCCACATGGTCTCTTTGGGTGCAAGGAGAAATTGTTCATGACATCAGGGTGTGTAATTCTGTAGCTGCATGCACCAGCAAATGATTTGCCTAGAATGAAATGTAATCAATCTCCAGTTAAAATTCGGCTTCATGTTACCCTTGGCATAGGATTCATTAGACTTTAGGATCACTGTGATGAGAACAGCTCAGAGAGCAGGAGATCCATTTCATGAAAGATGTCCGGTTTTAAAATTTGGTTTCACTCCAAGTGAAAATGAACACAGAAAATGTTGCAGCTTTCCTCAAAGTCTGTTCTCAGCTTCTCCTCAATGAAATACATAGATTATGTTCCATAAGCCTTTTATTATCTGGCATAGTTTCCAAACCTTGTCTCATTTAGATACACATTTTTGAGTGCATCCCAATTTTTTCCACATCCTTTTGAAGGATAGGTCCAAGAGCAGGACAGAATATTCTTGCAGTGGTCTCACTAGTTCCTCAGGCAAAGATAATATCATTTTCATCTCCCTCTGACAGTATCTTCTTTTTGAGTTCAAATGCTCTTAGCCATACTTTTGCGCGGCTGTTTTTGTGCTCCCCAGATCCCTTCTAATGTTTTTAGGGCTTCACATCTTAGAAATGTGTTTTCACACTGGCTGTTTGTTTTTGTCATTTGGTCAAATTCAGGTGCATATTGATCAAATGGGCCAGAGCTCCACAGCAGTCTATGGAGCTGCTCTTCAGCCTTGTTACCAACAGCCACATTCACTTGTTAAGCCAGTTCTAGGTGTTATCCCTACTTAAATTTGCATTTGGTTCAATATCCTTAAGAAAGAAACTGGTCAAGAGCAGTGCCTGCTAGGACGCCACCAGAAACAGCCCCATTTCATCACAGTTCCTCATTTACATCTATTTTGTGTTCTATCATTTCCCTAACTGTAATCAACTGAAGAAATGCTACACTGCTTTGCAGAGTGCTTACTATTTTTATCTGAATGTCTTGCAGACAAACCTTATGCCTTACAGGAAACTCTCTGTATTGTATCAACATAAGCATTTTTATTAATGAAGCTTGTAATTCTATTTACTAGGACTTTTTACTAGGGCATGTAGTGATAGGACGAGGGGGAATGGCTTTAAGCTGGAAGAGGGCAGGTTTAGATTAAACATTAGGAAGAAGTTTTTCACTTTAAGGGTGGTGAGGCACTGGAACAGGTTGCCCAGAGAAGTTGTTGAAGCCCCGTCCCTAGAGGTGTTCAAGGCCAGGCTGGATGTGGCCTTGGGCAACCTGGTCTAGTAAGAGGTATCCCTGCCTGTGGCAGGGGGGTTGGAACTCGATGATCTTCAAGGTCCCTTCCAACCTAAACCATTCTATGATTCTATGATTCTATGATTCTATCAAAAAACAATGTAACATTAGTTTGGCAAAACCTGTTTTCCACAAAACTATGCTGACTGGCATGAAATATGCTACCTTTAAATTCTTCAATGCTTGTATCCAGCATCAGTCTTTCCACAACTGAACCCAGAATCAATATCAGATTAATTGACTTAATACCGCCTGGGCTTTCCCGTCTACCCCTGTTCAAATGTTGGCACAATTTGCAATTCTTTTCAGTCTCGTGGAATCTTCCTCATGTTCCAAAATTTCCTTAAAACCAACAGTAGCAGGTTATACAGCTCCCACTTCTTCTGATCTTAAAGCACTTGACTGCTTCCTGTTGAAATTTCTCACTGCTTTCTGATGGACCAGAGAGGATGTCATTATCACTGAAAGATACAAATATGCCACTTTCTTTTCTTTTCAAATTCAGAACAGAAATAGGTATTTATGAGTGCTTCCTGACTGAGGGACTGGTCATACTTGGCTATGATGGGGCTCACAACTTCTGGATACATTTCTTAATTTTCCATTGCTGTTATTACTTTGAAAGGCAGTTTTTAGTTTCCCTCTCTCCTGGGTATAAGAGTGGTTCTTTTAATAACACCAATTGACTGTACTCTTAAGCACCATTAAACGGCAGATGCTTAGTTTCCCCTGCAGTTTGTCCTTGAATAGCTTTGATTAAGCTTATGTTTTAGTACTTAATTAAGATCTGAACAATCTCCAAAGCAGGACACCAGCAAGTGTTGAACTCTCATGCAGAACGAGTGGTCCTTTCTGCAGAGCTTAATATCCAGTGTCTGTGCACAGCATGACATTGTATTATCTGATCTCCACTGTGCAAACTCTACCCATGGGCTTCAGGACAGCCAGGACTCCGTGCTTCAGTTGTCTTCATTGAAATAGATCTTATTTTATATATGCCACTTTGAACTCTTCGTTTCAGGTACAGATGCTTGTGAGCAAACATTTTCTGTCACTGCCAGATCTGTGGGTTTAGACAAGTATGGAGGGCTGTAAGTAGGATCTGGCTGACTCACAGAAACGTTTGTTTTCATCCAATAACCAACATAGAAGCCCAGTATTCAAAATTCGGTTCTGTTGAGTGCAGAGAGTAGTTTTCTGTAACAGGAAGTTTTAGGTTTGCCAAGCCAAGGAAGCTATCTCATGCTTATCTCATCTGTCTGATCATATTTTTCACTGAAAAAGGCATGATTCTCCTTTGTCAGCTCATGTCATGGCATCCACAGACACTCTGAGCAATGTTCATCAAAGTGAACGGAGAGAGTTATGGCTCAATGCAGCTTTGCATTTGTGTTGAACACTGTTATAGGTGATGCCTGTTGAAAACTTACCCAAGCTTTGCAGAAGTGTAAGACCCTTTCTTAATCTGTTCATAAGCAGAATCTTTGGCTCTCGCTGATGTTACCCAGACAAATCTCTGACTATGGGTTATTTGCAAATGATAGCGTGTGACTTGCCACCTTAGGCCCACATAGGTGTTTTGCTCTGCTTGGCCGGTGGCATTATTTCAAAACAGAGGATATCCAGAATTGTTTGCTAATAGAAGTCATCGATAATCATGTGTGTAAAGTTCATGAATTTCCTGACACTTGCCAGTTTTTTCACGTTAAGCCAGGGGCTGTCCAAATTCTTGTAAGTAATAAATCACATGCCTCACCCTCCACACAACAGCAGAGCCAAGTTTATTGAATAGAATATTCACACGGTGCCTATTCATCTCCTTGTGGTTAGGACCCATTCAGGTGAGCACAGGCATCCAGTTAGTAGCTGGCGTACTGTTTGCTGGCTCAGGTGAAGGCAGCCTGGGGTTCCCACTTATCATATCCTCTGATGCCCAAGTTCCAATGGTTTCCTTGATGCCTCTGAGAGTGGGTTATGCACAGGGCAGAAAGAAGTCAACAACAAACCTAAAGCTGCTTTCTGTACCTGCCAGAGGTGGACTTAGCCATTCCTCTGCTTGCAGAGAGCTTGGCCACCTGATGCTATCACCAGACCATTCATCGTGGGCTGTAAGTCCTCTAGTCCTCTGTGCAACTCTGTATTCAAACAAAGCAAACTGCCTGCTGCATCCTGTAAAGCAGACTGTCACAATAAAGATTTAACAAGAATATTAATGTCACTGGCTAGAAAGAAAGATGCTGTCTAAATGATTATTTTCCTTGAGTATTTTAACAGAAGTTTTAGTTCAGCGTGAAGAGCAGCTTTGCCTCCTTTTATAAGAATTGGCAGGAAGAGGTAATATTTTAGCTGACGCATAATCTATCTTGACTCTATTGCTTTTTTATTGTTTGTCAGAAAGGCCCTGGGGGTAAACATTATTTCTTTGTCTGTTT
Organism: Pluvialis apricaria; assembly: GCA_017639485.1. NCBI lineage: Eukaryota > Metazoa > Chordata > Aves > Charadriiformes > Charadriidae > Pluvialis > Pluvialis apricaria. The sequence continues at coordinate 3,970,903 of CM030022.1, forward strand.
GGGCCCTGGCTTTGTGCCAAGGACACATTTCTCACACCAAGCATGTTTCTGCATACCGGTGGGGGATAGTCTGGGTGAGGACAAATTACCAGCTCTGCACACAGGCCTCTCAGGTGCCATTTACACATCTGTGGAGAGGTTATGGGAGTCAGAGAGTGTGAGAGGGAACAGGCTGCAGGGAGCTTCCCAAGCTCCCCTGGAAGTTGTCAGCTGGCGATTTCAGTACAGCATCTCACACCTTGCTCCCAACACTTGTGGCTGTGGAAGAGCTGCAAACCACTCAGCCAGCACTCAGGGAAGCCAGCAAGCCAGCCAGATACTCTTGTGTGTATAGATGAGCCCGGACAATGACTTAGCAATGATTTGCTGATTGAGGTTAGACGAATTCTCTCACTTGATCTCCTGCAGCATTCGATAAAGAAAGAGCTGACTTACATTCTCAGCAAAGCTCTTGAGCTTTACAGTTTGGAGAGCTCGTTTCCCTAGGTGCCAGCTCTGGAGTCAGTTTTCCTGGGATGCCAAACACACAGCAATTGCCTAGCACGTTTGTTATCATCCACACCTAATAAAAGCTTACAATTTTATGCCCTCCTCTGTCCCACCATCTCTCTATCACCTCTTCTGTGAGTTGTTGAGATGTTAAATTTGTGCTTTCCTGACCTCTTCAGTCTTGGGGGCTTGTATGGGCAATCTTCTCTCTTAAACTGAATGAGAACATCCCCAAGGCTCAAGGTTTACCATTCAGGAGATTACTGTAGCTCTACTGCTGAAATCCAGCCCAGTTTTCATCTTTCGCTGCTCCTGTCGCTGAGGTAGGGACTGTTTGGCCTGATTTGACCAATGTAAATACTTCTCCTCTATGTGACAAAACCAGTTGTTCTCACTCTTGCCTCTTGACTTTAAGATGGTTTCTAGACCAGGTTTGATTTGTACCTATTGCCAAAACCAGGTTAGTTCCTGCTGTCATCCACTGGACTCATTGGTATTAAAGCTCTTACACTTGGTTTCAGCATCTGCTGTGCATGGTACAGTATCGTGCAGATGCAGGCAGAAATCCTAGAGAACCTTCTCTGTAGACACTGGATCTCTATACAGCAGAAGACCTAGAGCAGAGGTCTGATCTTACTGAAATGTGGCATATTAACTTTTTGTAGCCCTGGACTCTGCTTTTCAAGAAAACTGAGCATAAAGGAAACAATGAACAGCCGCGAATTTTCACTGAAATCCTAGGCTTTCAGCAGGGTCAAGGTCTTTCAACCAGATCAGAGGCCTCAGGTCTCCACAGCCTCTCTAGGCTTCTTCGCCAAGCAGTGAGAGCCTTTTTGTTCAATAAGCTCAACAGAATTTGAAGTAGAGCAAGCCAAGCTATAGGAAAACCTGGCTAGCAACACACTCTTGAAAAGGAAAAGGAAAATGAAAAGAGGAAAAGGAGGATTAAGAAGGAAAAAGGAGAAGGAAAGGGACCCAGGAGAAAATCGAAACACTTCCAGGTGCTGAGGTGCTTACCCAGCAGGGAGTTGTCAGGGTCTGAACCAACTTTCTCCATGGGGTTTTTTTTTGGATGGTTTTGTCTCCCATCACCTACAGCACAGCAAGCCAGCCAGCTGCCTCCTCCCTCTCTGCTGCTTTAGAAAGGGTTTATCTCTTGTCTGGCACCTTTCTGTCTTTCCTCTCACCAAAAGGACTGAAGGTCTCATCTGGGTGTATCCAGCTTTTCTATTTGTCTCTCAAACTTCATCTAGGCTGACAATATGGAGAGATCCTAGAATGCTCCTTCTCCTCAGCAAAAGGATCCAACAGCCCCAGCTGGGTGCTGCTGCTGGGGGTAGGCAAGAGAAGGATGCTCTCCACCCCTGCTGACCTTTCTCTGAGATGAGCAAGGTCTGTGTGTTCGAACAGCTGAAAGAATATTCCCTAAGAAAGCCAGAGGAGGAAAGAGCCCATCTGTCTCTGTATGATTGGTATTTCTTCACTAAACAAACCCCTGTTTCAAAACTGTCTGCTGACTGTGGATTGCTAGAAGGACTGGACACCTAACCTGGGATCCTCTGTCAGCAAGTACTATGAAACTTGTTGGTCCTAAGGGTGGGATAGTGTCAGTTGGCTTCTCGGATGTACAATTAAATTTCTTTTTCATATCAAATATCTTCTCAAATCCCACTACTTAAGGGGCAAAGTGTAGAAGAGAACACCAAGCTCATTTGGAAATTACTCAATCTTTTTTTCAGCATAAGATATGACGACTCCTGTGGGTGGCATATAAGCTGAACCTTCTCTCCAAACACAAGGACAGAAGGCTATAAAAAGGCTATAAAAGGGATATATTCCATAAAACATCATCACCTGAAAACCCTACATAAACTCACAAGAGTCTCAGTCAAATAAGACATTTCCAGCATCCTTTTGAGTATCTATTTAGTACCAAGAAGTGTTAGAGAATTTTAAAAAAATAATTCAGTTATTATGAAGCTCACACCACAGCCATGAATATTCTTCATGATTTCTGTTCACTCAGATTTTTTTCAAGCAAAAAGTCATTTAAGGGAGTCCCTCTCCTTTCACAATAGAGATGGCAACAGGCATTTTATTAGAACGAAGGTGAAGTAATAGGCATGTCTACTGTGCAGAACATAAAGAGTCATCCTTCAGACCTGGGTTCAGCTCCTGGCTGTGCCACAGACCTCCTGGCTGAGTGACAAACTAACCCTGCCCTGTCCTTGTGTGTGTATGTGGTGGCTATTGAGGCCAGTATGTCGTTAAGGAAAGGAGCTTACATAGCCAGTACATATGTAATATCTGTTTAGATCCATCTATAATCTGGTTAGAGGTCTCTATCTCATGGGCACCCTGTGCTTTACTGTACTACACCTTGTAATAATAAGCTGGCCTCAGAACAGCCCTGCTTTACAAGCTAGCAGTGCTCTGTGGAACAAGAGATTATGCATTCCTCATTGAAAGCAGGCAGTGATGAGAGTTAGCAGGAAATGGGCCTTTAGATCAGGGGGTTTCCTTACATTTCTTTTACTACATCCATTAAGCTTGCTTCCCCCACATCTGGCATGTCGGGGCCTTCTAATCCTTAAATCATCTATAAGAGAAAGAATGGAAAAGGAATTGAAATTACAAAGGAGAATGTGCTCAGAGCACCTCCTTTTGTAGGGGTAAAAGCAAGGAGAGTGAAGCGGGAGCAGACTTTAATATATTTGCTCTTTCAGGGATGGGTGCAACTACTGGGCTGTTGTTTTTGTTGAAAGCTCTGGGGGCAAAGAGGTTTTTGTTGATGTTTTACAAGTCTCTGGATGACGGTTTGAAACTGTAGCAAGAAATGTGATTCCTGGCTTAGCAGACAGGTTCTGCAAGTCAAGCTTTCTGTTTATTTTAATATTTCAGGGATCCTTCAGTGTGTGTCACATGGACAAAAAGAAAGGGGGAAACTCCTCCTCCTGCATGAACCCGGCCACAGAATTGTCTTAAAGGTGCCGAGTTCCTGCAAGCCACTTGCCAACACACACTGTCCACTCCCCAGTCAGACCATCTCAGCAGGGAATTCCTGCTGCGCCAGCTCAGATCCATGTCTACACCCAGCTGCGGACTTGTACTAACACCATGAGTATGCTCAAGCTAAATAATAAGCTAAAACTAAAAGACATCCAGCTGATGGGTTGTAATCATCTTCCAAGAGAAGTGGGAGAAACCCCTTGTCCAAGACAGGTTTAAAGCTTTGCTGGCGCTAATTGCATATAGGAGTGTAAGGAAGGGTTCTGTACTGGGGAAACCGGGGACACACACAGGGAGTCCTCTCCATCTCTCATGTAGGTGATCTCCTGAATCAACTACATGAAGGCTCTAGAGTCAACCATAAGAATGTAAAAATATATAACTTCTAGTCCTAAGTGCTTCTATCTGTTTCCAATGGCTATAACTTGAAGTTGCTGTGAGGACCACAGAGGGTTTGCTCTGGTGACTGAGGCTGCAGTATAGAAGAGTGTGTTGTCCTAGGGACGTGGTACACACCCGTGGACAGCCCATCTTTGCAGTTAGTGTTCTCATAGGCATGTTTTCTAGAGTTGCTCGTGGAGGCTGTGATCAGACACCTGGCTAAATGGTGGACTGCATAAGCTAAATTGGCGAAGCTTTGCTGTCCAGATCCTTGAACTGTTTTAACGACTGGGAAGGCTTTTGCTAGGGTTCCACCATTTTGGTTGTAATTTCTCCATATTTGCAGTTAAGTGACTGATGAGCTTCTCCTGAAATTCCCCTGACTTTAAAATGGCTTTCAAAGGTACAAATGACAACTGGGCAGTCAGCTGTTGAGTCTGTATTTCTGTCAGAAGTGGGAGAGTATATTTTCTGAGGAACTGGTTGATTTTTGTAAAGAAAGTATTCCCCAGCTCTAAGCTAAAGTGGCTTCTTAGGTTTATGCAGTTTCCTGCAGAGCTCCACGTCTCTTTTGCGTCCCTTCTTCCCATCCACAGTATGGTATCTAGTACACTTTATGCTTCATCACTGAATTTTGCACATATTCCTGCTGAAGTGGGCCTCTCTGCTGGGATAAGCTATCGACTCTTTAAACAAAAGGAAAGGATGTGATGGCAGCCCATATTCTGTAGCTGATGCCACCTGAAATATAAAGATAAAGGAAGGGTAGGAAAGTCATACATCATTCTCATAAAAAAAGGGCAAAAATGAGGCGCAGACCTCTCAGACAGGAAAGATGAACCAGTGAAATTGTAATCTAGATTTCTTCATCTTGGCAAGTACTTTTGCTAGCTCTAACCATCTCGTTGCATCCCTGTGGAGGAGGCTTTACTTTTGGGCTCTGAGCAATGGAAGGTGCTACAGTGACTCTAAAGGGAAGGAAGGTAGATCTGAGTCAAAGGAAGCATGTGCATTGTCCCTGTCCCCCAGCCAAGCCCATTCGTCTATGGCAGTGACTGATTGAACAGAGCTATGATAAGGACAAAGGGGAGTTGCAGTGTTTTGAATAGCAAGCGGAAATGCCTTTAGCCTTGATTAATCTGATCGAGTTCCCAGTTTGGAAGGGAACTGGAGGGCAGACCTGGGAATTGTAGTCAAACCATGGAAAAAGGAATCCTGGTTCCCAACAGGTAATTCATTTAATTTCACAGGAATGTTGATACTTTGCACCTATAAGTGTGCCTAATAGCCCACAAAAACTTCCCTGGTGCACAGATGGTTTGCTCTTAGAAAAACAAGGAAAAATGTGGTCCATTTGGTTAAAATAAGCCTCCCTACTGAGGGGAATTATAGGACAATAGAGTAGAAATCTGTAAAAGACATAATCCATAACCACTGAAAAGCAAGAAGCTAACAGAGCTATTTGTCCAGTAATCTCTTTTTCATCGTGTGTCACATTTTAATGTATGAACATCCTTCCTAGAGGGAGCCAATTGCCTTCCTTGTGTTTCGAGGTTTGGGGACAGTTGAACAGTTTTGACATGAAGTCATTAGACATATCAGTGTTTCTTGTCTGGGCTATGCAGGGAATTGGATTGACACAATACTGAACAGGTGGGATTCAGCCCTAATTTTTGAACATAGACACGTCTGGGTGAGTCCTGGATTCCCCCCAACTGAGGAGCGTGCAGCTCATCTAAAGTCTGGTGTACAGTGAAAGGCTGTTCTTTGCTGACTGTACCTCCTGGCTGATTTATGGAAGGACAAAGAGAAGTTAACAGAAATGACTGCTGCAAGTTCCCCGTCAGAGATAAAATGGTACAGTGGCAGCTAGAAAGATCACTAGGAGAGGTGGCACAAAGCAGTGTCACCTCATGCCCAGACCATTAAGACCATGACAGACGCAAATCAAGTCCTGAGAGAGGCTTGAGGTATTCTCTAGCTTAAACCACAGTCTTGCTCAGTCAAAAATGGACTGAAAACTTGACAAAAGACCCAGCAGACACAGAACTTCGTGACAATGAAAATATGATCCTCCCACATGGGAGAGATGATTTGGGGTGTGGCCAGGGTGCTCAGACAGACATAGTTCTGACAGATCCAAAAAAAACATCTGGGTGGAAAAAGGATAAATGAAATGATCCTGTCTAACATCAATTTGGCAACAATTCAAGTTCCCCAGCATGATCCCAACCCAAGCACCCGCCAGAGCAGAGATGGGCACGAGCCTCCAGCAGTAACCAGTCTGCAGCATCCCCTCTCCTCTACGTGTGAAAACAAGCCTGATCAGCAACCCGTACTCACGGGGTCTCTCACTCTGGAAAATTATAAGTCCTTTCAAGGTAAGAAGAAAATCCTCAAATAGTCAGTGGTGTCACCTCAGGACATGGATATTCAGCCAACAAAAACCCAGGCACCTGCAGATGGGTCACAAATCAGGGAATGTTTTTATGAGAAAAATAGGGTCCAGGCTGGAAACAAGAGTGTGTTTTAAGCACTGGAGCAAATGCCAAGTAACTATTCAAATGGCTCTTCAGACCCTTCTACCTGCAGTAAGGAGCACCTGCAGTTCTTTATTTTTTAATGCCAGAAAAGATTCTTGCTTCTCCCTTGATGTACAGGTCCTAGTCTACATCAGAAACAAAATAATTCGTTAAACAATAAATGGTCTAATTCATACTGTCTAAATAAATGCTGACTTGGTTGAAATATCCAGGTTTAGGGTTTTTTTTTCTTGCTAATGCTTTGGGTATTAATAACCTAAATGTAAATTATTTCTGTGTTTGCAAGCTCTCAGTTGAAAGAAAAAAAGTAGAGGAAAATCCAAATGTACCAAGGAGTCTAGAGCTTAAGACCATATTCTCTTCCCACAAAGCTATATATCCCTTCTCTCACTTTGCTTGTCTAAGCAAGTGCAATCAGAAGACAAAAGCAAAACAAAGTGAGGGAATAATAGAAAAATCACGTGGAAAACTCCTCAAAAGAGCAAGACAATGAAGTCACTGGAGTCTTATCTGAAGCTGTTTTGGGAACGTCAGGGCAACTTGGGCAAGCCAGAAAACTGCATTCGTCTGGAACAAGGGAGGATAAAGATCTGACAGCTCCCCAAAACAAGGGGCAGGTTAGTCTGGTGTTGCCCATCTCTCTCACACTGAGTCCCCACAAGTTCACATGGAAAGTTCTAAGATCCAGCAAACTGTTCACAGAGTTCAAAGAAAAGAGTTTTGCACATCAGCTCATGGAAGAGGCTGCCAAGAATAACACTGTACCTCTGGGATTTACATACATATCAAACCATTTATAACGTTCCCCTGCGCAGATTAATAGTCTGTGTATGAGTGAATGGGTGACGGGAGAGCAGGTACCACATCTGGTTCTCATGCCAAGGTTCTTCTGATGGCACTAAGAATGGGAGGTGTTTTGAGCAAAACTTGGATATCCAAATAAGATCAAGAGAGGATATTTAAGGTCGGGAGAGAGCATACACCCACCTATGATACTAGATCAAGCTCAGGGGCTTGGCAGCCAACATGGGTTAGATCAGCCCAAAGCTGACTCCAGTCTGTGTCAGAACCTGAGCAGTCTCTGCATCCTCCGTGGGCCAGGAGTACGCAAATATGATCCAGCCACTTTGTACTCCAGCTGCCCTGGCTTTGCCGAGCCAGGGGCTCTGAGCTACAGGACCGAGACACAGGCTGTCTAGACTGCACATGCAGGATCACAGGCTCTGATCTGGGAGTTGGATGACAACATTTCATAGAAGCAATATTATATTCTCTCTATTGCCCAGTAGCAATGGCTCCACGTTAGAAGGACCCTTGTCGGGGCAGCTGAATTCCTGTGGGGAAAGCTGCTGAGCCACTTTGGGGGATTTCCCGTGGCGTGTGGGAGCTCAGCAGGCTGCCCAGAGCCCGGGATCCTGCAACCACAGCTCATCTGTCAGCACATTGCCCCATGTGTGATTACAATGGTTTTCACCACCCTCACCGCTCTCCATCATGTGTTTATAATCACCGCCATTATTCTAGAGTTACAGAGCAGACGCATCCTATGCAAATCAGGGATGCCGGGGTCAGCTAATGAATTGGTTACACCCTTTCCTTCCAAAAAAACCTGAGCCCTCGGAGGGATACTCACTATGTGCCATAGGAAATGCAAATGCAGTGAAACCCACAAAAAGCTGAGTCACTTTTTTTTCCATAGCACAGCTTTGGCCCTAAACAGCTGAGTTTCAGATGCAGGAACATGCTGGGTTGCAGTGAAATAATTTCAGGAAGCTTTGCTTGGTCTCACAGTTACGTCCCCCAAGTCTCACTCAAGAGATGCAGGCTGGGCTCCTGGTTCTGCACAGGCTGGCAGCACACCCACTGTATCGTCTCACTTTGCCTTCGTTTCCCCATCTAGAATCTCTAGTAATAGTAAAAAATCCTTTTCTCAGGGATGGGCAGGCCACCCTAACTGCAAATGTAGCATCTAGTGCCAGTACAGTCCCAGTGATGCTATTGCAATGAGAACGGAGGAAATTTTTGTTTCTTGAAGTTTTAGGAAAGTCAGCGCTTAAGAAACACAATAGCAGGGCACCATTCCCGTCTGCCTCCCCTCTAACTTGTATAGGAGAAGGATAACTAAACATGACACGCGGCCTCTGGGATGGCATCAAGACATATTTCCCATGTCAACCTCATCACATGTGTCGCTCCACAGTCCCCAGCTGAGAAAAAGAGGGTGCTGAGCCTCAGCAGTTTTCTGGCTTGCCCTTGGGGCTGGGGTTTGTAACATTGTCCCCATTAGCAGAACTTGCTGCTAAGGTCACACGTGTTATTTCTGCTGAGCTTTGTCAGCACCCTCCTGTTTCTGCAGTGCAGGGCGAGAGAGCTCATGTCCCGGCTAGCTGCATGGTGAGGACTGCCTCATCCACACAGAGGCTGGTGAGAGCTAGGAGGAAGGGGAGCCCTACATGAAACAGGGTCTGGCTACCAATAGTGACACACAAGCCACTTGCTAAAGCGGCATGCAAATACCACAGGGTATCTGAAGCCTTTCTGTGGCATCTGCCCCTTGCCATGGACCTCAAACACATCGTTCAGGGTCCCAGCAGTGATGGGGCCCCAGCCCCACCAGTGTATGTCCCAGTGTGGACCGTCACTCAGCAGTGCCCTTCCCTGTACCTTGGTCCTGTCCCACAGCACCTGGACATCGCCACATTCAGTGTCTTACTGCCCACCCAAACTCCAGTGTGACAGCATAGGCAAAAGTCACCCCAAGGGTAGCATGAGTGAGTCTATGGTCCTGCTGCCAATGCAGATAAAGCAAGTTCCTGTAAGACATGTTGTCTTACCAGAAAAGGTAGGAGACACTGCTCAGGACATATTAAACACATGCTTCAGTTAATTTATGTGACCTGGCACTCTGAAAACTAATAAAACCAGTTTATGCTTTCACTTGCATGTGATTAATGACAAAGCTCTCAATCATATATCACAGACCATGTCCTAGCTAGGACAAAAATATACAGATTATGGGAGAAATTAGGAATTAACAAAACAGCTGTTAACTGAGCTAGAAATACTCTACCAGAGTCCTGCTGTAAATCAGAAAATCACCCTGTGACAGTCCTCCCTGGTTCTTCATGCACGACAAGTAGACAAGAGCAAGAGAGTTCCTCTCTCCTAGTTCTCAGGCTGGTGCCTGCTCAGTGCAAGATGCTGGTTGGACCCGTGGTATCCATATTGCTGTCCTCAAAGAGTTTGTGACCACAGCAGGGAAAGACAATGGTACCAAGCTGGCTTTCCTGTATTCACAAGGCAGGCTAGTTCTCCTCTGGGTCTTCAGAGTTCCCTGGCTAGCAGTTTGGTGTATAATTCTCTAAGGGAAATTAACTTGCAGTAGTATTTAATATATTTCCAAAGTTGCAAAGAAAGGGAGTTTCCCCTCTCAGGATAGGCAGGATGCAAGGTGCAAATGTTAAATTAAAAACGTTGCAGTAAAGGTCACTCCAGGCAGATGCAGATTTCCAAGAGGGAAGGGGTCAGCTGCTAAGAGTCAGTGAGCTGGAGTCACTGTGGTTCACAACAGCCAGACCTATGTGAACTCATATTCTCACAGCACTTGTCCTGGCTGATGCACAGTGCCCATTTTGCTGTGGACATTCAACGCAGGCAGCTTGATAAAAGCTTGCCTTCCTGCCACTTTCCAAATAGGTTTATTTCCTGACCCAGGTAACATCACTGGGGCAGCAAGAAAAAACACTGGCAAACAGGCACATCCTTTGCCTGATTCTCAGAGGGACAGAGGCAGACCTTGCCCAGCAGGATGTGGGGAGCCAGGGCACTGCAATTGGTCACCTGCCACCAGCAGAAACAAAACAAAACAGATGCTTCACAATGGTGAAAAATAAAATAGAGAGTAATGAGGGTATTTATGTCATTTCCTGATGGGCCATCATAGAACATGATAACAGGATGGGGTCCCACTGTCAGTTCCTGGATAGCTCAGGCAATTTCCCATAACCCCAGTGACTAAATAGTGCCGTGAGGGGAGCCTGAAGCCATGATGCATCCTGCTTCCCCATGCAGATTTTCCCAGGCACCTCAGCCGACACCTGGTTCAGGCAGGAAGTGAGGAACCATCCCAGAGGGGTCGGATGCGCCCTGGAAACTACAAGGCTTTCACTGGCTTTGAAAGAGAGTCAAGAGCAAGTAAAAACATCCAGCTTTGGGCGTACTTGCTCTGCAAAGTGGCCTGGAGACCCTGGTTCCCACCCACTGCCCTTGCTAGTCAGGGCCTTGGGAAGGTGCATGGAGACATCACTGGGTCCAACCACAGCTCCACCAAAGCCCATCTCTTGCCTCCAACAGTGGCCAATGTCTGGGGAAGAGGAGGGCAAGCTTGCACCAGAAACACCCCTATTGCTCAGCAACCTGTGGCTCAGATGACTCTCAATTCCCGACCCAGAGGTTATCTTTGTGTAAACTGCAGGTTTTCCTCTTGAATTTTCTGAAGGGCTGCTTAGACTTTTGTGAATTGCAGTGCCCTGGGTAAGGCTTCCAGAAGGGAGCCCCACTTGCTGATCATGGGCAAAGGCAACATTTTTCTGTCTGTGGACAATGAAGGTGGTCACAGAGAAAGTTGGTCCTTATATCCACATCATTTAAGGAGCAAATGACAAGATTGTTGCCACAGTCCTGGCCAGAGATGGTCCAACTGGCATCATTCAAGTGACAAGCAAGGCTTCAAATACCTGCCCGTATCCAGCAGGGAATTTACAAGCTCTTATTTTCCAGTCCTGTTACCCTACTTGTTTTTTTCCAGTAGTTTGATGGCAAGGAATTACAGCTTTGTTCTCTTCAGCCATACTCAGCTATATCACAACAGCAGGAGCCCTGGGCAGGGCAAGAACGCATGGAGCAGTTGAAGGGCTGCACTGAGGCCAGCTGCCTGCAGCAGAGTCCTTGCCCCCACAGCAGGGTTGATTGATGGATCGTCTGGAAAGACAAACCCCCTTAAAGCTTTCCAAAGATTCAGATAAACCTCTTACAGCCCATCAGGGCATCTCCACTTGACATGTTCGTCTGAGTCATGTGTTTAAGTCATCATTTTCTATCCCCACTTTCCAATTCTGGGGCTTGCCGCTGATGCACCATCCATCCTTGGACAAACCTCCACAGTTTCCTTTCCCAAGTGCCCATGATAAGCTCTTCACCTATTCCTGGAGAGTCTTAGCCTGCTTAGAGAGCTGTTGCTAAAGTTGTCCTGGCACCTGGTCACTGCCCAAGATGTGCTTGTTGCCAGTTCCCAGCAGAGTTACTAAAAAAATGTCTAATTTCACATGAAGGTAGCAGACATTGAGAGAATTTTTGCAGGGACTTTATGGTGTTCAAAATTGGAACTTCCTTTTGTTAAGATATGTCAGCCAGGGTTTTAAAAGGTCTGAAGTTATAACCTGGCACTTAATTCATATGATAATACTTTTCTTCAATTTTGACATGGATGTTGTTGTGTAGTATTAACTAAAGGGGAATTAGGTGCTATTTCAGCACACAAGAATGGTCTGCTTCAGAAATGAGTACATATCCCTTTTGCTCCCAAATCACATAGTTCAATATACTCATAAAAATTCACAACCAGCTGTACAGTCTCTTACCAGTAACAGAAGCCCTTTACTAGCAACTTTGACATTTTAACAGCTGCAGAGATACTAGTAAAAAAGTTAGAGAGTATTTTTTAAAAGTTGGATTTTGTTATTCTCTTAAACACTGTTCTCCTGAGGGGCAGGTACTAGAGGACTAATAAGGTGGTACTACTTATGCCATTAATATTATTCAGCACTGTAAGATTAATATCTTTATGAATTAACAATTACGTCTGCATGGCACAAGAAATTGGCACAATTTGGTCTGACTATAAAGCAAACCTCCCCACTCACGGAGGAGTGACAGAAAGGGCCCTGAGCTGGGCTGCGCTGGAGATCACATCACTTCAGCCTCCCCTCTGCTCTGAGGCCATGTCTTTCCAAACCTGCTTAAAGCAGAGCCCCGTGGTTCAGACAGGCAGGTCGTGCCAGCAGCCCAGAGCCTTGCCCCATCCTAGAAGTGCAGCAAACACAACATGATTGTCCCTGATGGGAATGATGTCCCTTGCTGGTGATGATGAAGCAAGAGGAGATGAGTCCTTCCTTCCTACCTTGTCCCCTAATTTTGCCACTACAGACAAAAACAGCTGGACCAAAGCAGCCTGGTTCTTGATCAAAAATAGCAAAGAAATTTGAAAACTATTTTTATGAAGAGAGGGAGAGGAGAGGAGAGGAGAGGAGAGGAGAGGAGAGGAGAGGAGAGGAGAGGAGAGGAGAGGAGAGGAGAGGAGAGGAGAGGAGAGGAGAGGAGAGGAGAGGAGAGGAGAGGAGAGGAGAGGAGAGGAGAGGAGAGGAGAGGAGAGGAGAGGAGAGGAGAGGAGAGGAGAGGAGAGGAGAGGAGAGGAGAGGAGAGGAGAGGAGAGGAGAGGAGAGGAGAGGAGAGGAGTTTATTTCTCCCTCAAACTAAAGCCAGACTATCAGATACAGATTTTTTCTTTGCCATAAAATGCAGACCAGCCATTGTGCAGAGAAGATGCTCCATTAGCCTGACCCTTGCCAGCAGCCCTGAGCTTGGCTCCATTGGCAGCATGGCCCTGCAAAAGGATTTCCATCCCTTTGAGAGACAGACATTTTTTGCCTCATATATGATGTAAAATCAGTTTCATAATACAACCAAAATCTATCATAATCTCTTCATGCTCGGTGCTTATTTCATAGCCAGCTGCAGCTGTCACAGCCTAATACTCTCTGCTTAGGGTCCGTGTGTGCACAGCTGGCTCCAGCCCGAGCACCTGCCCTCAGCCCTCAGAAGCGAGCCGAGATCCCCCCGTTGGGTCTGGGCTCCGGTACTCGACTGCTGGTTTTATTTTGAAACCCCCCATTAAAAATGTGCCGAGGGGAGGGTGCGCTATTCAGAGACAGCCTGGTTGGATTATTTGGGCTTAGAGAGCAAAGTGTCAGGTTTGTGTTTAATGAATATCTCCATCAATCATCCTGGCTGCCCGTAGAATAATTACCTTGCAGAGCCCACAGTGGCAGGTAAAGCACTTGGCTCAGGACAGAGCAAGCTTTATTAGAAGCCCTGCTGTAATACTCACCATTACTATCATTTGCCTTCAATTACATTCATGGTTGGTGCTTTGCAATAGATGGCTATTTATTCCTTCTTGGGGGCTGCTTCAGCGGGTACCTTACATTCTTGTGGTGTCGCAGTCTAGGGGTGCTCACTCCAACCTTTGAGGCATATAAACAAAATGTGCCAGAGGTGTAACTTGTCTCCCCAGATGCCGCCGTATTTGGTGAAGTGCAAACAAAGACACTTCATTCAGGTCCTTTCAGTGTCTCAGTACTGACTTGGAGTCTCTTGTTTTCATGTATCCTTGTGGAGTCTCTTGTTTTCATGTATCCTTGTGAAGATATAACTAGCTCTGAGAGACCCTCAAGAGCTGCAAGGGAGACAAGCTAGGCTAATTTTGTAAAGCTAATGGTTAAACAAAAACTCATTCCCTGTGTAAGCTCCAGTGCCTGCAGTCATCTCAGCAATGAATTTGGCCCTTTTCACCTCTGCCCTTGCTGTCCTTTATCCCTAAGCATCAGTAGAATGAAATGCCCAAGCTATGGGCTTTAAAGGACTTTACAAGTTCAGTTTACAAGCTCCATAAAATTACAAATTCTCCCTCCCCACTGCAGAAGTACCTTGTAAAACATGTACTGTATTGTTTCAGTCTGACAGGTCAGGCAGCAAAAGCAAGGCAGCATCTGAGTGGCAGCAAGCAATGGAGGGAGTGCATCTGGTATCAAGTGGAGTCCCTGGCTGGGGGAGGAGAAAGCAGGAGGTAGACATGGTCGGCAGCAAGTAAAAATAATTCTCTGCCTTGTGCTATGCGAAAGCCTAAGGGCTAGTTCCACCCTCTGTTTCTCCTCTCTTATTAAGCAATTATTTGCAATGTACCTTTTGGTCAGTTTGCTTCAGGGTGTGACATCCATAAGCATCTCTGCACATGTTTACATCCTAACCTAGCCTCAGCACCCAGGGCTGTTACCAGGGCTGTACCTGGGGCCATGTGGCCCAATCCTTAGCTAAACATCTGGCACTCCAGAGAAAAATGCAGTGACCCTCCATGGTAAATGCCTGGCACTGACCTGGCACCAGGGTAGTAATCCACAAAGCCCCTTGTCCCATCTCAGGTAGTTCCTGCTGCTGATTGTATGCCAGAGGTCTGCAGAGGTCATGTACTTCATCTTTCTGTGTTTTGGTTTGGGCTGCCTTGAATAGCATCAGAAACAGGCAGCAGCCCCAGCAGATACATGCAAAACACTTTCACATCTTACACACGTCTACACCCAGAATCATTTGGTGTCAGGCTGAGCACAATGAGTCATAACTCACCTTTTCACTGGAGCTGGAAAAAATACTCCGGACTTGTTGCCCTTGTCAGCACCACTGCTGATATTTTTAACGCTAAGAGAAAGTGTTAGTTGAAGAAGAAAGCAAATAAGGTCCTCCCAACATCAGCTGAAAGACTGCCAGCAAAGGATGGAAAGAAAAATTCTGGGTTCTGCTGATGGCCTGTGCCAATCCATCACATCCAGAAAAACACTCAAGGACCTGTCAGGGTGGCTGGGCTGTGCCAGCACACAGTGCCGGTCAGTCAGGGCCAGCAGGGAGGAGCGTGGAGGCATTGTGCTGCCTGCAACAGTGGGAGAAGTCAGGCAGCCAAGGCACCTCCGGATGGGAAAACCTGAGGGAGCAAACACTGCCCTTGGAAAAAGCTGTGGTTTGATTTACTCAAATGCACTCTGGGCGATGTATGAGTGGGAGCCTCTCACTGGACATAGTTTTAAAGATGTGTCTTAAAATACACTTGTTCCCAGAAATGATGACAGGTAGCACAATCTGAGGGGCAACCTGAGAAGAAAAAGAGAAAAAGCTTTGGCAACACAGATGGCCTGCAGATGCCCCCCAGCCCTGTTGTGCCCAGTGCTGTGGCCCCTGCAGTTCTTCCTGAAGGGTAACAAGCTCTGGCTGTCCTAGATTTGAGGTCTTATGTCAGGGCCACACAGTCTCGCAGAGCCTCGCTTTTGCACCAGCTCAGGTGTCTCCCGGGATCACAGTTGCAACAGCCTCACACATCAGGACTGAGCTCTCACAGAGGCCAGACCATTTCAGGTTGTATAGAAAAGCAAAACCTTTCCAAAATCCAGAAATCTTTTATGCAGAGATGAGAAGATTTTATCCTTCCCCCCACTATGGTGCAGGAAGTTTATTGGCATTTTTTCACAAGTTTTCTCTTTTTGATACAAACCTCAGCTGGCTGTGAGCAGGGACTTGTGGTGGAAAGGAGGACAGGGAGGGACACAGGGTCAATAACTTGTTTTCAAGGCTGGATACTGCGAGGGGCTCGTGAGTGTGGGGAGGGGGGTCAGGGCTTGGGTTCAAGCCCAGCTTTATGCCACCTCGCAGCCTACCAAGCCTTTCACAGGGGGACACCAGGTTTTCCAAAGTGCTCGTCACTCTCAGCATCCTCAGCACTTACCTGCCCTGCAGCTTTTTGGGTCCAACCACTCCTATTGGCCTCTGCCTCCTTCCTTCCGCAGAAAACCTCCTTCTGCTGGTCTCTACCTGGCCACAGGCTCTGGGATGAATTTTAACCCGAGCGGGGCTGCCTCCCACGGTCCCGCTCCAGGCTGGTTGTGTGTCTGTAGGCAGAGGCAGGCATGGGCGGCTGCCTGATGGCTACTGGCCTTTTCGGCTGACTTCTTAAATCTGCAATGGCAGTGCCAATGTAGCTGCAACATTTTTTAGATGTTCAAGAGGACAAAGTTGATACGTGATTCCTCTGCTCACCCCCCTGCTAACTTTGGATGCAAACTGTTTACAAACAGCTGTTGTAACATCCCTGAGGTCCAAAGCAAAATACTCTGCTAGAGAGAAAAAGATCTTACCATGGACTATGTCCAGGAATTTCATGAACAGAGCCAGGAGCTTGTTCAGATGTTTCCCTTCTAGCCTCTGGGTTAAGAGGGTCTGTGGAGATGAGAGGGTTTATCATTCATAACAGCTGTGACTGGAGTGGGGCTGCGATACGGCCTGGCGTGGAGGACAGCCTTGAGGGAGGGTGGCCATCAGGGAGGACAGCCATCAGGGGCCCAACCCAGCTGCAGGGACTCCCATGGCACCAGCAGCCACCACTGTCCAGGTGATTGCTACTTGACCAAGACCCCGTGGGCTGCCAGTGGCATCTCTGTTCCCACTGCCAAGCTCTGGGGCAGGGGCAAGCGTGGCATGTGGTCCCCAGGGTGCTGCCAGGAGAACTGTGACCAGCTCAGCTGGCAGCAAAGTCTGGCTGGCCATGCTGTGCCATGCCAAGGTGCAGCCTCTTGGCCATCAACTGTGCTGCGCTGCCATTGACTGTGCCTGTGCCAGCCCTGTCAAGGGAAAAGGTGGTGCCCCCATGCTCCCAACACCGAGAGCCCTGGGGAAGGGAAGACCGGTTTCTCTCCCTATGGAGGATAGAGCAGTATAAAGGCAATGTGATCTGCAACCATCAGCAAAATCTCTGCCCAGCTGAGCCCTTGCTGCCTCCACGGCTTGTGGCTGGGGTGGTGGGCACAGGGTCTGCATGGGTGCTGGGACCCAGCCCACTGCCTCCCTCCTCCCAGCGTGCGGCACCCTTGCTCCTCAGGCTGCCACACCATGAGAGTGTCATTCCAGCTATATTTAAAAGAGAAACTCTCTTGTCTTCCTGTCCCTTTATTCCATAAATCTGCCCTCTCCTTGCCCCACTGTGCTTTATTTCCATCAGCAGGATCAGCACAAGAAGCTGCTTTCTCGCCCTGGAGAAAACCATTGCTCAGCCACACAACAGAGGGAAAAAATAGCTTGTGAAAAAGAGGCAATCAGATCCCTTGAGCTAAATTTAAGTTTTCTTTTAAAGAGTCCCCCTTTCTGGAAGCAGTTTCCTGCTTTTCTAATTGGTGTTTCTGAAGGGAGAGAAAGAGGTCCCTGTTCCAGAGGTACTAAGCCCTTTAAAGATGCTTTAACTAACAAAGCAAAGATTAGAGAACACAGATCAGATGTTTTTCCTATCAAAGCCTTTTCTTTTCTTTCTTTCCTTTTTTTTTCCCCCACTGTGGATGTTTTGAGTCTCCTCTGGGCCGGGCTTCATTAAGGCTGTTAACTTCGTAGCGCTGATGTCTCTTTGCCCAGCTCACAGTTTGGGTGGCCTGAACTAAAATCTCCCAAAGGGCTCATTACAGGTGGTAGGCAGACAGGGCTGGAGCCTGGGCCACACCACATATCCCTGAGAGAAATGTGTTTCCCTGACCAAAAAAGCACAATATTATATTCTTAAAACATTCCAGCCCCGTCTGGGTGTTCTCTGCATGCATTCCTGTACGTGGGATTATTATTGTAGAGAATTTATAAAGTCATTCATTTCTCTGGAAGTGTATGACATGGGTTTTGGTTGAATGGGCCCAGTGCAAACTTACAGCCATGTGGTGCTATAAAAACACAACAGTAAATAAATCAGCAGGGAGAATTTACACTTCAGCCTTCTGATTGTTTTTACATTCAGAGGCTCAGACTCAGAGCCAGAGCGTAAAATAAATACCTGTAGCACCGAAAATGCAGCGTCACACTCTCGCCTGCTAGCAATCAAACCGGCGAAGCTGAGATACGTGCAAAGCAAGGGTGTTTACAGCAAGCTTGCGGTGACCTTTTTTTTCTTTGGCTGCTTCCTATTTTTCTTGGTGATACCTCAGATCTTTATTATGGTATTGTTGGTCTTAGTGCTCCTGTGAGTGAAGGTTGCGTCAGGCCTTCAAGGGTTTGAGTGCTTGATTTTTTTTTTTTCCGGGGGTTATTTTTATCACAGCTCCTAAGAGAAAAAAAAAATCACTCCAGGCTGAAACTTGCCAGCTCCTGGGTGTTACCAGGAGGAAATCACGTTTTTCATCTGTGAAAAACAGGAATGAAAGGAGCTGGGAGATGGACTTCTGGGCTCCGCGCTTCCATGGTCCTGCTATTGCACAGGGAGCTCAGGGTGGGAGAGCTGAGTCCCAGGAAGGAGCCACATGGGTCAAGGCCCCGCTCAAAACTGCCTTTGGTGGGAGCCAAACAGGGACCTCCTCACCACACAGACAAGGTGACCCTGCGATTTAACGCTCTTCTATCGGAGGAATTTCTGCCGTGTTTGTCCCTGCATAATATGAGAATGTCATTCAGCTGCAATTTCACCCGCGAAGAGGCAAAGGGTAAAATCATCTTTGATGACATCAAATTGTTTTCGGAAAACCAAAGCTATTCTGAGATGGGTGGAACTTTCCTATACTGGAGTAAACCTTTTCCGGGCACAAAAATGGATCACAAATCCTGCGAGGCACTAAAACAACCCCTGGATTAACCTTCTCCCTGGGAGCCCCCCAGGTTGCTCCGCTTGAGTTCTCCTCTGCTGACCATTGCACAAAAACAGATTTTTGCTTTACTGCCAAAAAAGCACTAGGGTTATTTACCACCTCAGAGCTGGGGCCGTTGCCAGTTCCGATGGACCATTTCTCATTAGCAATTAGCATCTATCTCGCCACCGATGTCTCCTCCAGGACCGATCTGTAAGAATGCCTGATTTTACCTGTCAGGCTGAGATCACCTCTTCCCACACAAAACAGATGCGGGGGACGTGTGCCAGTGTTGAGGTGACTCTAGGTGACCTGTGGCAGCGCAGTGCTTTTGTAACCCTCTGGCTGCCTATGTCCCATGGCGAGGGACTCTGGGACAGCCCTCCTTGGGGACAGTAGCAATGGCTCTGCTGTGCTTTCTTGCTCTAAGAGCCTGCTGTGCTTTTTGCACACTAGACAAAATAATGCTGCTCCTGAAGGTATCTGAGAGCATAAGAAAATGTGGAATTTGGCTCAGTTAAAGGAACATATTACTGGCATTTGCATTTTCCATATTTTCTTAGTAAAGCAAATCTCTGGTCTAATAAAAGGATGAGAATTAAGATAGTGTGACTCCATGCCTTTGGTAAAAAGCAGTTGTTACACACACACCCCCCTCGACTCCCTGGCATGTGCAAGACTGAATAGGCCACCTCTTCAGGCAGGTTAAGACCTCGACAACTCTATTTTGGTGGCTAAAGTCAGATTTAAGCCTGCAATTCAAATGCACGTGCAAAAATGTGAAACCAAACTGTTTCTGCAAGAGAGCTTGTCCCCACCATCATGCCGATATTGTGGCTTTTAGTCTCTCCAAAGGTACAGAAACTCTGAAAACTGGAAGCACATCAATCTCTATGAATGCATTATACAAGCCAAATTCCTGTTATCTTTAATAAGGGATTATTTTTGTTAGCCAGGCAGTAGAGTTATTGGATAGAAAAACTGAAGTATTTTCCTCTGGTGGGTCCCAGAACGCCACCATGCAGGAACAGCTCCCCCCTCCTCCCAGCCCCATCCCCAAGATCATCCTCCGCTGTGCATACACTTTTCATGGGTGAGGAAGATTTTGTTGAGTTTTTGGGTAATGGATCCTCTATGCTCACTTGCTCTCTGTTTGGATTGTGAAGGAGCCTTTCTAGCAAAGCAGTATTCAGTGGTGGTCTCCAGGAAAAGGCATTTCTTGCATTAAGACCAATAAAAGGCGCAATGTTTTACAGACAGATGTCCATCAACAGCTGGCGCTGGAGTGGGAAGAGAACACCGGATCTTCTCCATCGTCACAGTGCTGGGGCTCTGCATAGTCGCTTGTTTATTTAACAAGCTACATTATTAAACTGGACCTTGGGTTGTGAGTGGAAGCTCAACCCCCTGAAAAGCCACACAGATGCTTTGATCGTTCATAAAGACCTACTTGAGAGACCGTGCACTTCACCAGGGCTGCAGGGAAGGAAAAGGGAAAAGTCTGTATTTCACCAGCTTTCACTAAGTTGGGCCATTGGCTCAGTTTGTCTTTGACTCAGATGTCTTTGGACTTGGTCTCATTTGCAAACTTAGCCATATCAAAATCATGTAGTTGGGGCAGCATGCTCTGTGAGGAGCCCAGGCACCCTGATGGGCAGAAGCCTCTGTCCCCATCCCAAATCAAGTGCCCCACTATGGGCAGCGTTTGGGGCAATGATGGCCCCTTACCTGGCCTCGCAAATCCCGCTTGCACTTGGCTTTGAGCCCCTCTCTAGCCCACCACTCCCTCCCCAGACGGACACTGGTTCAAGCTGTAGCAAAGCCCAGAAAGGTTCCTGGGGCTCCCAGCACACAGGCGAGCCCTTGGCAGTGCTGCCTTCTGCCGCCGGGTACCTGGCCTCAGGCAGCTGTGTGCCACAAATACGCCAGTCCCCTCTACTCAGCAGCTGCCCCCAACTTTGTCACAGCAGCTGTTTCCCAGGACACAGCAACACTTCCAGCTAGGAAGGGAACATTTTATCCAGCTGAGACTGGCCGACAGTTTAAATGGGGAAATGTAATTACTGACACTTAAATTTGGCCTTGAGATAGCATCTGATGTCTCTGCGGTGAGCACCCGTGTCAGCCTTACCTTGCCAGGACACCTCACCTGCCTGTTGGAGGCAGCTCAAGCACTTGAGACAGAGTCCCATGTCCAAAGATGCCCTGTTAATTCAAGGCAGAAGAGGTTAAACCGAGACTTCCAGAAATACTGAAAATCTCTCATTGTCCCAGGTTGTACCTATTCTCCCATCATCTGCCAGGAGGGACTTGGGGGAAAGCACTGTGGGGGCTGTGGTGGGGCCTGTCCTGGGGCGGTGCCATTCCCCACAAAACTGGCACAAGGCCCGTCAGATTGGGCCCCAAATTACTGCCACAAAGTCTTGTGCTCTTCAGTCACAGCCGCCATTGCTTTTGCTTGGGCATTTGTCCCCTGAATTTCCCTTGATTAAAAAAGTCTCTAGGTAAAGCTGGGATCAGCTGAGCAGCTTTGCTGTGCCCTCCCTGCCAGACCCCTGCTTGCAGGGGCACAGCACGTTGCTCCGGGGGCAAGGCAGGGTGTGCCCCCCCAAAACTACTAAGCTTTTCCTGCTGGCTATGGCAGTACAAGCAGGGCCCTTCCCTGATGCTCTCTACATGCTGGAGGTCAAATTTGTCTGGCTTAGCCCCCTGCAGACATTGTGAATACCTGCTGGATGCCTGCTGAACTCGCTAAGCCAAAAACCCAGTCTCAGCAAGAGCAGCACCCAGCCCAGACTGCCTCCCCGGCCAGGGCAGGCTGTGCCCCCAGGAATTTGACAGTTTGACTTGATAGCATCAGTTTGGCCACGTGCTAAAGCCCCACTTGCTCCACAAATTGGGCAAGGCAGGCCGATGCCCAGGCTGCCACGGGGACCCGGAGGTGCTTTGTGGTGACCATGTGCCTCGGACAAAAGATTTTGCAAGGAGGCAGATTTTCAGTAAAGGAGCCCAAAGCTGACGCAGTTGCCAGGCCAAAGGGAAGGTTTTTGTAAGCATTTGGGCAGGGAGTAACCAGTCAGAAAAGCTGTCCTGCACCAAGATTTCCCTCTCCGCGCGCAAAAGAGAGTGCTGCACTAAAAGCTGAGCGTGTTTTCCTGCCTCCACTCGCCTTCAGAGCTGCTTGCCTCTTCTGGCACAGCACAGTGCTTTGCCTCAGACCAGACAAAACTCTTGTAGGTTTCCTAGAGCATGAAACAAGGTGGAAATTGCTAAAACCTGGCGTTGAAATGGAAGTGCTGTCAGCACAGCAACACCAAGAAAAACATAGTTTCTGCAGATTATCTTGCAATGGCTTCATACTTCGATAGATTCAAGAAGATTTTAAATTTTTTTTTCTACTTAGCCAATTTGTTCTTTGTCTGTGTTTTCGAAAAGTCTAAAATCAGCACAGCACAACCCAGCCACTGGGCTGCAAATGTGATATTCCCAAAGCTGTTATGTAGTCGTAGGTATTTTGGACTCTAGTCCTGACACAAGTAACAAAAACAAACACTTGGAACAGATACGTAATTTTAACTAGAAGTCAATCTATAGTTTTAGGATCATAAACAGCACAATCATTATTTATACTTAACTAACTTGTGTTTCAGTGAAACCTAAAAGTTTCTGTTGTGTGTTCACTAAGGTTGTCATTTCAGGTTGATCACAATATGCTTCTGCTAAAGAAAGCAAACAGAAAATAAGAAATTCAGACTCCGATAGTGCACTGAGGCAGAATAATTCAACATTGGATACAAAGGTTGTGTTTACTTGCTCTGAGCCCAAAGTTAATCCTATTCCATATATTGCCTGCTGTACTGGAAAGGTTGCACTGGACAATTCACTTTATTGGATTAACTTTGTGCGTGAAGAGCCACCAGCAAGCCCTATTCTTTGGAATTTGCATTATTCAGCACTAGACCTGTGCTGCACTTTCTTAAGGTCCCATATTTCTCTTTCTGTAGTTTTACTCTTGATGAATAACCCTCAGAATATATTTGGTCTGTTGAGCAGCAGGCACTCAGCACTATTTCACCCCCCAGAGGCTCCTTCTGTTGGCAGCAGGGACTTGGAGAGCTGCTCAGAAGTGATGGGACTGTTTTAAAGATGTGCTGCAGCACCAAGCAGGACAGCCTCACAGGGAAAGGAGCTTCCTAGTAGCAAAAGGCTGATAATAGACATGGGATCTGGCACGACCAACACACAAGTTACCTCCCATCAGCTGAGCTGCTGAAGCTGCTTTTCACACTTCTACCTGCACCTGGAGGTAATGCGCTTCAGCTGGACCCTGAAGAAATGCACACTTCTTGGCTGGCGTTTCCAGAACTGACTTAACAACATAAATTCCACCGAGAGTCAGTGAGACTCAGGATGGTATTTTGCAGAGAGTGCAAACATTTTGGCAGCCTGCATCACATCTGCAGAAGTGTATAAGGGTTCCTATTTAACCTAGTGCCTAGTGAAACTAATAAACCAATCAGGAGGTCAGGACCAGTATTGTTCTGATTTATTCATCTTTACTGATCTGCATTCTCTCTCTCCATCACTGATCAGTGTCTGCATACCTTCAGATGGCAAACCTGTGTGTACTCAGCAAACATGCACTTAAGTACTTTCTCACCTTTGAAAATGGGACTCCGTCTCCTAAATCACCACAGTCCCGTTGGGAAGTAACCCATAACAAGCAGAGCCCCTGCATCTGTGTGGAAATCAATGCAGCCTCACTGACTCTTGACAGCTTCAGCAACCTCCATCAGCTGTCCCACATCATAGGCAACTTAATTATCATCATTTCTGCTGTAAAGCATTTAATGTTACAGCCAGAGATATGGCTCTATGTGAGTTAATCACTGCATGCTCTCTAGACAATGTTGTCTCTCCTGTTTCAAGAGACTTTGCTGTACTGCTAAGCAACCCCATCTCAGAGACCCCTCTGGTGTCCATCCCTGCCGTGAGGTGGGTTTGTGGCTTTCCCCAGAGGCTGAGCTGTTAACGGGGAAATCGCTTGGGCTCAGCCTCCTGGCAGACTCACATTTCCATCAGCCGACACAGGCTGCTACGGACTCCCCGAAGCTTCAGGCAGATTTTCCGTGTGCTGCTCAGCTCTCACATAGCAGAGTGATGCCACACAGGGGTGCTAAAACTTCTTCTATAAAACATCTTCTCGCAAACCCCATTGTTCCGCTATGGGAACCTGCCCCCCCTGTCTGGCAAAGCCACTCTGGGGAGACTGCCCCTGACCACCCAGGGGCTTGCCTTAGCCCCTGTTCTGCAAAACGATCTGATACCTCCTAGACCACAAAAGTAGAGATAAGATGTTTAGTGGGGAGGAGTGGGTTGAAGCTGGCTTAGCAGGGATGAAAGGGAAATTTCTGTTTATAGAGAGATACGATGTTTTTTTTTAAAAGAAATACACACTGTCTCCAACTTGCTTTTCTCATGAAGCTGCGGTTACCTGGTGGGTTAGAGATATCTGAGAGATCTCTATCTTAGAGCATTAATAATCCATCAGCAAGTGCTGTCTGGTTGTGAACAAGCCAATATACAATACGTAGAATTAATGTCACTATAATACGGCTCAGGGATATTTTACCTGGATCCCTTACTGTGTAGGGCTGTATACTTCATTATCTGAAAGGGTGAATTCATTTCCTCACAGCTTGGGGACCGTGTCACCCACCGCGATGCTACTGCTTGCTGCCAGGGAAGGACAAATGTGTTTTCCCAGCAGCAAGGAGCAACGCCACAGCCACCCCAGCCCCAGGGTCCCAGCCTCGGGCCTCACTGGGAGACAGGCTGGCCCCGGAGGCCACTCGGCAGCTGACCACTGCCCGAACAGTAACGCGAGCCCTGGCAATGGCTCCAATCATAGACAAATAGTAATAAATAAGCAGCAAAGCACTGTGACTTGACAAGCCTTGGGCATCCCCGGGGATTTGTAATGGGATATGGAGGTTTTCACCTCCTGGTCTCTGGTTCACATTTCAAATCCAGCCCTGCTCCAAAGTGACCAAAGGTCATTGCCAGGCTCAGTCACCCGTGTGAAGACACAAATGGCCTCATTTCTCTAATTCCTCAAGCGAGGCTGGGGGGAGGACTGGATTTGTTGGGGTTTTATGATCCTGGTGGAACAGCCCAACAGCAAGGCTGTCTGTGTGCCTCTCTGTCCGGTCCCCATCCTGGCTGAGTCTGATGCCCAGACACCTGCCTTGCAGCTCCCAGGCACTTTACAGACCCAGTCTGTAAAGCACAGAGGGGCTGGCTTTGCTCTAACTGAATTCTGCGCCTCATTTTACTTTTCCGTCTATAAAGCTAAGCAAGAGTGTGCATTTCTGGTGCGTCTTCTGTACAGGGCTGGGAGATTTGCAGAGCTTGCTGCAAGTGTGAAACTCCGCTATTTAATTGCAAATCCTCAACCTTGTCCTCGGAGCTTGGTCCTGGTCCCTGCAGCCCAGGTGTCACAGGAGTGCAGCAAATGGGTCCTTCTAACTAAACTCTGCATGAAAGTCAATGGCACTGGTGCAGCCGCCCTCACCAGCTGCACCCTGGCCCCATGGGCAGTCCTGGGGAGCCTGGGCATGGTCGTGCTGCCACGGACCAGGCCAGCTTTGATTTCTTTAGTGGCATCTCTCTTTCCTCCAAGCACCAGGCTGCAGCTGGGACCAAGGGAAGAGCATTTATGACCCCTGCTCTGCCCCTGTTCTGCTCTGCTGCAGGGAGGTGGCTGGGGCTGGGGTGTCTCTGCCTCTGCACCCTTGCAGGAACTCAGTGCTGGTGCTTATGCCTTGCACCGGATCTTTGCAGAGGTCCCTCCAGACCACGTATTTCTCACACCATTCAGTGGGTTGTAGGGTTCATTTTCCCTTCATGGAGATCACCAGAGCAGCTCGGGGCTGACAGATGGACCTGCATAGGTTTGCAGATTGCTCTGGATTCCCAGGCACGGAGGTGTTTTATAAATATCGCCTATTATTACGGTGCTCTATTAATAACCGCCTTGGGGAACAATGGGAGCACGCAACAGTTTTGGTCATCCGATGCCAACCAGCCGAGCCTCCGTGGGGCCATGGGACATTCCCAGAAAAGCATCTATTTGGGGAAGCATAGCATTTACACACAGGCCCAGGGGATGCACGAGGCCCTGGAGGAGGCCGCGTCATGCTGCCTGCTCCTGGCAACATGCTGCCTGGGAGCACAGATACTCCTCACTGTCCCGAGCCCTCCCCACACCCAACATGGGATCATGGTGGAGCCTGGCCTGTCTGCAGACCTCTCCTCACCCCGCTGTGAGGGATGCACCATGGCTTCAACCCTGGGAAGCAGGTTCTGCCTTTCCTCTTGCCCCGGCTGTGCCAGGTGGGCAGGGCAGGCAGGGAAGGAATGGGGCTTTGGGTAAATTTGGTTGTGCCAAGACACTCTTGTGGTTGCAGCTCTTGCAAAATTTGATGAACTCTCCCGGGGACATGCCCTGCATGTTGTCGCAGCCACAATGTCTGCATCGACATGAGTGGTTCAGGGTGAGACAGCTTTTGGGCAGCCTTGATGCTCAATCAAAAGGCATTTTTGGGGTAAGATGGGAAGTTAAAGAGGCTGATGAAGTGACCCAGCATGTATCCTTCTGCAAGCCACTGCTTCCCACTCAGGCCAGGGATGGGGAGCTCATTAGGGAACCCCTGCCAAGCCCTTGCTGCTGCATGTGCCCCCAGTGTGCCCAGGCAGGGTGAGATATCTCTCCTCATCATGCTGGGAACATGGCAGCAGGGCTCAGCAAAGGAAGAGGAGGAAAATGAAAGGAGGGAGCCCAGCCCTCATTTCCCCACGAGGGGCACAAGGGAGCCCCGCTCCTGCCGGGTGTTACACTCCCTGCTTGGGATCCTGCCAGGTTCACCAGGGAAAATGGTAGTGGGGTTTTTTCACATTGTTCCTGATGGCTGGGCACTTCCTGAGCCTTTCCAGCATCGTGGGGAAGGGGAGCGAGAGGAAAACGGAACCTTTTTTATTTTCCTTCCTTTCGCAATTTCTCTGCGATCACAAAAAGCCATATTGCAGCTAATTTTCCTGCCTCCGTTCACACGAGCATTTTGCAAGGGCACAGGAATTCCTCTATGAGGGACATGGGTTCTTCTGATGCCCCGCGGCCAGCGCCATGCCTCCCCACGCTCCCCAAGCTGCCAACTTATCAGCTTCCTACACTCAGGATCTTGGGGTGCAGCATCAGGCCCCGCATCCCACCCACCGCCCTGGCCTGTGGTGACAGAGGCAGGGAGCGGAAGCAGAGGAAAGCACAGAGCCTGCCGCCCCAGGACCTTTGCAGGGGCGGAGGTGGGAATGCAGAGAAGCAGAGGAGAGTCTGCACTGTAGGGCCATGACACACCAGCCCCAGAGCATCAGGAAGGGCTGCCATCCCTGTGGGGTCAGGGAATGGGATAGTGCTGAGAACTAACATAACTCACCAGGTGCCACGTGCAGCAGCTGTAACTGCAGATCTACTGATCTCACTGACTCTGCACTGATTTACCCAGCTGAGAGGTCTAAAAATGTGGAGGGAAATAAAAGTTGCAGAGTTTTGTGCTCTCTATTTATGATCGGCTCACTCAGCAGCTGTATAAGGAAGTTGCAGAGTTCAGCAGGTACCCAAGGGGACTTTCTGTGTGATATGAAGATGAAAAATCTTTCAGTTCATCACTTCTGGAAAAACAGAGGTTTTGCCTAACCTGAATGTTTCCAGGGCCCCAGCGGGAGTGCAGCCCTACCCTCAGTGCAGGCAGGATGCCACATGGATGCTCTTGCTCATGGGAGAGTGTGTGTGGCCGCATTGGTTCCCTCTCGCCATGCTGCAGTTTGCCAGCAAGGGAAAGCCAGTGACCCCTAGGGTGTTTCAGCAGGGTCTGGGCTGGGAACAGGGGGTCTTCTTGCCCCGAGCGTGATCAGAGCCCTGAGCCAAGCAAGGGGACCCGGCTCCGAGCATCCACCACCCCCTAATTCCTCCCCGGTTCAGCTTTCACTTGCTTTCCCTTAGTAAGGACATTCTTTTTCTCTTTACCAACTGCAAAGCTGGGGAAACCTAATGCCAGTATTAAGAAAAATACTTTTCAAATTATCCTTTAGTTCCAACAGCTTAATGTCCTTACACATGCTTAGTGTGGAGTTTCAGCCTCATCTGTCTGCAGCAGGACAGCCCGCCCCTGTTGGGAGCAGCAGGACCCCTTTCATGTCGACGTGCCGGTCCCCTGGCCAGCTGCGGGGAGGAGAGGCCACGTGGAGCACCAGGCCCTCCCAGGAGGAGACTCCCAAGAAGGGAGGTAGCTGGTTAGGTTTTCAAGGTTGTATCTACCCATGCTGGAAAAGATGCAATAGTTGGAGTGGTCTTTCTTTCACTGTGGGTGGCGCCGAGAGTTTCTGCAACCCCTGCGCTCTCATGTTGGCTCTGAGAGCAGGACCTGGTGCCTGTGACTTCAGCATGGGCATGGCTGTGCTTCGTGCTCTGTGTGCGCACAGCACCAAATGCAGAGAAGGACTAACCCATAGCACAAGCTTGGGGATTTCATGTTTGCCTGGCTGGAGGCTCTGCCATTGTCCTCTTGAGGTGGGAATGTGAGTTATGCACCAGATAAGCCTGTGGAGAGCAGACGACATCCAGGGGGTCTGTGGGGGCACAGATGATCCTTTCAGAGAGTAACAGGACAGGCAGAAGCAAGGCTGCAAGGTGGTCTGCTGCTGAGCCCTTCCTACCTCCCCACGCCACTAGAGCCCCTGGATGGATGAAAGCAGCCATAAGCCGGTGGGGATGGCTGGCAGCTTGTCAGGTGCTTTTCCAGTTGCAGTGGTCGGAGCCTGCACCCTAGAACCCACGCCACCCTGCCTGTGCAGCTCCTCTGCATCACACAGCCGTCCCGCCTGCCTTACCCAGGGTTTCCTGGGTGAGGGAATGCATCACCCCAAAGTGGGGCTGCCCTCCGCCCCCTCTCCACTTCCCCTCCTGCCCTCTCCTGCTCCACAAATAAACAGGGAGGTGCTGACAGCTGCCAGCTTTGGCCAGAAGACTTTTGACACAAAATTGAAGCCCCCACTGTGAGGAGGGGTGTGGGGGGGGCTGTGTCTTGCAGGGCAGCCAGGAGTGTGGCCGGGCTGAGGAGGCTGCATTTGTAAAGCCAATTCAAATACCAGCCTGATGCTCACCTGAGCAGGGAGAGCTGTGGCAGCCCAGCCCAACATTTTAATTTCCTTTTCTCTCCCTTTTTTTTCCCCTGAAGTAACTCATACGTAACATCTGGCATTCATCTCTTCTTTCCTTCACATGCACGGCAGAAACCCTGGTGTGAGTCATGTCCATTTAAATATGGAAGCACATCATAAAACCTAATGGAGAGTCCAAGAGGTGAGCTTTTATGTGGTTAAAACTCATAGAGAGGTCAAGATTGTTTGGTTTAAACATGGGGGGTCATTCTGTGCATGAAGGTGGTCCTCTAAACCTTTAGAAAGGCTTGTTTGCTCAGTGCGAGAGCTCAGCTCAGCGCCCCGCGGTTTTACTGTCTGGCTCCCGACAGCACTGTGACTGCTGCAGGGAAAGGCTGTGTCACTGCAGAGCTCCCCGTCACCAACAGAGGGGAAACACGGGGCGTGGGCCCCACACTGTAGCCGTGGGGAGCCCGTGGCCTCGTGGACGGGTCCCCGGCCAGCAGCAGAAGTGGGAATTGGGGCTGTGCTGCTGACGGGGTTTTGGGGTTGTCACCTCGCTCATGGCAAAAGGCAGCGATGGTCACACTGCCTGTCCCACAAGATCAGGGGAGCTTTGCATTCACCCATCACCTGTAAAACCCGACATGTTTTATAGGACAGGGAAGAGGAGAAGTGTTAACAATTCATTTCTCCTTGTTAACCTCCATTCTTGTTTTATTGACTCAAATAATTTTTGGTGACCATTTATTACTACTTTAATGGCTAATTTATTGTGACTAAACACCCAATAAAGCAAACCTTCTGGTCAGGGCTGGCATAAAGATGCTGTTTGATCTCTGAATTATTTTGCCTGATATACATTAGCTTGAGCCAAAACCGGGCATCTGCAGCCCGTCTGGGGTCAGATGGTCCCTGCCTGTCCCTGGGACAGAGTCTCGTCGCAGTGACTATCCTAGCCATGGGCATCAGTGAATAACCAGCCTAGGCAAGCAAGGGTGGGATCTGCCCCTCTGCTGCTGGAATAGACCAGCTCAAAGCTTCAGGCTCCTCCTTGCTGATCTTCTGGACAGGGATGATTTTTTATTGTAAGCAAACAAGTCAGCTGGGGTTATTAACCCTAGATAACCACCATGTGGATGATCAATGTAGCCAAGATCACGTCCAGCTCTCTCTTCAACACAGTCTTGGCTGGCACCAGTCGATCCATCCTGTGTCCTCAGACACCTGCTCCAAACAGAGGCTGCATATTTAGGATGCAATCAAAATAATGACAGCCAGGGGCAAAGTCCATGACCACTCAGAGGCATTAAGCTCTTAGGGTCTGCTCTGTGGTTCCCCCTCCCTCCAGCTTTGTTGCCATTACCGTAACAACATCTCTATTTACTGCTGGTGTCCCCGGTCATCTAACGCTAGTGTGATGAGTATCTGACTAATATAAGCCCCTTCCTCAGCTGTCTTTTGAATTTTCCACTATTTAATCCCCAGTTGTCAAGTTGGCCCTGGATTGGATGATGGTAGCCTGCACAGTCACCTCTGAGAGTGAAGGAGGAGGTGATGGTCCCTGCTCAAGACTCTCCCTCTGCCCCTGGACTTTGCCCCAGTATTGTACAGCCGCGAGGGTCAGTGCAGTCAGGTTTTGGTGCGGGACCAGCCTTTGAACAGAATCAAGGAGCAATGGCTGGTCCCCGTGGTGGTGGGGAACCTTCCAGGTTACTGATCAGCATATCCTACTCCTGACCCCAAAGTCTGGAATCTGATCAGCAGAGGCTGATCCCTTTGCTGGGCATCCTAGGAATGCTCTTCACGCCTCCTGCTCCCTTCCTGCAAACCCAAGGGACAAACTATACCCTCATCTTGTGCCGACCTGCGCTGTATCCACTGCACTCATGTTTATCCGTCACCCGCCAGACTGCTCTCGAGGAGAGCAAAGCAAAGCCGGGTTTCTGTACTCTGGCTAATCTGTGGTTTCTCCTCTGCTGAAGACATTTAAGTGCTTGGGAGAAGGTGCGATTTCATTTAACTTTGCTCTGTCCTGTCTCTCACTGCTTCCTGCCAAGAAACTGTCAGTTCCAGCCAAGCTTCCCGTTTGCTTGTTCTTTGCCATACCATGAAGTCTGGGCTCAGTTTTTAGCTCCTATAACTGCAGGAAAACAAATCCATCCTGCCCTCGCAGCCCAGGGCTGTGCCTGAACTTCCCTGGGCCCTGAGTTTGCTCCTCCACTGTTACTTCTCTGCCAGCCTTGCCCCTGCTTGCCGCAAAAAGGCAGAGAAAATGGGATCTTGTGCTAATAAACAATCCAGGTCCAGGTCTTGTTTGAATACAGTCAAAAATGGCCCCTGTCCAGGCTGACTTGCAGCCTTTTGCCTTGCCAAAGCTGAGAGAAGTGGGGAAGAGTCTGTCAAACATGGCTGCTTTTAGACCCAGACTCATGCCGAAGGGAGACAGACAGCAGGACATTGACACCCAACCTGCGCTGCTCTAGCTTCTCAGCAAGGCACGATGACGGGATTTATTTTGTTCCTGCAGCCCTGTTCCTCTGTCACTGTCTCCCCTGACCTTTCTCCATTTTCAGGTACAAGGTCTACTAGTCCTTCCGAGGCGTTTCCATGCAGGTCTGGCAGAGACACTGCCATATGTTTTTCATTTTGATAACTCCCCTATGGTGTCTGTTATCACCCAAGTCTCTATTAAGATTTATTCCTGTTATTGTAGCAGTCATTTTCCCCAGTACATGTGCATTGTATTTGGAGAGAGTCATAACCACTCTCCACATCCAACAGATGCTGTAGTCA
This sequence comes from Pluvialis apricaria, assembly GCA_017639485.1. Taxonomy (NCBI): domain Eukaryota; kingdom Metazoa; phylum Chordata; class Aves; order Charadriiformes; family Charadriidae; genus Pluvialis; species Pluvialis apricaria. The sequence goes on from CM030022.1 coordinate 4,002,803, forward strand.
GAGCGACTCCTGCTTCCATTTACCAGACCTTTCTACTAATATGGGATTTCACCAATAACCACAAGTGCTGTTCACTCCCCTAGATTTCCGCACTGTCATTTCTTGACTGTGTTAGTGGCAAAATACCAATCAGCACTCCAGTCCGTTGCAAAGTGAAGGTTTTGCTTGGCTTTGCTTTTCAGCCACTTTCCCATTCAAAGTGGTGAGAGTCCCACTCCCGATGGCGGGAGGGCTGAGCAAGGACAGGGCGTGCAGACCCAGAGTGGGCAATGGCCAGTGTAAGAAGAGCAAAAGGTGGTTCCCCTCACTCGTAGAATTTTATGACGGTGGGCTGGGGAAGGGGATGGGATCTGCTGGACCTGGTATATGAATTTAAGAAGGGGCCAAGGTGCCTTGCATGGGGCTGGATGCAGCCGGGAGGGATCAGGCTTTGCTGGCATTGGTTTGGTGGTGCGCTTTGACTCTCCAGCCTCACCTTCTCTGCCTGCCCAGCAACACTGAGAGCAGAGGCTGGCAGCAGGCTGACAGGAGCTGCCTTGGTGGACAAGCAAACCCAGGGGCAAACCTCCTGAGGACAAAACAGCACAGCCTTTTCCCTCTGAGACACCAGCTTCACCTGCGAAACCCACTCCTGTGCCCACGGCCTTTGCTGGTGTATCTCAAAGTTGCTGGGTAAAACCAGTTATAGGGCAGAATAGTGTCGTAACAGTGCGGTGGTGAAAACCAGGGGGTGAAATGCTTTGTCTCCATCCCACTATCAAAGCACCTGGGCGCCAGCCAGAGAAAAATCACGGTTCATTTTTCACTCCCAGCCTTTGCACCGGGACACGGGTATGGCCAGGAGCCTGCGAGCCAGCCAGGGATCCAATGAGCCCCAGCAGCACTGCCAAGATGAGTGGAGGGGGAGGTCTTGGCAGTGGCCAACCCCACCACAGCTCTGCCTCTTGGCAGAAGGGTATGAAGGAGATGTCCCCCCCTCCCTGGGGCCTGGCAGCAACCCCAGCCCAGTGGCTGCTTTACTCTGCTCCCTATCGCAGGCAGCAGTGCAAGTTGGGCTCCCTAAGTGAGGCAGCCTGCCCACAGCATCCACAGACCCTTCCAATTTGCCCCTCTTTCATCCCGTAGCAGTTTGGTCGGCTCGTACGGAAGAAAGGAGCTCCAAATGCTTTCCGGGCCTAATAATATCCATCAAAGCATTTCCAGGGCTGAGGCGAGGATATACACTGCAGCACGCAGAGCAGGAAATGGGCTCGGGTTTTCCAAAGCTGCCTCTTCCAGCCAGAGCAAACCACAAGATCACGGGAGGACAAGAGCGCTGCGCTCGTGGCTTTGTTTGCCCCAGAAGGAATTGATTTGATGAGAAAGGAAATTGGCTTTCTTTAATCTGTCCTTGTGCTAATTCCGCAGAGGAAGGCGTGAGCCGGGTTGTGCTGGCAAGGAAAAGATCAGCCACTGCATCGACGGTTCTCGAAACTGAACCACCCCTCAGTGCCAGTCGGTTTGTGCTGTTTGCAGGGATGGCGGTGTTTGCCAGGCCATGGCCCATGGGAAGTGCCCACGGCTTGCAGCAAGCCATGAATGGCAGAGGAGGAGAGCCCTCATCTCCAGAGGGTCAGTGGCAGCCAGGGTCCCCACAAAGCAAGCAGCCAGCACAGCTCGGACTCCGGATGTGTTATGGGTCCCCTTACACATGCACCTTCCTCAGATGACAGGGGTCCCGCTACTGGCTTCACCAGGGCCAGGTTTTCTCCAGCAAAAGCCAGGAGGAAGGAAACAGCTGTGCTGCTTCTCATCTCTGGGGAGTCTGACTGTGCTCCATCACATCTCTTTTCCAAACCCCGTCTCTGATCCCAGTAGGACAAGAATGAGGATGTTCCTCGTGCATTAGCCGTGTGTGTGAGAATAGGTTAGACTCAATCACCCTTTCCCATTAAAAATATTCTTTCAGAGAATCACAAGAAACTTAATAAATCCATAGGAATGTGGATTCCTGACTGGTGCCAGGCTGGCATTTCAACTAAAAGGGGGAAATGGAATTAACGAGTATGAAGAACATGGGTTAACTAAGATGTCACAGAGAAGAGCTAGAAATGGTGCAGTGTTATTTTATACAACAAAACCTAAAAATACAATAAATAAATTACACAAAAACCTCAGCCAGGATTATCCTGGATCCCTTTCAATGCCAAACAGCTTTCCCAAGGTGACTAAACATCATCACTGTCGCTTGCGTAGAAGGACATTGAGATGCAACTAGCAAAGGGATTTAAATGTGCCAAGCGGCCCTGGGCACATGTGTTGAACTTGTTTGAGGCATCGCAGAGGCAGAAATGGGAGCACTGAGCCTTGCTCCACTCTGCTCTGCTTCATTATGCTTAGTTAGTTTAGTAACACACCGTTGCCTTTAGCAGGGCTTGTGCAGGGATTACAAAGCCTATTGTAAGGGCTTCCTGGCATTTGGTGAAGTCCCTGCCCCTTCCTTTATGTGAGATCATAGAATCATAGAATGGTTTAGGTTGGAAGGGACCTTGAAGATCATCGAGTTCCAACCCCCCTGCCACAGGCAGGGACACCTCTTACTAGACCAGGTTGCCCAAGGCCACATCCAGCCTGGCCTTGAACACCTCCAGGGATGGGGCTTCAACAACCTCTCTGGGCAACCTGTTCCAGTGCCTCACCACCCTTAAAGTGAAAAGTAAAGAGATGTCTGTTAAGGGGTGCCAGGTCTGTGGCCAGGACTCTGCAGGCAGGAGCACACAGGGCGCAGGGCACGTCACACCTGTGGGCAGGGCTGGCCACCCGGCTGGCTGGTCTCTGTGCCCAGCAGGCTCTGACCGCAGTGGCTGCCTGCTCCAGCAGCCTTGAGCTCCAGCAGAGACAGTCTGCATGGCCCCAGCACCTGCAGCAAGATATCTGTCTGGGTTGATGGGCTGGTGAAAGCAGGAGCCAGAGCAATGGCCTGAAATCCTAAAATTCCTTGTGCCTGGGGAAAGGGATGTGCTGCCAGTAATATTGGTGCGGGTCTGCAGGCAGGCAGAGGGGACCACTGCTCCTGCCTCACCTGCCCCACCATAACACTGCGAAAAGGGGCAAGGTGTCCCCCAGGGCACAAGGAAATAGCAAATGGAGCTGAGAACAACCCACAGGTCACAAAATCCCCTGAGAACAGGCACATCCACAAGTGGGTAAAGTGAGATGGAGAAGGAGAAGGAGAAGGAAGAGAGATAGGAGAAAAGAAAGGAGTGGAACAGGCTGGCAGAAGCAACACAGCATTTTTGCAGACAAACATGGACTCCAGGAAGGATCCTGGGCTCATCTTCAGATCTGGTCTGTGCTCCCAGAGATTGCACTCTCCCATATGACTTTAACATGTGTGAGCTGCCCCCAGTGACAGTGCAGAGCTGGGTGCCTCTCAGCTGGATGCGTTCCAGAGGGTACAGCTCCAGCACTGACGCAAGAAGAAAAATCTCCAGGATGGGGTTAGTCCGTTTTTATGCTGGATTGGATCTGAAGAAGCAGCTGACGTCAGCAAAGCATCCATTCCGTACAGGGCTTGTGTTAAGTTTGCAACTTGTCCGATGACATACCTGGCAATGCAGGGAGAGGATTTATCCCAGTGGGAGCCTGGTAGATTGTGCAGCCTTCCATTAGCAAGCTGAGCCCTGTGGTTTATTGTTTGTGTTAATTTGTTTGTGCCAACATACCGTGTTGTGTCAGTGATTAATATATAACATCATCTGCCACACCAAATCCCCATGAAAACATATGAGCTCCAGAACAAGTGAAATTGATCTGCTCTTTGGTGTGACAGGGGACAAGGTGGAACAACAAGGAGTGTCAGGGGTATTTTACTGGCCTAACAGAAAAGGGAAAAATCCTTGCAAAGAAAAAATCCTTATAGGACAGTCTACGGCAAATACAGGCAGAGAGCTTTGGGGGACACCTCATCTCCTGACACTCACTGAGCTCCGTAATGCCCCTCCGTGCGAGGACTGTGCCTGTCTAACTGCAGCCCCTTGCAGGGTGGCACCATCTGGCCCTCCCCGCATGGAAGCGTACCCCCACACAGCCAACCTGCGTGGCAGCAGCCGCTCCACTGGCACAAGGAGCCTGTGTGGGTCAGGCCTCAGTGACTGCATCCAAACGAGAACCAGGCTGGCTTTAGCCAAAATAAATGTCTGCACAGGATGCTGCCGCGGGACTGAGTGAACGTAAACCTTTGGTGCAACAACCCCAACCAAGTCAGAGAAATGCTTCCCCTTCCTTCTAGCAACTTGGTTGCAAGTGGATGGCTTGAAAACAACTCTCCACAGAAAGGATCTCGCAAGAAGCAGCGAGGCAGCTGCTTTCCCTTCGGATGCAGCACAGCGGTAGCGTCCTCCCGTGCTCTGCAGGGCTCCTCACCACTCCTCCCCAAACTTGTGTTGCGATAAGGAAACACGCTTCAACTGAGTCGGTTTTGGCACATGAGTACTGGAGGGGTGTCCTTCTTTCAAACTAAAAGCACCTCATTCCCCTGTAGCTGCAGCCCCATTTCCCTGTGCTGCACAGGGAGCACGGGCAGCCGGGCAGGAGCTTCTCCCTCCTCACCGGAGCCAGGGTGCGAGTGAGGAAAGGGCCAGGCCAGAGGGGACAGGCACAAATTCGCTCACACATATTAAGTGGCCGATGTGTGTCAGCCCCAGGCAGCAGAGCAGCACCCCATACAGAGATTTTTGACAGCATTAATGAGCATTAATGAGGACAGGGGTGACAGAGAGTGACTGGTTTTAGAGGCAGCTCCTGGTACACAGTAAACCAGACGAGCTGGGGTGGGCTCCTGGGGGAGCCCCAGGCAATGACCGGAATGCCAGGCTCTCGTGCCCAGGCCACCCCAGAGCTCCCAAGGGAGCTCTGCACTCCAAGGCTGGGCGAGGGTCCCAAAAACTTCACAGCTTCAAACCATGGGCCACACAGGGCAGCTGCACTGCAGGAGAGCACAGATATCTCACTAGAGAAGCATGAGCTGTTGTCAGCAGGCAGAGGAGGGAGGAGGGGGAAGAAAAAAAAGGAAAACAAAAAAAGAGGGGGCAAGGGAGAAACCCCACCGGCTGTGTGCTGGGGGAGAGTGGCTGACAGTTTTATTTCTGAGAATTTCCCCGTGCGTGATCTTTATATTGGGATCTGCAGGCAAGTGACCCCATAAAACCAACCTGAAATCCCCATAGCAAATAATGTGGAGCCAAGGCTGGCAAGCGGGAGCCAGTGGGGAGTGTGGGGAGTGTGGGGGATGCGGGAGCCCAGCCCCGTTCCCCTGGGCCCCACGGAGCCCCACATACAGCCAAGCAGTCAGGCAGCCCACAGAGCTCCACAAGCCCCAGCTTTCCCAGGCGCATCATGGGCTATTAGCAAGAAAACAACTGTTGTTCTGAGGATTGTGCTGGTTATAACAATTATTTATTATTGGATGCTTTCTTCCTCAGGGTGTTTATCTCTCTTATTTTTCTTTCATTCGTTCATTCTTTCATTGTCTCTCTTGTTCTTTGTCTCCCTCTCTCTTTCACTCTTTCTCTTTGTTCCTTTCCTTTCTCCTTTCCTTTCCTTTCCTTTCCTTTCCTTTCCTTTCCTTTCCTTTCCTTTCCTTTCCTTTCCTTTCCTTTCCTTTCCTTTCCTTTCCTTTCCTTTCCTTTCCTTTCCTTTCCTTTCCTTTCCTTTCCTTTCCTTTCCTTTCCCCTTTCCTTTCCTTTCCTTTCCTTTCCTTTCCTTTCCTTTCCTTTCTCCTTTCCTTTCTCCTTTCCTTTCTCCTTTCCTTCCCTTTCCTTCCCCTTCCTTCCCCCTTTACTTTCCCCTTTCCTTTCCCCTTTCCTTTCCTTTCCTTTCCTTTCCTTTCCTTTCCTTTCCTTTCCTTTCCTTTCCTTTCCTTTCCTTTCCTTTCCTTTCCTTTCCTTTCCTTTCCTTTCCTTTCCTTTCCTTTCCTTTCCTTTCCTTTCTCCTTTCCTTCCCTTTCCTTCCCTGTCCTTTCCCCTTTCCTTTCCTTTCCTTTCCTTTCCTTTCCTTTCCTTTCCTTTCCTTTCCTTTCCTTTCCTTTCCTTTCCTTTCCTTTCCTTTCCTTTCTCCTTTCCTTCCCTTTCCTTCCCTTTCCTTTCCCCTTTCCTTTCCCCTTTCCTTTCCCCTTTCCTTTCCCCTTTCCTTTCCTTTCCTTTCCTTTCCTTTCCTTTCCTTTCCTTTCCTTTCCTTTCCTTTCCTTTCCTTTCCTTTCCTTTCCTTTCCTTTCCTTTCCTTTCCTGTCCTTTCCTTTCCTTTCCTTTCCTTTCCTTTCCTTTCCTTTCCTTTCCTTTCCTTTCCTTTTTCCTTCTCCTCTCCTCTCCTCTCCTCTCCTCTCCTCTCCTCTCCTCTCCTCTCCTCTCCTCTCCTCTCCTCTCCTCTCCTCTCCTCTCCTTCCATTCCCCCCTTCCCCTGCCCCGGGTCCCACCGGCGGAGCGCAGCGCGGCTGCCGTGCGGAGCCGCGGATTCCGGCGGCGGCGGCCTGGGCAGGAGCCGCTCCCGGCGTGGCCTCAGGTGCCCGTCCCGGCCGCCCCTCCGCCGCCACCGTGGCCGCAGGGGGCCGAGCGGCGCTCCGCGGGGCCGCGCACCTGCCGCGCTGCCGCCGGACGGGACGGGACGGGACGGGACGGGACGGGACGGGACGGGACGGGACGGAGCGGTTCAGCCCCCGCTCAGCACGGCGGCGGGGCCGGGCGGGAGCGGGCTGCTGGGCTGGGCCGGGCCGGTGCCGGCCCGCAGCCGCCGCTCGGGCGCCCCGAGGCCGGAGGGGAGCGGCTCGGGGCGGCTGTGGGGGCTCTGGAGGCCGCGCAACGGGGGCGAGCGGGGTCGGGGCGCCCGGGGGAAACCAGCGAGCTGTAGCGGGGGGGTGATCCTCGACGAGCGCCGGGGGACCCCGCGGGGCCCCGCGGATGGACGGCGTCTGCCACGGAGCCCTGGGGCCAGCACCTCCAGCCCAAACCGCTCCGGGGACGCCTTGCCTTCGTCTGTCCTGATCGGCCCGGCCGTCTTTCCGATGGCTTTTTCTGTCTCTCTTTTTCTTTTTGCTTTTTGCTTTCTCTTTCTGTCTTTATCTTTCTTTCTTTCTTTCTTTCCTTCCTTCTTTCTTTTTCTTTCTTTCTTTCTCTTCCCATCCTTTTATTTCTTTTTCTATTTTTCTAATCTTTCTTCTGTTTTCCTTCTTTCTTCGTTTGTTTTTTCTTTCTTTCATTCTTCTTTCTTTCTGTCTATCGTGCCCTACTTTCTTTCTTTCTGTCTGTCTTTCTCGGTAAGACCTGGTTAACACATTTGATTTTTGGAGTTGTTAGATTCGTTAATTTGGATTCCTATAGTTCAAACGTCAGTTGCAAAATAATATTAATGGTCGCCGTAGTCGGAGTAATAACGAGGATGACTGTAATTATAATAACAGTACTTATCGATAACGGTTTCAAATTAAACGCCAGAAAATCCCCGTTTTTCCCGGGAACCGCGGGAACGGCAGGCTTTTTTCACCTGCCGAGATCTCCCCGGTCTCCTCTTTCTCTCCCCCGTTACAACGAATCCGCGGCTCCCGTTAGCTGAACCTCTACGAATTATTACTGTTCCGCCAGCAGCATCGCTACCGGCAGCGTTAGCCTGCCCCGCACTCTCCTTCCCCATCGCCGCGCCGGGCGGGGAAGCGCGGGGGCCGCGGGGTTCGCCCCCCCCCGGGCCGGGCCGTGGGATCCAGCCCGAGGCGCCCCGCCGCGGGGCTCTCCGTCTGGGAAGTGTGCGGAGCGATCAGCATGTGCGGAGGGGAGCGCGGAGTGGCGGGGCCTCAGCCCGTGTCGCTGCCGCTATCCCCCCCCGCTCGTTCTTTGCTGCCCCACGGCTCGGCGGAGGGCCGGGGCCGCGGTGCCAAACCCGAACCGGGCCGTGCGGGGCCGCCCCCGGCTCCCCTGCAGAGTGTGCGCCCCCCCCCCGCCCGCAGCCCGGGCTCGGCGGGGGGCCCGTCGGGGCGCAGGGGTTGGGGGGCGGGAGGGACGGCGGGGCCGGGCAAGGGCCGGGGGAGCGGGCGGGAAGGAGGGATCGCGGGAGGGACGAGAGGAGAGATGCGGGCGGAGGGGTGAGTGCGAAGGGCGGACGGAGAGAAGGCGGCGGGTGGCGGGGCTGTGTCCCCCCCCCGGGTCCCGGGGGCGCGGGGAGAGCCCGTCGGGGCTGCAGCATAGCCTGGGCTCAGGGTGCGCGGGGGGACCCGGCCCGGGGGGACCCGGGCACCCCCGCAGCCAAAGGGCTGTGGCTCGGTGTCAGCGCGGCCCCGGCGCTGGAGCGGAGCGGGGGTGTCCGCGCCCGGGGGTACCTGGTCCGGCCTGTGGGTAGCGGTGCCGGCGGGGAGATCCCTGCGAGGGAGGACGAAGGCGGCAGCCCGCGGCGTCCGCCCCCCGCCTCGCCTGAAAGGTCTGGGGAATTGAGGGGTGCGGGGCCCAAACGAGGGGAGGGGGGGGGGCGGCAGCGGATACCTGCTGCGGGAAGAAGCCTCGCCGGTGCCGGGGAAGGTGGTGGGGCTGCGGGAGGGCGGCGATGCTCGGGCCCGGGGCCCTGGGGGCTGCCGTCGGGTGGCGGGGGTGGGGGGGGAGTCGGACTCGGGAGTCGTTGCAACGCGTTGCTTTCCTCAGTGTCGCCACGGTTTTTGCACCGTTGGGGCCCAAGCTTTTCGGGGCGAAGCAGATGTGTGTCCGCAGAGGACGGGGGGTTCTGCCCTTCTTCCCCGTCGGGCCCTCGGCGGTTACGCAGTGCGGAGCCGTTCCCGGCGGAGAGGCGGCAGGACAACCCCGGCTTCCCCTCCCACCTGCTCGGGCGAGGTGTGAGCTGGGGGCAGCAGAGAAAGTCCCCTCGCCCTCTCCTCGGTGCCCTTCCGACAGCCTCCGGGCTCCATTCATTGACCCGACCCGACCCGGGGGCGACTGCGGAGCCGGGGGCAGAGCAGTATCGCTAACGGTGGGGTTCGCAGCCCCTCGTCCAGGCTGGATGCGCTTTGCAGCGCTCCGGCGATGTGCAGCGCTCCGGCGAACGGGACAAGCGCCCGCGGGGCTGGGCGAGGCGCCTGGCGAACGCGGCCTCGTTTTAGGCCCTTTTGGGGTGCAGGAGAGGGGTCGACCCCGTTTGCAGCTCCGCTGCGTGTCACCCGCTCCCTCGGCTTTGCTCTGCCGCTGCGGGGTTCCCCCGTCGCGGCGGAGCCGGGGCTGGTTTCGCCGTCCCGGCATCTCAGCTCTGCCCGGCACCGCTCACGCGTGGGGGAGCCCCGCGCGGCCTGCACGGCGTGGGGCAGCGGGGTCTCCTCTCGGGGATGTGGGCTTTCGGGGCTGCAGCCCCGCGGCTCGGCAGGGCCCGGCGGGCAGCGATTCCCGGCGGGTCCCGTATCTCCGGCAGAGCCAGCGTAGCCCCGACGCCGCCGGGAGGAGGGGGGGCGGCCGAGGGGCACGTCCGCGCCCGGGCTGTCCCCGACGTGGCGCCGCTTCCAGCTGGGGCTTTACCTAAGGAGCAGGGAAGGAGAAAGGGATAAACCTGGGAAATGGTGCGTGTAAGCAAGGCACGGGCAGCAACCCCGAGCTCTCCGACTCTGCTGGGGCGCTGGATTCGGGGCTTTTCTTAATTTCCAGGGGGGGAATATTTTCTTTCCTCCTGGGGCAGGGGCTGCCCGGCTCCGGGCACACCTCGGGGAAGGGGCTGCCGCCCCGCGTCCCGCTCGCACCAGCCCCTGAGCACCCGGAGGAGGTTTGCAGCTCGCACCCGCTGCTCCTCGCTTTTTTTCCGATATCGGCTCGAGGTGCCCTAACGAAATCCCTTTCCCTCCTCCTTGTATTGTCGCCAGGTAAGCAGCGTGGGTCAGCACCGAGACGCTCTTCTCCGTGGCGTGTCCCTGAGCTCGGGGTACAAACCGCCCCGGCCGGGAACCGCGCTGCCAGCAGCAGCGAAGAAACTGAACACCGATCGTGTCACGCTCTGCCCTTATGCCGTTAGCTGCAGGAACATATGCTCAAATATGTAAGAGTCGTCTAGATTTTTCTCTGCAAATATTTTTACCGCATCCAAAGATAATATTTCAACAGAAGAATCAAGCCCCGCAGGCTACAGACAGGGCAGCTATATATAACCCGCTTGCTCACTCCGGCTCTCCGCGCATCGCTCGGGTTATGCAAGCCCCGTCGCGGCGGTAGCCACCGGCGCACCCCACGGCTCCGCCCGCCCCGTCGGGGCATTCCCCCCGGGACCTCGGTGCAGCTACCCGCCCGGAGACACCGGCACCGGGGCTGGGACCGGGACTGGGACCGGGGCCGGGCCGGGCCGGGCCCCCCGGGGCGGGCGCGCCGCCTCGCCCCGCGCCGATGCGGAGGAAGGGCCCGGGGGACGCCGCGGCGCTCCGAGGGGCCGGTGCCGGGCGGTGAGTAGCGCCTGACGCTCGCCGGGGCAGGGAGGGGAACCGGGGCGGCCCTCCCCGACGGCGGGGGGATAGCGGCCCCCGGCCCAGGTGCAGGTGTTGCCGACGGAGCGGGCTCTCACGCCAAGCAGGGCAAGGGCTCGCCTGCCGCCCCGCCGGTTATTTTCCGTTTTCTCCGCTTTTTTTCGGCGAAGGAAATTGCTCGAGCGCCGGCGGGTACTCTGAGGGTTTGGTGGCCAGGGACTGGGGCGTCCCATCCCGCTCCGGCGAGGCGGCCGGCGGTACCTGCAGCCGCAGCGCACCCCGACGTGCCCGGCCCCCGCCTGCCGCCGAGCCCCGGCGGCCCGGCCGGGGCAGCCCGCAGCCCCGCGGTGGATGCGGGCTGGAGGAAGGGAGCAATCCTCCCTCTCGGTGCCGGACATCCGTAGCGTGACGCCGGGCTCGGCTCGGCTGGGCTCGGCTCTTCCCTTCCCGTCGGCCGGCTCCCGGCGCCGTGATTGACACCGCCGGTCCCTCCGCCCGCCCCGCAGCACATCCCATCCCTCCCCGCCGGCCGCTCGCCGTGCCCGGGAGGCGGGGAAGGGCCTCCCCAGCCCTTTGACACCGTCTCGGCAGGAGTTTCACTTCGCTTTCGCCGCCGCCGCCGCCGCCGCTTCTGCAGGCAAACACCCCCGGCTTCCATGTGACGCCTCCCAGCCACTGAATGGGGGAAAGCGCCTATAAGGGAGCCACTTTCCCTACGTGCAGGAGAAAAGGAGGGGACGGGGGGGGCAGAAGCACGAGCTGGTGGTTGGGGGGAAGGGAAGATAGAAAATAAATTAATAAATCACAGGGAACGAAGCTGGAGGAGAGAAATTGAGACCCCGGGGGAAGAAATTCGTGGGGATATTTATTTATTCCCTTCCCCGGTCCCCTCTCGCTGACAAGGCTCGATTCGGCCGTTGCGGTGCTCGGCGCTGGCTGCAAAAGGCCCCGGGGAAGTTTTTTGCTCCCCAACGCCCTTCCCGGGGGGGGGACACAGGGATTGGGTTGTTTTCTGTTGTTTTGGTGGGTTTTTTTAAGCTTCCCTCCCCCCCCCCCCCGCCCCCTGTCTGGAAGGAGGGGGGTCTCGCTCGCACCTCCCTGGATGGTGCGGTAGAAAGGAGGGGAGTGAGGGGGTGGGAGGGGGGGCTCGTGGTGGGAGGCTGCCGCGGCTGCTGCTCCTGCATTGGTGTCTCCCCTATGGACGAAAACAGCCCTCTGTCTCCCAAGGCAAATGCTTTCAGTATCGCCTCTCTGATTTCAGTCGCCGCCGCCGCCGAGCAAGCAGGGAAGGGAGCGCTGGAGGAGCGCGGCAGCGCGCCCGCCCGCCCCGGCTGCCGCCCGCAGAAGATGCACTTCAGCACCGTCACCAGGGACATGGAAGGTGAGCGCCGCGCTCGGCCCCGCGGGGCTGCGGGGACCGGACCCCCCGGCCACCGGCTTTCGGAGTGTTTTCACGCGTCCCGGCCCGGCGGCAGGGCCGGGGGGAGCGCGGCCTGCCCGCGGGGCCGCTCGCAGGGGGTTTTGCCGTGCCCCCTCGGCACGCCCGGGTCTCCGCAGCCCTCCCTTGGAGAATAAGGCTCTGCCCGTGTCCCGGTGGCGGCTTCCGACGGCTCCGCCGCTTGGACCCGCGTCCCCTCGGAGGTGCTGGAGCATCCTCCGAGAGCACCGGCCGTGCCCGGGGCGGCGGCGGGCCGCGGCTCGCCTCCAGCCGGCTCTGCAGCCCCGGTCCGGCCTGGGGCCCGCGGCGGGAATAGCTGAAGAGACCCCCAGGACCTCGAGGAGCCTGTCAGCATCGGAGGGGATCGGAAGGAGCCGTCTGTTCCCCAGGGCGGCCTGTCATGCGCCGCAGGGCCCGCTCGGGCCGGCGGCCGAGGGCTGCGCGGCCGGGGCCGTCCCGACGCTCCCCGCCGCGGGCACGGAGCTTTGCTCTGGTCCCCGTCTGTGCCCCCTCTCTCGTCCGGGGATGGAAAGAAGGGGGGATTGCCAAACCAGATCCGCCTTCCCCTGTCAGCCGCGGCCCCAAAGCGAGGGACGTTACCTGCAGCACCGTAGCTACACGGAAATAAGAACCGGTTTCTTTCTTTGAGTTCCCCCTCCTCCTCTTTTTTTTTTTTCTTTTCTTTTCTGGTTTTTTTTTTTTTTTTTTTTTTTTTTGGGGGGGGGGGTTTGCTTTGTCCCAAATCGTGTGCGGTGAGAGAGGCCTTCTGCAGAGATAGCACGGGCTCTGCACCGCCGCGGCTCTTGGCAGATCTCTCGGGTTTGCAAAGGAAAAAAAAAAAAAAAAAGAAGAAAAAAAGAAAGAAAAAAAAAAAAAAGAGAGCCGAGGCAGGCAGCGGGAGCAGCGAGCTCCCCGCCTGCCCCGGGGGGAGCGGGGCTGGGGCCAAGCAAAGCGGAAAGGGGGAGGCGCCCCGCGGGGCTGGGCGCGGGGCAGAGAGGCGGAGGGCACCCCGCGGAGCGGCGCGGAGCGGCGCGGAGCTGGGGGGAAAAGCGGGAGCCGGAGCAGAGCCCTGACCGCCTGTTTTTGGAATGATTTCAGCGATCTCCAGCCCCTGGCTCACCCAGCTGTCCCATTTTTGCGATGTTGCAGCTTTCACGGCCAACAGCCTGAGCAGCCTGAACGCCTCCGGGGGGTACCACCTCTCCCCCTCCCCGGGGGACCCGTACGGACAGCATGAACCGCCGCACTACGAGCCCTGCACGGCTCAGCAGCACCCGCACCCGCCGCCCCAGCCCCAGCACGGCTACCCCTTCGGCGGGGCGGCGGCCGGGGCCAACCCGCCGCCCCCCGGCCCCGAGCCCCCCGAGGGCGCCGGGGGAGCCGCCGCGGGGCCGGCCGCCGTCTTGGGCTGCTCGGCGGGGGCGGCCGCCGCGGCTAAGGCGCCGGTGAAGAAGAACCCCAAGGTGGCCAACGTGAGCGTCCAGCTGGAGATGAAGGCGCTGTGGGACGAGTTCAACCAGCTGGGCACCGAGATGATCGTCACCAAGGCCGGCAGGTCAGTGCGGAGCCTCCGAGCGGCCCCGGGCACCCAGGCTAGCCGGGGCGGGAGGGCCCGGCCGGAGGCGGTTTGGGCGAAAATCGAGGCTGGCCGAAGGCGAGCGGCGCAGCGGCCCGGCCCGGCGGTTGCCGTCATTTGATCCTAGCACTTCTCCGGGCGGGGGGGGGAACCTGCGAGCTCTTGCGGCCCCAAGGCCTCGGGTGCTGCGGGGAAGAACGCGGGGCTCCTACGGGCTGGAAGCGAAGGCGTGCGGGGGGCGGCGGGCAGGGCGGCCCGGCCCGGCCCGGGGGAGCCGCGCCGTGCGCTCCGCCGCCGGGTTTCGCTCCCGCTGGAAAGGGCGCTGTGCTCCGCCGGGCGCCTTCGGCTTTCGGTTACCCCGCACGGGACTTAGATCCGTGTTTGCGGAGGACACCGTGCCCCCGGGGCGGACAGCAACGGCACGGGGGAGAGAAGGGGGGGAGAAAAAGCTAACAAACCCCGTGCAATACCTGTAACTAAATAAATTTTTAGTACGGGGAGATCTTTTCCTTCCGGCGGGGACGCAAACAGACCCTAATTCCGCACCTTGAAACGTCCTCCGGGACTGCTGCATTTCCCGACTATCGAGTAACGAGCCCGGCTGAGCCCGGCTCTCCTCGGCCCTGCTCCGGCTCGGCGGGCCGGGGCCGGGACCCCGCTCCCGGCCAGGGAACAAAGGAAGCGGCCGATGCGGCCGCATTAGAAACAAGCAAAACATGTAGGGGGAAGAGGAGCCCCAAGTACGGTTGTTAATCACTGCATTTAATTGCGATCGCCGGGAAGCGCCGTGGCCGCGGCGGGTCGGGCAGAGCTGCGGAGCTTTCCCCGCGCAGGCTCCGGGCAAACGCTGCCTTCGGGGGGGGGCGAGCGCATTGCTCGGGCTCTGGTCTCTGCCCTTGATTTAAAGCGATCCGGCGGGGGGGGGGGGGGAGAAAAGAAAAACAAACAAATTAACCAGTTCCTCGGTGTTTGCTCTCCGTTAGCCCCGGGAGGCGGCGGCGGCGACTGGAGCCCCGGGCACCGCCGCAGCCACTGCCGCCGGGGGAGAGGGTCGCAGCGCGGCCGGTCGGGCTCCGCTCCGAAAGGGCCCCGCAGAAGCGGTGACCGCGGCCGTGCGCTCCCGCTCTCCCGCCAGCGGGTTTGAGGGTCCTGAAGGTGCAAAAAAAACCCCAGAAATATATTTATATATACCCAGTTGCATGGGTTTTTTTTTTTAAATTCACAATTTATTAAAATTTAAAAAATCACCGCGGTACCCGGTGGAAAAGCAGCCGGCGGAGGGGCAGGCGCTGCGCTGCGGAACCCCGGGCGTGATTTCCCGCAGACGGTGCCTGCCCCGGTGCCGGGTCGTGCAGCCCGGTGTCTCCGGCCGCGGCCACTGCGCCCGGCGCCGGGCTCGGCACTGCTTTCCTTAGCGGAAAAGGTCGTTCAGACTCCAGGCGGAGGCTCTCTGCAAACAGGAGCTCTTCGAACTGGCTTTCTTCGCTCTCTCAGGACAGCGAAAGGATTGCAAATACCCCCACTCCAAAAAAGGGCTCGGAAATGAACCAACTCGATTTGAATCTGGGGCTTTCTTCCCCCTCCTCTTCGTTTATTTTATGACACGGAAAAATCTCCAGACACGCGGGTAAAAACAGGAGAAAATGGGGTAAAAACAGCAGGAAAAGGCTCAGAGAAGGCGCTGCAAAGCCTGTTCTCTCCCAGCGCCTCTGGGCTGGCCCTGCTGTTTGTCTAGGTGGGTCTTATCATCTCGGGTTGTTTGTTTTAAAACTAAGTTTTAAAACAAGAAACACCGGAACTGGAGCTAATGGGGGCTTTTACACCTTTAAAAATAATAATAACAGAGAGAGCGATTGGAAACGTCCTCCAGAGTTTGCTAAAGCGTTACAGAGAGGGAGACGCAGCCGCCCGGTCCTGATGCTGCCCGGCAGCGCCGGTCCGGGACTGGAAGGAGCTGCGGAGCCAGAGCCCCGCTGCCCCATCGCCCTGGCCGCAGTGAAGGCAGGGCAGCCTTTCCTCGGCGGAGAGTAGCCGCACACAACCAAAAAAGCCCCAGGAAGAGGCATAGCAGGTCCGGCCGTGCGCCCCGAGAATGAGCGGGGGGGGCCTCTCGCTATCCGGGTTTGATCGGGTTGTTTTTTCAGCGGGTGTTGGGAGTTTGGTTTTTCAACGGCTGCAAAGCCCCTTCCCGAAATGCCGCCCGCTGTCGCTCGCTTGGTTTCCTACTCAGAGGGAAATAAATAAATAAATAAATCTATATACATATCTCAAACAAAAGTGAAGCCGTAACGAGCCCCGACGCGAGGGCGCAACTTCGGCGTGTCCCGCCGTGGAGCCGCGGGCCGGGCCCTGTCCCCGGTGTGTGCAGAGGGAGGGAGGGAGGGCCGGGGGGTGCCGCCCCGGCCCCTTCCCTTAGCCCACCCCCGATCGCATTTGCCCCGCAGCCCCTCGAAGGAATCGTGCACTCCCTGAGCGTGGGACCCGCGCCCCCGGCTTAGCCTGGGGTCCCCGGGGATCTGCCCGGAGCAGAGCAGCGGGGACAGCCCCGGGGGCCGACCTGCCCTGCCCGGGAGCCCCAGGCTCCTTCCCCCTCTCCTTTCGCCCCGCAAAGGTGCGGGGACCGGGAGCCCGATCGGGCTCTGGCAACGAAGCAGAGCTAGAAAGGGGCTCGCTGGGACATCCCAGTTGCCCTCTAGTCCTTGCCCGCCGCGGGGGGGGGGGTGCGTTTGCCCCTCCGGGCTGCGGGAGGTCTCCCGCTGGCCCCAGGGACCACACTGCTGCTGTAACCACAGTTTTAAAACGGGCGTAAATTTTGGGGGTACAGAAGCTGCAGATATGGGACCTCGGTTCCCTTCGGTCGCCCTCGGGATGGCACAGACGCGTCCCCCCGGGCTGCCTGAGCATCCCGGGACTCTGCCGCTCTGTCTAGAGAAGGGGATAACGCCTCGTATCTGCCTCAAATCAAATCGGCTGGAAAGGTGGGGAAACCGCGGGGAGGAAATTATTCACGCTTGTGTCTCCCCACAGCAAAGGGGGAAGTGGCGGCGTTTGTTTCCCGCTCCCCCCGCCGTCAGTCTTTGCGTCCCGCCGTGGCGGGGCATTTCGGGTGTCCGACACAAGCGGCCCCGGAGCCGGCGAGAGAGGCAGGGCCGCCCAGCGCGGCTCCGACTCGTCCTTCGGGATGCTGCCGGGGGATACGGCAGCTCCTGTCCGTCCCTCTCCCCACGCTGCCCGGCCGCATCTGCCTTTTCCTCCCGTTCCGGCCGGCGGTTCCTGCGAGGGGACCTGACATCGCGACCGGGCGTACGCCGGGGCTGCTGGAAGGGAAGGGCCGGGAGGGCTGCGGGGTTCCCGCACCCGGCCCTGAGCACCCCGGCTATCCGCGCCGGCCCCCCGGCGTTCCCCGCTGCCCCTCAACTCAGCTTTCCTTTCTCTCCTCTCTGCCAGGCGCATGTTCCCCACCTTCCAGGTGAAGATATTCGGGATGGACCCCATGGCTGACTACATGCTCCTCATGGATTTCGTCCCCGTGGACGACAAGCGATACCGGCAAGTAACCCCCCGCGCCGCGGGGCGCTGCAGGGGCTGGGTGGGTCGCCGCCCTCCCGGGGCTCGGGGAGGCGCCCCCGGGCCCGACACGTGTCGGTACAAGACGAGGAGGGACGGGATGCGGCTGCCCTGTGGGGTCCCGTTTCACACCGTTGCAAGGAGTTTGGGGCCGGGAGCGGCGCGGGGCGCGGACCCGCAGGGCTCCCCTCGGCTTTTGCCCAACGCCCGGGGCCGCCAGGGCCAGCGCAGGGCGGGCAGCAGCGCAGGCTTCCGCGGGGCGGCAGGGCAGGAGCTGCCTTGTCCTGCCCAAAAAAAAGCCCTCCCTGTCTCCACCCGGCAAACGCCCGTTGCCCGCTAACGAAAATCCCCCTCGGTGCTCCTCGAGTGCCGTAGCCTCTTGGCTGGGGCGGCCTCCCCGCGGGCGTCCCGGGGCTGCGCCGTGCCCGCCGGGGAGCCCGCCGGGTGCTCGGGTGAAGAGAGTGGGTTTTGTGCTCTGGAAAGGCACCCGCCGTTTAAGCCACAAATCCCTGCCCTTGTTTCCAGCGGCAGCGTAGGAAGGCCTTGGAAACCGGCAACTTGCAAGGCAGCGATGCGGTCTGGTTTGCAACCCCTTTAATTTAAAGACAGTGAAAGGCGCATTATGTATTTAGCTTCAGATCAGGACGCCAAGCAGGCAGCCCGCATAGGAATCGCAGGGTCCGATATATAAATATTTAGACAGATATCCAAATTCTCAGGGCGTCCTAGAAATGTTTGCTTGTCAAGGGAAGTGGGATATATAACATCCAATTGAGTATATCTTTAAAAAGTAATGTTTCTGCTCGAGTCCAATGGTGTCTAATTCCCCCTGTGCAAACACTGGCTTTTAAAGTAAACACGTGTATAGAAGATTGGTTTCTCTGTTTTAAATGTTACTGTTGAATATGTACTTTGAAAGAATGAAACAAGGCTGCTAAACTCTGGACCTGCTATTAATCTACCCATAAATTTCCACTTTTCACTTAAAGCCAGAACATTACAGTATAGAGGGCTCCCTTTCACCCTTTTTTTTTAGAGGAAGAGGGAGCTTTTGTGGCTCCTCTCCCAAATCTGCTCAGGTAGCTATAAATTGCCTCCGTCGTGCAGATTTCTCTCCCGCCAGTTCTATCTGCGACCTGATAAAATATTCCTTCCCCCACCCCCCCACCCCCCCGCAGCAACGAGTCTGGCTGTGGAGAAGAGCTCGTTCCTCTCGTTTCCGTGGGAAGCAGGAGCGAGGGGGGGAGGCGGCGCTTCCCCCTCGCGGGGCCGGGGAGACCCTCCCGGGCTGGACCCTGCGGGGACACGGGGTGCTGCGGCGGCGGGAGCCCCCCCCCCCGGGCTGCGGCTGAGGGTGCCTTCCCCTCCCGGCAGGTACGCCTTCCACAGTTCCTCCTGGCTGGTAGCCGGCAAAGCCGACCCCGCCACCCCCGGGAGGGTGCACTACCACCCGGACTCCCCGGCCAAAGGGGCGCAGTGGATGAAGCAGATCGTTTCCTTCGATAAGCTCAAACTGACCAACAATTTGCTGGATGACAACGGGCATGTAAGTGTTCCGGGGGGGGGGGGGGGAGGTGTCAAACACGGGGCTGCACCGAGGGGAACTCCCCGCGCCGTGATTCCCCCCCCCCCCCGGGGTGCCCCCGCCCGCGCCCCCCTCCTGCCCCAGCCCCGCGGCTGCCCCCGGGCAGGGGAGCCGGCAGGGCCGGGGGCTGCGCTCTCCTCTCTCCATGCTCCGCCTGGATCAGTTATTGTCTCCCTGCTCGTTTTATCATTCAGATCATTTTGAACTCCATGCACAGATACCAGCCCCGTTTTCACGTGGTCTACGTGGACCCCCGGAAAGACAGCGAGAAATACGCGGAGGAGAACTTCAAAACCTTCGTCTTCGAGGAGACGCGCTTCACGGCCGTGACCGCCTACCAGAACCACCGGGTGAGGCGGCAGCGGGGCCCGGGGCAACGAAAAAGGGGGGTTGGGGTCGCCCCGGAGGTACCACGGGCTGGAGCCCGGGCTGCGGGTGTCTGGCGGAGGTGTCCGGGGGTACTCCCGCCTCCTCCTCCCCATCTGCTAAACCCATTGGGGGCAGCGCAAGGAACCCGATAGCCGGGGAGCAGCGCAGGGCTGCACCGTGGCTCGCCGAGGAAGCGAGGTGGGCTCCAGCCCCACCGCCAGCTTCCCCCTCCCGGGGGGACCTCATTACCTATGTAAACCCGAGACCGGGGCTAGTTGGGAAACTACAGGCTTCCCGCTGCGAAATGTCACTCTCAATTTGTTTGGATAAATCTGCGATTTTACTTCTTTAAGCTCGCGGCGGTCTGTTTCTCCCCAGAATACGATTATATGTTAAAAAACAGAACAAAACGAAACAAAACACACCCCCCCCCCCCTAATCTGATGCGGATTTCTGGGCAGCAGTTAATCCAATTGCTTCTTTAAATCGCATCAGTGTAATGTAGAGAGCAGGAATCCCAGCCGTGAGTGCAAATACGATTTCATAGCGGGGGCTTTACAGCGCGGCTCCCGACCGCCTCGCTCCGTGCTGGTGCCGCAGCCCCCGCCGGGGCTGGGTGGCGGGGCTGTCCCTGAGCTGCCGCCGGCCGTGCCACCCTCCGCAGTGGCTCCGAGCACATCGATTCCCCCCCCCCCCCCTCATCCCCCCCGGGATGCTGCCCCGCAGAGGCGACGGGGCCGGAGCAAGGCTGTGCCTTTAAGGGGCTCCGGAGTCCCTCCCCGGCTGGCATTTGCCTGATGGCTCCGGACAGCTGCTCTTTCTCTCCTGCTTTCTATCAGTTTGACCTCTAAGGCTGGAACTGTCACTGAGGGGCTTAAAGTTTGTTTTTCAACCCATTCCGGAAACTCACAATCACATACTTTATCCGTGGATTTGCTTAAATATAGAAAATGTCCTGCCTTCTCCCCGGCGAATTAAATAAATACATAAGTATGATTTATCCAGTGATTTGTCTTAGCTGCTCCAGTGGTGACCCATATAATGTGGCATTTTCTTACAAGTGCATTTACGCAGCTTTTGCAGCCGACTCGGGCTGCCTCTCCCTTCGCCTTGAACTCGTATTAGATAGCGTACTAGCCCGCATTTTCTAACAGAGTTGGAAAGCACATGTTTGTGCTGTGTGGCTCCACCGGCCACCTGGGTCCTCTCCGTTACACCAGGCACTGCTGACTCCCAAAGCCTGCTCGGGGACACGCTCACTGTCTGACCGGGGAGCCCCGTGTACACCGCTTTGAGACATTTCCCCGCTTCTCCTTACAGATCACGCAGCTAAAGATTGCCAGCAACCCTTTTGCCAAGGGATTCAGAGACTGTGACCCTGAGGACTGGTAAGGCCATGTCTTTATTGACTATGACTACGTGCCACTCTCACCCCCAGTTTCACACGCACCTGCCCAGCTTACATTTGCACAGCTTGCGTGGAGTTTGGGGGAAACTACGTTGGCCCCCATTTGCCAGCTGCAGCTCACAGCAGCAATGCTCCAAGTGCTCACTCTGTTGGACCATCAGCTCCGTAACGCTTCTCCTCTTCTTCTTCTAGGCCCAGGAATCACAGGCCAGGGGCCCTTCCTCTCATGAGTGCTTTTGCCAGATCCCGGAATCCAGTCTCTTCCCCAGCCCACCAGAACGGGACAGAGAAAGGTGAGAGCCCCAGGGGCCGGGGCAGCCTGCCACCCTGGACCTGCTGGCCTGCAGGGCCAGCCCCAGCGCATGCATGCTTGGGGCCAGCCTTGCGCACCACGCTAGTGCACAGCCGCCTGCAGCGGGCACGGCTCCATTGCTAACGAGCTTTGTGCTACCACCTATTTTTTAAACAAAAATAGCCACCTTTGTGGCCTAATTAATTTGGGGGGGGGGGGGGGGGTGGGTGTCTAAAACGCTCACTGTTGTTGTGCTTAAGCCGCTTTGCTGCTTTAAAAGCGTCACCCTTTTCCTTTAGTGTCCCATTTTTGACTTTTCGGCAGCAAGTTCAGGTTTTCAGGCAGGGATGCAGCTTTGGCTCCTCCGCACGCTGCCCTTGTAACGCGCCTCGGCAGCGGGGCCGGGGCCGGCCTGCTGCCATTCAGGAGCTGCAGCCAGGCTGAACAGCACCTCTGCCCCTCGACTCCTTTTCCATTACGCAGAGCAAACAACTGCAAAGACAACCCAGGGCCTTTCTTCCAACCCACTCCGGGCCTGCAAAATAAAGGGAAGTCTGTATTTGTTTAGTGTTACACAATTGCAAAAATTTCAGGCGTGTACCAGCTTGTCAGCGCAGCTCCGTTTGTCAGTCAGGCCCTGTCCCACCAGCCCCGGGTCCCGCCGCGCACTCCGCTGCCGCGCCTCGCCTTTGCCTTCGCGGCTTTCTGTACCCGAGCGTCTCCCGACCGCCGGGCCCCGGGGGCGGGCGCTGACGCTGTGTGCCCCCGCAGATACCGCCGACAGCCGCCGGGAGCTGGAGCGGGAGGCGGCGGGCGGGCCGCCGCTGCCGGCCGAGGCCGCGCACCAGCAGCTGCTCTCCCGCGTCCTCAGCCCCGCGCTGCCGGGCGGCGGCGGCGGCCTGCTGCCCCTGGGCGGCGCGGGCGGCGGCCGGCCCAGCCCGCCGCACCACGAACTGCGCCTGGAGCCCGCCGCCTCGGAGCCCCTCCACCACCACCCCTACAAGTACCCGCCGGCGGCGGCTGCCGCCTACGACCACTACCTGGGGGCGAAGAGCCGGCCCGCCCCGTACCCCCTGCCCGGCATCCGCGGGCACGGCTACCACCACCACCATCACCACCACCACCACGTGAACGCGGCGGCCGCCGCCAACATGTACTCGTCGGCCGGCCCGCCCGCCAACTACGACTACGGGCCCCGGTAACGGCGCCGCCGACGGCGCGACAGACTGGCGGCGGCCGCGCATGCCGCGGCCGTTACCGTCCTCCCCCCCCTCTTCCCGCCTTTCCCTCTCTTCCCGCCTTACGAGTGAGCTGATAGGCCAGCGTGACCTGATCGACAACCGGAGAGCCCAATCGCCGGAAGCCGGGGGGCCCCCCCCCTCCCGCTTCCCCACCCGTCGTGAGGGCGGCGGCGGTCCGGGTCGCGCCGGGTGATGCCCATGGCGGCGTGACCCGCAGCTGCACTTTGATAAATGAAGCCATATGTCGTTATCTCCCTTCTCCCTGCCCCCGCGCCTCCCTCCGTGCGGGTGCCCCGCGAGCGCGCCGGGCACTGAGGGCCGTGGGGCCACTGGGAAGCCGTGAGAGGACGGGGAAGCGGCAGCCATGAGGTGACTTGCCCTCTTCTCACTCGCCCGCCGGGTCTCCTGATGGAGATTTGGTGTCGCCATCGGGTTTGGCGCTGGCACGGGTGTTTCCCAGCCCGGTGGGACCGGTAATGAGCTGGGCACCGAGTCTGGGGATGGAGTGTAATTCTGCACATGTCGATGTAAGTCTCTCTTTTACTTTGGGGACGCGTGGCCTCCTTCACGGTTGGCTCAGGTGGTTCTTTGAGGAGACTGTCAAAGGAAGCAGAGTTTAACTTAAGGGAACACTTTGAATCTTCACTGTCGGAGCTAATTGTCCCCTTCTCCCCTGGTCCTGACCTGCTCTGAGTTTTGGGGTTCATTGAGGCAGCTTAACCACAACAGCGTTTTCTGGAGCTGTTGAGCCCATGGCCAAGAGCACAGCCATGCACAGCGTCTTGTTTTCACAACAATGGATACTAACGTTTAAAAACCAGCCTGGGTGTGGGGGAAGTACCCACAGAGTTTAGGCTGTATATTCTCAGCAATAGTTTGTAAACTGGCTGCTTCCCAGGCAGCCTCACAGGACTGCCTTCCTACACCCTGTCCCAAGTTCTCAGTGCTCTCCCGTTAAGAGGTGCCTTTTAGAGGAACTTCAGGGGTTTTTCCTTAGAGTGCCTCACCCCTTATATTTGGCTGACCCAAACCGCAGTAGTCCCAAAGCACCCATTCTGCATCTACCTGCTTGCCACGTCTTCCCTCTTAGAGCTGGTAAGTACTTTTTTCTTTTTTCCGTTAACATCTTCCTTCAAGTAGTCTTTCCTTATTGTTCAAAAGATGGGCCTGTTCATCGCAGTTTCTCCAGTGATGTGTTTTGAATAGTTGGCTTGTGTTTTTGGTCAGATGCTCACCAAACGGCAGTCCCTTTGTGTTCAGAGAAGGTATTGAACAGCTCCTCAGCTGTCTGGTATACAGTATTATGAACACTTGTCTGATTCTTCCATGTGACTCTATGAAAAGAAGGGGGTTATTAATTTTTTTTTTAAGTCCTCTATTCATCCATGTTTGTGCATTCTTCACTACAAACCTTTTAAAACATAATCTTTCCCTTGTGCAGGTGGCAGTGTTAATAGCAATGTTTATTCTGTCTCTGGCAGTGGGCTTTGGGCTTCCAAAACCTTTTGGAAGGGTTTAAGAAGGGATACAGGCTAACATGAATATTTTATGTATTTTTTTCTGTTATAAAAAAATATATCTGGATCCATGAAAAATACTTGTGCAAGAAATATGTATTTTATTTGACATTTGCAGTGAATTGTGAGATTCTTAGTGTCTGACTAAACCATAATTAATGTTCTCAGAAAGGTTGATGTAAAATAGCCCTGTGCTTATTATTAGTCAGTGGGAAATGGCTCTCGGATGTGCTCTGTTGCTTTGCCGCTGTTATTTCAGAGTTTTCAGTATGATTTGTTATCTGTAAACTGGTTAGTGCCAAAGCTTTGGTCAAACGTTTAATGAAGTTGTTATATTTATTATTTCTTTCAAAGATTATACAAACATTTTTTTTTTCCTTGATAGTTGCAGTGTAGGAAAAAGGTGAAGACAACCAAAGAATCATATCTGGAAACAGTGTAGATACATGTAGATATTTGTAGATATATGTAGATAATCTTATTTCATTTAAATTGAAAAGACATTGGACAGTGACATTTATAAATGTTTTTCCTCTTCTTTCTTTCTTTCATTTCTTGTGTGGTTACTTGTGTGTATTTGTCAGTTTGTCTGCTCTGAAGTCCAAACCTCCCTTACAAAACGAGGTCACTTAAATAAGGAAGGAATACTAAAGTGGAGTTGTTTAGTCTGAACAAACAGTGAATCTCCATATGCGAATGGTCCCTTCTCTCTCCCTGGTTGCCGGAGTTGCCCATGGCTGTAGCGATCTGTCCTTGTGCAACACCTTGCAGGGTTGGGGTCCCAGATTGAAATGGATACGGTACACTTCCGTTTGTGTTGGTAAGCACTTGTTTTCTTTAAATGTACATAGAGTGCTGCAAGAAATGTCACTGGCTTTCAGTGCAGACTGGCCACACACCTTTCCAAACGTACTTTACTGCACAAGAGCTGAGAGGACTGCATGACCCAAAACACCAGCACTAAACTGTGCTCTTACAGAAAGTGGCTCAAGGTCCCTGCCTTGGCTGTAGGAATTTTAATTTATCTCCATTAGAAGAAGAGAAAATCACAAAACTTCAACTGGCTGTGCGCAGTGGGCCCTCAGGATTGCTAGGCTATCCTCCGTGCTAGAAGAACCACTACAGAAGTCCCGTGTCTGAATGGGAAGCAGAGACCATGCAGCTGTATCGAGACTACATTTTTAACTATGAAAATGGTATTTCTAACCTTGATTTTAGGCCACTAACATGCAAGGTGCTTATATATGTTAGTATTGAGCATGTTAGCAGCCCATTTCATGTCGTGTTTTAGTCCTTAAATCAAGGTTCCTCGGGGCTCTGACTGGTGTTTCCTTTGTAGAGCTATGTCTATCTCACCGGATGGGAGTGTTCCAGACATGGAAAGCAAGCAGGGTTATTTTTCTATCACATCAAAAAATCCACTTCAAACAAACAACCCCCCCTGTAACACTGCACATCGAGTAGTAGAAGCCTTTTGAGAATCATAGAAAATCTGTAACACTTTAATTTTGTTACCTGTCAGCCAGTTAGTCAAGATATATCATGTACAGGCCATGCCTTATCTATATGTATTGGAGTTTCATTTGAAAAATGACTTTGTATGATTTGACTACATGTATGTTTAAACTTCACTCAGTACATGCCGTCACCAAGGTCCGTGGCACATACTCGGAAAGAAGGCTGCAGAATTTCCAGACAATACATCCACTTATGGTCGCCTCAAATCACACATAACACTGTGTATTTAAAAGCTGCTGGTAAAACAGGCGCAAGCACAGAGGTTACAAGCACCCTTTGTCTCTTCCAAACAGGGCTAGAGAATAAATTAGCCATGTGGCTCCATTTTCCAGAGGTACAGGCTGAACTTACTGATTGCTCCCAACCGCATCACTTACTTCAGTGGATAAATATAGTGTTAGGCACCCATAGGTGAAACAAGGGAGGTCTTTGCTTGATCACTTACCCAAACATGGGATAGCTCAGGTTTTCAGGAATGGTTTTTTGTTGGTGGTTTTATTTTTTCCCTGCTAATGGATTTGACTAAATTCAACGTAGGACAGGAGCATGGGGATGAGAATCCTGTGTGCACACCGTGCACACCGAATCATGCACACCGTTTACACACTTCATGGATGTACTTTTTAATCTTTCCTCCTGTTCAGGTGGATCCTAGAACTGCTTTTGGTGGAGCTGTGAAGGTGGTCCCCAGCAGATGCCTCTCAGCATCCTGGGGCGTTGGCATCTCTTCGGTCAATCTCAAGCACGCATATGCATGGCCGTTGCCAGGGGAGCAAGCACTCTGGTTTCCTTCATGCTACAGTCTGTGTGTGCAACAGTGGGTTGCAGCGTGGAGAATGACCCAAGGGCTGCAGTCAGCATAAAAAAAGCTTTTTGCAGGCACCAGGCCACTGGGGGACGGTGTGGGTCTCCCATGAGCTAGGGGCTTCCTAGCGCATCGCGTCCCTGCAAGGAGCCATGGCTAGTGGGGCTGCGGGGCTCAGAGCCACCTCAGCGGGCGCGCTGTCCTCGCTGCCAGACAGACCTTATTCTCACCCGCAAGTGGATTTCAGCTGTGATGCCTGGGTCCCCGGCCGAGGGGCGGCCGCACCTTGATTGGGTCGGAGAGGAATAAGAAAGACAGGGTCGCTCCTGCTGTGCAGCGTTCTGCAGACGTCGAGGCATATCCCCGTAGCCGTTGGGAACAAGGCCAGGCGCCCGCAGGCCGGGTTTGGGGATGGCAGCAGAGCCCGGCTGCCCGAGGGGTGCTGGAGGAGCTGTCGCAGCAGTGCTCGCAAGGCGAGTTTTAGCACCTTCGTCCAAGGAGCTGAAAAAGGTGCTGTGAGCCTGCGGAACGCGGCTGGGGGAAGAGAGTGTGTGTGCACATACATGTTCTGGTCCTTGTTTTGCTTTTCCTTCGGTTGTTGTTTCATGATGGGCTGAAAACAAACGCGGTTTTGCTGGCAGAGCGTTGAGACGGTGGGTGCGATGGGCTGACCCGCCATTTACCTTAAACGGCCGGCGCAGCCAGGAGGTGCTCTGGTGCCCCGGGGTGGGCTTTGGCGGTCCCGGGGGTACCGCGGCGCCGGTGGCCGGGGATGCGGCACAGGCGCTCCCGCCCGGCCGTGCCTGACGAGCAGGCTCCCTCCAGAGGGAAGAGCCGGGCATCGCACCAGGTAGGTCATGCACACGCGGGAAACGGACACTTGGAGAACTTTTGCCCAAACTTGCAAATACGCAATCTGAGAGGAAAAATATAGATTTGTTTTACAGAGGAAAGATTTGATCTTTGAAGCACACAGGCATAAATAAAGAAAGGCAGTAATCTGTGAGTTAATATTTGAAGATAATCAGCCAGCAATAATTCAGCTGTTGCTATAAGTTGGTGTTATGAAGAGTGCAGGCTGCTAGTGTAGAGGCCAGTATGTGTGTATGTACGTAACTTTTTTTCTAAATGTATGCTGTTTTTTTTCTTCATTTAATTATTCTAATCCAATTGATCAGTAAGATATTTAATTTACATGAGTGCTTGACACAACTAGATGAAAGCGACTGTACCCAAAGGTTTCTGTTACTGGCCGTTATCACGAGCACAGCGTGTGCTTATAAAATGTGCTCTCTATTAAAGCGAGACACCCATTAGTCTGTGGGAATCTAGTTAGTGTATCAGAGGTTTGCTAATCTCCAAGAATAGCATTTCATACTTTTTTTCTGCCCAGTATGTTGTATGCATGATCAGTGCAAAAAGCAAGAGCTGGTTTTGAAGATATGCATTAATTTTGAAAAATATGGATATGTCCCATATACACTATGTGTGTACATGTACAAGTCTGCTTTTCAAAGGTGCACCTCCCTCCAGGAAGTCTATGTAAAGTACTGTATGTGTTGCATATGCCAGAAAAATGCACTCATTCCCCCCATTAATAGAAATGACCTATTATAAATTTACCAAAGATACCACAGTTTTATAAATTGGCCACATATGTCTGTGTAATATATTTATTATATCACATTTCATAGCATTTCTGTTTTATGAAATTCAGCCTTGAATATGTCACATATGTTTTGCATATATGTGCAATAGTCAGCCAAGTATATCTGAGTAAAATATGATAAATGTGTTCTTTCCATATGGGAAATTAAATGTTTTTCCAGATTTTTTTAAAAAAAGTTTATGAAGAGCAGCCTATACAAAATAATTACAATAAATCACTCACTTCTATTTAGGTTAAAATGATAAATTTGAACTGGTAAGAAAGTCATTTAAGAACAAAAGCCAGAAAAGTCACACTTAGGACCTAATTCTATAAAGAGATGGAGCAGCATAAAGGGAAGGGCTAGCTGCTATATGGTGTAAAATCACGCAAACTTGTATAGCAACTTCCATCTTATGCTCAGAGTCATTCTGTGGCTGATAAAGGATAGCCTCTTATCACCTCTGTGAGAGGACGAACATTTCGTACAGTGTGCCTCACTGAGAAAGCAAGTGCCCTTTTACGCCTGTTCCAGCCTGAGTTCTAGTTACAGAATTTTGTAGTTCCTGTATGAGCAGCCCTTAGCGGTCATTGGTAGCTGGAGAAGGAAAGGGCATGTTTTCCTGCAACCCAATACGCTCTCACTGACGCTAGTTCTGGTAACTAACCCACCAGTTGTTTCAGTGGGCAGGGCAGGATGCTTCTGATGCTATTGCAATGTTCTGCACCTGCCTGTAACAGGGTAATTGCACAAGTGCCCAGGTACTCAGACTGAAGTCCTTGGGCTGTATCTGTAAATTGCAAAAGGAAGTTAAAAACAGAATAAACAATACATAAAACTTACTGAAGCATCTTCGTGTGAGGTGTTTGCACTGTTGTTTTTTTCAATGGTTTTAGCTTGGCTGATGGACAAGGGCCCTGTGCTTGTGTTTGCTTTTTCACTCTGCTTGCCTAGTGCTCCCATTGTCCCTCGTTCCGAGGGGCAGACGGTTCCCCTTCTCCCTCGGTGCTCCAGCCTGCCTGCTTCAGCTGCCTTTGGGCTGGGGTGTGAGCTCCAACAGCGGGCAGTCAGAGCGAGCACTGGGAGCGGAGGGGGTGCTGTGAAGCCTTCCGGTTCCACTCATCTTAAAAAGGCAGAGGAAGGCTGGGGAGGGGAGCAGCGGCCCTCCTCCCAGGCTGATTTTATTTGAGCGCTGCCTTACACATTTCTTTTATTTCAGCAAACATGAAGTGAGCCTTTCATTCTATTCCCTTTCTTGCTTGTTGTCAACTACTTCAAACCAGATGGACTCAAGAGATAAAACTATAAAGACTCAATGTCTCTATTTAGCGTGATGCCAAGTCTGCATGCCATCAAAATTTCTAAGGAAAAAAAATCTGAAAAGACAATACTTACCATAAGTATTACGTTAAAAGCAGCCTAGATGGTTTTTCTGTGAATGCAGACAATGAATCACTGAGATTTCATATCAGCAATTTTTTTAATTACCATGAAGACAAACACCATGTCCACATTCTCTGCCATGTTTAAAGTTATGTAGGCCCAATGCACCAACTTTCCTCCTACCTATGTCAGAACGTGTTTATAGCAAGCAGTGCCATGGGTGCCTGGAAAATGTACCTTTGCATGCGTGAGATTCCAGAGCTATGGAGCAGAATAATGGCTCAGTATTTTAACGTCTTCCCTAGATTCCCTGAGCTGAGCATAATTGGGATCAATCAACCCTGCAGCTGGTAAGAAAGAGAGATCATTGCTGTCCAGAAAGTGCCAAAGGATATCTGTAGGTTTTTTCTGCCCTAATTTACATATAGTGTGAATAAAAACTAGGAGGAAACAGCATCCAGCTGTAATCTGAATCTAATATAACAGCTTTTTTTTTTTTTTTAAATTATAACTTGAAATGTAATAGGCAATTGTTGGAATTAATATTTTTTTCACTTCCATGTCACTCTTCTCTAAGGAAATAGCCAGCACTGCTCTGGGATGGTTCTTCTGCAGTGCGTGTGGCTGCTTCAAGACCTCGGTCCCTCCCACTGCTATCTCCAGTGGCACTGCAACATTTGGCATTACGACTGTTCATAGTAGAGGGCTAAATACACACTCCTCTGGGTGAGCACAGGCTTATTTAGAGGTGTAGGCTGCGGTTTACAGGGTTTCCTAGTGGTTCGACACCTTTAAAAAAGGATGATGTGGAGGTAAAAGCAAATACTTCTGAAACTGAAATGACCTGGTGTGCAAGTTTAAAAAGACAGACCTACCACCATACGCTTGCTCTAGGTACTTTTCCTCCCTGCCATCCTTGTCCTTTTCCCATAAGGAATCTGGCACCTTGCTGGAGGTGGTTTGCTTCAAGGCCCTTAGTGCTTTCCAGAATCTTTGTACCATCTACCTTACAGGGGTAAGTTGCTTCTTTGTTTTGATTTGCACCCTCGCCCCCCTTTCCCCTCCTCTTATAATACTGAACTGCAAATCAAATTCCTCTGAGATAAGTCAGAATAAAGCAGTACACAGTAATACTGATAGAACATACAGATATATTTCATGCCATTAATCAGATGAGTGAAACATTCACAACTGAGAGATTATGTTGCTACGGTCCCAACTATGTGGTTTAATAATACATTGTAGTGTCAAAGTTTTTGTGACAGATTGTATTGAAGGGGAATAAACCACTAACAACTAAACCAAAATTTACTCGGACATGAACATTAAATATATTTGGGTGTGTGTATCACTACTAAATGTATTTGGGGGGGGGGTGTGACTACTCTGGAACAAAATTCTTAATAGGCTGAGTAAATAAATGCAGCTGATGCTAGTGTTACAGATGCATAGGGGAGCAGATGGCTCAACCAAACAGACCTGTTATTTCGTGGTGTTTGATAAGGGGTGCTGGTAAATAAAACCATACACAAGAAGGGCTGTGTGACTAACCAGCCCACGCTCTGGCTGCTGGGCTGGTCTTGACTAAAAGGGGCCTACAGGAAAGCTGGGGAGGGACTCTTTATCAGGGGGTGTAGTGATGGGATGAGGGGGTAATGGTTTTAAACTGAAAGAGGGTAGAGTTAGTTTAGATATTAGGAAGAAATTCTTTACTGTGAGGGTAGTGAGGCACTGGCCCAGGTTGCCCAGAGAAGCTGTGGCTGCCCCATCCCTGGAGGTGTCCAAGGCCAGGCCGGATGAGGCTTTGAGCAACCTGGTCTACTAGACAAGGTCCACGCTTATTTTGATGTTGTTGGCAAGTTTCACGCCTGGCATGCTTCAATTTAAGTCTATTTTAAAAGTTACTTTTCTGTCTGCTGTATCTGATAGTGCAGACATGATGGGTTTTTGCATTTAATTTCATCCTGTGAGATCCTTAAGTGAATTGCCAAAAAAACTAATAGGATCTTAATTCTGGATAGTTTTCTTCACATCATATTTAAAAAAAAAAAGCATGCCTCAGAAGAGTAGGGCATGGATTAAACACAGCCAGGTTTACTTGGAAAAATTACTGGGTACTACAAACAACAGAAAAAAACATGCCTTCTTCCTTAGTCATTGCCATCACTTTCTTGGTAGCAAACTGGTCGTGCTTAAACATCCAACTTTGCGTCTCAGCATTGCTGTAACATTGTCTAGTATTAATCCAGGCAGTCATGTGCCATGTTTTATGTAATGATCCATACTTTCACACCACAGACACACAGCCAGAAAAGGAAACACATTGATTTAGCGCTTGGTAATCCTTGTTTAATCCCCAGTCCTTTGGTTTACATCACTAACATGGCTTCTGCAGTAGTCAGTGTTCTATCTTTGTTCTTGGCAGACTGAATTAAAGGAAAGATTTATTAATTTGTAAGTTGGCTTTGTAGATGCATCTTAAATGTGCTAAAAACCAAAGCAGTCCAGAAGCCAGTATTGACTTAACTATAAAAATCTGCTCTTTAAGACTGAAACCTTTGCAACAATCCAAGTCCAGCTGCGAAGGGTAATTTATTTACTTACTAATGCAATTGCATTGTATAGGGCTAAATTTAACAACTGCCTCATTGCAGGCCCTCAGTCTACTTCCTTTTTCACTCATTACTACAAATACAATTAATCTCCTCTTTTCTTGCTCATCTACACCTGCAATGCTTTATGGCTCATGTACTGATAAGAGAAAGGGGTTGGAACTAATGGATTCATTTGCAAAAAATGTTAGAGGGTCAGAGATCACCATTCATTCCAGCAGTGATAAATATTCCATGTAATTGCTGCACAAATGCTAGTGTTTGGGATTTATTTCTATTAGTTTATGAATGCTGGTTCCTTTCTTCTCTCTCACAGTGCCAAAGACGACGATTCTTGGGAGGAAGCCTTTTGTAATAATTTAGCTGTCACCACCTTCACTCCTGAATCCTTTAGGCCAGGTACAGGCTAGCCCTGTTCCTTTCTGGCAGGTGAGATTCCAGAGCTGACTCCAGCAGCTTAAGGTGGCTCCTCACCCACAGCCTTCCTGCTAGCGAGTCAGCTGAAATCTTGAGTGATAACCATGCTCATGTTACAATTGTAAACAGCTTTAAATTTTTTTCAGAAAAAAAACCCTTATTAATTTCCTAGATGCAATCAGACAACTGAATTGTACAGTCTATAGCAATATAGACTGTCTTTCCTGTTGGAAATCATTCTACTTTGGGAAAGTCCAGGTCAGTTCCTTAAGCAAATAAACTTTTAGAAGACTGTAATTCATATTCAAACTATGGCATTTAGGCTCAACTCTAAATCAAACTAATGTAGTCTGGTTGCTCATTTCAAGGAAACTATAATGTGGAAAAAAAAAATCCCTTTACTGAGGGTTTAAATAAAATCAGTAGTGATGTAAAGTGTTAATGAATTAATTATTGTAATGTGCAAAAGTGTCACATGGATAGTGCTTTGGTAATGGGAAGTAAATAAGATGGGTCTGTTCTTGCAAGCAGATCTGCAACATGTCCTTCCTCTTGAAGCTGATGAGACTCTTCACCTCTGTGTCTGTCTGCTAGTAAGATTACAGATGCAGTTCATGCCCTCATTTTCAATTTGTGTTTGCATGACTGAGTTTATTTTTAAATCTACCTAGTCAGACAAACATAAATATTTAACCCCCAGCAAAGGGTGGTAAGTTGGATGTGAAGGCACATAGTAATCTTTAGAGTATCTTCCAAAAGACCTATTAGTAAATCTAAACATCCCTTGTGAATCTCCATAATTAATTTAGACACCAACACTGACAGTAAATGGCATTTTTCAGAGAAAAGAATATACTCAAGAGTTCCTAACTTTCAGGCTCTGACCTAATAACACTCTTACTATGACATGCGATGCGGTATTAATCCATTCTTCCTAGAGGGCTGCCACTGTGCCAATATCATAGTATTTGCATCAAAAATTATTTCCTACCGTGGCTGTAAGATGCCCAGCCTTCATTAAAGACACATTTTGTACCCTGGTTTGGGACCTGAGGTCTAGAACACAGGAGGGAAACACTGGGTGGGGGTAGCTGTGAGCCAGCCCGACAGCCAGCCGTGCCAGGAGCAGAAGCCGGGCTGCGTCAGCGCCTTGGAGCCTCCCAAGGCTCCTGCAGCATTAGGTGCTTATAACTGGCGTTCAGAACAAGGGGTGTGCTGAGCGTGGAGCTGCTCTGAAATACTGGAGAGGTTTGCGTCTTAGTCCCCACTCCAGTCTTAAAACTGTCTTCTCGTCGCTTCCGATACGCTCTGGTGGTACAGCTGCCTTTTCTTGTCAAAAGGATGAGAGGAGAGAGCGGCTACTTCCCTACCAGGACCAGGCTTGGCCCTTCTCATTTCCTGCCGTAACCATTTGCCCAAGATGGACGAGCCCTGGATTTTCTTACCTTTTCTGCTGGATGGGCATTGAACCTGCAGCTCAGTTCTGGGGAAGATGCCCAACAGCATAGGCTGCTGTTTGCTGCCATGGAGCAGAGGAATGCTTGAACCCTCCAGGCCACTCCCGTACCCCAGTGCCACTGCAGAGCAGCTCTCAAGTCCATTGGGGAAAAGGGGGAAAAAGGCACTTTTAATAGCTACGATGCACAGTTGAGAGAGGAAACTGAGTGTGTGTTCACAGCGCAGGGACTGACTATGTGTCTTGTGGGTTGGGGTTGGTTTTCTTGTTTGTTTTGGATTGGGTTTTTTTTTTTTGAGTAACAAGCTGTGGAAACTTAAATCTTGCTCAGAAGTTAATCTTTTCAGATAGTCTAAAAGCACGTTGGGCTCCAGCACTGAGCAGTTCCATGCCTGTGGTACCAGCAGTCCCAAGAAGGTGTTCCTGGCCTTGACCCATGCAAAATGATGGTAGCAGCTGTGCCTTTAACCCTGTACCTTGGGGTTGGCAGGGGGAAGTGCTAATTTTCAACACAGGACACCTAGATCCATGCTTCGGGCGATGCGGAGCTGTTTTTTCACCTTCCAGGCCAGTACTTTTTAGGGCATGGGCCTTCATCAGCTCTCACTTCAAGCTTGTTGATTAAAAAGGTGCAGTGATTACACAGGTTAAAGTGCAGCGCAGGGCACTCTCCTGAGCAGACGGAGACTTCGGTTCTACCACTTATTTGATATTTAACTTATTTATTTATAATCTAAGTGGAGAGGAGACTAAAGCCCAAGCATGTATCCACTGGGTTATGTCCTTTTAAAAATAAAGTGCTTGTGAAAACTGTGCTCATACAGCAGAATTTCACTAAGTTCAGCATGCAGGGCAGCACTCAAATGGGAGACACCAATCTCAAGGGTGCCTGACAGGCTTCATGTGTGGCGTACTACGAGACAGGACAGCCCAAAGGAAATCTCTGCAAACTCCCCATGACTCACACATGACAATGTTTTCTGTGTTTGTTTGTTTTTCTATGTCGATTTTTGACCTACTTTAAGAAAGGGGAAAAAAGAAAAAAAGAAAAGGTTTCTTCCAGCAGCAGGTTTGTGGAGAAAGACCCTGTCTCGTTCCATAAGGCTGCTGTCCGGTGTAGGTAGCTGCTCCTCTGTGTAGGAGGTGGATGATGGGTGGAGATGGAACACTCACCATCTATGCAACTCTGTCTGGTTGATGTAATGACACTGGCACCTCCCCTTCGCTCAGTATCACTCAAAATTAGGCTTTCACTTTCAACTGCAATGTGATCCCCATGCAGCTACTGAATAGTAAAGAAACAACCAAAGAAATGCATTATTTAAAGTGCCATCACACTCCAAAATGTGTAAGGCCAAGTTTTATTGCAAAAAACCTGGCAAGCAGCATCCTGTTTCTGTGTTTTAATGGAAAGAACATTGGCCTCGGTGCTTAAGACTTTTAGTCCAACGGTATTCTCTGCCTGTAAAGCACAGCTGGATAGCAGACCCAGACCTTAATTTGCTTGTGTGTTTTCCCTGAAATAATTTCTGAAGTCTTTTGATGTTGCTGTTCACTACAATTCTGGTGACTTTTTCTTTGATGTCCAGCTCTGTACAGAGGGAGAAACAAATATTTCCAATAAAGTATCAACAGTGCACAGCCTGGATACAGAACACTTCAGTTTGTAACGCTGAGTTCTAGTTTCCAGGCCACCTTCTTTTTATCAAACTGGCCCTTGCTAATTGCTTCAGCGGGACAGTTGTAACTGCAACTTTGTGACTGAATACAACAGTAAGATGGCTATGAACAGACTGTCGTATGTCTAATATGCTTTAAAAGAATGCAAATGCTGCTTCATGATTCAAACAAAAAACTTCATGAATGAATTTCAGCTTCCAGGACTGTAGAGATGACAACTTAATGGAGCCATTTGCACTGTGTGGATAAGGATTTATCCATGCAGTTCCCCTAAATGTTAATGGGACTTGTGCAGCTGAATCCCAGACTTGCCATGCTGAAACTTACCCCTAACTCTCCAAGGAGAAGGGCGCTAATTGGATTGCTGAGTTTAAATCCTTCAGCTAGTCAGTCTATGGAAAGGATTTAGCGCTGGCTCTGTAAAAGGCTTTACATAGCTTTGCAGTGCAGTGCAGGGGAAGATTTTTTCCCCTTTCTTTCTTGTGATTAATTGTGAGGCTTGAGGTGACAGGAGACATAATGAAATTCATAAATGCCAAAGGCCGTCCCTAGTCACATTCCTGGCTGTTGGTTTAAGTTAGAAACTGACAGAAGTGTGAACAAATCAAGCTTGGTCTGATAGCCTTTCAGTTACGGGGAAGAAAAAGTAACTGACAATGAGAAACCACTGGAGGTGGTTTAATGGGTATAAATTTTCAAGAAAGAGTGGTATTTTACACTGATTCAGATTCTTGGATACATAAATGACTTACAAACAGATGTATTCTGCCCCCACCGCAGTCTGAGGGATTCCAGTCCTTTTTCACCAAAGGAGATATTGGCGCAAGTTATTTAAGCAACCTGCTAAAGAAAAGCTGTTGCAAAACCTGTAGCAGAACTCAAAGTGACTTTGTTCTGTGTCTTTGTTTCTGACTGGCCTTGCTCTGCTTGTTATGCATTTTAAAAATTCACTTCCCTCTCTGGAAAACAAAACTTGCCACTTGAACAAGCAGCATAAGCATGAACTAGAACTCTTACTTCAGCCTGGAAATACATTCTACTGCTTCCCCACATCCAGGTGTAAAGAATTGCTTCACCAATCGTGTTTTCCTAGTCCATGACAGTGCAGACCATGTCACGTTTGAGTATATATTGACCAGATACTGATGCGGTGATCTTTTGAGCCAGCTGCCAGCAGTCTCTCACTGGGGTTTTTGTGATCTGAGAAGGACACACAATGGACAGTTGCTGTATGGTAGTCCAGCACTGCTAAGGGCTTCAATTTTTTCCAGCCAAAGATCCTGATGCGATGATCCCACCCTGCTGTTGCTAAAATCTTCTTGTCTGGGCGGATGGTGACACCAGATATGCCAGCGTTGACAAGTTTGTGTGTTTTGTAAACCTGTGTGAGAAAGTTATATATGAGCTCTAATTGTTTAAAATAAACAGAAGAAGAAGAATGTTTTGTGATTTTAGAAGGTTATAGTGCCCACCCATATACATGGGTATCACATGGGTAGTATGGAGCTTTTCACGACATGGTGGATGACGCCTTAAGTGAGAACAATTATAGGCAGAGATGGAAAAGACCTTAACTTGAGCCTATCTATCTCCAGCACCATTCTCTAAAAACAGAAGCATCCCTTGCATGTTTTTAGTTTATATTGCATTTAAAGCTGTTTGTATTCTGTCACAAGTGAAGCTCTCAGTCAAGGTTTTGAGAACCACACTACACAGCTTTGCTCTTTTCTTCCAGCTATTCTTGCATGAGCTGCAATGTTCAGAGCTATGGCCAGATATTTTCCCTGCTTCTGCAATATTCCCATGCTGAGATTCTGAGCTGATGTTTAAACTACCTGCTACTTACTTCTACTACTGTGGCCCCTCACAAAAAACCCAGTAAACTGTGGTAGCATTTACCACAGTCTTGAGAAAGGAATGCTTCCAGGAATTAGGTTACAGTGTCAGGAAATCTGTATTTCTAGTACTCCTTCCCAAGAGACTTTTATTTACACCAAATTCCAAGAAGGGGATTATGACCAAGTTATTGATTTCAATCTTGGAAGCTTCTTGTTACTGTTTGGAGACTACTGGGGCACAGTTTCTGAGGAGCACAATTAAATTGGAAGGCATTTGGGTTCCTTCAGGAGGCACTGGGGCTGCACAAGACTTAGCCCTTGGGAAGAAAAGTTTTCACTTCACTGACATGTGTTTCCCCTGAAGCACTGGGGAAAAGCTCAATAAAATCCACTTTCGCTGTTCTCACCTCAGATAACTTGTATTAGTCAGCAGTCTACTGCTGAAACACATACAGTATATGCAGCAGAGTGTGTGTGTATGCACACGCACGTGTGCATGTTGAAATTGCCTAGCTTTTGTCACAATGCAGAAAACACCTTTTGAGTATATGCTGACCTTGAAGTGCTGTTACTTATATGCACAATTGGAAATGATACCTTAATGCCACCATCCACTTAAGACTGAATGTGTAACTATCTTGTACCAAAGCTTAATATAATTCAGTGCATGTTTTAATACACTGCATGTTGTTTGCTGTTTTTCTGAGGCAGGAAGGGATTAACAAGCATATTATATCTGAGTAGCTGTCCTCCTTGAAGGACATTCCATGATGCATCGTTAGTACAGGATTATAAAGAATATATTCATTGCAGATAATTTTAACTTTAATACTGGATGTATGAAAACTAAAACTCCAGAAATGCTGGTCAAAGTTGGTTTCAGATGCAGTTGAACGCATCTTGGAATCTTACAGGCACAAAGCTGTAAGCAATTCTTTTTCAACTATATAACAACTCCCCAGCTACTTACTCAAACAGCAACTCGATGAGAAAAAAAGCCTAAATGAAACTTGACGTGCTTCTTGTGTGCTCTGTACATTCCTCTTTTAAACAGAACCTGACGAGTGTGTCTACAACCGATTCAGAAGAGAGGACAGCAAGTTTTGCTCAAGCCTGATGAACAGGAGGAAGCTGTACGTGGGCCTTTTTGTGGGGCTGCTACTGTAAAACCTGTGCGTTTCGCTAGGACATATGTTCTTCCAAAATCCCCAGTTAAGCTAATGTAGCATGGCTTCAGTGGGATTTTTGTTGGCATATGCCTACTGGCAAGGGAAGGATTTATTACTTACATCACCAGCCTGGCAAATGTAAGATGGGCCTTACTCTGTAACTGAGATTATTAGCTAATGGCTATAACCAATCCCGGGCGTGGTGCTTCCCATCATTACTGTCAATTATGTGGGCAAGATCCATACAGCAAAATCAGGGTGACTGGGAAAAATTGCATGTCATCAGCAAGCTACAACTTGAAAATGAAGCCTATAATGGTGATGCCTTTTGGCTATGGAACATGAGGGAACAGTGGGCATTTGTGCATGATCTGCAAATACAAGAGGTGAGAGAGAAAAACAAAGTAGAACAACTTGCTCAAGCCAGGTGAAATCCTAGTGCCAGGATTTGTGCCATCCAGTCACTTACTGTAGTTAAACGCATACCAACACCATTTCCTAACCAGAAAACCAGCTTGTAATTAAGAAAACAAAGAGGTAAAAACAGGTGAGCTGCTTTCAGCCAGTCATGACCAAGGACACTTGCATCTACTAGCAGATGCATTAAGAAATTTTGACATGCTGAGGCCAACAGACATTCAACCCTCCCTCCCTCCCTCCTTAACACATGCTATCTATGATTTTTCTTATTTTTAAATCTCCTTCTCTTACACCCAAGTCATGGCTTTAAGCCCTATTCTTATTAGAAAAATAGCCAAGACAGCGGCAGCCTTAGCTTCAGCATTTGAGGGAAAAGCCTCAGCAACCCAACCAACAAAACTTGTGTGCGTACTTATATTACAGCTTATAGAAATTTATTTTTCTTGTTATATATAAAGGAGCTTCTGTGATTATCAGATTTTTTTAGTTCTGCTTTGTTTATTCACCTGCAGAAGCTGTTTACCTCCTACATCCTGCCACAAACATCATCACATAATTACACTATCTCAGCCAAATCAGAAGGCTCATAACCAATCCAGTCATTTGCTGACAGTGATGATTTCAGCAACTTTCTTGTAGAAGACAATACACCAAACTTTCCTCATAGCAATAAACTATGAAGTTACCTTCATCATCTATTCATTGACACACTGGAACATTGCCACTTAAAACAGAGCTGAAGTACCATCATTGCGTCATTATTTCTCCAACGGCAGATAGCTATGCACTACGTTTACTTATTAAAACCTTTTAGAATAAAAATAATGTGCCACTGAGTGGTTTTCCAACGTCTACCATTACCTCAGGTACCTGGAATGTCAGGGAAAAAAATCCCCATCTGGTTTATATTATTAATGCAATAGTGGAAAAAAACTTAATCTATGTCCTTGACAATCTCTAGTGGTCATATGAAAGATGCATTTTATTAGAGCATTCACACTACGCGTGAAGCACAGAAACATTACTTATAGTTTATAATACTTGGCATTTAAATTTCTTCTGAGAAAAGCTACTATCTCTCAGGGTGATGTGCTGAAGATGTAACTAATCCTACATCTCCTGGGAATGTGAATACCCTGTGGAAAACAATACCTGGAATATTTCAGGTGAACAACTGTTTATTTTTCCCATAAGTCATACCTGTACCCCTGCATTACGCTTAACTCGTAACTGAAGTGTGCTGTGGAGAACAATATTTTCTTTGAATGTAGGAAAAAGCTATGCTATAGTTAATATGAAAGAACAGCTTCCTCTCCAACACCAGAGTGTTTATTTGAAGCTTTAAGAAGCCTGTCATGATGTCAGATTGCTGACACCGTGGCCTTAGAAAACTAGCCTCAATACCAAGTTTCTTACTGGGAATTATCTACTCACCTTTCTTTTGCTTCCCTGAGCTAAGGACACCAGGTACAGAGTTGTGCCAATAGTGACAGAAAGGCTGGGGCAGGGGGAGGGAAAACGTGACAAAAAATACCGCACTATGACAATTGTGTACCAGACTTCTTAAAACTCTTCTTTAGCACATTTGCGTAGAACGCCTTTGGTGTTTATTCAGAGTCTGGAGTGCCTCTTTTACTTCATGTCTTATTGCTTATTGAAGTTCAGACGTTCCCCTCGGTGAGCACTGTGTCCTCCAAACTTCATCTCAGGGGGATGCATTTACACTACATGCCCTGGGTCGCAGTGCCCTGCCGTTCAACAGGGCTAGCTCTAGCTCTGTGCTCGTGCCTAACAGATTATACACCCTCACAGTGTCCCCCAGGTGACACGTCACTGTTGGATGTCCAAGCACGTGCTTTTTTTTTCTTCCTGTAACACCATTCAGAAAACAGCATTAGCTTGGCAAACTACCTAAAAAAAATCTCCACAAAAGCTACAAGCTGGAAGAGCGATTATTGGTCTTCCATGAACTGGTTTATCCAGCAGCTCTCTTCTCAAGGATGACATGGGGGCGCAGAGGGGCTGGTGCAGGTCCTCTTCATTCTGTGTTCAGGGGACAACTGCCACTTTAAAAAAAGGTTAAAACACTCAGCAGTGGAGAGGCTATGCACGGGCCATTTTTAATTTTCATGAGCCTTATTTACACACTTCATTTCCACACCTAGTTAAAAACCTACTTAACCCCTTGGCACTGTTGGAACACTTGCTAAAGTTGTCTAGATTAAGCAATATTTATCGCCATTCACTAGCATAGCCTGAACTGGTGATTATGAGACCTCCTTCTAAACCAGTCATTCCAGGTATGCGTTTCTCAGACACACACTGATACATCCAATTAACTTATTTTCTCTGTCTGGCTAGGGCTCTAAAGGTGCCAAAGGAAGTTGGTTGCCTAAACCTCATGGCCTCTTGGTGCTAGCTGGGCTACTACTCTTTTTGTTTTTGAAGTATTTCATGGAATATTTCTGTCTTTCCCAGAGTGGAAAGAAACCTCTATCCATTCAAGCGGAACCTTTGGAAAAGCAATCCTTTGTTTCTCATTTTTATAACTCATTTATAATGTTTAGGACATTCCGAGAGTTGAATACTACTAACGTGATAAATGAAGATACAGAGGCAATGGCTTGAGTAATGCTAGGCTTGTGTGCCTGTTGCGACTTTGGTAAAACCAGAAACATGTGAGAGAGGGTTTTTTTCTTTTTTTTTTAAATCCTCACCATCTTTTGCTAAGTCTAGTCACATAGCACAGACATTCTAACCAGTCTGTGATTAATTAGCTAGAGATCTGCAACAACTCCTCTTCATGACTAAATATTTTTTTAGTCTATCAAACTGTTAGTGCAAAGTGGGATAAATGACACTAGAGGGCCAATGATCCTGACCTGGAGGTTCTGTTGCTCATTGAGGCTCCAGATGCTAAGCACCTTTTCAGATGAGCCCGAGATCCCCTTGGCCTTCTCTGAGTCAAAGTCAAGGCTCATCACTGGCTCCTGGTGGCAAACAAGTTGGCTCAACGCTTTTCCCATTGACAAATTCCAAAGGACCACTGATCCATCTTCATAGCCAGCCAGAAGCAAAGGTTGTGAACCACAGTTGAGCTGATCAAGAGAAAAGTAAAATTGTTTGAAAAGTAAATAGTCTGTTAGGAAAATTATCATCCCCAGGTAGGTTTCAGTCCAAGCACCACGAAAATAAATGACAATGCTGACTGGTGTAGAAGTGAAAAGTTTAGAAGTCTGAATGTGAAATCTTGATAGTCCATCCATTTACAGAAAGCATTACTAGGTAGCTGCTGCATGCAATTATGATTTTTATATCTACATATAAAATGCTATGTTTTATAGATATAATATGTATCTAAAACATACATATATACACACATATAGAAAATTTCTCTCTGAAAATCCAAACTATTGCTCTCTACAACACGTGAAAAAAGGCTGCCTGAAGTTTTCACAAGTTTTACTTCGTGGCCTGAACTTTGCTTGTGCTCCTTAAAAAAAAATTACTTAGCGCAGCTGAGTTACTATCAAGCTATACAAACCCTCATGGACACTGAAAGAAGTGCCATGCTTAAAGATCACAGTTTCACACTGCCAAGTGTAGGGTTACACATAGGGATCATTCACCCCAGTGCACCACAGTGCTTAAAGGTAAACACTGACCCTCTCGTCAGGAATCGCTGGGTGAGTCACCAAGGGGTTAACGGGTGCCCGAGTCCCACTGTAACCAATTGAAAGCTATTTTGATTAATGATGTCACAGGCCAAAGGGCATGGCACCCTGGGCAGACACCTAATTTATTTAAGCCTCTGAAATAACTCAAAGAAGGGAACATTACTAGATTACATGTCACACTTAAGGAAAATATTCATCATTGCTCCAGCCAAAAGACTAATGACCCCGTGAGCAGTAACTGGTTATGTGAGTGAAGATGCAAATCCCTAATGAAAAGCAACTAAAAAACAGGCATCTGTTAATGCCAGTGATTTCTTTAATAGGAGAAGAATCAGCAAAATAGACATTGGGGTTACGACCACCTCATGCAGGGACATCTCACCCTAAGAAATGTATCTAATAGCTTATTCAGCTCTTTCCAAACATTGTCTGATCCTACAGGATTTGTTTGCTTGGTATTCAGTTCAAAATAAAGGTGAAGGACATTTATAAAGAATTAATTATTGGCATCCCATATTGCTGAACGAGGTTCTTCAAACTCGCTGGCTGTCAATGTCGCGATGCAAACCTGCAGTGGCCAAAGGCTCACTGCCTCTATTAATGGTCCAGACTATTCGCCCACTGGTTATTATTTGTTCTAGGGGGAGTTAAACTAACAAGAGATGGGTGGTCTAGGTAATAAGACTGCTGGGTAAAAGCCTCATGTTCTTTCTCAGATTTATGCAGCCTAAAGAAGTGTGTAAATGTGGAACAGATCTCACTGAGCTGGGAAGAAAATTGCCCCTTAAAAGAGGGAAAACTAGGGGAAATCCCCTACATCATCTTTCTGAACAGGTCTGCCCACACCTGGATCCTTCCTGCAGGAGCCTCATTCCTTACTTTAAGATCCCTTTTCTTTTGAAAAGGTAGGGAGCATGCTCTGGCTAGAAAGGCCCACAAAGAAGGTGTCTTGTAACGCCCAGAACTGTGTACAATTTTGCTATTAAATTTTTGATTTGCTAAAATAATATAACATCAGAGCAATGAATGAATATATGTGAACTAATGTTACCTCATCAGGTATTTTGGATGAAGATTACCTGGTTTTTAATACCAGGGGAAAAGTTAAAAATCTGAATGAAACTAACATTCTTGATTTTATTTATATTTAACAAAAAGTAACACCTTCAAAGGAAAACAAAGTATTTCATAGTTATTTCAATTAAGTTTAAAAAAATCCCCAGTTTGGGCATACACCTCCCCCCCCCCCAGTTATTTGTACTGCTCTTCTATGAGCGCGACTCCTCCAGCGCCCTGGGGCTCTGCACGCGGTACAGCTTTCATTAGCCACCCAACCAAGGCATGGATGGGCAGGGGCGGCTCCTCTGC
This sequence comes from Pluvialis apricaria, assembly GCA_017639485.1. NCBI lineage: Eukaryota > Metazoa > Chordata > Aves > Charadriiformes > Charadriidae > Pluvialis > Pluvialis apricaria. Next base: position 4,046,232 of record CM030022.1, read on the forward strand.
CTAACTCAAATCGGGATGGCCAGATTTTATAGGTGCTCATAACCCTCGTTAAGATAAGAAAGACAGGTGAGTGCTCAGCATTATGAGAAATGCCAAGCAAAACCTTTTTTTTTTTTTTTTTTTTTTTGTGTGTGTGTGTGTATGTGTGTGCTGTGGGTATCTTAGCTTACATTTGAAAACCAGTGATTTGCAGGTGAGCTCTAAGGTCTATTTTAAAAGTTTGGTTTTGTTTTCTATGAAATGAAGTTCTCCCATGCTTCTTCTTGGTGACTTTCCCAAACCATATGAAGTGTAATATTTCAATAAGTACATATACTCGAACTTGAACAATAAAAGCTATTGAAAGATCAGGGGAGCTCTCAGGCTGATGCCTGGACTCACCAAGCAGTGGTTCACAACGGCTTATTTATTTCAGTTCCCAATAACAGACACTTCTGGCGAAAGTCTTCACCATTCATGTTTTGGTTTCAATGGAAAACATAAATTATAAATAATTGTTCTTCCTAAGCAGAAAATTTTGTTGTTGCATTTGGGTAACTGTCAAGGAAGGAAGAAAAGGTGATCTGCTGTCAACTCAACAGGAATAATTGCTATAGTTTATATAAAGTAATAACTCTGTGTTTCCAGTTTCTACATGTATTATTCCTGTTGAATTATTTTGTTTGCACCATTACGCAACATGATGCCTTCCCCAAGGAGTGAAAAAAAATTAAGGGAAGACTATCCATACTCCTGCAAATCCTACCCCACCCAATTAGTAATAGCAGGAAGGTGTGAAGCTGGAGGGACAATGTATTTAAGAATATGAACCTTCACAAGGAAAAAAACCCCATTGAATGAATGAATACATCTAAGGACAGACCTAGTAAAATGAGAAAAAAATAAAGTTTCAAACCAACAGCCACCAGCTTTTCAACTGCTTAGAAGCCAGTGAGGCTTAATCTACAAGCTTCAATTTCCTTCTGCTCTATAGTAAAGTTTCTAATTCATGCTGCTGCTGGTAAGGTGCGTTGTTTCCCTGATACATGGATTTTTTTTTATTAGCATGCCGAAAAATATGACCATACCCAGCTGCAGCCCCCAAACTCTTGTTGGACAACAACCCTGAGCATACTTCCTTCAGACTATTATGTGGCTCTCTCCATGTCAGCTTCTGTTTCAACTTGTTAATTTATTGTGCCATTAAGCAACGTCAAACAGTCTCTTAGGCAACATGTTGCCCATAACGATGGGCTGGGGAGTGCTCATCTCTTGGGTATGTCTATATTGCCCAATGCAGTAATGTACGAAGAAATCCTGGACAGCCTCTATTCTGGAAGGGGTGCAGCTGGGGTAGCTCGTGTTCTCCTGCTTTTATGGTTCCAGGGTTACTCGGCGAGCCACTTCCAGCAAAACCACAAAACAACATAGAGCATCACTTTGGTACACCACATATAATTATTTTCCCTTAAGAGTATCCTCCTCCCCCATTCTTTTAAACCGAGTTGCACACATTTGTAAAAGAGCAAATACAGCTGTGAGACTGTAAGGGATTATCTATCCTAGCCTGTTGCAGTCTAGGAAGTTGTGGTGACTTCCCACAGCCAGAATTTGCATGGAATAGTTTACCTCTCCCAGTTCCCAGTCCTCTGCTTTATCCCCACTGGCAACAAAATTAAAAACTACATAAAATTAAGACTCTGCACCTGCTCTGCTTCCTAGAGGAATAGCAATATTAATGCATGCAGAAAATATGTCAAGACAGAGGACTTTTTATACAGGCAACAAAATTTTCAACACTGAACATTTCCTCAGTTATCTTCATCTTATTAAAATATGTCCAGGAGACAGAAAGCCCCATTCATTTCATTGAGTACTGAACACTGATTGCATTTTAAGGAGAAACTTTCTGTTTAATAAAAGCCTAATCAGTCTATTTAATTTTCCTTCTATTTTTTTCCTAGTTTTTAATTACGGCATAGGACTTGAACTGTGGCCTCTCCTACTTTTGTCTGAACTCAGCAACTGAATTCCTCTTGACTTCAGTCGGTTCAAGACCTTGAGTGAAGACACTAAGGCCTCAAATTGACAACTGATTGATAATTTTTTCAACTGGAACCAGTACAAAAGTTCAGGTGAACCTGCAGGAATAACATACTTGAAATGAGCTTGGATGGTAACTGCAGACCTATAACTGCATATGGTCAGGGGGTTAAACTGGGAATCAGCTTTGCCACCAATTCTTTGGAGACAGCACAAATCACCTAAACTCCTTCCTCCCTCTACTGCCACCTTTTTGTATTACTTGTCTTTCACTGGTGGCACCCCATAAACATTATTTGCTGAATACTCTGCAAATGTGGCATTTTTTCATTAACTGCTTTTATTTACCTTTTTGTCCAAAGTCAATACAACCATAAATATTTTGTTCCTATTGTATGTCTGGAATAGAAAGATTCATAGAGTGCTTCCTTGTCCTGAGGGCATTGAAGTGAATGTAACCTGCCATTAAAATCACTGTTTTTAAGTAACCCAATCGCTTCTCATCATTCTTAATGCAGCGAGAAACCATATCAAACAACTGGCTTTGGTAAGTCACTCATTTTCCTCTTGATTGATGCAAAAACCGTATCTATCCTAAGGATACAAAGCTTTCCCTGAGCAATTGCAAATCTTCCATTAAAGCTTGGAAAGCTCTGAAAGTTACATTAAGGATGTTCACAAATCTTTCCCCCCTTTAATAGTATAATTACTTGATTGGTTTGATAATAAATCAAAATCCAAGTGAAGAAAGATTCATGTGCTTCATATAAAATGAATCACAGGGAAAACATTTCACAATTAGCAGGCGCTCTTGCCTTACCTGCCATAATTTCAGACACATGGGCATGCCCAGCTTGGCACCCACCTCTGGCTTCAAGGTACAGACTGATGTCTTGGATGGCAGCTCCAAAACCTGAACCTGACATCAGGAAAACAAGAGTATTTGGTCAGGCTCCAGGTCAAAATTCTGCTGTTCAAAACACAAGTCCTTTAAGGTGATTACGGCTAGTATAAGCTCTTCCAGTAAAAACTGTCTGGAGGAAACTGAGGAATGTGTGTTAAAGTTAGAGCTGTAGGGGGATCTACAGCGATCTAAATAAATGCATTCTTTTAGGAAAGACCAGACAAAACTGCTAGAATGAACACATCCTCTTCTTCCACTCTGCTATTTAATCTGCATTATAGTCTTGCATACACTAGATAATACTGCAGACTGCTTAATCTGAAAGCACTTCCCCGCTTCCTCTCCTTTTCCCCTTTTTCCATCTCTGTTGCTAATTTTTTTGCTAGATTCATTTGTAGACACTTGCATTGTCTCCTGTGTTCTGTCACGGTAACACGGAGCTTGCACGGATTTCCATAGCCAACATATATACCTATGGTGAATTTTTTATTTATTGGCTGACTGCACTAACAAAATGTAAACCCCAAATTACCTGCTAATGCAGGCTGCAGCAGCGATGGCCTACAGGTATTTCTAACACAATCTTGTCTGACCCTATTCAAAGCAGGGTCAGACAATACTGTGTTAAACGCCTGCTCTCTGTCTACATAGCAGCTTCCACTGTTGTTTGCACTGATGGTAATGAATTATGGATCTGATTTTTTTTTAAATTTTTTTTTAGCATGGGGCAAGTCTTTCCTCTGCCAAGGACATAGCTCATTTCCACCTCAGGAGGATGGCAGGCAAGATCAGGGAGTTTGCCTTTGCAATTTGGCACTGGAAGGTTTTGAGTCTCTTGATTGACACGGAAGTGCCTCGCTCTGGGCTGATTCTCAAGCCTGGAACTATGGAGAAGTAGAAGTTCTTAGGTATCAAAAACTTGCTGCCAGGAACATCACTGTTTCTGAAATGCATACTTAATCACTAAGGTGATCTTTTATTTTAATTAAATAAACAATGGTTTGCATTATCTCGTAAAATTAAAGGACTTCAAAGATTTGATAAATCCAGCATCAGAATTCAGATTTCGGAATGTGCAAAAGCCCAGCAGTGCCGCTGGACAGCCCCAGCCATGCGAATTTCCTTAAGCATCTGAGATGAGGTATTACACAAATATGGCTCCTCTGGGAGCCATCTATCAGGGCCACAGCAGCTGCGATGGCTTTCCAGTCCCATACCTTTAGTTCAAAGCTTGCCAGAACATCTTCCTATTTCTAGAGGTTGTCAGCTAGCCTGCCAAAAGCCAGCTGCACTCTAGGACTGCACGTTGACAATGTACTAAACACAGCGTACAAAACACTTTCTAAAGCCGCTTAGCAATGGAGCAGGAAACTATTCCCCAGATTTGAGGAACGGAGACTACAGCAAAGAGCCATCCAATATGTAGACCAAACCTACGAACAGACCAAAGTTTGATCATCTGGGAATTCTGGTTCTTTGGAGCTACACGCTTAACAAAAGATGCTTTTCTCCTGGCAACTTTCTTTCTATCAGCATAATGACCAAGTTAGCTATCGCAGGAAGTGGGCTCTAAATATGAAGATGACTTGCTCTCCTCTTGTATCTTTCATCACTGGCTCTCCAAAGGGCATTGCCTCCTGGACAAGACTGAAACTGCAACTTTTACGTAGTAAGTGCACGGTGATAAATGCACTTCTGCAGGTTAAAAGAAAAAAAGCCACACCAACAGTCTTTTGCTTTACCTTGAATAGAAATGGATGAACCAGTAGAAGGGCTACAGTTGGGCTTGCAAAGGACAAAGGAAAACACAGCGATGAGAAAAGCTTTTTGCAGAAGGCAGGCAGGCAAGAGCTGCCTATGCTAGACTGACAGTTCCAGAGACTGTCTGCATTAGAGGCAACTGAGCCTCAGAAATAAATACTATTTCATATATTTTGACAACTGTAACCTAAAACTTGAAGTTCTGTGTTTATATTGGTTTTGCTTAATAGGAGAAAGATTTGCCTTTGCCTGAGGTTAATAGTGTTCCTGGGTGGCTAAAACTGGCCACAAGGAAACACACCCTTTTTCTTCTTCACATTAATAAAGCTTTTAACATGTTTCTGGCAAATTGGCAAGAAAACTGCATGTAACTCATAATTGGTGATTTAAATGCAATCATGAACAAATAAATGCCTGTTCAGATCTCATTATTTATGGACTGAACCTGCTTTAAGACAAAATTACTCTTTTTTTTGGGCACCAGCCAAGCATAAACACTTATTAAGTCTTAATTTTAATCATAAGCTGCAAATGTACTGTGTCTCACACAGTGCTGCCTATTTGGAAGCACTATATATTATGAGGGCTTATGTGAATTTATTGAAACCTGACACAGTTCTAATGTAAAGGTTCACACACAGAGTGGAACTCTTTTACCTCAGGAGACAGCAAATCATTATCAGTTTGCAGGGCCCAAGCAAACACATGAAAATAAAATAGAGATGAGTTGTAAGAGACATTGGGGTAAATGTCTTCTCTTTGGAGCAGATGATTATTTAATTCATTACCAGAATGTGTGTGTGTACTCTTTACCTGATGCAAAAACTCTTCTTCAGCTGACACAAGAATGCAATTGTCAATTTTGTTTAACTTAACTTAAATATTATTGAGCACTGCTGTAAAACCGAGAGAGTTCTTTGTTTGATCAGAACAAGGTACCAGACTTAGAATGGGTTTATTTACCGGTACAGTGGTTGTGTCTACAGGCTCACTCAGTTCTGTAAAAGGCTGAACATTTTGGCTGTGAGCCAACAAAGTACTTAAATATGTGCTTAACTTCTGAATAATAAAAAGTTCACATTTTCTTGCAACACAGGCACCATTCCCACTTATTACTTCGTATATAAAATATGCAACTTTCAGTTTCAAGACACGCATCCTATAGTCCAGAAAAGCATGTGACCTTTAATGCTCATGAACAATTTGCAATTAGCTATAATATTTCTTTTCATATTTATGCCACTTTTTTCTTTTTTTCATATTTTTGATATTTTGATGTCAAGTGAAATACTTGAAATAATTGATTTTTGTGTGATGTCCTCAAAAAGTCCTTCAAAGAAAACCAAAATACGATTTCTACAAAGCAGAAGTGGAAATTGCCAAAAAAGCTGTCAGTCAGTGCTCGCTGTGATAATGGGCATTAGATCTGGACTTATCCAGTAGGAACTGAAACGGACCCTACAATTATCTCACACTGAGCAAACCTCTGGCTGCTAATAGTAATTCAACTATTTCCAGCCGAAGTACCAGTTAAAGAATTAGCCCGGGGTGAAAGACCACATACCGCATTACAAATCACCTGCGCCTCCCTTCTCTCACCAAACACGACTTTCAGCTTCAGATGGAAGATGAGTACCTCCACCTGATGACAGACTGTCTGACCACTAGCTCCCCAGAAGGACCCTTGTTCCCCTTTAACAGTATTCAGCAGCACCAGAGGAGTTTTCAAAACTCCTGCACATGAAAGACCAGCAGCAGCTGCAAATACTAAATGTCAGACAAACCTTGGGGTGATATCCTTGTTATTACAGCGTAAGTTCTGTAATTCAGTCATCTTTCTGGCAGGTAAAATTGGTGATAAGAACCCCCAAAGGTTCCTTATGCTGCCCTCTCTGGAGCAGAGTATTTAAGAGCAATGATGTTTTCCCTTCAGACCTATCTTATTTCAAAACCAAAAGCAATCTCCCAAGCACCAGAAAAAGAGATATTTCCTACCTCCTCTAGGGCTTTGGCTGCCATGGCCATTAGCCAGCGTCCCTGTGCCACCTTCAACAGAGAGCATCTGCAGAATCCCACATTCTCCGTGAAGACAGAATCCGTCACTGCAGTCCGTCCCTCTGCTAAATCCCACAAGCAGATCCTCTGGTCACGACCCTGACTGTTAGAGTAAAACAAGTTCTCCATGAGCAGCAGGTCTGAGGAAGCCTGCCTTCCTGCAGGTTAGTACCTCAAAGTTGGGTCTTTAACATGCCATAAAGGAATGAGCTCAGTACAGCTTCTGTGGTGGTGTTAATTGGGTCTTTCATGAAATGTATCACCGAGACCACCACCCTTCTGCTGACTGCAAACTGGCCAACAGGTTCAAAAGTTACCGTGAGGAGGGAGGACCCGAGTGTCAGTCAGATAGAGTCACAGTTAGTCATGTTTCCTCGTGAAGAGAGACTTGATCAAACACAGTTATGTTATTTATACATGTGTATATATTTATGAAGTCTCATGAGTATTTAAACATTTTCATAATAAAAATACTCACTTTTTACCATTGATTAGATCTAATTTAAAGGAAACAAAAGTATCCAGAGAGTAACACATTTAACACTCTCTCTCCCTAGCAATGAAATAGAAATGTCAGGTGTGCTGACAGCTGAAAGACAAATAGCAAGACAATAAAGACTGCATCAAAGATAAATAAAAAGCTACAGTTATTCAGTAGTCAACTTCCCACAGCCATGGGGAGGGCACAAAAGACTGTTATGACTGTGTGTGGGGAGGGACACAACAGGAGAGGGACTGGCAGTGCCTGTGAGTAGCAGGAATTAAATGATGAAACACTGTGGTTAGAACACCTAAAACCAGAGAACCAGCGGCTGCACCACCGATGTACTAGTGCAGCTCACGCAGAGACTCCTCTGCACACCTCTCGTCCCACAGGAAAGTCCACGTGTGGGTCCCAGGCAGTAAGACCAAGGAGGCCAAACAAAGGGCACAGCATCAATTGTTACACGTTTACATGATCCCACTGGCTCCAGAACAAAGTACTGATGTGGAGAAGCTTCCAATCCACAAACTGCAGCAGCACAGGATATGTGTCCTCATGTTATCACCTGGGACAAGGAGTCCTCAAAAATCCCTTATCCATTTCTTGTTTTATCACCCGATGGAAGCATGAAACCTGAACAGAGGTAGATGCAAATCTACAGACTGTTGGGACTTCTTCAAGATCAATACAGAAATTCCCATCTGAGTGACAAACTGTCACAATGTTTATGGCACTGGGCATACAACCAATGTGGTACTGCAAGAAAGAGTTGTGATTCAGCTCTAAAACAGAGAAACAAAAAATACAGGTAACTGCTGTCTTAGAATTGCACTGCTATGTGAGTGAACTGTTATATATATATACAGCAAAAACAGAGGTATGGAAAAACTCTATAATTATACAAACAATGCTCATTCAATATGATTTTATGGGGGAGAGTGTTGATAATTGTACTTAAGCAGATAACAAATATAAATGCTAATGAGTTCCACTGTATATTATAAGAGATGTCTTCTCTAGATAAACATGTCAGAACACCTCCTAGTCATACAGACACTTTGGCATCTACGCTAGATCACCTGTCTAATCCAAAGTACACAAATCTTCCCGACCTTCCCTTGCTAAACGAGAACAGAAGATATTTTGCAACAAAGCAAAGGTGTGCAACTCAGCCTTCTTGCTCATTTTCAGCCTTCCATTCTCCATCCCTGACTCTTCCTTCCTTACCTTTTTCCCCTCTCCCCTCTATTTATAAACTCTTTGTATCAATTTTGATCTTCCCTGAGAACCAGCTGTGAAGCATTTGTCAACTTCAAATCCCAGTGTATTTCCTTTACTGAAAGACCTCACCTGATCTCAGTGCAGTAATAAGGACACTATGGACCCCAAGTTATTGTGATGTTGTCGCATATATATCATAAAGAAATTAATCGTACCCTTTTTGCCACCTTTTGTTCTATGGTTTTTCTGTATTTTTGTACTTCTGTACATTTCCATATGTGTTGGAGAGACTTTCAGTGACTCCAGAAATAAGAGATTCCTTTTTTTTTTCACTTCTTCAATCCTGTACATCACAGAAAGAAGAATAATTTCACTGTTTTTTGCCTGCTTTACTAACCTGAGGAGCCTGTCTTTACCACCCATTGTCTCCACGCAGTACACAGATTTTCTTCCATGGCCATCCAGCGCTGTGTCCACCCTGTGTGTTTTCAGGTTCCAGACATGGATAAACCCATTCTCAGACCTAGCAGCAACAACAGAGGCTTTCAGTGTGACCACTGCAGACAATCTGTTAAGACAGTTCTGCATTTTGTTCTTTCCTCCAGATACAATTTATCTAAATAATACACTTTGTTTTTAAAGGAAAGGTCCATACGATGCTCAACTCAGCCAGAAATCCTGGTTTACTTACCCAGAGAAAAGAATGGGCACATCAGGTTCTTGGCTGCCACAGGAAAAATGCAGCGCGTGGACTGCAGCACCGGTACCTCTGAGAACAAACTGTGGATCCGGAGGTGGCAGAGCCATCCAAGCAATGAACTGGGGGAGTGAGAAGATGACACAGATATCATAGAGGGTAAGGCAGTCTAAAGGGAAATTACAACTTTACATATATTCTGATCAGGACATTTGCTTTTCCTAGTCACTTCCTTCTTTGAGTTATCATTATTGGATGTTATTTCTACTTGCCATACAGTTCAGTGTAAAGTATTTCCTCTTAACATCGACTGATCAAGCAGCTGTCAAATCGGCTTTTTGCTACATTCCTTCTTAAGCAAGGTAAGAGCTGAACTGGCCATGTGCATGCACCTCTTGTGTACTTGTAAATACAAAATTGTTCAGCCGTTCTTGCTGCTGCAAAATGCAAGAAACTGGATACCCATAATTTCAATGGGCAAGCAATTTATCATTCCACTTAGCCCCTTGGCAAGTCTTTCCCCTTCCTCCCCATAAAACTACTATTTCTGTGCTTCACACTCACAACCATTTATAGAAAAGCATTGCAGTGAACATATCCATTGAAAAGAATTTCAGATGAGATTAGAGTTATGATAATTTTTACACAAGAATCCCATTACTCACAAGTGCTTGAATTTTTGGTTCCAAGCACAATTGCTTGAAAAAAGAAACACTAACTTAGTGACTACTGTTTTAAACATTTTATTCCGAGGGGTTTGTATTCCCCAAAGGATCAATAAAGAAAGACAGATCCTTTCAGCTTTATGTCACTGGTTCAACCGCGGTCCAAGACAGCAAAGAACGGGACAAGCATGTGGGGAAGCAGGTTGCTCTGTCTAACATGGGAAACATGAAGGACAATTTATTATGAACTCACAGGGACAGTTTGTGTGATCTGACTAGGCGCAGTTTTACTGATCTGGCACCTTCACCGAGTACTTCCATTCCAAACACCTTTGCAGGCAGCTGTGCACAGGCACCAAAGAAGGACAAGGATGACTTTGCTGTGTTCTGACTTGCTGCAAATGACCCTCCAGACCTGTGCTGGGGCAATGTAACCAGCAGCTTCTTTACCTGCAAGCTTTGCAATTCATTGGAAAATGCATTCTAACATGCATTACAATAAATATTTTCACTATGAGAAGTTTTTACTGCTTTATCTGTGACACTACTAGCCATGTGTGTGTTTCTGCTTCTTCCTTTCTGAGCTGGCCTCATACAGAGAAGGACAGCTTTTGCCACTACAGATGTCAACTCCCGTTCATGTATATATTACACCAGATTAAACAAAAAGTTTTCTCAATTCAGTAAGAGAAGAGCAGCAGGTGTTTTTGTGCCTGCTGGTTCACAGCAGAGGAATTGCAGAGACTCAGACGGCGCTAGACCTACAAGTTACATGGTAAATTAAAACAGCTCAACTTTTATCATCTCACCTCAGTATCAGCTTTTGAATGGTGTTTAATGGATGCACTTGCTATTGTACCTCATTTGCAGGTCTACCTTGAGAGTTTATAGATTGGTAATCACCATGGTATCTATAGGTCCTAATTAAACACAATTATCTTTTAGGACTAGTGATGAAACAGGATTCTTCAGCATAATGTGCAGTTCTCCCTCAATAGCACTGTGTAATTAGGTATGAAAATAATGAGCTCAGTGGATAACCTCCATGTTTTAGCACCCTGACTCATCTGTTTTACAATGTTGTCTGATGATCTAGACTCATGACAGGCTGGAGTAAATTTTCAGATGATTACATGATGTACAGGTTCGCCCCCATGATGAGATCCAGCTCCCAGGTGCCCGTCTGTAACGTGCTTCACCTGTGTTATGAACCTGTTAGACTAAGGGGTTTGTCACCAAAGGTCACCTCTTTGGGACACTACAGCTGCATACTCTTGCCTTCAAAACGACACTTTGTAGAACCACATAAATAAAACAGTAGCTAGTGTGGCTTGTCAGAGGAGCAGGGTCCATCTTCACAGTGGAACAATCCTGGGCTACTGCACTGAGCAAGGAAGACAAAATAGAACTGAATCAACCCAGAGGCTATCTGGCATTACAAGGCAGGTTTTTAATAGCATTTTTGTAATTACTGACACGGAAGTTTTTGCTGACAGACAGCAAGTGTGTGCGTGGCTGTGGGAAGGGTTTTACCTGGCATGAAACAGACGCTACTAATGCATGTCTTTACAAGGACAGTATTTCAGAAAAATCCTCAGACTGGCTACAGGAAAAAAAAGCCAACAGCTGAAAACATACTTTCAAGCTGTAAGCAAATGAAGTGACTTTTTGCTCCTTGGAGCCTGGTTCTTTGCTTGCTTTTTTGCGAATCAGAAATGTGAATCTGGAAATTTGGTTTAATATTAAACCTATGTCATCTTTTATTGGGCTTATGAGATGACTCCTTATTACTTCCCATCATGACTCAGCAGATGAATAGCAGTGTGACATTCTCCTTCTGACAAGTGCTGAACTATAAAATTGCATCTGTGCTGTCTTCTTCATCCATGAGCTTAGATAAGTCACTTAAGACCAAGATTTAATTAAAAGTTCTTAGGTACCTAAATCAACAGAAAGTCCCATGAGGTCACAAATAGATGGAAATTTGGTGTACCAGTGCCTCAAAATCTCCAAGAAAGCATCCATCTCTACTTTCCTTACAGAGATAATGAAATACATTGTGGTATACTGCTACTAGTAGATAATGGTTATACTATGCTTTGCTAAGCAGACAGCTACAAACATGCTAAATATGATAACTGTGCGATGGTTAAAGCCCCTGGGTAAATTTTGCAAAAGTGCCTAAGTGATTTAGAAGCCTAAGACTCATTTTCAAATGAATTTTCAATCCTAAATCTCTAGGACTTTTTAAAGTTTCACCCCAGGTGTCTGAAAATGAGTTCTCTAATTAGCACAACATTTATTTTCTTGTTAACTCCATCTAGCCTCAGGGAGACCAATCTGTTCTTGTTAACTGGGGATATCTGCAGCAAATTTAATTAAATGAATTTGCTTAGTATTTAGGCTGGTCTGAGAGCAAAATCTGGCTGAAGGGCTTGAATAAGCAAAGCGTAACCTACAGAAGAAAGTTCATTTAAAAGCATCTTAGGGCTAGACCATGTTCATCACTGAGATATCCTTATGACTTCTGCCTCCTATGAAAGGACATTACAAGATATGAATCATTTTGCTTATGGCATTATCTGTTTGCAAGAGGGTATCACCAGTAATAGATGCAACACCTCATCATCATGCTCTTGCTTTTTAAAAGATATTCCAGTTTTTATTTCATCTAGCCTTTCCTGTGCTGGTAACAGCATCCTCCTTTAGGGCCTAAACTACACTCCGACGTGATACAGACAACTGAAAGTATTTTTCACAAGGTGCACTGCAAACCCTTGGGCTCCTGCATAGATTGTTTGCTACGCGAGCAAGGAGTGGAAAACCCAGCTGTTCAAATTAGTGTTTCAATTAGCAAACAGCTATGTGCACCACACATTAGGTACTGAAAAGGGTTTTGTCTAAAAAAATGCTTCTACTAAATGCCAGAACAATTGAATTTCCTTCAAAATTATGTTATTTTAAAGAACAATTCACTATTAATATCCCTCACAAAACTTACTTTGTTTAGGTTGCAATTAAAATAATCTTCAAACCATTTGAATGTCTATGCCGTGGTATTCCAGTATCATCACTTCAGCATTGATATAAAAAAGTTAAGCTTTTATTTAATGAGAGTCATTTAAAATATGTAAATGTCAAAAGGATTACCTTAGAAAAATCTCTCAGAGAATTAAAAACATTAACAGATTCCCACAGGAAAAATTCCAGCAGAATTCAGCAACTCTCCTGTTCCCACTCCTGTCACTTGTATTTCTATCACACATTGAAGCAAAAACAAATTGCTATTAAAATATCATCCAAACACCCTCCTCCCCCTACAAACTCCACAGTTCAGTTTGAGATACCAATGGCTCAAGCAAAGACAAGAAAAAATCCTCTTCATTTTTTCTTTAGTCTTACTTAGAGTAGTAAAAACTCAGCGGTAAAAGAGCTTTTTCAGGTATAGGAGAAATAAATCTCTCTAGGCATGTCTGGCAAACTGATTTGGGACTGAAACCAGCAGGTGTGCAGACATAATTACTACTGCAAAATATTCAACACATCCAGGTGTGCTCACAAACAGATATATGAAATCCCTGTTATTGTTTGAAAATTCCTAGTCTACCAGGTGCCACCCTCCCAAAGGAAAAATCAGAGCAAAGAACGAGTCGAGAAAGATGTGAATAAATTGTTCTTCCCCCTTTCCAGGCTGTTTCTTTTTCATTTATACCAAAACCCTTTTTTAGCCTGCGCTTCTGTGCCTACCTGTGCTCACTCAAAAGCTTTGTGACACTCTGCCAGGTTGTACAGCGTAGCTCTACTGCACGAGTGTGTTTCCAAAGTGGGTCACTAGCTGTAACTACAGAGGAAGTCCGTCGAAATAAGACTCCCTCAAATTAATAGCGCAATGCAAACAATTTTGTTTATTTCACTACATTTACAGTCTCCAGTGTTAAAATACAGCAGGCAGCCCTTGCAGTATGAGCTTTCCAACCACAACAGTCCCATGTATCCAGCCTCTAAGCCCCAGCAGACAACTGGGTTTCATAGTGGTGAAACTATGGACTATCCTCTGCTCAAGAAACACCCTTATAACACGGCTGCTTGTGAACACCGTGGCCCTTCCTCGTGCTGCCGACTATCGCCGTGCTGGTGTGCAAGTTACTGGAGTAGCAAAGGCAGATCAGGAGGGTACCAACAGCACACCATTCACCTCACTGAATTATGCCACAACACAGCGGGGCTTGGAAACATCTTAGACAGACATCCCTGGTGGATGCAATATGCTGCTTGGTTATATGGCACTTCTAGGAAGCAGAGAACAAGAGTTTAGGGCTACAAGAACCCATTTAATGAGTAGCATTTCCATATGTAATTAAGAGATGCCAGAGAAATCTGCACAAGTTGAATGAGTTAGTTCACCTCATCTGACGGCCAAAAGTGAATTTTTATAGGTTATTGACCACAAAAGGTCTGAAAGCAGGTATATGATTTGGTAAACAAATAATTCTTCGGACGTGTTGTGACAAATTTTTAAGCCCAGCTTTACATTTTGCACATACAAATCATAAAATGACGGGACACAGTGAAACAGGGAAGTCAGCAATAGAAAGGGATGTTGCGAGACAGTCATCTGAAGAAATCTCTTTGCACCTGAAGTGAAAATTAGCTGACTGTACATACAAAGAAATACCTTTTTGTGTCCTGTAACAAGCTAACACGTACAAAACACTAAGGGAAGAATGAAACAGCCACTTAGGTTAAAACAAAAAATTGAAAGCCAGGCAGCCTGCTTTTTGCATTCTTACCCCAGTCCCCCAAAACTATGTTGTGTGCAAAGACAGAAACATGCACTAGTAAATGTAAAATCAGTAGAAGGTTGTATAGCAACTGCCTGCACAGATCAAGAGATGTGAGAGTGCAACACAAAGAGCTGCAAAGGTCAGAGCCCCAGAATATGTGAAAATTCACTCAGTCAACTAATGCTGAAGCTTTCAGTTTAAAGTTCCCTTTGCTATCTTTGGTGCTAAATTGAGATATAAATTGTATTATACTTCTAGGATTTCTTTAAAGCTAATTTAAAAAATAAATTGTTTCAAGTGGAAATTAGAAATCAGTAGAAATCTTTAAATCAAGAAATTGATTTCAAGCAGAACTTAGAATTAGTAGAAATTTCTGATCTAACAGGTAAAATGTACCAATAAAGCACTCTTAATTTTCAGGAATAAGGATAACCAAATGCTTTCTCCTAAATTGGCTATTTTCCGTACTACTACCTACCTATGACTACCAAAGTAAAGATTAAGCACAGTAATGTGTATTTGTCTTTCATGTGTGACTTCAAAACCTAAAAAATACTTTAAAAAAAGAAAAAAAATCACAACGGTGGACAGGGAGCATTCATTAGTGTGCTTGTGCTTGCACTGGATTATACAGTATCTAGGTTCTGCAGATGGATTTCTAGATAGAATTCTCTTGCTTGCAAAACTTGATAGTTAGAGACACATCAATGTCAAAGAGAATGCAATGATTTATAAGACTGAGCTTCACAATCCTTTATTACCTGATATCATAAACCTGTTGCCACACAGCCAACATTACAACTGACAAGAGTCATTCCTTTTATAGGTTGGGAACACTAAACGCTGTCAGAGCTTTCATTCTAAATAGTCACCAAATTATTTCTAATGCCTAACAATGCCTGCTCAGAAAAACACTTCAAAAGTCTCATTTTGAGAAGTGCTGAGAACCTCCATTTCCCATTGACTTCAAGGGACGTTAGGAGTTCATCCTCTCTCAGGTGCTCCCCAAAATTACCTTCTCTCCTGACATTTATACAATGAATGATGGAAGTTTCCACATTTTAATTGTAATAGTCAATGGACAGATAGCAAACAAAATTGCTTATCAGCAATTGGTGATATGCCAAGAAATCCTATGGCAGCAGAAAAGAAAATGACTAATAACCATCATGCAATGCAACACATTTTTAATGATTTCCACTCAGATAATGGCTCTTCACAGTGTTAGCACTTTTTTTGCCTCTAAACATCCCCTAACTGAATAAGGCTAAACCACAATATATTTTGATTTTAAGTAATGAAGTTTGCAAGAAAAATATATATAAAAGTCAGTACGTAACCTTCAGGAATACTGAAACCCAGGCTTGTGTCTTGAGATTCACTTGCAAATACTTCCATCTGCAATTTTTAAAAAAGTCACTGTACAATAATTATTTTCTGTATGAAAACATAGGTTCAGCATGGGAACAAAACTAAGAATGATTGTAATTATTTGAAAGACACTGAGTTAGCATATGGATCTCATTGCCACTCACACATTTTGGTCACTGAAACAAAAAGCTATTAATCAATATGTAAAAGCCATAAATTAACATAAACATTAATCATTCTAATACTCCCACTGTGTCGGCCTGATAATTTTTTTTCAGTGTTTCATTCTGACATATTCGCCTTCAGCTATCAGCTGGCTGACCTTTTTTAACACAGTTAAACATTTTGGGCACTGCAAATCTTACTGAAGTAAACATTTTGGAGACAGTCAAATATCATGGATACATTTATGCCAAAAATACAGGGTCTGAAAACATGAGAGCCCCTGCCTCACATGTCATTGCATTAGCTTTTAATAAGGGAGCCTAAAATACAGCATGAAATACAGCTGAAACAGATGAAATTCTAGTGTTTCATAAACAGGTTCATTTTGCAGATGAGGGAAAAGACACCCATCTGTTTTACTTTCTGAAACCATTAATTGCTTGGTAAAGTACGATGATATAACTACAGACAGCCTTGTTTGGAGAAAGAAAGCAAGCATAAAAGCCCATAGTAGTTCAGCTCTGCAACACGTTCTCCATAAAATTAATGCAAAGAAAAAAAAAAAACAACAAAAAACCCAAATGCCTAATTACTTTGAAATCTTGAAGAATATGAAAATGCACAATGTAAGTGAAAAGAAGTATTTATACAACTGTCTCTCTATACCATACCATCAGACCTAAAATGAGTTTCAGTTTGTACACTTGATAAATCATTGTAATCTAGCAGAAAATTGATAAGCCAAGGACCATCAAAAGACTGTTTTGAGTAGCCTCTGGTTCAGCCATGCGTAGCAATCTGTCAGCCACGGGGCTCTGTCTGCCCATCCTCCTTAATTAGGGGTGCTGTACGGCGCAGCATCAGCCACAAATCTTTTGATTCCAAGAGCTAATAATGTCCTCAGATAGCATGGGCTTAATTAAACATCTTCCAGACGTTTTAGCAGACATTTCCTGCAATAATCTTGTTTAGTAACAAACTATTAAAAAGAATTGACAGAGAAGAAATATATCAAGTTGTTACAGCAACTGAAGTTATTTGGGCCAGAATTATATGTCTGCAATTAAGGATTCTGTAACTCTGAGCAATTAAAATATCACTTTATTTGAAAACTAATTAATTCTAAACACATATTTTTCCCATGACAAACTTTTATGATTATTTAATTTATTTCATTCTAATTACACTTTAATTAATCTACTCTTGTATAATATTATACTGTTATTCTGGCATTTGACCAATGAAGACAATAAATTGATTGCAGTTCCGTTGCGCAAGAGCAGAAACTGTCATGCCAGTTTCAACACCACGTTTATTTATTTGTCTGTTCTATTACTTTTCTTTTCCTCCCACAGGGCATAGGAACATGAACCACAGTACAAATTGGATGACATTTTGTCTTCTATACTTTTTTCTTCAAAGTGTGAAATATAATTTAAGAGTTTTTAGTATTAAGGAAATGTATATGTAACATGATAGTACATAGTAAAAATATAACCTATAGGAAATTAATTTCTAGTTCTAAAATACATCACATGATAACTTATCAACTGATTCCTGAACTGATTCCTGATGTGCAGGGCCATGTCCAGAGGTGCTAGAAATGGAGCTGTTCCATTGACGCTGAGCCCTGCTCAGGATCTGGCCTGATACAGTCAACAATAAGGGAGAAAGAGACTAAGACCCATTTTCATACTTGTCCTAAAATTACACTCATTTCAGTATCTCAGGAAGTTTTACAAGACACTGCATTTTAATTTTGCATTAAGTTACCTTAGATTCAACTAAAACAAAAGTATATAAATTCTTTTCCTACTCCATAAACATTATATTTGGCTAAAACTCTGATAAAAGAAATATATACAAGTATTTTATTACACATGGAATTAGTAGTGTTGTATTTTAATTTGCTTTGGCCATGCTTGAAGTAAAAATGACTGTTGTTTACAGTCAGAAGTCCTCAGGTTTCTCTGAATATGAACATCCCCGAAATTCACAGTTCTTGCAGTCAGTAGTGACTCTTACGAAGACACAATGAAGCAATCTAATTTTCATGTACTTTTAAAACTTCTGCTCGTGTTCCTGGCTGTATGCTTTCTTCTGCTTATGAAATAACCCCCTATTGTATATGCCTTAGCAAGAGTGAGATGCCTTGCAGAGGCAGGCAATTAAATTAAAATGCACTGCAAGTTGAGCTCCGACAGTGCTTTCCAAAGTATTTCCTTTAACTTTAATCACGCAGTTTACATTTCATAGAGTTAAAAAGACAAGTACAAAATACCTTCACAAAATACATATTCATTAAAAAAGGAAAAAAAGATTCTGCTCTTAATTGAACAGTCTAAGTACTTTACCAGCATTGCCATAGTGGGAGATACATTTATATAAGAATATTGTACCTGTTTCCTACCCACCATGTTTAAGTTCTCAACATTTGTTTCATAACAGTTTAAAAATATACTTTGCAATTGCAAATAGCAAATGGGATAAATTGACAAAAACATAGAAGGAATACTAAATAACCAAAGGTAATTCCTGTTTGTGTCCAGGTCATGTTTTGAATTCCAAATTTTGGATCTGATCTACACCCATCCAAACAGCTAGATGATACTGGTGAGACTGCTCAAACAAGGAAGGGTTTGCAGTATTCATTCATTACAGCAGTATTTCATAAAGCGTTTTCTCTTTAGAAGGTTTCTGCTTCTGTGTAAACTACAGCATGTCTCTGAGATCAGCATTATTATGGGTCATTCTTTGTAGGTGGAGAAACTGAGGCAGGGACAGTAAGTGACCTCCCAAGGTGGCCAAGCCACTAGAACTGGGGTTAGGACTCCACTTACTGACTCCCTTCCCACGGCCAGTGAGATTCACACGCCACATAGTGTATTAAGAAACAAAGCAATGTGGATAGTACTTTAATCTGCATCAATTCATTAGGCTAAAACTTTAAAACCTTATTCAGGTGAACTCTCCAGGTCAGAAGCAACTCCGTTTCAGTAAAGACCACACCTTTTGGTACATACATTTTATTTTCTCCAAGAACCCCTTCAGTACTTAACAAAGGGAAGAC
The DNA here is from genome assembly GCA_017639485.1 of Pluvialis apricaria. Taxonomy (NCBI): domain Eukaryota; kingdom Metazoa; phylum Chordata; class Aves; order Charadriiformes; family Charadriidae; genus Pluvialis; species Pluvialis apricaria. The sequence continues at coordinate 4,065,431 of CM030022.1, forward strand.
TTAGTCTTATGTATATCACTTTTAAATATATGAGTGAAAGTTACAGATTATAAAGTATTTTTATGCTATGAAATATCCCCCCAAATTCAAGCTTGATTACTAATAGTACGTGTCATTTGTCTATTATGATTCCCATCCAAAACAGCATAAGTATTTGGATAAGCCAAGTTATTGGAGAGCAAATTAGTCCAAGAAATCTAATAAGGATCACTATAATTCCAGTGCAAACAGGAATGACATTTACAAGGCAAATATTACCTGAATATAAAATTTTAAAAAAAAAGTTTATTTTAACAGTTTAGGCTAAGCTTATGCTTTAGATACAAACCCACAATTGTTCCTTCATGACAGTTTGATCACATAAGTCTATATCCATTTTGCATAAGCACATAGGATGCATTAGTTAAATATGTTCAACTCCAAGGCTCTGAGATAAGTCATCATATGTTAAAAAGTTAAATTGTTAAAATGTGAGGGATATTAATAAAAAACTGTCCCCACATTTAACAGTGTTTGAATACTGATGATGCTTAATTCCCAGTTTCTAGTACTGTTTCCTATGTCTGCATGTTCTGATCAGTTAGTTCCTCTATGTTATAAGGAGCAATGATAATTACTATTTAGCAAAAGGAGAGAAATAAAACCAAAGTTGCAGAATAGAGTTACATAGTCTACACATGTAACTTCAAGTTTCACTCCTCTCATCCACGATAAACTACTCAACCAAAAGTTGAGTGAAAAATGCAAAACTGTTTCACTGCTTTAATTTGAAACTTTGAACAATTCTGCAGTACCTGAACTTGAACTCCCAGCCTTTGAATGTGTGCTGAACAGCCCCCTATTGTACCGCACTTTTATGCTGGCAGGAACTGAAGTGTCAATCTTTCATCAGATAATCAGATTATGTCATGTTCTGACCAAATTCATTAGGAAGACTTTTACCAACCCTATTATCTCAAACCAGAAAATCTAGATCAAAGTATAACCGATTTTACAGCACAATAAAACTGTTATAAATATTTAAACACTAATTAAAAGGCCTCTTTTGTTAAAAGTAAATAAATAATTGAAAGCTACCTCTTCTTATAAATGCTATTCAATGCAACCATATTTATCTCATGCTTCTCAGAAAAACAGGACCTATATATGGCGGAGGGTGGGAAGAAATGCACTTAAAAGCAGTCATTTGAGAAGATGGAGGGTTGCTAGACTTTTAAATCAGCCTGAAGTAAGTCACACTGAGTGCTCATTCTAGTGACAAAGCATTAACCCCTGGAAGTCTTTGCTAACTCCATTCATTTTGGGCAATCTACGTACTTCAGGCAGATGTACTGGATGCACACTACATCCAAAAGGAGAGAATAAATACATTTTAAGGAAATCCTACATCAACAAGTAATTTCTCAGTAAATGCAATTATTTTGTAGTTTGTTTTCTTCCTAAAATATGCATGATCTTGTCCTCTAAAAAAGTAAAAACTGTAATTGAATTTGGCAGTTGTATTTTCGGCATTTTTAAGGAGATATGACATCTGCATAAAACAAACACTGAACATGAGAGTACTAAATATTTTCCCTTGTCTCCATTTCAGGTGGATAGCAAGCATGGCATATGAGGGAATCAAAGAATTCATATTATAATTAACTGCAAGGAACTGAGTTTAGACTAATCCATAAGCAGGAGCAGTGACAACAAATAACTACAGGACAGTCATCAATATTGATTTCACGTATTTTTCAGTACTACAATCAGATTCTCCATCTGTAACTCAAACTTTAAAAGTATGATAATTTACGGAAAGGAGATTAATTTAGCCATTTTGAGTCAAAGACGTATTTCATAGCTTCATCCCAAATCCTGTATATTGTTAGGATCCCTTTCCCCTTTGAAGACTTAGTGAATGATTGAAGCTTCTACTTTCTGAGAAACAGATAACACAAGACTAGTAATCTGACTCTAAGCCACTGGATAAAGGCAGTTTGTTTCCTCTTAGCCCATCTGTCAACACCTCTTCAGTAATTAGTCCTAATTATTACAAAGGGCTAGCCTCCCATTCGCATTATTAAATCAGAAATAGTATCATAGCCAGGTATCTTTCAACGCCTACCAGACTGGCGACCTTCGATTTCATTGAATCTTCTATCAGTATCCGCCTTTGGAAGAGCCTCAGCAGTAATTTTAGCATCAGCTTCAAAGATGCAGATCCCACAGTGGAATTCCAGGGATGCATTCATATACACACCCACATCATGTGACAGGAGAGCAAGCAACACAATTGACCTTTGCATTGTTCTCTAAACTCCCGTGATATAAAACACACATCTCTATTTTATACAATAGAACTGGTTTTTTGCTTGCGTGCTTAGAAGTGCTCCTTTGAACTAAATGCTGATAGGAAAAATAGTGAAACTGTGTCTATAAAGATGAGGGTCAAATCTTTGTTAAGAAAACAATACATCTGAAACTTTTTTTCAGATCAAGATAAATTTGCAAATAGGAAATAGTGACTAAAAATATGCATAAATGTATTTAAGTGTGAAGAAGATTCAAAAGGTTTCTTTTGTTTATTTTTACCCTATAGCTGAAGTACTTCCCCAGAAAACTGGAAAACAAAAAGGACGATGACATTGAAACTCTCACGGAACCAAAGCTCAATTAGCCGAGGCTTTAGTCAGACAGTTTTAAGCTCTTCATTTGTGTTAAAATTTATTTAACTGAAACAAGAGAAAAAAGGATACTCTTAAGAACCAAACACTCCATTTCTTTTGATTAAAAGCCAAACATGTTTCCCAATAGCACATCCGAGACCACTAGTGAGGATTTGTTTACCCTGGATTTCTCATCAACAGCAGAGCACGACCAGTTTCCTCAGACACAGTGAACCAACCTTTGCTACACTGGTACAGTTTACGGCTCGTGTAAGTATCTCTACTAAAAGCTTGTGCCCAGAGCAGAGGAGCTACACAAATATTCAAGTCTCCATGTGAACAAAGCCCATGTCCTCTAATTAAAACAGAGAACATTTTTGTTGATATGCTTAATGTTTCAAAAAACAAAGCATACAAAAGAATTTTATTTATTTTTTACAAAAAAAAATTTAAAAAACTTTTCTGCCTCCTACATTAAGTGATTTAGTGATATTTTTTTTTCTTCTTTGCAGGTCTCCTCTAAATGCTATAGATGTTGATAACAAACAATATCTAAATTATTTTTTTTAAAGATATAAATAATAAAAGAGCTAGCTACTATATAGGAAGCAGTAGCCTAAATATTTAGGGTTTGACTGAGCGATCAGGAGTTGGGCAGGCACTGAACAGGGTGCATGGGGAGGAGGCGCAACCTGCAGGAATGTCACTGCAGCTCTGTGGTGTCGCTGAAGCCCTGTGCCTGGAACAGGGACCACGTCCCAAGTTCTGGGCCCCTGACCTGTGGATGTGGTCAGCCCAAAGTCCCACTTCTGTCTCACTCTCTCAACTTGGCCTACTTGGAACTAGCACAAAGACATCTCAGTAGCACACAGTATTGGAGCATGAAGAAACTACTCCGATTCAGCTTCCTGCATACTTGTCTTGCATACCTTCCTGCTACAGCACTCATGGCACCATACAGCTTCACTGCACCTGGATAGCTTTTCACTTCAGAGATAACTAAAACTCACTGCCAAGAAAAATAAACACACAAACTTAAAATTCATTTTCCCAAGTTGTACATTTTCCAAATACATGCCATGTTAGTAACATGCACAGTAACAGGCAGGCATTTGACTATCAATGGATCAGACTTTAAAATACATTAATATTTCAGGTATCAACAATGCAGTATTAACACACTTGGTACCAATTTTTTCTTGATTATCCTATGAGAATTCAGTGTACTAACAATAAGAACCTTTCAAAGGAAAACATCCTATGGTTCTAGTGCTGCAGAAAAAAAATGCCCTGGAGGGTCAGCCGAGTGGTCCATCTAGCCTAGTATCCTGTTTCCAACAGTGGCATGCTATTTAGAGATGCTATTTAGGGAAAAGACAGAAGCCTGACGGCTTTTGCAGTCCATTCCCCTCCACACTCCTCCATGCACAATGATGCTACAGGGCACGTAATTTCACTGTCCATTTGTAGTCCTGCTGTCTATGAAATTGTCTAATCCCTTTTGAACCTGCTGATACCATTGCCTTCACTACCTCCTGTGGCAAAAAATTCACTATCTGAAGTTTCAGAAAATGAAGGAGTATTTTCTTTTATTTGTTTTAAACCTGATCTCTCACTAACTTCACCGAGTGCCCTCTAGTTCTTGCACTGCAGGATTTGGAGGGCAAGAGGGTCACACTCGGCTTTTTCATCATTTTCATGATTTTGTACATTTCAGTGATAAATATCTGCCTTTCTCTAAACTAAAGAGTACCAGCCTGTTCAACCTCTCTTCATATGACAGTTGTCCCATTTCCCCCAATCATTTCTGTTGCCATTTCCTGCACCATCTCTAACTCCACTAAATCCATCTGGAAAAGCAGAGAACTGAACAGAGTACTTCAGATATGAACCCATTGAGGTTTTTCTTAGTAGCAAAATGACATCCTTGACAAGATAAATCTTCACTGACCTCAAAAATCACATGTCACTTTCAAGAGAGAAGTTACTTCTTTCTGCAACAGATAGAATTCCAGCTAATACACCTGGCAAAGGAAGTGATCTTTGCTCTCAATAGTTTAGGACTTCTGCTGCAGGGCAAGTCAACAGAGAAAAGGCTAAGTGGAAGTGTACTGTCCAAGGATCTACATCCGGAAGAAATAGCATAATATTTTAATAGCACTTCCTGAAACACCTAGACTTCCTGGAATTACTACTTAAAATCCCAGAGGAACTGATAATGTTCTCTGTCCAGCCGAGCCTAGCAGACTGCTTCCCTACACTACTGTGCATCTTTCGGGGAAGAATTTTAAGGGTGCTATCCGCTCTACATCAATGCTTGAGAGCTTCGGTCCATTTTTATAGCAATAAGCCCTGTAGCTTCTCTTGCTGACTTGGGCCAAAATCCCTCTAATACATCATGCTAGCAGCTGTTTCTCTCCATTCCCAGCTACATGCATTTAAGTGGCATATTTTACAGTAAACAAGATCCTTCCCTATTTTAAGGTTACTTTGTAGTATGTGGAAATGTTGGAGTTGCAACGGGTTGCCTTTTTCCCTTGATTTTCATTTCATGTCATTAACTTTCATGGAAGTAAAAGTGTTTGGGTCAAAAAGAGGCAACAATTATAAAAGCATATGTGCACAATGTAATTTCAAAAGACAAAAGAAATCAGACCCCAGCAGGAGGAACAAAAGGAAACATATCTTTGTTCCGGCTGCAGAAGCCACCCAAGCACTGAGGAGACAGTGCTGCAATCTCCCCAAGCCTGTGCACAACATCGCTGCAATGTAACCACAGCCCTGCCTCGGCCTCCCTTCTGCCACCACATGCCCAAGTCTACCAGCAAGAACCTACCGGGACACAGGAGCCATATCTCCCTGTGGTCACCCAGAAATGCCTCTGTCTCAAAATGGCAATGAGCTGGATGGATCCCATGGCCTTTATCTGGCAGTTTTGCCCAAGGGCAGAGAGGAAGATGAGGTCTCGTGTTCCCACTGCAGTCCTTGCAGGAGGAAATGAGATCTGGATTTCATGACATTGCTAGCAAACTACCTCCGCAAAGCAGAATATTCGTTTTTAGATAATATACATTAGAATGTTTTATATAAATATACTTCTGCAGTTTCCTCAGTTCCCGCTAATGTCCAAAATACTTACAGACATCAATAATTACACAAAGGCAGCACCACTAAACTAACACTTATTTTAAAGAGACTGCTTACATAGTGAAGATGTTCACACACATCTGCAACAGCCATGGAACATTAATTTAGCAACTGGCTTTAGCTCTCTCAAACACAAAAGTCTTCATAATAACGAGTTTTGTATAAAACCAGATCACAGTTTAACCTGCAAGGGCTTTGGTATGTTCCTTTTTCAAGTCTGCAAGTACTAGTTTCAGGGAAGAAGTCTGTGCCAAAGTATATTATACCTACTATGGCAGTAAATTCTTCATGGATGAGGTTTTATACATAAATTACCTTCATTTACAGTCTCTGAATGCTCTTCTAAATTTTATGGGATAATATGAATTATGAGCATCCATGTATTTCTTGTAGGTATAATGAGAGACAGATTTTTTTTCTACTGTATGCAAAAGATTATGCAAGTGAGCTGTACTCTACACCTCTCTCCCCCAACCTGTGTTGAACAAATCCAGTAACACAAACCAGTCAATTGCTTATGAGAAGTGTACAGCCTGCTATAAAGATACGTATGTACGAATTAGGTCTAACTAGGATTAAATATGAATCACATGGTTAAACAAAACCATTAAAAAATATCTGAAAGGTTTTTTCTAAACCTTATAAACTTAGATTTCTTAATCTGTTATTTCTTGGTTTAGTTATTGGTACATTTATGGTTTGGCAAAATAACTCCTTTTAAATAAATTCTACACTTAAAGTGCACAATTTATATTTAATTGAAGCTACCATTGTAATCTTTACAAAACTTGGCTGTATTTCAGTGGCTGGGCTTTAGGTATTTTGCTGGTTCTGCTGGATTTTTAAAACCCTAGAGATCTGGGAATGGAATGAGTCTGTTCACTGTTATTATTAGTCTCTAGTAAATACTGTTGGTGACCCACTGGAACCTAAATCCTAACCATTCTTCATATATATTTGTTGAACACTGGGTGCTTTGGACTCAGTTCATACACAACACTTGCCTCAGAAGCAAAGTTCCAGGTTTCCACAGAAGCTCTAATTTCAGGAATCACTAGGAATGTGAACTGGCAAACAGTATCCAGACCCCAATTCTGCAAACTGCTCTACCCCCACTATCTGAATCAGCTTAGTAGTTTCAAAGGGTTCACGAGAACAGGTCCAGGACCAGTCATTTTTCTGCAAGGACACACTCTTGGTCCACTGTATTAAATGGCAACAATGCTTCAAAATGCACCTACTCACAGCCACTGAAACTAAGAGGCAAAACACAGCAGGAATGGTACAGATGGTATGGGAACGCTTGCCCTGCTCCCACGACAGTGGGGGAAGGATCAGGCACGAAGGCTCATCAACAAGATCAGACAAAAGAGAAAACACTGAATCATATTAAAGTAATTACCAGAAAATAAGACTTCTGTAAAATATTCGCAATCAGCTAGTTCAAGCCTTCAGGCTCAGTCTTGTATGGGGCTGCATGTAGCGGCACCACCCCAAGAGGTGCTCCAGGAAGAACGGGTGACTCAGAGTCACAGTTCCTCCCTGGCTCCCTTCCTCTCACACGGGAGAACAAATAATTTCACCCCATCCTGAACGCAACATACTCCCACGTTATTCCTAACTAGCTTGACAGTACAAAAAGCCATGGCCCTTTTCTTGCCCTACTATATGACAGTGAGGGAAGGACCAGGCATGAAGACCCCATTGTCTCTCCTTTCTCATCTCACCACACCCAACGCTGCTGTCTAAAGCAGCCATATGGGACATATTTACTTCCCACTCCTGCCCCGAGGTGCTACTAGGGACAGGAATAATCTAGCATGGAGATAGTATCAGCATGAAAGAGAAGAGAATCCTAGTTACGAAGAACATACGTCGTCACTAGATAATGATAACCACATTTAATGGGCACAAGCATGAAGGCACAAATTTCAGAGATTTTCCCCTTATTTTAAAAAATAGGGGTTATTATAAAAATGCCCAATTAGATTGTCAGGCACTATACAATATTTATGGTATAAAATCACTATAATTAAATCTAACTGCTGATTTCAATTATTTAGCAGTGGAGCAATAAAATAAGCAAGTGCCTTTAAAATGTTATTTTTACAGAGTAATGACAGAAGACAAAAGGAGCTAAAAAATGACCTGTCAGGACCTTAGATGTCCCATGGCAAACACGATATTTAAGGTGCAAGGATTCTCAGGCCCAGTGTCGCAATTAAGCTCTGCATCCCTTAGCTCCACTTTTTTTTTTGCTGCAAACTTACAGTGGAGCTAGTATATGGGAAAGAGAACAGTGAATTCCTGCCCTGACTGGGTTAGAGTTACCATGTCACTTTAAAACTAGTCACTTGGGAAAAACAAAGGCTTATACAGAAACTAAAAATACTAAAGATCTGAAGCAGTGAGGTAGTTCAGTCCACAGTGGCCACATCTGCACATGCCTCTCCACTGAAGGACTGGGGCTGTGTTCATTGGTGTTGGAAAACATTGCAAGATTATATTAAAAAGATAATTTTAATTGGAAAATTAGTTCCAAAACATAACCTTTATAGAGAAATATCATCCAGATCATAGGAAATAAAGGATATTCCCAGTAGACATTCTCAATAAGCTCTCTGTCATAGAAGGGAGAAAAAAAGACTCCAATATTAAATATTACTAATTGTATTTTGGGGCTAAATAACAGTCCTGGACAAATGGTGATAGAAACATCCAGCAAAGAGGAGCAAAGCCATGGTAAACCAGATGCTGTACTGTCCTTAAGCAGGATGCAGTGCACGCTGTCCTGAACAGGGATACCTCTGTCAGCCAATGAAGGGGAAGTGGCCATGCCACCTTCCTTCCTTCTTGGTGTGAACTAATACCGCTTAAATGAAAGACCTCCACCACAGCTCCAAATTTGCAAGGCTCAAGTGCTGTCAGTGTGCCAGACTCATCCATCCAGGGCAAAATAATGGGTGGATGTGGAGCTCCTAGACAGTTTACAGTCAGTTGTGATCCTTGCAGCAGCTGGGATGGATGACACCGAGAATTTCCTCACATTTGGCATTACATTAGGATTTTTTTTTTGTCCAAAAATAGAACGCAGCCCACTTCCATTCACATTTCTGACAAACTTTTGTTTTTCTAGGTAGATTTTCAGCCAAACAAAAACTGAGCTGGAAATGTCCAGTTCAAACTAAATGTCCTGTAAACTACATATGGCTGATTATTCTTTGCTTCCTTATACTTCTGCTTTACCAAGAACAAAACACAATTTATTGAAGAACACATTTCAAAGCAGGGACAATGACCATTCCCAACCCCACAGCTCCATTTTTATTATAAATAAAAAATCCCTAAGATCTTCCATTAGCTTCAGTGGTTGGGAGGGAGTGGGAAGAATGATGTGTTAAGCTGCAATGAAGGAAGTACATACACTAACTGGAAAAAATGACTTTAAAAAGCTTTTCTTACACAAACACAGCAGGAAGTAACCAACACCCTCAATTGTTGAAGTGAAAGTTGCGGGGCCTAAACACACAAATAGGAAAAAAAATTAAAAATTAAAAAAGTCCTGAACGTTTCACATGTTCCCAATTACACTCAAATTTGACAGCCTTGTTCGATAAGGTCTTACCTTATAAGGTAAGGTTACCAACAGCAGACTTGGCAAATCTCACGCAAAGCGCATAGATGCTGTGTAACAATACCAGGCTAGAGACCCTTCTGCAGTTAAGACTGTGTATCGCCTGCTTATGTGGCACAGCGCGATGGACTGTCTCCCTCTCTGCAACCTACTGCAAGTTGGACGGACAGCCCTCTGCACCTGGGACAAGGGATCAGAGTCCAAAAGAAAGGCCACGGTGCTGCGCTGTGGGAAAAAGTGTGTGCCACCACAGCAAGCCACTTCTGCTCCAAGGGCCTCTACTAACGAGCAGCATCCCCAGCTACATGCCAGCAATGAGTCCCCTCCAGTAACATGTTCTCCCAGCTGGGAACCAACACGGCATCTTTTCCTATGTCACAAGACAAAAGAATCAAAGAGTCTAACGCAGGTGAAAGAATTCAAAGTACAGCTTCAGAATGTCAAACAGGCAGGGAAAATTTATCAGAGCAAATAGCTAAATACAGGTAGGCCAGAGATGCAAATTCTAACAAGGCAGATTGATGAAAAAGGAGGCAGACAGTGACGTTGGCTGCATTGATTACACCTCCTCTGCAGAAACTGCTACATGGGTTGCACTGGGCAACACCCGGTTGGAACCAGCCATCACTGATACAGGCTCATACAACTCCTGCATCCCAAGCAACTGTCCCATATACCAAGCATTCTGATCCCTAGCAGACATAAAGTCATTCTGAGAGAGATACAGCCAAAAGAGAGCTCCCATGATGATCTACTGCCACTTCAGTAGTCTCATATTTTTCCATTAAAGTCATTTTCCTTATCTGTGAAAATACATAGGCGTATGGCATTTCGCAAAGTCATAACCTTCTAGTTACAGAGCTTGAACGCGTCAACAATTCTTTAGCGAGTGCAATGGAGCTAGGTCAGAACATAGGTACATAGGTTCTACTAATCTTTACAAAATCATTCTTTCCCCGACCAGTCACTGTATAAAAGGACATAAAACAGACCTCAAATTAGGCAGAAGTTTGGCTTTGTAATGAACCTGTAGCTTCAAGGTCATTTCACGTACAAATTCCTTACATGGTTCTGAACACCTACCATTTATAAATGACTATAAATTAAAACCAGAGAAGACATCACACAGTATTCAAGTGGAAGCAGAGAGCCCGTATACTCTCCTGCTCCCAGAACATGTCAAGTTGTTTTGGAATTTTCGAAAATAACAATTAGAAACACACTAAACCCTTGGACAACACAGACCTACCAATCTGGGATAAAACTGCATTCTTCTTCCTCTGCTGCTTACTTAGCGAAGGTATTAGCATTGCTTTGTCCAGGTCAACAAAGATAGCAAGCTTTGGCATAGCTTAGCACTTTAAATACCAGGAGAGTCAATACAGAAGAAACCAACCTGCTTTGTCCCTGCTATTAATGGTAAATGCAAAATAGACCAGGATACGGGGTTCCTGAACATGTTTTCTTTATTCTGCAGAATGCACACGAAGTAATTTTGCGATAGGCCATTCTCCCTCCTGATTTCAAATTGAGAATCCACAGCTTTAGAGAGGTCTGCACAGACATGGCTCTGAGCAACGTCAGTCCTAGATGGCTCCTGTTCTCCCACATTTATGTCTGTGCTCACTTTATCATTTTGTCTCACTGTTTTGGGTGGGTTTGTGTTTGGGTTTTTTTTTTTCACATTAAGTGTGTCCATGGGTCTTCTCCACAGCTCACCCTGTGTGCCCTTAAAATCCTTGATATATCTTGTTTGCAGCTCTACCTCTCCCACCTCCTAACACTAACTAGGGCTTTTTTCCCCTCAAATAGTCTCACCACTTTCTTGTGGCAAAATTAGCACTGTAGACTGCCAACTGATTCCTGGCCATTTATTTATATGTGTAGAGCATCAGGAAATCTACAACGTGAATTAAAAAAAATATCCTCAAATGCTTACCCAATTCTCCTGTTTCTAGTTCTCAAGAAGTTACTTTTTTTGATATTCAAACTCAAATCCTGAAGATAGAAACTTGCATTTTAAGGAGAGGCAAGTAGAAATTTCTCATCAACTGAACAAGTTGAACTATGCTTCTGGGTATGTATTACAATATCTTTTTTGCATCACACCTACTCTTCTAAATATACAAAACACTGAGCAAGTGATAGTTTTGTCAGCCGCCAGCTAATCAAATGAAAAATTATTAGGCTTAGAAAAACAATAAAAGCAGAAGCCAGCTGTGCATTTGTTGGATGAAAATCCCAGTGTCTCCCATGTTAGTTCATGTGCATTTCAATTTCTGGGAAGAAAATAATGGGACTTTCTCCACCCTTTCTCATGTGAGCCATAAAACAGATTTATTACCTAGGATATATTCTGTGTTTTCTCCTGAGGAAAAAAGAAAGTGGTGGAACAAGTTCATTTTTTTCCCTCCTACAACTAGGATTTTCTTTATAATAAACACAGAGCTTAATTTTGGTATCATATGGCCCTTCTATTTAATGCTCTGGTCACACTTTTTACCTTTCTAAATCTTGAATTGTAGCATTTTCATTTCAGTGGGGAATCTACAGCTGCTCCAGCTGTCTAAGTGCGAAAAGTCTGTCCTAAGATTCCTATCTGGTATGTTTTAAAGCAGAATCCTTCCCTCCCCTAAATCAAAGAAATTTACCTTCTACTGAAAAATTATGGAATAACTAAAAAAAAAAAAAAAAAAAAAAAAAAAAAAAGGAAAAAAATTAGTCTATGTTTCTTTCTAAATAGTTCTTGCTCAGTTTTACCTTACGTTCAACAGTCACCCAGCAGCTCTATGAAACTTAGGCTGCAAACTCAGAGGTTTAGGACAGGGTTGCATCTCATCTGGGAAGGTTTTCCTGTACAAATTATTATTTTTTGAGCGTAGCAGTCACCTTCTGACCTTTAAAAATAAATCATGAAAGAGAAAATTTGCTGACTACATGATTTTTGCTCCTAAGACTCCTAATTTGCTTACAGTATGATGTTACAATTCTAAAGACCTGTGCTGATAAATCTGTTTATAGAAAAGGTGGTTTCCCCTATAACTTTCACTTTTGAGATGCAGAAGAGACCGATTAATATTTTAAATACTTCTGAATCATGACATAGCCTGGATTCTCCAGTCATTGGTCTGGAAACTTTCAAGGCTAATACATGCCTTTTCAAATGACATCCAGTAACACCTCTTTTTTTAAGTAAAACTGTTAACTCTAATATTTGTAGCCTAAATATGGTCTGCAATCTACTCTTGATAATTAGCACCTATTGTTTAATGAGTCACGCTTCTCAACACAACAAACCTGACTTCTCTCAAAGTTCCAGTTCTTTCAAATAATCCTATGACATATGAGCATTTACACCAAGTCATAAATGCCATTGAAACAATTTTTGAAATGACAAGCTATGCCCTAATTAGTTGCATATAATTAAAATGTACCATAAGAAGTGCATTCATTACAGTTGTGAAATTAATTTTATTGCTTATGAACAGCAAAAACTCCACTTTTTTATCGTGCCAGCACAGAGCTCAAAGGGAAGCTGGTTTGCTTGGGCAAAAATTGTGCAGGTTTTTTGTAGATTTATTTCCTTCTCATTGCTTTGTGATCACTTTTATTGGCCCACAGAGACCAATAATTTGGAAAAAAAAAAAACAGTAGCTAAAGTAGTTTTCAAGTATTACTAATTTGAAACCCTTCATTTGTACTACCAAGCATATTCTAGTGCAGCCAAACTGCATTCTTACAAAGAAAGCATAAATCTATCGACACAGATTTTTTGGGATCAAGACACTATTACTGCTACTAAACTTAGCTTTTTTCTTTATAAAGACATACACACAAACATGTAACATTGTGCTGAGGTTTCAAGTTTGTACAAAAGTAATGTATCAGCATTACCACTCAGAAAAGGTATCCAAAAAGGAAAGTTCAACTTTTTTTTTAAATCACTACTAAGTTTGTCTTCTCAATCCCGGAAATTTCAGACATATATCTATAATCCAACGTAGCTACGACAGAACAATTTATTACAGAAGAGCAGTCATAGTAGCTATTTTCCCCAATGAAGACAGTGCTTCATAGAATATAATCTTGGAAAACCAGAATCTTCAGCATTAAATCTTCCCTATAAGCTAATTAGCAACAACTGACTAGTTTACAGTTCTTACAGTTCCAATGAAATAATATGTTGTTATGGCTGAGCTTGCAGAGGAATAGTACTCAAATCAAAAATATGCAAACACAAAACATAATATAGCCCGATGTACTATGTGATAGAGAGCCAAAAAAATTGTCTCTTTAGAATGTAGGAACATATATAGGTCAGTAAAGTTTTCTTTGCAAAAAGAAACTCACAGTATTCTAAAATGGTCAACAGGGTCAGAAAAGGCATAACGTACCGAGTCAACAGATCTGCTCCCTAATATGTTACGATTCCAATAATATCATTCTAATGCTTAAAAATAAGTCTTTATACCAATTAACCAAAACCAGACTATTTATCTGATAGTAGAAACAGACGTCTATCCCAGTGCATGCATCAATATAATTTCCATCTGCAGAATCTTTATAAATGACAATGACACATCTGAGCCACAACAGAGTTAGATTTCCCGATCACAGGATATTTTTACAAGAAAAAATTAGTTTATCTGTAAATCAATAAAAATGTTACTAGGCGTCATTAAAAAACAAGCAGTTACTACAGTCCTTTCCTTAAAATGTAGTAATTTAGTTAAAAATAAATCAAATGCCCTCTATACTCCATATAACTTATGCAGACAGGACAAATTATTAATGAAATGCTTCCCAGTCATGCAGCCCTCTCCAAAGGCCTGACAGAAATGCTACTAAAATTGGGGGTTGGTGGAAGGAGCTTTGGAAGAATGACAGGTCGCAAAGAGACTGTGCTAAAAGCATGGCGAAGTGCTCTTCAAAGTGGTTCCCAGCGAAAGAGTAAAAGATACACACAGATTTCCATCTCTCATGTCCTCCACTCTTTCAGAGCACACACCATGCCTGTTTTTTACCTTGTTCATTTCAAAGTGAAGCTATTGAACTGGATATTAGATTATTTTCTATTGTAAAGCAGCATATGAGGAGTTGTATAAGGCATTTTCTTCATTGTTTCCAGTACTATTGAGAAGAAAAATATACAACAAAAGAATCCAAATGTCAGATATCAGTATGCAGATGTCACCGAAACACTGCAAGACTACATTCAGCATGCCAGCAAGGCCCATAAAATGCTACATAGCAAACAAAGCGCCCATGCTGAAAATACCTGTAACGTAGACTACGCCTCACATAACTTGCTAACCGTGCAGTACTTCGCTGCAGAGTCAGACTGCCAGTAGAGGGAGCAAAAGCAAGGACACTCGAAAACTGGAAACACCAGTGCTGCCGCTCTGTGAATGAGGAGCAGCACATCCAGGGTATGTACTATGCGAAGACAAGTGAGCGGGGTTGGTCTTTTTCTTTCCCTTTCAATGAAATAATCTGTGAAAAATCCATTAAGGCAAGATTCTATTTTCTGATAGTAATCAAAGTAAAAACTTAGGGACTCTAGTCAATCTGTTGAAATGAGGCTAGTTTTGTAGAATTCCGTAGGCTGTACCTGACTAGAAGTTTGCCTTATGAAATTACAGTGTATTAATTATACAGTCACAGAATCACTCCGGATGAAAGGGACTTCAGGAAGTCTGTAGTCTGATCTCCAGCTCTAAACAGGGTCAGTTATGAGACCAGATCAGGTTGATCAGAGCTCAATATTATTTTTTCATATTACCATACGTATTATTAACAATACTATGTTTTTCTTTTGTAAATGTTTTCAACGGAAGGGTATTAAAGTACTGTAAGTCTTCCTGAGGACTGCCATTACAACTTTGGAGACGGTGGGGGGAATGCACAGAGAAAGCACCGACCCACCTAAGGCTGTGCTTTCCGTGGACAGAACTGGGTTCCAAGTTCAGCAGACACAGTTCCCTGCCTCACCTTGATTCGCCTGAGCAGCGTTTACATAAACTTGTTCACTACCACTTAAACACCTCAAAACCACTCATTTCTGTTGGTCCTAAAATAAAAGCTCTGGGATTATTATGGAAGAGTTGTAAAATTCAATACATTAGAACTGTGAGCTCCATTACAACTAGGTTTGGTATTTATGGCTCAGTGATACTGAATATTTGACCAGGTGTATTCAGAACTCAAAGTTGTTGAGGTTTGGACTGGGATGGAGTTGACTTACTAGCAGCTGGTGTAGTGCTGTGTCTTGGGTTTGGGATGGGAATACTGTTGGTAGAGCACTGGTGGTTTTGGTTGTTCTTAAGTAGCCAAGGCCATTCTGCTCCTCACCTCTGCACCAGCGAGCAGGCTGGGGGGGCACAAGGAGCTGGGAGGGAACACAGCCAGGACAGCTGATCCCAACTGGCCAAAGGGATATTCCATACTGTATGACATCAGGCTCAGTATATAAAGCTGGGGGAAGAAGAAGGAAGGGGGGACATTTGGAGTGATGGCATTTGTCTTCCCAAGTCACCGTCATGCCTGATGGAGCCCTGCTTTCCCGGGGACGGCTGAACCCCTGCCTGCCGACGGGGAGCAGGGAACGAATTCCTTGTTTTGCTTTGCTTGTGCACACGGCTTTTGCTCTACCAATTAAACTGCCTCTACCTCAACCCACGAGTCTTCTCGCTTTTACCCTTCCGGTCCTCTCCCAATCCCACCGCGGGGGTGAGCAAGTGGGTACCTGGTCCTGTTTGCCGGCCGGGGCTAAACCACGACACAAGCACAAGGCACCGGGGCTACAGCTGCCGGGTGAGGCCTTGCACAGAGACTCCCCAGGCAAACCGCGCCGGGGCGACTGAACTGCAGCGCAGCGGGCGCGGAGTCCCATCACAACACCACTTTTCTCCCCCCGCAGACACCACCTCTCCCTCACGCACCGCCCCGCCCCGGCCCCGCCCGCTGCCGCCCCTGAGGGAAGGCGCGAGGCGGATAACGGTCGCTCCGCCGTTGCCGTGGTGACGCTCCCGCGCAGGCGCAGACTGCCCCCCCCGCAGCGCCTGCAACAGGCGCGCGCCCCCCCCGCCCCGCCTCCCCAGCGGCCGAGCCGGGAGCCCCGGTAGCGGCGGGGTACGGGGCCGTCCCCCTACCCCTCCCCTTCCCCCCGCGCCGCCCCTCACCGAGCGCCGTTCCGCCTGAGGGGGAGAGGAAGCGTGACAGCGATGATTCGGCGATCCTCCGCGGTACCTAAGGCTGCCTCCCGGGGACCAGGCAGACACAGAGGAGCGCCGAGCGCCAGCGTGATGCTGGCAGGCCGCTCATGACGTCACGGGGAGGCGCGCATGCGCGGTCCTCGCCCGGCGGGCCGCGGTGGCGCAGGGGGCGTTGGGCCCCCGCTGGCCCCCGAGCAGCCCCGGCGGCCTCTGGCCGGTAAGGGAGGCCCGTGGCGCCGGCAGCGGCACCCCCGGGCGGCGGGAGGCAGCCCCGCTCTGCGGGTCGCAAGAGCGGTAAGGGGCTCCGCGCCGCTTACCCCCGGCCGGGAGGGCCTTGCCCGAGGCAGGGCCAGGCCGGACTGGAACGGTGTCGCTGCTCTGTAGAGCCAGGCAGGAACACCAGGAGGTGCGAAGGAGAAGATGTGAGGGAGCAGAGAGCGGCGGCACGGAAGAGCAGTGCTGGAGCCAGCTGGGAAGGCCTTGGCTGGGGCGCGGGTGTGAGGCTGTTACTGCCATCGAGCACGCATCGAGCCAGCTTGTGACTTACGTGATTCACCACAGCTCTCGTCACGAAGTCTGAGCAGTGGTGTGTGCGCTACACAGTATTGTAGGCTCTCTTCCACTCTGCTTGCGCAGCATTCCTGTGCCAGGAGCTCTGCTGAGCACAGGGTTATTGTGTTCCTGAATTTATTTGCCTCTTCTGGCCACCGCTGTCAATCTAGGATTTGTTCTGGGATAAACAGACCCATGTCTTTCAGTGCAACATAGCCATGCTTAGTTTTCCAGATGCTGTCTTGCAGGAGAGCTTCTTTAGAGAAGCAAGTTGCCTCCTGAAATGGTTCCAAATGGAAGTTAATGGTTAGGTGTCATAATTGGACTAAATGGGGCAACAGTGAAATAACCCAGTATGTATTGTTACTACTAGAACAAAAATGCTGCTGTGTGGGATTGGAACATACCCTGCCAACTACCCATCCACCCTCCTCAGACAGGTGATGGCAAGCTCATTGCAGGCACGTACGCGTGACAGCACTGTAGAAAGGCATAGTCTTCCCCCTTAAGAGCCCCCTGTTGCTCTCCAGCTACACCAAGACTTGCTCAAGGAAAGGAAATAAACCATCATTTGTTTGTGCCACCTGTCTAGGAGATAAAAGCTTCGTCATTTATGTAGCTTCTCAGAAGGCTATACTGCTATCATTCCAGCTAGAAAGACTGGAACCTCATAAAACTAATGCATTTCAGTTTTCCTGCCATTTTTGCCTATGGAGCCAAAGAGTCTTTAAAAGCTAAATTACACTTGGAGTACCACAGTGCTGTTAAATAAGTGCTTTTCTCTTCCACTTCTATTGATGCAAACGAAGCCATGGAGTGGCATGTGAGTTTATGAAGGTAAATTTGGGGCTTGCTTTTCTACTCAAATTCTATCAAATCTATCATCAGTAGGAACACTACTAGACCCTTGCTCTAAAGGGCTCTTGAACAGCATTCAGTGGTTATGAGAACACAGTGCACTGAGGAGGCTAGGCCTCTTATTATTAGGTATGTCCTAAGCACAGATAAATACCTTCAGTATTGTATAATGCACAAATACAGCCCCGTATTTCCCTACATGTTTTGCTGAAATGATTTGAATTAAGAGATTTAGAGCAGCAGATCATTGCTATAAAATGCTATGCATAATGAAACCACATGTGCAGTATACTTTCAGTCTTTAATTTGTTAGGAGCTAAATGCTTATTAGAATATGGTACAATTAATATTCCCTACAGTCGCCTTGAAAATGAAATACCCCTTTCACAACACAAAGATAATGAGTTATATGGTAAGATAAGGTGGTTACCAGAATTTAGGAATGACAGAATCCAATTAATTTAACATGAATTAATGCAAGATCAAATTTATTGCAGTTGGATGCAATTTGTAATTGAAAGTTCCATTACAGTGCACGTTTTTACATGTTATCTGCCATCAGTAAGATCTCAAAAGAACAGATTTTCCATTTTGAACAGCAGCAATGTATTTATTATATCACCAATAGCATTCCTTGGGTGTTTGCTGCAAAGAACTTCAGGCCCTGTTGTGCACCAGGGGCTGTGGTCATGCTCTTTCTCACAGGGGGCGACGACTGAGGCTTAAACAGAAACCTGGGCTTCATTTTCTTTGGCTGCTTTGCTGGGCTGCCCCTGCCCTGTTACTTGTTCATCCCTTTTCCCATTTTTCACTCTTCTAGTGTATCACTCCTCTTCTTTTTTGGGAATGAGGGGTGAAATCAGCCCTCTAGTCAAATAAACCTTTCAACCTCCTATCTTCAAAATAAACACTTTTATTGTGGACAGTCCAAGCTCCTTAGGTAAAGCTTTAGGTCTCAAATCCAAAAGATACACTGTGTCCTTTTAATAATTTCATAGTGGAAACCCTTTATTTGCCCATTCCTGTAGTGTTATGGAGGTTTTCAATGATTCTGGTTTAGGTTTCGGGATTAGGTGAAACCAGAGTGCCTTAAACCTCTTTAGAGGTTTGGGATTAGGTCTGCATCAGGCCTAATATAGCCTTTCTGTGCAAGGCTAAATTAAATGGCAGGAATATTTGTTGTGCACTGATTCACAGGTGTTTGGCAAAATACCAGAAAACATAAAGGAACCACTGGAAGAATCATGAAGGCAAAGCCATCGAAACATGAGTATTAGCTAAGTACTGCAGTATCACTTGCAACTGTGGGGTCTTTCAGACTGCTTCTAAGTGATTTTAAGCATGGATATCATTTTTATGTGTCTCTCTCACATGAATGTGAGTAAATTGAAGATCTGTCATGCAAATGGATCATGGATTTTTATTTGGGTATCACATTCTGGTAATTGCTGCCTGTTTTATAGCAAATGTATATTAAAGTTTGTCAAACAGCTGATATCACTGAAGCTCTATTGTTTTATTGTACACATAAATTCCACTCCTTCTCTGGGGTATGCATTGCCCTGACAGAATATGCTAGGTCACGTGGAGAAAAGCACAATAGATTTATGCCTATTATTAAAACACCACCCTGTCTAGCTCAGGACACAGAGACATTTGCCTCATTGATGACCATGGACTAATTGGAGGAGATAGTTTTGTTGTGTAGGCTGTCTACTGTGAGGCTTTTCAGCACTTTTCACTAGCTTTGTCTCTAGCAGGGATATTTTTCCTCTATGCGCTCAGCTCTACAGTTTGTAATACTGGCCAGGCCTGACTAACTGGTCATACCCCCAAGGTGCTGAGGTGAGCAGATTGCATCAAGCAGAATGAAGCTCAGCACTACAGTCTCAGGATCTCTGCAAACTGCAGCAGCTGGTTTGGCTGCATTTGTAGGGAAAAGCCGAGTTTCAGATGCCCGGCTCTGTGATGCCTGGCCCTGCCATCAAAAGGAGACAGACTCGTAGTTATGGGGAGGTGATGCACAAAGCCCAATGGGTTAGTTCCTACGGCTGTCCAAAATCAATTACTATCTGATGGCTGTAGCATAACTGTCTTCTCATACCAAAGCATTCCCTTTACTTATTATGTGCCTGTCAGCCCTCTCCAGAAAAGTGTATTCTGAATGCATTTCACTCCCCAGATAGACAGATTTCAATTTCAGTTGTAGACTTGCCTGTGTTTAGAAAGTCGACTGCATCTCAGAATTACAGGGCTTCTCTGGAGCTTTTTGTCCATGCCAACAATCAGTTCTCTTGTCGGCAAGCTCTTTTGCATTCCTATGGCAAGTCTTCTGATCAGCAACGCATACAGCCAGATCCCATCTTCTCATGTCTGCTTGCAAAAGCAAAATAGAAATAGTTAAGAAAAGTTTCAAAAAAATATGTCCCCTCTAATCAGATGAGCTGTAAAAGCAAGAGGGAGGCTAACTAGGATTTAATAATCTTAGAATCTGTATAAAACATTATTTATGGCTTAAGACCTACACAGGGCTTGAGCTTTAAATGTAAGAGTCCTTTCCCTCCTTAATGGTGCATGGAAGGAAGAACAAGAGAGAAATGTTCCAGTCAAGGCCAAAATCATAAAATAATGAGCAGAAGAAGAATGAAATGAGAGTATTAGGGGCCAAGGGAGGCTGAGTGGGAGTTTGTCTTTATACATGATTGATCTAAACTTTGCGGGAAGGAGAAGAAAAAAAAAGACTACCTCACCTTTAAATGAGATGGTTATTTGAGCATAAATAACAGTCTCATGTCAAATATGCTATTTCCAATGCAGCCTTTTCACTACAAAACCACAACATTCTCAGCCCTAATCTCCCTCAGATAAAACAATACGGCTGGTGGCTGTGAATCAGCACTTTGAAACCAACCTTTGGAAACATCAACACATTCAGGGTGAAGAGACATGGAGGAGACAAAGAGCTGCTGTTTATAGAGCTTTGCAAAGTGAAGCCCCACCTTTCTTGGTTGGAAACATGCTGTAACCCCCCAGAATTGTTATTCTGTCTGGGTGGGAAGTGCCGCTCCACACAGCTACCTCAAAGGACTGGGGCTACTGATGTATCTGTGTGTTTGGTCCCACACCAAGCCTAGCTGTCACTGACATCACAAGTATTGAAACACCAAAATCCTCCTGGATGCTTGGGCCATGGATTATTTTACCTTTCAAAATAACAAAGGACTCTGATGAGAAATCTGAAGGGTTTTTGCATTTTCAGTGCTCATGGAAGGCGGTGGGTGATCCCAAGTAGAAAGCGGAGGGAAAGGGGCATAACAACGTCAAAGGGAGATTTGCTCAGCTCCAGCCTGGGGAGGAGGAAGGGTGTGGTGAGAACAAACAGCTGGGCGCTCTGTGCCAAAATGAGCACTCCTCCTTTCCCAACCCATTCGCAGCCACATGGCCATGTCCCCTCCCTTGTGCTGACCCTAGCACTCATCCGAGGAGTGTCAGGACTGATGCAAGGCAGGAGCATGGGCCAGGAAAGGACAGGGCCTGGGAGGGAGGGCAATCACGCTGTAAGAGACCTGCCATGAGCGGTGGCACCCAAAGGAGCAGGCCAGCCAGGACACAAAGGTTTCCATCCAGCAAATGACACCTCACCTTAAGCAGGAAGCTCATTTCCCTCTGCAGCCAGAGAGGAAAAATAGGCTCCTAACTACATGGGAACATCCCCTTCACCTTTTTTTTTTTTTTTTCCCCCTGATTCCACTGTTTCCTAGTGTAACACACTTTAACAACAAGCTTTGAAATCCAGAGGTGCCATCCCATGGGAAGTGGAAGAAGCCCTTGGTCTCAGCACAGACCCCAGTACTGGTGTAGTACCAGTACTCTGGTACCCAGACTCTGACTGGGAAGACCTTGCACTGGTGGTGGGGAGAGTCCCACTGCAGTGAGACCAGGAGCAGGACCAAACGGGGAGACACTGTGGCATTCACATTTTCATTTGGGTTTTAGGGGCATTGTCTATTACTCGGTGAAATTCCTCATTATCTTTTGAGCCCTTCTCAAATAAAGGGAAAGGAACTGGACATGGTTCTCCTCAAAGGGATCATTGGAAAATGGCCTTTGGACATGGTCTGGAGGCATCAGCTGCACAATCACCCCACCAGTGCTACCCTTGCAGCAAAGCTCCCGAGGCAGAGCCCACATGAGAGAGAGATGCTGACAGGATGCCAAATCCAAACTCTCTGGAACCAGGCAGAAAAGAGGACCAAGGGGCGAACCTATATCTGGGTCCAGCTGCAAGAGCCCATGCTTTTGTTAAGCCTGACCGAAAACCTTTGATCCAAACATCCCCACTCGAGTGAAAACACAGCGGTTTCACCCTAGCTTGAAACACAGCCTCACATCTTTGATTTCTGAGCACAGATCATTTTTCTTGGGGTGGGGCACGTGGACAGCAACAGATACCTCATGTCTGGTTCAGACAGACCAACCAAAAGGCTTAAGTGGACACACACACTACCAGCAGCATGTGATGGGATTTAGTGCAAGGAAATCAAACTCTCTGCCCCACCTCCTGAGTTTATCCTTTAAAGACCAGTCCTGTGCTCACAGCTGGAGTTTATGTGAGTCCTGCCTTATTAATTAAGTGTAGCCAGTGCCTTTTTCCCCCGAATTCCAACAGAAGCAATTAGAAAGCAGATACTTCACACATAACAGCTGGTTCATTTAATGCCCTCCCCATGCTATTTGCTCCCCTCCCCCGGCAATGCATGTCCCCCTTTCCATCCTTTCATGTAATGGAGGAGAGTAAAATCAAGGTGGCAAAACTAGGGGTGGCAGATGACCATATTCTTATTAAAAATCATCTGCTGTAATGCTGAAAGTGGAGGAGTGTTGTTGAGAGCATGCTTCTGAGCAAGGAATTGTAACATTCACCTAACAGATGGGAAAAAGGGCCTTGGCTGTCTACTGTGTCCTCCTTAAAAGGGGATCTGTATCAAAGTAGCAGCATATTTTCTTCACCGCAGGCTGTTGATGTCATTAGAGCAAGTCTCATTTTTATTTAACACCAGAGTTAAAAGTCACATAAAATTGGCACAGGTGAAGGCACCAGACCCATTAAGTTGTGCAACGTGACTCTCTGGGAATTTTTTGAATGTTCGTGCACCTCCAATTTATTTATGCTTGGGCAAGCCAGCCCCAGAGCCTCTCCTCTCTGTTTCCCAGTATGAATACAGCCTCAATCCTGCCATGAGACCTGTAAAAAACCCACTCAATCCACTAAATTTCCCCCACTCCCAGGGAAGATCCAGTTACATGAAGGGAAGTCCTGCCCTTCTCTGTATTATATGCATCACTGGGAGATGCTATGGATGTAAAATTAAACCCATAGCCAAAAACACCCACTGTAACACTGCAAGCGAAATCTACCCTTGCCAAACAACATTAAGTGCATGTTCTGCTCCCGAACAGGTACTCTAGAGGCTGGCTCTTGATTTAAGGCAGGTAGAGCTTTTCAGAGGGAAACCAAGTTAAGAGGAATGGAGATTAATTTGCCTCTGCAAAACAATTCTGAAGCAGGGAAGTAATTCCAGTGTATTTGAGGCAAAGGGGTGCTCAGGAGTCACAACATTTCTTTTCCTAGCATGGCTGGCATTTTTTTAATGTAGAATTTATTGGTAAAATAGAGATCTGATCCCACACAGGGCATCTGCTCATGACATCGAGAGGAATAATAACAAAAGAGTAGGCAGCTAAACTACCCCGGACCTGTGAGATTTTTCTGCTAGACGATTCCTCACTGATCCTGAAATGAGGCAGCATCGTGAGGACATTTTTAGTTACAATATGGGGAAGATTTAGGTCTAGCCATAAACTTCCCCTTTCCGTCCTCAAAGAGCTAGCTGTCAGAAAGGCTGCTATTGCAGCCATCCATCCAGATGTTTGCCATCTTTATTACAAGTTTTCAGGAATCTTACAACACTTACATACCCTACAGCTGCCTGATGAAGCAGCTATCTAATACCTACATTACAGACAGGGAGAACAAGTTAGGAGGGATTAAATGATCTGCCGAGCTTCCCACAAGACAACACAGGTGTGGCTAGAAATCAAAACCCCCAACTTCCAATCTTCGCTGTGTTATACTGATCTGCTTATATGCTTTGCTGTAAAAAAAAATAAATTAAAATGATCATTTCAGTAACGCATTTTTTGGTAACTAGTATGGGTACTCGTAATCAAACAGAAAGATCAGCATATTCTAGAAACTGTTACAGCTGATTAGTCAGCTGAGCCCCTCCCCCCGCCCCGGATCTTTCTAGAAGAGAAAAATAAAAGGGAAAGGCATCCCTTTATAACTGCAAAGCCTTCAGCTAATGAGAGCCGAAATCGCATTTTATATTTTGGCAGTTAGTAGTAAACACTATTATTAAAGCTGTAAGATCAGCTAATGTTGTATGAAATATTGGCGATGTCTGAGCACAAAGTACAGCCCCCATCTCTTTAGTTAAAATTACAAAATGATTAACAGCCCAATTAAAAACATTTTTGTTTTTGACATGATAAATTATACTTTATCTACCTATCTGTAGATATAATTGATTATTTTATCCATTTTCTGTTGGCTGTCATTAAAAAAGACAGATACCTTGGCTTTCTGGCCTCTCTCCCGCTGAGAGAAAGAACAAATCCTGCTATTAACGACAGACGGGATCATTATGAAAAAATTCCATTTGCCACTAGGCAACATAGCCGAGTTCCAGTAATTATTGTATTAGTCAAGCCGTTGAGAAGTTCCATAAAATTGAGAGAGTTTTTAAGGAGCATTCAACATTATTTGGCAACTTTTATGATGTAACAATTAAAACCATGCTCCAGGCCTCAAAATGTGCAGGAGATTGCCAAAATCAGATAAAACCCTAGAGGGCCTCTGACTCGCAAAGAAAAAAAAAATCAAATTGTTTACTTTTAGGATCAGACATTCATCAACATTTGGCTTTTGTTTCAGCCAGTGTCAGATAATAACAGCACCACGTTTTCAGTCAGCTTCTAACGAAACTCTCCACAGTTTGATGTCAGGCCTCAGAGTTAGCTGGGGCTGACACCAGCCTCTCCTCAGGAGAGGGAGATCTTACAGGAGCTGATGCTACTAACCCTGCTTGGCAGATCAGATACCTGGGAGCACTCAGGTGCTTGGCAGATCAGATACCTGGGAGCAGTACCTTCTGCAGTGAATCATGTCTGCTCTCCACCAGTGAGCATCAGGAAATCACTGGGGAGAAGTGCAAGTCATTCCTTCTTCTCGCATCTAGGAGCTGAGCCAGGCAACACCTCAAATTGTCAGGGCTCCAGGGGATAAAGCAGAAGTCTCCTGTCCACATACCCCATTAACCTGTCAAGGAACTGTTAAAAAAATATTTTAAAAATCACACTTTAAAACTGCTACAGGAAATTGCTACTGAACCAACTTATGGCCAAGTTTATCATCTACCTACTTCTCTACCAAGTTGTGTTAAGCAATAATGATTTACAGTACCAGAAATGAAGGTACAGTATCAGGCTTCTGCAGCGGAAGGTGAAGTTGGTTACAAAATGCAGACCTGGTTTAGCCTAATACAGACTATAGGGACCACTTCAAGAATGCATCTGTTTGCAAAGGAGTTAAAAGGGCTTGATCTCCCCTCCCAGAATAACGTGCCCAAGTCAGGAAGTCCCCACATGTCAAAGAACTGTGATGGGAGCAGTAGCTTCCAGGGCAGTCAAAGGGAGCTGGGATCTGAACACGGGAGAAGGAGCCAGGATACCGCTGTTGTCACTAGGGAACAGCAGTAGGGCAGGGTTTAGCACTAGCATCCTGCCAGTCTCCACCTGGAACATGCCGTACCAAGTAGGACAGATTAAAAAGATACACTGGAGCCTGCCATAATATGGCCTTTCATCACACAGCTCCTGGATTGGAGATGGCTGCCAACTGCTAGGGCCTGCTGACCTATTTAATAAAAAACCCAAACCCACAACCCTTAGCAATCATGGCTTCTATCTGATGTAAATGGGAACAGCAGCACAGCAGTACAGGCCAAGGGCCAGCCACCTGTGGCGCATGGGCAGCTCTTGAACCACCGGTTGCACTGCCAAGGCAAAGGCAGGAGCTCAGACTTGTGAGAGAGAGGGTGTGTAAAAGAAAAGCTGCTCCTCTCTCCCAGCTCTCAGACTTACCTTGCTGCTACGCAAGGCAGGCATGCCTGAGTCCCACTAAGCTCAGGAATCAGCAAATGCTGGAAGCTACTGTGACATTTTAACCTCTAGTTTGGGTCTGGCAATTGCTAGGGTGTGGTGAGATGTGTCGCTATAGAATGATAAACCCCTCAATAACTAACTAGCTGCTTTTTGGGAAACGACATCGCCTAGCAGTTTTCTTCAGCAGAGCTAAAGCATATATTGTGGTAGTATTAATTTTTCTTGCATTTGGAGCTGTCATCTAAAGTGAAGCATCCTAGGTCAGCTCAAGAACTTAGGTCAGTATCTGTCAGTGTGGAGACTGAATAATTTCAGCTCTTATTCTTGAATTCTGTAAGTAAACTGTGCCAAATCTTCAACATATTAGACTAGTGCCAGATGAAGGCTTAGGAAGTTTTTTTTTTTTTAATATATGTTCTTTATTAGCATTAAAACTTTTATTATTAAAATAATTATGTTACAACATACATGCACAAGATCCATCTAAACTTAAAAAAAATCAACTGAAAAAGCTACATTCCTAATATTTTTTTGTTAGTCCCTTTGGCTTACAGCTCATCTGAGCCACGAGTGAGGACAATGCAAACCCCCACACACAGCAAAGGGAACTCAGTGACGAAAGAGGGAGAGTGGAGCGGATTGATAGTGCAGTGTTTGTGGGTATTGCTGAGAGTAAGATGAACTCATTGGAAAAAATGATAACTTTGTAGTGAAATTGTGGGGACTTTGGATCAAGGGCTACAATAAGGCTAAACTCCCTGATTCAGCTAACTCCTCTCAGACCATTCCTACAGTTCCCCTGTGGACTGCAGAAACAAGCCTGCACAACTCAACCAGTTTCCACCCCAGACTAGCTGTTCAGGCACTGGTTTGTAGGTGCTTGCATCTCCTCCCATTTGAGCCAGCTGGCTGGTGTTGCTGCTCAGAAGGATGCCAGAAGGTTAGTACTTTAGCCAACCTAATTTCCAGATGACTGATTTTTGTAGCAACCACTTTAATTAAAATAAAAAAATATATGTAAAAGACATGAGTTTATCACCTGCTAACACATGCCATGGTCGTCTCTCGGTCAATCGGCATGCAGCAGACAGAGCCACAGACTTCTCTTCCACACCACCAGTACCCAGAGGAAAAAAGATTAGTCCATCTGCTAAAACTATCAGGCCCTTTGTGCTTCACTGTATCAATTCTTATTTATAGGATCCAGTGCCCTCTACTGAGCAGAACCAAAAAAAGCATTAATGTGTCCTGGGGCCGCAAAGTTACTGTAAAGGTACACCAGTATTAGAGCTGAACAGCTGGAAATCTACCTCTCCCCTCCATGCCCACACATGTACCCATTGCCCCATCTGCCACCAGTGTTTCCAGGTTATTGTAAAGCAACACATGGAAAGCATCGAGGACCTCGCAATGGCTACAGAGCTGTCAGAAGAGTAACATGTCACTTTCTGAAAGAGGAAATCCATGTGGACATATGGTAGTCGTGAAAGGAGCTGGACTAGCAACCTTGGCAGGCTTGAGTCAAACAGAAATGTTGCTGCTTTGCCTTGATCTTTATTTACAATAAACGCCTCGGCTCCAGCTCAGTGTTTTATCTGGGAACAGCCGCCGGGATTTCTGCGACCATGTTCCGTCTCATTGGTGCACTGACATATTTACACGCGGGCCGGGGCCCGGGCAGCTGTGAATAAGGGGCCATATATCAATAAAGGAAAAAGGGATGCAAAGATGAATTTTATGAAATATTTTCCATTTTTCTTTGACTTGGTTGTGCATTTTGCTACGGCCCATTGGGCACTCACTCAGCACTTGGACACTTTGCTCCGTGCAGTCTCGCCTATATTTCTAATTGTGTCTGCAAGCCAAGCCTAGCCCCGTACCTGAGGCAGCCCACAGGGAAATGGAGATTCAAAAAAAGAAAAAGGTAGGTGGAAGAGAAATTTCCTGCCCTTCAATGACACATACCGCAGGAAAGAGAATGATGTCTTTTAAGTCACCGGTCTTTTGCGATTCCTGCAGGACACAGGCTGTTGCATTTTATATCTGAGTGCCAAAGTGAGAGGAACTATTTCCACTACTTTGTGAGAGAAAACAATCAAGTCCCTTTTACAATTTAAGGAGGTCATATCATCTTTTATTTCATCTCTGGGCAATGGAAAGGGTTAATTCCTTACAGCGTTGACTTAATCCTTTCCTTTTTCCCTGTGGCTGACTAATAGGTTAGATGTGTTGACTCTGTTTAAAAAGACCAGCTTTGGACATAATATTAATGATATTGTATGTGCAATAACATTAGAAAACAAACACAGAGGCACCTGGGGAGTCTGAAGGCATCTTCTGGCCTTTCTGGGCTGACAGCACAGAGTGGCCCTCCAACATTTCCATGTGGAAAAACACTATCTAGCACGAGAGAGTTTACTTTGAGTGACCCTCTTGCCTTTCAAACAATGCGAAGTCAAGACCCATTGTGAAGCTGAAAACTTGTTTCATAAGAACAGGCCATCGCTCAACCAGCTGAAGAGGGGAAAAAAATAAAAAAGGAACCCAGAGAAACAACTGGAAAGAAAAACTGGACATTTGAATGGAATAACTGCTGGTGTCTTTCCTCTGGCATTGACATCCTAACAAAGGGTGTGAGAGTTTTTTCCCATATATTTTTGCAAGGCAAATATGGGGAGAGAGCACTTGTTTGTTTATTCATTTGTCTTAGAGCCCCACTAGCACAAAAAAGTCCTCCTAAACAGACAGCATGCTTATTTCCCTCTATTGTCTATTTAGGAGGTCTAGGGGAGAGAAGCACAATTCCAGTTACGTCACCTTGGTATGGTCTGAAGGGTAGGTAGGCCTAATTGATCACTTATACATACTACTTACCACAGACGTATACAAGGCCTTGGTGGAAGTCTCACTTCAAAGACTTGTCAGGCTTTGTGCAGGTGTCCCATCCTAAGTGTCATACTACAGGCAAAATAAACTGAATGCCCTACTGCTGCCAAACCATAGATTTTTCTGGTACAGCTGTGCTTAAATGGAGCTGAATCAAGGCAATCTCACCTTGGGTAAAGGGCCAGCAGTTCCCAGGAAGACATCTCCACTGAGTAAAACATCTGTCAGCATCGTTGAAGAATCTTCTCAGATGGTTCTTTG
Source organism: Pluvialis apricaria (assembly GCA_017639485.1). NCBI lineage: Eukaryota > Metazoa > Chordata > Aves > Charadriiformes > Charadriidae > Pluvialis > Pluvialis apricaria. The sequence continues at coordinate 4,094,857 of CM030022.1, forward strand.
GACCTCTTCTCTGGATGGTTTCATTATCTGCACTGGAGCAGCTGAAGTTGAACTGGAAGGGAGAACTGGAGGTCCTCAAGCATGCCCAGAGCTCAGCAGGAGACTGGCAGGAGAAAAAAAGACAGTCACCACTTTAAGATAAGACTTGGGGACCATTTAGTGACTCACCCAAGATCACACAGATGGTGCTTACGCCAGGAGTTAGACCCACCAAGCCATCCTGTATTCTTTGTTGACGATTGGAGTGCATTTAGGAGTCCATTTTAATATATAAATGTAGAATTTGGAGCTATGATGGAGTGGTAAATTAAATACTGAAGAGTTTGTCACATCTCTGTTCAAAGCAGGCTAACATTTCATGTAAGGAATTACATGCTTGCTTCAGACAGTTGCAATCATCTTCTGCACAAATAATTTAAGCTTACTTTGTCTGTTGTATTCTGATTTAATTTTTTATTGGAAATATAAATACCTATGTCGGTCACCAAACCAAATAAAACAAACATATTGAGTAGGGTCTATTATAGACTAATATGGAAACAAATAATCTGCAAGTCTGGTTTTATTTATAAGCTTATTTGAGTTTTTACTCTAGGCTCATATTAATCGGGTTTGTGGTTTCCACATCTGTACTGCTGATGCCCAGTGCAGACAGCGTGCCAAGTCGGACCTGGGCATCCTCCAAGCTCTAAATGGAAAACATATGCTTCAACTCTAGCTACCTCAAGACAAGCAGGGCAAGTAACCTACCAAGTAACCACAGCGGGTGCAGCAGGCAGAGCAAAAAACTCTGGGGAGCTTTCTGAGGTGCCTGCTTGCAAGCTTCTTGCTTCTGACTTGCTCCAGGGGCAGCCAGGCTGCCGCCTATATTATATTTGCTCTCTCTGATGATCAAGAGATAGCAATTCCCTTCGCAGCCTCCGTTTTCCTCTAGCTGTAGCTAGAAGTTCCCAGACTGGACCAGTTAGTTCACAATGTCAGCTAGTAATACATATTCTAGAGGAAGATGGAAGAACTCCTGCAGATGATGGCAATGCATTATGAATTCTTTCCAGAACCCTTGATTATTTTTAATATTTATAAAAAGCATTCTGAATGTTCACAGGAGCCATAAATATATACAAAAAAATGCCCATGCCCCTTGTCAAGCCAAAATGGATCCAGCTGTTCTGTGGTGCTGGTCTCTGATTGCAGAGAATCCCTGTATTAATGAAAGATGTATAAAGGGAATCCCAAACTAGAAATATGATCTCTGCTAAAGACTGTTCAAATCAACTATTAGAGAATATTTCAGGGAAGTACGTGAATAGAAAGCTGATTCTCAATACAGCTGACATCCAGTCCTAGGAACCCATCTCCATGAGGAGATCTGTACTGCTTGCAGACACTTTTGAGAGCAAGCTGCTTCCCAACAAACTTTGCTTTGTGCTGGTACATCATCTCCAGAGTTTTGTGCCAGTATAACTGCATCACTACAAATTCATGCCCTAGGGTCCAACAGAACCTCAGCACAGTATGAGTACCAGACCTGCTTCTTCTGTAAGCACAGGAGGGAAGCCCGCATGCAAGCTGTAGCAAAATAACATATATGACAGTAGTGAGAGAAAAGGAAGCAGTATCACTAGTGTAAACACTAGAAATCTGGCAGAGGCAGTCAAACTTATTCCCTATGTACCCTCTGATGGTCATCTGGCAGCCTCTGCCACCTGTAGCAATTATCTCTTTCCTGACAATTTTGACAAAAGTGACGCATAGCAGTGCCATAAAATATGTTTTTTTCAAGTTCCTATAGCATCGTCTGTGTGTGTTGTTCATACAGCAATGCCATGGTTCGTTTTAAGACTTCAGAGCAGGGAAAGGGGGAATATGGAGGGGGGTAAAAAATTAACACAATCTCAGTGCCCCAGCCACATCGAAGGGAATCACTCTGTCATCCATCATTCTCCTCCGTGGAGAGGCAGAGGCAATTGTTATGAAACTGAAATGGCAAAAGAGCAGTGTCTGATAACAGAGGGGCAGATCTGTCATCAGCACAGAAGGCAGTCATTCTGTGTGGCAGTGGCTGGAGAAAAGAAGATGCAATTAACAATTAGCTTTGGTAAGAGAAGACAAAACCCTTAAAACACAGTTTCTCCTGCAGCAAATCAAGCCACAGACTCAGGAATTAATGGTTCAAAGTCTTGGTTCTTGCCTTCCTAGATACACTGTAAGATGAAAGAGAGAGTGAATTTCTCCTGCCACTTCATTCTGGCTAGCTAAGAACTGGGGCTTAGCCATGGAAAAAGGCCAACCTCACAATAGCTACAGGAAATGAGAATAGCTTTGCAGCATTTCTAAGCAAATCCAGCACACCTTCAGCTTTGTATTTTAGCCACAAAATTCAGGCTTCTCACCCCAGAAAACAAAATGGAAGCTTTCAGTGGGTGTTGCACTATCTTCCTTCCCTTCCCATCCTCCCCTCACAGCTCCCCAGTTTCTGAAGTTAGAACCAAACTCACACAGAGCTCTTGGTGTGTCAAACAGGCTTTGTTTTCATAGGTTTCACCTCTGAGTTCCATCTTCCTTCTCCCAAACTTGGTTAGTGGTTCTGGAAAAACATGATCATGCTAGTTACACAAACTGAAGGATTATCTACATTGCTTTATTCTAATCAACTCTCTCAAATACTGCTGTGAGTGCAGCCCTGGCAACAACTGACCCAAGAAGCTGTGTCCCCAAGCAGTAAGTCTAAGCTATGCTGTAGGAAAAGGCGTGATTCAGAGGACATCATTCTTAGACATAGGTCATACATGTATTGTCAAGCACTGCCTCGGAAGGATGGACTGGATTTTTAACTTAGAAATTCCAGCTATAATTTAGATCTGTTCGACTTAATTTCCAACAGAGACTAGATGGATGCAATACAGATTAGGGATTCAGATTATGGCATCTTCCACAAGCTAGTACTTGAAAAACAGAAACAAAATTGCTCCCAGTTTTTTACTAAATGTGCAAAGTGTTTGTATGATTATTTTTTAATAGTTTTTATAGATAAAAGTATATCTGACTATACTAACAGTGTCGCCCATTTTACAGACGCAATTTAGGCACAGCTTGGTCTGCATCAATGGCCACTGGTGCAGATTTTCCTCGAGCACCTATTACAAGCCCCATAAGCATGCTTCTGGTGAGGCCACACCTAGAGATATGCAAGGAATACTATCAACACGTGCATAAAAGCACTATTTCTGGTGCAAAGTCAGGTATCTTCCTCTCCCTAAGACACCTTGGATGTGGATTAATTATGACTTTCAAACGATGTTAAAGAACTACCTTGTTCTATGATTTCACAGTCTACAGGTGCAGGAGACCAAATCCAGCACTGCCTACAGGCTTAGCTCAACATCCTGTACAGCACTGCTAGCTATTCTCTCCTCCCTCCTTCCTGATCACTCTGGTTCTTTGTTCCCTACAATAATTTCCCCTTCTCTTCTCCATCTTTTTCTTCTTTTTCTTTGTCCATAGCACACTACAATTTATTTGTGGTTGCAATGATTAATTTCACAACTCACACCAAATTTGACCCTAATAACTTTGGCTGCAAAGTGGCAGAAAGGACAATTCCTTGTTGATCCAGACAACTTATCACCCCATGAACACAATAAAAAGGCAGAGCTGGTTATCAACAGGGAGATGCCCATTAGTATTTTTACAGGCAGAATGTCGGGAGGTCCCTTATCAAGCAGGGAGAGAGTTGGCATGTACTCCAGGCATGCAGGGGGGAGGCAGACTGCTTTCAGCCTGCAAGGCCACACAATATGGGAAGTGGTCGCTTGAAAGAGGAGTGGGAAGAATGACAGATGGTTTGTGCCTGTGCGTTTTTTTAGAGGACACTGGGTTCCTGCCATGGGAACAGGGTGGACAGTAAAGGCAGCGACTAGACGTGAAGAGTGACAAAGCAAGTCAGCCACGGACGGCCCGTGGGAGGCCAGAGGAAATGCACCATTAGTCAAAGTTGGAGGAAAAATAAAATGCGATGACAACTGGGCCATTCATGTGCTTCCCCTTCAAGGACTGACCAGACCCTTCGCAACTCAAAAGACTCAAGTATCAGCTTCTTTTTCTCTTCAGCCAGGCTAATGTGCACCGGCACAGTCTAAGAAACTCCCTTGTCACTTATATTAATTCTTATCTTGTTGTTCTTGGCTACACTTCACTGAAGTACAGCAAGGGAGAGTGCTTCAATCAATAATGTAGGTCTAAGCTAGCATCCCCTTCTGCTGTTCTTAAGCATCAACTCAATAGCTTAAAGCAAATGTTCACCCAACTTGTGAACTTGGAAATATTAGGACTTCCAGAACTAGAGTGTAAGACAATGAGGTGGCCTCAAAAGGATGTTTAAGCCCCACACATGGACAATCTCATCACTCCAGGGTAGCTTTCTGCACTTTGAGAATTTGCTACCTGATACAAAAAAATGCAAGATGTTAGAGCTGTCAGTAACCACAGTGACAGAGAAGGCGGCCTTGCATTTCACGAGCAGATTTCATCAGATGTTCCAGTTTGCCACTGTCATAGAAACCCTTAGGTGCTGTTGTCACAGCTTGTGAATCTGATGCATTTTTCATTAAGGAAAGGTGATGCCCTTCAGAAAGTCCAGCTATAAGCACTCAGGAATGGTGGGTCTCATTCTTCAGTGGGGACTACACCACAGCTACAGAACTGCCTCCTCTGGAGCTACGGCATTTTCAGATTTAGAAAGTACAAGGGAGTTAAAGGAAGATGCAAGCAGAAAATCCTGAAATGCTCTCTTAAGAATACATTGGACTCTTACCCCATCCAAAGGGAATTCACTTATTAACACTCAACTAGGGCTAAAAGTAGCTAAGTAAAATAGAATGAGCATCTTGCAAAAAAGTGGAACAAGAAAAATTCAAGGAGCAAAGAAGAATACACTTAAATACCTAATTAAGGACAAGAACCAAAGTCCTGACCTGAAACTTTAAGGTATCCTGGATATATGTAGAATGAACAAGGCCAGAAATCAATGCAAGCAAAGTCTGAAGTGTCAAGAGAATTCTCCTTACTTTTCTTGTGTTTGAAATATGTCTGAGAAATAAATTCAATGAAAATTAAAGAGGCAAAAATCAAAAGCGCTCTCATTATTTAATTAGATCCCAGTCTGGTGTAAATTAAAGGAGTCAAAAAAAAACCCCCCAAAACAAAAAACCAAATCCTTTGACAATCTGAGAGCCATTTCTTAAGTCTCCAAAGCAGCCTGTATTCTTTAAATTGCTTCCTGTTATATGCTCAATAATCTCTGCTTACTACATTACGGGAATCATTCATCTAAGCTAGCCAAACTGAACAGTGCTTTCAGAGTATGAACATCCTGCTGCCCAAACTACTGTGCCTAACAACATCTTCCCAATTATTCAGGAGTCTTTTGCCAGCAGACCACTAGCTGACTCCATTTCTCTAAGGAAAATGCCTGGGTTTCCTGATGTCTTCAGCTGTGTTTGTACAACTTGCCTTCGTGTGAAGTTGAAAATTAATGCACTTCCTCTTGATCCTTTGAGAGAGACAAAAAGGAAGATTATCAAGATTAAATAAAAATGCCAAAGCTCAATCTTTTGTCCCTGTTGAACAAAGGTGTTTAAATAAAGATTGCTGTGCATCACTAATTGCATTACAAACTAAGGCATCACGTACGACAGCTCAGCCTCCTGCATAAAGCTCAAAGCTGCTACATAACCTGCTGCTCTGACATGGTGTGAACAGAATATTGTTTGGCTGCATCACAGTTCATTCACACATTAGTAAGAGATAAAAATAAAACAAGCTATCAATTCCGATTTTTGTTAGGAGTACACAATGGAATAATATATTTGGGCCTTGTCTCACAGGGAGCCTGCAAAGAAAGGAACGTTTATTTATTTTCTTGATTTTTGTTTAAACGCTGAAAGCTGTCTTTTTTCACTGTCTTCTTTCCCTTGGTATTTTATTTTACTGGAGTTACATAATATTCTACTAGACAAAGACTGAACAGGTATCTAGAGTCCTTTTCTTTTAGATTTTTTGGAGTTATGTTACCACCTAGCTCATTTTAACTCCTCACACAGCCTTGGGAAAAAGAAGTCTCCTCGTGAAAGATTTAAGAAGAGGGATCTTGCTGTTTGGTTCTATGCTGAAACAAGGAAGAATAAGCCTGATTCCCATGTTGCTTTAAAGTAAAGGGAAGGACAGACAAACCCCAACAGTCTTTGTGGTCTTCGTATGATCTGAAAGAAAACAGGGGAGGAGACGCAGAAAGGGTGCGTGTCTTTACAGTTCATCCTTTATGGAGTATAAAGGATTTCCTTAAATTATTGTATTAGTATATTGGACATACTCTACCACAAACTGCTGAGACTTTTACCTGGAAAAATTTCCCCCCACCCCCTCCTTGGAGATGCTGGTTCTGACAGGCTGCAACTCCCAATACCTCTACCTAGCTAACAATGCAAAGCACCTTGTTCAAACAAGACCGGTCTCCATTTCACACTACCCCCCAGGGAATATCCACTTTTCTCTTCATACTATATCTTTCTGACTGATGCAATCAGATTCTGGAAACCTGCCTTATTAGTTTATATTCCAGCTTCTTAGGGATGATGTTAATTTTCCATTGTAGGACCAGAAGATTTTAGATGTGCTAGATCTTGTCTATAAGAAACAACAACAACAAAAAAAGCATTCATAGTAGCATGCTTAGAAATTGACTTCAGTAAACAGCACTCCTTGCAAAGAAAGTCTAGGGGTTACAAAAAAAGACACTACCCTAACTCCAGCAGTGCTTGAAATGAGGTATTTTGCAATTACATGATGAATAAATAAATATGCATTTTCTTACTTATTCACATGAGATATTCTGCTTAATTTCTGCACCAGTTCACCATCCTAATTGTTTTCTTCCTAGATCAGTGGTTTAGTATTAAGCCTTTATACTACAACGGCCAAACAGTTCCATTATATCCATTAAAGATTAGATCATTTTCTTTTGTTTCCCATGCAAATAGGATCCCATTCATGTCCCAAACAGAACGTCAGTAGTTGGAATGGTGTTTTCTTAAGGTGCATATAAGATTAAAGACTGAAATCAGATGCAGTGTTGCCAAAGCCTTTGTAATACGCATGTTTTTTCATGGCAAGATGATTGACAAGTATTGCAGTAACGTGCTGAAGGGGATATTTCACCTGGCCCATCAAAACTCAATGTAGAGGATTAGAACTAAGAAGAGCTGACAATATTGACTTTGAGTGCCACAACGGAAACATAATTAGCTCTTTGACATGTAGTGGACAGAAATACTCCATTTTTTAAAAATCAGTTAGAGTAATTACACCATATCTGTTGCATGCTGCCCTGGAAAAAACAAGGTCTGCTCTGCTGTTTTCTCTTTTCCCAGTAAAATTGAAGTTTGGCACTAGAATAAATGCATGCTAACCCAGCCTTTCTGCTGGAAGAACATCAGGAAAACTTTGTGCATAAAACTAAAAAACCTCTCTTAAAAGAGAGCACACAGATCTGAAAGAATGAAAAAGTCAATGAATTTTATACAAGTTTACTTATTGCAAAACAAACTGTCTGCACTATGCTTATTAAAGGCATATTTCATTGCCTAATCATAGATGTCTATTGTACCTTTTATGTTTTGAATCATAATTGCAGTCTGTTCCCCAACTGTAATAATGAAAGACATTTTGGCATATGCTTATATTGATTCCCCTTTAACAAAGCACTTAAGACACATACTTGCATCCCACTGAAATTAATGGCTAACATTAACTTTGAGTACATTCATTTCACTGGGATTTAGACAAATGGCAATTTATATGGGCACAAAATTGCCTACTTTGTTGGACAGGCATGAGCCTCTGAAGGGAAGCCTTCAAACTCAAAAGTCTGTACAACGTGCAACTGTTTTGGTTAGAAATACATTGCACTACAGCATCTATGTTTCTAACAGAATAACCATGCTAGCAAAAAAAATAATATGTGTATCTGCTGTACTGAAATATCTTTTGCAGCTCCTGGTCTGGAATAATCTAAACTGTAGAAACATTTTTCCAGTAGGTATAACAGCATACAGTGCATGCATAAATGCGAAAAAGCAAAACTTAATTGTAGACAATACCTTAGTACTGAGAACAAGCTATCATTAGGTATAATATAAATAATGCAGTATATTCAATTCCTAATTTATAAAGATTATTGTCTATATGCTTGTCTGTTATTCTTGTTTGCTTCAGGATTAAGTGGTATATGAAAATAAGGAGGAAAAAACAGCAAGAATTATGCTTACCTTAGTCCCTTTTTTAGCCGCTGTTCCTAGCTATCTTAATTAGTTAGAACCTGCAATGAAATATTCCAGGAAATCAGAACCAATTTAAAATGCAGAAGTGAAAATGCCTTTAAATACAATAAAGTCAATATTCCTTCTCAGCATCAAATCCAGGATACATACCGAGGTAATACTAAACTAGCCTGTTTCAGAAGATCAGCATCACCTGACAATGGGAACTTCTCATCAAAGTGGATTTAAAGAAATAAAATTGAGATAAATTCAGACAACGTAGTCCCTTTCTTTTCTGACAGAGAGGGTTCTCAGAGTTTTACAATATATTTTGCTAGCAGTACCCACAGCTACTAATTGGCTTTGCTGTAATGCATTTTTTCCACTACATGTTCTAGTTTAAAACCCAAAGTGAATAGCTAATGTAGAATAGTTTAGCACTGTATAATACTCAACTGCACTGTATTTCAAGGGAGTTTACTCTTGATGAGTCTTCAGAAAGCATGTCAACACACACGGACTGTGAAAATACCTGTTAGACCTCATTAACTGGAATAAAGAGAAAAGTATTTGAAACTATACTTACCAAGTCTAGAGGTTTTTAATTTAAATTTTAGAAGGTCATCCAGCCTGGAATAATCTCCATGGCTATTCAGTTTACACATCAGAGGCAGAGAGGTATCAACATTTCCCTATTAAAGGGTCTGAGTATGCCTACTTCTTCATTTCCTTAACACATACCTCAACCAAGAGAAGCAGCATTAAGATCAAAAAAGAAATCTTATGTAAGCAGAAGTCATATGTACAAAATTAAACAACTACAACCAAACATTTATTACAAAAAAGATTTTCTTTATTAATTCATTAATTCACAACACAATAAATATTGCGATCATACATATGAGGGACCCAGCAATGCTCAGACTTGTTCGCACCATGGTGTGGTTTGACAAACAAGCCCTCATCAGCTGGCATCCTGAGAAGAAGCCTGACTACATTTTGGGTTTTATTTTTACATTTTCACATATCATCAGTAATTTCCAGCGTACGTAAGTCATTTCAATCGACATTAGTCAGGCTTTTAAAAACAATTCTTAAGGACCATCCCTGGTGATTCCTTCAGGAAAAAAAAGCACAATCACTGTAGCTGTCATTATTCTGCCCTGCTGTTGATTCTGACCTTCGGGTTATGTAGGTGTGAACGTATGTTTAGTTTTACTTCGAAAGGCAACAACATTTTCCACTAAATGAGGAACAGAACTAGGCTGCTCTTTGAGATACAGGATCAATTTTCATGCAGTCCACTCAGCAATTCTAAAACCAAGAGAGATCTATTACTTCTGAGAACGGTGACATGCCTTAGTTTCACACCCCATATACACTAAGGACATGTTTCCTTGAGATCTCTTTACTTGTTGTCCCAAATTGTTATTTTGAACTTTATAATGAATGAACTTAACTCATCTTTCCATTGATTTTTCTGTAGGGGCAAGCAACTCAGTCTGCTGGATGCATTGGTAGGACAGAGAAGAAAAGCAACTTTCACATTGCTAAACAACAGTTTTCATTTCTGGGTAAAAAAAGGAAATGTAATAGGTAATCACTAGGGAAAAAAACCCCTTACATGCATATACATTACAGTTTAGTCAGAGGTGGGACGTTTCTCACAGCAAAATCTCTGGAGACTGAGATGATCAGTATTTCAATGTTTTGAAGTATTAAGTAAAAAAAAAAAAAACACACCCTAATTTACTATGAACTTTTTTTTTTTTTTAAACAGCTGGGAAAATCTAGCATGGGTTTGGGCTGTATCATACTCCTAAGATATTATTAAAGGCAACAGGAACTTCTGAATATGCAGGTATGTGCACATTTATATACAGATACAAAGTTTTCATCATTTCTTCTAAAGGCAGTTGCAATATTCAGGCAGTGTTTCAACTACACTTCCACTCAGAGTATTTCTTTTCAACTACAAGCTTACGGATAACTTCATATATGAAAAAAGGCATCAGCAGATCTGATAAGGAATGCCACTTGCCATCAAACTGTATTACTCCTTCATCTTTTATGGACCAGAAACACAGACAAAAAAATCAGGAAACTTTGTAAAGAAAGCATTTAAGATTTTTGTTGTTGTTGTTCAAGTCAGAACAAATCTTTGAAAATGAAGTACTGCGGTATCAATGAAAGTGTGATAAATGCTACTACATCATAGGAAGGTCTGATCACTTTTTGTCTAATAGTTTCTTTGACAGGTACAATTCTCATGGTAAAAAAGATTTCATGCTTGAAATAAACCAACCATTTGTCTGTGTTGCATGTTGCAGTAGTGAAATAGCAGGCAAAGAAAAACTAGCAAAGATATACATTATCATCAGACTATCCTTCCAAACTGTGCAACAAACAGAGGACAGCTATGAAAATACCAAATTCCACACACAAAAGCACTGATATAAATTAACTGCAAAAAGGATACGTTTTGTTTCACTTCAAGCTGATCTCTTTTTCTACATGCACTATTCTACTGTAAAGGGTGCAAGAAACTATGTGGCTATGCATATCAAAATGCTGGCAACTGCAACTTGGATTGAAATTCAGTGCAGTTTGGTTTGGGTTTGCCTTTGACAGGCTACCTATTTAACAGGGTTCTGCAAAAGAAGCTTCACTCGGATTTCTGTTTCTTTATTGCTGCAAATTAGCCAGCATCTCCCCCTTCTGGATCATAGGAAAATAAGCAGAAATTTGCAACAGATTAATGCTTTCTCACTCTGGCCAATACAACAACAAAAAAAAGTGCAGATAATTATTTTCTATCTTTGTTCTTACCAGGACTATTTCTTTTCTAGATCACTGTTTCATATAGTTCCCTTCAGCAACATGTTTTATTAAAGCCAGACCTAAATCCATTCATACGTAGTATCCAGCTCATCAGTGAGAAAATCTTAAAAACAAACCAACAAATATATTCCTGCGTCAGCCAGATTTCCACATTCTATAAAACAGAAAATGCTGCTTGAGTTGGATTATTACTGGTTTTGATTCTACTCGTCAGCATTGCTTAATAAATGGTGTTCAAGCAGTAATTTGTGAGATGTGTCAATTTAATTTGAACTGGACTGAATTAGAAATTTCAAGAGTAGGCAGAGAAGTCACCATAAAATCCAACTCTTTCTTCAGCACCTCTGAGCTCATCCATTCTCAGCCATCACCATAATGTTACGGCCATGCTGCCACTGATTAATCCATTGGGATTCATCCAGTAGCAGCACAGCTTCAGTGATAAGTGATTTCCTATTAAATTCCTGTACATATTACATTTTAAAGGAAAAACCCAAAGATGACTGCTTACCCATTGTTTCGCACTCTGGGAACTTGTTTCTACTAGTGAGTACAGAGTCTCAGTGTTCAAGATTAGGATCAGTAATGAGCTATCCACGTACTTAGGAGAAAGTATCATCACCAAAATTCTAAGGGAGGCCCTGTCTGGTTCCTAGCATCTTTACGAACATTATGTGAGACACTTCTGTTGGCAGTCATGCCAACAGAGAAACTCAAATGACAACTGTTTAATTTGTAGATGGCCTCAGATGTCACTGGCTTCAGTTACATCTACGTATATAAAACTGTGATTATTCCCTAGCTCGCAGCAGGAGAGAGTTATAGCCACTTTGAAAGAGAGATTTGTTACAGCAGGACTGCATTGGTTTTAGAACTGTGACAGTGTGAGGACAATTTCTTTGGCTGTGAAAAAAAGTTGCCTACAGAGAGAACAAGAAGGATTGCTGGAACTCAAACCATTAAAGCTGTTTCAACTCTAAGTGCCCCTTTTCTTTACAAATATATTTTGTGCTTTTTTTCCTTTTCCCAGGGATGGTATTTAACCTCAGCAGCCTGTGACTGTTGCATCCAACCCAGAACGCTTTGTAATGTGCAACTTGGTAATTTCTTCAGCACAGGTAGGGTGAATGCCAATTGTCTTCATTAGTTGAGGATACGTAGCACCACATCTACAAAAAAACAAAACAAACCCAAAATACCACCAAAGATCCACAAAGTCAAACACTATTCACCTGAAGCAGCTAGAATGTCCTAAAACATCAAAGTAATTTTGCTCTTGTCCGTTTTATCAGGTAGAGGAGTTGCATTTATTCTTCAAACAATGCTATTATTTCTCAGGCACTTACACAACAACATTTAAACACCCAGCTTCACAACACTGTTAGGTAGGGAAGGATCTTTATAAGAGCTGAGACAGAGAGAATTAAGCAATTTACCCCAAGTCACAACTGAGCCTATGGCAAAAACATATGACAAAACTGCAGCCTTCAGCTTTTCTTCTACATACATGTGTGTTTCACTAACTCTGACTCCAGACGGAAAAACATACACACAGAGGAAGAAAACCGTCATTAGGACTGCTGGCAAGCAGCTGCTGAAGGAAACAATACCAGAATATTCTTCCATGAACTTAGAGAAAGTCTGGTGCTTACACTGAAATTATCAATGTTATAAGCAGGAGGAAAAAGTCTCTCATTTAAAAAAACAAAACAAACAAAAACCAAAACACCAAAATCCCCATGAGCTAAAATCCCACTTGCTTAATTCCTTTACTTATCTAATAACATTCTTAGACTTGATGACTTTCCTTTAAGCTGCTATTCCTGGCAGGTCATGCTGCAAGAATAGCCGAAATGGCCCTAAATTTAAGAATTGTTTCAAGCTCTCTATGGAATAACATTCTCTCTCTCTACAAAAATACAGGGAAGAGAGCCATAGATGTCTTCTGGTGTTACCACCAACATCCAAAAAAGCACTGACAAGCAAAAAATCATTGCTAAGCACAGATGTTACTGGAGTACTAAGTGGGGAGGGAAGATGGAAATCATCCACTGGAGAGACTGAAGTAATACCTAATATTTGACAAAAGAGAACAGCAGCTCTTACAGTGGGTGTTCCACATTGAAAGTTCTGGATTTCTGAAATACAATAGAAACACATACAAGAGAATCTGACCTGCTGAAAACCTCTTACTGTGGCTAAAGTTTTAATTTCCCTCAGGCAAGGCAGAAAAGCACTCCAGTTTCATGTGCTTCCTTTTCACTGGTTATTTTGGATAACACTTCAAAACAATGACATCCTAAAAAATGTAGTTCTAGAATCTATACCGCTGGCAATTAATGGACTACAAACACATGTTGAAAACGTGTACTGAGGGTACACTGCAATCAGTGATTTCCAAGATATTCCTCACATGATACTTGCGGTCCTGACTTCTTAATCCTTTCTGCTTTTCATTTATGCTAGTCACTCACAACTGTAAGACTAAAACTGCAATAAAATGGTGATGATATTTAGGAAAATGAACTAACACCACAACTGGGGGCACTTTCTTGTGTCCCAGCCTACTTTCTTCAAAGAGGATTTAAAAACTATAATTTAGTAATGTAAATATACAAGTCAACATTTCTGAAGATGTGAATCAGCAATAAGGGAAATGAAAAAACAAATACAAAATAATTGTAGCACACAAGAGGCAGAGTGGGAATTCTCCGTTTAACCAGAAAGGACTCAGAATCATTCCTTACTCCTTCAAAGGGAGGACTTCTATATTAATATTGGAGCAAAATCTTAAACAAGGTCAGATCACAAAGGTTCACCTACTTGGGTAAGTTTGTTATTGCAATTATCAGATAGCTCCAGATAAAAGTACCTCCCCTCGCCCATCATCCTACAGAGGTTTCTTTCTTACCTTATATTATGGTTAGCTTACACCTCAGAAATACAAAAATTCATGCAAGTCCTTGCTGAGGTTTTGAGAAGCAATGGCTGTACACATTTAAAAATGATATTAGGAAAGGCAATGCTTGGCAGGTGTAAAGAAAGGTTTTCACGAAAAGTAGAAATATCCTTTTAAAGAAGTGACCTCTGAAACTATATGGTGATTTCCTGTCCTGTGCGTAGAATGCAAAAGAAGCTACACTCTAAGAAAACTAACATTAGTAAGTTAATGCACAATTTTATTTTTTGCTTTGACTATATCAAGCCAACAATATATTTTCCTCAGTTGTTTCTTAACTATATCCAGTATTACAGTAACTAAATCCAGTACATCTTAATGAAGAACTGCAGTATTTTTAGTGAAAATATGTGCAATACTACATAAAAGTAACAAAAAGCATGGATTCTTTATAGTGTTGCCAAAACTAGGCAGCTATCTTTTAAAATCTTACAATAACTTAAAAAGCAGGCTTTAGAAGCTAGAGACATTCTTTTGTACTTACTTGATTCCAAGAGCAAATCCTTGAATAACTTCGCCTGCATTTGGTCCAATGAAATGAAGGCCAAGTATTCGTTGCTCTCTCTCTCGTAAGCACACCATCTGAAAACAATACATTACATAGAGATCTTTTCTTAGAACATTTAAGGCATGAAGTTGCATTAAATTAAACTGAAGTGCCTTGAGATCCTAGTTCAGCTGTTTATTCCCTGTGTGCCAAGAACTTACGCACTTGCTTAAGTCTTACTGACTTCAATAGGTCTTATGCTTGTCCTTAAGCACTTTCCTGAATCGAAGATTTATTAGTGTGTTTCTTTCAGACTTCAGAGAGCCACTGACAATGATAATTTGTGGTAAATTGAATACTTTGTTGGTTTTTATTTGTATGAAATCCCCAAAATACCTTCTGTAGTCTAGTAACCAGACTAGTGTTATTTTGACACTGAATGGCCACTTAGCAATTCTCCAAGCCTGTGCAGTTATTCTCAGCAGCTAATCAATCAGCTGTATTTCCAAAGATGACCACTACCAATTACAGGATATTTTCTGCCTTTGTGATTCAGCCAGTAAGCACTTACAGCAGCATGTTTGGTGAGATACATTCACTGCATCAGCCACATAATCTAAAAAGGAGTCAAGCCGTATAAGCAGCTGAAGATGAAGGTGAGTTAATAAGTATCTGGGAGGGCCTGAGTCACTGCACACTTAACTTTTATTAGAGAACTTAATGAAAACTTTTTAGTTCCTTTAAGGACACTACCTTTATAATTATGAAAAGAAAGTCAGTCTCTCCCTGTATCCTCTCATCAAGCATTAAATCATTGCTAATCTAATAGGTTCTGCTATTCAGTAAAGGCTTGGATTCTTTGATTAGGAATCTCAGGAACAGCAGCAGTTCTGATGTGGTACTTCAAATATTGAGGAGTTTTAAAGAAAAAACCCTCTTGCAATAGAGTTTGAAACTCAAGTTTAATGTTTATTCATGTGTTTTGTGAGTGTAGTAAGGACTATATTAAATATCATCCAACAACTATTATGCTATTACTACTTCACCCTCTAATATTTACTTTCATTTACATAGTTTAAAGGGAATAGCTAAAAAGAAATAGCATCACCTTAGCTGCACTGATACTTGGGACAGTTAAGGTAAGCTACTAAGGCTCTTACACAAATCAGATGGGACAAAATATAGTTAGAAGAACTGGCTGCAACTATTGACAATGGATATTCCTTACATAACACAACAACAGCAACATAATAATTTGTGATGGACCTACAGAAGTTACGACATTTATTCAAAAAAGATTGCTCCCTGATATTGAGGAGAAAAGAAAGAAAAACTATATATATATACACACACGCTACCAATACTAAGCTTCATCTTATCTAAGATTCTCTACTATGAGCAAGTGCATCAAAAAACTTCTCACCGCTCAAACAACTGGATTGCTCTTGGAAAAGACACATTTCAAGTTCAACACTTTGGTCTAAACCAGGAAGTGTTTGTTTTCATGAGTAAGAATGAACAGTTACTCTAGTTTTGTAAGCCTTATGCTTAATTTTTTTGAAGGTAGCATACTTTCCCCAAGAGATGGCAACTCAAATATTACAGTTAAGAACTTTGCTAGGGGAAGCAGAGATTAATCTCTATAGAATTTGCAATATTTCTTAGGACCTTAAGAGCAGTTCAAAGATAGTATCAATCAGCAGAATGTCAGCTCTGAAAAATGCTAATATGTGTAAAGCAATTTCAAGATGCAATAGGATATGGAATGAATATTAAACATTTGAAGTTACACTAGAGAAACAGGCTGTCACCAAGAAAATATCTCATCCATCTTGAGAGGGTTTTTTTGCCAAACAGTCCTCCTTAAAGCTGGTTGTACCATATATCTCGTTTTAAAAGCAAGTTAAAAGCTCACAACACTCACTTTCATATAGCATTGAGTTGCATCTCTTTCAGCCACTGTAAACTCTAAAGGTTTATAATACGCATGGTATACCTGGTAGGGAAAACAATAACATTTTGCATTAGAGAGTACTATTATGTCAAAACCTTCTGTTGAGTATTATAATGACTACTATTACTACATATTTATGATGTTGTATTAAAAAATTGATTTATTTATAACCTGTTCATTATTTCAAGAAAAATATGGAAAGCGCAGTAAGTTTAACACAAACCTTTCTTAGAGAACTATTAGATTAAAAACAAAACTGAAAAAAATCACAAATAAGCATGTTACTCTAACCAGTGCCTCAAATTAAAAATGTTAGTTTTGCTCCTTTAAGCTTCTCCCAAAGTTTAATAACTTGTTTACTGAAAATAATGAAATCCAAGAAGTTTTCTGTATCTATAATAATGTATACCACAAGACAACCCAAACTGTAATTTTTGTATTCTGAATAATAAATGCTTATTTTTTCATTAATGATTTTGCCTGGGGCTCCAAGCTAAACCCATCAGCTGAACTTGCTCTCCAACACATACATAACATCATCATTTTAGGACACACACACATCAATTGTCTCTTAATCAGGTTAGATCAACTGTTTTACAGTAATTTATATCATTCTAGATGGCAATAGCATCCAGAAACCCAGATAAGCGTTCTGGAACAGATTTCCAAAGTATAAACTATATTTCAGAATCATAAAAGACAAAACTCATAACTGATTAGTCATGAAGTAAAGTACTGCACTTTTTATTTCCATAGCTTACTGAGTCACATGCTGACAGTCTTTCAATGAGTGAATAAAGGTAACACAACATATCTTTTCAAGAGTGACTTGTTTGAATTTTGTCTTATTATATAGTGATTGTGAATGTCTTCATCATGAGCACCTTAATCTCATTCCTTACTTCAGAGGTCTGGGTGTGAATGTATGCCATAACAGATTTCTTTGTCAATATGCAATGCCCAGGCATACTATATCAAGACTTTTTAGCCACAAAGACACTTAGCAACTTGCGTGAATATTTCTGGGGACATCCCAAAAATTTAGACTAAAGTACCTGACCAGCAATTCTGACAATTAAAAGGAACATAACTGTTACTGTGCAGCATCGTTAAATATAACTTACTAAAACGGCAGCTAGAGGTGTCGCACCCTATTTTTTGCCCACTAGGTAACAGTTTTTTATTTTTAAGCCCACTAGGTAACAGTTTCCATTGTGACCTGCTGCAATACTTTTAAAGTCCTGAGCTCTTCTGAAGACACCAACTCCCTAACTGCAAACATAGTATTTTGGGGGGCCAAAAATTTTACCTGATGCACTATGAAAAGACAGAATTTTCATTGTTGTAACTCTGACACCAACTATAAAATAAAAAAATGTTTTCATACCTCAATATTATCTGATCCATAACATTGCCCAGCTGCTTCTTCCGACAGTCCCACGCAACCGTATTCCAAGGGAGTGAAAACTGTAGTAGGTACCTGCTTGCAAGGAAACAGAAAGTGGTATTGTTGAACCATACGAAAGCAGCTGCATGGCAGATACAGGGGAGACTTTCGCATGACTGAGAAGTGTAGCTCTGTTGCACACATCTACTTTGGCTACTGTCAAAGCTGGATTCCAGATGACAAAATGCAATTCCTTTAAAAATTCTTAAGGAAAAAAAAAAAGCATAAGATTTGGGTTTTATTATTGAAAAAAGAAATAATAACTCACATTGTCATAGTCCATCAATTCCGAAGATTGGCTGAAAAGACGCTGAGCCAGCAGTTTTCCTGCAGCTATTGCTGTGGGTGTTAATTCAGGACGCCCCTAAGAAGAGAGCGCAAAGCTTTGCTTCAACTAAGAGAGAAGCAGCATCCAAGTATTTCTCCTGGGACAATGGTCAGAGGAAGGCCAAATCTTTTGAATTCCAGTCTACCAGCCAGGACTCCAAATGGAGAAGGCAGTAGTAATTTCTGTCCAAACAGGCTTTTAAGTCTCTGAGTGTAATATCTGTCTTGATGGGGGCGAGGGGGAGGAACAAATGCCATGAATGAAGGCCAAAACCTTATATCTTACCACATCACCCCTTGAAAAGCAGAGGATATTCACATGCTAACCATTCACTTCCCCCTTTCTTTCCACAGTAAGTCATCAAGAAATTTTTCAGATGGTCTTTTTAAAGCAGGAGAAGCCTAGTATAAAGCAACTGTGGGTTTATAACACCAAACCTTTTAAAAAAACTTGTCTGACTCTTTTTTACAGAACACAGACAAAACAGCTATTTGCAGGCACTGTTACTGACTTCCTATGTTGGTCCTGGATTGGAGAAGTGGAACACTTATTTTACTAGCACTGCAACCTATAGGTTGAGTTGGTCCTAGTCTCAGGCTTTGGATTAGAGAGGGGCATGAAAAGGATTGCTATCGACAAATGCTAACTTCCTGCAAGTGAGAAATGGAATGATAGCAGGATATGACCAGGACATGCTCCAGTTCAAGCCATGAGTCCTGGCTACATTTTATATCCAAACAGGACTATGCAGTGTGCCAGAACCCTAATGTTGAGTGCTTTGCAAAACAGGTGAGGTTTTCATTCATACGGGTCCTATCTAGATACAACACTTGTCATGCTCCTGCAAAACCCCACTTGGAAGTTGTCATCCAACAGATGTCCTCAGAAACACTCTTCAGCAGAAAATAAAATAAGGATTCCCCACCACACACATTCAAGTTTTTCAAACTTTTTTTCCATTATGGTAAAGCTTTTTAGCATCAACTGGAATCCATTCCTCTTTGCCAGCTTATCTTTTCTGTATTTTGCTAGACAGATTCTGTACATAGCATGAGCTACCATTTACTTCAGTATACATACCATATCAAGTATCTACATATTAATATGCATTTATGCTTTTATCTGTACTAATAACCACTTTAAACTTCCATTGCAAAAAAACAAACTGAAACACCATTATGTCTAATCTGATAACAGAAACAGAAACTATTCTAATAGTTAATGAACACTAACTTATTTTTCCCCACAGCTCATGACAAATCGCAGAACTGCAAGTCTATCCCTTTTTTCCCCCTCTAAGATCCATCAAATCATGTTTTTTTCAAATCCAGCATTTTGACTTTCAAGTCTGTAAATGTCATTTACCAGATGAAATTTGCCATTTGTTTTTTCTTATACACATTTGCCTGAAACATGGCTGCCAATCAATTTCTGTAGCAGGAAATACAGATGTTGTTTTGGCATTCCAGAAATGAATAGAAGATTGGAACGAGAGATAAAATTGTGAAAGCACTGCCATGCATTCCATAAAACCCAACTAATTACTAAAACATCCATGCAGATAAAGCCCAATTTCTCATAAACAATGACTTAAAGACCTTCCTTTGTAAATATTTGAAATGAACATTCACTTTGCAGTCATGTGTAGAACTACTCTGCTGATTATTATGGATATGAATTGTTCATAACAATCCTCCAATGTAGTATACATTTAAACGAGATGGCTCCTAAGAGAGTTTAAAAAGCTTTGAAATAATGTGTATTTGTTTTAACACAACTCTTTTTGGTCATCTTTCTATTCAAAGCAACATACTGTACATTCCACCTTCTCTACACATCTTTGTTATAACACCCTTTGAGATATGACAGATGTATGGCCATATGATAAACCTCCTTCTGAGAGAACTTCTTTATAGTGTATGCCATGCTTTTCAACAAGAATGCTACTGGAAGAAGAATTTTAACACAGAGAGTTTATATCAGCACCAAAAAAAAAAAAATCAAATTAAAATTCCAGCTTGGTCTTCCTCATCCTGATTACAGAAGACGAAAATGCCTAAATGCAATTTCACCCGTCAGTTGAAAATAATATTTTGCCAAAGCTTGGAAAACCTTTTTTTGAGGGTAGACAAACTGACTGACCTCTGGAAGGGTTTTTTTCCCCTTGTCTCTAAATGAACAGCTTGGATAACATTAGGATTCCATTTGCCATACAAGGGTGCAACAAGACACCCATGCACACATAGTTTCCCATTTGTGCCAGCTGGGTATGACTCCCAAATGAAAACAGTCATTCTGAACATATCAGGAAACTAGCCTTTCCCCTTTCTCACTCCCCTTCCAGCCAGGGCACTGAATTAAAACAACAACAACAAAGTAGTATTTGGTAGCAATTTAGTGTCTATTCAGTGTGGTGTGGTAAAGGAGGGAGGAACAGGGCTTGAGAACTACTTGCAAAAGGTATAAGCAATAGCATTTTATGGTAGCAAAAAAGACTCTGACAAGGAGAGAACACAGCAAAGAAATGGTGAGCAGGAACACTGGAGAAAAAAAATCTTATTCTTATAAGCAATATTAGGGATCACTGATGCTCATTGATAGGAAACATGAATCCCCTTCTTTTGGTAGGTCTCACCCAGAAAGTATCACACAACAAGCTCTACAGCTTTGTGGTTCTTAGCAGGATGCACTTAATTCTTCTGTGTGTATTCTTTGAGATGTGCACCAATACAGAACTTTCTTTCACTGCTGGTTCCCACACCAATGAAATTTACTATCTAAAGTAATTCTGCTTTAAAAAAAAAAAAAAAAAGACAAAATTAAAGTATTCAAATAAACTATTACTTAGCAGGTGGAACTACACTGCTCACACTGTACTGGAGTCAGATAATGGCAATAATTCCTTCTATCTTTAAATTCTAGAAATGCATGAGTACAATACTGTGGTTTCTTTAATTCCCTATATTGAGCCCATATGCAGATAAAACCTTAAAAGAATATTTCTGCAGAGCACTGATTTAACTCTTCAATTTTTCCGCAATTGTACACTGGACACAGTATAAAACTTTGTTGCTGTTTTAACACTTGCATTTAGAAGGGTCTATTGAACAACTCAAGTTCAAAAATCTGCACTAATAAGGACAAAAGCAGGAAAAGGAAATCCAAGTTTTAACAGCAAAATGAAAATGACAAATAAATGAAGACCTGATTTTTTAGATCCAGAGTAGGAAAGAGGAGAGCATCCTGCCTCCAACTTTATATTTCTTACTTAACTAAATCCTCAAAGGGCAGAAGACAAAAAGCACCCAAGAGGAAATGACCTGCCCAAAATAACACTGCAGGTTGGCAGCAAAATGAGCAACAGCATCTAAGGTCCTGCCAGCATTGCCTCTAACAACTACTTCTTGGATGAAATTAAAAAGAAAAGTTTGGAAAGCAGGAGGCCCAAGCAAGGCATATATCAGGCACAAGCAAGTGTAGGAGGTCACTGTGAGCAGGAAATACCCCAGAGCAAGAAGTGACAAGTACACAGGGAACCTGTATGTGATGCAAGAAGTAAGAAGAGAAACTGTACATGATCCCAAAGCTCTGTGTGACTGGACAGGACACAGAAGCTGTGGAAAGCAAGAAAAAAAATGGAGAAATAGCTGAGCAGGAAAGAGTTTTAACACAGTTTAAAAGGAAATGGCAAGTCATTCGCACCAAGATGGAGACGGACAGGAAGAAACACATGTCTAAATAGAGGGGAAGAGGTCAGGAATGGTCAGCAGATTTATGAGATTTAAGTGTCTCTGGCAGTTCCAGAGATCAGTTAGAAATTTGCAGGACTATTCCCAAGACATTATGTAACCTGTTACATCTCTTCAGCTGTAGGGTTTATAAATTTGGGAGACCTTCAAAAGATTTTAAACACAGCAGAATGAGAAGTCTTTTAGAGGTCTCTCAAATTATACTATATATGGTGTTTGGATATTGCTACAGTATTTAGATTTACCGGATTTTTAAAACAGATGCCTTCACTATATCAAAAATAATCCTGATAGGAAGGCAAGTGCTCGATTCCGTTAAGTTCAACAACAGGTGAGAGAATTCTGTATCCTGCAATGCCCAGCCTCTATATTCTACATATTGCCCACATTTTTCAGGTACAGCAGGCAGCTGATGAAAATATCCTCCTGTAACTGTACCATTCAGAATCCAGAGAAACATTATTTTTTATGAAGACAACGTATTTGAGGATGCCCAACTTGCAGTAGATACTCTGAGTTCTTCTGTAAACTGAAAATAGAGGGATTGAAAGTATTTGAGTGCACTTTGATCAGGACAAGACATTCTTGTCATAGATAACTGTAGATTATCAATAGCACTAGATTAAGGCCACAGAATTCTGGTTTTGCATCTATAGTAAGTAAGTTACTCTGCTTCAGTTATAATGTCCCCTCCTTTAAAAAAACCCAACCAAACAAAAACAAACACTTCATGTTTACTTGGCATAATCATTCAGAAATCATGAACAAAAGTCAAATGCATTTAGTATTTGCAGCAATTGTTCTTATTCTAGAGGAAGATACTTTTGTTAGAAGCATTTTGTGTCAGGGAGCAGAAATTCTGCCTTGTGACTAGTCTCAATTAAACCCCAAAATACTAAAAATGGAATTACAGAACTTGTCATGGTCATTCCCAGTAAGAACATTCAACTCCAGAAGTTAAGAACTGCTTTCACTCAGCGTTCACAGGCAGTATGAAGTCATATGTCTGAAGTGATAAAAACATTATTAGAAAGATAACTGAAGTGATAAAGACATTATTATTAGCCTCTGACCAATGATGCGTTCCCTGATAAACATCAGTAATAATCTCTAATGCTGAGATACTTCACAAGGTTCATGTGAAGGAAATTACTGACCCAGGTGGCTGGCATAAACACTACAGCTCTGCAAAATGAAAAAGAGCAAAACAGTAAGATATATGCTAGAGCATGACGACATCTGGGGACTAGTTATTAGTCAGGAACAAAGCTGGCTTCCTGTTATTGTAAAATAGTTTATGTAGACTCAGTACCTCTGCTATGTCTCCAATTGCATAAATGTGAGGAACAGAAGTAGCTTCACTGGCATCAACAATGATCTTTCCAGTTTCAGAATTAGTTTTCACTCCAACTGCCTCCAAATTGAGAGTTTCAGTGTCAGGGGCTCGGCCTTAAGGAAAAAAAAAAAAAAGAAATTAAAGTAAAAACTACTGGAAAACTTCAGCAGTGTTAATCTAAAAAGCTGGCATCCTCCACTGTAGGTTTCCAAGAACTTTTGCTATTTGATAGTCCAAATAAAAACATGACAAAACTTATCTCATACTGAAAAAGCTGTAAGGATGGAAAGTATGGATATGAATTTCTGTGTGAAAGGAACTATATTACTATTGCCTTTGCTCAGGCAATTTCAGAGAAGGTTATCCTTTAAAAAGTGTGGGGCAACATCCACTGTAAAAATTAGTATTTATTGCACATTCTAAATTCAGTTTCCTAATGTAGCATGAATATACATATAATAACTAACATCTACAGTGAAAATTTCCAATAAACATTAACCAACTGGCACTCAATAGTAACAAACAGCCTGTTGTGCACACTTGTGGATAAAAATAATGCTGTTCAATGTTAAACATTCCTGAAGTCCTCTTTTCTTGTTATCTGATACACTTATCTTAAAGCTTTTTTAGTTCCCTCAGCTTGGATGAAAAAGTTTACCAACTTTGCTCTCAGGTCCTTAATGCTGAGTTATGTAGCTCAAACTCTGTATTTGAGCTATTGCTAGAATTCAGAAACACTATTTCAAAAGGATTTTAAAACAAATGAGGCAAATTCTACCAAGCCTAGACTTTATTACAGCTCCCTCTTCCAAAGATTTTAAATTATCTCATCTTTAAAAAAAACAACTTTTGTAGTGTTTTGTCCATAGAGCTACCACTTACACCACCAAAGTCTTGATAACATTACACTGAGCTTTCTATAGAGTATCTAACAAAGAAATTCCTGACCCAGAAATAGGAATCTTAAATCCTATCCAATTCTTCAAATGTATTTGAAGATTAATAAGCATAGTGAAATTATCAGGTACTCCCAAAATTTGTAGGGACACAAAGGATCACATAAAAAGATTACATTAATATATCCAAATGAAGGGAATTTTATAACATTGCACCCGTTTTTAGAGGCTATAAATGAACTATGGATATATCTACATATATAGGTCTCCTTTGCTTGAGTCATGGTTTTGTGTTTGATGTTAATACAAAGCTATAGCAAAGCAAAACAAAAAGGGAAATGTGTTTTCATTATAAAAACAAGCTCTTTGATGTTAATGTAGGAAATTATTAAACAAAAGGAAAACCTGGCTTGTCAATACAGACCTAATTATATGTAAACATATGATTCATTGCTTTATACATCTGCCATATAGCCAGGCCCCCCCAAACAATGTCACATCTGAATGCCTCTGTAAAGACTTCTGTGTATTAATTTCATCTGGTGAAACCAACACTTCCTCTGGGAGTACTGACTGAAGCTGTCGGCACTTGGCTATCTGTCTGTCTTCCCTTCTGTTGTCCCCATGGGATGTAGATCTGCTGTTCCTTCTCTGCCCCCTGCTCTCCAGTCCTGATGCTATCAGGCAACAAAAATAATAAACCTCCAGGACCTTATCTTGGCTCGGATGTGAAACAACTTCCTACCGTTGTATTTCTTTGTGTATTGAGAGTAAAGGCTGGATATTCTGCAAATGGACAACTAATGGGGTTTTCTAGTTTCCCCTTTTTCCTGCCAGGCAGAGCCAAGAGAAAGCTTAGCACGCAACGGCAGGCACTGAAAGAGGAAAAAAAGAAAAACTGTCAATAGAGTCATTTAAAGACCTGTGACAACAACAGCTGAGTTTATCAAATCTGCAGGATAACACTTAACCTTTCGATTCCAGTCTATTTTAACATGTGCACAGCTTGGTATTAATAGCTAAGAGTTACAAAAAATGTGTTGCTACTCAAAGTGAAATTTCTCTCTCAACTTTACTGCCTAAATATTATTTCTGAAAGCAAAATCAAAATTTTAAAAAACTTAACTGAAGCTTTATTGGCCTTTAGCCCCATGCTGGCTCACCTCCATAAGCCAGAATTACACTTACTGATCTTGCTTCACCTCAAATTCAGTAGCTTAGGTTCACAATTATCCAATGTGTCTTGGTAAGTTTTAACATCAAATTCAAGAAACTCTGATTTTTCCCAATATTCACTTACTTGTATTATAAAGTCAGTTCTCAACATTTCTCAGTAGTATTGGATCAGAAGGACATTTGTTTCATATCCATAACTTCTAAGTTTTTTATGTCTACAGCTTCAAGAAAGCATGAGCTTACAGTTTACTTCTAAAATCCAGAGGGCAATACAAAATTATACCAAATCCTACCAGGGATGCAACACAGAGATGCCCCCTCCTCCTAAAGCCAGCACATGGGCCTTTAGTTTGAAGATGTCCGCTGCCCTGAAACTGCCACAGAACAAGGACTGTATGATTGTATAAGACTAGATTTAGCTTTTATTCAAAATAATAAGATATTATGCCAGACATCTAGAAGAAGGGTGCCAATTCTAACCTGACCCTTAAAAAGGTTACCTGACTCCTGCACTTTTAATACTACATCATAATCTCATCTTTAATAGAGCCATACAATAACCACACAGCTATGAAAACCACACAGATCCCTGCTTTTAGGGCCTGCCCCCATTTGCTTTTAACTTTAAAAGAAAAAACAGCTTTTTGATCTGTTTTTGTAAAATCTAACAACAAGGCTTCCTAATGGCACTGCCAGCCAGTTTAGCTACAGAGCGTGACAAGAGACTGGTTAAAGCACCCATCTTGGACACGTGCCAGGCTGGTTATATTGTGATGGGGCATTTCTGGCCCATCATCTGCTGAGGGGCTCTGGTAATCACACTTGCACACAGAATAAGGTGCAGGTAATATCAAGCTGCTGTGACCTTCAGGTGCAGGACCTTCAACAGTGGAGAACGAAGCAGCTGAACTGAGAAGAAACCATAGGAATAGGCATAGTCGAGTAAGTAGCAGCAGTAGATAAGTGATAGCATAGTCTTGCATACAGTAAGATTTCCCAGGGTGATAAAGGTGCAGCTGACAGCAGAAATTCATAACGGGTCTCCTGCATTTTCTTCATCACAGAAGCTGGAATGCCTGTTTGCCCCCCAGCATTTGAAAAATCCAAACTAGGGCCAACCAAGCATTTTATTATCAGGCATGATACTGCTGATGGCCACTGTGAGGATAATGCAGGGTGACAGGATGGTTCTTCCTGCATAAAACTTAAGCCCAATAGTCTTCTCCACTTCTTCCCTACACATTGGCATGTTGACACATCATTTCACAACTTGACCCAATCCAGCCTCAGTTTGACCTTAATAAAAATCTCATCCGTGTTCCCAGTATCGGTACTCTCTCATCCTGTTCTGGGTGCCTAACAGAGTCCCCAAATTGGTTTCAAGACCACTACCCTTTCCTCCTTCAAATCCCTTCTCAAAACCCACAAGGTGTTCACTGAAACATAGCCAGCTGATAATGACTTATAAAGACCAATTCAGTGTAACTAATGTTCAGATTACAAGAAAATATTGACTACAGTAAGACTAACTAAGGTAAAAAAAGTTCAGAACCACAATGATAGCAGCTTACACCAATTTTACAAGGATTTTTTTTAACATGTAATTCATTAGTGATAATTTTTCAGCATGCCTGCTACACTATGAAAATAATCTGACCCTTAGTCAGTGCTTGGGCAGTAACTGGTTCTTTGCCAAGTCTGCTAAGATGTACTATCTCTTGTAGCATTGGCTAGTAATAGTTATTTCACAGAGGAGTCATCTCAGCAGAAAGCTTGTGGCAGCCATGGTGCAAGTCAATAAACACCTGGCCACAGCCATCCACTGTACATCTGAAGTCACTGGTGTCTGGAGACACGTCACTTTGGTCGTACCCAAACAACAACCAAAAAGAAGCAACTCCACCTGAAACGCAACCAAATAAAAACCTTACAGCATGGGACAGACTTCTAATAATTCTATTTGTTTTGTTCTCAAGGTCATGTACAAGGTAAAGTGGGCTGGAAACTCTTTCTGAGAAGAAAGCTACAGTTCACCTTTACATTAATTCTCCCACACTAAGCTTGCTTTAACCAAAGGCTTTGTACACCCTTAAAGGATGGCTCTGCAGCCTCAAAAACCAGTACCTAACTACCATTCCCAAGTAAGGTCATTGGCTTCAATCTCTTAGACACTTAGGGGTGAACAGAACCTGTATTCTGTAGAAAATGTCACAGTAATTATATTTGTTTCATGAAATTACTTTGGAGTATCTTCCAGCATTTTTTTTATTTATTTATACCACCATTCAGGGAAAGGCTAGACATCACCTATTAACTCAAATAGCACTTTATAGTTCTGAATCAGAAACATTCACTCACACGCAGATTAGAGGCATAGCCTAGCATCTAAATTTTCCCCTACACAAAGTTGTTATTTTTGCAGTTAGAAGCTGGCAAAATAAGTAGCAAAAAATACGAGTTACACTCAAAGTTTATGGGTGGGTTAAACAAAAGAAGGAAAAAGTACCATCCAGGCCTCTTTCAATGCAAAGAAATTACTAGCAGATTAAAAATAGCCCTGCTGAATAAAGTCTGACTGAATGTCATTAAAACTAGATATTGGGAAAAAACCTAAAAGCACTGGCTGATGTAATGGGCATGACAATTTTCATTGGGACTGCAGAAACCACATCTTACCAAGACAGTAATGGATTAAAATTAATGAGAAAGAGACACGGGAAGTTCAGAACAAAGACCCAGAGCCTCAGCACATCACGTCACATTAGCACTAACAGTTGTCTGAGATCAACCAAGGTGCATTATTTTTCACTGGATAGTTCAAAGGTTAAAAACTGGATGGGAAGATTTTGTTTGCAAAGACAGATCTAAAGCCCATCCCCATTTCTATAGGGGCACTACTGCACTACTTTTACTGCACTACAAAATGTATCTGCCAAGCATCCAGTCTGACGCAAAAGCTAATGTGCGTGATAGCACATGACGGGCAACACCTGATACCTGTTCAGCTTTACACTGAGCTAAAGTTATGATTCCTTTTTACAGCAAAGATGATATTACTTCAAAGACACAGTGGCTTTCCTCTAAGCTTATGAATGCAAAGGGTCTTGAGAATGATTGTTCCAATGCTCTTATCGGGGAGAAAATTCTTTTTGTAAAGCTAAACTTAAAATCTGCTGCTGATCATTGCTCTTTTCTGTTAACGATTTACTAGCACACTACCTCATTTTCTCTGTCAAGCTAATTCCAGGGTATTTTGTAAACACCTGCTTAGTTTAATCATCAATTCAGTGTTGCTCCTCCACACAGTAAGACTCCATTAGGTATGTAGTAACTCAGTATCTTTTTAAGGACTTTGTGAATGATCATATTCCAGTTACAGCAGTGATCTTTTGCCATCTATTGCAAATTCAAATACTATTCACCAATTCCTTTTATATATTAGCTGTGTTGCAACTGCAGCATTCGATCCACACGTTTCAGTCCTCTGATAGCTGAAACAAACACACTGTACCAAGCCCGATTTCTTGCAACTTTGCCCCAGAGCTCAGGAGTTGCATCTGTTTATAAAGGTGTCAACCTCCACCCTTTTCTTCAAGTGAAGGCCCTATGTTCAATCTGTCCACTTACCATTGCTCTGTAGCTCAGGTATATTAGGCACCTAACATATAAATTTTGTTTGTGTCCTTAAGGGCAGGGAGAATACTATGTAATACTAAAAGTTTATTGGTTCCATATTGAACAAAAAAAAAAATCTCAAAAGCTTATAATTTCAGGAGAATTCTCACAAAAGCAGAAGACAGAGCGCTAGTAAAAGACAGAAGGACATTACAGGACTAGATAGGCAGAATCAAATGTCAAGAAAGAGTCATTTCGCTGATCTGGAATATAACAGTATAGTCACTCAGCAAGGTAACAAAGGCCCATAACAGTTACCTACAAAAGCTTTGGATCAAAACCTTTAAATGACATTAAAAGATACCAAAATGAGATTTTTTTCCCCTCAAATATTTTATCTAGTTCAAAAAAGCTGCCAGAAAAGCAAAGACAGCATTGTGCCTGCTTTTTATGGGCTTATACATACAAGCAGAAAATTACACATTCCAAAAGATCAACAAAGCTCTTCATAGAAATGCAATGTAAATTTTTTTCAAAGGGCCTACATTAAGAGATAATACTGTATCCTACCAAACCCAAGTTATGTCCCACTGTCAGTAAATATTTTTAACATTGTTCTTAACAAATTAACAAATCCTACTAAAATTCTACAATGTGCTTACAAAAATTAAGGAGATATCTACTATAATTCAGGCTACGATTAGTTAACAATAGCGGCTGCTTTTTAACTAGCTCTACAAGCTGACTTTCTTCA
The DNA here is from genome assembly GCA_017639485.1 of Pluvialis apricaria. Lineage (NCBI taxonomy): Eukaryota > Metazoa > Chordata > Aves > Charadriiformes > Charadriidae > Pluvialis > Pluvialis apricaria. The sequence continues at coordinate 4,124,714 of CM030022.1, forward strand.
ATCAGTATTGTAACTGGCACATCTGCAGACAGGAAATCCTCAACACTACCAAGTTTCCCAGCCTATTATCTGAGACACCTGGTGTGGGTGTGTTGATACAGAGCAAAACAATGAATCATATCGACTGCACATCAATTAACCAGCTTTAACTGTTAATGTGTTTAATCCTTCAGGGTGGAGTGCCAATTTGAACACTTAAAAAAAAAAAAGTCAACACAAAAACCCCAAACCCTCAAACTATTCATTTTGCAGTTTCTAAATATGGATTGTAACTCACATCTATGACAAAAATTATAACACATGTAGTTCCTCTGTATCAAAATAGTGAGCAGAATCACATTACAACTGAGTTGCAATAGTATATTATGCAACCTTATTCCACTGCAATTAACACTCGACCAAGATTTTTTTATTATTATTATTTCAATTTAATAGGTCTTTTTTCCATCTCTGACAAAAGTAAACAAATAGACTTGACATTTCACAGGTATGACTCCACCTCTGTACTTTTACCAGAAAGCTTGAGAAAAATCAAATATGGCATTTAAAAACACACTTTTTGGAAACATTTTCATCTCACCTCATGAATATTATTCTACTGTTTTCAAGACTGTTCCACCTCCAGATAGCATGACCCTTTTTGCTCTTGGCAAGCATTAGTGTCTCTGATTGGTTCTGGTGAGCATAATCGTTACTATAGGCTGTTTCCACAATTTATAGAAGGCCACTGCACTTACAGTAGAATAGTAATCACAGTAAGCGAAATAAAGTGTTTGTCACAACACACAACCTGCTCAGTGGGCTATTAGAAAGAGATAAAGCTGACTTAACCAGGGGAAAGGAACAACAGGACACTGGGCAAAATACAAAATGCTGTAAATGATTTGTTCCTGTTTCCTTTAATGGATCTATTTTATGACCATAAGAATTTAACTTTACTTGTTACCAACAGGTGAAAGAGTAAATGCTTCCCCACTACTTTAAAACAGTAGTTTCAGTTAAAAAGAATAGCATAAAAATGAAGTAGTTCAAGGAATTGCTAAAGCTGCCAGTAAAACTGGTCATTCCTATGCATCAAAGCAGATTTCTTGGGCAGTAAGTCTAAGACTATTTACTTCGTTCACCAGATATCATCTGCTTGCCAAATATCACTACTACCTTTAGCCATCCATTATTTATCTAGAATCCCAGATATTCACAAAGCTTTAAAAGCACAGAAGACAAGAAGTCTCCTATTCTGGTGGGCTTACAGTCCATCTGAACTGATATAGCAACTGAGGGCCAAGTCATAACAGCAACAGGGCAGACAATGCAGAAAGAGTATTTTCGTTCCTGTGGGCTGCAGCCTTGTACCATACATCATGTAGCACGTTAATCCTTACAAGAAGTAACGTTTCACTCAAAGGAGGCAATAAACAGATTTAATTCTCCTTTCTGGTGATTATGCTCATAGTTACTTGTCACAAAATTCTTTTAAACTGATTTACTCTGACTTAGGCATCCTATGTCAGCTCAAAGGAGTCTGAGATACATGAACATTCCTGAACAGGTTTCAAAAAGCTCTAAAGTTCCAAGGTTCCCTGCAACAAGCTCAGATTTTTATGGACAATTACTTCTTTGTCTCCAAATTGGATGATGACTGCAATAACAAACTTAAGCATCACAGTTTAGAAAAGTCTGTAGAAGAAATGGTAACGTCTTGAACAGGGTAAACAGGAACTTGTAGTGAATAGCTTCATGAGTGAGTCAACAGTGTGGACTTAGAGAATGTTACCTGCACCACGGACGTTGCTGGAATCCATGGTTTCACCCCCTGGTAAATGTGACGAAGACTAAATAGTCTGAGGGGACTTCATTTTCAGAATGGAAAACATTGAAAATAAATGTTGATAATCAAGTTTACCTACTGCCCACATCACTGTATCAAAGGAATCAGTTTCTTCTGTGCCCAGGTCAGTATTTTTCCAGGTGACTTGCAATCTGTTGCTCTTCAATTTTTCAACTTTGGTTGGGAAACATCTCTTTAAAAATTTTGTGCCGTACGATTCCATGTGCTCAGTTACTAAAGACGCCATTTGCTGTTGAGTAGGGGAAAAAAAATATTGTTTATTCTTAGATATATGACCTTTTTAATGTAAAACCCTCCTTCAGCTGTCTTCATGAAAATCGAGTAAATACATTGCGCACATCAAACCTTCTTTGTCACTGAATTACTATGCATTCTCAAGACATAATTTATTAAGGCACTATGACCTGCAACTCCATTCCAAGGGGCATCTACATCTGAACATTCAAACTATTTAAAAGAAGTAAAATAGTATATGAAACAGTTGCTTTTAAATAATTTGTTGCTTATACAAAAATAGCATCTAGAGCATATTCAATTTAACATTACCATAATTACCATTTTCTGGCAGCTTGATGAGAATTAAATACTTTTATAAAGCTAAGGAAGAAAAATATTTCACTTTGCCATGACACCTGCCATTTCTCTGCAATGACTATGAATCACTAAGGTTTCCTGGAAAGTTCTACTACAAAAAGGAAATAATACTTTTGCCTTAAGAGCCTGTTTGAAATAATGCCACACCACAGTCAAGTAGTAAAGTGTTGCATTGACAGGTTTATCTAAAGATGTCATTGCTCTCGACTGCAGTAATTCTGGTTGCACTTTGTCAAAGAATATGTTTATTACTTGAAGGATATTATTACAAAACCAGTCACACAGAACAACTACATGCAAACTCTCAGCTTACAAAACTTTATTTTCCAAGTTGATATTAACTAATATGAAGCAGGGTTCTATCTCTTCAGAAACATGATAATTCACTAACCAGTTTCCATCAGACTCAATGGGGCTAAAGGCTGAACATAATTATTTCATCTCTATTAATACTTTCTTAACTTCGAAATGTCCATTGTGCTCTTCCTGCCTACGAAGGATGAAGTTCTCAGACAAAACCCTACTGTGTTTTATGAACTGACACACACACACACACTCTTTACACTATTCCCTGCTTGCTCAGGTCTCATGCTGTTACAGGTGTAGATTTCTTCAGTGATGAGTGCAAATCCCAAGACACATTCTTATACAATGTTTTGCAAACTCTGGTACACATACCATTAGTTTTAAGGAAGCCACTTCAAAGTGGGAGTGGCTGGCATGCAACAAGGAGCTGTCACTACCTGCAGTGGTACTTGTCACTGCTGCTTCTAACAGCAATACTCCCTCCTCAAAAACTGTGCTGTTACTCAAGGAAATAGTTTTCCTACACACTGTATGTGCAAAGAAGTTCTTAAAAACAAGTCCATAGTTCTATCACTCTTATATCAACTTTGGCCTGTAAATGTTTTGCACTATTGTAATTAAGCATTAAAAAAAAATCCTAATTTATGGTACTAGGAATACTTAAATTAACATGCATTCATTCCCATTCTGAAAACACTATTTTCAAGTAATTAACATGGCACAGTCTTAATTCTTAAGGCTGACATTTTCCAAAGTAATTTGCCTGAGAAAAAAATTGTTAGAAACTTCAACGAGAAAGTTCACTGCACATGTGAGTGAAACCCCAGAACTCTCATAATTTTAAAAACACTACAGAAACTTTGCCTTCAAAGTAGTGTTAGCATCAAATCTTGCAGGGACAGAAGATTCACAATCACTTTTAACATACTCTCCCTACAGATCTAGGGACCAAAAGGACTATCAGGCTATCGAAGAGATCATCTAACCTGCAGAACAGAGGCTACAAACTCACATCACATAACGCCTTTACTCAATCCCGTAACTTCTCTTTAACCTAAACCTGCTATACTACCTTCTATAGGACTAGGGAAGTGATCATCCCCCTGTACTCGGCACTGGTGAGGCCCCACCTCGAGTACTGTGTTCAGTTTTGGGCCCCTCATGACAAGAAGGACATTGAGGTGTTGGAGCGTGTCCAGAGAAGGGCAACGAAGCTGGTGAGGTGGCTGGAGGACAAGCCTTACAAGGAACGACTGAGCGAACTGGGATTGTTTAGCCTGGAGAAGAGCAGCCTGAGGGGAGACCTTATCACTCTCTACAACTACCTGAAAGGAGGTTGTAGAGAGGTGGGGGCTGACCTCTTCTCCCGGGTCACAAGTGATAGGACGAGAGGAAATGGGTTCAAGTTATGCCAGGCGAGGTTTAGATTGGATATTAGGAAAAATTTTTCACTGCAAGGGTTATGAAACACGGGAATAGGCTGCCCAGGGAGGTGGTGATTCACCATCCCTGGAGGTGTTTAAAAAAAAGGGCAGACGTGGTACTTGGGGACACGGTTTAGAAGTGGTTTTGTCAGGGTAGGTTAATGGTTGGACTTGATGATCTTAAAGGTCCCTTCCAACCTCAACAATTCTATGATTCTATTGCTTCTTTAAGCAGTTATAAGTTTTACAAAAATCCTACATAAAACCTCTTTTTGTTGTTGTTGTCTTTTTTTTTTTGGTCATTTCTAACTGCTTTTATCCTCTTTATACAGGAATGGGGTTTTGGCCAAAACTGCTTTCTGTTTTGTCAGCACAATCATGACCACTTATACTTTTAAATAAAACTCCTCAAAATCTTTCCCAATTCTGAAACATTTTTTTTTCTCTTTAAATTTCCCTGCCTGAAAGTTTTTGCTTTACATTTTCTCTAGCTTAGGGTTGATAGGTCCACTGAAATCACTATATAATTCTTTTTTCCTAGTTATAACCGCCAATGTTTTGAAAGTGGTAAGGTCAGGATTTCCAATTCCTACGTCATTACAAACTTTCAGCTTAGTGATTTATTTATATTCATCATAATGAACTCCACATTGAACTACTTCACATTAAGTCAAATAATTTATTTTAAAAATCATTATCTGTAACTCCTAGAAATTCAGGACTATTTTAAAGAGGTTGTCTAATGTTTTTAGCAGTGGCATAAATCCCTCCCCTGCTTCCTAACCTTTTCAATCTTGTTCTCAATTAAGCAGGAGGAAAAAAAAGATTTACTTTTCTGAGTACAGCATCAAGAGATATGATAGGAAAACAAGAGCTAGTATTTATTTAGTTTCTCTTCAGAAAGCACATACTAGGAAATGTTTGGAGAAGCCAAAACCACTTTTTCTTTACGAGACAAGAATAATCAAATATACTTTTAAATATAATTTGATATACAAGGAGATGGAAGATACTCTGTACTCACCTGATCAAACCCACGAAGTGGGATGCTTCTCATCATGACTGTAGTGTCCAATCCAATGCCTGTTAGAAAACCAGCACACTCAAGTGAAACATCTGGTGAAGCATCAGTTAAGGAAATATAAACAACAATTTCATATAAATGAAATAAAGGGGGTAGTATACAAGTGGGCTTTTCACCTAGAGATATCAAGTTCTCCTCACACAGACAACATCTTTATCTTGCTTTTGTTGCATAGAATAAAACTCCAAAATCTTAGAATATTTTCCTCATAGATAACATTGTTATTAAGTTCCTGAGACTTTATCCTCAGCTGACCTTAATTCCCATGATGCTACTGCACAGAAAACTATTACCATTCTATTACCAACTCAACTGCAGGGCATGAGCAAACGAATTCTGAAAACTGAGCTTTCATAGCTATGCTGCTTATAATCATAAATCATCACAGCTTTTTCAAAGGATACAGCTGGCTCCAACAACCAACCTGTTACATAAAAACAAAAAAAGAATAAAGCAGTCAAATGAGCTTGTGCATATTTCTGCACAACCAAAAAAATATTTTGTGAAGTATGTATAGTTACAAAATTACAGGTTTGAGAAGCGGATCTGATGTTGCTAGATGGGAAAAAAGAGTGTGGCTTGTCAACTCCAACAAAGACATGTTATAGTGTTCTATAACATGTGGGCGTTTTTTATTAACAGGATAAAAAAGAACAGGCTTATAAGACATAAGGAATTGTTTTTATAGTGTAAAAAGACATTTAAACACATACTCTGAAAGACAAAGTGAAGAAAGCCATTAAAAACTCAGAGAAGCTAGCAAGGTTAAGAGGCATCACAAATATTTCAATTGCGTTCTAAGATGTACCTCCGTTGGAAACATCTGGATTGGACACTGACAGGTCTTTCCCGCAGTGTCTATTACTACTGATGCCTCATCTTTACAGGGCCTCTCAGCACCATTGCTTCTGAGACAGTAGGCAACACATAAACGTACAGTCTTGTCGGAACTCAAGTATATCTCAATTTCTAGAGGTATCTTATTTACTAAATATATCCCAATATAAGATTTTATTAATTGCTAAATTTCATTTTGATTTATAACCATCTGCATAACAGGGCGGAGCACCTGTCGGTCCCATCTGGGGTGCTCCACATCCCCAGCAGCTGATTCGGCCTAAACCACAACAACACCCTATTTTTCCAAATGTCAAATATTTGCCCTCCCTGTCTTCAAAAGTTTGTGTACACAGTTACAGAAAATCTGTTTAATAGGTTTACCCAGACTAATATTTACCAAATACATCCATTTTAGATCTTAATTAAAACTCCAGTTCCCATCTCTCCCCATATTTCACACCCTTTCAACCAAGAATATCACTAAAGTTGTCCATCAACACTTTTAATTTATGAGGTGTATCAGTTCTGCAGCACAGCAGTTTCCATGCCTGTCCCCAGATGCACTATCCACTGCTGTAGTCCCCTACATCTGCTGGGTACGAAAAGGCAGAATGCTCAGTCACTCTTCCAGAGGTAAAAATGGGTCTGACACTCAGCTGCTGGACAGGCTGCACTCATGACCCTTTGGTGTTCATGTGTTACGCAGATTTGTTAAAATCTCACCGTTTGGAGATGCATTCCACATAATATTTACACTTAAAACAAAGTCTCTTGTTAAGTTTTTGAATTAGGAAAAAAAGCATTATTAGGGATCAAAATTTCTAGTTACTATGAGAACAATAGAGAATGTTAGGCTCTTTTTGACTATGATTTTAATCTATGGAAATATATGCTTTATAAAAAACTTTCATCCCCATGCTTTATAAAGAACTTTTCATCGAAAAACCAGCAACACAAAAGCACAACACTCAAAACCCACCCGAATATTTGGCACATTTTTTCTGTTTATTTTGGACATTTTTTTTTAAAAGCAGGTCTCTCTCATACTGCCACATTCAAAAGTTAAAAAAATAACTGGATTTTTGGGTATGGGAGATGTAGTTTGCTAATTGTGTTTTGGAAAAGCTAGAAATTTTAGAAATTTACTTGAATTTAGACATTTACTTTGAAAACCTCAAAATACAAACTCACATAATCACAGAGTTTAAGTGGGCTATTTAAAGTTAGGAGGATAAGCAAGGAAGCATAAGCATTATAAACGTAAGTTACAGAACCTTATCATATTCTTTTACCCGTATCCAACCTTGTTTGATTGTTTTGAGAAAGATAAGTTTTAGCAACACAAATGACAATGCCAGCAGAGAGAACAGTTGCATGGAAATAATCCATTAAGTAAAGACCTTTTCCCTCAGCAGCTGTGCTTCCATTAATTCAAAAACTCTAAGCAACAAACCAAAACTATTTTGACAAAACATGCTCCGAACAGGTGAAAATTTAAAGTTGTCAGATCACAGGAAGGAACACATTTGAAATACCAATCTGTGGCCTACACATCCCACACTTCTCTTAATTCTTGGACGAAGTAGCATACACTACTATGGTGCTTCACAAAATAAATATAAACCCTTAAATCCATGGAAAAACACACACAAACTGAAGGCTAACACAAAGTGGTGCATACATTGCAGTGTGTTTATAAGGAGGTATCATTTATCAAATTTTAACTAAAATTGACAAAGCAATGATCCTCCCTCCACCCTGTTACCAAGAAAACTACTGGTATTCACGCTTACAGATACAGAAATGTGTCTAATAGGAGGACATCAAAAGCCTTAGAAAATTAAAATATTTTACACGTGAACATGTATGGCAACCAAAAACAAATGTTAGAGACATGATGGAGCTCTGCAAACAGCAAATTTGGCTTCTCTTTTTGGCCCTGCCACTGACTAGCCACATATCCCTACAAAAGTTATTCTTCCACAACACTGCAAGAGAGAAACAAGTCCAATACTTGGAAAGCTCTTCTTACACAGTCTATCCTCTACTAAGAGAGCAGAGCAAAAACAGTAGGTGAAACACTGGTTTAGGCCACAAACCAATCTGCATCATCTCCTTGTTCTAACAGAGAGCTTTAAAACTTCTGAAAAGTGCAGACATGGGGGCTGCTGCTCCATAAGCCCCACGGATTGCAGAGTCAGTATAACACGTTTTCTCACAAAAGACCCTAGATAACATCTATCTAGCCTATAACAAAAACATACAACTTCTGAAGGTATACAGAGAACAGGTTGAGCTAAAGAGATTAAAATCTGCTAGTCTGGGTTTTATGTTTGGCAAACAATTTAACACAGTGGGAAATAAATTTCTCCAGCATTAGGGCATCTGATTTATCTGTGAATGGATGATCACCCCCTCTTTTCACATGTAGCTGCTAGGAAGTGCTGCAAAAAGACATACACTCCCCATAAAGAAAACTGGAGATTCACAGAGAATAGAATGAGAATATCTGTAATTTGGGCACGTGTTTGCTCTTCTTTTTCATTAGATGAAAAATAGATTCCAGCTGGCAGTCATTCATAGTATCAGCAGCACATTATTCACAATTTCTTCTATGAACTAGAGAGTTCCTGGCCATTGTCAGTGTCTAATAGAAAAGTTAAGAAAGCAGAACCTAACTTCCTTCACACCTGCTCAATCTCTCACTCATTCTGAACATATTTCAAGGCATCTTTTCTAATTCACTCTGCCAAAACCCTTCATCTCAGTAGCAAGAATTTCTTCACAATGTTTGTATATCTAAGGGACTTTTAAGTTAGGTAACGGTTTGCTCTTTTTTTATTTTTTTATTTTTAATATGAATAACCATGGGACCGACAGTTCTATAACCCCCAGGCGTGTAATTTGTAGCTGAGATATGTACATTTGGAGAGGGAGAAAAAGGAATAAGTACAACACAGCTCAGACTAGAAACAAAAGGTGTTAAACTGAACCTTGGGAATATTTATAATAGAAACAAATCCTACAGAAACAAACCTTTAACAACTCCCTCCTTCATTTGCTAGGACACAGCCTGATAAAGCACAGAAATGCTACTGTAGCCCCTGCAGGCTTATTTTGACTAAATCTCAGGAATGCAACATATAAACACTAGACTCCCACATTACACTGTTACAACTTGCATTAGCAGCAACTGGACAAAAGCCACATTTTCACAGAAACATCTTACAGGGGTAAATCTTATGTTTAGTTTTTAGGGGTGGGGTGGTGTTTTTTTTTTTTTTAAAAAAACAATTTCCTCGCATAAATCATGCTCTCAAAATTCAAGAGGTGACTGATATACTACAAACAACAGCAAATTTACTTTCCTTTTTAAATGGTACCAAGAAGCTATGTTTATCTATTTGATGTTTAGCTTAACACACTGCATTTTTTATCTTAGAAAGTCACAGCCATGAATGGCAGCTCTGTTTTCTTTCAAAACATCAGTATTATAGTTTCAAGTCTCTTTTTCTTATATATACTTTGCTTTTTCTTGAATCGCTCAACAGAGAAAAGAAAAAATAGTATTATCTGACTTTCATGCTACCAAACGTGCATTTCCTATCACAATTATTTGCATCAGGAAATTTCTCTGTAGTGCAAGTGTTGACTCAGAATCTTATTGTGCTATATGTGCTGCAAAAAACAAAGAGTATGGCATTTTAGTATTTCCATTTAAAACAATTTTTTAGTAATTCAGCTAAACAATAGCTCCCAAAGCATAAAAAAACGCAAAAGTAACCCAATTGTCTCATCATATTTTATTTCGTTATCATCAGAACTGCCACCACTTAAGAGAACGCAAAATTACGTTGAGCTTCTTTCCTAATCGAACAGCAATTTCACATACACCCGTAGCAATTAGGGCCAGTACAGCCTTCCTTTAAGTTTATGCTGCCCTCTTGTGACTTCAGTGCGTAATTGCTCCAGCAAAAAACTCAACCTAAGATTGTGAAAATTCATATTTAATTTTATTTCAGAAGGGAATTTCATAAAAGGAGGAGGGGGATAAATCTATTAGTTACTAATGAAGGTTGGAAGCGTGATGTTGACACATAGCAAAACAAATTCTCAGAAGGAAAACCAGAAGGACAGAAAAACAAGTGTATAAAAGGCAATTTTGAACATCTTTCACCTTCCCATAAAGAAAAAGTACAAACACCAACATCTATTAAAGCCATGGTAACTCACGTTTTTCCAGGAGATTCTTTTAACCAGAACAGATCATCACTTGTGATTCCATACTCCAGTGCACCTGCAATCTGTGATCACACAGGTAAGATCTTGAATCTACAATCCAAGTCCTGGCAGCAAAAAAGAGCTAATAGCAACTTGGGCTGTCTTAGCTGAAGTACAGCCAGTAGACCAATGAAATGATATATCTGGGGGCTGCCTGGATATGTCACCCAGTCTTCGTCTTTGGAGATTTTCAAAACCTTATTGCAAAAAGCCCTGAGCAACATGATCTGATCTCACAGCTGACTCAATAACTGACCACAACCTCCCTGAGCAGGAGGTTGAACTACACAACCTCTAGAGATCCCTTCCAACCTGAATTATCCTACAGCTCTAAGCAACGTCAACATACTAAATTGATGCAAATTGTTTTTTATGGAAATGTTTTTTTTTTAAAAGTCTGTACTTTATATAAAAGATAATTTTTCACGACACAAGTACAAAAACCTCTCCTGTATTACTTTATATTTACATTTTCATCCTCCAAACATTCCTTATCTGCAAAAAAACCAGTAAAGCCATCAGAGTTGTTAGATGGCAAGTGTAACTTACATGTGGAGGATATTTTGGTCTTCCTCCAGTAGCAATGACAATATTTTCTGCAGTAACAATAGTCTACAAACAAAAATACAAAATCAAAATCAAGCATTTGAAAACATTTTATCTGTCTTTAGATTTTTATCTATGTACAAGTGAGTGATAAATGAGAAAGCTGGCACTTCCATCTGCTATTTATGTGACATAATAATCAGTAATGCTTTAAAAAAAAAAAAGGATGGAGATAAAATAAACTAATACATGCAGGAATTTCTCCTAGACTTTCTCTATCAGTTTTTGTTTTAATATTAAGCTTACAATTGTTCCTATATTGGGCAAGATTCTGATGACTACTTGGAAGCAACAGTTGTGTACAAATAGCAGCTTTTCAAAATCAATTTTTGCTTAGGACAAACCACAGAGATCACAGCAAGCGAATTCTGTCTCTAAGCTCTGGAGTTAAGCTACCTCAAAAGTGGCATGTTTTCAGAAAATGCTAGGCATCTACCCCAAAAAACTTTTGCTCTCTCAAGCTGATTATTAACCAGTAACATTATATAATTACCATCAAAAAGGTGTTAAAAATGCATTTTTAGTCTCTTGTTAAATATGCAGATATGGCCACCATTCTGTTACGTGACCCAGTTGCTTGAAGCTGTGCATTCAGTATAACTGCCTCCTACACACAATTTTGTATTAGAAAGCTAGTCGCCCTTACAACTGATCTGGAGGAGGAAAACACCTCAGACTGAACTAATGCTCAGAGCAATAAGGAGATATTGGTCCTCTTTACATCTCTGTAAGCATTTATCAAAGAAGTGTGACTCAGCAAAACAAAATAAAATCTTTTGACTCAGCATTTCCATCTGCAGAGAAAAAGTAATAGCATTTAACTGACCAGTTGGAAGCTAGGGACTCAGTAGGCAACAGTCAAGTTCATAAACATATTCTCTAGGTGGAAAACGCAAATCTCCCTCACCAAAACAATACTGAATAACTAAAGCAATTTGCAAAAGTACAATCTAGCTCCCAGTTGACCTGAAAACCAACACGTGAAGACCTGAAATGTTTGAAGTGAATGATACTACAGAAATCAGCACAGCAGCTCACCTCTTTACCTGCTTTTGTTAAACCACGGATTGTATACGGATCAGAAAAACTCCCTTTCATGTTGAAATATTTCACTTTCCTGTTTAGAAGAAAACAGCAACATAAACACACACTTAACAAAGAATAGGTATGAAATACAATCCGCTACATTTTCCCATATCTGAAGTGCTAAAACGGATAGCAAACAGGCATAGAAAAGGAAGAAAGCGTCTCATTTCATAGGATTGTTTGCAGCTCTGTCACCTAATTCTTATGCCACAGTTAACTCCTCTATACAGCAGAGTACCTAACCTTGTAACAGGTTTTGGGATCAGGTTATTGACCTCCTCAAATGATACATTTTCCACTAGCCATAGCACTACTATTACTATCTATAACATTACTAATACAATGCTCATTTGAGAGCACACAAAAGTGACTCAGCAGGAGTCACAAGACTAGTACCTATTAAATTATCTATTAATATAACTTCTCTATTAAAGGAACTGCATGCTGAAAAACCTGGACCCATTTATGCACTGTAAGCAAAAAAAATCAGCTGCTCTAGTATAGTGTTATCTGTAGGCTTGTATGGCATATGAATTTTGGTGGACAAGCTTGAAATTATCTTGAGAAACCCTGACTACTTCATATTAATGCAAAACCTCTCCCGATTAAAGAGAGCATCCCCTAATGTCCTGGTTTGAGGTAAAACAGAACTAAAGCAGTCCGGCCCAAACCATGACACCTAATCACTACAGTGTTAGAAAGCTTTCGTGTATAGTCACTTTCAACCACTATTTCCCAGAAAAGAATAGGAAGGGAGAAAAAAAACCCCAAATCACTTACATTGGCAAGGGCACTTATGGTCCCAAGCAGAAATGACTTACAAACTCAACATACTAGCTCTAATGGGAAACTCCAAAGGCAATTCAGCAATTCTACAAGGAGAAGAGCAGCTCCTGGACTATGTGAAGAAAGATGAACTTCAAAGTCTTATTTACTTGTCTTGTAGTTGCACTCTGTGTCCCCAGTTCAAGGATTTCACATAATTCTGAACAGCTTCTGCCATCACCGACCTATCACAAAACAAGAAACTGAACATGAAGTCATCACATTATAAATTCAGATTATGCAACTCAAAGATACAGGCAATTGCTAGACGTTAGGAATGTTCCACAGTACTTCTTTTTATAAAAGTAAATTATCAAGTCCAATCTACCCTGATAAACCAGTAAATACAGTTTTGTGTTTTAAACAAGGAGCAGTCTGAAAAGCTTCATGCAAAATTCACTTCCCTAACTGTCCCTAAATAAACACCAACTGGGAAAAGTTGCTACACATTTGCAGCACACAGGAGCGGACGTGGGCAATAATCTTTACCAGGTATGATGAACAGGTTGGGCTATATTCCAGCCATAGTGTTGGGCATCTTTAAGGGCACTCCCTAAAAGGGCTGCTTGATGCATAAGCTTTTTAGGAATGCAGCCAACATTCACACAGGTTCCACCAAGTCCCCATTTAGTTCCTTGCAGAAAAAAAAGAAAAGAAGAAAGAAAGAAAAAAAGTAAATGCATGAGGTTAATGTAACTTAATGCAATTGGATTACTTGGAGAATTAGGTTATTGATGCAATTAGTTTAAAAGTTCTGAAACAACACACAATTTATTATCTCCTACAGATGAGTTTCTAACTTTGCTTATGTTCATTTGTTTTGAGAAAAACAATCTCTATATATTTTTCTTCCAAAATTCAAACCATCTCAAGATGTTTCGCAGAGCTCTGAAGATCCCGTTACTACACATTCACATTTGCTTACCTGCAGATCTTATTTTATATATTGTACATGAAAAGCCTCAACATGATGCAATTAATGATTTTTAGAAATTGTAAAAGACATTTTGACAAAGACAGTATTCTCACATATTTAGGTCCAAAGTCTACGACAAATGGTATCATCGAATACTGCTAACAACCTTAATGTGCAGGGGAAGCAGGCAAAGCTGGGACATAATTGGAGGGAATGAGCAGTACAGTAAACTGAGCTTAAGGACTTTTACCACAAGCAAAGCAGGGAGCGTTGCTTTGGCCACTTTGCTGCCTGGAGCAATCTGCTCACCTAGGCAACTGTTTTATACACATGTCCAAATATTATCCTAGCATTTCTCTTCCATACCTTGTGGAGAAGGTTCCACGTAATCCAGAACGGCCACTTTCCTTCCAAACTGAGCAGCTTTAAACAAAAAGCAAGACAAAGTATTTACAGGAGGGAGAAACACACAAACCTAAATATTTCTAGTAGCACAAGTACAGATAAAGAGTACAGGAGATGATGGCTGGTGATTTTTACTGTCTAACTCCAAATGCCAGACTAGGAGCCCAGGCTGCCTGTGCAGTCAGCAGATTCTCCAGAAGGCACTTAATGACCCAGACTAGAGCCTCCAGCTTCCACCGACCCTAAAAATGCAGTTTGACCCCAAATGAGATGTTTAAGAACCTTGTGGGTTGTTGAGCATGTTACATTGAGTTACAGAGGGGCAAGGTTCTCTGCAGCAGGTTCTCTGTTTCCAAATAGATCTTGGAAACAGTCTGAAGGGACTGTTGTTTTAACACATAAATAAGAAACAGTTTAATTAAAAAGTACAGCATCTATGAAGGCACTCAGAGTACTTTACAATAACAGTGAAACAAAAGCTTATTAAGTTTTCCCATGGCAAAAGAAGAAATATTTTTCAAAAGGTGAAGTGGAAGACCAAACAAGATTACCCCACCTGAGGGTGTGAACTAATTTGCAGATTAACTGTATGGAGCTAAGTTAATGATTAATGTGCAGGGACTGAAGTATACTATGTTTCTCAAAAAGCCTTAGCATTCTTAGTAACACTTCTCTTAGTTTCCATAAACACCACTTAAGCTAAAACAAAACTTTTGTTAGTTATTTATATATACGAACCTTCTTTTGCACAAGCAAGGCCTCCAGACCCACCACCAATTACCAGAAGATCATACTCATTCTTTCCTGTGAAAAGGACGTGAGAAAAAGAAGGAAGAGAAACAGGCAAGGAAGATGAGAGAGGTATGTCAGAAGGTAAATATCAAAAAGTACACTCTTTTTTACAATTGATTATTGCCGATTTGGGTTTTCTTTACTTTACAAGAGCACTGTGTTTTTTTCAGTGTCCCAAAGCATTCTCCAAAAATCATTAAACTATCTAGTCTGGTTTTGTGAATGAAATACAGAAAATAAAGTAATCCAAAAGAAGTGAGGAAATAGATTAGATAGTGTCCCAAGAAGCTCTTTCTGCATGATTAGACAGTTGGACCAGTATAGGTTGCACTACAGCAGCAAGTTTTACAGAGATGTTTTTCACCAGGGCCACCTTATCAGACTCGCAAAGCTTCAGCTGCAATGTAGGCCTTGCAGGGGCGCGGTGGGACGGTCAGAGGGAAGCTGGTCCCTTCTGCCCACCTCAGTGTCCCCTAAACCAGACCGATCTCCCAGAGCAGTTCTGAAGCAGCAGGAGAAGCCCACAGGTGAGCAGTAACTCGTTTCTTGGGCAGGGCATCAATAAAAGCCCTTCTTTCAGAGAGCTGCCTGGTTCAGGGAGGGCAGCCGAGGCCCGCAGCACCTGACACCAGCTCTGCCGCCACGGGGTTGCGGGTCTTTTCCCGGCAGTCGGACTGGGAAGGCCGATCCCCCCGGTCCTTGGCGTTAAGCCTAGAGGAACGGCCCGGCCGCCTCTCGGGCCGCCCCGGTACCTCTCCGGAGAGCCCCACCGCAGGGGCGCAGGAGGCCTTGCCCACTTCACCCCCTGCGGCCCGGGGCTCCCTCAGCAACACGGGGGCCGGGCTCCGAGAGAGGCACCGGGGCGGGGGTGGCTCCGACAGCCGTTACGAACGGAGGCAGCCCGCCGCCCTCCCCGCCTCCGCCGCTGAGGGAGGAGAGTGGCGCCTGCGGGGTGGGCGGCGGGCTCCGGTCCCCATAGCGGTCGCTCAAGTAAGGCGCCCGCGGGCCTCTCCCCGCCGTGCGGGTGGTGGGAAGGGCTCGGGGGACCCTCCCCAGGCGCTTCCCGCGTCAGGGGGAGAGGGCAGCCCGCTCCCCGCGAGAAAGGGCGGAGGCGCGGCCTCTGCCAGGCCCCAGCCCAGCGGGCGCCCCGTACCTGCGAGGGCTCCCACCGTACGGCACAGCCCCGACACTCCTAGGAGACGCTCCCGCCTCCGCCACAGCGCCGCCATGCTGTACGGCAAAGGGCCTCCGCACCCAGCCAGGACCCCTGCGAGGTGGCCGAGCAGCGCCTGAGCGGAGGGCGGCGACGCCGGGTGGGTGAGGGCGGCGGAGCCCCGTGAGGGCGAGGGGGTGGGAGGGGGGCGCAATGCTGAGGGGAGGCGGCGCTGCCAGCCGGGAGCTCCGGCTTCTGGAGCCGCCGCGGAGCCGCCAGAGGCCTTTTGAGAAGGCGGGCACAGACTCTGGCGTTAGCGAAGCGTGTTTGCGTTAAAATCAGATGTTTGGAGAGGAAAAATCCCCACACTTTGCTTGACTGGCTTCAGCCTGGAGATGCTGCTGCAAAAGGGGCTCAGGGGGGACCTTTTGGGAGAGATAAGGAACACGTCGCCTGCCCATAACCTTCACTGCTATTCGGAGCCCCGTTTTTTTTCCCCTCACATCCCTTTGTAACAGACACAGTGCGAGGTGGGCTGTCACAGGGCCCCCCCCCCCCCCCCCCCCCCCCCCCCGAAGGTGCAGCGCGAAGGCTGAAAGTTCAAAACCTCCGAGAAGGTGGTTTGAATAAAGCTTCTCCCTTCCACGAGGTACTACAGGCAACACGTGATGTTGTGTCGGATTCCTGTGGCGTATTCAGCCTTGAGAGCAGGCACTAGGGACTCCCGTCCGAGAGAAGAGTGTTCCTCAACCAAAATGGCGGGGCAGGGCCCATGCTGCACAGGTCAGTGAACAAGACCAGCACAAACAGCTTTAACACAGGGTTTAACTGTGGTGGTACAGATACCTGCCCAGGAGGACCTGCCGGGGCACCTCCGATGCTCCACCGCCCTCGGCAGCGTCTCCTGTCCCCGCGCCACATGCCGGCTGTTGATTAAGCAAGGGCAATGCTGCTGACCTACTTCGGGCGGGAGTTGTGAGAGCTATTAATGCTTGTAACGTATTCTGGCAGCCTAAGGTAAAAGGCCTGAAAGTTGGCATCGGTCAAAATGATGCCGCAGGGAATGAGGTCTTTCTCATTCAGAAGTGTTGGCTGTTGGCCTTTGCGGAAGCACAGACCCCTGCCTGCTGCTGTAGTGAGTTCTATGTGATAAATACCACCATAGCCAAATCAGGGTTTGGGACAATGAATCAGTCACTTTTTCTTGGGGAGAGGGAGCTGGTGACAGAAACCAGTTTTAGGCAGTCGTGGTTCAGCTGTCTCCGGAGCAAGGGCCTGGCTCACAAGGGGGCAGCATCCAACCATTTTGTTTCAGAAACTGTCAGTCTTGAGGAGAAATGGCAGGAAATTAAAATACTCAAAGTTTTGTAGAACTAACATCACCTCCAGGGTAGGTCTGATTATTTTTTCCACTCCGTTAATGTTTGAAAATACATGAAACAGGAATTGCCATCACTTTGGTAAATGGATGATAACTTGTCCAGTATCAACTGCTGTTTAAAAAAAGGAAAAATAAAGGCAACCCCCTTCTCTGTTGCCTCCTGTAGCACTAATCAATACGTCACTAGAAACAGTTACCCACTGCAGCAGCAGTAGAAAGGCATAACTAGAGTGTACTGAGAGGCCTTTGAATTAAAGAAACCTCAAACATATTCAGATACTAATCTTTTATGCTTTTCAGGTACACACATGCAAAGTTGTTGTAGCTGTTCATTTTAGTCGCTATTCTGAATTGAATCAGGCAGTGTTGAGCATATGCTCTTCAAACAGCATTTAGTTCAGACGCGTAGGATCAAGGGTAGAATTAAATCTCCCCAAACACAAAACAAATTTATGTGAAGAAATGTCCCTGCAGCATTATGGTATTTTGCTAATAAGGAAAGGCCTTAAATGTAGCAAAGCTGTTGATAGAAAACATTACCTTTAAACAGCACCTACAGTGGCAATTTAGGAAAGACTTGATGATAAATTTGGTGTAATGCTTCTAGACTCTTTTAAGGATAGGATCTTGGCCAAGTGCCCATTTGTAACAGCCACTAGCATTACTGATTGCTTTCATTATTTTTGAGCTCAGAGTCTAAGTGAACCACAGCCTATGCAGCAGTGATGAGATTGTGGTTTCTTTTAGATGATTGTCTTCCTAAACACATCAGCACACACCCTCCCTTTTCTAGCTCAAAAGTGAGTCAGTTGCTTTCCCTTGGCGTCCTTCTGAAGTCACCTGGGAACCAGGATTATCCATAGCTGCCACTGTGCCGCTGGCAGAGCGTGTGAAGCTGGGGTGTCACCAGCCCTCTGGCTGTATCTCACAGCTAGTGGTAAAGCACTGTGCAGTTCCACAGGCTAAGGCTTTCCCATCTTCAGAAGAAAGTACAAAGACTGCGTAATGCCACTCTGCTCGTTCTTGCACGTTCTCACAAGCCTGATCATTGAGACCGATACAGGCAAATATCAGCAGTGAGGAGTAGGTTTTCCTCGTAGTCACAATATCAGTAAGAGTAGCCACCACTGATGTTTGCTGTAGTTGGCACTGAGCAGGTGTGTCTGCACTACACTTCAAAAATCTTTCTCAGGGACCGGAGAGACTCTGGTTATCAGGTGTGGTTTCTAATGTGTTTTTGCCTCATCTCCTATAACTTTCTACTCTCTTATTTTAATTCTTTTGTGGTTAGCATTACGCTGATCAGAATACTTAGTGATACACATTTTTTTTACATATATATGTATAATATATCTTCATTTCTTTTAAGAAAGCAAGCATTGAGTCCTTTAGTGGTAAATACGTTCTAGTATCAGGAAGTATTTACATGAAGCATTGTGCAGTGAAAGCATATTTTTTCAAAACTTGAGGTTAAAAAAAACTTCTTACAAGATAGCTATCAGACTTAACATCCTATTTCCACAGGATTTTGTCAGTTTTAGCTAGTCATATTTAAAGTCATAAATTAACTTAATGCATTAGATGTGGTTTGGTTTATTTCCAGGGGAAGATGTTTATTCAATGTACTGTAAACAGTGTGGTATTAAAAGGGCAAAGGAAACACCACTGGAAGACGTTTCAGAAATTTATATAAATCCATTCAACAAAAATAGGGGTTTTGTAAGGCATGAGTTGGTTCTGTTAACAGGCAGACATTCTCCCTTTGATTTTATTGTAGGGACAGCTTGGAATTCTGTACTTTTTTTCCTTCATATGAAATACCTTTTTGTCCCATTTATCAATGGCTTACTCGAATTCTTCCTCATGAAGACAACCAGGACCAAACACCTTTTCTACCTAATATTGTAGAAATTTTGACTTTTCAAACACATCTTGTCTTTCCTGTTTTTCTGACATGGTTCGCTTTATGTCTTACGTTCCCAGTTTAGCGACCTGTCAGGGTGGGGAAAGAAGAGAGGTATCAGGTAGATACCATCTTTGGAAGTCATCACATTTCTTTTTTAGTGGGTGGGGTAGAAAATGGATTATATCAGAGGTTGCATTTTGTGGCATGACCTAATTAATAATTTACAGGAGTGTCAGTGAACTGTACTGGATCACTGGTTTAACTAAGAGGTCTCTGCATGAGGTAGGACTTTTTGGTTTCTTACCATCTCTCTTGTGATTGATTGTACTCTCTCGTTTTTTTCTTGTTGTTCCTCTGCTAGTGTGTAGCATGGTGTCCTTAGCATTGTGGAGGAAGGAGGAGGGAAAGAAAAAGCACGTGGAAGAAAGGCATGACAAATGGTGAATTCAAAAGTGGAAATTGTGATGTAGACCCTGGCAATTGAGAGAACCGTGTCCCAGAGCTGCAAAAAGGACAGAATAAATGGCAGCAGGGGAGGGGGGTGGTTGCCAATCCTTAGACTTTTTTCAAAGCAAGGTAAAGCCTTCTCATGATTGAAGTTGCTAAATATATGGATAGTAGTCTAACACAGGGGTTATGCTGACAAGTGAGGACCCTTGTTCGAAGACAAAAGAAGTATTTTTACCACTTTTATTTGAAGCTTCTTAACTGACTTGTGTAGCAAGAATTTTCCAGCATTACTTTTTATTGGGTATTGCGTTACATTGGCATGAAGAAATCTGTGGCTTTTTGCTTACAATTGCTGGGTTTTCCTGCATTTTTGCTGTCTGCTTTTAAGAGCTTTGATAAATCAATCTTTAGGAGAGTTAAAAGTCAAACAGATAAGGAAAGGAAATTACTAGTTTTGGTTTATGAGATCGAGGTGGTGATCAGATTTCCATGTGAAGTCTACAAAGCTTACAATGTTTTGTTAAGATTGGACAAATACATCCCATTAGCTAATAATTATTTGTGTAAGGTCTGTAAATGTATCAAAACCAACTACATGGAAAAAGCTAAGAAAAGTACACACATCACAGAATTACTCTAAATCAGGTCATAATTTAAATTCTATTTTAAAATGTAATTCTAAAAGAAAACCTACCATTCTAATATTTGCTAAGTGCCCCCAAAGGACATCTTGTTACAAAGAATACATCCTTCAGCTAACAGTGTTTCTTCTGCTGAAAACATTTGTGCATAGGTTCATAAATCAACAAAAATGATTTAACATTTTACCTTTGTTGCTGCTTCTCCCTTTGTTTGCTTATTTTTATTTTCAGAAATTTGTCTGAGAGTAGGACTCGATTTTGTTTAGAATTTAATCATCTATAGCATTTCATTCCTTCCTTCCTTAATGTAGAATCTTCTGTTCATAGTTTGTCCTAAACAACTAATGGATTGCAAGTGAGGGAAAACAACAGCAGAAACAGATGAAGTTTCAAGTGACACAAGTTCTTGACTTCATTCAAATGCTTCAACATATATTACCAAAAAAGTGAGGGAGGAAAGACAGAAATATGGTAGACTTAACTGAGCTTCAAAGTTTTCACGAGGAGTTATAAAGTCTTTGAAAGCAGGAAGTTTTTTTCAGGCTACACGATAACCTTTTAAGATACATAGTAAACACAAAAGAGTCTCACTGCTTGTGTAATCTGTTAAATTTTAGCATACAACTTTCCTGGCCATCTTTCTTCTTTTTTAGCTCTTTCCTATTTTTGATATCTTTGGGCAGTTTCCTGATTCATACATGAGTGGTGCTTCCTGTCTCAAAATTCCTCTTTTGCATGTTTCTCAGCAAGAAAAACTAATTTGACTGTTGAAAACAGCAAATTCACATAAAAGAAAATCCCTCCTGCTATTCTGAAAATGCAAGCTCAAAAGAATTTTCTTCCACTCAGTGTTTTCACATGATCTAGCTCTCCTGTCTCCCTTTGTTTAGGCTTTTAAAAACCAGTCTTTGGCCAGGATTATTAGAAGAAGGGAATGTCATTTGTTGTTATGCCAGGCATGGATTTACTGGGAAAGCTTTAGCTCCGTGCTATGCACAGCAAGTGGGGACAGCACTGCCACGTTGCATCATGTGATTGCAGCTGTGTAGCCTCCATTTGAGACTGGGAGCTCTGTACATGAGGCAAGTCTACTCAAGTTTGTGTAGACAGCTCTGAGCTTCGCTCTGTCAACTGTCAGAGCGAGTCGGTCTGAACTAGCCGGTTGTTCTGACCTGTTGCCATTTATGTGATGTTGCTCCCAAGCAAAGCCTTCCTGGGTTTACATCTTCTCATAGATGTACACTGTGAATGCAGTATCCTGATGTTCTGCAATACGAAATCCATCTTTTAAGATCTTGTCCCTACAGAAAAATTGTATTACACCAATACTTTTATAGCTCTCCGCAATTCTCTAACCTGGATGTATTAATACCAGGCTAAAATTTTACTCTCTAGACAAGGATAAGTCATGTGAATAGTGTATAAATTTATGCGCTCTGGAGTTTTTAGCATTGTTATTATGTTAATGAAAACATAAAAAAATATCCATACCTATATAGGCTCTGTCTTTGGCAAAAAGGTAAATTAAAGAAAGGCATAAGCCGATATCTAACAGCCTACCAAAGAAACTTCTCTTAGAGAAAAAATTATCCCATAACAGTGTATTACAAGATTTCAGATTTCTATTAACTTGGGAGCAACTTATGGACATTACCAACCAGTTTGAGTGGTTTAACTAACTGAACCTCTGGCTTTATCTAGTTTGCAGTTATTGCCATTCACCATCTTTGCTTATGTAATGAAATACCTAGACAACAGAAAGGGTTACTTTGCAGGCATAGCCTTTATCATACAAGTAAACAGTTGTGGGCAGGCAGAAGCAAGTTTGCTCCTCCCATGCTTCTAGTCTGAAGAATATGATTAATCTCAAAGTTAGGAGTCCTTTAGAAGTGTTGTCATGGGACACTACTCAACCTGGTAAGTCTTCGCACTAATTTATGCTGCTAAGCAGAAGCTGGGCTACCACCCACCAGTTCACAACTAGCTATAGTTAACTGCAAGGACGTCTCCAAAGAGTGGCTGTATGCTTACAGAACCAGGTCAGTGCGTAGAATAGTCCTACTGTTTTAAGCTATTTTCTCCACAGTCCGGCAGTAAAAGAAATTCTCAGTTAATTTTAATTGTGGGTGGTGTCAGGGGTCGTGCAGACACAGCCTGTCATGGTTTCACAACCAGCTTTCGACCAGACAGGAAATTACAGTCAGTGAAGCTGGAGTGCAGTATCGCTTATTTGATTCTTTGTTCTCCTTGATGTCTGGATTATAAGAAAATATTTGTTGAGCTAAAGCTCTGTTATACATGGAAGGGATACTTCAAAGTTATTCTGTATTGACATTGGGTACTCTGCTATATCGCAGGGTCTTAGTTATGTTTTGTTTAGAGTTACTAAAACCACTTTGATCTTCACCCACCTCTTTTTCCCACAATTCTTTATTCAATTCTTCCACTTAAATTTTTTATTCTTCTCTTGTCATGCTCTCAGGTAGTCCCTAATTCTTTCAAGTACCTCCCCCCTCATGTGACAAAGCCTGTTTTCAGTTCTTCAGCTCCTGTTTCTGCCACATTTGATACAAACCCTTTCTTTGAATCTTTAAAAAGTTTCTAGGCTAGACCTTCAAACACTCGCTGACTAGGTCTGCGTTTTGTAGTGAGAATACAGCAGAGAACTACTACCAAGTTGTGTTTGGTTTATGTTTTTTCGTATTATTTTCTTTTATGGTGCAATTTAATTGCAGTTTGATTATATTGTTTCTACCTCAAAGGAAACAATATAGACAGTGAAGCCAAGAACAAGGTTTATTAGAATAAGCCCCTTCTTTTATCTTAGAGCTGCTTGTAGCGGAATATTTTTCTGACTAGAAGCTATAGAAATTCAAGTGTACTATTTATAATGTATTGATTGCACCTCCTGTAGTTGCTGTTAAGCAATTTGCTATACATACCTCCCCTCCCTCCAGCAGCACTCTATATTTAACCCACATGCCTAGGTCTTGTTTCTATGACTTTTGCACTGGCTGTGGCATGCCACGTCTGAGCTGAAAAAAGAACTAAATCCCTTGGGCCAAATTCATTCCTGGAGTTGCTTGATTGAACACAGTGCATTTACACTGAGCACAGATTTGGCTCATACCTGACTTTGTCAGCATTCACTGTGCTGTAACTAAGTAACAAGAACACTGTCATTAGGGGACAGATGAATAGCTTTCTCTGAGATTATTAGAGCACTGAGCACCTTTAAGGAGTGCAGAAATCTGTGAAAGGAGGAGTTGGGGAAAAGGACACTGCTCCTTTTAGAGCCCGTGTAACAGAACTGATAAGCTATTCCTGTGATGTGATCGAATGTGACTGAATACTGCAGGCTCTTGGACTCTTATTCTATAAAATCCACAGCAGAGCAGCACAGGAAAAGATCGGAGGGAACAGCTTCTGCTGTACTGAGAAAGGTACATATTTATATTTCTTATTTCTCAGACTTGACACGATTTGTTCTCTTAGATAATGTCACTATTTTAAACAGTGGTGAATATGAAAGAAGCAGTGTTTTCCACATTCTGACTGGTACTCATCGTCAGAAAGCCAGTCCGTGGGCAGCAACAGCTTTCACAGAGAAAGAGTAGGACATATTTGTGTGTAATGCATTTGTACTGTATTGTAAACCTTGACAGTTGAAAGAAGTGAGATGAGATAACCCCGACTAAATTGAAAATGCAATTTATGGCTATAAGTATGCTGGAATTTTGTACTCATTTGTATTCAAGAAAAAGCTGAATGCAAATCAACTTCAGTTCAGGCATTTGACTGAATAGCTGCTTTTATAAATGTGTTGCTGCAGCTGTATTTTATGGGGGCTTTCATTCTCAAGAGGGAGTTCTGCTACAGCAAAATGTCTGTGAAGAACAGACAAAAAGCTAGTACTTTTGCTTGCTAACCCTGTTGCTGCTTATGGAGTATCTTTCTGATGCCCTTTATGGACATTCTTTACCTTCTGTCCTTTAAAAACAAACTCATATTTACCAATACTGTCAACTACATGTCCTACCGATAATCTCCATAAACAACCTTTACTTTATCTCTGCACTTAAGCTTACTTTTTTCTGCTTACTGAGATATGGACTCCTCTAACAAAGCCCTCAGGTTCAGAATCTCATGCATTTGCACAGTATTTCAGTATTTAAATGCAAAAGAAAAAAAATCCTGATTTACAGCTTTAGTTTGCATCTGTGGAAAAAAGAGTTTAATCACGTTAACACTGCAAACAATTTACTTGTCACTCAAGTTTAGCAATATTTCTTAGCAGCCTGCAGCTGGTTTCAGGTTTATCTCTGCCAGTCCCACACTGTTGTCTTTCAGCATTCCTTCAGGATCACTGGAGTTAGAACTGACTGGGAATTTTTTGAAAAAACATAATTTTGGCAGCAGGCATTGAAACCAGATCTTAATGTGTGAGGCCATCCATACCAGTTTTGCTAAAACTCTCTCAGGAGAGATTTCTCAGAAAGCAATTTCTAGCTAAAGTAAGAGACACTCTATGCCCACCCACGCCAGCTACTTTTCTGGGGAGGGCAATTCACTCAGGATTTGAGACCAAGGTCTCGTGCCCTGCTCTGCGTCAGTCAGGCTCCCTCTTCCCACGAAGTGCTTTGGTTACCTGCTGTGCTGTGGTGGATCCCACCTTGCCTGGCCTGTTAGAGCTGTTCATTTCCAGAGAAATAAGCCATCATTTCAGCAGCGATTTCCTTCCTGCTCTTTCACATCCCTCAGTGGGTGTCCTCACTACCAAGTTTCAGTCGTGCACTCCCCCTGGCCTGAAGAGCAGCTTGTGGAGAGCAGAAAGCTGTGCTGGGAGAGAGTCAGATTTACACTAGATTAGCTGGTAGCCTTGGAAGCAGGGCAGGAGCACGCAGTGGGGATTTGGGACACCGAGGATTCAGCCCTTGATCTTTGTGATATAAAAAGAGAATGTGAAATAGGTCTGTCACAGGTGATTTATGCTGAGGACAACTAGTCATTTTGGTCTTTCCTCTTCCAGCCCTTTCTCCCTGCCTCCATTTGGGGAAAATCATTCAATAAGGAGCTTGTTTTACCCCCCTGGGGAACATGAAAATCTCAGATGAGAAAAGTTTTTACAGACCAGCTCCTAGGGTACTGACAGGGCAGAGCACTTTCTGCTTTTAGCAGTCCACTGCCTCCCAGGTGGGATTTGCACAATTGAGCTGAGCTATGCCAACCACTGCCCTCAAACACTAGTACAAATAGTACAAATGCATCTAGAGTTCTGGAGTGGGCATACAGACTATCAGAAACAAATGCTTCCCAGGGGTACCTGAAAGGATCTTATTCCTGAAAAACTGCCTTTGCTCAAGGCGCGGTAAAGTGCATTTCTGAGCTTTGAAGAATTATCTCACGCCAAACTCCGGCTTTCATCATGCGGTGTGTTCACTAGGTCCGTCTGGATCAGAACGCTACAGATCCACGTGGACCTGCTTGTTGGATGGAGGCCCCCTCTGTGTGGCCAGTTTATTCGAAACCCCGGCTCTTCTTTATGGGGCACATAACCATCATATAAACCTGTTTCTTTGGGTGACAGCACCAAATACCTCTTAGACAATGGCTGCTGTGAAGGGAGTTTTAAGTGGGTAGCAATTAACCTAATTGAAATCTATCTGGGGAGAATGGATTTAAACACCCTTATGAAGCTTAGTTGGTGGGGGTGTCTAGTAGGCAATAGGCACTTTTCTGTTCTTTTCCTTTCATTCAGTAAGAAGAAACCTGTATTTGTTTCCTTTCAACCTGAGAAGAGGGGGAAAAAGAAAAGACAAAAGGCCTTTGCATTTATAGAAGTCTGAATTTTTGTAGTCATGGTAGTGAAGCTAAACTGTAGTAATTTGAAAAAAAACTAGGAAGAGGGAAATTTAGATTTCATGCAAGAAATACTCAGTGAAAAATTATATAAAGTCTGTTTAGCTTGTTGTCATGATGTCAGTGGAAAATCTGAATGTCAAACTCCAGACTAAGTTTCCATTGAAATACAAGCTATTCACATCTGGCAGTATGCTGATTGTTCTTCACAGTGTTGCACTCATTTGAAAATACATAAACAATAATGAAAGAATAGGAGGTAAAAAGATATTTTTTTGACCTTTAAAAGTAGTAAAATATGAAGCTGTTGAATTGTGTTGCCTACAACAACAGGATACAGTATGTTTGGCAGAAGTTAGACTTTCTGACCAAAATGCTCTGCCTTTCTTGTGCTTGGGAAAAGATCAAGAAAAGCAAAATGCCACAAAACAGAGATTACCTCATTCAAGACGGCATAGGAAAAAGAGTCAGGAACTCCAGTCCCAGCCATGGCACAGCACAGATCTCTGCCTAGTGCAGAGCAACAGGCATTGTTAAAATACGTCTAGAAATGTGGTGACTCTTTTGCATTGTTTTCGCAATGCTTCTTAAACAGCTGATATATCCTTACTAATACGCAAATCCTCTGTATACTGTAATGCATGAGATACTTAAAGGCATACTTTCAGCAGAAGCTTTTAAAAAGTTTGAACTTAAACCTTTTTAACCCTTTTCTAAAAATAGGGGGTACGTGTACGTCCCTCACACAGGTACGTGCATGGGAGGGTTTAATCTGTTAGTTTGTATGGCCTTTGTAAAAAACCTCTAGAAAATTGTTTGCATGATAACGTTCTTCTCTCTGCAGACTTTGCAGCAGTGTCTCTGCAATGAGTTAAGCCCCGTTGTCCCCAGGCACTCTACTATTGTAGACCGTTTCTATTATCCTCAATACCATCAGACTGATGGAGAGATTCTTTTGGGAAAAAAGGTTGAATGGTATAAATTTACCAAACACTCCCCATTCACCAGATTATGTGAACTAATAAAGTTTAAATTAGATTCTAAACCCTTTAGTATCAGAATGCTAAAGTACTGTCTGGATGCTTGGAGACTCGTAATAAACTCTTAAACAACCAACCAGTTAGATTAAATGCATGAAAAATTATAGCAAGATTGGATGTAACATCATCTTTCCTCAAAGGCCTGATTTGTCAGCAGGCTGAAATCACTTAAGGAAAGTGTTTGAAGCACTGTTTGTCTCCACATTTTCCTTGTTGTTCATAAACTCAAGAATAATAATGTCACATAGGCATTTGCTGTCTTGGTAACCCAAAAGAGATCTCTTCAGTTAATGCAGATAAAATCACTTTGCCTTTCCTCAGGTGTTATCCATATATCCATAGCAGGGACTTTCCTGACAAAGATTAATTCAGCTTTACAACACCTTGAAAGTTACAGAAGTAGCAGTGACTTTAACTTACTCTTGTGGCAACAAAGATGTAGGTAAGACAGCTCACCCAAGATCAGCTCAGAAAAGTATTGCTAAAATGAGACATGAACCTAGGTTTCCTGACTCAGAATCACAAAGTCCTGGAGAATCTCATTCCAGTCCTGGAGAATAGCAGTCTGACATACACGCTGGTTTTGTAGAAGAGATTTTTTGTGATTATGTTTAGGACTTCATTTTCAGTACAAAGCAAAGCAATATCAGTTTATCCAACCTAAAATTGTAACGAGAGGTTCAGTAATTAGGCTTATAAGGATTTGGCTTGATTAGAAAAATGTTCTGTCCAACAGTTTTCAACCTCCCAAGTATTTTAATGTCATCTCTTATTTTTGCATCTGTAGGAAATGTCTTATTAATTACTCATAATGTAATGAACTAAGCTTCAGAATAGTTAAATAATCAAATTTGATACTTTTTTAATCCAAAAAGTGTGAAACTCACTAAGGCGTATGTCCTTATTAAAACTCAAGGCATTTAAATGTGCTTACTTTCAATATGTTTATTTTTCTTCTCAGTAAATATCAGTTTTTAGCAGAGGGAGGTTGTTTTGGAATCTGAAAGAGAAACAGTAGCAATCAGTAGTTTAGATCAAATCTCCATACACCTTCCTCTGACAGAGTTATGAAAACTTCATACAGTTTTAATGAAACATTGAGGAAAATCTCAATTTGAATTCACCTGGTTACTTGGAGTTACCTTAAAAATTTATATTACCAATTGTTCTAATCCTTAGTTTTTTACTTCAGGGAATTCTAAGATCAATCATTTTTTAACAGTACTTAGAAAAATTTACCACAAGGACTGATAAATAGCATTACTGAAAGATCCTTACTGTAACCTTTGGTGAAATGGCTGGAGTTACCTGTACAAGAATAAAGAACAGGATGTATTATTTTGTGCTCCATCACATGGGCATTTTTATGTTTTTAGAAAAATCGGAGATCATATAATAGTAAGGGGGGTAGTGAATCCCCTAATTTAACAACTACTGCTGTAATAATAGATCCCTAAGTGTGAGTCAGTCTCTTGAGGCTTCTTTTATAGCCATTGGAATGACTTACATATTTTATCTTCAAGGGCATAAGTAAGTTGGGGCAGCAGATTCCCACAACTTGTGTTTACGTCTGTCTTTGAAAGTGTCTTTTTAAAGCTCTGTAAGCTGAAACAGAGTTACTCCCATTTAAATGCTGATTGTTTGATTATGGTTTGCATCAGGGGAAAACTGCTGAACTGCATTATCAAGTTATGATTTGGTCTTATGAAACCTGCCAAAATGAGTAAGATTAGATGCATAAGAAAATAACCCAGTTCTTTAGAAAGACTCATCAGTAGTTTGACAGGTTTGGGCATGAAAATTTAATATGTTTTCTTTTAAACTCTGTCTTCTCAAAAAACAGATTTAGCGATACGTGTTATTCATTCCTTTCCATAATGTTGTCCCTCTAGTTTTCTGTTTATTCCCTTTCTCAATTTTTCATTTTGCCTACTATTTTCCACTTCAAATTTTATCCTCAAAGAAAAGGCTCATTTTATCATGGTGTTTCTAATGCACAGAAGAGGTTGCAGTGCTAACCTGTGTATTTGGAACCTCCGTACAAGCATTAAGTAATAAGAGCGACTGCCTTGTAATAAGTGGGTATGGGAAACTTGACTATGTGCAAGTTTAGTTTTATTGCATACTTAATGAATCTCATGAATCCATATTAAAGCTAAAATTACAGTTGCATTTTCTAAAGCTGTCATAACATGACTGTCTCTTAGGTAGCGGTAGTTTTAAATTGGTTGAATTACGCACTTAATTTTCATATCAAATATTTTCCAGCTAAGAATATGAAAGCAATTACCTATTTTGGTACAGATTTTTTTTCCCCTCTGGATGCATGACCATCACCGATGCATCTTCCTCTTGGCAGGCTGCTTTTACAGTCTACTGCTATCACTAAATTTATTTTCACATCTAAGACAGAAATTAAGAGAGGGACAAACTTTGAAAAAGAAACTGTGTTAAAAAAAAAAAGAAAAGAACATAAAACTAAAGAAACAAGATATGGCTGTTTTGCTCCTTTTAAAAGTTACCTTCCCTGGAAAGTGTTTTTTTCAGGATAATTGCCTCCTAAAGGAGCTCTGCTAAGAACAGCCCATACTGCCAGTTTATGAAGGCGCTGGGGTGTTATACAGCAATAATAATAAAAAACCCCAATAACTGAAAAACATTCCATGATACAGCAAAAGCAAGTGAACTTCTCTAGGAATGGAAAAAAGCTGCATGTACTATATATAGTTGCTACCTGTGAGCAACCTCTAAGGATCTGTGGAGGCAGGGGGGCTCTGCTGTTACATATGATAGCATTCATGTGGGACTCAAAATGCAAAGACCTAACGGAGGAACTGTGAGAAATAGATCCCTCTGAGCACTTGATCATAGGAATGGCCAAGCTGAATTGCTTCCTTGCTTAAGTTTTAGGATCTAAGACCATCCCCAAATCACATGCATTTGAGCTTAGATGTATAGCTTTTTTTGTCTTCTTGAAAAATATGTTAGACAAAATGCATAAACAAACTAGTGCCAACTGCCGCTCACCAGTCTAGATCTGAAGACACACAAAGAGAAATGCAGGTCAATATTTTGCCTTCAGAGGGGACTCTTGGGGAAACTTGAAGCGGTAAGATTTCATAGCTGAAGATCCAAAATTTGTTTCCCACGTGGCCCATCAAAACTATCAGTTGTTGCCCTTCATGGCAAGCTAAAGGGCTGTCAGCCTGCTCATGCTTTTGCATAAGGAATGGCTGGAAAAGATAGAAGGCTATAGCTATCCGCGTGGTTTAGAAGCGTATCCCACTTGACACCTTTTTGTCAAGCTAGTTGCATCTTGGTATCAGGATGTCACGCTGGAGTACCTGCCGTGGGTAGCAGCAGCCTACATACAATCTATGCCTTTGGAAAGATAGGGCACATACATCTCAAACCAGGCGTCTTTCTCTGCACAAAGTGCATTCTTTAAAAACAAAAAAAAATCTTTAAAAGGATACTGTTGTCCAAGTAAGGATGAGGGTGAAGTATTTGCTTGTTTGAGATCAGCTGAAGTTATTAAAAATCAGCAGGTCTAATCCAAGTGCTTTTCTCTGCTCTAGCCAACAGAGACACATTAAGAAATAGCATTTCACAGGCTGCAGAGGATGAAGAAGCTGTCCTTTCTTAATATATGGGCTTTTGAGCATGTGTTGTCTTGTAATTTTGGTGTATAAAGCCTATAGCAGCATTGGAAAATAAGACAATGGAAATCTGGTTTGCTGGCATACCCTGAAGGCCTGGGAAGCAATGTGAAAATGGAGGGGCAGGATTTTACCATCAAGCAGGTCCTTTTTGTTAAGATATAAAAAGAAGTCTTCACAGTCTGTTCCTTGTCCAAAAAAGAAGTCTCGGCATTCCTGCAGGACAGGGAGTGGGGCTGAGTTAGCCTACAGATGTTATCCTGTTTTGAGAAATCTCACCAAATGGTCTCATATCTATACTAAGCTTTATCGCTCAGGAGGAAAGCTGTTCCTCCAGAAATGCACCACCCAGTTCGTCTTCCAGCTATCATCCATTCTTGCTGACCAACAGATCTTTGAAGGGCAGCCCCAAACACACTGGCAGAATCTCGTAGTGCCAAAGCAACAGCCTGTGGCAAGTTGTACTCAGAGGATGCCACAGTATCCATTGTAACCAGAGGATTATGTCTGGCAGTAGTCTGAAATAATTCTGAATGCCAACAGTCTTCAGCTCTAGAGGGACCTGAACCTGGTTGGACTGCCACCAGGTAAGTCACTGGTATGCAGGGCTCACATGGTTTCCCTTGTCCAGGGGCAGGAAGGTTAGATACCTGCTGGCATCAGTACATGGTTTCTGGGCTCCATCCATTCATTGCCACTCAGAAGAATTATCTCTCAACTATGTCAGTAATCCAAATCCATCAACAATGACCATACAATCAGCTAAGCCATGTAAGCCAAGCCAAGTGAATCCAGAGAGATATTTTTGTGTTAAACTAATGATATTTTCATAGCCCAATCCGAGTTCTCAGTGGACAAATAATGTGGAACATATTCATGTAGAAGAACTACAAAGAACAGAATTCCCATCTGGAAGGTGCAGGACAATTGGGCCTGATCAGTAGAACTACTAGTGCATAGAAGAGAAGAAGAAAAATTGACATCCAGGCCTTTATGATCCTCTTGAGGTAAAGAAGCAGGTTCTTAGTAGCTAGGAAACAAAATTCAGAAATTCGAAGCAGCAGGATTTTCATGTACTAATGATGCTGGTGAGCCCTGAAAGGAAATGTCTCAGGTCAGACGTTGCAAGGAAAGCATTAAAGGTAAGTATTAACATTGGTGACTACTTAAAAGCAAAAGAAATAGACTTTTACCTGCTCCAAACAAATCATACTTGCTGTGCAACTAAGATAAGTGGATGGGTGAACAAACATCGGCTGTACTGTAGGCTGAGCATATCTCCATGGAAACTCAGTCATCTTCTGAACTCAAAATGTGTTCTGCATGATGATTCAAAATTTAAAGCAGTGGATAAATTTTTCCCATGTGTAGTGTGTATGTGCCAAGTCCCGCTACAGAACGGAGGTCTGACCACCCATAAGATCTAGGATTTCCCTGGGACAATTTGGGGGGAAACAAACAAAAAGGGGAAGCGAGAACAGGTAGGAAGAAATCTGGGGAATATTTGGGTAATCATATAGTCCCTTTACCTCTGGTCTTGGGCAACTTAGGCAAAATTTTTGAGGATGTTGTAGCTCCTGTTGGAGCAATGGTTTTGCTGAACTCTAGGTAAGTGGAATGTTAGTACAAGTGCAAGTGGAAGCTGTTAACCATTTTTAGCAAGCTGGAAGAAAAAGACGCTTGATAGAAAGAATCAGAGACTAGAAAGAGTGTCGTGTTCTTTAAAATAACAGTTTAAAAAATGGTGCAGCACAAGCCAACCTGCTGAGGTTAAGAAATTGGTTCTGAATCCTTTAAATCTGTGTTCAAACGCCTAATTAGACTTAAAGAACAAATGAATGTAGCATTCATTCATCCAAATACTAACTGGAGCACATTCCAGCCTGTGCTCTTCTGGTGTGCAACTGTTCGTCCCTGCTTGTGGAATGCAGAGGTGGAAAAGTGGAGGCGTTATAAGCTACATCATCAGAAATGAGGTGTGGTTTGGATTGTATGAGAGGAGCTTCGCACACAGAGAATCCTCAGGCAAATCACAACCCTTAGTTTGGCACCTTCTCAAAGGCTAAATCAATTCCTTAATTTTAAGAGACCTTTCTTTATTGGATCTTTTGTGCTGCGAGTCCTGCATGGAAGTAAATGCACCTTCCTGTATACTGGCTTGTCTGAAATCCATCTGAGTAAATGGCTTTGCTAGGATTTATTGCTTGAGCTGTACAGGGAGACATGCATCCCATCTGCTGAGCTTTACGTTCAGATGCCCTAAACTCAGAGACAGACAGAAACACACACCACCCAAGCTGCACACACATAGGCACCTGCAGCTATGACACTGAATTTCAGGGGGACAATAGGCACAATCCTATCAGATAATTTGAGCTGGCCTATCAGAGAAGTACAATGTGCCCTTTTGTTACATCTCTTCAGTTTCATGAGCCTGAGCTCTTCTCTGATTCGGGGATTTAGCTTTATGTTTTTATAACCAGTGAGAAAACATCCCTACTTTATAAAAGGAAATATATCTTTTGTTCAAAAGTATCAGATTGATGGCTCATGTCATAAGTTTTATAAGCAGAAAAAAGGCTACTATCTTCTGTAAACCATTCCCCCTGGGTACCTCAGATGCAGGCTCTGAAAGGAAGGAGGCAGGTTGAGTCCTGCTGAAACATCAAGCTCAGCTTCTCTGCAGAGCGTACAAGGTAGTAACTTAGGACCTTCAGACTGATTTGAAACAGAATGTTACCTAACAGTGCCCAGTTTCTGCTGATACTGTGCTGAAAATTAAAGGGTGAGACATTCCATATTTTCTTACCAAGGCCAACTTAGAAGTTTCTCATTGCTCAAAAATTAGGAGTGTGGGATCACATGCAGGCTCTAATTTAAGATTTTAAATCGTTTGAAAAATGGTTAGAACAGCTTTGATGCTGAGAGGCTCCTTGTGCAGTGGCATGCTTGGAGCCAGGACTGAGCAGCTGTGTGGGGGAAGGGACCAGAGCATTAAATAAAGCTACTTGTTGACTGCCCGTAAAATTGGCTTCTAAAGGGAGTGCCACAGAGCACCATCCATTACCAAGTGACAGAGAGTCATTTCCAGCTACTCTGGAACATATCATAATTAAACTCTGTGTGTTCCTGTTCAGTATGATTGGTTGTGGGTTATTCAGCTTAGTATTTATAAAAAGGATAGTGCTCTCCCGTGCCACCTTAACCCTGGGCTGTTTTTCTCTTTCCTTCCAGATGCTGGAGAGCTCTTCAGTCCTTTTGTTCATTGTCTTCGTCCTGCTTTTCATTTTGCTGCTCTTTGTGGTGCTCATCAGGAAAAACGGCACTGCTGCCCTTATCTGGAATGAAATAATCCGGGAGAAAATAACCAATTTCATCATGAATCAGAGCAAAGAGCAGAGGATTTTAAATTTTGTGCTGCAGAATGCAGTCCGAGGAGACCCCTGTAGTGTGCTGGACACTATAGATAAGTACTGCTCCCAGAAAGAGTGGGCCATGAACGTGGGCAATGAGAAAGGTAATTGCAGCAAGGATCAGAACTTGAGAGATACTTCTAGACTAGCTCAGTACAGGACACCTTATTGTATTCAAATGGTAACTTCCACCTGCTGAAGAAAGCTGACCCACAACAGCCTTGTGGTCAGCAGAGTAGTTCTGTAATGCATGCTTGTGCAGATGTCTTTGAGGAGGGGTATCCAGCAAGTAATTGAGGAAGTCATAGGACTAAATCTGGGTATGTTGTGTACATTGCAAGCGTGTAAGCACGGGCTGACAATTCATGGGAAAACTCTAGGCTTGTGTTATACTTCAGTTCCTATACAGGGTTCCCTTAAGGCATAACTCATTTTGTTCAGTACTTTCAGATTCTTAACCTAAAGATAGCAAATTGGAAAAAAAAAAGTATTTTAAACTATATGGATTTTGTATATGCAAGTGTAAGTTATAAATTGTTGTTGAAGGGAGAAATCTGATCCATGTAATACACAAAAGCAGCTATCAGGCATGGTTGCTACTTAGCATGAAAATCATCTTGTTCTTGCCTCCTAAAGGAAAATATGTGGACAAAACAATTTTTCTTAGCTGCAAGAAAGTGACAATCTTTTCAAAAAACTGTAATGGCAAAATATTAACATGTTCCCTTATGAATTAGACACAAAAGTACCTCTTGCTGGGAGATTGCAGGGGAAATTTGCTTAGTCTGGGGATTAACATAGCTAATGAAATACAACTGTAAGCATTGTAATAAAAATGCTTCTCTGTCATGGGTACATTTTGTGAAACTAGCTCCTCTGCATACCAGGCTGGGGTGCTTAGGGCAACAGAACAGTAGGTGGTGGATGAGTAGGAATTCTTAAAGCTCTAACCTTGGATCATTTGGGATTATATTCATAAAAATTTCACTCTTTGTTTTGCTCTGACAAGACAACCTTTCCTCAGATAAGAACCATCAAAGTTAATGCATCTTTAGTTCCCAAGATTTTGAGAGTGACCACATGATCTCAAGATGCAAGCATCATCATCACACTATTCATAAACAAATGACATGCAGCAAAATGTCATGTAATGAAATTATATCTACACTGAAGAATTCCATGGCTCAGACTAGAATCCCTTCAAATACTTTTTCAGATTATTTATCTAGTTTCTAGCCATAAAAGTAACAGGAGACAATCTTCTCACAAATAAATCCCTTTCTTCAGAAGGACTGAATATAGTACACTGTCAGTTCTTTTTGGGAATGTTGTTAACAATCGACTAATTTTTCCATCCCACAAATTCATCTAATGAATCCAAGTATATTGCAACTTTATAACTAGACTTCTCTTTTTCCCTTTAAAAAAAGTATTTAGGATGAGAAATTTTGTATCAGACTACTGCATGTAACATTTACAACAAATATGAGCACTCAAAATTCAGTCATTATATATTTCACAAATATGGCCAATTTCTGCAATAAGTTCTTGGAAAAAAAACACTGCATTTTCCCTTTGTAACAATATAAATATTTTAGTTAATTCAGGCAATTATTTACTTAGAAATTGTTTATATTATGAAACTAAGCAAGATTTTTTTAGTTGAAAGTTTGCATATTGAAACTTAGAACGTCCATGATCAACTTGATCACACATAAGCCAATTTGCAAAGGAAAGAGTATATAATTTGACATGAACCCTTAATTTTTGAATGTCCTGAGCAACTGATTACATGGACTTTGTAAGTTTCTTGTCACTAACTTGCTCTTCTGTATGTGAACCAATTTGATTTTGTCAGAAGTTAACCTGCTTCCATTTTATTCAGGTTTAATTCTAGACAAGACAGTGGAAGAGGTCCAGCCATCAGTTGCACTGGAGCTGGGAACATACTGCGGCTACTCAGCAGTTAGGATTGCTCGGCTACTGAAGGCAGGAGCTTATCTTCTCACTGTGGAGTTCAACCCAGAATTTGCTGCTATAGCTAAACAGATCATTGAGTTCGCTGGAGTACAAGATAAGGTAAATACCATTTGTCTCTGGTTGGTATGAGGAAGCAGTACATGGAGAGTGGGGCTTTATCCATAGAAACAACAATAGTAAGTTTAAATTTGTTATTTACTTATCAAGTAAGTATGACACCCTAAGTGTTTGGGAACATGCAGAGTTTAACCATCAGGCTTGATAGCAGAGAAAAGCTACCAGTGTCCATGCAGAGGACCCAAACGCATCTGCTCTTTTGGATATACAGTGCAAGTGAGCTAAATTTGTTGGCATCGGTCAGGGGTCCAAGTACGATGCAGACCAGCTGAGAGTCAGGGTAGAGTTTGAGGCTTGTCAACATGTGTTTGTGTGTGTGACCAAAACAATCAGGGCTGTTCTCCAGAGTTCTTTGCTGTGTGAGTCAGGATGAAGATTTGGAGAGGCAAGACCAGAAACAATCATGTACGTCCGTATCCCATTAACATTTTGAAAGCATTTAGACTTCATCTCCCAGTTTGGCCTCTTCACTATTCACTGGTTAGTACAGTAGACAGGCCATTTGCTGAGAGCTATTTTCAAAACCCAAAGTGACTGTAAGAAAAATGCAGGCCTGGAGGGAGGCTCCAGAGTCAGTTATTTCACTTATTACAGTCACAGAACATCAGCACACGCAGTCCTTTTCATAAAATTAGTAACCACTATTGCAAAACTGGTTAGATTTACTGCCGTTATTGAGCTCTTCCTGGGGGGGATGAAGAGCGAGTTGAGAGCTTGTGGGTAAGGATCAAGAGGCAGGGTAACATGAGAGACACCATTGTGGGTGTTTACTACAGGCCACCTGATCAGGATGGGGAAGTTGATGAGGCCTTCTACAGGCAGGTGAGAATCACCTCACAATCACAGGCCTTGGTTCTCATGGGGGACTTCAATTACCCTGATATCTGCTGGGAAGGCCACTCAGCTATGCATGTACAGTCCAGGAGGTTCCTCCAGTGCATTGATGATAACTTTTTGACTCGGGTGGTGGAGGAGCTCACAAGGAGAGGTGTACAACTGGACCTAGTACTGACAAACAAAGAGGGACTGGTGGAGGATGTTAAGGTTGGGGGCAGACTTGGCTGTAGTGATCATGAGAAGATAGAGTTCAGGATTAAGTGCAGTATGCACAAAATGACAAGTAGGCTTGAAACCTTAGACTTCAAGAGGGCTAACTTTGATGTCTTCAAGGAATTGCTTGGAGAAATCCTTGGGAGAGGGCTCTAGAGGGTAGGGAGGCTCAAGAGAGCTGGCTGATATTTAAGCATCACTTCCTCCAAGCTCAGGATCGGTGCATCCCGAAGAGCAAGAAATCAGGCAAGGGAAGCAGGAGACCTGCATGGCTGAGCAGGGATCTTCAGAAAAAACTCAGGTGGAAGAAGGGAGTTTACAGGATGTGGAAGAAGGGGCTCACCGCTTGGGACGAGTATAAGAATGCTGTCAGGGTATGCAGGGATGAAACGAGGAAAGCCAAGGCAGCCTTGGAATTGAACTTGATGAGGGATGTCAAGGCTAGTAGGAAGGGTTTCTTTTAAGTATATAGGAGGCAAAAGGAAAACTTGGGAAAACGTGGGCCTGCTGTTGAATGAGATGGGTGCTGTGGTGACAGATGATGCAGAGAAGGCGGAGCTGCTGAATGCCTTCTTTGCTTCTGTCTTCACTGCTCAGGCCAGCCCTCAGGAGTCCCAGACTTTACAGGTAACAGAGAAAGTCTAGAGGAAAGAAGATCTTCCCTTGGTTGAAAAAGAACAAGTTAGAGAACAATTAAGTAAACTGGATACCCACAAGTCCATGGGTCCTGATGGGATGCACCTGTGAGTGCTGAGGGAGCTGGCAGAAGTCATCTTTGATAGGTCCTGGAGAACAGGGGAGGTGCCTGAGGACTGGAGGAAAGCCAATGTCACTCCAGTCTTCAAAAAGGGCAAGAAGGATGACCCGGGAAACTACAGGCCGGTCAGCCTCACCTCCATCCCTGGGAAGATGATGGAACAGCTCGTTCTGGGCATCATCTCCAAGCATCTGGAGGAAAAGAAGGTTATCAGGAGTAGTCAACATGGATTCACCAAGGGGAAGTCATGTCTGACTAATCTGAGAGCCTTCTGTGATGGCGTGACTGGATGAGTGGATGAGGGGAGGGCAGTGGATGTTGTCTACCTGGACTTCAGCAAGGCTTTCGACACTGTCTCCCACATCATCCTCCCAGGCAAGCTTAGGAAGTATGGGTTGGATGAATGGACAGTGGGGTGGATTGAACAGTGGCTGACAGATGGAGCTCAGAGGGTTGTGGTTAGTGGTGCAGAGTCCAGTTGGAGGCCAGTAACAAGCGGTGTCCCTCAGGGGTCAGTACTGGATCCAGTCCTGTTCAATATATTCATCAATGACCTGGATGAAGGGATAGAGCAAGTTTGCTGATGACACAAAACTGGGAGGGGTGGCTGACACGCTGGAAGGCACCATACAGCGTGACCTGGACAGGCTGGAGAGTTGGGCAGCCTGATGAAATTCAACAAGGGCAAGGGTAGGGTACTGCATCTGGGGAGGAATAACCCCATGCATCAGTACAGGTTGGGGGATGACCTCCTGGAGAGCAGCTCTGTGGAAAGGGACCTGGGAGTCCTGGTGGACAACAGGATGCCCATGAGCCAGCAATGTGCCCAGGTGGCCAAGAAGGCCAATGGCATCCTGGGGTGCACCCAGCAGAGTGTGGCCAGCAGGGCGAGGGAGGTCATCCTCCCCCTCTACTCTGCCCTGGTGAGGCCGCATCTGGAGCACTGTGTCCAGTTCTGGGCTCCCCGGGTCAGGAAGGACAGGGAACTGCTGGAGAGGGTCCAGCAAAGGACTACAAAAATGATTAGGGGATTGGAGCATCCTTCTTACGAGGAAAAGCTTAGGCACTTGGGTCTTTTTAGTCTCGAGAAAAGACGACTGAGGGGGGATCTTATCAATACTTATAGATACTTCCAAGGGAGGGTGCCAGGTAGATGGGAACAGTCATTTTTCAGTGGTGCCCAGTGACAGGACAAGAGGTAACGGGCACAAACTTGAGCATAGGAAGTTCCATCTTAACATGAGGAGGAACTTCTTTACTCTGAGGGTGGCAGAGGCCTGCCTCTGGGCACAGGCTGCCCAGAGAGATTGTGGAGTCTCCCACGCTGGAGACATTCAAAACGCGCCTGGACGCCGTCCTGTGTGACTGCTGTAGGTGACCCTGCTCTGGCAGGGGGGTTGGACTCCAGAGGTCCCTTCCAACCCTGACCATTCTGTGATTCTGTAACTAGAAGACTGCCCCACAGATTCCTCCTCCTGATAATCACAGACCTTTCTATGATTTTGAATTGACATTTATTCATAGACTTTTTGTAGTCTTATTTTCTTGCACCCACAGTCCTTATGAATTTAACTAGCTCCATGCCTTGTTACAGTCCCTGACCTCGCAAAGCAGTACAGTTTCACTATGTTACCTCTCAAAAGTTAGACTAGAATATTGATTTTCTTGATATAAACCAGAATGTTCAAATCAGTGTCAAGAGTGAGTACAACAGAAAACTGAACCATAGCCTAATTTGTTACAAAAGCTCACAAGAAGCACTATGTGCAATGGACTTCAGATGAGATATACTTACCCAAATCTAGTTGGTCACAATATATATACCTACATTTTGTGCAGTCCAAGTTGTCTTGACTCTCTGTACGGTTGGTTGTGAGGCAGATATTTCCAGTCTATAATCCACCTCAGCTGAAGGCAGACATCTACAGCAGGTCAGGGGGATTCATGCCTGAGAAATGCCTGTCCATGCGACTAGATAACTCGCTTCAACGTAGATGATAAAACTTGAGGAAATAAATCCCACCGTGAGATCTTCTGATATGTTTCTTAACTTCTTGAAGAGAACCTGAAGTACTAGTGACATGTAAAATGGCATTTTCCCTATCTGATTTAATCTCCCCATCAGCTAGGAGTCATAAACCAGACAGATTTCCTTAACACTTTTTTTCTCCACTCATAGTATATGGCGCTTGCTTAACAAGTCAGTGTGCAGCAGCTTCTTTCCGTTTAAAAATACTTATGCCAATAAACCTGTGAGGAAGATGTAATAGCCTCTGTCCTGCCTTCCTGCCTCCTCGCTCTACTGGCCACACCAATTTTACATACTGTAGCCTCCCGCCTTATTCTAAACTAATCTGTTCTCTGTATTTTTCACTTCCCTTGGACTACAAGATTCAACCGAGACACAACTAAAAAAGTAGTTAAATGTACTGTTTTCAACAGGAGATTCCCATGTTTCCAGTAAAGAATATCATCCAACAGAAACAACAGGTCACTTTTTCTGCTATTATTAAAAAAAACCCCAAAACTAAAACCACCCAAACCCCTATTTAGGGACATAACTGAGTTCATTTGTCAAAAAGAAGAAAAACACACTTCATCTAATTCTATGAAATAATTCAACTGATGCAATAATGAGCTATAAATGGGATCACTGATGTCTGGCCACAATTTAAAATGAGTTAGAGACATGTGCTTTTTCTTAATGGTTCACAATTCATCAGATGGATTTGCATTTCAGGTAAAACTCCTAGAAGGCCCTTCAGAGGAAATTATTCCCCAGCTGAAGAAAAAATATGAAGTGGATACTCTGGATTTTGTCTTCCTGGACCACTGGAAAGACAGATACACACCAGACGCCATCCTGATTCAGGTCAGTTTGCACAATTCCAGTCTTTAAAGTAAAGTAGCAAATGCCTTGATGTTTGTGAGGCTTCTATTTATGAAGGACTTCATCCTCTGTAAAATGTAGAATGGCAGCCAAAATAGCAACCTTACAAGAAAAGAGGATTTGGGGGACAGGATCCCAAACTTTGGTCAGGGGCAGTTACACTACATAGCTCAGGACCTTGCAAATATTGTTGAACCACTTTGTTTCCTGAACAAATGGGTCTGCAGTAGAAATCCCAGATGGAGGATTGCATCATTTGGGTCTTATGCTCCCTAGAAGGAGTGTCTGCATGCTCACCAACCGGAACTCACCTGACCCTGGGAGCAGGTGAGACTTAGGACCTGCGTTAGCCTCTCTAATTTCATCAGTACTCCCTTTTTGGCTTGGGTCTGTGGTGCCAGCAGAGCCTTTTGATGAAATGCTATTTTGGTAGCACAGCTGGGTATCACCTTTCTGGGAGCTTTACTCCACCTAATTAATTGGCTGCAAAGCAACCTTTGGAGGAGTGCACTGCCCCAGTCAGGCACTTGCTAGGGAAGTGCTGTCCAACTCTATCTCTGGCCCTGAGTGTGGAAAAATTACGCTCATTTCATCCCAACCCACCTTAACCATTACTGTCAGCGTTACAAAACAAGTTGACTGTAACAGCAGTAGGCAACGATAGGTGAGGTAACTACTAGAGGACTTCTGGATGGGAAGTTATTTTTAAGTGTTAAGTAACTAAGATTCAAAACATCTGTA
Organism: Pluvialis apricaria; assembly: GCA_017639485.1. Lineage (NCBI taxonomy): Eukaryota > Metazoa > Chordata > Aves > Charadriiformes > Charadriidae > Pluvialis > Pluvialis apricaria. Next base: position 4,166,759 of record CM030022.1, read on the forward strand.
TCCATCAACACAGTACATACAGATACTCTCCTAGCTTTGGAGCTGCAGGCTTATAAAATTTTCTACAAGCGCCTGACTATTTGTAGGGAAGTGTCATTCTTCAATTATTTTCTTCACAAATAAATCCACTTTTTTTGGAGGCTGCCTCTTACATTGAGAACCTGTCAACTACTTCCTGACCCCTGCTTGAGGACTACATTATGTTCTCATCCAGGCTCCTCAGTTTTTTAATTTCAGCCCTGTCCTCCAGATAGCTGTTTGAAAAGGAGTCTTTTGCAGGGTTATGAACAGCCAGTATTGAATTTACACAGCAGTAGCTGAAGAAAATGTTCCTTCCCTACAGTTATTTTGTACCCAGACAGAGTGTTTTCTTTTTAACTGGCTGTTTAAGGATGACTGAGCTCTTTCCACTGGGAAGAGCTAGCGCATCCTTACCAGAGCTTAACCTCCACAACACGGCCAAAACAAACAGGTAGTTTAATTTCATCATAGGGTCAGTCTGATGCAACTGGGACACAAAGTTGCTTTGCTTAAAAAACACCCTTATGAAATTAAGAGGAGAAAGATGAAGAAAAGAGATCTACATTTTCTCAGATATTACAAACCTTCTAACATGCAATTGTGGCATATATGCAATATGAATAATGAATATGAAATATTAATATAAAATACACAGATGAAATACATATTGAAAGTAGCCCAGAGAGCATTCCTTTTCATGCACTTCTAGAAAAGCCTGACACAAAGAGCATCTGAAGTCCTGAGGACCAGTTGAAAATACCACATGTTGTCACTTGTAGGCTTTTATAAGCTGCACGACAGACCAGAAGATATTTGCCATGCCTCTAAAATTGTTTCTACTGTACTGTCTGGTGTTCAGTCACCAGAGGCAAAAGCAGTAAGCTAAACAGCCTCCGCAGCACACTCATCAACTGGACTTCTCTAAGCGACAAAACCACCCCATGTTTGGGAGTGACAAAAACCACCTCATGTTTTGGCTACAACTGCTGCCTGTAACCACAGGATAACAACCAGCCTGATTAACTACAGACTTTCTGTTTTAGAACAGCTGGTAAGCTCAGATAAGCAACTTCTACTAGACAAAAATACCAGTAAAAATTAGGTTTGTAGGTTTGCTGAGGATAAACATTGCACTTGAAGTGAATATTGCAAGTTAACCATGCCTTATGGAAATTTGTCAGTGATCTTCATTGTGCACAAACCCTGCTTCATGCCCAGCTCCTGAAAAAAGTGGCAGAAAGTTGTACGAGAGGAAAGGAAAACAAGTGCAGAAAGTCTCTTTTATTCGTTTAGTGGTTTTGTAGTTTGACTGAGCCTGGCCAAAGCAAACTGGTACACGCCAGTCTCTCGGGTGACCTTAAGAGCTACTACAACATTTTAATGCCATATTAAAAAAGTTTTCAAACATTAGGCATGAGAGCCAAAATGAAACCATCTTTCTAACCATGTAGACATAGTTGGTAACAATCTGAGCAGCAAACTGCACACCTCCACTGCGCTTGATTTGCTATTTCAGAATCTGAATGACCCAACATGTTATCAGCATCTCTAATGTTCTACTGATTGTGTTAACGGAAAAATTCAGCATATTAAACATGACCACAAAGGATCGGAGAGTTTTTCAGCTTCTCACATGTCTTTTCTTCCCCCAAAACCCATAATACAATGGGTTTTTGGATGCAGGCACTGGAGTATGACATCGTTAACATGAAAGCACATTACATTCAAGCCAATGTCTGCTTAACAGCCACCATGAAGCAATTTCTCTTCTTTCTAGGAATGCAACTTGCTGAGGAAGGGCTCGGTTCTTCTGGCTGACAATATCATCGTCCCAGGAGCTCCTGAATTCCTTAACTATATCCGCAACAACCCCCGTTTCCAGTGCACTAACTACCCATCTCATCTGGAATATATGAATGTGGAGGATGCTATGGAAAAGGCTGTGTTTTTGGGATAGAGTGCGCCATTAATACTCAACCTTTGTTTCAAATGATGTAAATGCAACTGCACAAGTTAACTTGTCCATGCTTTAAATTTTGGTTCTTTTGTATTTTGGAGCCTGTAATTACAGCAAGCGCTAGTGAAGATGATATTAGACCAGGTGGAAACCAAGATTGGGAGCAAGTAGGGTAACTGTAACTCAAAGGTCTGTTCTGTTGTTTCACATAATTCAACAAAACCAAGGTGATGTGCATTCCCTTGCTTTAACCAACACAACATTGAACAATGCAGTCTGTTATTTTGAGCTCAAACCCAAACAACCACAGTTTGGGCTTAGAGTGGGGTGGAGAAAGTTGCGGCAAATTCTGAAGATTTGTGTCCCCAAGCTAAACTGATTAATCATTATCGGGAATGGAAAAAACCATGCATGCTGCAAGAAAAGACCATTTCAGGACCCCCAGTTTTGCTAAACAACTAGCATGCCACTTAATGCAGTGAAGGCTTCTATCGTGATATCAGATACACTTTTGCATAGTTACTGCAAGAGTTAATCATCTCTATGCTAAAGAAAAGGGCATGCACTGAAAGAAGACCGACCCATGCAGTGATGAGAAAATAAAACAGAACTTTGCAGAAGACAAACAAATAAAATTATTAATTTGCCCATGCAGAGGTAGGGAAAACTGAAGTAATAAATAGATGAAAACAAACACAGTAACAGACAGATTAAAAAAAGGAGCAGACTCTTTCCAAAAGAACACCAAAACTACATAATATCAGAGACCTTGAGAAAATGCTGTTTGTCCCCTCGTTATATTCTATATACATAGTATGTGCTTTTTAGGGGCAGGGCAAGCTGCTTACTCTGAAGTGCTGTGTATGTTTAAGACTGTATAAAAATAAAGACCTGAGAGAATAGGTTTTACCAGGTGGGTCCTGCACACCCTGGGTAACCTCAGTGTTGTTAACGCTATGTGAAAAGTAAAGGTTGTCATTGAGAAGATACAGAGCCAAATCTGAAGTCTCTAACTCATCTGAACAATGCAAAAATCCACCAGCATTTCCTGGCATGTCCTGCTGGGACTATATAAATGTGACCATTGCCTCATTATAAGTAAAAACTAAAAAACAATAGAGCAGGCACGTGACTTCCTTTGTTTCCCATGAATTCTGCACCGCACTTGGGATTTCCAGCCTTGGAACAGCCACAGAAAGATCCAACAGCTGAAAATGAGAGTGAAAATCAGGGATAACCATTCTCATCTTTCCCATTATGGACTGTTTCAGACCTGTTAACAGCTTCTTCCTTATATAGCCCACCTTACTGAAGTGGTATCTACCCTGGCCTGTGTGCTACAGAAAATCCACCTCCAGGGCACCAATAATAAGCATAGCAGAGAATTGCCCCACAGTGTAAAAGAAAACTAGAAAAGGCTACGGTGACAGAGTCAGTTCAGAAATGGACAAAAAACCATGGTGACCCAGCCAGCTTGTAACGTGGATTTCACAGGGTTACGAGAAGGCAACATTAATTATCAGAGTTTCTTCAACAATTTAAACTCTGTCACATTGAGAAAGACCAAAGATTTCCTGTACTGGATCAGATTATGCAGAAGCAGTCCCTTGTGACTCTGTCGTGCTGCCTTGCGTAGGAGCAGACCCTGAGTTCTAACACTTCCATCTCACACTGTGAATAAGCCAATGATTTGTTCTGTAAGCTTGCTTAGCAGCACGTTCTTTTGGTATTCAGGCTCAACTCAAAGTCACTGGGCCAAAGTCCTTCAGGCGATTCCCAGCAATTTTTGCAAAATTTGCAAAAGAAAATCTTCAAGCCCATTTACTGTCATTCACAAGGTTCTAGAGCACACTGGAAAATCTAGATAGATACAGTTGACCAGAATTTTTTTCCGTCCACCTCATGTCACGACTCCAAAGAATCCTCTTTTGTTTCTAGCTTTAAACACCTTTGCACCTAAACAGGCACTCCTGCCATAGCAGAGCACTTAACACATGCTGATAAACAAACCCAAGTCTCAGATACACGCTGATGAATGCGTAAAAGTAAACAGGTAGACCGTTCTGCACTTTACAAGACAGGATGAGAAAAATACATTCCTACTGCTAGGTAATGACCAAAATTACCGTCTGAGAGATAATTAGGGAAGGAGGGAACCTGTACAGTTAGCATGGATATTTCAAAAGATGCATTAGTCAATAATGCATGTGTAATATATGTGCAAATATAACAGCCACCTGTTAGTATAAAAAAGGTATTTTAATTCATTGGACAGAATCTCCCACATAGCAAATTGTAAAAATAAACACAGTGTATGTATCATCAGATTATTTACAGAATTCCATACAGAAGAAAGAATTTTCCACTTGACCACACTTCTGAAATGCTTATTGGTGGCAAGGGATGAAAAGGAAAAAGCCTGACTCTGTTTGCCTGACTGACAATTAGAAAAAAGGCTTTTGGTCAGTTAAGCAAATATGATCTGGAGTCGCTGACACGTAAATGTGAAGTCTCCCAGGGAGAAAATTTTCTTTTCAAAATAAAGTCATGCTTTGAATTCTGGGAGAAGCAAAAGGTAGACAATGGATCTTCTAACTCAAGTATATTCTAAAAACCTCCTGAGTGTTACTGCAACATCAGCCTGTTGCAATTAGGAGACACAACCTACTCTTGCACAAAACAGGTATGGAACTGTGCATCTGGAAGCATGCGTTTAAAGACTGCCCACTGAGAGCGTACCCCTGACAGAAAGGTCCCAATGGAAAGAACGCCCCTAAAATAACACACAGCTTTCAGCCAGTTCTCACGACTCATGTCACAAACAGTTGATCCCACCAAACACTGCCAATTGAGATCTACTCTCCAAATGACAGCTGCTCTCCAGGTTGTCTTAGCGATTCAGGCAACGCGGGGAAGTGGGGTCTGGTTTCTGCCAGAGCCTCTCTGTTACCTCAAAGGCACATGATGTTTGTCTTTCAAAATATTGAACTGACCCTTTAAATCAGTGTACAACAGAGGAGGAGGATTTATGAGGAAGTGAAACCTAGCAATAGTCCCTTTCGCTTCCTAATTTAATACCAAATTCAGCATAACAGCACCCATGTAGCAATCCTTACAGCAGAAATTACCCATCAGAGCCAACAGCAGTCATCATACGTTTGTACAGGAGCTCGCGCTTCCTCCCATTGGTATGAGGAAGTGAAAAGCACCCTGCTGAAGAATTTTGAGCAATGAGTCAAGCATTAGATGCAGTGAAGAGAACATACAGAAACCCCTACAAAAGCACCAAGGGAGATCCCAACTGAGATCCCAACTCTCCCACCAAAGGAGACACCACCAGGGCAGTGATGCATACTTATTTGGTTGAGTAGTCAATCAATTAGGAATCAATTATAAGGTATCTTATAATAATAAATACCTATATTTGCTGTGCACGCACATTAAACATAGTAAAAAAGTTTTAGTCTTTGCCTCTGTCTCTACAGCTCAGTTAACAGTCCCATTATGAAACAATTTCCCATGGTAAAAAATCCCGTCAGCTCATTCCAGAAAGAGATCCTGGCATTGCCATGCTTCAGTTGCACAGAGACCTTCACAGTGAGACACTGGGGAAGAGACCCATGAGGACAGAACATTCCCCCAAGACACTGCTGAAACCTGAAACAGATGAGGGCTGTGATATTTCTTGCCCATCGTTACCAGGTTAACCTTTCACCTGCAGGACTCACTGCTTCCCTTTGCCCAACCGGTGATAAGCTGGAAATGAAATCACTTTGACAGCTATAAAGGTCAGTTGTAGAAACAACATATTTGTTTTAGCTCAGTACCTTACCTACAGCATCTGCTATTCATTGCCATATCAGTGCATCCACAAAGAAAAAAATCAGATTCCTCATTGCAGCAGAATGCCGATGACACCTAGGAGCAAGATGCTAAACCCAGGAGCCCACGTCTTACCACAGCACTTGTGAAACTAGATCCTCCAGCTGCAAGAACAGAATCTCGAGACGATTTTACAAAACTCCTGGGGATGCATTCAGGACATCTAAAATAAGGAGGGAAGGCAAGCTAAAGGTGACCTTCCAAGTATTGTTTGCAAGCATTCACAAGTAAATGGAACCTTAGTGCTATGAATGGTACGATCAGGCATTAACATATGACAAACTCTGTTACTGGCAATGATTCATCAACCTTTCACTCACAGAAAACCTCACCTCCACTCTCTCGGTAACATCTCACAGAATACTCATGCCACGATTTACTGGGTTTTGTCATGCTTCATGAAGGCATGGCGGTAAGTACGATGTGTTTAGGTGCATCAGGCTCCCTACCGATCTTATCAACACAGATGAACATGCCAGCGAGAGGCAGTCCTGAAGAGAATTAAGATCTGTCGGTAACCGGCCGTTACTTGAAATACACATCTGACTTTTCAGTATCGGGATTTTTCTCCCCCATACAGCAACAAATGTAAATTATTTAGCGCATCCCCAAAATAACAATTTCTCACATCAACGAAACCTCATACAATGCTACAATAACCTTAAAGATTTCCTGTTATTCTTACACACTTATATTTATGAGGATATTTGCATGCATTTCAGAAATATGAAACCTTTGTAAAGCTACATGGATTTTATGACTAAATTGGGAAAGGTTTGTAACTTCCCAAATGGAAAAGCCATCAGCAAGTTAGGCTTGTGGTTCCAAACGTGCAGGCCTTTGAACAGTGACACAGATGTCTTCCCCACAGAAATATGCTTGTATATTAAAAAGGGTAAAACCCCCATGATCTACAGTCCAGGGTCCTTGCAGGACTTTGTGCTACAACTCCAGCATATGGCAACCAGTCAACAATTTTCAGCTATACTAGTTTAAAGGATATTCCGATTGCCCTTATTACCACTGACCTTTTACTAACACAGAGTGCTGACCTGAGCTAGGGTTGAATAATCCCCTGCCACAGAAAACTGCTGTTGCAGAGCCAGAGTATTTGAGATACCTGATGTAACAAAAAGATAACCAATGGCACATGTATTCTTTCCAGGCATGGTTTATTGAAAACACACCAAATTGTTATCCTACATACCTGGTTTCTAACAAGCATTCTACTTGTCTGCATTATGGAAAGATCCTATAATAATAATACATTCTGTCACGGTAACATTTGTTCTATGAAAAGCATAATCCACCTTTTTTTTTTTCCTCTCCATACTTGTAAAATCAAACCATTCCAAGTGTTTCAGTTTATAGTACAGTGTAAATACAATGCAAAATCCCACCAGTCTAAACTACAGAGAGAATGTTGAGCAGTATTACAGAAAACACATTGTTGATTTTTTGTTTTATTCTCCTACCATGAAAATTTTAAGGCACATGATAGTTACAAACACATTAGCTACTAATTACCAGTAAGCTTCTTAGTCTAGTTATTTTGTTTTTCTGAACAGTAAGAACCAGATTGGCAGGCCTTGTAGTATCTGCGCTATCTTCCTCCTCACCTTGGACTTCAGAACATCCTACCCTAATGTAAAACTTAAGACAGAAAAAAAAAAAAAGGTTCATAATACCTTCCCCTTAACTGTACTAGATTAGTTATTGTACCAATAAATCACAGAATTTATCTGTCAAAGATAAGGAAATACCAGATTTTAGGGACATCAAAACAAAGAAATTTTTCAAGAAACTATGCCTATATAAACACCTTCAAAAACTGAGAGCATGACTCCGCCCCACCAGCACAGAAATGCTGGCTGAAGGTATTGGCACACCATAGTTTTCCACTGAGTGGGCAGTCGGACCGCAGAAGGGGCGATAACCACTCTAATGTGCCCATTTGGCTTCTGAAGCTTTGCTTACTCGAAGGGTTTAAGATGTGCGCCTCTCTCACAGGTAGCTGAGCCTATATACTCAACTTTAAGGCAAGTAACAGAAGGTAACTCACCACCTTCAAGCTCATGGAACTACTCTAGGAGTGAAAACTGCTTTGCCCAGCATAAGCCTTGCATGTTAGAAAGCATCACTGAAACCTTCTCCTCAGAACTGGCAAGAACTTACTCATCTGCTGTACCAAACACGCCACCCCCTGCTTTATTCATGTGCCGCTTGCAGCAAGTCAGTCCCTAGTCCTCAAGTCAGTCCCTTTTGTGATCTCTTGGCAACAGAGACAAGGCGTGCTTTCCCGATACAGACGCATGCAGAACCGGCATGTCTGAGTGCACAAGAGTAGAACTAGGATAGGCAGGTGTTTTGCCCAGAAGACACGGAAGACCAGGACCTACGGCCGCCCAAGCTGTTCACTGGGGAGCATTTCAAGCTGGCAACACATCTTGAGTTATCAGGTTAGACTTATGGCTAAACTGCTACTTAATTCCAAGACAGAAACTAAAGGCCTTGCCTTTCCACTCTCCTCAGATTCTGCAGACAGACAGACCAACCTGGGAAGCTGTAAGCACAAGAACAGTTGTTCAGGCTCAACAGCCAAACGCGATGCTTCTCCACGGGAGTCTTGACACACAATGGGGTTTTTTAAGCCTCCACAGCTTAATGAAGACATCTGGGAGACGTGCAAGCCACTTCCCTGGGAAGAAAGTTCTGCAGTAATTACTTGCCATCAGAAGTCTCCCTCTCCCTATGTTATCTCAGCCCTCACTGGGCCATCAAATTTCCTCCTCCTCTTTATCAGGAGTCTTGCAATACCATCGCTTCCTTCCACAACCATCCCCTCCCACTAGAACTTCGGCAGGTAGAAATCTTTTCTACCCCAGCCCTTTGCAGGCAGATTCCCTCCAGTTTTCACAGTGGAGCCAACAGGAAAAGAGGAGGTTGCATACCTGAACCCTAAAAAGCACTGCCTGCCTTTTTAGCAGGAGACTCCAGACCCTACTGCAGCTTTAGTCACACACACTGCCACTTTCCCTTCTTTACGTACAGTCCCTGCTGCCAAAATATGACAATTACAGGTTCATCCACCCACATCCCAGAACAGCTCGAGCAGCCAGTCGCACTTGCACCAAGGGGAGAGGTGAGGGCAGGTGTGGGCACACATTCCACCAGTGAGCTTGTGGCCACAGATGAAAAAGGACATTAAATCACCAGACTTGGTTCAAAGTACCTTGCTTTGGACTTCAGCTGGTGGGCTGATACTACAAGGCGATAGCCTCACATGCAAATCACCCCAATCCATTTTCCTTCCTCAACACCCAAACAACAGTTTGGCAAGAAGAAAAAAACCACAGTAACGTAAATGATGGGTTATTGCTACATACTTGGGAATTCGTCGTTATCGTAAGGCATGGGAAGGGCAGGGGTAAGATGTGTGATTCCCAGGGGAAGTTTTGGCACAGAAGTCTTGACTTCTTGATATACCATCCTTCGCTTTTCCTTAGCAATAAACCATGTTGTCAGCTCCCAGCTACGCTGGCTGCCATGAACGCTTTCCCCTAGGAAAACAAAGAACAGTTTTCTACAATGACCCTGGGCAGCCAACGCCGTCTAACCTGATGGGAGGTTTGCTTATCACAGGATGCAGTCACAAAGTACAAAAAGGACTTTTGGGGGGAAAGTGGGATAGGGTCTGAATTTGCTTCTCAAATACTCCTCAGTGTTGTTAGCCCACCAACAACAGAGACCAAAGCTGATTCCAATCCAGATTTTGAGTGTCCCGGTAGTGCCCCACTGAGAGCCATGGGGTATCTGGGATAGGTGGTCATGGATATAATTGGCCCCTAGTCATTTCACTTCCCCCTTCCTGCAGTTTTCTCTGTTAACCTCTTACTGGCTTTGAAATATCTGTACAATAACTAAATCACAAAGTCTTAGCAGAGACTCCTTTCAACAGTCAGGTCTTTATTTTAAGTGAACTTTTGCTCAGACTCCTTTGGTAAATATATGGTTTGAAGTAGATCAGGGACAGACTGACAGCATGGCCCTTCTCTTACACTGTTCTAATCAGCTACAAAGCAGGTTCCATTGCTAATTACTGAACGTTTTTAAAAAAATCCTTTCAATATACAAAAAGAATACACCAAGTACATAACCAAAAGTGATATAAAACTCTTCTGTGTAGCTTGGTTAAAAGGGTCTCCGCGTATTGGCAGAACAAGTATGAAAAGAGCACCATTGATATAATATACAGTCAGACTATGTATCTGGTTTCATTGCCACACTTTATGTCTACACATAGAGAGACACTGCCCCGACACAAATGCAGATAATCACAGATGTATCTCTTTGCTTCCCTTGATCCACTGAGCATCTTTGGCCCAACAGGACTCTCATGCAGGTGAAAAAACCAAATCTTTGCTATCTTAATTTGCTCCGAGCAACTTCACCTTCCCCAGGATCCAGAAGTGACCACTGCAACATACATGGAAGATGTGGGTCAAAAAGGGGAGGGTGCGAAGGAGCACATGTATCATCCAAATCACTGACAGCTTCTGGCATCAGTCTTTTTCCCTGAATCAACAAATGCTTCCCTCTCCTGCAAACTACTTTACATGGTTTTGTTAACCTATCCTCTGCACAACAATATATATATATAGATATATAGATTTTTTTTATTTATTTATATATATGTATTCATGTCAAATTTTTAATATACTCAAGAAGATACAAAGCTCTTGGTACTTGTTTTTTTTTTTTTTTTTAAGTTTTTAAATTTTTTTACAAAAAATTTTAGATGTTTACTATTACAGTAATATTTTGGGGGAGGTGAGGTTGTTGGATATTTCCCCTTTTTAATTACAAAGGAAACGGCAGGCACTGAAAACCGCAAATGATGTCTGCTAGATTCAAAAATGTGCTTTCCAGTCACACCGTTTTTAGGAGCTTGTTTAAAACTAAATGTGGCAACCAAATAAAATCAGCAAAAGTCCTCTGATGCTACTAGTGAGGCATTTGCTTCCTATTCTCATCTGCTGCCCTCGCTTGACCAACGCCTGGAGAAAATCAGTGATCTGAAGTCGTTTTGTTCTCGGCATTACCAGATACCGTATATGCAGAGTACGTTCTCATAAGGTAAAATTTCCCCCTTACACAAAGCAGGCCTTGGCATCTTAGAGGAGAACCGTTGCACATGGATGGTTTTCACACCAAATGAAATATGTAATCTCAAAACAAAACCAAAGGAACACAGAAATCATGATGATGATTTAAAAAAAAACCCACCAAAACAGTTCCCTTCGTGGCATTTTTCATCAGGATCTATAGCCCAAAGCAAACACGGATCCAACAGTGATAAATTTACCATGAAATATACGTGACAGACCCATCTAAAATTTATAGTGCGTTTAAAATAAGACATCCTATGAAAAAGCTCCTATTTTCTTCCAATGTGTTAACAGCTATGGCAAAAGAAATGGTTAATCATCATCAGCGCAACGCTGGTACATTTAAAACGTAAAAGCTCCTTATTGCAATCTTTGAGAACAAGAAAATAAAGAGCCAGCCAACTCCATTTCTCAGCATAGGTTTCTGAACCAGGGACACTGAAACCTCCAATAAACTGCTTTTCAATATGTGGAAATAAAAACAGAGCCATTACAGAACTCAAAAGGCAGAAGTATTGTACACCAGATTATAATGATAATATAGCACTGTGATTGATATAGTTTACTCTAAAAGCAGATTATACAGCTTGCATCAATCTTGTCATCCGCTCTCCAGTTCATTTGACCAGCGTTTAATAGTTTTTGTTCTGCATTTTCTCCCTTCGTTGAAATCCAATAAACCCACTCAACATTCCTGCACTTTCTGTGGTAATAATACAGAAAACCTTAACATTTTTCGAAAAGCCTTTAAAAATGTTAGATTCACAGTTCAAAAGAAATCCCCCCAAAACAAAAAATAAAACAATGAGCCTCAAACCAGAAAAGTGCTATTATCTTCACAGCTACACCTACGATATTACTTCAAATATTCTGCAGTTTCTCTTTCCCTTGTGAAGCTGTCGTCTTTGCTGCCACATGACCTTCGCTTCTCATACTTGGCACCATCCACACTTGAGAGTCACCTAAGAACGCAGCCAGCTAGCTGGAAGCTTGGATTCTCGTTTCTTGCTAGCTTGCTTTCTTCTCGCAGGAGTGGGAGGGAGGGGGAGGCGGTGGCTATTTCTGGCGGGAAAGTAACTGAGTTACAAAGCAAACAGTCTCGCTGTAAGGCATGGTGCTCCGGGGTTGGCAATGGCAGTCAGTTGTGTTTTCTCCCCACATCCTCCTGGAATCTGCAGCCTGGTCAGTGATGCAGCGCCCTCCAAATCTGAATGGCAGTGGTGACTGATGAGATCCTCGGTGTCGATTCAATGTTTGTTTCTTCCCTTCAATTAAAAAAAATGTGGTTGGACCCTAGCCCTGCAAAATAAAGTCAAAACTGATTAATACCAGCAAGTAACACGACCTCGGTGATCTCCATCACCCAGTGCTAGGACAGCGACTGGAAACGCCAACCTATCCCCAATATATCTATCACCTTCCTTGAAGGGTATGACTGGGAGAAAACGAGCACAGACTTAATTTTTCAAAGCCTGTACCCCACCTGTAAGCCTTCACTGCTCAGAGAAAGAGCGCAGGAGTGAAGCATACGGGCGCTACACGTCTCTTTAGCCCTGCCCTTCGGCTGGGGCAACCAGGCTGATGGCACAGTGCTGCCCGGCTGCGGGAAGCCAAGGGTGCCAGGGTCTGCTCCGTGGCTACCCGAGAGTAGCCGGCAGTGCTGAACGGCGGCTCTGGGCAGGTGCTTCCAACCCAGGGACAGAAACAACCTGTAAACACTCAGCACTTACACTGGGCTCTTAAATGAAGAAGGAGGGGGCAGGGGGGAAATCCACCACCCCCCAGTAACATACAGGAGTTTTCTCTCCTACTAATACAAGCGTTTCCCATGTAGAATTATGGGAGTGAATGATGTTTTGGAATTCGGGCCTTGAAGGCCCATTGTCCGCTCTGATGGGAAAGTTGCCCAGTGCCTTCGCAACAGTCACTAAGATTTTCCTTTAGTCATAGCCAGGGGCACAAAACCTGCTGTTCCAAATGTAGCGTCACATCTGGTGGAGTGCCAGAAGGTACGGCCAGGGCAGAGGGCTGTCTAGCAAGACAGCAGGAGACAGATTAGCAGTGGCAGGAGCAAAGAAAGGCCAGTGACATTACTGAGGAACCTGGCACGTGGCGAAGGCAGAGAACTAGAAAGCGACAAAAAGGCACCTTTTCTTTAGTGACAGGAAAAAAAAAAAAAAAGGAATTGAGATGTGGGAGCTGTGGGTCAATGTTTATTGTGTCACCGAAATCATCATGCCGTGCAAAGTAGCTTGCGTCCAGCCAGCAGTGTTCCTGCAGACGGGCAGGGCTGCGTAATTCATGGGAACTGCAGGGGACATCCATAAATAGTCAAGGATATGCTTTTCCTTAAGTCTCAGACTAATCCTTATAATGAGCATAGAGGGGGGAAAAAATGGTTGGAAGCAGGAACACACTATTCAAATTCATTCCCATGGCCTAACAGCAGAAATCTTTCACATTTCAGCTGACAACCAATCGTTCACAATATTAATTTTCTGTCTGTTTTTTGACAGGTTATTTTTTAATCAAACAGTGGTGTTTGATTGCGTTTCATTAAAGATACACTAAATAATATAAACACCACTTTTTTTCATTTGTCTGAAAGGACCCAGTTAGCAGTTAGCCTTGAAGAGATTCCACAGCGATACAGATCATGCACGAGACAAGTTAATCACTAGCACCAATTACCATTAAAAGGACCTACCATGCATGCAAATTAGACCCAGGAGTCAACAGGCTGGGGTTTAATGTCACGGGCATCCACCAGATTCACCGAAGCCCTGTTACTCCTGTTAATGTTTTTCCTATTTGTGTCATTCTGCAGCACAGGGTGAGGAGTTAAAGGCAAAACAAAGCGGATTAATCAAACAAAACCACCAAACAAGTCAGCTTAAAGGACCACAAGGGAAAATTAGTGGTAGAGAAAGAAACAAAGATCAGCAAAGGCACAATACTGACAAAAGCATCTGCAACAGCCGAAAGGCTGCACTTCCCTGCCATCGTTATTCACAATTCTTGTCCTCTCTTGAACCTCAGAGCCATGGTTATCAAACCGTTCACAAGCCAGAAGACCCCACGGATATATTTCTGTTTCACAGCGTAGGGAGAAAGCTGAGTAGCTCTGCCCAACGGAGGGCACGGCAGTGCGCACCTCTGGGGGTACCGCAGGCTGAGCGCAGGTTACCCCCTGTCCTTTAGGCCAAGAGGCAGCACAGACGACAGGAGAGACGTTGTCGAGGTGAAGTGTTTTTTCTCTTTTTCCCATGAAAGCAAAGCAGCTACTCACTGAACTCCGGGTTGTGCTTCACTTCAGACATACACTGCTTGATGTGATTTTGAGGGTTGTGTTGGACCACTTTAATGAATTTTGAGTGGCAAAAGTAACAAGTATTTGTTAATTTTCCTGCCTTAGCCTATTTTCCTTCAAAAGACATTTTTTGTCAAACTCCTATTGATCAACATTCTTATATCACTTAGTGCATCCATTCCCACTGCAAAACATATCAGAACTGAGATGAGGAAACCAGAAGGTTTATTTCGTTGACACCGGTTCAAGCAGAGCCACCTCTCACTACACTGGAGCAGGATGGCACGCTGCAGGACTTGAGTAACGAGCTCAGTTTTATCAGTTCCAAAAACAAATGAAGGAGCACAACCACCTCTACCAAAAAGCCCAGCTGGGCAGCCTTCAGCAGGGCGCAGCTATACCCAGAACTGGCAAAGCGAAGAGTGATCTGTGCTTAAAAAATGTCCAGCTGGACTGAAGCCATTCTCCGGGGTGTACCCTCACGGAAAGGCAGGAGCCAGCAGGAAATGCGCCACCAGGTGAGTTAATACAGGCAGACCGCTGCAGCAGGACATCTTCCTAACTTATCATCTATGGAAATATTTTTCTCCAAATCACATTTTTATTTCCCTTGTTCAATAGTAGCAGGGTTTCCTTTCAATCGACTGAAGTTTAGTTGTTTCCACTGAACATGAATCACCTGGATTTTCTGATATTATCAGCAATGTGCTGAAGGTTATTAGGACAGCCTTCTGCAGACTAACAATAGCGTTTCCTACCACTGACTCTTGTTTCACTGAATCCTCCTCTTCCTCCTTGAAATTACTTCCCCAGGGGAAAACACAAGCTTGTTTTGAGGCCAGAGAGAACTGACGGCCACAGCATTAAGCGACTTTTAAAAAGGTCTGCTGAAAAGGCATAGCAATGCAACAGAAATTACACAGAGCCCACTAAGCCACATTTGCACACAACTCACAATACAAAGAGCTTTGTGAAGTTGTTTGGGTTTTTTTTGTTTTTTTTAATAATTATATGGTCGTCTACATTTGTTTTCAGAAGGCACACACATAACTATGCATGTGTCTCCCTCCCTCTCCATCTCCCTGGCCCATGCCCATAGTCCACTATCAGGACCGTGAACGAGTGTTGGGGAAACGAATGCTGTTCACCGCCCTGCGGTACACAGACGCACAGGCTCACACCTACTTCTCATGCGGAGAACAATAAAGCAGCGTGACAGTCTGAAGTGACTGTTCTCAGAACAAAGTCTGAGCGCACACACACACTTTAGGGCTAAGGAATGCTGCCTGGACGAGGGTGACAGAACAAGCACTTTCTATTTTTACAACCTCACCCACTTACAAGAATACAGTGATTGTCTCCATTTGCTCCTGCACTGGAAAGCAGCATTTTGGTTTTTATTTCTCATTAGCCAAGTGCTAAGCTTGGTGCCTTTATCTAAGGGGGAAAAAGAAAAAAAAGCCCTTTACAGCCCCCTGGTGAGTAACTACCCTGTATTTCTTGCTGAGGACACCAGGCTCCCTTTCTTTTAAAGGCACTAACTAGCGTTCAGCAGTAAGAGGAAGCTCACTTTTAAAGGTTCTTTCTCTGAGGCATCCCCTGTGTTATCACTGGTCTTGTATTTACGTTCCTTGTCCCGGTGATCGATGGTGGAGTACCCATCTGAGGAGAAATGACACAACAGTCAGGCACGAAGCACAAATAAGAGCAAAACCAGAGCTGATGCTAGCAGAATTCTTCAGCAAAGAAACAGGAAAATAAACCATCACAACCCAAAGATGCTGGCAGCCTGCTTTTCACATGTGCTCCAGCTCTGAAATTTCATTTTTACCAGCTTAAAACAAAACAGAAAAGCCCTCTTTTTATATCACTGCCAGATGCTGGCACTCATTAACAAGCAGCACTGTTTTCATCCCAGCCTGCTGCAGTTTTCAGCGTGCCCAAGAAAAGCAGCAAGTTGTCATCTCACGCCCTGGGGCTAATGAGCTCCAAACTCAGCCCAAATTTTGTGTTCCTTGCTTAGCAGCCACATTAATTGGCTGTGTTCATTCTCTGAACGCTCCGCAGCATGTTCCCGCTCTGCCTGAGCCTGACTACTAGCAGGACACGACAATAATTTGGAAGAGTCCCTTTCAGAGCACTGAGGAAAAAGGGCCTGGTGAGTTGGAAGAAATGTTGATGCAAACCCTGCTGTGCTTGGACTGTCTTTCATTACGAAGTAGCACCTGTTGGTGCTTTTTCTCCTGACAACTAAGAAACAATACGAAAGCGTGATGAACACAAGGAAGAAAAGTGTGAGAGGATTTTATAAAGAAATGGCTCTAATTATTTCAGAACCTTCACTTTGAATCATTGTCAGCCAATGCAAATCTTGATTTATTTTCCTGATGCATCAAATTTCCCTCATTATCAGTGACAAATATATCCTCTCCTGCTCTGCTTTGACAGCATTGTAATCTGGAGTAAATGACACTCAAATTTATAGCTCTCTGTAGGCTTTTTGTTTTCCCCTATGTAATTGAGGGATCATTAATGTTTTCATGTCCTGACAAACTGGGTTCTTCGAATGCCACAAAAAGCTTTTACATAAACTACCAAAATACTCCTCTCTTGCTTTATTACTTGCCAGCAACAGGTCATTAAGAAAAAGTCAGTCATGTTTTTTGTGGGGTTCCCATGGCATGAAGAGGCACTGTTTGCCCACACGACAAAAGCACACGCAGCTGGAGTGACTTGTACCGAACACAGCCGCAGAGCAGAGCCCTAAACGATGTTTACGCTGCCCCCAGCCAGGCTAGTTTGAAAAAAAGCTGTAGTTTTCCTTCGTACCTCACCAATCAGAGCCCACACAGACCTGCAACAAGCACCTGAGGGACCTTATGTTTATGACATCATGGATAGTAACAGATTATTTAACCACACTGCCTAACAATAACTAAAGAATTTTGGAGTTACACACGTAGTACACAGATCTTACAGCATGAAAGCAATCGCTACACAGAGCTTTACTTACAATTATTTGTTGACAATGAAGCTGCCTAACATTCTCAGCTATTCCTTTTGAACAAAACCGAAAAAACCTGAAGCCTACCAGCTGCACCCAGCTAGCCAGCCAGCATTTGTGGAGGAACGCATGACCAATAATTCTCTTTCAAATGACAGGCACGAATACTTCTAGTAAGTCATATCCTAATATAAAGATTCATCATTTATTTAGCAGTAAATCATTCACATAAGTATGTATTTAAATGATGGAAATATGCTGACACGCACCAAAAAAGTCTAACTCAAAACAACTGAGCGGTAGCTTTTTACAAACTAATATTAATTACACTCACAATGGTGTAACGGATCACTTTGCGCTTTTGTAGTGCCACCATCACGGGTGATCCACAAACATTTTTTAAATCAATTGCCAAGATACAAAGGAAACCTTTAACCCACTCCCAGAAAGCAACAGCTCATAAGTGAAGTACAGCAGCTGTGATACTTCCCAGGGAGCGAGGTCAGAAGGATGGACTGTAATCACAAAAAATTAAAAGCACAACAGATCTCTAACAGTACTGCAAAATAAAAAAACATGCTTAGCCAGGACAGCAGCAACAGGAAGATCAAGCTTTTGCACAGTGGCAGTAATCTAACAACAAAGAACAGTCAAGAACTTCGTTCTTCATATCTAAGTTCCAACACATTTTGCAATTCATACTCTCAGCCCACTGTTGCGTGGTCTGCATGCTAACAGTGCTGCGCACATCAGCACGAATGGATTATGTTTCTAAAAACCACACACTGTGCTATGACTCTGTCAAGATAAGCAGCAGCAGAGATAATAAGTTCATGATTTGACCTAATAAAATGAGAAATATCTCAAAGGAGGCTGCACCGGAGAACTAACACCTCAGTACCCCAAGGACCACAGCTCTTCAAAGAAATGGGAAAGTACTGTTTCTCCCACGTTTAGATTCATTCTAAGCAATCAGAATTAACACTGTTTCTGTGGCATAAAGGAGACCTATATAGATCTCACTGGTCTAAGGTGTAAATGTGTTGTTCTGAGTTAATACAATCCAATGTATAGACAAAAGTTGTATTGGTCAATAGATGCACGGCCCATTCTTAGCTTGTTCATTCCTCTTTCTCAACTTTCTGCTTGTCTTCACCGAGTACCTCCCATTCACTCTGCAGCAACGTTTTTATGTCATCACAGATTACAGGACCAAATGGCTTCTGAGTGTCAGTCCATCCGTGCCCTCACACAGCTCTCAACTTATAAAGATCAAACCTCTGCACCCATCAAAACAGAGGGCGAGGAGAAAGAAGTTATACCTTAAGACTGACATGTAGGACAGGGGCATCTGAACTATGTGTCTCTGGTCTGAACAATTCTCAGTTCCCAGATGCTCTTGTCTGACTGACTGTAGGTTAACTGAGGCACTGATACAGTTTTAGAGAACTCACAAATTTGGCATACAGCCTTGAGATCGCAGTTCCGCTGCTTCTACAGACAGCTCAGGGTCACAGCCACCCTCAGGCAGCACTGTGACAACAAGCATTGATGATCTTCAGATTACTTGGTGCAGAGCCACTTGTCTGGAGCTGATGAAGTCTGACAGACCTGGGCTATCTCTGCACTGGGCTGTCTCGTGCATCCCACAGTAACTCATAATACATGTTTTCTTCCATCTCCCAGGACATCCACGCTCTACCCAGGCTCTCCCATTGCTCCAGACAACCGGAATATGACTGGTCTAGTACTGCCAGCTGATGGGGAACGTATCTTTCCGCCTCCCTAGTGACACTGATAGCTAATTTATTTCCTTTACAGAGAAGGATGACTCCACAGCATTAGCAAACAAGCTGCGATACCAATAGCAATTTTATTTTTGCAATCTTGAAAAAGAATCAACACGGGTTAACAGTAAAGGCCCAAGACAGCTGAACCCTGAGATAAAAAGAAGCAATAGATGAGCGGCAGACAGGCGGTGATGTTCTGGAACAAGCAGTCTTGTACATTGCAGGGGAGCAGGATGAACACGCTGGGCTGGAAGCACCCAGACGAATGGATGGGTACCTCTAACGCGTGCATGTGGCACCGAAACTCACCGAGTTCTGCACCAGCGCACTCTAACGTGTTTGAGGTGTTTACATTTCTGTACCAAAGCAGTACAGCACAAAGATAACTATGCAACCTGGAAGTGTCTGAATTAAATGAAATGGACACCACAAAGCTGGAGGCAGATGAGAATTCTCTAAATGACAATGAATATAAAGTAGAAAGATCTTGGGGCAAGTGAAGTCAGAAAGAGAGGAAGGCAAGGGAAAAACACACAACTAAAACCAGGGCACAGGACTTTCTGCAATAAAAAGAAATAAAAAGATAAGCTGGGATGTTGAACAACCGGTACCAATTCTCTGGTACTGCGTCATGCCTTTTCTTTGCAAACGTGAGGCGAGTGTCTCCTGGAGGCTCAATACAGACTAGCATGGAAAATGCAGGGATACAACCAGACTGCTTGGGGGAGGTACAAACCCAGAGGACTGCACATTGATGTTCTGCTCCTTGTATCTGCCAGTTCACTCGAGAGCGGAAAAAGAACAAAACCTCCAGAATACAACAGTCCACAATGAAGTTAAAAATCAGAAAACATAGTCTAGAGCAGCTCCTCAAGTATGCCCATAAGATAAAAAACATATGGCATTTGGCAGAGCCTGAAGTACCGAGTTGTTATTCCAGTTCCTTGGAATTAAAGATAGTACACTGGATAAACTAATTTAGTCTCTTCTCAGTTGACCTCTGAAACAGCACAAAGGTATAGTGATATTGGAGTTAAAAAGCACTCAAGAGCTGGAGTGAAGAAAACTTGACAGATTTCATCTCATAGTGATAAAAAGATTGGAGAACAGACCGGCCCAGAGAAGCTGCCTGATGTTGTACATATGCTGTTAATTTGCATTTCATTTTGTACTCAGAGCTGTACCAGTAACTCCTGAAAGCATAAGGCAACAATTAATATTGAGACTATAAACAATCAGCACTGCCCATACTGCAGCACCTGCTAGCACAGAGCTCTCCTGCCAGGCAATCTTCTCTGAAGTTATTTTCTTCCATTGTGAGAACAAATGTTTCAGTGGTCCCTTAGGCAAAATGCATACGGACAGTTGATTCATGGCAGGTGGCATCTCATTTTTCTAAGAATACGAAAGGTAATATATACCTGTTATTTTCACTTCTGAACATGCTTGGCTTTCAGCTTGGTTCTAACTTGCTATTTTTTTCCAGCTACAATCACAAATAGCAGTATATCAAACTGTTTGATTTGAAGGCATTAATATGGGTATTTAAACAAAAATAACATCAACTGGAAGAAGTAAAGCAAATTCCCAAGAGACCACACAGCACCTTTATCTACCTCAGTAAAGTAAAAAAAAAACCTCTACAAGTCTTAAACTACAGAGCTTATCAATCTCAGAGCACTTCATTGTCAGTAGGTCAGTTCTCTGTCTATAGGAAAAGCCAGACTTGTGTAGATGCAGGTAAGTGAAAAGTGGCACCAGGGATATCATACATACTAACTTATTTTTGGTGTTACCTACAGAAAAAGGCAGAACAGATTTAAACACAAGCATTACATTGAAGTACATTTTCAACTTTTTTTCCCTTCTGAATCCCCAGACTTCCACATCTGTAATAGGAAATGCAGCTGCCTTAAGGGCCAGAGACTACAATGAAAGCTGTGTCAGTGTATCTCCAATATACTCTTAAAGTAGTGGACAAATCGGTGTGTACACTCTACATGTATTTAAAAGAAAAAAAAAAAAGGATGGGGAACAAAAAAACGACAACAACCAATCTTTTGTAAGGTAATGTTCTGTTTTTAAATGTCAGCTTTATTCATCTGAAATAATATCTCCTAGAGAAACAGCTGAACTTTCCCATGAGTGACAGCGTGCTCTATTGAAACAGACAGAGAGTTTGATCTATGACTGAATTTACCTGGGCCAAGTTCATCCATAGGTATCATATCACGACTCCCAGCCTTCTCGTTATCTATAAAATGGAAACATTGAAATGACCTGAGTTACCATTTGCCTTTCTCAAAACCTGGTAGTTTTAAATTAGTCACAGGACCAGAGAGGTCCATAAAGTACTAAATGAAGAGGCTACTGTAAAAAAAACCCCAAACTATTAAACTGTTACCCATTCAGAAAGGGAAGTTTGATTTAAGCTCTCCAGAGAGCACATGTAATCCTTATGTTTTCTGCTTTGGCACTGTAATATAGAACTCCCACTCCCCAAGTGGTAACAGAAACCGCAATTCTGCTTTGGACTACCTACCCCTATTAACAAGCTTCTCTCTGGTCTCTCCAGAATAGAAGCGAAAGAAACTAAGGGTGCAGCTTCACATGGCACACAATGCAACCCAGCAGCCCGCTGAGCCGACAGAAGGCTAACACACGAAGAAAACAAGTTTATTGTCAGATCAGCAAACTGATCCAAGTCATCCTCTGTCTGCATAATCCGCCAGATTTGACCAAAGCCAGGGAAGGTGGGCAGTGGCAGCATGGGGCTGTCTTTTTTGTGGCAATTTGCAGTTAAACCAGGTAAAGTGCAACATGGCAAACTCAGCCATAGGAGACTAAAGATTTCTGCAAAGAAATTTTGACATCTGAGCGTTAGAAATTAGAACCAGATTCAGAGACAAAGCAATCATAGTGAAATTAAAGCTGGAGCTACACCAGTGTTGGTACGGCTGCGTCGAGCCTCATGAAAAGGCACAGCCAGGTTTAGCTAGAGTTTGGATAAACCCAGCCCCAGTGAAAAAAACTGCACAGTAGAGGGAGAAGCAGTGCTGAAACTGGCACGTTTTTTTAGAAAGGAAAAGACTCCAGTACTGAGCAGGGGTAACGCCAAGCCCATTGCCGGGCTGAAGGGAAGATTTATTTATAAACACGGCTGTTCTCCTCTGTCTAGGTTCCAACTCACATCTATCCCAAATTCTCCCATGAGGATTTAACTAATCATGTTGCGTACAAGTTGAGAAAACATCATCAGTAGTGTACATTTCACAGGGAAGGAATACTATCCATATCCAGCAAATACGACCGATCATTTGGGGACATTTGGTAATCACCACACAAATAATACATTCTTATGTATTATGTGCCGTAACAAGGTATCATGCGGTAACACACATGTGGCAAATCCAGGAATCAAGCAAGCAAAGCACAACAGTAAAAGTGATAAAGAGCAGAACTGACCTTGACTTTTATCCACCAGAGGCAAAGTGCTGTCGTCGTAGCCCGACCTGCCAGCAGTACCTTTGGAACCCTTTGGAGTTGCAGAAACAGACTAGGAGACAAAAATCCATAAATAGGGAATTGCTAGCTAGGGAAACTGAACAAGAAAAATAAACAAACCAACAGTATGGAGAGAGATTATGGAATGCTGCTAACCCCCCTTCTGTTGATAATATGGCACTGGAGTGTTTTTTGTTTTCATATAGACTTGTAGGTGGATTTTTTTGCCTGTTACCTAAATGGCAGCATTGTTGGTCTGTAAAAGGGACAAAACCTTTTCACACAGAAAGGTGAGGAGGCCGCATGTCAAGAACAGGTGGCTGCCCTACGCTGCTAGAGGGAACGTTTCAAATGAGACAAAACTAAGACAAGACATGCTAATTCCTCCCCCAGAAAAGTGCAGGCACTTGGCCTATACGAGGTGTCATACTTCCAAAACCTAAAAAGCCACATTTCACAGACCACTAAAAAGCACACTCAGCAAGTACATGCACAATGCTGTGACTGAACAGAATAGAATACAATACATTGTTCTGTCACTAGAAGAACAGGACAAAAGCCCACAATCTATCAGACCGTGATATTAGACTAAGTTAGGGCATCCTCCACTCGGGCATTTCCATAACTAAATCTAAGACCCAGCATCTTTACCTGGAAGTGTGATTTGTTCCACCCATCCTTCTGCAGGGCATTTCGTAGCTCTTTATAGCTCCAGATCATCTGAAGAACGTGAGATGCTGCTTTTGTTTCTCTGGGAGACTGGCTGATTTGCAAGACAAAATTAGGGCTTAAGTATCAAGCAATGTAAGATTATTCATATGTTGACCTCTTTGCACCAGAACAATATCCAGTGCTCCGTACTGCTATTCTTTGAACCTATAAGCTATAGGATATATGTGAAATCATTCAGTGACTTCTTCATATCTATAGGTATTTGCTGACAAAAAAAAAAATTCCAAAAATTGTAAATTCTGCAGATTTCTGGGTTTTCACATATATTGCTGGGCAAGTGCTGAGGCCAGGGTGACCTTTTTGTCTTGCAGCTGTCATAACAAAAAAACAGATAGATACCATCCTGCCTGGATTTATTTAGCAAAAACCCAAGTGCTAAGCCACTTTTCAAACCTTCACCCAAACTGACATATATTCCTCACAATTCAATGAAGTTGTTCCATGGTTTAGAATACCTTACAAAGGAATTTGGGTCAGCAAAAAATAAGCTATTTTTAAACAGAAAATGAAACTTTATCCATTCCCTACTAAGTCAGTACACAAGCCCCCTCTATAAAATAATACAGGGTAGATTCTTGGTTGGCTTTCGTATTTCATAACAATGCAACCCAACAGTCTTCAGCTACTCTCCCAAAAGTTTGCTGGAAACACACCTATAATGTCTAACCGGCTGAACTATAGGAAACAAACTTTTCTCTAAAGCAGACAGAACACAGTTTTCAACAGAACTGCAGAGTGAACATTTGTCAATTCAAATTACCACCACCAGCCCTTCGGCCAGAACAATTACTGCACATCATTAACCATTTTACTTAAATGAAACAGATTTCATCACTGGCATTCCAGGAACAGAATGCTGCCACAGGAAAAAGGCCTCCCACACTAAAAATAAAGGTGTGGGTTTTTTTGTGGTTTCACTGCAAACAATGTCTGCTAAATGCATACGTGGTGCTAAGATGTACCTGACAAGGAAAGAGCATGTCTTAACGTGACGGAAGTGACTGCTCAATTAACTTTTCTTTTTTAAATCAAGTAAATGTATTAAAGGCACTGACTGTTTTTGCTGTGTATATATTAATTGCCCTGAAATTAAAGGCTCTGAAAGGTTAGGACGCTTGAATACTTTCACAAAGCAAAAGCTGCTGTTCATAGTGATATTTTCGTGTTTGCAGTGAGTTCTTAACCATTTTGCTTTCAACTGTCACTTACCTTGACTTGCTGATAGCTACCAGCTTCTGAATGCCCTGTGTCTGGATCAGAGACCTTGCATTTTCTGAGCTGTCAGTAATGATTTCATGGATGGTATTCAACACCGCAACCACTGTATCCTCTTCCAGGTTCTTTGCAGATCTCTGCTGCCTGCTGGGCAAATTTCTTACCAGCTCACCCATGGCATAACTACCTAGATAAGGGGAAGAGATACCATTAGTCAGGCCTAACAATCATTTCAGCTTCCCATCCTGAATGATAAAACTCAAGGGTGTTTGCCAGGTCAAAAAACTTTATAATGCACATGTTTTGAACCTCAAGACTGTAACTTAACAGCTTTTCATTCATTATTTCAAGGTGATTGAGAGTTGATACCCAAGACAAACAACACTTCATCACGAACGCTAAAAGGTATTGGGGGGGGGAGGGAAAGCAATCTTTATTGAGAATTTTACAGCCAGCATCTATCATACTTTGCAATGCCTGAGGCAAAAAGAATCCAGTAGCTGCTGCTAATGCCATGTATTCATGCTAATACACGCACATGGCTTACTCAACTTAGCCTTGTAATAGGCCTTCTGGGGCAAGGTGTGCAGCCATGCATTTATTAACCTTCCCCCAGCAAAGGTAAGAGTGTTTCCTCCTGGGTGCCGTTAGCCTTCTCAGTGTATAGTACTGCAGAAAAACCAGGGAGTCTGGAGTTTGTCACTCCCAGGTGTCCGTCTGTACCATTTGCCCAGCTACACCTATGAGCTATTAAAAAAAGAACCTGATAACCTGATATATTAAGGCAGAATCCCACCTTGCCATTTGTTAGTATCAACTTGGATGATGGCCCTAAACGTGTAACCAATATTTCCTGGCGTGACAAGGTTAGAGCTTAAACAAATACATCAGTTAAATACAGAGGCATCCAGAGGAAAACTCAACTCACAGCTGAATCTTTCAAGATTCCTGCTTATGGGCACGTGAATGCTTATCTACCCCCTTGGACAGGAGCTAGGGAGCACTGCTGAAGAACTACACCTTGAAGAGCAGCAAGTTGTTTGGTGTTCAGCTTCTACAAGTAACTACCACACAAAAGGATGAGAAGGGAAGGAGGAAGCAAGAAAAAAGGGTCAACTTTAGAGCCCGCTGCACTTTCCCAGGTTCGCTCAGCATGCCAAGGGCAAGACTCCTGCCCTCATCTGAACAGCAGGCCTAAGGCGCAACGTCTCTGTAACCGCCATGCGCAACTAGGAGTGCAAGTGCCACGTCAGCCAGAGCTAAGGGAGAGACGAGAAACCTCTTAATCCACCCAATTCTCTGCACACCTACACACACTCTCCTCTCCTGCAAAAGCCTACATCTGTTTTTACTCCCGAGTTAGAGATCTCCCTCAAACCACGGCTTGTTTGCATGGGCTGGAAACACATTCTGAGGTAACAGTTCTGCACTTAGTGGCTACAGAGTAATCTTAGATCGCGCAGATGGAAACTGCATATAATATGAATCCTCAGCACAAGCGACAGAAAACGTGAGGTCTCTCAAGGGTATCCAAGATCCCAGCCTGGTTAGAAAAGTTCAGAAGATACCTATAAGATCTTTATTGCGACGATCCATGGAAAGGTTTCTCAGGGCAATTGACACGGCCCTCACAACCTTGTCGGAGTCGGACTGGAGCAGCTCCACGAGCACTGGCAAGCCTCTCTCCTTCCGCACTGTTGCACGGATGTACGTGGACCACTGATCAGAACACACAAGGGAAAAGAAACAACACAAAGTACTGTGAGTTCATGCACCTGCCCTTTCCTTGCCCCTGGCATTTCTTTCAGTACTCTAATTCATTTTTTCTCCCTGCAAAGGCTAGTTAGGTTGTGTGTGTGCTGATGCATCTATAACTTAACCCATCATTCAAGTTCATCAAGCACCAAGGAAGAAAGGATGTCGAAGTTCATCCTATAGCTTAGCAAACTGCTGAGGAAAGAGGACAGAAATAGAAGGAAGGAGCATCATCTGCCAGCATCTGTTCTGCACACACTTCAGTGTGAAACACATCCCTCTGGATTAGGAAAAAAGAGGTCACTTGGAGGGAACAGTAAAGCATCCAAAGCATCTGTTATCTTCCCCACCTCCAATTTCATGCTTTTATTCTGTTTCATGATAGATTTTAAAATAAACTGTATTCAATACAGCTGTGAAACACCACCTCAGGCTGCTGATCAGTCCGGCTTTGCCATGCGGTTCTAGGAGTGATGAGGCATACCTTTGAGAGAACCGCCCAATGAGTGCTGGGGATGCGTCAGATAGGATAGCAGAGACACTTTGGAGTGCAGTTTCCTGAGTAATCTGACAATCCAATGAATTAAGTATTGGGGACACCTAATCATCTAACAACAGGCTTTTCTGAATGGACAAAGCAATGGTTAAGTGGTTTAAGTAGTAAAACCTGCTCATGGTTAAATTGTCATGATCTCAGTGACACTTCTACTGTGTAAACACCATCTGTCCAGAAGATGGAAAACATCTTAAGTGGGCAAATTAAGATGGAAATAATTTCTTCGGAGTTCCCACCTCCCTCCTTTTTAAAGGAGATGTAAACGCACAAGGTAACAGCGCGCTTATGATGGGCCACAGCTTTGTTCTTTACTTACACAAAGGAAACAAAAGAGACTAAAGAGAAGACTGCACTCACCGTCCAGTTGCCAGCACTGAGATTCTGCAAAGCCCCTGCTGCAGCTTCCAGAGTGTTGAAGTTCTGACTTTCGGTGAGGATGGAGAGGTACAGTCGGACTACATCTGGCTGGTACAGTAATTCAAAGCCTGCAGGTTGGGGAAGAGGAGAACAGAAGCAAGAGAAGGAGAGAAGGCAATGTATGAATAAACACATGACATACCTTTATTTAATCACGTATAAGAACAGCCAAGAGAGAGCTACACCACAGAAAGAAGGGCTTCTGCTACATCCAGGACATTTTATCCACAGTTGTTGAAAATGATGCACACAGGAACTCACGCTCAGGACGTTCACCCAGGCAGAAGGTTCCTTTGCTTGTCTTCAGGTTGACAATTCTTTCTGAAATTTTTGCTATGCTATATGCTGCCTAGCAGGCTGAGTATATGTGTGTAATAACAAGGTGACAAGAGACAATTTTTGTCTGCAACAATTCTTTCTTTGCATCTCTAGATTGGGTTGCAAATTTACCTCGCGCTCCTGTTTTCATTGAAATCTATCTCAGTAACTTCACAGACACAAACAGGGCCAAAGAGAGCAAGCTACACAATCTTATCAGCCACGCCTTCTCATACCTAGGTGACAAAAGAAAGATGCAAGATGCCAAAGTGACTAGAATCCCCAATTGACAGGGGCAGGGAGGAACGCTAACTCCAGTTCAAATATTAGGTGAAGAAATACACCAGCATTGTACCACAGCAGGAGACTGCAACAGACACGCGCGTTAGCTAAGTATCGCCAGAGTCACCGGATCAGCTTTGCAGTTTAAGCACGACAGGAATGAGAACTATTCCCAGCTCTGCCACAGATTTCCTTTTGTGATGCTGAGTAACTGACAGTAGCATCCGTGTCTTGACTCCCTCATCCAAAGGATTAGGATTTATCCACCTACCAATATTAAAAAGGGGATCTTAGGCAAGAACTTCACCATTTGAAGTTGTTGCATATTTTGAAGCCATTTTTACATAGCTTTCTTCACTAAGTGTGGCATGACACACTGCATCGATGAGGGAAGAGCACAATAACATCCAGGTTAAAGGACTTGCCAGACAAACACGATCTCAAAGATCACGGTGCTGTTCAGATTGTGTGAACAAAAAAACTAAATCCCCTGAAGAGTTTTAGTAAGTGCAGGAGGCACAAGCAAACTCTGGTCAACATAGACTCATCTGCAGTCACTGTAGCTGGAAGATATTTCTGGATTGGTGGCTTTTGGGCTGTTTGCAATAAATAAAGTTCAGCAGGCATTACCTAGGAAAGGGTTTTTGGAAAAACATGACATGAAAGAAAGCATAAAGGTGTGAAAGAGCTTGTGCAAAGAAATTTGAAGCTTGTTTTGAGCAGAAGATTTATATTTTTTTTGATTCGTACACATGAAAAGAATGTTTTTCACATAACAAGATGCTGTCCTAGAAGTGTAGCATAATTCAAAGTAAGTTTTCCACTAGCAAGACAGGAAACCTACAAACACAAATCACTCCCTCTCGTCAGCACTTTCTCTTCAAAATCACCCCTCTCTCATATACATATTTTTCAGCTCATATCACAGATTATTGTATTTCAGACATCTCTGATCAAATCTAGAAGCAAGAAAACTGAACACTGCTATCCTATCAGGTGGATATCCTATAAATTTTTTTCTTTTTCAAAGTCTCTGTTGCTAAAGGCTTTCTGAAATTAAAGCCTTACATTTCAAATCTGTTTCTCCATATTTTTCATACTAGTTATCGCTGTGGGACTACGTGAGTCAAGATCTCAGAACTCAATACTTTAAACCTTGTATAACACTACCCATAAACACAGGCCATGTTAACCCCCCGGATATACAGGGCTTATTTATCCCATTGAAAGCAAGAAAACACACTTCATCACCCAAGGGTTTCTTCGCTCCATACCAAAAGATTGATCTATGCATGAGGATCCATGAGCTCCCATGCGTTGGCTCATACTTTCCCTGCTCAGCTTCTCACGTGCATCCCAGCACGCTTGCATTCTTCTCCAATGACTGGACGGTTACCCTGCTCCATGTCTGGGACTGGTTTTAATGCCACCACTTGCTTGCTACATGACACCCCACAGATATGTGCCAGACACAACAGATGGCGATCCCCAAAGGCATCCTGCCAATCCATACCACTTACTTTCCTCTTCTCCAATGTCCTCTCTCCTTGCGTTGGGATCATTGCCCTCTATATTGAACGCTGAGAAAAACTGTAGTTACTTAATACATGAAGCATGAACAGTTGTATAGCTTTTCTTCATTCCTCAAATAAGTTTGTGATTATCCAACTCCAATATGACCTTCATATCACCTTTATCCCCGCCACTTCACAAGGTGAATTGGCAATCTAAGAACTCCTCAAGAAAAAACACCGCTGCCTGATAAGCGTGCAGTATTCCTTTCCTGAACGCTAATACTTAAAGAATCTCTTAGGATAGCTTGCTGGAATTTTGACACTGTTATCTTTTAAGGAAGCTTTGCTGAAATGTAAATCAGATCAGCAAAAGAAATGAAAGCAGGTTCATTAACAGATAATATTCATAGAGAACATTTACGGCTTCTGTATGAGAGCTCAGACTTGCCTGTGGTTGAAAGGTATGCGATTGTTCAGCCACTCTCCTCTGATGGCTTTGTTTAAAGTGCCTAGTTATAATTTTGGCATGCTTGGAAACAGCCCCATGTTCGCCCTCTCTTGTTATTTAAGTGCAGTCTACAATGTGCCCTTTCTGTCAGCCTGTACGTTCCTTTCTGGCTGGACACTCTTCCTTCTTTGCAGCACCTCACTGTGTGTGAATATTAAGATGCAGCAAACCCCTCAGCCCCGCTCACCTCCTGCGGACAGAGCTGCATTCCAGTCACGCGCCTTCCACCCGCTTTCTGTCATTACTTCTCTTCATGCATGAAAGCCTCTCCTTTTTCCTACCCACTAATGTAAGAGCATCTCAAAAATGTCTTCACCTTCTCTCTTCAATAATTCACAGCATTTCCTCTCCCAATTACTAGTACCTTCCTGCTTTGGGGCATAACCCCTTCGCCAGTTTGGTGGATATCTCCCACCTCACTCCACACACCCCCAACCTTCCAACTCCATCCATGCCTCTGCCCCACAAGCATCTGTTTTAACCGAGTTAACAAGCACTACGCACCCGACACAGAACTCCGTCCTCCTTCATGCCTCCCCCCTCTCCTCCACTGCTGCATGCTTCCAGCTCTGCAGCACTTCTGTCTCAGCCTGGCTACGCCAGAAAAAGGCGGGCAGGAGTTGCTAGAATGAAGTATTATGAATGCCCCTCATGGATGGCTGCTCATTAGCAGAGATGAGAACCTAATAGCGAGAAAGTTACTGCTGCACCGGAGGGTTTTTCCCTCATTGACAGCAAGCTGACACTTTTCATAAGCGTTATAGCCCCTTAAAAAGAAACAAACAAGTTTTATATTTTCTCCATCTGCCTCCTGTCCTAATGAATCCAGCTCTGCTATTTATAGGATGCAATTTGTCTGAATTATTATAAATTTCTTTCCAGTGTTTCGTGGAGGCCTCGCACATTTTTCCATGAAGCACTTCAAGCACGTTCCTGGGAAGCACAGCTGGTCTCACCTCCATTAAGCACCTGCTTCTCTTCAAAACTGATTTCCTTAATTTCAAGATCGTCTTAATTATTTTTTCAGGTAATGCTACTTTTGTGCAATATACAGCTAATTGCTTATATCCATTTTTTTAAATGGAAATGAGGAAAGAGGGTCATTAGTCATAGGTAATACATCAAATGAAAAAAACATCCACTGTTTTTCTTTTTCTTTAAAAAGCTGTTTTAATTATAGCCCAGATTCAGCACTGCCCTTAAAAAGGTAATTTCTCCTGGAATAAAGGAGACTTTTCCAGATTTGTGCTGAGTTGCAATCTACACTGTTTCCTCCTGGAAAAGCATGAGGATATGTCATTTATTGCTTTTTTTCATTGCAGAAAGCAAAGTAAACAAGTTCACTATATTAGCTTTTGCCTTTTAGAGAAATGAAAATGCCTTGGACGCTGATGTCATTGGGAGTGTCAGACATTGTACAACATCTAAGCATTCCCCCCAGCTAATGGCATTAATGTGTATACAAAGGAAGATCTTCCACATCAGACTCATCTTCACCAACACACTGTACTCTCAACTTTCTGGGGAAAAAAAAAAAAAGAAAAAAAAAAAAAAGATGAGCTTCTTTGCAGAGTTGCTCAAAATTGGCAAATGGATTCATTCTGTGCGAAGTTCATGCTGCCAGGAGGTGCCAAGTGGATTATCCTTTATTTGCCCACAGAACAGTGACAGCACAGACAGCAATTTCAATCCTGAACAGAACACACCCGAGGAATTAACTGGGGGTGATTAGCCATCTCAATCCATTCAACCCTCAGCCCCTGTGCTGAGAATGATGCAGCAGTTCCTGGATTATCTCCTCCAGAAACCTATTTGCTTTCCTCTTGGCAATGCTGATCCTGTGCCTATACTTAGCTACGTTCTGGCAATAACATAAAATATTGCACCAGGTGCCTATCTCTGATACGCCACCTTAATCCCAAATTCAGACAGCTCTCTTTGGAGCAACCTTGCCAAATCTATTCCCCTTCACCACCCATCCCATTTAGGATTTATTCTCCCCCTGCGGGCATGGGAAGTTATACACATGTGGATACTGGTCAGATGAGAGTTCTGCTGCTGCTGTAGCACAAATGTGCTGCCTCATTTTCTATCCCTACAAAAACTCTGGGTTGCTATTTAAAAGAGGCAATTTCATACAAAGCTGGAAGGATGCTGGCAACACTGTAGGAAAAATTAAAAAAATGCTAGCCCTAGGGGCAAATAAAGATCACTAAAATGAACTCTGATAGCTACTGATTCTTGCAGTGTTCATAGGGTTACTTACATTAGTGTTCTGATTCGGACCAGTTTTGAAGCGAATTTCCCACTTACTGCGCTTTGGTTTCCGACACAGAGCAGCGGCAGCACCACCCTGGGCTCCTTTTGGGATGAAACCAAACCAAGAACGCACTCCGGGGCCACACCGAGGGGGCACTGACCAGGAGGGGGAGTTCAAGGCCGCCCTGGCACCCCGAGCCACCCGGCCGGCCAACGTGGCCAGTTCCCAGCGCAAGGTGTGACGGCCACCGGCAGATGGAGCGAGAGGAGCCCAAACCGCAGCTTCTCCGCAAGGTCATATACTAACAGACTGTAGAGTAAGAAAGCAGCTCCCTAAGCAACTAGGAAGCGATGAGCCAGAAGAAAGGAAAAAAAAAAAAGAAAAGGAAAAAAAAAGAAAAGAAAAGAAAAAAAAGAAAATAACACAAAAGAAAAAGAAAAAAAAAAGAAAAGAAAAAAGTAAAGAATCATGTAAGTAAAAGAGACGAACAATTTGATTCTGTGAGAAAGAAAAGCTCCACAGATCTTGGACTCCTGCCCTCTGCCGACACCAGGCTGGTAACTTCATTACAGCCTCTGTAGTTCATTGTTTGCAAATTAAACAGTTGCTAACCAGAGTTCAGAATTATTTGCTACAGAAACGTTTTCAGAACATGTAAGCAGCAAATCAGCCCAGCAGCTCTACCCTCCCCTCGCAGAACGCCTCACCCCACAGCGTGGTTTGTAACAGACTACGCGAAAAACCCCAGAGAAGGCGGGGGGGGGAGGCAGCTGCTTACTTTTATAAAAACAGTAATCAGATCCTTAAAAAAACCGACCCATCAGCTCGATTCCATCTGTATGCTGTGCTTCAGCACCTGGTGCACAAAGCAGCTTGAATGCCAACATAAACTTGCAAGATTCTTCTAATTGAAAGGCTTAACAGTAGCAAAAACGCAGCCAGCTCCAGCAGAGCCAAATGCTTGGCATAATCGATGGAGAATGCAGCTCCATGCAGATACACGTAGAATACTGAGTGTCATACAACAGAGGCGTAGCAAGCTTCTGCAACAAATGAAGAAGAAATAATAGGTGGAAAGTTCTGAACAGTCCCTGTAGCTTTCACTTCAAGGTACAGTACAAGTCAGGACAGGTAGGGCGCTTACTGCAGAGATTCAATCAAGAATGCAGCATCCACCACTGAGCAGGAGCTCCGAAGACAGACGGAACAGCCTTTGAATAGTATTGAAAAGAACAACCAGAATAATATGGGACACACGAGACTCAAATCAGGCTTGAGGGGATGTTTAACAGGAGTTTTTCTATTTAGAAAATGAACACCATGGTGTGTGACCTTTCCAACTAATCTACTAAGTCACACACAAGTTCTAAAATTACGTAAACTCTTCCCATCTTTCCACGTACTCCCACTATGAAAGAAGCAACGCCACGTTAGTTAAAAAGGGAAGCGAGCAACCCCCCAAGCCCAAAGGGCATAACAGGAACGTTACCAGCACTACCAAGTGTGGAGGTACGCAAAAAAACCTACCTCCAGGAGCTAGGCTGATTGCAGGGAAAGCAGAAAGGCAGCAAGGAAAGGGAACGAGAGTGCAAGGCAGCGCAGGAGAAATAAGGATGCCTGGGAAAGCAAACTGTCTTTTGCTATTTCTATTATTCTTTACATTTCCCAAGCCCCACAAGCTGTCATCAAAGTAACTTCTCTGACAGAGAGTGCTTTGTAAGAGGTTGGTTATATTCTACTTCATATCCAAAGAATACGCAATTCAACAAAGAGATGGCTCAATTAAACACAACCCGTTTTGACCTTGTATGAGTTCCAGCACTTCTGCTTTCTGTGAGCAGACATTTTAAAGCTAATACACAGTTTTCCCTTTCCAAAGGCCCTGCAAGCAGCCTTTCTCCCAACAGCGCTTGACACACTGCCCAATAACAAAGGCTTTTTTTGAGCATATGCAGCTAAGTCTCTTGGCAACTGGAGATGTTCTGTTAACAACCTTCTCTCCTCTGTTCACTAATCAGCAGCGAAGGCTCTGGAGGACCAATACTTAATCAGGATCTGAACGTTGCTGCAGATAACCAGAGCACTCCCCGAGCTGCTCGTCGAGCAGGGATGTGACGTCCCGCAGGCCCGCTGCGGAGGGGCAGGGGATACCTGGCAGCCGGGCTGGTGCAGAGACGGGAGAGATGCTGAAGGTCTCCACTGAAAGGGAGAGGAGGTATGCGGGTGAGCTGCAGCACATTGAAGCATTTGTAGGTCACCTCTGGCAGTGTTTTTTGTTTTTGAGAAACACCATTGTTACAAGCAACAATGCTTCAGACTCGAAGTTAACACTAAGCCCTTTGGCTGAATGATTAAAATGGATGGTTCATGTAAATAGCTTCCTTTACCCCAGTCCCCGAAGACTTGCATCTGACCTTGGAGACTTTAAGTACAGTACATGAAATGTTAACACTTGCGCTCTCGCCAGTTTCTCTGATCCAAAGCTATTATTTACTTCACAGTGATAGCTGAATGCATTTTCTTTTAAGGGGAACAGAATGATCATGTTACTCTGAAAGCAAGTCTCTTTTGTACTGCAATTTGTATCTAAAAATCAAAGATTAAATAAAATTCTCTCCGTGTCTCTCACACACAGAACAGACATTGGAGACTGTGCTTTGTGTGCAAGCAGATCGTGTTTGATCTGTAGCTAATACAGGTTCCCCTTTTCCCATCACCAGCTCACCATGGTGTTTGCAAGCCCCTGGAATGCACTCCAGGGCCTGCATCACCACTGCAAAATCTCAGCATGGGACTCGGTTCAAAATCCTGGCTCACATGCGCCATAAGTGAATAGGAAACTAATTGGCACCAAAGGTCTGCCAGCTCTGCAGGGCTTCACAGCGTGACATTGCCAGCCCTGCAAGGTACTGCACTCCTGGTAGCTCAGCACGCCGGAGACTCTAAGCTCAGGGTGAACGCTCCCTTGCCTGGAGAAATTCTGTGTCTGTGGTAGTCATTTACTCTTGTCTCAATCACTACAGTATTTTAAGACAAAAGATGGATTAGGCTTATCAGGCCGGTGATCCCACTGAGGGTGGATCAGTAGCTGGGAGAGCCCTGTGTGGGGGCAGTCTTGCCCCCTGCCTCCAGGGAAGCTTCTTCCTGAAGCTCTGGGGTTGGACACACAAGCCCCTAACACCAAAAGGACACCGGGCACAGTGACGATGAGCACTGGGCTGGGCACTTCTTAGACAGCAATTTGGCCCATGCATACAAGATCAATACCAAGTGTGTCATTGATCGAATTATGTTTCCCTGGGAGGGAAAACCTGAATTTCCAGATGTGGCCTGCCACATAACAGGACTATTAGAATGCCAGTGGACAAGGTCGAATGTCCATGCCTATTCTTTTAGATCTCAGCGCTGCTGCTACTACTGACCATGGGTGCTTCTGACACGTCTGTTCCTGTCTCTGCAAGGGTCCAGAATTACACGTGACTGACTTGTTTTCCTTCTCCTCCTTGAAAAGGACCCAGATGGCAGCGCTTGGTGATTGCTCACATGCCCTGAGGGGTCTTCTCCTTGTGCCTGGCACCAAACAGCTCTATTTTGTCACCCCTCCTTTTCAGCCACAAATAGCAATTGCAAGTGCTGCACAATCCACACCAGAAATAAGAACATTGCCCAGCCTGTCTGGCTTGCCTGGCTCCCAGTTAACTTGCTCTGGGCCAGTTAGACCAGCAGAAAACACAGAAGCTCAGGAAGGTGTACACAGTACTGTCCTCAGAGCTGCAAGCACAAACCTGGAACATGTGGGAACGCCACAATAATCTGAATCCATAGCACTGCCAAAGATCGCTCCCCGTTTGCAACTCCGGAAAGATAAAGCAATGAGGTGACACCACGGAAAGCCTCATTTGATACAAGCAGGCGTGAAAATGGACTCCTCTTCTTAAAGCAGAAAGCTTCTAAATGGAGGGATCTCTAGGTTGGCACTTGCTTACTCTCTACCTTGATAGGGCTTGAATTCACTGCTTTTTGGAGCATATTGCAAGCCTTTTCCATTTAGCTAAGCTTTCCCAAAGGAACAAAAGGAATAGAGAGATGGCTGGCAAAGCTAATGAGGATTGGGAACTTAAGGAAAATTATTACTTTTCACATTATATAAACAAATGTGGTTTTACAACAGTACATTCATGTATACATGCCAGAGCACACGTGTTTTCAGGGACTTTTCCTTAAACTGAAAAAAACCAAAGCCAGGTAAAAGCATTTTCCTTACAAAACCCGCATACAGCTCAGTAAAGCATGCTACTGCCTTTCTGATCATAGCTGCCACGTGATGCAGCTGTACAGACCTGAGATCTAAGACAAACTTTTCACTGCTGTTACCAGTGCAGATGCCTAATTGTCCAGCCCAACCGTCAGGAGGTTTGAGCTTACTGTATAAAACATGTTTATTAAAGAGAGAGATACTGAGTGATTTCCTGAAGGAAAGCCCATTAAAAAAAAAAAAAAAATAATCACACCACAGCTATGTCCAGTAATAAAACACAGCGTGTTGCTGTTAGTATCTTATCAACAAGTCCAAGAGCCCCCTAACAGAAAAATGTCTCAGAACTAGAGTCACCACTGAAAATCGACAGCACTGTTAGGGGACTCCTTCCTTTGACTTGTGGCTGCCTGGACCTAACCATTTTCTTTCCTCTGGTCTTTTGTGTGTGTTTAACTAAGGGATCATGTGTTCCAAATTGCCCTTTTTTGGCCTCAAGCCCCTGTAAAACTCAGCTTTGCAGTTCCAGATGCCAATCAGCTGCTTTGACTCCAGGAAGCTAACGAGCTTTTAACCTTCCTCCCAAGCTCAGTAGTAGAAACCTGTTTGCAGAGAAAAGCTTACTGAAAAAGGAATCATGCATTAGTTCTTGGCTCCAGATGCCACTTAAGTAAATTTATTACATTAAAAAGATTCTGACATTATTGAGGACTGTTTAGATGTTGAACAGCTTTATAAACTTACTGTCAGAAAACCCCAACAAGTAGGGAAGCACAGAAAAGGGGAAGAAGCACAACAGAAGATAAATGAAAGGTAAAATAGAAAAACCTACACGGTGATACTTTAGTTGAAATATCCACACACCCTCAGACATTAAGTACCGAGTTAAGCAAGAAAGGTGGAGAAAGCAGAGAAAACTCTCTCTCACCTCTGTAGGAAAAAAGATATTTTGGAGACCTATCTCCAAGACAGACTGCACGAGGTGTGCTAGGTCACGAGGCTGGGTACGGTCCCACTAACTGCCCTCCCTTGCTCCGTGACTTACACGGGACGCAGCAGGCCAGTACACGAAAACTCACGCAGGGCTGTGGAGTGGGAGAGAGCCCACAGTGCTGCACAACGCAAAGCTGTAAGATCCAGCACGAGGTGGGCACCAGCTCTCGGGCTGAAGAGCTCTGCGCTCACCCACCCGCGAGGTGATGCTGCGCAGCCGGCTGCTGAGGAACGGCAGCAACCTGGCCAGCGTCGGGGGGACTGCAGCGAGTGGCCACTTTGCCTGGATGCAGCGGCGACACTCCTCCAGACCTCCGTGGATGCCATTTCTCTCCACCGGGCACGTAGTGAGCCGAGGTGCGGGGTGGGACCCACAGCACCTCATGGGATCAGCCCTTCTCTGCCGTCATGCACTGGCGTGCTGGCACTGAATCTTAACCAGCAAGGCAAACCCAAATCCGCCATCACTCCGGAACTGACAGAAACAGGGTTGCTTTGTCAGGTATGGGACTATGGGGCTTTCCACTGACTGCACTTCAAAACACTGTCCTGATGCTGAGGGACTTTCTGCTCTGGTTTGGAAGCCCGCAGACTCCTGACAAGCATTTGGATGTGTCAGCAATGGGCGCTGCTTAGAGCTGCGACAGACACAGATCGACAGACAGTATTTGCACTCGGGCTGGCACCTGTCAGGTTCTCCCCTTCACAGCCTGTCTGAGTTTCATCTTCAGAACCAAGGGAAGAACAACATCAAGAGAAAAACCAAGATCTTTCAGAGCTCACGCACTGCTTGGAAGCCAATTTGAAAGCTTCTTTCTGGGTTACTCATGCTTCACCGAGTCTGCTTATACTTCCACTTCTCATCATGATTTTTATATAAAGTCTCATAAACGGTCATAAGCTATTACACAAGTATTTGGTTATTCATATCAATTCAGTTGCTTGTTAGGGGCCCGCCTGCTTAAGGCAGTGAAGGGCAGCAGAACTCCACAGCTTGAATTCCTCAAATGCGAAGGAAGAATAAATCTATCTACTCTCCAGTGGCTCTACCCTCACGGAGACATCAAACACTTCAAAATACTTCCCAGTAGGAAGGAAATATTTGGATATAAACAACTAACCTTTTTTGGGAAAAGTTACTGGAATCCAAGCTGAGAAGCAGCTAGCTGGTCCAGTCTCAGCCTAGAGAAATGAAAGGTCAGTGATTCCTAATCGCCAGGACTGATATTGGAAGCCTGTTTGGTTCATTACAGGCAGAGTCCTGCAATCTCGCCTTTATAAGCAAGTGCCATATGGACAGACTCCCTCACGTTATTAAATAATTTATTATACGCCAACCCAAACACTTCCTTCAATCCTGTTTGTGTCCTGAAATTGCTAATTAGTTCCTGCTACAGCTTCCAAAGTCAAAAGTGTGTTTCAATTCCTCTCTCCATTCCATGAAAGCTGCCACGCACCCAAAGGCAGCCCAGTGCCTCTAATCTGTCTCAATTACAGTCACTACACTGCTGTCAGGCAATTCAAGTATCTCCCAAGCATCCAAGAAAAAGAATTTGATGTTTTCAATGTCAAATAAATGTCAGGCCAGAGTAGAAGCAGCATGAACAGAAGGTTTTCTTCAACTTCCCTAACAAAAAATGGACCTTGCAGCCCAGGTTTTCAAGGTACAGTATTTGGGTACTTAATTCCCATGGATTTCAGCATAAACTAGAAACCTTAATGCCTTTAAGAACAGAGATTTTCCACCCATCCCCAAAGCACCGTATCCAGACAGGGGCTACAGATGGTGAGAGGGAAGAGAAGATGCTGCTGCTCCTCCCTTCCTTGAATGGGGATGCACTGGGACATGCCACACAGAAGGTGTGGAGTGAAGGGCTACTCTTTTCCTGTCTGCCAACCATTCTCTGCAATGATTCTGTTTTAGAAAAACGGGGAAGTTTCTATTAAATGCAAACATCTGCTGTTTGATACACTGACTGTCTCATATTCACAGGCAGAACTGACACACGACCAGCTTTGCCCATAGAATTATAGGTTTCCTGAAAACACGGATCTTGCTATAAAACTTAAATTTGGACCAAAATATGAGATAAGACAACACAATCTGGAGAGAATTAGCTCACTAAAGCTTTAGCTGTTCAAACACACACACACATACTACAACCACAAATAAATCTATTTGCAAGTTAAAAAGAAAAAAAAATTGGGGCCCCAGCATGTAGCAGTGAATGAGATACTGAGTTGAATGAATAGAGGACGCACAGAGACATTTTTCAATAGGCAACAGGGGGACGTTACACAGCATCCAACTGCAGCCCGGCCCCATCTCTACCATCCTACAGGCAGGGCCCGCGTTAACAAACCACCAGAAAGTCATACGAGAAATTTTACAACAAAGCCACAGCAGACACTATCTCAGAGCAACTCTGACAGCTTCTTTGAAACCACTTCATCACTGTTAAAATAGTGAAAAGATCCCTAACCCAATAGCCACTTTGTTTAGGACAGTTTTCAATTTCAATGCAGCTTTCTTATGGTAATAATATGCAATTAAAAATTGAGCTTAAAACTACCCATGTAAAAGGTTCTAAGCAGAAGCTGACATTTACTGTGGAGGTTGTTCATGCCTATAGAAAACTCTGAAAAGGTCAGTGTAAGTGTAAATAAGGTGAGATACTTCCTCCTCAAGAGTATTGAGACTTCCGTCATGTTATAACCTATACCCACTTCTATTCATTCCTATCTGCAAGGGAACGTTACGAACGCCCTGATGGCTTCTCATGGGCCAGCTGAGTCCATAGCTGGGTCTAGAAATTGGCCTCCAGACTGCAGTGAGAGGAAGGGCACCAAATTTTAAATGTTTCAGGGAAGCTAGCATTCACCCACACAGAAAACTGCCGATACAGTTTAATTTCAATGGGTTTAATCTCAGCATTGCTTTCAGCAAGCGGATATGGAGGATCTGGAGAGGACCTGC
Organism: Pluvialis apricaria; assembly: GCA_017639485.1. NCBI lineage: Eukaryota > Metazoa > Chordata > Aves > Charadriiformes > Charadriidae > Pluvialis > Pluvialis apricaria. The sequence goes on from CM030022.1 coordinate 4,207,177, forward strand.
TTGTTAGGATTTAACTATTAAGCAAAATCTTGCAGAACTGCCCAAATCCAAGTCGCACATGCCTTTAACCAAGTCTTAAGTTCTAGACATTAGCGTTAACCAGAAGGGAAGCATTCTCCTGAAAGCAGCACTCATGTAATTGAATAAATGGGCCCGAACACCCACACTTTCTCATTCCTTGAGAAATCCCAAACACACTGCGACACAACTAACACCTCAGTCATCCTTGACATTTCTCATCTCTCCTTCAGACATCTGTAAGTTGCCTTTTGTGCTCCGCAGTGATCACTAGCGCGTTTTATGACTCAATGCACAAAGTATCCCCCAAAGGGGAGTGGGAAACCTGCATTTGCAAGGAATGCAGACTTCCAATTTCCTAAGTGCTTAAAGGTCATTGGGGACACTCCAGTTAAGGCAGATCCTTTCTCTAGCTCTTACTCTTTCTTCTCCCCTCACATTTTGAATGAGTCTTTGGAGATGCTTTTCTCGCTCATCATTTGTAAGCTCTCAGCAGGACAAGAAGCAATTATATGCTCAATCATGATTACAGATTTGCTGGTTGTGATTTTAGAGGTCTCAAAACAAAACTCATTAGATTAAATATTCTTCCCGGCTTTGTATGAGAGGGACAAGATGAACTGATGCTTCCAAATGGAGTGCATTTGCTACCTGGCTTGTTAGCATGAGCCAGTAAGAAAGACGTCGCTTTAGGAATCAGAAAACCTCATCTCTCTTCCCAGCTCTGTCACTGAAATGCCGTGTAACTGCAGAACTCGCTTCAGCGGCCCGTGTCCCCCTCTCCCCTCCCACTCTGTTTCTGCCTTGCCCATCTAGACCTGGCCTGTTCAAGCAGACTGCCACGGTGTGTCAGGTACTTACACTTTACTGAGGCTACGGGTAAAAGACAATACAAAATTGCTCTAAATGTCTCCTACAAAACCAACAATATATTCAAGTAAAGTAAGGAGACTGCAAGGTGTGCAAAACATGAATGAACTGGACATGAGGTGGAAGGATTGCTCTCCACATGTCTTCCTTCCCGACAAGCCTGAATCATGTTCTATTCCTAAACAGACAAATAACATTTCATGCTGTTACAGACTTCCACTCTTCCCTACGACCAAGACACTGAACATTCAGGGCTGAAACTAATGGTCTGAGAGGCTGAAATAAAAATGCTCTCCTTTCTACCACATACTGATCAACATTCACCCCGATCACCTGGAAATGCCTGGGTCAGCAATCAAGCTCTCAGTGGGTTCAGAGCAATGAACAGTTGGATTGACATTGCTTTCTAAACCACGCAGAGGTAAGATTCCCGCCCCCCCCTCCAGCTGACAGGTAAAATTTAAGCGTCTGCTTTACAATGTAAAATGCCTGCCTCTTGGTTCAAGGTCATTTCTCTTCCATCCACAGTTAGAGGTATATGGCACATTAAGTCGTATCATTCCCCTGTCATGCTGGAAAAGGGGGGAGCTTTTAAGCCTGTGCAGAGCACTCAGGGTTATAGAAATAAATACGGCTTTATATAGCAGCTTTCACACTCAAGATATCTCAAAGTGGTTTACAAAGTAATGAGTCAGATAATAGGACTGCAGCAGCTGTGTAGGTAAACGCACTAGAAATTAATGCTGAGAGAACAGAAATCTTAATTTTTTTATTCTCTTTATTTGCCTTTCTGCAAAATGTGACTACAGCTTCAGTCTGACTAATGAGCATCAGCGACTTCTGCAATTTAGAATGCACAGGTTATTTGACATTCCAGTTTATTTTAATTTTCAGATTAACTCCATGATTAAAGCTCTCCATTAACTCTAATAAATACTGTTCAAGCAAAGGTGGAAAAAATGCTAGACACCTTACTGCACGTACCTCCCCTGTCTTGGCTGCAGTATAAGGAAGGCCTCCTTGACTGATCTCTAGCACCTCAATTTGCAATTAGTCTAGAATCACACAGCTATTCCATTTTTGTTTCCCTCTCTCTCCCTCATCATTAGCTGTTACAAGCACACCCTCAAAGACTGATTAATCTAGTGTTCCAAGGACTCCATGGTTTACTGTGCTGACACCAGAAAAAGTACGTATTATAAGTAAAAAATGTATTTGTCTTAAAAAAGCCATACCTTGGGGGGAAAAAAATAATTATAAAAAAAATAATCAGTCAACCCAAGATCCAACAATCAAGATGCATTTTGCATATATTCTCCTTTCCCAGGTTAAATGGGCAAACGGGCTCTCTCATTCTACTTCCCATCCGAGTCACCTAGCTAGCTGTCACCGATGAAGTTGTTTTGGAAAAACCTTGTCCTTACAAAAAACGTGCTTTTTTTTGCAGACAGAATTTTTTTTTTGGCTGACTTTGTAATCAGTTAACAAAAGAATCGCACAGAACAACTAGGTTGAAAGAGTGTGGGACGTGACTTGGGCCAGCTCCCTGCTCAAAGCAGGCTCAATGCTGAATTTAGACCAGGTTATTTACGGCTTTGTCCAGTCAGGTCTTGAAACCCTTCAATGATAGAGAACCCTTAAACACCTCTCTGAGGAACCTGTTCCAATGCTTAATTACAGGGCATTAGCCTGCATTTTTGTGGGCAAAAGAATACCAGACAGGACAGCCAGAGTATCCCAGACAGACGCTTTAAGCAAGATTGGAGAGATGTCTGTCTAGTGTTGAGTTTTGAAAGCATCTGAGTCACGTAGGCCTCCAAGAAAGCTATCCACATTCCTATTACTCCTAAAGGCACAGCCTTCATAACACTCACCCGGAGCTATAACTACTTCCTTTACTTATGCACACACTATTTCTGGAAATCTGGCAAGGGATTTAAAACAACATTACACCATTTTTCTGCCTCAGCTGTTCTGAAACTTTCTGCTGTTCTCTGAACTTGTCAAGTAGCTTCGTCAGCAGAACTTTGCTGCGGTACTTTTGATGGACACTAGAGACAACCGTAACTTTGCACAACACGGTTTTTGTAATCGATTTTGACATGAAATTTCACCTCTGAATTCTGACAGAAGCCAAGTTCCTCTTCCTTGCGCTTCACGATAATACTGCCTATGCAATAAGGACAACTTTCTGATCCTCACCCCTCTTTCAAAGTATCATCTCATTTTTTACACTTATGCTAAAAGGGGGGGGGGAAGTCTCTGAGCTCTCATTGTTGTTTCTTAACTAAAACTGAGTAAGCGGCATGGCAGAAATTGAACATAATGCAACAGTGATGGATGGATGGACGCATGAATGGACAGATGGATGAATGGAGTGAGTTTTTCATTGCAGTGACTAAGTCCCAAGACTGAGGCAGTTACAGTTATGTGGGATAAGCACCTTCCCACCAACTCCTGCTTTTATTTCTGGCAGACTTTCTTGGCACATTCTCATTTTATAAACAGTCCTTGAGCAGCATCTGTATAAATGAGCTATGCTCTGTAATAACAGGCATTCTATTTTAGAGTAACAATTAGAATTGCTTGTAGAATAGAAATGCTAAATGAGACATGCAAAAACATATACACAAACCAAGGGGTGGGGAAAGAAGAGTATTAACCATTCTTAGCTGGGGCAAATAGTACCGGGAAGGCTGTGAGAAGAAAAAATACGACCGGCTATCAGTTTCCAACATTAACTATTCTATCATCAGAAATGTTAGCCCAGTATAAAGGACATGAAAATCCAATCAGTGGTTGAAGGGTTAAGATCCTGCACTGCCAGAGAGCACACATTACTATAACTAAAGTAAATGTTGTAGCTGGGCTGTAAAACTTGCTAAGGTCTCCATTTAGGTATTGGTTGCTGTATGTACCTATCTATACAGAGCATCATAAATAACACAGCTGAACTTCTCCATAAAAGTAGAGAGTAAGTATAATATGCATGGCAAGAATACAAAGCAATTCATAGTATTACATATTTTCGAAATACTCTCTACAACATGAGCTCCTCAGTGCATTCACACAGTTTCCCATTGGTGCAAGCCACTGCCATCCACCTTTAACAGAAATTATGTTTTTATTTAATTTATCTATCACTGTGGTGCTAGCAACAGTTGTGATACACAATACTTTGGCAAACTTTGCTGTTTTTACAAATGTATCATGTCCACTCCATCTGTACTGGTTATCACAGCAGCAGTGAAAATGCCAGTAATTACTCTAGTGAAGGCAGTGGAAGTAGCAGACACTTCATGAACTAGTTCACTATAGCCCCGGCATCTGAACGCAGTTAACTTGCCTAAGGCCAGGCAGCAAGTCAGTAGACACGCTGAAATGTGAAAATGAGACTTTCTTACTTCCAGCTCTGTCTTTTGCTGAAGCTCCAGATCACTCCATCTCCTTAGTAGCTGCTGTAATTACCACGCGCTTGAGTGGAGTTCCTGCTGTTTAGTTTTTCATAGGCTACTTTATTATGCAAGTATGTATAGGCTGTTCTAGCTTAAGATGTTATAACCACATGCATAAGTCTCATTTTCTGTGCATTTATAACTTGGCCACAAATTCACATCAAGCTGGAAGGGGAATTTACCACCTGGGATTCTTGTCTTTTGAAGACACTGCTAGTTACTATAGTAGATCTATATTCTTGGGTGTCAGCCTCAGGCAAGACGGAGCTGAAAGCTGACTACTAGATTTATTTTATAGTCCCATAAGAGCCACAGGTGAAAGGACCTAAAGGTGGAGAGGGAGAACTTTGTCTCCTACTGCCAGATTTTCCCCTTCAGGCACTGAGGAAGACCCACCGTTCAAGAATGCAAGAGAAGGATAAAGAGGAAGAACAGTTGTGGATGTTCGTTCACTATTTCCAGGATAACCAAAGTACCTCAGAGGTGAGTCATATTTTTCTCATTCAGAAAGAAGAGTTCGAAACAATTCAGAAAGCAAGCTGTCTTCCTAACTCATCTTGCATGTGACCTCTAGCTGTTAAGACAGAGGTAGAAGACAAAGGGAAAAAGAGGAGCTCTGCAGGCAAAGAAATTATAGTGGAGCCAAGTAGTGATGGACAAGAACAACCACCTTATGACTTCATGAAGAGCTTCATATTCTGAACTCTGCATAAATACAGAGATGAACGAAATTCTCGCATCACTACAATCGCTCCTCCTGCCTCCCCGTACCAGCAGTTGTTTCCCACTGCTCCCTCAGCTTAAACTTCAAAGCTACATAACCTAAAATGGAAAAAGGCATTCATTCACACTATGAAGTATTCATATTGGGGGTGGAAAGACGTTCATGGCATTTAACTATCACAGCTGAAATTTCTTCTCCAGTTTACATTGGCTATATCTTCCATATAGCAGAACTGTTCAAGGTCCCAACTCATTTCTTCCTAACGCAACATCTCTCTTAACTGGGCAATTTATAGGATAGTCTAGTCACACAAACATTGTGCTTCCCCTTAGTACAGCTGCAAAAGCTTCGCTGTTCCACAGATGCCATTTCACCTCCACCAGGAATCTAGCCTGTGTCGTCTGTAAATACAGTTTTTGCCTGGACGTCCCTATGGACGAAGCAAGGGACTGGAAGGCATGGCTCAGAGCTGCAATGTTGAGGCATTCTCAGAAGCGAGTGTGCAACGATTTGACAACACGGTAGCAATTACCAGAATGCAAAGCCAAAACTATTCTTCGCATTCCTGAGCAGAGAGAGAACACCAGAGTAAGAACTGGTCCTGCAGCGGTCTCAAATTCCCCTCACGTGATTTGGTGGAACAGCTAAACCCCACACAGCAGAGCTGTGAGTCTCAGCAGCACTACTATGCACAGTCACTGTGTAGGGTCTCGGTCATATCAGGAGTATTTCTCCCAGAAAAATATTTGTTTCCTCACAGTCTCCAAAGTCAGAATGTTGTAGGACAGAACTGTATTAACAAGTGAAACTGCAGATAAGGCAGACGCGCATCTTACACCTCAAGGCAATGCTGAACGTAAGATAGCTCATGCATACGTCTGTGGATAACATGCACCTAGCCATTGACAAACACTGCCATACCCAGGTAACTACTGACCTACAAACACAAGTGTTACGACTTAAGTCACCTCTATGTCAAGAGAGAACTAAAAAGGATATAGCACTTGAAGAAAATCACATTTAGCCGACAAACAAATAGTAACACAACAAAACAAGCAGACCGTAAGAGAAACTTTGACATGCAATGATGTTCAGTGATATAACTTCCCTCCCTCTGCAAAGGCTTGCTGACTCCTACACAACAGAGTACTTTGCTTTATTAAGTCCAGATTCTAGCAATATAATGCAATACAAAGTGTAACTGTGCCCTTTACATGTTTGCCAAAGTCCTGTTGCCACAGCGTGCACCAAGATAAAGACCCAAGAGATTTTGTCTAGTTGCTGCTGTTTAATGCACTGCATGACAATCTCTCACCATGGGTACCTGTGGGTAAAATGTGCTATCTGGGGAAAATCTGCTGCTTTAACTGCTCAGCTAATTCAACACCTGTTAAAAATACGTGCAGGTTATTTTGGTTTTTTTTAAACCTTATGCCACTATGTAGAAGGAAACAGAGGTTGTTCCATGGACAACATCCTTCAAAGGCCAAGCTGTTCAAGGCTTACTACCTCCACAAAAGCAACACAGAAGGCACAACCCTTAAGAATTGTGCTAATGATTTATTTTATGCAACATCTGTGCAGCAAGGTGAGCTTCTCACAAGACAAGACTGTGAATCACTAACTACTAGGACTGCTTTAGCAATGATGTCCAGCAGCTCTGTATGGCTATGACACAAATCTACCATGAAGAACCAACTAATCCTCGCAACAGGCAGCAAGAACTGAGAACAACCAGTGACAAGGAACATCATGATAACGAAGCAGTGTTTATTCAACAGGTTTCAAAGTCAGCTGTCCCTGAAAAGCCAGGCAGACCCTCCTACTTGTTCCTTCTCCTGCCTTGTTGGCCTACATAAAACTTCTCAAGCAAGAACCAGAGAACATTTCTAATCAGGTACAATCCTACAGCAAGTTTTACTTGTAGGTACTCTGGAGTACGTACTGGGATTAGGACTGAGACAGAAGTCAAAGGAAAACACGTTCTCATCTCTGCAAATGAGTCACCACCACCCATTACTGCTCACCTCATCTACAGTTTACAGAGAATTTGTGCTGTCCGTAAACTCTGTAAAAAAACCTCTGTAAAAAGAACAACACTCCTACTAGAATGATTTTCTGTTTTAAGGAAGTTTTATCAAGTTAACTATTGGTGACAGAATTTTGCAATCCATTTAAAATCCATGCTAAGTGATTAACCATTAAACCCTCTCCATACCTGAGTCATGCAAGAAATGCACACGTCATTAAAACAAGAGAAGTTGTCACAGTGTGTTAATATTAGGCTACAACTCTTACAGGCTTAGGCCAGTCTACTTCATAATGATCATTATTCTATAATACCTTTGGGATTAGTTCAAATTGCCTGAGCTGTCACATTAAGAACAACAAGAAGCTATTTCAGACTCATTCTTTTCATTGGAAGAAGATACGTTAGGGCAGAAACAAGACAAAAGACATAATAGTACTGCTAGACCTCCAATTCACATCCCAGCTGCATCTCCCCATATGATTTTTCAAACCTTTCAGTTTCAGCCCTAAACTTACAATTTATGTTCTACGTAATCAAATTTAACAGAACCATAGAGATCACAAATGAGAGTTTCCACCTGTAGGGCGTAGCTCAGCAGGAGGCCAGGAAGCAACCCACTGCCATGTTTCAACCCAGCTTGGAACAAACAAGTGGCTCAACGTAAGAATTGCAGAAGATTATGACAATAAAAGCAGAGCATTCCGGAACAGTTAATGGTCAGCTATGGAAAAAGCGTGTACACAAGAAAGGAAAAATCCACAGGTGCCTGCTCTGAATTCCTCACAGATGTTGAGAATAAGAATGATAATTTAAGGTACCGGGCTGGAGAAAGTTTGGCAAGGGCAGGCTCCATATGGGAATTTTCCTATTCAAGGCAATAAATTTTCTCTGACTCAAAGCACTGGAAGACAGATGAGAAATCTTTCACTGGTTCGTAAATTATGAAAAACATAGGGGACCAAAATGAACACTCTGCTTAGTAAAGCAACAGAAATAAGAGATATTTAATAATTCTGATAGGAATTCTCAACAACGTGCATGAAATACTTAAAAGATGTTAATACAAGAACACATTACTTGCTCTCACAGAGGAGATCTGCCCAGTGCCTCAATTTCCACTAGCAGGCACAGGAGGGGTGTGGATGGTACCATTAATCAATCAGTTCTACTCACTTATTCACAATACGACAATCAAAATTAATGATTGAAGGGAGCTGGAAAGGGCAGGTGAGTGCTTGAGTCAACTTGTAAAGATTTAAAGAAAGCAAATTAAAATGGCAGTGAAATGAAAACAGCACCTAATCTTAATTACAAACCTAAAGTCAGAGTAAAGCTTCAGTGAAGTTTCTCTCTCCCCCTGCTATGTTGCCTTTACCTGAAGACAAATTGCCAGCATTTTTGTAATCTACTAAGTTAAAGTCATTACCCTGACAGTGCCAGGAAGTCTAATTTCCTGGAGCAGTATCACAAAGATTTATAAGGCAACTTAAACACTCACCTTCTGGAACAGAAAAATCTATCATCAGCATCAGGCTACATGGAAAGTGACTGAGGATTTCAGATAATGGAGAAAGAAGAAATTCACCTGCTGACAAGTTCACCCAAAAATCTCATTCCCTACATACACAGGCTCCTGACCAGGGTAAGTGTACAGACAAAGCTGAGCTTTCAAATAAATTCAGCTTTCCTTTGAGGTCCCTGCTGCAACAAAATAGACTTGTTCAACTATAAGCAGCTTTAGCAGCAGTTCAGTATTTCTGCTCGACTCTCTCCTAAACTTATGATCCCATTAAAATGGAAGTAAGCTGAAATAATCAAAATGGAAAAGATAAATTAATGACCACTTTAATAACTGATTTAAAGGAGAGATTGAGTTAGCTCATCCACCAGGCTGAAATCTACCTGCACATATCTCCTCATGGCTGAAAACTTTCAATTCCCTAATGAGATAGACTGAAATCATACCGGAACTTCAACACCCAAAGCACCTTAGAGCATCTGTTTTTAGGCCATTAGATGTATGTGCCCATAAACAAGAAGCCACAAGATCTGCTTAAACCAAATAGCACCAAGGTCTGGATTTAGTTAGGAATAACCAGCTGATTCCATATAAAAAGCTGTTTTGCTCTTCTGGACTTTCTCCTTCCATGTTCCAGCACTGATGAACAGAGGCAGACAATCCAACACCTTCACATCAAGAGGATTAAACGTTACAACCTTTATAACATCTTCAGAGGGCTGACACATATCAATGCTGATTCTTTTCAGAAAACCTTATCGCACAGTCTGCCATCTGAGACACTGCTTTCTGCTGCAGAGATATGATTAATCCTGATCTTCCCCCCAGTGCACGAGCCTCCTGTCACTACTCCTGCTCAGAAATAAGGACTCTGCGAACAAAGCAAAGGAATTGTACTATGCTATGTATTTAATGCATACACAGGAGAAATCAGCATTCGCACTGTGGTAGTGCAGAAGAGAACACGCTGCAGAGGAGACAGCCAATACCACTACCAGTGACCTACTTTATATTGGGGAAGGGATTTCAGCAAGACTTCCCCCCACCACCCCCCCCGAAGCAGAAATTTCTGAAAGTACTAAATTTAGCAAGGTTGCGAGGATAGCATTCATAATTTCTTGTCAGTGCTGTTCCCTTCTCATATGGCTCTATGCAACCTCTTCTTATCACTTCCCCCCAAAATTTATCCTCTCTCTCTTTGACTGTCAGAAAAAAAATAATAAATACGCTCCTTTCAACAAAGAGGAAACAAGAAGCTTCTCTTCCACAGTCTTTCCTCATGAGGACAGCAGTACTCTGGACACTGCCAGAGCATATATATTTATTTTTTAATATCAGATGAGACAGCTTCTGAAAGCCCTGCAAGTTCTCCCGTCTGACATTATCCAGTTTACCACAGATAACAACCCTGAACTGGAAGCTTTCCCCTGCCAGAATGCCTAGCACATAAAATTATTAAAGGCTTAGAAATGGTTTCAGGGCTGCTCAAATGCTGTGCTGCAGTAAAATCTGATTTCCATTAAAAAACCAAGAGCAATCACAAGAAAAGGAGACTCTAGGTTCACCACTTTGAAAAAAAGAATTGCCTTCATTCATTTATTCCTCTCCAGAACAAATTCCAGGGAAAAAAAACCAAACCCAAAACCTAGAATTTAGACAAAGGTAATAACTCACAAGACCCTTGGGACTGCTCAGGATATGAACGTGTTCCTAAGCTGTCTTGAACAAAGACTGAGAAAACCTCTGCCTCCCACACAGACACTAACCTGCCGCTCCCCCGACAAGTAGGAACTACAAAAGTTTTTGGTTTTGTGACGTTCAGCTACAGGACAGGCAGAGATTCCTGCAATTACAGTAATTTGGAGACCAAACAAAGTTTCCAGAGATGATAGAAAATAGGTCTGAACTAGTTCCCTGCCTCTAGTTTGCGGTTTTTCAAGCAATCATAAGTACACTGTCAGTTAAGCTCAGTGATCATACCCAGAATAATTTATAGGGAAATCATCACGTCAAGTCTTGAAACCTCATCTTTAGATCCACCAGATAAGCACCATGGATGTTAACTATAAGATTACTTAACAGATTACTTAACAGATATTGGGATGCAGCGTTGTTAACTACCACAATGTTCATTTGCTGCATTGCATGAACAAATCTTATTACTGCAGTTTCATTTGCCTACAAAGATTCCAGCTGAAAACTCACTTTAATATGGCTTTAATAATACATGAAAGAGATTAATCTATAATTGTTGATTTTTGAAATAGCACTTCATTGTGTCACTCAAGATGAGTGCTTTTGATCATTAAAACTTGCATGATTTTTCAATCTTAGTAACGAGGTTCTGCTTCAGCTGAGAGCTGATCTCATCAGAGCCAATTATACTCTACGGCATAGATCTGACCGGAGCTTTTAAGGTTTTTAAAACTGCAATTTTATTTTTCTTATCTTACCGAACAATTCAAAATCTTAGCAAACTTCTTAGAACCTGTAATATCCAGGAACTCTCCTGTAAACTAGGTGCTTAGCAGGAAACTACTAGTACAAAAGTTAACAAAAATGCATCACTGAATTTATTTTTTACTCTTAGTACACAAGCGAACAGTTTCCCATGGCTTTTTCCATGTCAAAAGGCTTCTTTCAAAATGCTGTGGGATTAATCTCCTGACCTAATCTAGCATGAGATATGTAGTCAGACTAAAAATCTAACCTTAGATTAAATGGGGGTATCTTGAAATTATAAAACGAAACCTCGTCAAGAATGTGTGATTTCTAACAATTGAAGAGGACAACAAGCTGCGTAAGCTCAGAGAGACAGATACGTCTCCCATAAGATAAACCACAACACTTCTACCATTAACAAAGCCACATGAAAGATGTTTACCTTATTCTAAAGAAAGTTATGCAAGAGCAATTTCTTGGCAGAAATCCTCAATTGCCACCCTTTCCCTTCAGTGGCACCTACATTCCAATCACATATAGAGAGGAATGAGAGGACTGAAGCCCTTGCTACATTTTGTATTCCTTTCTTTTTCTGCATCCTTAAGACGTCCCCTTGCTCTGCAATGTAACCAACGCCCGGCCCTGAAGCGATGACATTAAAGTGAAGGCTGGTCAGGAGAAGTTTCCTGCAGCTCTCTGGATAGGATGGCATTGCACCTTCTATGAGGTGCATTAGTATCTTGTGCAATAATGCACCAAATGAAAATTAGTGTTTTGACATTAGCCTAGAAACTGTACCCATTGTAAAGGGTGTCTGTAAATCGATTAGATCCATCTATGTATTAGGATTAGTTTGCATATCACCAAATCAGAGCTTCACTGCCCATGAATGTCAGTCTTATACCGTTAGTGACTGTCAGTACATCTCCAAGGATGTTAGATATGGCCTCTGTCGCTGCCTTCAGTTAACAGTAAGGAAATTGAAGCACAAATTAGTTGATTTGATCGAGGTCACTGAAGTAGCATAATTCAGATATCCTAAGTCAAAGGATTGAGTCACACTATCTCTTTATACTCTCTGAAATTGTACAAGTGATGCAGGAAGAGTTTAAGATTTCCCTTCTGAAGAATACTCAAGTAGTTTCAGACATTCACAGATCACTAAGGTGCGGGTGCTGTGGGCGCGCTTTTCCTGCATGGCTGGGTTGACAGGGTGGCACCGCAGCAGTTGCCATGACAATGGCCGAATCTTTGCAGTGACATTGCACACTTCAAATGAAAACCCGTGCAAGTCTCAAAACACCGTCCAATGCTGTAAGAAGAGATGATCCCAATCAGATCCTAAATCATTTCCTCATCTCCAATTAGGAAGAGTCCCACGCATGCAGGAAGGGAATGCAGACTCTGAAAGATTTCACCTCTGCCAGAGCTGAAATACAAAAGTGCAATGCAGAAAAACTTTTCTGCGACCCCCCCGATTTTGAAAACTACAAGTACTAGTCACGACAGATGGGGAGGAATACTGTATTCAGGAGAAGACTACCAGTAAAGACAAAAAAAAAAAAAAAAAAAAAAAAATCGAACTCATTCCCTGCTGTCACTCTCCAATTAGTCAGAAGACTGAAGAACTACAGAGACGCCAGGGAAGGGAAAAAGGTTAGTGGCAAGTACACTCACCTAATGCATTTCCTAACTCCTTACACTCACCTCTAGTGCAGGCAATTCGCAAATAGAGTTGTAAAGGAAGAGAGCATGCACTCACCCCTCTATGGAGTTGCAATCACCTAACACCAAATCAGATGGGCTTCTACAATTCAGCAGCTTTATATAAAAGCTGGTTATATCCAGTATTGAATACTAGATAACGACAAGCACTGACACATCTCCTTCTTTTGTATTCAGTTAATTGAAACAATAGATCAGCCTGATATGCTCACGTCTCAAGTCCCTTTAAAAGCCTCCAGCTCCCAGGCTACTTGTTATTTCCAAAAGCACAAACATTAGCATTACCTTTCGCTGCTTCAGACCGCTTAGGCAAATCAAGTGTATCAAAATTCCTGTCCGAATCTCCATTCTTCTTTCCTGTGCAAAAAAATAAGACAACAGATGGAAAAGGCTGTCAAGCATACTGACAGGTAAGTTAAGTGTCATATGCATCTACAAGATGAGAGAAGATACAGACTCAGAATATAAATCGCAGACCATTACCCATATTTGTACATATCTGACTGCCAACCCAGCTGCACAGCTGTGGTTTTAGCATGAGCAACTTAGGGACAAAAATCCGTGCTACTTTCAGGTTGATCCGCAAACATGCTTAGCATTAGCATTTCAGTGGGTCTTAAGAGTGCTTAAAATCTTGGAAAATTGTGCCATTTCCCTTCTTGGTAAAGCTATGCCCCTCCCTCAGAAGCCCAGTATTTACTTGTTATTTTCATGGAGGAATTTTGATCTGAAGCTTAGCTGAAGCAGAAGCTGAGCAGCAGAGCAAAAACCAAGAGGCTTGCTTTGCAGCCTCTACTCTCATTGCGACTATCAGGCAGGAAGGCCTAGATTTAATATATTGTACAGACAGCAGCCAACAACTTAACCTTGAATTGCCCTTCAATCGATAAAGTGCCATTTTGACAATTTATCAGAAACTAATGGAAATAATTCCATGCTTTTGCTAATAGGCAGTTTCAAACCATTACCTCAGCTTTAAATTTGTACAACCCTTCATAGAGAGCAGAACAAAACCCAGACTTCAGTTTCAGTTGGGTTGGGAATTCCAGGTTATGTAAACAGCTGGGGAGGGATGGGTTAATTTTCATCCCCTCTTCTCCCCTCAAGGAGACTCAGTGCTTTGGGCGAGCCCACGGCCACTGCCTGATCAGCAGGCACCTTGCCATCAGAGAAGTACTGACAGAGGAGCCAGGGATTTGGAAGGAAGTGCATGGCTTCTGAGGTCAGCAGTGTACAATTTCACTTTCCCAAATTATTGGTGGGGGGGATCAAGTTATTTAGTCCCTCTCCCTCAAGCGCAGGAGAGGCGAGTGCGGTGGGATGAATTGAGAACACCACGACTGGAGCTGCCAGAGGTGGCTTCTGAGCAGAGGCTCCACCAGGCTGCTAACGGAGGTCACGGAAGGGCTGAGAGCTCCACCAGTCAGAATGCTTAAAAGCAAACAGGAAAACAGTCCTTGAAAGTGTAATGTGGAGATTAATCTGACTCTTGACTGGGAATAGGTCACGCAATGGGAAAGGCCGACCCCTGCCCCGTTATAGCAGGGAGCCAGCACAGCTCGGCACAGTGAATTCAGTGGGCCACTCTACCTGTCCTCTTGACAAAAGTACATATGCAGTACTATATAGAGAAGAAATAGAGCTTTTAAATACCAATTTGAATATTCAGAAATAACATCAAGAGGAAAAAAAAAAAGACCTCAACCCCTCAAGATAGCATTCCATCCCCTCCCTTTGGAAATATCACACTCTTTTGTTTTGAAATGCCAACACCGAATACCAGCCAACTTTAACTACTGTGCAAAACAAAACATGCATCTAGAAATTCTGTTCACATGAAGTAATTTGTTTCATTATATAGAGTAGGAAAAAGCCTATCCAAGCTGCCAAAAGGTCATGCAGCCAGGTACCATGCCGCTCCTTTGAAAGGTATGGTTTCTAAAGGAAGGGACAGGAATCAGCTGCACTTTGCAGCCCTCCATTGAGTTTTCGCTCCATGAGGGCACCAGAAACACATTGCTTGGGGAACCAAATACCAGAAAGAAAAAATACTGTGCATCACCAAAGAACATTACATTTCATAATGGCAGCTGAACCCAGTTACTGGCTGCAAACTCTTGTTGATCCTTAGAGCACTGACAGGAAAAAGCAGGGCAGACAGAGAGGAGGGAAAAAAAGCATTGAATGAAGGAAGTCAGTGTTTAGGAAAGATTACAGACTTAAGGCAGACCAATAAACATGACTCCATCTCTCCATCTTACCTACAAGTAGGACAAACTGTTTTTTCACATGACCCCAAATTTCCTGCCTCTGGCGTTAGCTAGCTGAAACCTCAGAACATTTACTTGGAGAGGCAGACCTTATTAAACACAACTACTCATTTCAGAAGTTTCCTCTATAATTTCAAGGTTGGGGTTTGGTACTTCTATTAGCCCTACAGAACTGAGACGGCACAGTAAGAGTTCCCTTCTTTCTAGTGCACTCTTTCGTAAGCACTATGTATTCGCACACAAATTTAAGGAAGAGATTGTAGCAGCCAACACTGCTCTTCTGGACATCATTTGAGCTGGCAATGCTGAAGCAGCTGCCTATTTACTAACCCATCTTTCATTAAGACAGCACACTCCACCTGTGCCCTCTGAGCTTCAGTTGCTGTCTCTCAATTTCTGGGCCAGACTGCAAATACCGGCCGTCTTCTGTGAAGCCTTTGCTAGATTGTCTCTCAGCCCGCCAAGGAACTAACCCACCTTGCAGGCAAACCCATGTCTGTTCAAACCAGAAGCTGCCAGCTGTTTACAAACGGAAGCAATTCAGAACACAGAGCTCTGACCAAGGGGATTTCAACTCTACAAATTACTTGCTTAATCAAATTGAGCAAGGGCCAGGTTTAGAAATACCTGAAGCACCTACATTTTCCAGGGCTTTTCCTCTAGAGAGGAGGTGACCAAGCTGTAAGAAAACTCCAAAAGAAATCCATCCAGAAGGCAAAGGTTTCAATCTGTGGCCCAGCTGGTATTTTTCCCATTTGATTTTCACAGGACCCACAAATATTGGTTTGGATTTTCTAAAAAAGTGACCAAGTTTAGCAAGTTCAAGAGCCTACCAATTACAAATCTTTCAGCCATCCCCTGGCCTGACCAACATCCTGAGAAAACCAGCTTCACTGCCAGCTTCTGTAGCTCCGAACACCCCTCCAGCACAAGCCCATCAGCAACGCTCGTGCAGAGGGACGCTGAAAGGACTACGCTAGTAGCAGAAAAGAAGTTTCAGGCCCTGTTTTTGTACATCTCAATTTTTGCCCTTCTGTGCATCTCCCTGCCCTGCTCTCCAAGTTTTCCAGTCCAAGGCATGCCAGAGAAAAGCCGATGCTGTTGGATCAGAAGAATAGCTCCAAGCTTTGCCAAGAGACAGCCAGCTTTGAACATTCCTCTGCCAGGTCTGATCTGCGAGACCTCATTGCAGGAACTGGCACAGCACTCTGGTTTGGGAAAACTGCCTGACATGAGACCTGCTTCTGCAAGACGCAGTTTACAGTCTCTGAAACAGTGGGATTAAAATTCTTTCCATCTCCCCCTGCACTACTTTTCATTATGTAAGAAACAACCAAAGCATGACCTTCAGCATTTTCAATCTGTCAGACACTCAGTACGGACTTTGAGGTGCGACCCAGCATTATTAACCACTAACGTTGTTACTAATCTTCCTCAAATGTCATTTTGCTTTACCTGATAATCAAAACAGCTATTCAACTAGACCATTTTTGCTGAAGGATTAATTCCCAAATGCTTTCTTTGTGGTTAAAAAAAAAGTTGAAGGGAAAGAGATTCTTCATAACAACCCACCTGCCCCCAAGTCAATACTGTGCTTGTTAACACACCCACTGAACGGGACTGCAGCGGGGCAGCAGAATGCAAGGGCTGGGCTCTGTCTTGCCAAAATGCCCACCCTCCACAGGCTCACCAGTCCCAGTCTGACAGCAGTCTCTCGCACAACATTACCGGCAGCGTTTGTTGGGTAGAGCAATTAGGGTGTTGTTCGGCCCCCCCATATTTCTCCTTTAGCTCAACTCTCCAGAACCCATTGATCTGAAGCAAGTGTCACAAACTGAAAATAACCCTGCGTTTACCCCCGAATCAGTCTCAGTAACACAGTGGAAGTCCCCAGGGCAGTCACAGCCTAACAACTTCCCAGCCGAGAAGCCAGGGAGACAAACCTTAACCTCAGCCTTGTGTATTCCAATTACAATTTTACTTACTGTGCAGGGATGAGACCCTAAGTGTGCATCCCCCAAGGCATTTACTGGGGGGTAGCTTCGTCCAGCTAGTCTGAGTGCCAGTAATAAAGATGCAGCAGCCCAGGGATGGATGCCTAAGCAGACAGAACACCCAAGATCCCTGAGGATGCACATCCAAGCTGCTGAGCCTTCATGGCCACTGCTGCCAAGACCAGCTAGCAAAGCCGTACTCTGACATGACAGGGTTGGGGAGGCAACCTGCACTTAGGTGTTTCCCTCTGTCGTGGGGTTATCAGCCCAATTGCAGATCAATTCCCTTACTGCACTTACACGGAGAAATAATAAAACCTTGTCTCTTTTATTCTCAGTATGGGAAGACCCAACTGAAAGTGCTCACTCAATTAGAGGATTTCCATGCCTACTGACACGAACAGGAGGATGCACTGGGGGAGCAGAGAAGGTGAATGAACAAGACCTCAATCTCAGCTCTTAGCCTTGCATGTAAAAGCTGAACAAAGCATATTATGGTGATGATGAAAAGAAAGTATTGCAAAGACTCACCTTGATTGAACCACTCCTCTAATTACCAGAAAAGCAGCAAAAGAAAAACAAAAATTTACAGGAAGGAAGAAAATACAAAGGAACAGTCACAAAGAGGCAGAATTTCACAGAATAGGTTCAAAACCTGAGTATTACAAGAATACTACAGAACTTTCATCAATTAAAAAACCAAACCAAAACAAGATATTCCACTTTCTCCCTTTTGTTCCTGCTGAAAAAGCCAATCTTTCTCTGCACAGCTGTTGTTTTCTTCCTTTTTTCATTAAATGAAAAGGTGCTCACAGAATTGAAGGGTGACTAGCCCTTCGCAGAGGTGTTTGAAATGCTATGATCAATGACCATGAAATAAAATAAACTAAACATGGAAACACTGCAAGATTAAGTGAACAAGAGGGGGAGAGAATTGATCTATTTTAAAGTTATAGACTGAGAAAATTAAGGCAGGTTCAGACCAGGTAGTCACATAAATTTGGTAGAGAGAAAAGGATGGTTCTCTTTACCATTTTAAAAGCTTATTTATTAATGGATTTTAATTTTTACTTTTTAAACACAACAGTTGCTTGTCACCTTCTATCCTTTTGATCTACATACTACTAACTGTGAGCTCAGCATTATTACCAGCTGATTTCCCTCTAGAAAACAGCACACTTTAAAATGGGCACTGCAAAAGGGGGGAAAATATGTTAAAATATACTTTGGAAATTGTCATTTCCTCCTGAACACACAGAGCAAAACCCAAACTGACACTGAGCGCCTGCACTGCTCACTGAAATCCGCGGGTTCATCCTCAGTGTCAGATGATTTTGAGACCAATTTGTCCAAAAAGGCATGATCAGATGCTTTGGCTGATCAACAGAAACTCTCGGGGCGTACAGACACAGAAGGTATATGTAGGTCAGCCCCAGAGGACACAGGCAGACGCTTGACAAAGGACGGCCGCCACCCGAGAGCGCTCTCAGAGGATGATGACAGTTCTCAATCAGCACGCTCCCCTCCTCCCACAATGCGCACGCATAGCTTTTACGTCTGAAAGCGTTTTCACTGACTTGTGCTGCTCTCAAAGCAGCAAAACAACAGTCAGCACATGTTCAAGGTTTCCAAAGGTGATCACACTGAAGTTTTAGTCATTCACCGTGAGAACAGGCTGGTCAGGCAGGTAAAATTCATTCTTCAGTTTCCCCCCAGTCACTAAAAGAGTCCCATCAATTTTTAATTATTTTTTTTTAAATTACAGTTCAAATCTAGTTGATAACAGACTAGTCTACAAAAGCAAGTTCACACTGTGATGACTTCCCTAACACATACGGGAACACAAAACATTTTAATAACATGTACAGGTCAGATCAAGGGAAGAGTGATATGCAGCATGCAGTCCATCAAGTTCAAACAATTCCATATTGGTTCTTCAGGACCAAAACTTTCCTTAGACCTGGCTATAAATAGTAAGCCAGGATGTGAGTACACATGAATGAGGAGAATGGAGCCTAGACAGAAAATGGAGTTAATTATTTCTGAATTCAGTCTAGAATAGTAATTTCTCTGAAACAACAAAGAAAACAGATATAATTTGAGTGTCTCTTTCTAAAGGAAAGATGGAAGGGGGGGTTACTGAGACTATTAATCCTCTCTTGTAATGAACCTCATTTGCAACACTCATGCCCCAGAGGAGAGAACAGGTCTGAAAGTGACTGACAATTAAAAGCTACAAAATCATGTTTGCAATTTAAATTACTGAGAGAGTGACAGAATTGGGAGGTTGTACGTTTTGGTTGTGAGTGGGAGGGTAGGCTTTTAGTTTGTTTTCAACCATGAGAGACTGGAGGCATGGAAGGCATACAGACAGGACTGCCGTACACGGGGATGAAGGCATGCTGGCCATGACTCATGCGAGACAGCCAAGTGAGGGCACCAAGCACAGATTTGACAGATGCAAAAAAACACAGCAGCGCAGAGGAGAGGCAGAGCATATCCACCTTTGTCCAGCAGCGGAGTGTCATCTGTCAGCATGCACCTCTCCTATTTAAAGCCAAACAAAACCTCAGCAATTGTGGAAAAAAATTCCCAAATATCTAGTAGTAATGCGACAAGGGAGACGAACACATGCCATGACACTACCAACACATACCTCCACAAAGTCCATCATTCTAAACCAGCATGATGAATGCGCTTGCATTAAGTAGGTCTACACAGCAAAATTTACCTTCAAATCCATTTCCAGTTCTGAGCTCTCTGCAACACGTACCTTTAGCTTTTTTTCCACCAAAACAACCAGCATCATCTTTCTTCTTCTTCTGAGAGCCTCCCGTGCTTGTAGTCTGACTGGCATCTAGTTCTTGGTACTTATCAGCTCCGGGGACCTCTTTGTGGACATGATAGGAAAGGTTCCGCATGATGCACACACAGTTCTCCACAGACTGTTACAGAGAAATTTATGTTATAATAAGTATTGCACCCTCTTATTTGCAAACCATTATTATTATCATACAGTGAAGGGTTTGGGGGAATTTAAAAAAAAGTCCACCTGCACTAGGAAAAGAATGTAGCTTTCAAGGAAGATTTAGTCAAGACCCCTAAAAATTAAGGTTTGTTCTTCTAAAACTAATTTTATTCTTCTAAAAGTGAAGTGCTTCATAAATAGTACCCATTCAAAATGAAAACTCTCTAATCAAAAATACCACCTGATCTTACATAAAGAATACAATTCACCAAAAGATCAAACACACAGTAGAAAGTGGTCATATAAGGATCTTATTTTAATACAAGCCTCGCTCTCATTCTTCCAACCTTTATAATCCACAAGGGGCCCATTTTATTAAATTTTCTCTGGGTCAAAACCTAGGCCTTCTGAGGATTTCAATGAGAACACACGTTGTCCTGTAGTAATAGCTAATCAATAGCACATCAGGTTCTGACAAGAGCAACGCTCTGTAGCTTGCAATGGAAACCACCAGGTGGTTACAAAATCCACTTTCAAAATTATCTGATTAAGTGACAGGGCTTTATAATTCCCTTGTACAGTCCATCCCGTGGTGGGACTTGAATAAAATAATGATGCTTTACAAGCCTTATTTGTTTTATAAAGCAATAGTATGCTCTTTCTTTGTTAAGCAGGTTAAACTTACAATATTCCTGATGCCTATAAATATGCTTTCAAGCACCACAGGATGAGATGATGATGAAAACAGATAAATCAAAATCTGCACCTAAAAAAACCTCACCAAAATGAAAGTGCTGCAGGTCTGAAGACATATCTTAATGTCCAAGCACTACAGCCTTTAGACATGGTGCTGAATAAAGTCTTCAAAATGGGAACTGACTCCTTTGCCAGTATAGTGCCAAGCACAATACAATGGGACTCAATTCTGATTTGGAGACTACGCTTATGAATATCAATTAAGTAATGCAGAACAACAGCAATAACGTCACTGACAGTACTAAAGGACTACTCTCCCCACCCATCACAACCACTTGCCTTTGCTCTCCTCGTCAGCCACCCAAGGTAACACAGCAGCATCGTGCTGATACCCCATCTGTAGTACCGTGGATATCATAACAGAAAGACAGGAAGGTAATGACTACATTTTCTGAGGCAAGCATAATCCCCTCCTGACACTAACAAAAAGAAGTCAGATCCCAGTGCAACACTTCAACCTAAATTAATGGAAACAGCCATTAAGTTTTAATACTCAAGTTCACCTTATTGTCTGTATCCTTCTTGCCAACTGCAGACTGTAGAGCATGAAGGAGGGCATCCACCAAGCCATCGCACTCTCTTAGTCTTCTGCGTGCTTCTGCGCCATCTGAACTTACATTCCTAACAGGATAGATTTAAAAGAAAATTTAGCCTTCTAACCTTCACCATAAAGTTGAAGGTGTGCTGATTTATACTACAATTATTAAGAACTCATTACCTTGGATGAACAATTTGAAGGCAAAGTAGTCTGACAAACCTATTAAATCTCAGTAAAATATGGGCAATGCACATCTGCAACTCCCTGAATCTGAACGAAAAGGGGAACACAGTCACAGAGGTGCCTACAAACACATTTTTCTGAGTTGCTGGCGTGTCCAGTGATATACCTGAAACTGGACAGCAGTTTCAGGACAAACAATATGCAAACAAAAAATTTAATTTCAAAGCCAGAACTCAATCTGAAAAATACTTTCACCACATTAAGAAAAACATACAAAACCACAAGACTGCTCAGCAGCATTCATGGCCACAGAAACTGAAAAAGATGAGAAACAAGTGTACAATAAGCTGTATTTTATTCAATCACTCTGTATATAAAATTGTTCTTCACTTTCTTTGGCCCCCATCTGCTCCAAAGAAGTCAGATGGAGTCACCATGTGCAACTGTTGTCTGCTTGACTGCTCAAAGGTTCTCCACATCTGATGTCTATCCCCAGTTTTCTGACTGGAATTTGCAGCCACCCAGTTTAAATCCCATGTTTTGACATTTAAAGCCACCTTTCACGCTGTGTACAGCAGATTCAGCACAAAGCCTGGAACAGTCACATTTAGAAAGTAAAAGATGACAGTCAGTATGTTTATATGGCTTTAAATTTCTCAAAACATTGCACAAGAGAATGGCACAGGTAGAAGATGTGAGAGAGCAGTAAAAGGCCACTCAGAGTTGTTAAAGTTGCACATATCAACGACTGCATAAATTGTTAGACTCACTTATCCAGTAAGCATGGACATGACATACTGAAGCTGCAGCCTTGCATAAACATCAACCTGCCATTACCCAATAAATAAATAAAATTCAAGTCAATTTTCCAAATGCTGCCTTTTTTTCCTCCCCCTCTTTCTTTTTTTTTTTCTCTTTTTCTTTGCTTGCGGGGGAATGAAATGACAAAGTGATTCTTCGTAGTGCTCGCTGGCAAAACCTATAAGGAAAGTTTTCTCAAAGCTGAAATGCACTAATTTTGACAACACCACAGCCAACCTTTTAGCTTTCAGGGTCTTTCAATTCCATAAACGCATGTAAGGTTAGCTCTAAAAAGCCCAGGACACAATCATTACCTTCTGCTATCAGGATTGTGCAGCCAGTTTTTCTTTTTAACTAACTAGAGGGACTTCCAAACTCCAAGTAATTAACAAATCAATCATGGTTTCCCCTCCCATGTCCCTCCATCACCCAGGCAGGCTGGTATGTTAATTGGATGACTAGGGAAAAAACACGTTTTCTCAGAGACCTCTCAAAATCTGAAGACACTTAATTGTGAGCTGGTTGCTGTAACAGCACATTAACTTTCAATTAAGAACACAAATGAAATGCACAGATAAATGAATCCTTTCCCCAAATCCTAACACACAGCCTCACCTCTAGCAATGGCCGATACAAGGCAAGTAAAGTGGATATTAAAATATGATTCCACAGGATATATGGAAGAAAGAATCCTACATGCTGTTTTTCTATCTCCAGTTGTACTAAACCCTTCATATCAAAAGCCCAAATGTGAATTTTAATGTAAAGTCTTTATGAAACTGAAATTAGAATTCAAATTCTCTGTGATACCTTTCAGGAGTTATAACAATAAACGATAGCAGCTCCACCTCCAAGCACATTTATTAAAGTGGAACATTACTTATCAAGCTTGAGGGTGACAGAAATGCACTAAAAACGGTCTTATCTGGAGCTGTGTATCACATTACTTATTCCCTCATTAAGTCTTAGAAATAGACAGCTAAAATACGCAAGGAACACTTGCAGACTTCAAAAAATAAATCCAATTTTGCCAAAAACAATCCTTCACACCTTTCTTGCCCCATGGCCCACTCAAGAGATTCCTCTATTATCCCTTCATGCTACCACACTTACAGCACATTTGTTTTACGGCTTTGGTTATCAACAGCATCACAGAATTTTGTACCCTGCTTATTAAGGTAGACATTGATAAGGTTATAATTGAAAAAGATACTGTAAAAGTGCATCAGTAAGAGTGTGGCTTGCTGATATAACTGGCTGTACTTCAACTATAGAAAAATTTACCGAAAATTAATGCCTCGAGAAAATTCCCACATATATCACACATAAATAAGCATGAAAACTCTGCAGAATCAAATTAATAGCTAATTAACGATATGAATAAGTTATCCAGACATCAAACTTTGCAGTTTTAATGTTGTAACTAACACATCAGAAAATGTGTCCTTATGAGCATCTCATGCAGAAACATCTGCTCCATAAATACCCAGGACTCTTGGGATTCCGCTAGTCCTCCCTTCCTTGGGTAATGAGATTCCTGCAGCCCAAGGGATTTAGCTAACAGGGAACAACAAAACCCATTTTCTTGTCTGTAACTATAATCCAGACCTACTGGAGAGCTCAGCTCACATTCTTCTCCACAGAAGCCTAGGCAACGCAGACCTTGGAACTAAGCCGAGGGAGATTATCACCTTCTTCAGAGTCTGCTATTCTGCTGCTCCGACACTGCAAAAGGCAGTGAAGATCTCCACGTTCCCATAGGAATATTTGCATTTGAGATACATGTGCAAGTACCCCAGATATCCCTAAGCACTAAGCAGAGGCGAGCATGGTGAAAAGGAAGACAGTATGCTTTGAGTAAGTTCTCATCTGGCAGTCCCAGGAGAAGTGCCCCCATGGTGCACTTCCATGATCCAAAGCAACCTTCAAAAGCTCCTGCAACCCAGGAAAACACCAGGCTGCATCTCTGCCTTGGGCTGTTAAGACTCTATACTATCTACCTCCTTGAAAAACATCACCTGGTAGTCACCAGTCAAATTCACACCTTGGGTGTTCAGGAGGGACTGTAGCATGGAGACAAGAGTGACTACATGAACAAGAGAGCTAGTGCTAGTACTGGTCATTAAAAAGGACAAACTGCAATGGAGCAGCCAACATGACATTGCACTCCACTGACCAGAGTCAGGAAAAATCTCCTCCAATATCACATCTGCACTGGAATTGTTCTTTATGCATCTTACAGATCTATTACACAGTATGGAATGAAAGACGAAATCACGTTCCAAAGGAAACTTTCAAAGCAAAGTTTCTAAACACCTTTCTTCCAAGAGTGATGGAAATCAATAAATGGGAGATGGATTCTAGCAGACGTTAACAGAGGATTTGTCGTCATCTTGCACAGGGCGACACTCCACAGCAGGAATGCAAAGCCTCGCCAAGGCAGAAACTCCCTGAAACTCATGCAACAGATAGGTGGGCGACATATGGCATCCAGACTTGGATAAAGCAGAGAGTTTTGCTCTTCACTAAACTTTCCTATGCGTAACACAAGCATTGTTTTATATCAGAAGAAAATTTAATCTTCAGTGGATGGAGTGTTTGACACAAGATACCGAACAGAAAAGGGAGCCAGAGTCCCAGCTGAGGTGCTCCTTCACTGTGTTACTCAGGAGCGAGGCTGCCACGCAACAACTGCAAGGGCCCAAAGATTTTAGAATTAAACACGTTATCTCAGTGACTTGCCTGCTGGGGCATTTTAATACCAGGAACCTCTGTAGATGAAGTCAAAGATACTTTTTAAGTTTGAACAACTTACGATAGGAACTCTGCAGGGCTTTTGAGGCACTGTATATGGGCAAAATCCTGTTATAAATGAAAATAAAGTTGACTGCCTGTCCAAATGGGTGGCAACTGGGAGGAGAAACTACCTGAAATGCTTTTACACCAGACAGTGATGAATGATACCTGCCATTCATCTCTGGTGTTCTGTACAGTCTGCTTCCCTTGCCTTGTCTCTTCATCCCCAGAGAGGCCTCTGCTGCTTTCCCTGAGTTTCCCTGCTTTTCAATACTTTTCCAAGAGTCCAGTAAATGAAAAATATATTTTAAAACCAGTATCTTTCTCACATTACACTGCAAAGGGTAATAGAAACCTTCACAGTGTGCTTGCCGTAAATATATACAACACACTCAAAAGAGCAATTCTAGGAGCAAGACATGGAATTATTGTCCATATTCCTTAAAGTACATAGGAAGGAAACTAACTGTATGACTGATTTTACGTACATCAGTAAAATCACAAATCTCATTCCAGAGATTTTAAATCCCCAGTCTTTAGCTGGAAAAAGCAACTTGGATGCTTCCTCAAATTCTTGGAGTCCAGACTGTAGACAGGACTAATGAAAGAGGGTTTTTTAGGATGTTCAAATATATGCTTTCCCTGAGAAAACAAAACAGAGGAGCACTAAGTAAACGTTAAATAAAAGTAAATACCTACTAGCATAGAAACACATCAGGCCAGGAATCCAGTCTGTTGGTATTAAAGACTTCAGAAAATGGCGGGGAATGTGTTGAGAAATCTGTTCATGCTTTAGATAAAGTTATCATTATCACCAAATAGTCTTCTTAATGATATGCAAGTCTGAACGTAACATTTGCATCTGCAGAATGGAGTTGGTATTCATCACATCTAGGATAGGTGAGCTGTTACTATCTGTGCCACACACCAAAATTATCCTCAAGAGAAAAGATTTTGAAGTAATTAAATGGATGGCATTTGTTTCAATGCAAACCATGTAGCAATGCCCCTACTGTGTTCTCCCTAACAACATGAAAGACAGAGCACAGACTCGGAGAGTTTTTGTTTGTTTGGGTTTTTTTTTTTTAATGGTAAAGGGAAACTTGAAAATACAAGCAGAGACATATATTTTTTCTCTGAACATTAAACCTAGTATTTCCAAGACTATTGCCATGTCTGCCACCTGGCTGGAAAGGGCCGTCAGTTGTTACCCCACAGTGCTGCAGATGAAGCTGAAAGCCAGGGTGCGAGTATTACTGAACACTGACTGTCCCGCTTTGGTTCAGCGAGTGTAAAAAGCACTTTCTTTAGAGACCCAGCTGGGGATGAAGAAAACAGGTTGGGGACTTCTTTTTTTATATAAACAGAAAGCCGAACTGGAACTTTTTAAGATACCCTCCTAGTATCGTTTCCGCCTTTCTCTGGAAGAAATGTGGATGAGAGCTGAGACAGTGATGAGTTCTCTCCAACAACCTCTTGGTGCACAGGGCAGGGTCTCACATTGCCCAACGAATCCTACTTTTTACTACAGTAAACAACCTTCTAATAGCTATTTTTGTACTGCCAGGCTAAGAAGTAACATTGGCTCCTACGTAGCCTGTCTAAGCACTGTTGAAGAAGATAAGGACACCTGATACAAATGACTGGGGTTTCCTGGCGGGCTGAGCAAGCGGCACTTCCCAGAGGGCTGAGCTGCAGCAATGCTGCGGCAGATCTGCCAGGCAGTACATACACCTCGCTAGACCTTGACTGACACCGTCACTGAGGCTTCGCTGTCCAGACACTGAGCTTTACATACTTCAGCTGATAAAAAACGACAAGATTCTCACAAGTCTAATTTAAATACATTAGTTGTTTGATCCACCAACTCTGACAGTCAGAACCCTTGCTATAAAAACACCTTTCCACACCCACAGTTTGCTTCTCTATTAAGAAATTTTTATTTGGATGTCTGCCAAAGGAGATTGATAAATAATAGTTGCAGTAAATGTACTCTATTTCTGAGCATATTTCTAGGTACTGAATGTCCCAAAGGAGGAATATACAGCATTTTAAAATCATTTCATCATTTCATGCAGAAATAGAATGAATTCCATACTTCAGTTCACATGAAATACCAGAAAGTTTAGTCGGTCTTAAGTTCATTGTTCTGAAAATAAGAGAGAAAAAGAAAGAAGCTGCCTGTGACACAAAGATAGCCTGGTCCAGGCAGCACTGGTCAAAAAGCCTTGTACAACACAATGGAGTTTGGCAGCAGACAGCTGAGTCACAAATAAAGCGGAGGATATGGTAAAGAAAATGGGAAGAAGTCAAAGTCCAAATGAAATGAACAGAAATATAGGAGAGCTCTAGCGATGGCGACGTTAGATAGGGAACAGCTGTTCAGTTGAGAAAAGGTGTATCAGATCTGGGCAAGAGGTCTCACTGGAGATTTCTGCTCCACTTAGGCATCCACTTACCAGCCAGACCTGAGAGAAGCAGCGGAGCAGCCCTAGTTGCCTTGCATGTAGCGCCCTTCCAGCTATTTGAATAAAGGGATTGGTTTTGTTTTGTTGGTCAAATGCTCAAAAGAGGACATCCCAAAATGCACCCCTGAAAAAGGACTTCTCAAGCTTAGCATGTGCTGCAGCAACAGTGGCATAGCAAGAGATCTACAAAGCACACTGTCACGTCTCATATTCATGTCAGCACTGTCTGCAAGAGCTTCCCACAACAATCAGGGGCTCAACAGCCAGCAGTGCAGTGTAACAAGGTACAGATGTCCAGTCCAGACTTTGTTATTTGTGCATTTCTATATCCAAAACATCATGTAATGCCTTTTCAGTAAAATGCTGACTGGTTACCTCCTGCGTGACCTACTTGAAGGGCCTTTGCTTGCTCTCCTGTAATGCAAAATACTGCAGAAACTCACTACACAAGAATTCCACGATGCCCAGTGGCTACTTCACTTCCAAATTATTCCAGTCTCTGCTTGGAGGAAAGGCTAAGGGGCTCTGCTTGCTTTATCACACGTGCTTGCTGCAACGTGAAAAGAACCTCAAAAATACAAAAATGAGGCGATATTTATCTAATAAAGGATCATGGCTTACATGCCCTCCAAAGCAAACTATGTCCATTCCAGTGACTGCAGGGAGCTTTGTTTCAGTCTTGCTCTTCATCCCACCACATGACAAACGTTACTGTAGACTCCCTTCACTGACAGCCACGGGAGAAGGGACCTAGATTCATCCCTAAGTAATGACAGAAGGCAATAAGCAAGTGCACAACTTTAAATTTATACTTCAGATTTCATTGTAAAGCATTAAGGTTGCATGTAACTAGGTTATGTCTCTGCTGCTAAAATCTATGCATAATTTATTTATATTACAAGCTAAACATCAGGAACTGTCAGGAGGAACCCTAACAGCTCCTTACTAGCACGAATTAAACGCTCTGCTCATCATATAAGCCCCAGGACAGCCATATGCTGTGATCCTACACAGTATCAGTAAGCTAATTAAGAAACTGCCTTCACTCACTCCTCTCTATTGTGTGGATTTTAAATTTGAGTTGTTTTTTTTCCAGTCTGGCTCGGGCAGATAAGCTTCTCCCTTTTCCATGCTGCTTGCTGCCTCTGAAGTGAAGATTCACAGGCAAATTTCTGCATAGTTTTTATCTCTTTCTAAAACTATGTCTTCGCTGAAAGTCCTGTTCAAAAGTACCTGTTGCACAACAAAACACTGACAGTATCGTTAGCTCCAGCTTCTGCAGCAGCAGTCTCCCAAAGGCTGTGCAGCAGCCTCCAAGCACAGCGGGTGGGCGGGCAGAGATGTGGCAGCATCTGCCCTCATCTCCTCTGGGTGGGACAAGGAGGTACTAAGCTTTGTACAAAGTCCTGTCCGGGCCTCCTTGGTTAAACAACTGCCCTACAAAAGGACTACTTGAACTATGATAGGGGAGCACACCAATTAACAGGAAAAGTCAACCAAATGACTTTGTCAGAAATGTTTTTGGAGTGGGGGAGAAACGGAGCTGCCACAAGGAGGGCTCTGTATTAACGCTAGACTCGTGAAGCTCAATTACTAATTTGCTACTGATAAAAAAAAAGAGAAAATAAAAGCCAGCACCTGAAAACTCACATTTACATATCTTCTCTGCCATACTTCCTTCAGTAAGCAAAGTTGTCCTGACACCAAGGGCAGCTCAGCTGGCAGCATCACCTGAGCTTCACCTCCTGCGCCCTGCTCTTCACTAGACAGCGCTTCCAAGTCAAAGATTTACACTTAACTGCCTTCCTTCTTCAGTCAGTTGGAGATGAAGGCTGCCTCAAGTATATGAGAGCGCAGGTAGGACAAATATTACGTGACTGTCACCACACACTATTATCAATGCCTGCAGGATTTGAAGATGGACAGAGCTTGAAGGTAATTCACTTCAAAAGCTCTAATTCCCAAGCACTTTTCTTCAGAGAAAAGCCATACGTTAATCATGAATAAGAAAGGAGGACATAAGCACCTGGCTTTGACAGCCTTTCTTCCTTTCTTTCCTCAAATTCAGCATGCGGAGACGGAAAGAAAAAATGGACACCCCAGTACCACCGAGACACTCATACAGTCATTTCCAAGGTGCAGAAAGAACTTTTCTGCCAAAAGACCACCACAGATTCTGTTTGACAAACCTCCTTTACCTTCATGTGCCTCAGACGCACACACTCCTGCTACAAACAGTGCATGCTGTAGGTGTTTGCACGCATACATACATTCACATGAAGACACGAGGACTCGAGGAACGAGTTCATTACCGTTAAGCAGTGTTGCTATGACTGAAGCACTGTACATTACATCTGCCTGACAAGATGTATGTCCACGTACCTTAACGCTCTCTGTCCTCCTCAGAAAAAGGCTTAAAACACTCTCATACAAAAAACTCTATTTGGCACATCCTAAGCGTTAATGATTTACCATCAAGCTCCTGCAGTCCTCTTTCCCATGCAGTACCTAAAAGTAACAGGAGCCTGCAGACAATTATACCTCATTTCTCATCCTGGCGGTGCATGCGTTCATCTCTGAGTCTGTATACATAGTCCTTATCTCATGCCTTCAAACATCGTATCTCACCCTAATGCTTAAGTTTTAATTCTATGGGACCAGACTCTTCATTTATACCTACAGGAGGTGCTTATTCCCAGGTGTCTCTAGGATCAACGACTTCAAAATCCTTGAACTCCTGGTATTTCCCAACTTCAGAGGAAGGTAAGGACAGAGGTGCCAATCCCACGTTAAAGACAGGAAAGTGAAAATCAGCGACTGTAGCCCAGATCCACTCAGGCAGTTAGGAGTCCAAATCTCACCAAAAAGGGAAGGAGATAGGGCTATTAAAAATTAGACCACAAAAAGGTTTAAACCATTAATCTTGCCTATAATTATGTCAGAACAGTAGCAGAATAGCAATTAAATCCATGCTTCTCAAGTCTCTTGTTACAGCTCCAGCCACCAGGTTGTCCATTCTCTTCTCAGGAGATGATGTTGGACAAGCTGTTATGTGCAATTTTGATCTGAAGAATGCATGTTTTTAGTGGAAGTCAAGTGGGTGCAGTTTGTTTGTGTTCGTACACCCACGGCCAGGTCTCTGAACCCTGAGGCTATTTGCGAATGCGAATTTCTGTGTACTTGGAGAATTGACAAGAAGTGCTGCAACTACAGATGGTACCCTGGAAAAAGGAGCACTTTGCATCTGTTTGCTATGCAAATTAATTCATTTAACATTCGTTGACAGCAGGCCAGTTTAGCACAGAAATCAGGCTAAAAAGTTGGCAATTTAGGAACTAAGTTCTACTCTGTCCTCTTAGAAGTGAAAAAATCCAAGGGAGAATTAAAAGTAATTAGGCAGAAAACAGCAGTTAAGCCCAGAATGAATTTCATTTTTAAACCATTAAACTCCTTGCTGCTTCCAGAGAACTAGGAATCATGGTGGATATCTGCACAGAAAACAAAAAAAGAGAACGTCACTGCAGCAGCGCTCGCTGACCCACAGATGCAGCACTTCCCCTCCAAAGCAGAGAAGCACCTGGGGAGAAACCTGGGGACAGAGGGAGGGCCTCGGGCACTGCCTGGGTGCACGCGAGCAAGCCTGAGCTCCAGCAATCCCGCAAGCAATTCAACTTGTACTCTTCTCCTAAAGCACCTCAATGTCTGGGTCAAAGTTGTAGGAAGGATCATGAAACGGCGCTCTTAAGATGCACCAAATCATTACATTATTTAAACTGGAGGAGAGTACAATTTAAAAATGAATGCTTCTGGATTGCAAATCCCAGTAGGATTTAACAAAAAAAAAGGAGACAATAACTAGAAGAGACATTCTCCACATACCTAAAAGAATAAAATACAATGCGAATACATGAAACTTGTACTCCAAATGAAATAAAGGGACATCTATGCATATTTGATGATTCTCCTAGCAAATGTCTTCCTTACTTCTTCCCCAGTCCTACTTTTCCATAACCAAAAAATCCACTTAATTTCAATAAATCTATCTTTGCTTAGTTTTTTTTACTGTTCCTTTCCAGACTTCCACCATACCTCTTTCTCTCAACAGGTTCAACACAATATAATGCCTTCATTTTATAAAATTACACCCACAGCAGCATCTATCACAAGGCTTGTGATCATTTTTAGTAGTAAAATTATTGTGGACACTGCAGATCCATTCATCATATTGGGTCTGCCCTGATAAACAAACAACAGCAATGGAAAAGGAAACATCTTTTTCCTGATCTCAGGACAAGAATGGAGACAAAATTACCATCACCTGCACTAGTTTCTGAAAACTTCAGTCTTTCTTGGTAAAGATTACAGAAAAAGCATGCAATAAATTTCAATACCAGATCATTGTTTGCAAATTGGCTGTACTGCCAAGTCTTTATTTTGCAAAGGGAAACACAGAATTCCCAAAACATTTGCTTGAAGAGAATTTTTGGCAAGTCAAGTACGGAGTGGGATGGCACACAGACCCACTTGTCATGTTCCAGATGATATCAGGCTTCAAAAGATCCCTACAATGGCCACAGTCATGGGAGAAGGCTTCACTTTAGAAGGAGCCCTTAAAATAAACACTTGGGAGACCAAAGTCAATATAAACCTTAACCAGTTGCCTTTTCTTCCCTTGATTCTTACTGGCTGCGTATACGTTGTCAGTTAGCTATGGTAGTTTGGTACTTACATCACGAAGTATCACAGGTAATTCCGGAGTTATTTAACTTACAGCAAAAGAGATAATATTTGAATGGCATTCTTGATGATACCAAACTTTGTACAGTTTCTCTATTTCCAGCTTGTAAGTGACGAGGCCCAACGTTACTCAGTGTCACGCACAGGGCTTTCTCAAATAGCAGCACAGACAGATCCATTCCTCAGCACAAGTCCTTTAGCCATACAGACCGAGATCAACATCAAGCAACACATATGGATTTTTGTTACTTTAGAAAGCAGGCAGAAATCAGGGCTATACAAAGTTAAGCTACCTTAACTTTGGGTAAGAGGCAAAAGAGTGCGTGGATCATGGCTCTTATCTTGCAAATTTAATTCCCAAGTAAAGCAACTCTGGTGCAGGTACAAATGTTTGCTAAATTTCTGCCCCCAGTTACTGACCCCTCTGCTAAAGCATCCTTCCATCCAGTGTACCAGCAGCGCTACACTATCTGTGCTGCTAATACCAGACATTAAACCCTGCTTTGGCACAAGAAGCCCAAACTGACTGCTCAGGATACAAATCAGCCTGCCCTACTCAGTCATGGACATACACCAGCACCTGAACCCCCAAGTCAGGAGAGAGAGAGAGACTAATGAACTACACAGAGGAAGAAAGTATTGTAGATGGGACAGGACTGGAAAGGAAAATGGGATGGATTGGGGTTTTAAGTAAAGATAAAGGCAAATAAGTGTTGTGTGTTTGGGTTTTTTAATTACTTGTTTTCAATTATTTTGAAATAAGTGTTTCCAAGGCTCCACATTATCAAAAGAGAGACCTAGATTAAGAACAAAGTAAAGATCAGAAAGCAGTGTTAAAAAAAAAGTGCAAATAATTAACTGGCAGTTCACGCTGTGAATCACTGAGTTTGAAACAAACTCGCCCACATCTGTTGATAAACTTCATTAACTGAAAAAATGATACTGAAACGAATGCCATCCTGCATGCATCATGCTTGTCTTCTGCTTGGATACCTAAACTGCAATGACATCTGTAACCTCAGAAGCTCAAAGATCCTCTCAGTTGTTTTGGAAGACAACGCAGCACACACCTGTGGTTCGCTTCCAAAGGGGACAAAGTACTGGCACACCATCAAGAGGACTCACCTCCCAATTAAATAACAAATTGGTAAACAGTTTGTAGTCTGCAATAAGCTCCATTCATGGAAAATTGAATTTCTAGGACCAGCTACTGTGTCAACATGAGCAGAGTAGGCAAAGGGGTTTTTAAACACTGACGTCTGTCAGACAGATGGCTGCAACAATTTATTCTCTGCTGGTGTTAACTATCTTCTCTTCCTGAAGCTTTTAAGGATGAGCTGCAGAGGATTTCACCAAAAAATGCAAAATTATTTCCAACAGTAGTAAAGATAATTACTTTTGATATGTCCAATTTTATCCCTAGATCTGGATGTGCTCTACAAAAGGTATGCAATATCACTGACATTGTAACAAGAAGTACAACCAACTGAAAAACAGCTTATACCCCACCTACTCCTGCATCTGTGTTGTCCTGGACTTGCTTTATCTCGCTGCAAGAAGTAAGGAGACAGACAGCAAGACAGTCCTCTGCCTCCCTGTGGCAAGAGGTTGCTCTCTCCATGGCATAACAAAGAGACGTGGATAAACTACCTTTTTCAGATTACCTCTCCCTGCTAACCTGCCATCACATCTCCGTTTACCTTAAGGAACTGCTTTCAAGCATGAAATCACCTTGCCCCTCATCCGACTGAAGCTTCAAATTTTCCAGAAGGAAGCACACAGTCCCACATGACTATGAGAGCAGAGACTATAGGTGAAAGAACTGAAATACTTTTCCCCCCTTCAACAACAGAAGCAGTCACTGTTCATTGGCTCCTCTCCTGATGCATCTGAAGTGCATCAGGATCACTTTTAAATACCAAAAGTTCAAATTCTCCAACTAACATATCTCAGTACTGCTATGCTCCACATCCCTTTTCATTAGCCTTTAAGAATATGGAATGTCCCAAGTGGCACAAACTTTGGCATGTCCTGTAAAACCAGTACCTTACTTTAAAATAAATTAAAAAACCCAACCTCAAACAAACAACAAACAAAAAAACCCCAAAGCTCTCCTGGAATGCAGAAGTTCAAGTGGATCAGCGCACTGCACATACTAATAAAAATTTATGATGTGGATTAGGTTAGTCTACTAATGATCAATTTATTGTCTACGCTTACAGGAGAATCTCACATTCATTCAGATAATCCTTTTATCCCCCACCATGACTAATTTCCTCTTGCAGAACAACATTAGAAAATGAGACACTAGTAAGTAAAAACCTATGTCTGGAGCCTACTTAAAGGACCTTAGTTTCCAGTGGAACTGCAAATAATTTCAGTAATGGGCCCTTTCAGAACACCTTTCATTACTTTCTTCATTTGTGAAGTTACTCAGGGGAATAGTTATTGCAATTTAGAGACCACAAGCCCAAGGAACAGAAATGAACCAACTTCTGAAGATGCATTAATCAGTAGAAATCTGACAGAAGTATACTTCAGAGCAACAGAAGGTACAACGCCAAATCTTTATTAGTTTTGTTCAAACTAATTGACTTCATAAAGCTGAAGAATCTAAATAGGGCATCTCCACTATTTTACTTCAATGAAAAGCAAAGTGAAAGACTCTGTGTTTAGGGAACATTGGTTCTTTAGGTTTTTCAGACTGCATTGGGACTCCTCCTGATCCCAACTTCTAGCATGTATGGACCTACTGTCAAGGTGCTCTCAGAAATGCAAATAAAATTTCTAACCAGAAAAGGCTCTTTTGCAAGGAACATTAGGAATAGGTTCCTAAATCGTTAGTAGTTCAGGTTCTTAACTAATTTCCCATAGGTCCTTAGTCACTTTAGCTTAAAATAGGAGCGTATCCACAAAACTGTTTGTGGCTAAAACTTTATCCATGTTTCATGCTCAGTGTAATTCCATGAAACTAGTTCCCCAGCATCTGCAAAAAAAATGCTTTTTGATAAGAGAAAGCCTAAAACCAAGAAGGCAGTTGTTTGAAAACACACTTTTCAAATAAATAAAACCAGCATCACGAAGGGAAGCAGAGAAGGTACTCAGAATTTGTAGAAACAGCCCACTGATCCCAGTCCAACTGACAAATGAAAGCATGATTCTCAGTATATGTGGCAGCGTTTGCATTGCAAAAATGCTTGTTTTGTCCTCTGCTTGGCAGTTAACCTTACCTGCATCACTCTCCATTGTCTTATACGCCTCCCTATACAGATCCACTCCCCCTAACCTGGACAAATGACCTGCTCTTCACATTGACCCCACTGGAGAGACCCACATTGACAAGACCTGCAACACGAGAGTCGGTGCCAGGCAAATACCTCCAAGCATTGCTATTGTAGCCACTGAAATGGGGATACCTCTGCAAAAATGAAAGATATATGATACTTTATTTTAAATCAAAATAATTTTAACAAAATCCTAAACACAGGACACTGAACAGATTAATACTCCACAGTTCCGC
Organism: Pluvialis apricaria; assembly: GCA_017639485.1. NCBI lineage: Eukaryota > Metazoa > Chordata > Aves > Charadriiformes > Charadriidae > Pluvialis > Pluvialis apricaria. The sequence goes on from CM030022.1 coordinate 4,242,993, forward strand.
CTTACCGTAAACAACCAGAAGTGTTCTTGAAGACAGTTGTCCATTCAGCATCGCGAGGCTTAGAGTCCTCATTTGGCTCACTCTCCCAACCTGAATGGGGTATAATCACCTCATTGGTGAGCGTCTGCAGACCGTGGTTGATGATGACCATCTTCAGAGGCTCATAGGAGGACAAGTTCCACAGGGTGCCTGCAGAAGAAAGAGTGATTATTAAATAACAAGAGAATAATAACTATTTAAAATATCTCAATTAAATAGAATCACTAGATTCACTAGAAGGTTAAGTCATAAAGCTAAATGAAAAGTCAAAACCACTTGATAAGACGCCAGATTAGCACATAGCTTAGGGAAAATTCCACAGTTGTTGCAACAGATGTATTTCCAAAAGCATGGAAACACTTTTATCAAGACATGGATATTGTTGAAGTCATCAAGTCCTACAACAGAATACATAAATGTGATGTGCTATTGTAGATTAATAGGATTTTTCTGCTATATACAAATTTTGTTACACTTTTAAGTCTAGCTATGCCTCAAAAAGTAAAAATCCGGCTAGCGCAGCAGACAAGCATATTGAGCAAGTCTTAAAAACAGGGATGAATTTATGGAGGACCATTGATCTTATGCTTATCCTCTGCACAAGACTGTATTTCATTCAAGACTTCTCTCTGTTATTTACTTTCCATTCTTCTGTCACAGGCAGTATCTGTATTCAGATCACCTGGTACCACAAGCATATGATCCTTGAAGAAGCCGAGAATCAAAACTCCTCTGTCTTTCTATTTTTACCTCAATTACGAGCCAAAGTAGACAGAAGTCAAACATCAAAACACAACAGAAGAACAGCCTTACAACTGTAAAAATACACACTCTTAGAACAAGCGATACAACTTCCCAGCAAACCTGTATCAGTGTCCTGACAGTTACTGCTCATTAGGTTAGTTAGGACTAAAACAGGACAGTCACTTCAGAGATAATTTCTGCAAAGGCCCAGCCTGGTAACGTGTAAGTACTATCAGTAACAACACTTGGAGGGAGCCAGATGCACACTTTTGATCTCCAAGCAAAAGTATGAAGACTAGCAAAATTTCAGAGACGGAATGGAAAAGCTAGGTTCCCCAGAACGCATAGGAAATCTTTCTTAAGTGGATACAATATAAATCTGAGGCTCCCTGTGTCACTGTAACTGTGAATTTGTGCATATTACAATGGAAATTGTAGATACTTACCTCTTAGTATACATGTCTAAAGAAAAACACAAAAGAACAACAAAGGTGCAACCTTTTGTTTCAGTCCCTTTCAATCACTCCAAGTTTTAAAACCTACAATTTTCAAACTTTAAAAATGACTGGCAAAAGATTTTGGATCTATTACTTTTGTCACACAGCCTGATGCGCAGATGGACTTGCTGGACGCTGCCAGCGGGAAGGGAAAGCATGTGGCAGGAGGGAGTTTGCAGCTGCACCGCACACCCAGGTGCCGGGGATCCCAGGGCCACCACGCAGGAGCCAAAGCGGCCATCGCCTGGGAACTCTCCTGCACACTCTGGCTGTCACTGCTGCAAGTGCCAAACACCAAACATCTATTTTAACATCAGAGCATTGTCCATATAGGGTCATGACAGGTACCAGGTCAGGACAGGAATTTTGTCTCTGAGTGGTGAGTGGCACTGCGAGGATAACCTCAACGGCTGATGATTAGCAGCACCTCGGAAGTCAAATGCTATGGTGTCTCCTATTCCAAGTGATCCTTCCAAAATCCAGGCATCTGTTCAGACTTAGGAAACCATATTAATTAATAAAGAAACTCTGAGGCAGACAACAGAACGAACATCATAATGTTTCTTCCAGTCTTTTTCTAAAACCATACAAAAATGTTGCTTTTTTGGCCTATTTCCCTTGCCATTCATAGACAACACACTGTATGAGACTTCATAACCTACTTTTTTTAGCTTTCAAACAAGACTGTACAGGTGAAATATGAATTAATTTTCTCTTTGTACCCACTAGAGTAAATCACCCTTTGTCACTGCAAAACACCAAACAATGGACAATAAGAAAAAACCAAACCAAGCAGAAAATGCTAGTTGGCCCCATTTTGTTGTAGAAGAAAGCCTTTACTTCTCATAAAAATTTGGGTCAAAAATATACATCGTACAATAAACAAATGTAAGTCAATATAAGATGACTATCAAACCTGACATATAAGTTACCCAATTATTTTTAAATACTTCACTAGACAGTTTTTCTTTAGTTACTGTATACCAATTCCTTAAGCATATCAGACTCACTGATATAAAAACAATAATTACAATTAAATCCCTAAATGCATTGCTGGCTCAGTACTTCAGAATTCAAATGCAAAAATCGGAACATCCAGCACTGAACGAGATGGATAAATCCCAGGGAATTATCCAGGATAATCATCTCTGGAGCAAACCTAGATTCAAACTGCGAACAGCGGATGCAGAATACCCCCGATCTGGAGGATTACGTCAGGGTTCCCTCAAAGGATCCTAAGTGGAGCACTCGGTATTTGCAGTGGTCAAAAAAACACCATTAGGAAACAATGGCATCAACTGAGGATGCCGTCGTAAGGATCATGCCTTTCCGTTCTTTTGAAACTGCAAAATATTGCAACTGGAACCAATGTGGAGGTTTAAAATCTTCTGTATGTGGAAGAGCTACGTTTTCAAATCTGACAGCCCTTCGTATCTAAGAACTCTTTTCTTAAACGCACAGACTTTTGCACCTGAATTGAGATTCTGCCTTTTCCCTTTCTTGCAGCAGTGGCATAATGTGTTAGCTGTACAGCGAAACTACAAAGGCAAGTTTCACTGCTTAAGCAGAATCCGGCAGACATATACTTAAAAAGCCAAAAATACCCATACAATTTCCAAGAGCTCTAGTATTACAGGATTGTACAAAGGTCTTCAAGCGCTCAAATCTTTTTCTTGTTTTAAGAGAGATTTGTGTCTAGATTTCAATACCTTCAACCCCAATGCGTAAAATAAAATCATCATCTCCAAATTCCCTCTTCTCCTATATTCTCATTCACCAGGAGTTATTTCAAGAGACTAAATGCAACTGGGATTCAACAGTATTCTAACCGGATTGCAACAGCGAAAACAGCACTAACCTGCCCATCTACCACACACAAATCGTTTTCGCTGGTGCTCATAACCCGGCCAGACCACCAGAACTACCCGCCCCGACAAATGGATCTCTTGAAAATACTCATCCAGAATTTTTAATAAGAGGCTAAATGCGATTTATGCAATAAACCATTTAGGGCAAACGCATTTTGACTGTCATTGAGTAGCTACCAGACAACAAGGACTGAAGTTAAACAGAATGCCTTTCCTCCATCATCTTTGTAGGACAAAAAAGTTTACAAGCTTTTCAATTTCTCATCCACCTCCCACCTCTCAAATGTTTCACAGACAACACCAACACATGTGAAGGAGAATAAAAGAGAGTCTTACTATATATAAAAAATAACGGTTGGACTTGATGATCTTAAAGGTCCCTTCCAACCTCACTTATTCTATGATTCTATTCTATATAGAAAAAAATAAATAATAAAAAAATTTGCACAAATCTCTTCAAATTATTAAAAAATGCCACCACACTTAAAATTTATAATAGTCTCCTTGATGGCTGCGTAAGCAAAACCAAAATAATCCCTCTGTTGAGCAGCGTTCACTGAAGGAAAACGCACAGCACTTAACAGAAAGGTAGATCAAGGTAAATAGTGATGAGGGAATCTCATGGTTCCAAAGGCAGAGAAAAAAAAATTCAGATTCAAGGTTGACTTCATTGGGAAAATATTCCACAAGAAGTGATACAGAAAACAAACAGCGACAGCCCATTTTTCTTATTCAAAATTGTGAACCAAAGAGGTCTAAATCAAGCATCCTTTCAGCTCTTGAGAAAACAAATTCCATGGATAACATAATGATAGTGGCAGCCATGGAAACAAAAAAAAAGTGTACAAATTCAGATCACACTGTAGGTTTTAGCAGTGTGAGAGAAAATCTGAGTTAAAAAAAGTATTAAAATCCTTGTAAATTCCCTGTCTCTATTAGCATAACACACTAATGATCCAACAAGCTGGAAACACAGTTTTTAAAAGTTTAATCAATTCAAATGACTAGCACTCAAGAGAAATCCAGTCACGTACACAGCAGCATAAGGGAAATGAAGTTATCTAAATCTTCCACACATTTTCACCATAAGTACTGGCCTTTCTGACCACAGATTACATGAGTTTTAGGACTAGAGAAAGAAGATGAACTACTGCTTTTCAGAAGATGATCATAATCATGATCAACCTTTATTTTATTCATAAACACTGTTTGTAATATGCTTATATATTTCTAACTACAACCATTAGAGCTCTATTCTTTCAGCACGTTAAGCAGGGACAACTGCTACAAGTTTTTATTTCAAAAGTACTGATTATTGCAAAAATATATTAAAAATTACTATAAGCTATAAACATAGTTATAAGATTTGTGTAATATTAAAAGTTATTAGGGCCACAGCCATAATTTCATAAATCTCCGCCTCCTTGGAGCTATGGAAAGATTTCTAAAGCAACTGTGGCACAATACATACATGCTACTATCTTCTGAAATCCAAGGGAAATCTTTTCCTGCAGTATTTGCTTATTTGCAAAAATCCAATGTCACCAAGAAATTAGAAGAAGCTGTTTAATTTATCTATGGTCGTTTACCATATGGAAAAAATAAAGCGCCCTGCATTCCATTCATTAAGGACTTTTTGTTGCACGCTGGTCCTGCGTGCATTTGTTTGACAGATTTGTTTGTGTCATTCTAAGTGCTGAAGATTGGAGCTGTGCTTCTTCAAGTTAAGTAGTGGCCAAGTTGAGAACCTCAACACGAACTACCATGCCACAGAAGACACCATGAAAAGGGAACTTCTTCTGGCAGGCCTTCTCATAGAAAGTGGAAGGACTAAGCTCATTTGTAACCAGAAAATTCAAGACAGCACGGTATTTCAAAGAGAAGTTAGTGTCTGATCAGCTGACAGGATCTCAGCATACATAAATGCCCAGAAGGTGTGAATTCTAAATAAGCTGATCAATCTGCAACTTTCTATTATTCTATTAGATCAAAATATTTCCTTCGCAGAGCATTTTGAAGGTCAATCATTTTCCAATTAAACCAGTTTGGCAACATACAGCATCAGGAAAATCATGTTCTGCACCACTTAAAATCAGTGCAATGTCGTTAAACAACAAAATTACTTTCAATGTTCTCACAAAGAACAAAATTATTCATTAAAGCTACCAACTTCTGATTGCTTTTCAAAGAATGTAATAGAATTTTGGTCTTGCATATCTGATGGGAACATTTCCTCCACAGAAAAACCTTATCATTCAAGATAAAACTTTTGCAGTCTCCCCAATCAGAACAGATTTAATTCCTTATCAGCTTAATCCTCATTTCTCTCTGTTGCTGAAGAAAATGATCCACTGGCAGTTCAGCAGTACAGCTCCAAGACTAGAAAGGGATGCAAGGAAGAATTTTGTGGAATATTTCTCATCACAGCTCTACTTATGATTTACTTATGGACACTCTTAACAATTAAATCAAACTTTTCTCAGTCCAGTAGATGGGAAACATTTTGTAACTCCACACTTTCTTTCTAAAGAAAAGGGAGATTTGTGGTAGTTTATGAACGTCTTGAGTTTTGAAGGTACTTTTACAGGCCTCACATATCTGTCTCACCTTGAGGGACATCATGTTTTAGTGTCCTTTGCAGATACATCAAGAACATCTGGTAAAACAGAGATGGCATTAACCCAGAGAAGGTTTTCAAATTCTGCTAAAACCAGTGCCATCTGAAAGACAAAAGCTGCAGACTTGCTTAATCTGGCAGAAGTGTTGTATCAGTATACTCAACGTGCTTCCAAAATTGCACGTCAATATGTTTGTCTAACTCACATTCTCCAAAACACAGATTCAGGGAAGTGGTCAAGTGAACACACTTCAAATACATCAGATCTCGCTCATTCAGCGCTGAGCATCACACACCCGATTGCTCCCTTGCCACTGCATCTACCTGCTATGCATTTTTAAAATATTGCTGAGGCTTCTCCCTGACTCCATTAACCACTGACCAGACGCAGCTGGCCAGCCTGATTCCTACTCTTCTGGACAGCTGTGCCAGATCACCAAGTTAATGAGAGGCCATGGAGCTGTACTAAAGCCAAGGACTGACTCACAAATTAGTGAGAATGATGCTCTCTTTTGCCAGAAAGGACCCTCTCCAGCTGCAAATAATGTGCTTTATTGTATGCTCCCACATACCTCCTGTCCTGCAGGCAGGCTCCCACACTCGGAGAAGTAAAGCTTCAAGACTGGAAGCACTCGAATTTGGACATCTGATTTAAATTTCTTAAAATTCTTTAAATCTAATTGAAAAGCAGGATTACGTTATCATTTGTCCATGTCTGGGACAATCAGCTGATGATGACTATTTAGCTTTTGAAAAGCAACCAATACTGAAGTTAAAGAAATATTAAACCAGAGAAAAGTCAATGTGTCATACCAAACTTGAGTTTGCAGCCTGTTAAAGGAAATAAACAAGCAAACCCTGTATACTGTTGTCTTGTCTTCCTTTTTTTTTTTTTTTTTTTGCACATTGCTGCAGAAGCCCCCCGAGATTTCACTCCAGACAGAATGAAAAACTTTCATGGCAAAGACAGACTTTGGTTTATGACTAGGGAAAAGCACCCAGATAGGAAGTCAAGATTTCTACCGTGAGAACATAAAAATTGCGATCTGAATTTTTGAGGCTGCAAAACACAGCCCTTTCGCAGCAGCCTTGGCTGAATGCTCCCTTTAGCACTTCAAGTTGGCTCTTGTTTCTCTCTGCTGACTTCTGGAGCTCATTTTTCGAATGGACAATTCCGCATTATCAGCTGAGTCTTTGAACACTGACTGCAAGTACACTAGCATCAGGCACAGAGGCATTGCTGGAATACTCTTCTCCTCTATATTGATGCTTGAATGTCTCACACCGGATCTGGTGATATCATTTTAGAAGTGGAATGAAATTATTCCTGGTTAGGTGGAGATTAAGTGCACATCATCTGTTGCTGGACATCTGTTTAGGTTAATGCCCTCAGTATTCCTGGTGTTTCTCAGTAAGGGGAAATAAAGAACTTTAAATAGCAAAAAACAAAGTGGAATACAAACCCTGTATTTAATTAGCAGGAGCTACCGTCAAATAAAATAGATTTGAACTGTAAAACTAATTAATCAACTGGAAATCAAAGCAATCGCCATTTAGAATGAAAAGGGAAAACATCCAGTTTGTTTCTGACATCTCAAAAGTGACTGATTACCACTTAGCCTGATAACAATATTCCTTCAGAGCAAATTATAGACTGGCTTCTCCTTTCTTGAATCTAAAGAAATAAATTTACTCCTTCTCAGCACTCCAGAAATGAGTTTTGAGTAAACTAGAACAGTAGATAAACAGATATTCTTAAATTTATTATTTTTTTTAAATAAAGTCAGCCATCATACTAAATGAGTGCAACAAATGGAATATAAATACTACCTACAAAGTTTCCATGTTAAGAGACAAAGCACAGACAGCAATCAAAGCACAACTAACACATGCTACTTAGAGGTTCTGTGACAAAACAGGCAGCTCCCCTTTACCAGCCCACCAGAAAAGGACTGGAAAAAATATCCCTGCTAGTTTCTACGCTGTATATTTAGATCTAGCTTGCTAAATATCCTATAATGGCTGGGGAAGAACAGTTGGAACACCCAAGGTCACTGTTCATCTCAGAGAATTATGATTACCAGTAAAAACTTGGAGAGCTCCTGTAATTTTTTGAGGCAATTATAGAATTATGATGTTTACTTTTAATGGCTTAATCCATGTTTACAATAGGGTCTGCCTGGAGAATCCAACACCGATAAGGTAGCTAAACAGTTTCAGCCCTAGACCCATTTTCACACTCAAAAAAAACTTTCTGAAAAGTTCTGTTCTGGCACTGAAATTCATTGCAACTGCCCTGGCCTCCATCCAAACATCCCCTGCTGCTTCTGAGAAGAGAAAGGGAAATCCATTTCACTCCTCATGAGTTATGGGAGACTGAAGAACAATATATTCCTCCTTAGTTTAAGAGCTGACATACTTTTCCACCCTTTTCCACTTAATGGCTGAACTTTGAGACTTGGCATATTCTTTATTACTCTTTTTGGACAATGTCCAAGACTAAGTTCAAATAAAAACCAGGTTGAATAATGGAGTTGTAAGTGATTGAAAACTCCCTGCAAAGTGCGCACAAACTTAGTAACTCCAAAATGTAATTCTCCCTTTTCCGATTATTGCAACAGACAAACCCTGTGTCCAGAGCATCTCAACGGCAGCCTCTACACCCCTTAAAAATCTGAGTTTTACCAGCCCAGAAGCGCTGCAACTTTATATACAGCCTCAGCGTGCCCAGCACCGGGGGCTGGTTCCTGAGGAGACCGACTGTTCAATCAATATGAAGTAGTGGGGACATGGCAGCAGGATTGTTTTATAAGAGATTAACAAGGAAAGTTTTAGATTAGCATATCTTACCTCATGATTATAACACGCTGAGGGCAAGCGCACTACAAATTACCTGTCAATGAAGTTGCTATAAGTCATTTAAGCTTCAGTAACTCAACCATATGCAGTTACGTCCTACATCCAAGAAGCATCATCCATCTCTCAGCAGCCAGGGAAAGCTGAATGTGCTACAGACACAGATGATCTCAATTTCCTCCTGAAGGGCATGTTTGCCTCAGGCTTTCTCACACCACAAACCCGGTGCAGCTAAAGAAACAGCTGCAGCCAGGGATCTCAATTCTCCTTCAGTGCTCTAATCTCCAGAAATTCTTGTTCCTGAAGCTGAAAGGACTCCTCTAAAGAATAATTCATCAAAGAAACTACAGACACTGACCTGTAATTAGCTCTCTGACTTCCATGTCATTTGTTTTTCGCAATAGTCTGATCAACGCAGGGATCCCATCACAGTTCTTTATAGCCACCTTGTTTTCATTATCCTTCCCATAGGAGATGTTTCTGAGAGCCCCACAGGCTTTACGATGGACCTCCGGCTTTGGATGATCAAGCAGACCCACCAAGATAGGTATCCCTTTAAGGTGCCTCACGTCCTTTTTGATTTTATCATTCTCGTAGCACAAGTGCTGCAAGTAGGCTGCGGCGTTGGACTTGACTGGGTCAATAGGGTGGCTGAGCATGGCAATTACTTCAGGGAGGTCAGGGTCCCTCCACCTGGGGTCTTTACGGATGCTGTCAATAGAGGGGGAGCGCTTCCCCAGCCGGTCAATACTAGCCATGCTTCCTCTCTCTGGCTGTGCCAGCGGTGCTGCGTAGCCACCATGAAGGTAAGGTATCCTCTCTTCAACCATCTCTGTCTCGATAGGGTCATCGTAGCCCCTGTAAGAAGCAACCATCCCAAAAGAAAGGGAAAAAACAAAACAAAATCCACATTTAAATAGTCTGTACCTCTGAGTCAGTATGGAGATTTCAGCTACAAGCAAACCTTTTAATATCACAAACATCATTAGGGACAGCATATTTATACTTTCGAATAATTTATTTGTAGTAACTTGAAAATTAACCATAGCCGAGTACTCGGCAGGGATGTGTCTACAGCACAGTATTTGTTTGGCTAGCAATGAAATGATGACAGGAACTGCAAGTCATCAAACAGATTACTCTCATTTTGGTCACTTAGCAAAACAATTGTGATAGAGCTGGATTACATTTAGTAGGAAACACTGAGCTTCATTAATGCTGCTACTTCTGTGACAAACTAAAACTTTAATTAAAGGCATTCGAGGCCTGGGCAGAGGCCACAGACTTTTCAGCAAGTCTGAGAAGTTCCACTACATTTCCATGTTGATGTTCACACGAGTATACTGAACTCATTAATATACATAACAATGTCAAAGATGATGGAAAACCCAAGTCCTGAATCCGGGCATCTAATAAAAGTCTATCTTGTACAGAATCGTTTGGAATACAGGTAAGAGGCTGACGGTCAAGAGACCTGGGTCCAACTTTTAACACCAGAGTAATCTGCTGGACATCCAAAAACAAGTCCTGTACCCTGAGCTGCCCTCCCCAGACGAGCAACTAACCTGGGTGTTAGGCACTCTTAACCCCATTTACAGCATTAGAATGAATGGCACCCATCTTGTGCCATAATTCGCTGGGTGTAACTGAAGTAGGGTCAGCCACAACCAGCTGACATACCTATTTCGATATTCCTGGCCTAGTTCATGCACAGGGCAAAGTTACAAGCAACACTGTTGAAAATATTCTAACACAGTACATTCTCAGACTACAAACGCCATATTCTCTAAAAATAATAAAAAAAAAATAAATCAGTATTTGACAAATATTTCTTCTTCTTTAACAACCACCACTCAACTATAATCTCTAACCACCAGGAAAAAATGCCCCCCTCCGATCACTTTGTACAGCTAGCTGCTAAGAGACAGAACATTTCTGCAGGAGTTTTGCAAGGAAACGCATCTACAACTTCAGAATGTGTTTTTGAGACTCACTGATACACTTCACCCATTATTCAAAGGGACACCTTTCATCCTCCAGAACACGCATAGCTCGTGCAGGGAGCTCCATCTGTGAGGCAATACCTTAGTTCTTGGGAGATGTACAAAAGGAAATTTGAAGCTTGCGCAGTGACCCACTGGTCACAAAGTCTTCAGTTTTGTATGCTAATAAGCCCACAGGGCACTAAGGCAACTTGCACCTAACCATTACGAACTCCACAAACACTTCCACCTTCGCAATCTGCCCTCTGGCAGGCACTGCCCAAAGGCTCCCCCAGCTCGCTGACCCGGCCAAGAGGGACGAGGAGCTGAGGTGACCCACTGGGGAGCTGTATCAAAGCTCCAATTAATCCCATTGTTTTAAACTTCAAGTTGAGAAGATTTTTCTTCTTCGTCCTCCCTTCCCGCTAATACTACTCTTAACAGATATTAACATAAACTGACTTCTTATATATAGATGTAATTTTTTTTTTAAAACAGCTGCAGCATTTTCCCTTACGTTTTTTTCCTAGACAGATTAGCTACTGTCTCAGAATTCTAGTTATCTCAGTCAAGCAAGTAGTTTTAATTGCTACAAAATGATTCTTAAAAACTTTCATTTTAAGCACTGACTGATGTTACTGAACAATTTCCGATGTCGTGCTGAAGGAAGTATAGACCATTAGAACTCAGAAAGGAGATGGAGCTTGCTGTTATCCTAAAGGGACTGCTAATTAAACTAGACTCTGGGGAGAAGAGCACCGGAGGTGGAGACTGAACTTAGCCTTGTACAATTAACGCTTTTAAAGTTAAAAGCACCTCTGCTGACTTTAAGTTGCTTTAATTGCTGTTCTAAACCATAAACTGAATGAAAGGATAAAAATGGGCCTGTATCCAAAACTCAGAACGAAGCTGAAGAAATCCTTTTATCGATGCAGTTGTTTGCGTATGTATAATTCAGTATTTGCTCTACACAGTAATTTCCAATGTCTGGACAGCCCTTATACTTTCTGTTAGAGAACAAAGCTGTTTCCATCACTCCAAGAAGAAAGTAACAACATTGAAAAGATTTAATTTTGTGCGTATACACAGGGCAGAAGTAATAACAAAACTCCTTAACTACTCTTCAAACGAAATTCTGGTTTTACATATGCAAATTTGGGACAACCAGCATTAAAACTAGAACAAAACCTAATTTCTCAACCTTATCCTTATGTTAAATCCTTACTGACTGCATAAAAGAAAAGTAGCAGAAGATTAATTTTAATAATTGCCCTCTGCACAGCTGTTGCTCGCTTGACTTGGTAACTGGCAATTCAGCACGTCTCAGTCCTATGAGTGCCCACAAGATAACTGTACGCCACCTCAATTACACCTGCACAATTAAGTTTCTCTCTCCTTCTCATCCATGCAAATACACAAAGATAATTATTGTCTTGGGATGCAGTTTGTTTGCATTATTTCCATGAAGCCTTCCAAACAGCACCACACGGATGGGCCCATCTTCCTCATGCTGTATTTTCTCCTCTATGCCACACAAAGCTCCTTGGTTTCATCACATTTGCCCAAAATAAAACTTCAGAGTTCGGACTTTAAATTGCAACACTGTCACGACAAGAGAGAGCATCCATAACTCCTGTACAAACAATACTAAGTTTACTTTTAATTGTCAATCATTAATTATTAAATATGAATGTGAACACCTGAAGTAAAGATTGAGTCGTTAAAAAAAAAAAAAGAAAGAAAAAAGATCACATCCCAACTAACTACTTATTCTAAACAAAGGTTTTTTTAAAAAGGCGGTTTTCTTCCATTGTTCTGATACAAAGCACCGATGCACCAAAGACAGCCAGTAGGCTTTGGTGACCCTTGCTTTTGATCGTCCCCCTCTGGTGAAAACCCCCAGACACAGAACCGGGCTAGAGCAGGCCATGGGAAGATGCTGAGAATGTCACGCTGCAGGGAAGGGGTTGCGTTCCCCAGTGCCATGGGTACGGAAAGCTGCGCATGGTTTAGGATGAATCACGCAGTTAGTGGTGGGGAGGGCAGCATTGCCTGGAACCCACCAGCTACTGCTCCATGGTGAAGTGGTGACCACAGGAGATGCTGCTTGTCCCATAACCACAGCAGAAGCATCCTCCAGGAAAGAGACCCTGAACCGTAAGTGACTTTTAACAACCGCTGGCATTTTCATACAGTCCCATTCTTACACGAAGCGTTCACTTCTAACTGTTCCCGCCAATCCCAACCTGATTTTGCCGGACCATTTCCTTAGTAAAAAAACAGGATTGCAAGTATAACACAATCATTTTAGTACACAAAGACAGCTACTCTGAAACAAGACAGTGTCTCTCATTACAAAGAAAGGGTGAACACCAGAAACACACTTGCTGAAATAAAGCCACACGTGTCAGATCCAGCATACCTCTGCAGGATGAAACAGCATCAACAGTCAGCCAGCCACTGGTTAATACACCAGTAACAAAACCCAGTGGCTTTACCTGGCAAAGATAACACCTGGACACTTGACCCTTCAAGACCCTGAAGAATTATCTAGAAAACTCTGACATCCTGGCGCAATCTTAAGAGCTGTATAAAAAAAGCTCAGCAGAGGCAAGCATCAGACCAATTCAGATTCACACGACTAAATACAGTGACCAAGCCTGGAGAAGCTTAAAAAAAATAAATAAATCAAACCAAATCAAAAACCAACCCACACCATAATTAAAGGAAAAGAGTCCTGAAATATTTCACAAGGGAAGCTCTAAATATCAGCTCTGCCATTGCTTAACAGCATTGAAGGGAAGCAGTTTACCAAAACAGATCATCTGCAAAGGAGCAAAATAACTGATTCTGCACAATGCAGAAGTACCCCAAGGCCTTTGGCAGCCAGAGCCCCCTCCCGGCGCTGGTGGGGATGGCCCGGCCCAGGTCAAGCCCCGTCTCCCCTCCTTCAACAGGGGGCTCGGCATCTAGAGAGGCACAGACTAGGCAACGGGTGAAGAAGTGAAAAGCAAGTGTCTATCAGGGAGTTAAACACACCCAGTTTCTGAAGACAAATGAGTAAAATCAGCAACACACTTAGACACAGAGAGAGTAAAGAAATCATCTTTCTGAGTGGGACTGGTAGAGGCCAAATGCAATTTTTCACTTTCACACCAGCAGAGCAGCTATGCTGGAAAGGCAAATCCCTTGACACAGAAGGTGGAGTAACGAGAGCTTCAGCAGACAGAGTCATCTGCGCTCAGGAGGCCAAGAGCTCTTTACTCGGGGGACTGAAGAGATCTGGTTGTGTGCCAGAGTTGCTGACTACAAGCATCTTGTCTTCCATCTGTCTGTAGCAAGGCAGCTGAGTGTTCAGGATGCCGTGGGTCTCACTAATCACCTGTCTCAGGGAATTGATCGAAACACATTCTAGCATAGATAAAAACTGGGAGAGATCTTGTGGATTTATCATCTTCCTCGTGGCCTCAACACAGGCACATTTGAGTAAACAGGTGAAGGATTTACACATTTAATCCTCAACAATTTATACAAGTGTTACATTCATCACAGTTTGCAGCTGGCGTCTGCTTAAGATAAAAGACTAGAAAAGCTTGGGATTTCAGTAGGGAACTTTGTGCCGAACATTGGAGAGGAAGTCTAAAGACTTTGCAGAATGAGGTTCTACTTTTGCCAGCCCCCGTTCCCTGGCAGGAGAACACACAAGAGGATTCCAGACTGGACTGAATCCTCTGCTGAGACATGTCTGAGTTATCAGCCATACGGTTAAAACACGGCAGTCACCCTGACTGGAACCAGCCAAAAGCTGCTAATGGATGAGCTGACTCGGGTTGCAGCCTGCCACATAAAGTTCAGCCATACATCAGTCTTCTGCTGCCTGCATCCAGACCCACGAACTCAGATCAAATCCACTCTAAAAGGGAGCCCCAGAAAAACCCAAATCTTTTCCAAACCAACTGCATTTTTTGCTTTACTCTGTTCTGCCCAGGCATATCCATACACTCCTGCCCCAACCTAGACAACATCCCAATGCTGCCAACATCCTGGGATCACACTTCGAGTTGGTCATTAAACCAAAGAGGCCAATCTGCAGTGAGAGATACCTCCTCAGCTTTACAGATGCCTGCACGAGTGCTGCTGTGAGACCACACCTGAAAGGGGTGAAGTTACACCATGAGTGCTGACTGGAAGTTTATTTACAAAAATAAGCCTTTATATTCTACATTGAAAACAGACACCAGAAGTAGAACATGAATAACACGCGTGCAATACCCATATTCTCGCACTGTCTATACGTAACAGAAGCAAGAGAGACCTAGTGTTACAGATACTTAATCTAAAATATGGTTCGTTTCCTGGTAATAATAATTGGGACCACGAAATGACCACCAAATACAGCCTCAGTCTCTTAGATCAGGCTTCTGTCATAGAAAATTTAACAGCAGAAAACTTCTGTTGTTGACTTAGTCAACGTTAAAAATTCACATCCTGTGTAGTCTGGAATAGTAACATTGGCAATAGCTGCTCCAGAGTTTTACCACAAACGCAAGAGATGAGAAGTGCAACAGAAGATAATTTAAAAAAAATAAGATTAATTATTAGTTGTCTTTTTTCCTGCTCATTTGCGTTAACCTCAATTTAATGATAAAAAAATATAATCAAATAGTAGGGATGTTTTTTGTGAACGAAAAATATCCAGTACTTCCTGCTTCTCTTTTGAAAAGGACTGTATAAAAGACACCTAGCAACACCATAAGACTATATATTTTTAAAGACTGTAATAAAAATCCTCCTCATTTAATAAAGGCAACCTACCAAATGAAGAAAAAAGGATAAAGCGAATCAAAGATGTGTAAATACCTTCAGAAGTAAATTTGAGTAGTATTAAATCAGTATTATATACCCTAAACGTCTTTCTCTCACCCCAATTTATTATGCAGTCTGACTTAAACCAAACCAGAGCACATGCTGAGGAAAAGAACATTAAGTGCCACGTATTCTTCTTGCAGAAAATAATATATCTTACAGCAGAGACTGAGTATAAAAGAAAACAAGAAACAAACTCAACCACAAGCACTGAAGAGCCAGAGGGAATATTTGCCTTTGTGCACTTATCTGGATTTGTAGATGTTTGTGAGGAGGCACATTTTCCCCCAATTTAAAATGAAACATAAGTAGCTTGAGATGAGGCTGGTGATGGCAGAAGGAAAGCACAATAGGTATTTATCTCTGTGATCAAACGGAGCAGGCACGGGATGGAAAGAACAATCTGTACTTGTACTCCCCTTGACAAGGATCCCCTCCTCCAGACCCAGCTGAGTCGCCTCCTGATCACGTAGGGGGTGACACTACCACAGATTCAGACAAGAAACCTCCATTCAGTCCTCTGAGACAGAACAGCATCAAAACTAGTAACAGATAGTAAGGATCCTTACTATTAACAAATGAGGGCAGCACTTATTGGGAGACAATGAAAATAACTTAAGTTCCCGCAGCGAGTTAGCCAACAGAAGAATTCCGGTCACGACACGATGAAGATAGCCAAGCTGAAAGTCAGCGTGATGTGGAAAAGCTCCTAACAGTGTTGTTGTTATACCTACTCTACACATGCAAACTTTTTGAAATCAAAAGTGCCATCAATTTATCACAGTCATTTAATCATTTTTACAAGGAATAACTGATTTAAAAAAAAAAACTAGAGAGGAATAATCAAGTAGCAATTACCCTCATCTAGTACAAAGCGCTATTTGTAGTCTTTAGTTTCTTGCAGATCAGTAGCACAGCTGAAATGCAGGTTTATTGAATTGTTCAAGTATTTCTTTGAAATGTCAAAAAGTAACTACTTATGAAGAGGCCCTCATACAATCTTCTTATGTTCTCACCAGCTAAAGTTTGCTGCCACAGTCAGGCTAATTACTTGTCAAACCCTCTTGATCATATTAAATATGCAAAAAACTCACAACAAAAGAAATGTAAAACAAAATTTGTGAATTGGTCCTATCCAAACTGCAAGGAACAATAAATCAAAGGAATGTTTAAAAAAAATCCAAACAACTTTAAAAATGCAAATGGACAGGTTCTAAGAATACATTTAATTATTCATCATGCATACAGTTTGAAAAATGTTAATAAAAATTTAAAAGCACCGCTGCCTGACTGTTTTTAACAAGAACTGTAAACTTGCTTAGATGCAGGGGAGTGCCAATTAAAGTTTGATAGATTGATCAGTATTTTGGCACCCACTGGCTGCAGGTATTCCCTTTAGCCCCATAAAACATTGATGTGGTTCCACTGGTTGGTAAGCTTACAAGATCAAAGATGTCACAAAGGACTTCAAAGGGGGTTCTGGGAGATATGCCTTGATACCTTTTTTCTCTCTTTTTTTTTTTTAAACATATAGATGATGATTTGCAGGTGCTTGATTCCATTTAACTTGAAAATGAACTTTCAGAAATGTGGAGGAAGACAGAGATATGAAGGTATGAACGCAACCATGACTGACAACATCTCCAAGTAGGAGCGCTCCAAGACAACAGAGCGAAAAGGCCTACTAAATCCCACCGACAACTACTGCTGCTGAAGTGAAGCCTTTGGTCAGAAGCGTTAAGTCTAAAGACCACCTACACACACAGAAGCAGGTGGGTTCCAGACTCTCTTTACAGCTCTGGAAATTACTCTGAATTAAAAGGAAAATAATGAGTACTACATCCCTAAAAAACCATGAGCCATGAGGATGTGGACTTCCTGCTCGCACACACAAAAGTTTGTACACTGCTTGGAAAACAAAGGACACAGGTTTTTCCAGGTTCGTACTCAGAAGGCGACTTTCAGCTGAGTAATGAGACTCTCTTCCCAAGCTTTTTCTATTCTCCAAATGCAAGAGCTGATAGCTCTGAGCCCAGCACAAACAACTAATATCAGAAAATATGGCATAAACCAGAACATCCCCTGGAAAGGGGACTGAACCAGAAGTAATTTCTGACTGATCACTTTAGTTACATTAAGTGCAACACAGATGCTCTTACCTCCCCTTTATATGGGCAGAGGACAAAATAATGATCTGGTTGAAAATACTGAAGCACTTCAGTGAGGTTCAGCATAGCCCGGTCACGCAGCTGAGGGTGTGCGGTTAGCACAGGACCAGGAACTGAGGTGGTCAAACACCTCACAAGACAGCTTTCATAGAACAAGGCAGCCCTTCACCACCAGCTATCAGCTCCTCTGCAACCCCAACCAGCTGGTCAAAGTTTTTGTTTGGCAGATGCGCACATAACCAGACCTGTCAAGAAGCCACACAGATTATAAATCCCTTTTTTCACCTTGCTAGTGCAGGATGGCTCCGGGACAACAGAACGCAGTCAAAACTCTTTTTTTAGGAAGAGGAAAAGAAGTACCTTAGCCCTGTTCTGCAAGTTCATCTCTTTCTTTCTAAATTCAACCTAAATTAAGCAGCCCAGAAACACAGTGAAAGTGTTCTTCAGCACTACCCTCGCTCCCTTCTGTATTTCATGTGCATTTTGCAGTTATTTATGGGCTAATGAAATGATGGGTTCTACCTGTTTTTCTGTCAAGTAATTCCAGAACTTACCACACTATTAGAGTTCAAATGTACGTGTTCAACTAAGCAAAACAGCTGCACATAGCATTGTTAAAAAAAAAAAGAAAAAAAGGAGGGTTTACCTTCCTTTGTGAGGTCTTCCTCTCTCTGGCACACCTGCAGATGTCCTCCGATTCACAGTGGAGTAATCAGGATCCAGTTCATATCCTTCATCGTCTACTCCAAGACTGCGGTTATCATCTTCCAGCCCATAGGGCTCTGGCTGAAAGCGCTCTGGCTGGGAGCGATTCAAGTCAACGTTGCTACCCACTGGCACCTGAGGCTGGGCAACAGGACCATAGTTATCCCTTCTGCTTGGCAAAGTGAAGCTACCATCATCTGGCCGGTAACTGTTTCCTGGCACGTAGGCATAGCGAGGACGGTAGCTGACACCACGAGACAAGCTGCCGTAGTTATCAGATAGATCTCCATAACCATCATGACTGACATAAGGGCGATACTGGCCTTCGTGGCTTTCAGGGTAAGAATCGTTGTAACTGTTGTAAGATCTGGTTAACGTGGATGATGCTTGTGGTGTGATGTACCGCTCCCCATTCTTCATGTACCTTCTGTCTATTGAATCCGTGTAGCTGCCCATGGGAGACGAGCCATCCATTGATGGCAGGCCATCAGGCCCAAGTGGCACCTGACGCACTGTTCTGGTGGTGACTGTTTTGACCATTTTGGTAACCTGTGAAGACGTAGTGAATAAACATGTTAATTTTCTCCTTGCTGCACACCGTGATGAGACATACAGGGAGCTAGAACAGTAAAACAGAGAGAGCGCATCACAAAGCATACTATGGTGACATGCCTATTGAATGGGAAGCACCGGTGTACTCATTAGGCGTGGGACTTAGTGGGAAATACTTCTCTAGAAAGCTGAAGAGACAGGTCATAGAGCCAGAGTTAACTGCACTCTGGGGCTCCTACTACCAAATCAAAACCACTGCAGCCATGTGACAGCGCATGGAAGCACCGCAAAGTCATCACACCAGTTCAAATTTGCCCAAAATTTTTTCAGGAGGTATCTTGCCTAGAGCAGACTTTATGATGTTGAGGAGCCACAGCCTGTCCTCCCCCAATTAGCATAAATACCACATCACGTTCCGTAGTTTGACCGAAATACAGTTATATGCTCCTGCCTGATCTGGATCAAGTTTGTACCACTGGGTAACTTGATGGAGCTCACATTTAGCAGTAATATTTAAGAAACCATGATCTCAAACAGAAAAGTTTCAAGGCTTCTAGCTTTTAGACAGCACAACTACTTTCTCTTTTAAGATATGCCTGTATCTGACCATCATCATATAAGCCCAACAGGCAGTTAGTGTCATTCCATTATTTTGGTGACTAACAAATTTGCAGTAATGAACACTAACGCCACACAGCTTTTATAACTGCAACTACCCTAAACATACTGGGCTAGACAAGCTTGTTTAAAACATTAAAGATCTGCACACAAATGCATCTTTATCTTTTCTTCCTCTAACTCATGTTTCATTTCAACATAGATAGACTTAGACTATTTCACATAATTGACAAAAACTGGAAATGGTAAGTGTCCAGAGGGCACTTGTGTTCAGGGTTTCTTGCTAAAGGGTGAGAACAAAGACTCCTCAAGAGTTTCCAGGAACATTCTGCCTTCATGGGAAAGGTCTGGCAATCTGCGTAAGACAGTGTCGGACAAAAGCCACTACTATTTACAAACTAGCAAAGGAACTTCTGTTTTGGTTGGTATCTAGGGTTCATCAATTCCTGCACCATCTTCCAGAGTGACCAGCAAAAGCTGTTTTGGGGACAATACTCAGTCCAGCAGAAGCCAAGCTATCCTTGGTTACGCTAACCCTAATAAAGGTACGTTAACCTACAAAAGTTACCCTAACCCAAGCACGTGCTGAGTTTCAGCCCTTCGAAAAGAACACCAACCTAACAACAAAACACCACACTCGCAAAAATGAGAGGGAGAATCAATCCACTAGAGAGCATTACACACAAGGAGGGGAGGAACACAAACACAACTGTTAAGAGAACTTTTGGGTTTCTAAAGTATTACAAAGGTAAATAAGCAACAGTAAGTGACACTTTTCTTCATGTAAGCCACAGAATGAAATGTGTACATCAAGAGAAACTGTAACTATAACATGTATTCCTGGATTGCTCAGTGGCTCTGAAGTCCAAATAGATATTTTGACCTATAGCCTCTGATTTAAACATTTAGATTGGCACGAGATTAGCCAAGCTGCTGCTAAAACAAAATAATCAAGAGTACATCTCTTGAAGTGGCTCCAGACATGTCCTCTAGCCAGATGTTTTCACACAGAAACCCCAAACAGAAAAAAAATCACCCAAACAGTATTTCTTTTCCTAGAGACATCTGTGAGCAAATGATACTTCAAGCCTAATGAAGTAATGAAATCCTGCAAGACTGAAAGCAGCACAACCAGCTCTCCATCAACAACATAATTAAACAGCATCATGATGCTGAATAAAGCACAGCCAGGTACCAACATGACCTTAGTATCTGATTTGGGCCAGAGCTGAAAGTATTTTCCTCTTCAACCCAAAGGGACTTCCTTAGAAAGTAAATGTTAGGAAAAATGCTAGCTTCCATGCCTCCAAATCTTCTTTTTTCCCTTTCTTTAAAAGCACACATTTCAACAACTAAAGGAAAGGAAACTAGAAACTAAACATTTATTTCATGACATGGAATCCCACAGCGGTTTTTGCTTATGACCTGCACACAATACTTCTACTTTCCACCCAGTTATCAGCATGACTGCTGTCATGGCATTTATAAACTGGACAGCATTTAGAGAAGAAAAAGAGCCAGCACAGCTTACAGTAGCTCTTTGTAAACTGGATATACACAAGGCAACACAGCTCAGTATTCCCCTACTGAAGTGCAAAACAGAAGTTTTATTCAAAGCGGTATGTTCATAAGTGATCCTCTAAGAGTAGAAAAAGCAACGTTTCTCACGCCTGAAATATGTGAGTTTTGCAAAGCAATGACAAAACTGGATGCAAAGTGCTGGGCCTGTGCGTTCTTGAATTTGGGAACCAGTAATGGGAATAACAGGAAGGAGGGTAGCGTTTCAACAATTTGATGAATCAGAAATAGATACTTTTGCCCAGGAAGGAACAAAGGGGCAGCTTCCTAGATGCCAAGAAGAACACTCGCATAACTTCACAAAGCCCTTTCTTTCGGCACTATTCAACAGGAGCTGGATATTTTAAATCTGACTCCAAGCTTTGCTTTTTAAGACATATGTTGCCATGCACATGTAAGTAAAGTAGTCAAGATCAGACAGTGCAAGATACATAATAAACTGTGTCTGGCTGCAGCAATAGCACAGAAGGAACAAGCTTTAACCTGCAGGATCCTTGGACAGAGGCTCTGAAGCAGAGGCATCACTGCTGTCAGTCTTCCCCAGCATTCCTACTGCCAATTCTGGGCTCTTGCTCATTTCTGACTGTTTTTTTTTTTTTGGAGAATCACTGTTATTGTCAAACCAGATGAGGGAACACAACACAGAAATGTTATGGCAAGGACAACTGTGTACAAATATTCAGCATGTGTACACAGAAAAGACAAAGCAGAATTTTAGAACACTTTGAAAATCAATTCCTAGACAATTTTTAACTTAGCAGTTACACTTAATGAGTTTTTCACCATGTTCTGGTACTCTACAGAGTATTTACAGATACTTTTTTTTTTTTTTTTAAGATGACCAACACAGATGCAGGAGATTAATTTGCAATTTTATCCCAAGTTGCCTTATTTTCTGTCTTCAAGACTAGCATAGACAAGTCTTCAATGGCTGTGGCTAGTCAGTGAGACACACTCAGCATCAGCCAGCACATGTAAGAACAAGTTTACAACGTCTGCACAGCTTCACCTCCATCATTTTCTGAACGCTGCCCCTATTAAAAAGTGGAAAGAATCAAGACAATCAAAACCCCCTTGTCAGACATGTGGAAAAAAAAGAGTATTTCACCCAAGCATTAAAGTACACATTTCTCACAGCATAAAAGCATTCAATAATGCTACAGGTGTTATGGCAGTGGAATCAAACAGTCTTTTTGTATTTTGAGAGAGAGAGAGTATTTGCACACATGCCTCATTTGTCAGGGGCAGGCACTGAGATAGAAGATTTATCATGTGATAAACAGACTTTGTTGCCTACAGGACAATAAAGGGAAGCTTTTTGGAAGCAATTAGCCAGGAAGGTCCATTTATTATGTTTCCAAGCAAAAAAAAAAAACCACACCACCAACACAACAAACCAAACATCTTTATTTCAGGAAATGCAGCTCAAGGGAATGTTTCATTTATATTTCTTATAAGAACACAGGCAGCCTTGAGCAGCTAACAGCACAGTAATCTTCTCTCCCAACATTTTTGTGGTTTCCTTAATACTGATGCATCAGCCAGGGAGAACAGAGCTATTCCCAATTGGAGTCCCAGCACACTGCCTTATCTGAGACACCTAATGCTCCGGATGCACCCAGTCTTGAGAAAGATTTCTTAGCGTGAACTCCTTACTACAGAATATGCTCTAATGAAAGATTTAGAGATACAAGTTACTTTGAGAAAGTGTCATTTGACTTATTCTGTTTCCTTTCCGTCTCTAAAGAAAACCTGTTTAAAGAGGTTTTTTTAGCCCAATTACAAATCAAAAGTGCTCAATTGTTTCAATGCTACAATCTCAGAGTACCAGAAGAAAGCTTCAGATTACTTCCCTACAAAGAGGTTGTCTGAGTATGCTTAAAATATATTTGTAGCTCTTTATAAATATAAATAACTGCAGTTATTTATTATGCAGTTCCAATATACCAACTTATTCAGGCCCTCTGCAACCAAAATCCTATGAGATTGTAAGTTGGTGCTTTCATTGCTGTTCCCCCTAACTGCATTTCAGGTTTACCGATCTTATCATTGTTCTCCCCCCCCAGACAGCAATTATTTTGTTAAGTAATTCCCCTACAGGCCCCATGATAATGTTTTCACTAATTCTGTTTCTGGAAATACATTTGTGAACAGAACACAAAGGAAATATTCCCACGTTTGAAGCAGCTTCTGTATTCTTCTGTCCCTCATCCTTCTGTTTGTGTTGAAGGATGGGAGAACAAACATGAAAATATCTAACGATTGGACTTGCCGGATGCAAGTGCAGATGGTACAAGCAGATCCCTCAAAGTGCACAGTACTGAGAGGACGAAAGACAGTACTGAGATGTCAGTTGAAGTGGGCTATCACGGTCAAATGCAGTCATCTTAACCAGTACCTATAATTTTGCCTTTCATTTTGTTATTGAGGTTGGTTTTGTTTAGCCATTTTTATTTTTTTTAATAAATTAAGCTAATAGAGCCACAAATTTTGTTGAAACTACACCATAAAACAAAAAACAGATGAGAAGGAATGCGTGAGGATAAAAGCATTCTGACATTTCTCAGAGCTTATTTTTGAACTACGGACTGTAAAAATTAATCAGCCCAAACAGGCTGAAGCTATTACCTTGCTATTAAACACTGTGTAAGAACTCAGCCGTAGGTTTTCAAAACAACAGCTCAAATTTCTCGGCTTCAATTTTAAGCTTAATGTTTCACATTTTCAAAGGGCCCTCAACTTCGGCTGTAATCCTGCTCTATTACCCAACTCCCTTGAATTTTCTGCAAAGTTTCGAAGACATGCATCTCGGGGTACCTGGCACCACCACAACTGAGGCGTTTCAGTCACAAGCACATTCCCATTGCTGGTGCAAGAAGCAGGAGCAGCAGTTAATCACGGCCGGGAAAGAGCTGGCCTTGCTGAGTATTAGAAAGCACAAGGCAACTGGATGGACTGGAAATGAAACAACTCTGTATAGAGACTGATGTTACAGTTTGTGACATCATTTTCAATGAATAAAAGTGACGTAAATCTCTCCAGTCTTTTAGCATTTCAAAGATAAAAAGAAAAGGTGCCTGAAGAAAGAAAAAAAGCAAACGTTAACATACGCACACGCCCATCTAATTTGCTTTACCGGGTTCTCTCGAGCCACGTATGGGCTCCCTTTTAACACAGGGCAGTGTGCCAGCCAACAGGCAAGAAGTGGTAGTCTCTCCCCAAGGTGACTTTCACTGTTTTAGCATGATAGGTATTTGGCTTCCAGAGAGATTATAAAGTTGAAATGAAGTATTATCTGCTACATCTTTTGTAGAGTGAATGCTATGTAGGGACTTAGTCAGTATAGTACGAAGAGAATAACAGTTTGGGAAAATTACTCAGAAATATCTCATTTTGAGAAGGCAGATGTTCTCTATTTAAAATATGTCAAATATTAAATTCTATTATGCCTTCTTCTTGCTTCACTGCTACAGGCATCTTCAAAGATGTGGAGAAAAGCATAGCAAAACTGTAAATGCTTCTGGATTAAGGCTGTTTACTTAATACAGTATTGAAGAGAATAACCTCTATAAATTATGGTTTTGAAACAGCAACAAAGGGGGGGAATAAAGACACAGCAGCATACAGGAGCGTTCGCGTTTACAGTTTTTGCTATGCTTCACTTCAAGCGGAGGAATTTCAGAGGCATCACTCTCCAGCAAGCTAAAGATTCATACAGTTTAGCAAAAAATAAATGACAATTTTCTACTGAAGAATCCAAAAATGCATACTAAATGACATTAGGTTGACTAATCCCCACATAAGCTATCCAGCAAAGAAAGCATACATTAGGAAAACATCTGTGGTCTCTTCAGCTCCTAAAAAAACCCCTGTGACCTGTGTTATTTACTCTGTCAGAGGAAGCATCTCATGCTGCCACTTTCTTTGCAAGACAAATATGCTGGAGATTGTGTCTGGCACTGTCCAATACAGCCTTCTAGTTAACAGAGGTAATAAAAACAGGTTCTCAAACCTTCATCAAAGAAGTCTAGAGCAAGCACAACAACATAGAGCATAAACCCGTTTATTTGCATGTTGTGCCAACTACCTTAACTGATCAAAGTTAAAAAAAAAAAAAGTTGAGCATAAACCAAACCCCCCCTGACATTTAATGAATCCACTTTGACTATGTCAATTTTAAACATTACCCTTATTAAGTAACAGATTAGATATTACTGCAAATAGACACAAGGATTGCCACCACAGGAAATGTTGCTCCTTTACAAGGATGACAACTACATGCACACTAAAGCAATGCCAGACTGATGGGGTTTTTTGGGTTTTTTTTGTGTTTGCTTGTGGGGGTTCCCCCCCTCCCCTTTTTTTTTTTTAAAAAAAATCTGGGAAGGAACAGGCAGAGACACAGAACTGCAGTTTCTGGGCTCAACAGAGATCCTACTACTGCACGCTGCATGCCCAGCAGGCGCGTGTTTGCACTTCTCATCCCAGAGAAATGCTTCCTGGGATTAGGACTTCACTGTCCTAATCTGAACAGCACAGTCAGAATTTTGCCACTGCACACAGATACCAGGAAACTTCATTTTCTCTTTAAGGCTCTCACATATAGTAGTATGACCTATAAAAGCACTATGTTGATACCTATTAGAAGTGATAGTAAGTCAATGCCAATTAACTCCAGGACACTTAACTGATGCTACTAAACCCCAGTGACAATAGTTCTCATTTTCACATTCACTACCAAAACAAAAAGCAAGTTGAAGACCAATATGGTTTAAAAAAAAAAAAATAATTTTGACCTCAGATTCATATCTAACAGCTGTTAAATCTATGCCATACTATCACAGCAAGGAAAAGTCAAACCAAAACCACTGCAGAGACAACCACCTCAGCTAAGTCACAGCACCTCTTCTAACAGTTAGGGCTGAGCCAGCCCCATCTCTTTTGTTTCCTCAACAATGGCATTTTTTTTTTATTAGTATTATTTTTTTTAAGAGTTGGACTTTTTAGCAATGAAATACTAGGAAACACCTCCAGATAGCATGCAGGTTGAAGTCAGTGGCATTATTTGAAACAACACAAATGCAGATCAAGACAGCTATGCACCCTCCCCCATTCCAGACACACTTCAGTGCCTGGAATGAAGTACAGGAACAGGAGAAAGCCTTGCTCTTTGAAACAGAACAGTAGCTCTGGGGTTGCTGTTTTTCCAATTTTTGTTTTCCCATATGCAGATACAATGCCTGTTTCGGAGCTGCCACTGTCCTTTTCCGTGGGAAGATGGAAAAATAGCAGGCACACCACACATAGGAGAAAATCGCACCTTTTACGCTATGACAAACACGCAGCTTTATCAGCGGAGTGACTATTTCAGACAAACTATTTCACTCCGTGTGGTCCTGTTATCTAGGGACCATTGCATGGCCTCTCCTCTATTTTTACAGTCATAGCTATCATTTTATTCCCTCGCATAGCTGCACTTACAGTCTTCTAAAATTATTCACTACTATTAGTGCATATAAAAAGGTGTCCATCACCACTGTAATTTTATCACTTCCTTCCTGTAAATAACAGTTGTTGTTGCTGCTGCCACTAGAAAGAAAACAGCACTTCTTTCAAATAAGTCACAGAGTAAATAGATTAGATTATTGAAGAGCTAATCAAAATGTGGTTTTTTGTTTAAGACCTTCACCTCCTCCCAACAACTAGAAAATAGGCCAGTTGTATTTATCTTTTAACTACAACAAATATTAAACCAGAGACTCAGTTTATAGCAATGTGTGTAGGCCCACTGACCTCAAGAAATCAACGATCATTTACTCCAGCCTGAGGATCTGATGTCCTGAAGAGATATCCTAGAGGACTGCAATTACAGAATGCCAGTAAAAATAAACACCGATTTATGCAGTCACCTCTGTTCAAGTCCTTTTAACACAGAGAGCAGTTGGACAGTCTTTTTTTTTTTTTTCATTTTAATCAGTGGTGTTTAGGAGTTTTTAAAAAGGGAATCACCCTTAATCTTTCACATGACAAAAACCAAACAAAGACTTCAGCTCAACTTCCAAAATTCAAATAACAAGGAGTATTAATGTTCCAGGGGTACCCAAAAGCACGCGAGGCAGCCACGAACATAACTTTACAATCTCAGTTGAGCAGGTGCTGTATCTTACACAAGGGAACAAAGAGGCATCAGGAAAATTAGAACACATGGAACACCTGTAATCCAGCTGAACCTCAGGTGCAGGTCGCTGAGACCTGTGTGTGAGCACACCCAGCCTTCCCCATACATGAGGAGTAAGATTCCATTCACAAAATTGTTGCAGAATTTAAATGCTGTGGTGCAATTCAAATAGGATGTTTCTTGTTCTCAAGGACAAACGCATAATCGCATATTGTTATTACAGATCGTAACTAATTTGAAGACATACTTCCAGGCACATTTTCCTCTGCTGCAAAAGTAATTTACTTCAAGCCCTACCAACTCATCTAATTCTCATAGCACCATATGCGTTTGCAGGGCAATGCTGCAAACTGTTTCAGTAAAATAAAGCGAATCTTAGAAGATTAAACAGTCTGGGAAGGGGTTCTAGTGTTTTTGTTTGTTTAACCTGGATAATTTCTACTGTCCAGCTCGCAGCTCCGTGAACAGCTGTATTGGCACAGCTGATACAGAGCAAACTAGACATAGAGGCAAAACTGGAAAAGCCCTGAACACAGCTCTGCTGGCAAACGGAACGTTCCAAATCACTGAGGATCACAATAGCATGATTGTCACCACTCATGCTACTCCCTGCTATTTTTCTTTTGTGATTAGGTGGTATTTTGCTATTTTCCTCATTGGTTATTAACCTCTCACCTTGGTTTCTGTTCTCCTTGTGGTTCCATCTTCAGAAGTGACAATAGACACATGGGAAGTGGGAGTGCCTGGGTCTTCCTCCACAGTAACTGTCTCTTCCACCATTTCTTGAGGCTCTTGCATCATTGCTATTGATGTCTGGTTACTGGGGCTTTGTTCCTAAACAAGCAGGCAAAAAAAAAAAAATTACTTTTTACTTCTGCCATCACTGTATAACTATCCTATTGATTTCAGCTTTCTCAATTGAAAAAAAAACCCCACATTTTACCCAACAACTTGCAAGTTGAGTTTCAGAGAAAAAATTATTTACTGTCTCAAAAAAAGCATGCTGCAGCTACACTGATATGGCTGAGCTCAGCTCAGGAAATGGAAATCATGTGAAGCATCTATCAAGCTCTTCATATTTATAGGCAACCTACTACAGACTAGGAGACTGCTTACTACCTTATATTTAAACCCGCTTTAAGCTTTCTCTCCAATGCCCAGCGTAGAAGGAGTGGAATTTTTGTCTGTAGAAACATTCATTCTGTTCTGCAGTGAACAGGACCATTGGCTTTCACAGCAGTTAATCTTACACATCATTAAAAGTTTATTTCCATCTGATAAAATACACTCAGTTGCAGACTACAAAAGGCTATAAAACATCAAGACCTACTGTTAAACTGACACCTTTCTCAAACTGTCCAAAACAACGATAATTTTAAAAAATGGATAGCTAGAGATTAATAGCTGAATTATGTGAAATGCTACCTCTTCTGACATCTTCCATTTGCTAAGTCTGTAAGATCTAACGGGCTATAAGATTATTTAAAATTTATAACAGATAGACAACATAACAAAACCCTAAACAGAAAGAAAGTAGATCAAAGGCCAGTTCTTACAGGGATAGTGCCCCAAAGAGAACACTTCTGCCTCTTGCCAGCACTAATCCCTGAACTTTCCTTCTTCTTACACAATTGTGTGTCTCGGCACAGAAATCAGAGAAGCTCCCCTTTGGTAGATAAATGTATTTCAGAAGTTTCACAGCAAGTGGCCAATAAAGAACCGGCTTACATACTGAGAAATAAGAATTTTCCCCAGCATTATGAATCCTCAACTACGTAAAATGAAATGACAGACTGCTCATATCATTATATGCCCTGAAGGTATTGGGCTACACAGGCCTCAAAGCCAAAGCAGGGCTTCTATTTGCACATCTTGTGAAGCAGGCACACAAAGGACATCCTTTATTAAGGAATATAGACACACACACACAAACATACACACACAGACACACTTACACATCATGGTAAAACAAAATGACTGTGATGAAACTGTTGCCATGTAGGTGTTGAGCCTAATTACATCAAGGTTTAAGCGTTCTCTACCTGTGAGCAGCTTCATCACCCGGGAACTACAACATTTTGTTTAGAAAAACTGCATTTCACAGAACGGTCAGGGTTGGAAGGGACCTCTGGAGATCATCTAGTCCAACCCCCCTGCCACAGCAGGGACACCTACAGCAGTGGCACAGGACGGCATCCAGGTGGGTTTGAATGTCTCCAGTGTGGGAGATTCCCCCACCTCTCTGGGCAGCTGTGCCACTGCGCTGCCACCCTCAGAGTAAAGAAGTTCCTCCTCATGTTAAGATGGAACTTCCTATGTTCCAGTTTGTGCCCATTACCTCTTGTCCTGTCAAAGGGCACCACTGAAAAAAGACTCTTATCTACCTGGCACCCTCTCTAAGTATTTATAAGCATTGATTAGATCCCCCCTCAGTCCTCTTTTCTCCAGACTATTTCATCCCAGTGATGAACTCTGGATTGCCCCCTTTGCTGTGCCATGTTTGGCACAAGCCCTGAAGGACAGGATCCTTCTGAGTGATTTTATGCTGCTGATCAGGAGCAGGGTACTGAGGTCTCATTAAGCTCCACAGGGAAAAGCGTCATTTAATCCTTGTGCGATCTGTAATTTGCTTTGAAACAAGGCAAGATGCCCTTGTTCAGTTTCCTTTATTTACAGCTGTACCCTGCCATTCTGGGACTTCAGTAAGGAAGCTGCTTTCATTTTCAGGTAAGCACTGGTATTAACCGAGACCATGACAATAAGCCTCAGGCAATCATGTCAGTCAAAATGCAACATGGACAGCCTTCAAAGATAACACATGCTGGACCACCAGAGGTGATATAAGCAGGCACTATGTCCATTTCCATTGAAACCACAGAATAACTCAGGCTACAAAATCAATCAGTGAGAATAAGGCTTCTGAAACCCTAAAGAAAATCACTCCTTCCGGCCTGCAGTACTTAATCATTACAGCCAGTAACTTACAATACACACTGCATCCTTTATGATAGGGTTCAGATGTCAGATTGTGTCTTCTGCCCACAGCTTCAGAAGGGAAGCTAGCTCCTGTCACAAATACATTAATCCCTTTGCATTTTTCTTGAGGATACTATACTCTAACTGCAACTCCCTTTTCCCCACCCCCCAGTAAAGCTTCCCTCTAAACAGAAGAATTTACACAATATTGCAATACAGTAAAAACTCAGAACTTCCATTTGTCTTCATGCAACCCCAGTCTTATCAACAGCAAAGAAACCAGTTACATGTAGAATTTTTTTCCATTAGACCTCATCCCTGTAAACCTCCTCGTCATCTACAAGGCATCGAATGCCAAAACAGCTTCAAGGTGGGACCTCCTCACTCCTCTCACTCAGGTATGTACATACACACATTTCATCCATCATCCTCATTTCTAGCTGCATCTTGAGGTGACTGCATGAGTTTGTGTGTCTCTGTTCCCTCCAGATTCTTCAGAGGCAAACTCTGCTTTTTAATAATAAACGTGAGGAGATGGAAGGTGGAAAGAAATATTTTGCTCTTTGAGCTTTTGCAAAACTTTTTCTTTACAAAAAAAATAAAGTGTCCCTTTGTATTCAGACTGCCTGTGGGCAAAGGAAACCTTTAAAGCTGGGTGCCTAAACATGAGCAAATTGCAAACTAGAGCATATTGACTTTAAATGAGCACTGCGCTAGTTTTTATCCTCTGGCTGCTTCTAAATGAAGATTCGGGAAGATATGGTACAGATCTGAATTCCTACAAGAGAAAACTATTGTTAGCAAGAGATTGTCGTAAGCATCAGAAAGAATAAAAGCTTGCAAAGTTCAAGGTAGATGACCCAACATAGACAACTAACCAGACTGCATCTTCTTGTGTCTTCTTTTTTATTATGGGTGCTACTTAGGACAGCATGTGAGCAAAGAGGACAGTGCATCATCCAGTTTACTGTTCCCTGAATTAGTTTAAGAAGGTGGTTCTTTCATCTCTAAACCCAGCACTTTCTCCACATCGCTAACTTGGAGTTGTCACAAGCTAACATTAATGTAGAAAAGATGCAAAGATTTTGTTATCTGTTTTTAGTTTCCATCATTATGGATTTCAGGTCATCACAAATTGCAGAAACTGGGACACGTTACACCTTTAAACCACCTTTCTCTGTGCTCAGCTTCTAAGGCAGTATTTAGGACGCCCTTTTGCTAAATACATTTCAGCATCTCAGATTCCAAACATTGGCAGGTAAACCTAATTGTTCAAAGTGAAACACAAGTTGCCAGACAGAGCTGGAACACGATACTCCCAATGAGTAACGCTACCCGTAGCTCCCTGCCTGCCAGAGGTAGGTAATTCCAGTTTAGAACACCACACGCTCCCATGTTTATCTTGCTGAGGGCTTTTAAAGAAAAAGCAAGCAGACAGCTCCTCTTTTCCTATCACACTGACCAAGTCCCCACGGTGCTTCCCCTACTGTCAGGCCAGAGGGTGTTCCCCAGCACCGCAGGGATCTACCACGCCACAGCGATCACTGCCATCAGCTGCGCACCTGGGAAGACCAAACCTGAAGGGAGCTTCTTTCCAGTCCTCTTCAAAACAGGCGACCATCGGGATCCTTAACAGCTCCTGCAGGGTGGCTTCCTCCTCCCCTTAAAACGCTCAAGGCACCACAGGAATGGTGTCAGGGACGGCAGGGGCCAGCAGCTCCCCGAGGGACATGGCACCGGGGTGGACGCCGCAGACGTGGCCCGCTTTCACAGCGCCCGAGCCAGGAGAGCAGGACAGACCTGAGATGGCAGCCAGGCCCAACCGAGAGGCAACAGCACAGTGATGAGGGAGGCTTAAGGCCGACCTGGGACACCAGTCCGCAGGTCAGGGTTAGGATCGGGCCCAGAGGCAGGCAGGCCCTCGCGACAAGGCCGGTCTGAGGGCGGGCTGGGATGTCCGCCTGCAGGGCCAGCAGGGTCCATGGCCGGGCACGGCTGTGGCTCAGCTGGTGACCAGTACTCCTCCAGCACAGCCCACCACGGACCGAGGGCCTCTGGGCTGGGGATTTGGGTGGAAGCCCCACGTGAAGCTGGTCAGGGCCACTGAAGTCTGTCAGTGCCCTCAGGGCCCCCGAGGGATCCCCACAGCCCCTCTAAAATGGCAGCAGGAGTTCTCTTGCAATAAACATTTCAAGGTGATGCCCCACCCCCCCCAAACTGCTAAGCACTATTCATGATGTCCCTTTCAAATAATAATCTTTGGCTCCTTCCGAGATTACCAAACGCCATCAAATTACGGAAACAGATTCCAATGCAGTTATTGCGTACGGTGTCAGTAGTCATGGCTTTTCTCCCTGCTTTTTTGAGTACCAAATGAATCCTATCCTGTTAATCTGTGCTTGCATCTCCACCACGCTTTTAGAAAGCCAAGCTATTTAAAAAGCAAAACAACAATCAATTTATCCCCAGTCTGTAAAAGTTAAGTGCAGTTGAAACAGCTGAAGACCTTGTAAAATAAGAAAGAATCATAAAATAACAGTAATTTTTGTTTTGTTAAAAACCAGAGTGATTTACCATTTAGGGCACATATCTCCTAGGGCTTATTTTGCACTAGAATACTACAGCTTCTATAATCATCACCCTTTCAATTCCTAGAGTTATATTTCCATCAAAGCAGCTATTTTATATCTTTTTTTAATAAAAGAATAACCTCCCCCAGGAGAATCAGACATCCTACTTTAAAACAGTAAACAAAGTTCTTTATTCTCTGCCTATGAAACAATTTAAAATAGCCTGGAAATAATATAAAATTGCAGGAGATTATTACTTCCACTAAAACAGTCCCTCTTCAAAAACACTGAACACACGTACATCGAATCCTCATTCTCCCAGAGATACCCGTTGTTCAGTAGATTGCAATGCAGGCTATTCAGGCTGCTGCTTACTCCAGGCTACTGTCAGATACCAAATTTGAAGGTTTTTGCAAAGCACAAAGGCTGGATTCTACACCAGTGGACACACTTGTCCTCAACCAACCTCAGCACAGACAAAGCTCAAGTGTATCAACTCCTGTGAAACACATTACAAGTCTGGGCATAATTAATGGCATTGGACAACAATGCTAATTGAATTAAACGTGGATTCACTCTCCTCCTAATACTCTTTGTTTAAATTACTTATTAAAGCTGCAACCACTGCAAAACATGAGATTATTTGTAAGTGCAAAGCAGGCAAACATCGGTTTTGTCAGAGTTAAGTCCCATGCTGACGTTCTGCCCCACTGTTCTCCTTCCAACTTAGGTCCGCACTTCCAGCTTTGGCATGGGCTCAAGGTTGTTATTTGCTGAAGACATGTAGAGGAGAAAGGAAGACCAAAAAAGCAAGTCTGCAGGAACACATCAATCCAACAAGTCTGTCCCAAGATCTCCATCAGATTGGTATCCCAATGGACATCCAAGAGAAAGAAAATCACTGGTGGAGTTTGTTGAACATGGTGGATTTGTGTCAGACCTTTCTCCAATAAAAGATCCAGGTCTCCAGCAGCTGAAGACTCAAATCTGATTACTACCCCATTTCTCCTGCCTTGTCAGACCTCCTCTTCTTTCACCACAGCCTGAAGATCCTTGCTGGAATCCTCTGCCCTGGATTTGTCCAGACAGGTTTTTGTGCAACAGCTGGGATCCAAGCTAACCAGCACACGTACTTCATTGAGCCTGTATCATCTGAAAGGCAGCTGTAGAGGAGACTGTCTTACTCTTTTTAGATTGTGCTTCAGGAACAGAGAAACAGGTAAGCCCTCACATATAGCAGTGCTTGCACCGCTGAGAGGCGGGGAATGTTCTGGAATAACACGGAGGCCTTATGTTCAAGGACTGGCATATGCTGCACTCCTCCAGTCCATAAAATGCAGCATGGACCAGGTCTGCAGAACCAAGCCCAGGTGCTCAGTCACACCTATTCAAACTCTTCACAAACAGGGGAAACGCCGCTGCAATGGTAACACATTATTCAGGCAAAATTGGACTGGAACACCAAAAAGTGCATGGACTAGCCTGTACCGAAACCTAGGCTGTGTGTAACTCTGGAAAGAGAGTTTGCAAGGTAGACAATGATTTTAAGATGGAAATACATAAATATCTAGTTTGCTGCAGATAAGCTGAACTCCACACATAGTAAGCCTACCTCTCTGGTTAAATATCATGTGAAATAAAAAGTGGTTTTTATATATATAAATATATATCTAGGTATATATACAATGGATTCGGCTCACTTCAATGTGAACGCAAACACAGTAACCTATGACAAGCTTCAGGCTCTCTGCTAGAGCTCTCGCACAAGCTCTGCCCTAAGGCCGGTCAGTCCGGAACATAAGGAAAGCGTTAGCCCTCAATGAAAGCAGGCTGTCCTGGCATGGGGCACCAGAATGAACTCAGCCAGGCACCACAATGCACTAACTGTTTCCCGAACACTTACACGCTTCCTTTGTCCTTTAGAAACACACACGACAAGCAACTAACAAATAATGCCAAGAGCTTTTTAAAGCACCAAGGTTAAAAAGGAACATTTCAGCAACTGAAAAAAACCCCCTCAACTACAGAAGTTTTGAAAAGCCACAAAGAGTAGCTTTTTTTGCAAGCAGGCATGGTAATTCACCATCTGAAGGCATCACACCTTTCAGGGAAAGCAAGAGGCGGAGGTGAAGGAGAAGGAATCAAAACCCAGACAAGGCCCGTAGCAGCAATATTCATCCCTCAAGTACTGCAAGACACACTGGGGT
This sequence comes from Pluvialis apricaria, assembly GCA_017639485.1. Classification (NCBI taxonomy): domain Eukaryota; kingdom Metazoa; phylum Chordata; class Aves; order Charadriiformes; family Charadriidae; genus Pluvialis; species Pluvialis apricaria. Next base: position 4,278,014 of record CM030022.1, read on the forward strand.
TCTGTTCAGCCACGCGGTAACTGCCCATCATCAGGGAAATCTACAGTGCTTGCCCAATGGTCGACAAAGACGGCTTTTATGCTATTTTAAACAATCTGAAGTGTCTCAGTTAATGGAAGACCGGGCAATTGGCCCTCAACTATTTCTAATTGACTGGAATGATGGATGAAGCTAAAGGGAAAGCTGACCCACTGAACTTTTCCATACAAAGCTAGAAAACTGAAGGAGATTGTAAACAGTTTATAAGAACGAGAAGTGGGAGAGGCAGAATCCCAGAGGCTTTGCTTCTCTCAACCTGCTGTTAAGTTGTTTCAGATGAAGGAAAACAAAGAACTTCAACTCAGAGCAACAAACAACAAAAAATAAGGGGAAGGTCTAAACAAATAGGGTATTTTCCCATGCTCTCCTCCCCTTTCTCCAGTAGCTACTTAGCTCTGCCATGCAAGCTGGTCCTTTGAATCAGAAAGGGCAATTTGTCACTTTGACAAGTAAGACGTCACTCAGGGCTCTGTATTGCCTTGCCCTGCTTTTCAGATTGACTGGGTGTTAACTAAAGATGTTCAAGACATTACATCTCAGTCAACTTCAACAGACGTGATAATACATGCTTAAAACTTAAGCGTTCATCAGTCCCACTACACTAAAGGTAATGCTCAGCAAATCAGGCATGCTCATTGATTTTCAGAACAAAACAATCACTAGTAGCTGTTGTACTGCAAAGGGCAGTACCGCTGCAGTGTGATAGAGCAGTCTGCTGACCTAAACAGCTCCTAGGAGGGAAGAGTGAGGACACACAGCTTCCAGGTAGGGAAATGGATGCATAACAGGTTCAAATTCACAAGCACCTATCTTAAGGAAGCATAGAGAGGCGTCCAAATGCACAATAACTTAATTCTTCCTCTTCAGCCAAAAAGCATAGGCACCTCAGAGAACAGTTCAGATCTTGCACAGACTAAATCACCTCCTTGGACACATCCAGTTCTTACCACTGATTCTGCAGGGAAATGACATCAAGCACTTCAAGACAGCATTAAAGCTGAGGGATGAACCCAGGACTCAGAGCCCTGATGTAAGAATTCTGTGGTAGAACCCAGAACCGGATGAGGGTAACACAATTCATCATTCAGTCCCTCAGTAACAAGTCCTTTTTCTCCCCCAGTGGTTCAGCAAGATGAAGTAGTAAAATAGAAGCATAAGCCATTATTTTTAATATGAAAATGATAAAGGAAAAATAAAGAACAAACACCTGGCACACACAGTATTAGGGCTAGCCCTATTTCTCCTTGCTGTCAACAGCACGGCTAGTGTTCATCTGGAATGTTTGCCCACTAGGAAACCATATTAAATGAGCAGGAAATGACTGTTTCTCACCAAGGTTTGTACAGAGAGTTCACTGTGATTTGCCAAGCTACCTCCCAAAGACAAACACAATGCAAATCTGCATGGCTAATCTTTGACCAAACCCAGAACAGATCTGGCTTGCTTCCTCTCTGGAGTCTTTCAGATGAACTAACCAAGGCTAAATTAGGGAGATTTTTAGTGGGATGAAGTTACATCATGGATTACAATTTTCCAGCAAGCTTTTTCCTTCATCTCCACCTGCTGCCTCTACAATGCTGGCATTAAGGGTGGTGTGGGATGACTCATTTGTACATTCCTTTCTGCAAGACAAGTATTCAGCTTTCATTTCTTCTTAGGCCCACAGAGTTTGGGTCATAAATTAAACTGATGCATGTATTACTAGATACCAAGTCCAGAAACTTACATGCACACAGGAGTCAGAAGTACAAGCTAGGTCCTTCATCTAAAACAAAAAAAACAACCATCACTTTGGCAGAGTACAGCAGCAAGTTTCTTTATGCAGTCCGTGTGTCCCAGACTCTACCCCAGCCACTTAAACGCATCACTACTGCGTTAAACCAAAATCTGCCAGACTCTGCCTGTCAGTTTTAGGCTAACACATGCACGCCTACTTCCACTGCTACAAAACTACCTTAGAGAATTGCTTTTTGAACTTCAAGACAGATGTAAACCATCTCTGCGTTCTTTGAATTATGACCAAGCCTAGAACATTGTTTGTGTGTCCTAGCAGCCGTATCAGATCAGTGTTAAATTTAACTGATCTCCTCACCCACCCACAATCTTGCCTGTAGATCTGAACGACAGAACAAAAATGCTTTTTGTGGCAAAACACATTGCCACAACACAAAAAGGGGGAAAAAGAAAAGCAGCTTTTATAATCTTGAGGGAGGCAGAACAAACGGATCACTGATGAATTTTTAAGCCTGTATGCCAAGAAAGCCGTTTCTTAAATAAATTATTTCTCATTCTAGGGAATACAAAGTGATTGACAATAAATCTAATCACCCGTCTCGTAAGGAATGTGCTTGCCGATGTCTCCCACTATTAAGCACCAAAGCAGGTTTGCTTGGCGCCAAGACAGCAGGACTGCTTCAGCCCAAACAGCTCCCCACGAGATTGCCCGTGTTAAATCACATTCTACTTCTTCCCTCTGCGTTTCTCCCTCTTCCCTCTCTGCCCCCCACCAAAAGCCACTGTCCAAGAAGAAAAACCAACATCACAGGAAACGTGTGAACAGCCTCTAACGCAGGCCTGGCTCTCAATATTATCTAACCCCAGAGAGCAAAAATGTGGCAGCAGGAAAGAAACTGCGCGGGAGGTCTCTGGATGACTACAAGTCCATTTGAACACCAAAAGACACAAGCAAGCCAACAAAGCCAGAGGCTGCTCCATCTGCTGTAAATCTTCCAAATGGAAGAGATTCCAGCAGAAAGACAATTTTCCCAAGTACGATGCAGTTACTGTACTATTTTAACTACCCAAGAGAGTTCACCAATGGCTTTTTTTTCCCCAGTAGTCCGTTTACTTCACACATTCTCTGTTTATTTTGTAAGACGGAGCTTACAACCCCTACTTGTACGCAGACTGGAAAGACAGCAGCAAGACTCGCTAAGCCAGCGTTAAGCTAGCCACAAACAACAGAAAGAGAAGAAAAAACAAAAAGATGAAAGAGAGCACTTGGATATTAGGGAAATGCCAAGTAAGAACATTTCATCATCTCTATTTGGCATCCGCATGGTCACTACCAGTACACTCTGTTCACCTCTCCTGCCCGCAGGTGGGGAGAGATGCGGGCACGCTGCAGTGGGCTCAGGGCACACCTAACAGAACAGCCAAAGAGAAGGATCAGGAAGGTCCCTCACGCAGCCCTAAGGTCCACCCTATTCACCTCACAGACAAGGGGAAGGGGCGATCTGATTACAGTTCAGGTGCCTAAAGGTGTAATGGAAAGTCGATAGAGAACCCTTCAGCCTCACAGATAAAAGGTTTAACTAGTCCCAATGTCAAGAAGCTGAGGGCTGACAAGACACACACATTTTGTTTTAATTTTTAGAGAGCAGGTGTGAGCAGTGCAAGTAAGAAAAACTTACACGCTAGTATTTTGCTAACCACTTAACAAGTTGGACCTAATAATTTTTAAGAAGCATGTTCCTATTTAATCAGAAACTTGATAATGGAGAGGTGCTTATGCGCATGCCCCCAAGTACTCCTCCTTGACTGCTACACTGCTCCGAAGATTTTTGAGTCTAAGAACGAATTATTTAAAGCTTGTGAAGGACTCCCCCTCAGCTTGCCCCCAGCAAATTATACTTAAACGCAATAAAGACATTTTTGTCAGCCAGGGAAGGGGCTAATGAAGGGTCCCCCTTCAGCAATGATTTTGGCTCAAGGAGTTCCCTCTCCTCCCACCAGCGAGCCATGGCGACTCCCCTCCTCAGCTGCGCCAGCAGTACTTCAAGTAAGGCCAAGTTTCAAACCAGAGCATTGTGTCAACTCAACTGAGAAACCACCATCACCAAGGAGTGACTGTGGGTCCCACCCCCCAGCCTTTGCTATCTACAACACAGCTCACAAAACCTCTTGTGCCAGCAAAACTGAGGTGACTGCGTAATAGTAGGAACCAGCGACTGAAGTAAAAGCGAGAAAAAGAAGAAACGAGGACCATTTATCCAGGCGCTGTCACCTAGAAAATTCACAGGAAACCACTGAGTCCATTCAGCGTATAGTATGAATGCTAAATACCGACAGTCAGCCCATTTAGCACAGACCGCTATTACTGCATGATGAGTGTGAATCTCAGTCAGGAAAAGTCATTTAAGCTAAGGTGGAAGTCACTTGCCCAGAGGTAAGTATCTTCACTTGTAAAGTAAAATACTTCTCAATTTCTTAAACATGTTCGGCTTTTTTTCATTTCACGTCAGCTGTGTCTAAGTGTGCCATGTGCTGGCTGGAAATACGCATCTTTCTGTGACCACTCCTATCAGCACTGTGTATACAATCAGCCCTTCTGGATTAAAACATTTGACTTGTGAAATCCAATCACATTTGCCAACCACCCAGTTATTTACACAGTATCTTTTTTATTATTATTTCTGATGTGCTTTTGTTTGACACTTCACAATGGAATTCAAATATGATAAAGACTAAGACAAGATGCAGCCCTAGAGCCAGCAATCTAACTCACTTTCAAACAGGTTCTCAGAGGGCTTTTCAAAGAGCCATTTCTCAAACACACACAAATAACACCAAGAGATCATACAGGATGAAATTAAGGACTTGCTATTAACGAGCATCAGTCAGTAAACCAGATTCATGCTCCGAATGCTGTGCTTCCCTACAGTTGGCAAGACAAGCTGCAAGATCGCTGTTCCAACCCAGGGATAGGACAGCTGTGTTTCAACTCCCACTCCTTGGTGTCATTTTATGCCAGGAAAGGGAATCTTTAATTTTTCCAGAGGAGCCCTGCCAAGCTGAGGCTGCAAATAGGATACGGTGTGTTAGGAAACCTCTAGCCAGCTTGCTCATAGCCCGGCCCGAACTCTGAAGAGTGCCTTATTCCCTACGTACACCCTGGCAGCAGTGCCTACCCTGCTTTCATGCAAACCAGTCTCCCGGGTTAGTCTCCCTTTGTTATTTAGGGTTGTACAGGATATGCCATTGTCATCTGTTCCGGCAGAATATGTGGCATCCAGGTACCCAGCCTTGCCTTCTCTCCTTCAAATAAAAGAAACTGCTTCCATAAGACTCACCTCCACTACTACAGTTTTGGCAGAAATAAACTGGTTCTTACAGTGAAACTCCTGTAAGTGCATTAGATGAACAAAGTTCTCCATAAACCATTGGCAGTCTTTGTATCATCTATACACACAGCTGTCTTTCTCAGAGTTCAATTAAGTTGTTTTATTTTTCTCCCAACTCTTCACAAAGAATAAACAGCCAGCCATCCCACCCACCTTTTTTTAAACAGTTGGACAGACTCAACCAGTACAAATTTAGCAGCAGTGAGCCCACCGCCAGTGACAAGCATTGCTCCTGCCTCCAGGACTCACCCTCAGCACAGCACTGGAAACGTCCCCAGAAATACAAACTAGCAGGGTTCATTCTCCTTTGTTTTTCAGCTTTTGGGTTTACCCTGTTTCTAAGAGGAGAAGGGTGCCCTTTCAGTCCGTTCCCAGAGTCCTCAGCAGCACAAAAATACCTCCAAAAAGGTGCTGCTGAACCCACGAGTCAGGTTTGCTGATCTGGACTACACCATCATTCATAACGATATTCATCACAAATGAAGATGTCCTCAAGAACAGTCTGACAGAAATCCATAACACTCCACAGCTCAACTTGTCAAATCAGGGAGCGCAATAGCTATCAACAGATAAAACATAAGCATGGAAGAGAGTAAGTCTGGCAGAGAAGAGATGCAAAAGCAACCCAGAAGCACGCCAGGGAGTGATGGGCAGGGAAGAAAAGCATTACAAAATGCACCAGTCTGCCCAGGGAGGGGAAAAACAAAACAATAAAGCATGGCAGGGAAGAGGAGGGGGAAGAACAGGAACAAATGAGAAAAGACAGAATCCATAAATGGGAAGAGTAAGTGCCATGTGAAAGCCAAATGAGTGGCTTTCGCATTAAAAAATCAGTGGTAGGAAAAGAGGAGGAGGAGGGAAGTACGAGACAAATATTTCAGTCTTTAATTTCATCATGTTAACATTGCTTTAGTTCACCGTATAAATCTTTTGACGAATAGTAGCTCTCTCCACACAGAGAATATATCAAGATTCTTTTTTAAGGCTTTCCAAACAACACAGTGTCATTCTTTGGCTTTTTATGTGGTTTGCCTAGACTATGGTTTTGTTGCTAAGCTCTCATTAGATGCATATATTGTACTGGTACTTACTGACAGGGAAAAGATTATAAAATACAAGAAACCTGAACACGAGCCCAGCATTCACTTTCACACAAGCAACAGTACAACGCCTTGCTTGGGACTCGCTGATCCTTCCATAGACACTCAGGATAAGCTGATTGTGCCTGACCTGTTCCATCCCGCCGTCTGAGCAACTCATCTAGGAAAGGACAGGAAGGGTCTTTCTGAGACCCTCCCAGCGAGCACAACTCCAGCTGTACCCCGACCCGCCTCCCACAGCGAAAGCTGAGGTTCAGCCGCCCGGCACGGCTCCCGGCTCCGCACACAGGAGCTCGGCATCGGGCAGGAGCACTGCTCCAAGCCACAGACACTGGAGAAGTGCAAGAACAACCCAGCACAAAGACGGAGCCAAATTAATAAGTCTTGCTTACAAGAGATGACAGTTAGCAAGTCAGGAAGAGCAAACGTAACCATCCAGCTCTTTGGGTGGAAGACAAAGATATCCACCCTAAATGGCAAATTGCGTCAAACACCAACAAACACTTCACACACCACAGGCGGAAAACTGGCCTGATTCTACACTTAATTCAATTATCCACATCAACAGTGACCAAACACATCAGTATTTACAGCTTCCCACCATTTATCGGTTCACACATGCAGAAATTAAATCAGCTTCTGAATAAGGAATCATCAGCAACTCTGATCACAGAAAAAATCCCAGAAAAATATTTTCACCAAGAAGTTTAAACTGAATACAGCTCCATTTAGAAAATTAAAGGAAACCTAAGGATAACCGTATCATTCGCTTAACAAAAGCCACCCAACATATCATAACAGACTCTTAGTACGCATCTAAAATGTGTTTGGAAACCCAGAAAATATACTGGATAATGTGCTCTGAATACCCTCAGCAGTAGACGTTACAGCTATTCTTAATCCTAGCTTTGTAAACCTTGTAGACATAATGCATTGTGCTTTTGGATCCACAATATTTTGCAAAGCACTGCAGTTTGCTGGCTTATAAACATGCCCCGCCAGCTCACTGGGTAGAAAGATTTCTGCTGACTTCATGTATCATTTCAGTTGCACTCATCAGGGATTAATAATTTTCCCTGCTAAGGATATAGACTGCAAGTACTAAGTAGAAAAGGTTATACATGTGTCTGAAAAGGACTGGTGACATTTTGATAGGTGATATTTAACTACACCCATAAAGACATTAAATATAAATTGTACTAATGAAAAACAGGGTCCTTCATTAAAAAGTGAAAAGCACATAAACAACGCTGAAGTGACTGAATACTGCACAGCACTGCTTAGAACACTGAATCATGTTCTGAAACAACCAAATGATTTCTTATTTATTTACTATTCACTATTTATAGGTGTGTTCAGAGAGATTTTCCTTGAGAAAGGGAAACAGGGCATGCGGCAGCTGTTCTATCACACTGATTTATACATGACCACAGATATTCAAACATTAATAAAAGATGCTTTGTTCTCAACTAATTAATTTCAAAAGTCTCAAACTTTTTGACAAGCTGCTGAAGTAAGTCCCTTCTGTAACCCAGATACCTGCTGCTCTTTAGAAGATGAGACATTTAAACTGGAGCCGTCTACTTTCTCTGACCATCGTGAGCATCGTGACTGTACCGAAGTGGCCCCACTTCCGAGGGTACGCTGGGGAAGGGCCAATACACAGCTACTACTGGGAAACAGATGTCTTCATACAGTATGTGTGCCCAGCCCGACTGCCTCCATTCATTCTGCCAGTCATTTACGATACAGGAAAACAGTGAGATTCACAATTAATTTTATCTGTGAGAGAAGGTCAGGTTGTCCCATACTAACGATGTTTTGAAAATCCCCAAAGAAAAGCCAACAGCAAAAGCCATATAAATGCATTCAGCGAACAAGCGCTGAAGAGGCACTTCACTATTTCTTTTGTGAAGTTCGAATGGGATATTTAAATTTCAAGTCTTTTGGAAATCTTACTGTTTAAAAGACACAATTGATAAAATTGCATTGTCATCATAAACGCATTTTATACCCATAACTTCTCCAAGAGGAAATGAGATCATCAGATAAGCCTCTGTATTCTTTGCAGACTTTAATGAAGAAATTTCTCCTCTTTTTCCCAATAGTTGCACACATACCACAAGAAATAAGACCATTTTTTAATGAAGAGGAGAGTATTTCATGTAACAAGAAGAACTCGAGAAACCATAAAGGGAGATTAACTCAAGCATTTCTGCCTCAATCCTCTACCAGTAAGGTCACATCTCAGCATACCATCAATTGTGAAGCACTGCCATATTTTGCAATGAAGGTGATTTTCCATCATAGGGTATTTGCATTCCAATATCTTTATACAGCAGGAAGCAACCAAATATCAATACAAATTCACATAATTAGTTTAATGGAATTTTACACATGTAAAAAAAACCCAGCTTCAGAACAAATCACTGAGCAAATTGCTTCAAGAACATTACCTTCACACCTGCAGCAACATCAGAGCAGAAGAAATCATCAGTGAATTCCATTGCTTAGAGCATTAAGCAGCATTTTGCAGATTCAGCAGTCAAGCAAGTTCAAATGGTCAGCAGCAAGTAGCTTTTGTAAACCATTTATATCTCGTTACTACTAAAAAAGATTCCCAAGAGAACTAACTCCTTCTCAGGAGCAGGTGGAGAGATTTTAAGATCTGCACCATCAATCACCATCCTACACCACAAGCATTACTTTACTGTTCTCTCTTGGAGCCTATATGATCTTGCTGACAGACCGATGGACTTTTTTCTAAAAGAAGATAAATTCAAGAGAGGCTTATAGTTCAGCTGAATTGCCCTGCAGTGTCTATTAACTATTCCGTTGACAATGCTCACGTCAGTGCAGCACCACATATGGATGCAAACAAAGCTATGATAGGTATGATATTAAGAGGAAGGCGCTGACAATACACTACCCATTCATACAATAGCTTTTTTTTTGCAAGTGCATGTATATGCTTCAACACATAAAATAGCTATATTCAGAGCTGATATTTGCTCAGCTACACCACCGATGAAGCACGCTTCTCCAAACAAAGAGACCACAGGGTGCCGGGAGCCGGCCAGACTCAGCTAAGCAGTCCACAGGGCAATGGTGAAAACCAGCATGTGTTGACATCAGTTATATGTGAGAACGCTGGTGGCTGAGAGACGGCTTAAGTACTAACTGCAGTCTGCTCTTCTAAAAGCCTGGCAGCAGCAGGCCAGAGGAGGCAGTCCCCAGCCTATCAAGTGAAATAACAAGTGACAATTCAGGAAAGCATGTTCACTATCCATTCACGCATGAATGCAAGCTTGGGCCAAAGAGTGGATGTGCTAAAAGGTTCTCCCCAGAGTAAGAGTGTTTATTAATTAATATCTACAGAATTAATTGGTTCCCCATATGCTCTGCTGTGTTTCTAAGACCGCAGCCCTACCACCAACATTACTGAAAGGTGTCAGGTGTGGTGACTACCCAGGAAGTTCATCAAGACATCTCAGTCAATCCAAAAATCTTACTTACATTTTTCTTTTCACCAAATTCTAAGTGTGTCCATCTATGTAGAAGTCATAGAAAATGCATTTAAAATCTCCAACCCATAATCACTTAAAAAAAAAAGCCAACACATGCTCTTACTTCAGACACAAGTGTGGCATATAGCAGAAAAAGAGAAGGAAGATGCTGATCCGAGGCCATCGGCTCATCTGCTGGCCCGTTACCTGCAGTAACCCTGCTGCTCCTTTCCCATGCTTACCATTACACTCCTTACACCAATCCGTTCCTAGCAGCTGGCGCTACTACTACCAAACTAACCTCTACATCTACCATGTCCTCTCCTCCTACCCCCTTTTATTACTGCAGGAGAAGTATTTTTGGATTCTGACTACATCTGGCACAAGTCTGTACAGTGACATCATTCTTCCAATGTTATCAATCTCATTGAGAGACTTTATTCATCACGTGTCCGCGTCAGCTGGCAGGGTCCGTGGGTCTGTTCATTCCTGGTGCAGCAGCCATCCCTCACCAGATTGTGTGTGTAAGCTCAGGCTGCAGTAGCAGAGGAGGGAGAGCCGTCCTACAACCATCCTCTTGCACGCATGTGCTACCACAGGTTGTGCCTTCTCATCCCATAAGGACAAGTTACTCACCAAGACGTTCCTCCTCCACTGTGATGCCACCTCTCCCGTCCCCCTGGATTCACCCACACAGGCCCGCAGACCCTCTGTCAGCTGAAGGGAGGGCGAGCACCCATTACAGCAGGATCTCTAGCAGATTCAAAGGCCTTTGATGTTTATTTAGTCCAGGTCTCCAATTTCAGCATTCCCTCACGTACACAATACCCACTTCGAAACTTGAACACCAACAGCTGTAATTACCGCACTCGGTGAACCCAGACTGCAGCAACAGCATCCATGATGCAGATGAAAGCTGGCTGCCCTGGATCCCTCTCAGAAATATTCTTAAATCCACATCTATAGTACAAAAGCACTGTCCCAGCTAAATTAAAATATTGCATTACAAGGTTTTAATACCGTACCACCAGTACAACACTGCACTGTCCACTGCGAGCTAACCAGGCCCAAGGACCAGACGTTTAAGCATTGTTCAGACAGAAACTGCTCCCACATCATCAGAAAGGTCTTGGGTACAACCACAATACCATACTTAAGACCTCAAGAAAATGAAGCTGAAAACAGCCTAGCTGTGGAAATTCAACAAGACGATTCTGCTGCAGGAAAGGGTTAAAGCACACCACGAAAGAAACATTTATCAATATACACAGCTGTGATTGTAGTGTGTTCCAAACTAGCTTCCTACAGAGGAAGATGCCACCAGGTCAGGCTGGTAAGAAACAGAAGGGGCTGTAAAGAGGCTTAAAATCACATTCCTAAATCAGAGACCTTGCTAATAACCGTTTCTTTACAAGTACTTAACAACTAGAACAAAAATTAAAGCTACCTTCAGAGAATAACATTTGTTGTGAAGCAGCCTGCAAATGAGAGTCAGTGGGATCTACGCTACCCGTCCGCAAACACACTTTCATTGTGTACTGGGCATATGACAAGCAACACTTTGGAAGTGATCAGTAAAAAACATTAGTGCACAATGCAGCAGTTAAGAATGCAGCAAATGAAAGAGGTGGGAAGACTCCACCTGTCTCGGAGAGTTGTTTCTGAAAGATTTGCAACATTCCACAAGGAACTAGGTACAGCACTTCATTTTTCCGAGATGGCAGATCTCTCTTAAAGCTGTGAACCACTCCTCTTTAATTCAGAAGATCTGCCCCATCCGATGATTAAACCCTTTGACATTTCATTTAGCAGAAGACATTTCTCTTCCAGATACTAGTAAAAAGCATATGACAACAAAAATGAGAACCGTTTGGTTTCCAGCTACTCTGATAGAGCATAAGCCTACACAAAGGATTTGAAGAAACAGTAACCACAGTACCCACAACACCATGTCAACACCACCTCAGTAACCCCCTTGTGTACAGACTGAGCTGTTCCTAGAGGCATCTATTTGCTCTTCAAGGATTCAGGCTTGAGGGGATCTTTGCCACACACTTCACTTTGTTTTGGTTCACTACCCTGCATGCAGATATGGAAGACTTCATAAGACATTTGCTGTCCACCTGGAAGACATTAATGATTAATTTCCAAGCAAATCAAATATAGACAGCTCTTGGGCTTTACTGTTTCTTCAGTGCTTTCTTTAAAGAAAAAAAGAACAGAAACATAATGTAAAATCCAGCTACAAATATTAAAAAATTGCAGTTATTTTTCAGCCTCAGCACAATAGCCGGGGAGTCAAAGGTTTTAATCAAAACCATGGATTAGGAGAAATGATTTCAAGTACATGAAGTGCATGCCAGATCAAATCTTGTCTTCTGTCATACACGGTAACCATTATACAGTAGATTAATTTGCAAACATTATTTTAACTGGGATTTATATATATATCAGACTAGGTGAAAGGATGTGAAGATGTGATTTGTACTGCCAGCTTCACCCCTAGGAGACAGACACCAAGGAGTGAGCGAAGGGTTGTACAAGTTCCACACAGGCAGAGCCAATTCAGCTGGTGGCGAGAAATTACCCCCATCAGCACTCCCCACCCAGCCCCTCTGAAAGATGTCATGGTCATTCTTTCCTGTTTGCAGTGCAGCTCTGAGAATGGCCAAACACAGCCCAAAGGCAACTGACAACAGAAGCCACGCACACTCGCTTCATACCCCTACAGACAGCTCTTGCGCCAAAGGTATCTCCGAGGGACAGATTCCAGCAAGCCACAAGAAGCTAACGCATCTCAGCTGCTGGAACATGAAAGCATCTGACAAAAGGAGGGGAGAAATACCAATTAGGGATTAGTGAAAAGGGAAAAAGCCACAGCTACATTTTCATTTATCTGTAAATCCACAGTTTGTGCAGTCAGTGGAACCAAGCCATTTGGTTTAGCTTTACCTCACCTATCAGTCTCTCTGCTCTTGAAAAGGAAAATATTGCTCAGGTTTTTCAAGACAGAGTTAAAAGGAACTTCCTGCAAAGATCTCCCCAGACAAAAAGTGCTAGTGACTTCTTGCAAGATATAAATACACCAAAAACTCTGGAAAAGTTTCTGACTCCAACTTTCGCTTTCACAGTACAGGTTGTCAGATGAGTTCTTGGTGTCTTTTGTAGTTGTACATTACCTGGAGGCTGACTGTAGGAAAGATACAACTACAGCTTCTCAGAGCAACTCCTGATGCACATACTCTGTCCTGAAGGAAAAATGATGGTCTTTTGAAATAAAATTAATCCACTGGTAAAGCAGAGCAATTACTCTGCAGTGAAGCCCCTTTTAATAATAATAAAATCCACGCAAGGACATGTGTAATGCATAAAATTTACACTGGAATAGACTATACAGACCAGTATAGCTATCCTAACATGTCCGTCTTGGTCCAAATTAACAGGATTTTTTCCTTAGTATAAAGGCTTGCAATAGGAATTCAGGAGAATATACGGGAGAATCTTTGACAATTTGTTATTTTGTGTGTTCTACATATCAAAGTACAAAGAAAAAAAAACAACTCAAGAAGCAGCTTTATGGATTGTGCTTGAATGCTTTGTTTCCCGCCTGAAATTTCCCTCCTGATAGAGCAATCCACGATGATAAATGACAAAAGTGTTTTTCCCATCCAGTTACCATTCTAGTTCTCCGAGATGTTCTGGAAACAGCGGGAGGTAAGAGCCTCAGCAAAAAATAGCTGGATGAGTAGGGAATGCAAAGCACCAAGCAGACAGGCTGTTTTAATAAGGAAAGGCCTGATGAACACGTACACACAGAATGCAAAAAAGACAGGGAAATAAAATTGCCTTGATTGATCTGATTTAACATTGCTGAAAAAACAATTCACAGCGAGGGATTTACTAATAGTGCTCTCCCAAGATAGGCTTTGCATGACAGCTGCATTTTGTATCTCTGGTAACACCGTTAAACAGAAAACTAAATCACGTGTAGAGCATACACAGCAGCATCCGCTTCCAGTACTGCTCTATGCAGCCACAGTCAACTTCCTAAGTCTTTTTTTCCTTTGTTCTTTAAAAAAAAAAAAAAAGAAGGGAAGATCGCATCTGTGACATACCTTTAAGTATCAGAAATTCGGTCAGCTTTTGCAGTAATCTGAGTCACTCCTTGCATTTTCTCACAAAATACAAGAGTCTTGTACAGATAGGATGCTGTATCGCAACAGATAAAGAGAAAACCTGCAGAACTGAGGTCAGGGGTTTTCTCCACTGGTAACTGCTATTCTTTTTCATTGGGAGAGGCAGTGGGCTACACGTGGTGTGTGTAAAAAGAATGAAAGCTAAAGCAAACAGCTTAAAAGTCTTGCTAAATTATCTGTACTGAGTAAGAATCATAAGAGCCATGCAACATACAAAGAGACTATTAGGTTTGGTTAAGCTGACATACACTGATCAGAAAAAGACATTGAAATAGGGCCAGACATCCCAGCACGAAAGATTTCCAGTTTAGGATCCAGTCACCAGGTGTCCTACAGCTGACTGGGGGTACAGGAAGAATCCATGAGCATCCCAGTGTAAGAACTCTGCTGATTGATGGCTCAGGCCTAAAAACTAGTTGAGGGAAAAGAAACAGCAGCTCAGAGAATAGCAAAAATGTGCACCGACTTCTACATGTACTCTAACAGTACCTGGAAAACAGTGTTATAGACATAATCTAATTAGACAGTAAGTTATATATCAACATTTGATGAATTGATAATCTCTACTACTGTATCAGAGAACCCGAGATATTTTTTTTTTTTTTTTACATTTAAGAAAACCACGAAAGTATTTTCAGAACTTGCATGTGAGTCAGTCTCTGATGCTCTCCCTCTAAAGGAAGATGATTGTGCTGTCTTTCCAGTGAAAGCCACACTACTTTTTCTGTTTGTGGTGTTTATTCATTAAAAAGAAAGGGGAAAAAATCCTTTTTGCTAGGGTGCAGCTAATGGTAGAACAAACTACCTCATTCATCTAAATAAAGTCAGCTCGAAACCCTGCAATAACCATTTAATTGCCTACTTTGTTAATTATTTCACTGTTTATCTAATTCATTATGAGCATCTAAATAATAAGCTCATTCAGCATAAGCTGAGATCAGAGGCGTTGAAGACACCTTCTGCTTATTGTGGGTCTGTCCCCTGCAGCTTTATCGGGTTTCTAACCACCTTGGGACCGTTCAATCATTCCACAGCTCAATACTGCACAGCGTTATGAAAGCTTCCTCTGTCTCTAACATCAGTTTCTCTATAGCCTTTATGTGGACTTTTGGGATGGTTACCTCCAATTTTCCAATTTTATTTTAGGAAAAAATATTGCTTTCCAGCATGGACAAGGACAACATTCCCCAAGGGAGAGAACATGTGAATTGCTATGTTATTAATCCACTTTCCCTTTCCTCACCTGCTGCTTTTGAAGTCATTATTTTGCATACAGCTGCAACAACAACTGTTCCTGTGAAAATCAGGATTTCTATAAATACATGGTCGTGCTCACTTGGGAAACACACCTTCCAGAGGGCACGAGGAGCTGCAGTTGCACCTCCCACATGCCCTCGATCATACCCTCCATCCACTCCCTCTCAAAAAGGCACGCCACTTGTGATTTCCTTCAGAAAAAGAAAGTGCATTTCACCTCTCTATGCTTCATATTAATTTGGCATTTATATAGCTCAGAAGGTAACTACAGCTTTTCTGGCAATTTTAACATACGATTAAGTACCCTCAAATTGGGGTACTTGCACCTTTCCTGGAGATGGTAATTGAAGTTAGCACACGTACGGGCCTGAGAGCTTGTATCTGCAGCTCAAACACTGTTCTCTTCCACTCCTCAGGAGTGATCTAATCTTCAGGTAGAGCGCAACAGCTGGAGCCTTGGAAAAAAATAAAAACGGGGCAGTGACTGGGAGCCTTCGACTTGGTGGACAAGCCCATGACAGCTTCACTCCAAGGGGCAAAACACAACTGGAACAAATCAACACAAAGCCCCAGCCACCCTTGAGTTCCTTCTAAGGGAGTGGTGTTTTCCTCAAGTATTTCCAAACAGCAGTCGGGGTGGGTGGGTGTGGGGAGTCAAAGCCTTCAGTACAAACTGTTTATTTAAATAACTTCTTTTAATTGTCCTCCCTCCCATAGCAGATTTTAGCCATGGAATCACTCGTGCTCTGAGAAGGGGTGAACGTGCAACTGCAATTCTAGCACAGTTACTAACACCAATCTATTTCTGAAACAAAAGCTTCTCAGGGTAATAATGAATTAAAGCATTAAAAAGCAGTGAAACTGATTTTCCATTTAGCAATAGTAGAGGAACTGCCAAACAGTTCACTCTTGACTGTTCACTGAGCACCTGAAATAATGCAGATCGTTACTTCTAGCAGGCACCAGGGATGTTAACCTGAAGATTTACACAGGAGGCAAAGCCCCGTATTGTAATATAGCCACAAAAAAATGTAACTGTACAATGTATGCAAGCTTTATATAAAACAATACACCCATCTGAGAAATTACAGTAATTTGGGTGTGAGAGAGTGAAAAGACTTAAATCTGGCCAAATATTGTTAGGACAGCCAGGGCAAATTTACACAGCACACCAAATGCCAATTAAAAATATAAAACATAACTCTCTTGGTCTGTAAATTTTTTCCTCCCAACTGCTGTGTAGGCACATTATTTAGAGCAGCTATGTTATTAAACAAAAAAAGCTCTCATGCACACACACAGACCTTTGACCTTGCAGTAAAGGACTTAGCGTATGTTTAGGCCAGCAGAACCTACTTGACTAGCGTCCCAGATTCAGCAGGGAGAGGAAAATTCATCTACAGCATAACTATTACATGAACGTGGCTTCATTCAAGTCAAGAGCCAAGTCTGGCTCATGCAGCCAATGCACAATTAAATATCAGGCGAGCAAAATGTTAGAAGGAAGAGAAATTTCTCAACTGAATGTTATAAACTGGGATAAATAAACCACAGTGATAAGGGGCATCTTTGGATTACAGCTCCATCACAGTTACGCCATAGATTCTCAGCCACTTCACAAAACTAAGAAAAAATGCGATCACTTCCCATTGCAGATGGGCAGCCCCATGCTGAATGCTACGCAGCCGCGGTGGCAAGAATCGAGCTGTTCCCTTTTGACCCATTCCTGTAGCCTGGGAACCATTCTTACCTTTCCAAAAACTATTTTTTCCACAAACTCATGGGATTTACTTTCAGTCTATTTCTTAACGCCTCATTTAAAAGACCTTTGAGCAACCTCAAACAGCCCAACACCACAGCAATACTCTAAAATGAAAAGTCCAGCCTCGGCAGAAAGCTTAGCGATGCAGGACCCCTTTCACCAGGAAGCCTCATTTAGCTGTCACCTATAGGGGCATGGCTAAGGCACGGCTCTGCTAAATCCCTGTCATCACAGCCGGACAAATGAAGGAACACATTGCTTCTGCTAGGATAAAGCCATCAGAAGAAAACAAAAATCAGAGGAAAAAAAAATCCAACTGGAAGCTTTTATAATTTTTTTTGAGCGTTATAATATTCTCCCACACGTATGAAATGGTTCAGGAACTCACACAAACACATTCAAAACCACATATTTGAGAAGACAGAAGCATATAACAGAGTTTGTCCTGGAGGCACAAAACAGAACTGGGTCAGAAAATTGGGTAACATTTGACTTGCTCAGGCCAACACAATCAGGCAAAAAATGAAGTTTTGATTGGATTACGGCCATGCTGGCTCGAAGCACTTACCCCCTGCACTGACTTCAGTGCTAAACGCCGTGAGCGATGACACTATCATGTTCCACATTTTGAAGAGGATGTGCTTGGTTTCATCCCTTCACGTTTGCACATGCACGGCGTCCCTCCTTCACCCACCAGCAAAGAGGAAAAACCTTTCATAACCTTTTCCTGAGCTTAACTAAAAATCACCCACAACTTGTCAACAGAAGCACAAGCAGAGCAGACAAATGCCACCTCAGAGTGAGCTCTTGAACCCCCTCTCTTGCAACACCCGAGTTTGCCTATGCCGGTATTGCCGGGTCACACTGTGTCGTGGGTATGAATGGAGCCCCGAGCTTCCCGCTTCTCACCATTTATATCAAATCATTTTGAATACCACAAGCATCTTTACAGGAGACGACTTCCCAGTATGGTTAACCCTGCACTGTCCTACCTATTCCAAAATTTACACTGCTTCTCTACTGCTAGAAAGAGTGCCAGGAGTAGAAATTCTTCGGTCTGTTCTCCTATCCACCATTTCTCAGTAATGGGCTTTCTAGTCCCTCCTATTTCATTTTGGTTGGTTTGTTTGTTTTTTATTTTTCTCTCCCATAGGAGGAAAGGAGGCAAGATTTATTCCCCCAAAATTGTTGAATCAAGACATCTGAATAGAGAAAATAATAGAAAGCAGTGGGAGGGTGCAAAAGTGGATAAACACGGAGGTGAAAGCACAAGCGTGGGACCCCACTGGGAGCCAGTGTAAGAGCTATTAACACCACGCAGTGAAAACTGTGTTTAGACAAACCCCGAGGATACACATCTGGATGGGATTGACAGAAGTGACCTTGCTAGAAAGTAGGGACAGCAACAGCTCTCCACTACTGCAGGAGATGTCCCAAACAAAGGCCCTGTTTTCATTCATATTGTATAACTTGCAATAATTCAGCCACCTTCCAATAATATTTTACAGTTCACAATCGCCACCTTCTTTACATCCTGAGAAGTTCAAAGCCAGCATTCATTTTAAAGGCTACTTGTTTCACAGAAGAGGAAACCAAGGCACAGACTAGCAACAGGTTATCCACCCCAAGTGTTTCCGTGCCTCCCGTTATGCTGAGCTTCTGGGACATGCTGGTTGTCAGTAGTGGCGAGGAAGTCTCAAGTACATCAGTGTCTGACAAACAGACTCCTGTTTCTCCCATAGTCCAAAGAGGAGACTCCAGTTCTTCAACTTGTCAGGACACTGAAGAGCTAGGCTTACAAACTTTATTCTTTTTGTGCAGCAGATTTTGTGAAGTGTCCCACAAATGGTTGTCTCTGGAACTCATTTATGAGGAATTTCAGCAATGCTGTACACAGATGTTGCATATCACTTTAGGCTCCCGCTAAAATGCAAAATGTTGTTGGGTTCAAGTATGAAGGATTTCACACGGGACTTTAAACCGCAGAACTCTCATGACCCTTCCCTGCAATACCCTCTCATGGCAATGAGAGCTTACCAGCATTAAATAGTGAAACGACCAAAGAAAATGTGCCTGGCTGCGGCCCCGAAGCCTTTCCTCACCTTAGCCTCTTTTCCCTCATACTTTTTTTCCTTCCATTGAGATGTTTTTGCTAAACTTCTCCTAAGCTTTCCCCATGCCAAAAGCACTTGCTGTCCTCAGTATCTATTTCTTAAATTCTCAACATCAGCTACCCTTTCTGTACACACAGAAACCACAGCAGTTCTAATCTCCTTTGATATTTTGAAAGCATTCTCTCTGCTTCGTTATTGCCCATCCTACCGTAGCATGTGATGTCCGACATCCATCTCCTTCAGTACGTGCCTGAAGTACTTAGCCTCCCGTGTCACGAAAAGCCAGCTCTTCGACCAATACATCAGCACGAGCCATTTCTTCCTCCCCTTTCACAACCACCTTTTACAACCATCAAATACAATTCACAGGAGCTCTCCCTCAGAGTTTTTATTACCAGCCCCTTTCAATCTAAGGCACTGAGCCAAAATAAACCATCTCATTTATTAGTCCTACAACCTGCTGTCCATCGCAGCCATTCATTCTTACCACACTCGGGTCTTCTTTGCATTGTGTTCTAGGGACTGCTCATTTTCAGAGAGGCACAGGGAACTGGACACAGAAGTGGGACACCTGATTCCACCAGTGGCATAAAGGAGAGCCTGGGGCACAGGGATGTAGAGCAAATAACCCGATGGCATGCCCCTATAGAGGCAAATAGACATGCTTGTCTTCTTTACAAGAAGCTTTGTGGCCTGTAAGTGTTCAAGTCCAGGTTATTTGTAGAGTCTCAGTTCCAGTTCCACAAAGTCTAAGCTCAATTTTTGCCAGAAGTTGCTCTATTAATAGCAGCCGCTTTCCTCCTGGGAAGTATCAACCCAGCCATTTCTCAGAATCTTTAATATGGGCTAACAACAAAGTAAAGCAAAAAGCGAACAAGAGACAACAATCCAGCTTACAGAAGTTCTTACCTTTTAGTTAGCAAGTGAAAACTCCCTATCTACAAAGGTAGATCAAGTATTCCAGAAACATTCCCTGTCCCACGTTTCACATTCCTACATACTGAAAGAAGCCTTTTCCATTGGTTTAAAGTCCTGAAGTTCAATCTCAACACTAATATAAACTTTTCAAGTATTTTCTCCTCTTGCAGATCATCCATCTGCTTTTTAAAAAACTTCTTCCCATAAAATTAGAAAGTTCTCCTCTAGTCTCCCAATTGAAGCCACATCTACATAGATCCATAGGTGAAATCTCAAACCCTGCTATTTCTTTACATTAACATGAAGAAAAGTGTGGCTGTCATAACAAGCACAAAATCTAAAGAATTCTCCCATGGGTCCTGCTTAGACAAACGGTTGGGAGCACAGCATCACTCCGTAGATCTAGCCTTACTGCCAATTTCGACTGTCTGTTGTACATGCACACACGTGCTTCTCTTATGAAGGCTCTTTAGTTCTTTTTGTAGCTCACCAGCTCACTCCTGCCTTTACTTTATAGTGATCCTTCTGGGCAAAACTATTTTTATTTCTTTGCATCCTTGCTGCTGATTTCTGTGTTAATTAATCAATAGATGTGGTTCACTACAAGCAATCATTCCTTGTTACTACACGGCTCACCGCGGCACTGGTCTCGCCATCTGCTGCGCTGGTGAGGCTGGCTTCTGCAAGAGGATGCGCTGGCAGGCTGTGAGGCGGGCAGCCAAATAGCTGCTGGCCTACCAACATCATCATCCTTCTCTGTTAAAAATACCACCCCCTTCTCCCACAAAAACAGAGCAACTGTTCTCCAACTGAGCCATCCAAATCACTCTACTACCTTAGCGTGAAGATACATCCCAAGCATTGAAAGAAAGCGTTTTTGCATTTGAAGGATGTCAAGGGTTGCACACAGAAACCTGCCCAAATATTTCCCCGTGCTGTCAGAAAGCCAAGCCCAGAACTGCAGTCAGACTAACGGGCCCGTACCAGTTGTCTACAGCAAAGAGCCATTTTGTTGCTCAAAAGGCTTTGCAAATAACTTATTTATGTAGCGGTTGGATGATACCCATAAAAACTTTTTTGAGTTGATGCAGATGAAATAAGTCACTAGGTAGCCCCAGTTTTACTGGCTTGATTTTTTTTTTTTCCAGCTTAAAGTTTTTCTTCTTTCTAGTTTATTAAGCAACATTTTCAAAAGCACCCAAGTTCTGCTGACACCCAGTATTCCTCCCACCAGTGTAAGGAGATGTGCATCTGGAAGGAATACAATCCCTTACAGTACAAAAGTATTATTTTGCTTGTAAGAAGCAAACAAAGAAACCTAAAGGAGAGATTTCATCTCCTATGCACAGGAAGCATGAACAGGGCAACCATGGTCTAAGGAGGCGATAAAAGACAGAACAAAGTGTTTTAGAACCGGCTTCCGAAACAGCACCTATAGTGACGTGTACGCACAAGCCAACGCGTCCCTGGCACCCAGCACCGCGAGCGTAAGAATGGCTTGTGCTTCAGCCAGCTTCTGCATGAACACATCCGACAGCAATCCGCTTACTAAAACACAGCATCATCTTTTGATGTTCTTAACCCCGTAGGGGCCAGATTCCTCAGTATAGTAATGCAAAAATAGCACAGAGGACTTAACATGGTTGCATCACACAGAGGACTTAACCTTAACGTGGTTGCATCAAGATGATAGAGTATGAAAATCATATACCCCACGTTTTGTCCTATAGTAACACAAAGTATTTTCCATCAGGACAAGGACATTTTTCCCGTAGTAGAGTATGATTTCAAGGGGGAAAAACCAGTGCTTTTCAGTTTCTGAATAGAAAAAAAAAAAGCATTTACAGATATTCTTTTGAAAAAGGACAGTTGAGACCAATTCTGTTTTCTACTTCAGAGACCTTTAAAGGACATTTTGTAATTTCAAGCCAAAGAATATCAGTCTATCATGGGGAAGAAGGAAAGGGGAAAACAGTTTAATTTCCCCTGCTCATCTGAACGCGCATCAAGCGAATCTTTCAATAACCTCATAAAAATGTGCAAGGCAGACAGAAAATAATTTAGGATGCATTTAGAATTTATTGACTTGGCCTGGTCATACATTTGATAACATATCTTGCCGTTGGTATGGCAAGTGGGGAAAATAAAATCAAAGCTGATCTGCTGAAACTGGCAGGATTACTTTAAATGGAGCTTAAAACCAAACCAAAAAATCCCTGACCTCTCTTTGGAAAACACACTCTTAAACGCCTCCAAATTAGCCATATTTCCTCTAAAGTAGTTTCTTAAACAAGAAATGGGCTCCAAAGCATTCTTGATGCTAGACATGAGATCGAGCAGTTCAAGGCAACTTGCCCTTTCCTCCTGCAGGTAAACACAGCCATTGGAAGCTTCATTGACAGGAGAAGCACTCAGAACTGTAGTAGCTGAAAGCAGCCTAGTATTTCATGGCCTTCCCATGTCAGTTTAACTCTGCCTTATTTATTACCTGCCCCTTGAGCAAAGTCCCAGTATTTTATTTGGGGGTGAGGGGGCAGATATTAATTTACTGGGAGAGGTGGGTGTAGCTTAAGCCAAGAAGAGCCTGTAAAGGATGGGTACATGATCTCTGGCTTTCTACTCCGCAACCATCCATCCTTTCCCCAGTCCCTCCCCATCACACAGCCAGGATACTGGCAATTTTCCCACCACGACTTCTGCAATGATGGCTTTGCGTGGCAAGGGACCATGTCACTAGCTGCCACTGAAGAGTTATCCACACCTCTTAGGGAAGCTCAGTACTCACTTGAATCACTTGTAACTCTGGTGGTTCTATGGAGGAGCTTCAAAACCCAAACCGAAGTCGTCTCAAGGCTCAAGTGCAGAAAGTATATAAAGAGGCATGAGATGCTTTAATTTCTTTGTGTTTTTTTAACTCTTCAAACTTAGGTCAACTTCTTCTCTGGACCTGGGTCATTCCCGAACCCCAAGTTACCGACACAGCACACCAACCTGCACGCACAAGCAGACCCCAACCTGGAGAGGAGATAAGGGTACAAGAAAATCCAGACACGCTGTTCAGTCTCTCTAGCTTATGTCTGGAGCAAGTCATCTGAATTTGATTGTGTTTCAAGAGAAATAAACTAGAACACCCAGGGGCTTTTTTTTTAATTTAGTTTTGAATACACTTGCAAGAAGGGGCTGGGGAAGACGCCTCATGTTGCAGTGGGAAGCTTTTTGCCTTACAGCTAGGGAGAAAGCAATCCAACAATTTACAAAAAAATAAACACACTAGAAAACAAAAATAGCCAAAAGCTCCTGAAAATGACCTTGCACTCTCTAGATTAAGGAAGAGGTTTGGGATGCTTCAGAGGGTACAAGATTTTATTGGAAAGGAAAAGCCACTACCTCGGCAATGACAACAGAAGAGCAAAGCCTGCTCTGGGTTCAGTGCTGAAGGGTGCCAACCTCAGCAGCCCGGCCCCAGAGGATTGTCTTTGTAGCCTCCTATCCAATGCTGTTTAAACACACCACCGCACACATTTTAGCTGCTAATTCAACTCTCCAGCCAAAACACGCAAGACAAGAAAACAGATCGTTTCTCCCCAGACCTCGATTTTAAACCTACAATCATTTATTTATACACAGCAGCGTTCACACATCCATCCCCAGCAGAACCTGAAACACAAAGCTCAGTAACCCAGTATGGGTAGCACGAGCCTAGAGACACAGATTGAAGTAGGGCCCATTTTAAAAAACAAACAAACAAAGACCCTACAAGGGAGATGATGATGTTTCAAGGCCTGTAGCGAGTCTCTCCCACTGATCCCTATGCCAATTTTTCAACCGAGCCACCCACTGAAAAGCCAATTTAATAAATACCTCTCATTTCAACAGGCAGGAGCCCACCAGGCACCAAGAAACGCTGCAGCTCAGCAGAAAGATAATACCGTGATCATTGGGCGGGTATAACAGAGGGATTATTTTACAATTACAGCAACAATGAAAAAGCAATTTATACAGTAACACACTGATGTACTGGCAAGTGCCTGTCCAAAGGGATTAAATAAAAGTCTGACACAGACTATAGAGAGAAGAATGTCTTTAGCAAGAGGTTTATGAACTTCCCTAGGCAGTCATATTTCTGTGCAACGTCCCTTAAAGACAGTATTTTGCATTTAGATCCATTTTAGATAACAGAGGCACAACGCACAAATAAGACATAAAGAACACTTAGAGAATTCTTATTTATTTAAAGAAAAGCAAAAGCATATATGAAAAGGATAGGTGACTTTTTATTGCTTCAGAAGGCATACTGCCGTAGCCCCCAAAGTATCTTTATTTCTTGGGTTAAAAACAGTCAAGGAACCCCAGACATGACACTGGTAGTTCTGGGAAGTCCCTGCTGCCACGGTGGCTCTGATAGAGTATCTCAGAAGCCCTTAGCAGGGAATACTAAGAAGCGACCATGAGGGAGGACAGCTAGCCAGGAACACCGTGTGGACAGAGAGGATGGTTCACAACGTCCCATGTTGCTGAAGCAACAAACTCAGTATTCTCCGCAAAAGATCCACTTAACAGAAACAACTCGCAAGAATAACCTGCAGGTAGGTCAGGCACCCTTCCAGGGTAGGGAAAATCCAACTGAGAAGGGAAAAGATGTGTTTCAGAAGAGAAATTCGGGTAATTCAAAGGGAGGGCAGATGAACATTTTTACAAACCACAGAGCTTTTAGCTCTGGTTGATTTATTAAATGGGTCGTCCTCTTTTTACTATCACTTCAGGCAACAGTTGAATTATTCAATGAGCTCCAGTTGACTACGTTGCTTCTAAAACACTTGGGCCACCTCCGAGGAAGACAGAAGGAAGGGATGAATAAAAACATGTTTAAAAGTTAAAGAATTTAACAGAAGTGGGTCCTATCCATTTACGAGAAGCAGAGAGTAAGTATTTCTGTAAGCCTTCTAAGGAAAGTTGTATCACATAGGCACTGCCGTGACTGGTGATGTGCAGCTCAGCTGTAAAACCGGGAAAATGAAGAGAGCTTTGTCTCTCTAATACTAGTACAAGAGTGATAATGCTTCCGCTGCTCCAACAAAATAGAATACGTGGCTTCAGCATTAGGGATACCAACCACGTGTTTTCCTGTGTTTGGAAATAAACACATGGTTCTCCCCTGAAGTTTCCCATCCCTAAACACAGCTGTCAGCAGACTTTCTCCTGCAGTCCAGTGGAGTGAAAAGCTGTTTTCGGACAGTCCTACGGAGATTAGAAAATGCAGCACTTTTTTTGCCAGCCCAAACCAGAGTGACTCCAACTGGACAGGGAGCACAAGAATGAAGCCAGTCAGGAAGCGAAGCAAATACCAAACTATCAGGCTAATAAAAATAACATTCCCCTGAATACACGATTTCTGATGGATCACCAGTTCCAGGACTCAACTTGATAGTGGCTCATAGTGGCATTTAATTAATGAAAACACTGTGTAATGCTCATGTGATCAGTGGCCAGTTTCCAGATTTCAGCAGTAGCAGAAGTGGTTGGTCATGAAGTACCAGAAGAGGTCTTGCAAAATTCTTCCTGACCGAGCAAAGAAGAGGCATTTGCTCGAGAAAAAAAAGCAGCTTGCTAGAAGAAAGCCTGTTGACAGCCAGGAATCCTGCTATCATTTCTGCCTACTCAGTAATCAGAGCTGGTTGCAGGAAAACACAGGAATCAATCAGCATGTCAAGACAAAACCAAATTAAGTCATACACAAAAAAACTGATATAAACAGAAAGGTGAAGGCAGCAACTCCCTGAAGCCAAACACACACACAGTTCTTCACTACAATAAAAACCCCACAAGGCAAACAACAAAGAAGCCCAAAAACCTGTCGGTAATTTACTCCCTTATGGCATATTTTACTACTGCTTCCAAAGAGCAGTCCCCTTGCAAACTAGATACATCAAAATAAAACTCAAGCTCTTTATGGCTTCTTTCCTCTTTCAATATTACAAGAAATTTATAGGCACGTCATCTATAAAGACACAAACAAAGCATTTTGACCCAAGTAAATTGCAGGATTCCACATACCAACTAATTCTCACGTATAAAGATTAAAACCAGAACGCAGCACTGATCACTTGCAAGCACTTTGGACCTTTATAAGGATCTAATGTTTTCTTCTTAGCATCTCTGAGAAACTATTATACACAAAGATCCTTTCAGACTTCTCCCAGTTCTCAACATCACTGCCCCTGGAATGGTCATTTATATCTACTCAAAGTGATCCTAAAGAGGTATAAATGCTACAGCTGACCATATAAATACTGATACCTACCTTCTGAGATGCAAACAGATGTAAGGCGATAGCAAAGCCTGCACAGAGACAGACAAGGTTCAGATGTTTGTCGCTTACCTTCTCTGGCCTGGTTTTCTGCTTGGAGTTAGCCTGCAGAGGAGCAACGATGGGCATTGTCACACCATCTCACAGAATGACAAAAATTTAGTCCAGAAATTCAAAGGCTGTGTAAGGCTACCTCTCAACTACAAGTCTGGGGTTGTTTTTTTTTTTCCCATCTAGAAATCATAGGCATATGGAAATGATGCAACAAAAGAATGCTGAGTTTTCTAAATAGCTGATAATCTCGATGAACGAGAAAGCTTCCCAGTTTCCTTTTAAAGTCATCCAGTCTGTCTGGGAATCTTTATGTCTTTAGTCTTAAACTAAATATCTGAGTTAATTAAATCTGCAAATAACTATAGTGCCAGAGACAGATATCTAAAAGTCAATGAAGGAAGCAAATATTTCTCAAGATCACGTAAAAATGGTAAAAGCCAGCAAAACTAAGAGTAAGAGACAATTAACAGGGGCTCAGACCTGGACGCCGTAACCTGCTAGCCCTACCAAGTTCCATGGGGCCAAGTACCAGAGACTGGTTATTGAATCACCTCTTTTTGCCCTCACGTTAGATGGAGAAGTAATAGTTTATACGCACTGGATTTATCTCCCATGAAGAATTCCCATTTCTTTCCATTTTTGTCTTGAACCAAAACACTCCATCCCAACTGCTGCATTGTCTTGGGAACCTGATTTGCTTGTTCCTACTATATCCTACACGGTTTTTATTACAAAACAGGCAAGATCCTTTTCCAGAAATCTTGTCGTCATTTCTTTCTGTGTCTTGATCTTATTAAAAGTTCTTCCTAGCTTTTTCTTTGGTAGCCATTTATCTTTTGTACAGATGACGTCTGTCCATTCCAGCAAATCCAGGCTTTCTCATTACTGCAGAAATAGCATTGATGCAGGAATTTTAAAAATGTGGTTTTAGTTTGTGTGTGCTCATTGGGATAAGTATTAATGCAGTGTAAGAATTACTCATTACAATGATTTCAAAAGGATACTTTAATAGCCTTTCTGTAAAAGAAGTTCAAGTTTCTGAATCGCCTATGTAAAACAATCAAATCTCCCCCTTTTTTTTTTTAAACTAAGAACATAGTCTTTTTGTTGTATTCCAGTAAAGCTGCTTCATTGTAACCACGCATATTGCACAATGCCAATTTTCAGGCTCTAGTGTCATTGGGAAATTCTCACTCGAGTAACTTCCATTCAGTCCTAGCCAAGAGCATTAGAATATGTATTAAGCTGACATGCCATTACCCAGAGAACAGCACCCTAACCAATCCATTTTGAACAATCAATGAAGTTTATTATACAGACCCAAAATCCAATATTGAGGACATATCTTCGAAGTAATCTTGAATACCATCACTGGGAGAAAATTATTTACTAAAGCCATGTTCTTTACAGGCAAAGTTATTTTTGCCTTTTTTTTTAAATAAGCAAATAAAAATTATGATAGAAATTATGCAACAGACAGAAAAGGGGCTTAAAGTAAATAATACCTTCTATTTGGAACAAGCTAAGAGCATTTGGTCAGCATTTCTCTCTCCTCCCCCTCTATTCACCACCCCCCCCCCCCCTTTTTTTTTTCTTTAAGAGCAACCCTTCCAGTTAACAAATCACAGAATCATAGAATAGTTTGGGTTGGAAGGGACCTTAGAGATCATCCAGTGCCACCCCCTGCCATGAACAGGGACACCTCCCCCCAGCCCAGGTTGCTCCAAGCTCCGTCCAACCCGGCCTGGAACACCTCCAGGGATGGGGCAGCCACAGCTTCTCGGGGCAGCCTGCGCCAGGGGCTCACCACCCTCAAAGTAAAGAATTTCTTCCTAATACCTAATCTAAATCTCCCCTCTTTCAGTTTAAAACCGTTACCCCTCGTCCCATCACTACACCCCCTGATCAAGAGTCCCTCCCTCCATCTTTCCTGTAGGTCCCCTTTAGGGACTGGAAGGAGCTCTAAGGTCTCCCCAGAGCCTTCTCTTCTCCAGGCTGAGCAACCCCAACTCTCTCAGCCTCTCCTCACAGCAGAGGTGCTCCAGCCCTCTGATCATCTGCATGTCCTCCTCTGGCCCCGCTCCAACAGGTCCACGTCCTTCTGATGTTGGTTGCCCCCGAGCTGGAGGCAGCACTGCAGGGGGTCTCCCCACAGCAGAGCAGAGGGGCACAATCCCCTCCCCCGCCCTGCTGGCCACGCTGCTGGGGATGCAGCCCGGGATGCAGTCGGCTTTCTGGGCTGTGAACTTTCAGAAGAGATTTGCAGGCGAGTAATGACTCCCCTCTTGGCGTGGCCACTCTCATGGCACCACCGAACAGGAAAATTGATAGGACTTGGTGCAAACTTGACAGTGAGCAATTCAGACACCAAACAGTGCCTAAACTTGCACGCAATTTTTTATCTTCCATTTTTGGAACACCAGGTACACAGAGAAGAGCAATGCAAGCCAGAGATGCACCACTCAGTAAGTTTAATGCAACTTCTTATGGAGAGTTTCCATTCAAATAACTCCACCTTTCTCAGACTTTTAGAAACATCACTACATCACGCAACCTTGAGACAGCCCCCCCAAAAAGACGTCTTCCATTAATCAAACTAAGCAGCACCAGCAGATTATCTTCTTTCATAAGGGGCTGCTAATGGGTTTTTAGTGACAAAGACTGTAGGGGCAAGAATCCGTTCAAGATGAATAACCTGTCCATCAGTAACCCTCTCTACTGACCAGTTCCCTCAACAAGTCACAGGCGGTCACATTTTCTCCTGATGGTCAGCAGAGGAAGAAGGTCAAGACCCATGGGAGACCCTGACAAGGGAAGTAACCGCTCCAGGGAGAAGGTGTCTCCCATCAGCCCGGGAACAGAGGTCGCCTGCAAAATGTCCCCGGCAACCAAAGAGGAACTATCAGGATCTGGCTGCAGGGTTAGCTCATGCACCTACAATTTCTACAGCACTCACGCTTTCTGTCTGCTCTTCCAAATTGCACCTTTCAGGTAACTGAGGACTCCAAACTGCCAGGGGACCTAACATGGCTACATCTGATCGTGCAAACACAGCTACATACATTAGCACTCTGATGTATGCATACTACCAAATAAACTAGAAAAACAGAGAGAGGACAGAGGTAGCATGGTATTCAAGTGAGATCTTTCAACCAGAAAAACATAACCAGCAGCAGTCAGAACAGCAATCTGACGCCATCTCCAACAAGCTTCTTTAAAACACTGTCCAGAAATCATTCATGAGAGCAAACTCCTAAGGTTTCACCAGCATTCTGACAATAAAACAGCAGCTTACAAAGAGGGTCTGCTCTCAGAGTTTCACACAAGACAGTGTGGCCCCTGCCACCCTGCCAGGGAGGTACTATGGAACCTCTTTTGAAGGCCTGCCTAACTTCCAGCTTTGGCATGTGTCCCCTTTCCCTACTTCCCACTAAGTCTCCAGACTTTTTGATTATTATCAATGTAATTAGTAGTACTAAACAAGATTCGCCCTCTCCTAACTCCAATGAGGAATCATGGAGCCTTCTTACGCCCAGGAGGAAGATGGAGAAAGCCAGGAAGGGTAACCAATGAGCCTGGCCAAAGACCCAGCAATGCGCGAGACCCAGCCTGTACAGGGGCAACCTGGGGACGCAGCAGAAGTCTGGGGGAAGAACAGATGAAGGAGGAGCAGAATACGGAGCAGCCAAAAGGCAGAGGAAGAAGAATTCTAAGGGGAATGAGGGAAGTCTGATGGCTGGGAAAGGAGGAATAGAGGATTATTTTTTTTCAATCTGCCAGGAAGAGATGGATTTGGAGCAGGTAGGAGGCCTTGCTGCACAGAAGCATCACACATTTATCTACAAATTTCTCTCATGTATATTTTTAACTATCCCGCAGAAACAGATCAGACTCCCTATGTGTGTGCCAGAACTCCTTACATCTGTACTTTGTGGACAATGTTTACTACATATGTTTCACTTGCCATGTCTCTTACCACCTACTGAATACACAGGGACAAGCATCTGGAAGCATCACTGTTGCTGGCAACACAGATTCAGCCCCAGAGCCACGCATGCTTCCTGGCACATGGCCTGTTTTCATCTAAGCCCACATAGGGCAGTATTATTTACTTTGCCAAAATGTTCAGAGACATTTAACCTGCCCAAGGACTGTCCACTTGCCTCTCTACAGGGGAGGGGGCAGAAATTAATCATTATAAAGGAAGAACAAGAAACTCCTATGGCTCCTTTTCCTCTCTGCTCTGTGAGGAACATGCCCAGCTGAAGAGATTCCAGCAGAAGCAAATACCCTGAGCTCTCAGAGATAAGAAGGGGGAGTAAATAGGGGGCATGCCTCTCCTGGTCTAGATCCCTGAATGGAGCAAGTCATTACAAGATGAGCAAACACACCTTTTCTCTTTGTATTGCTACTTTACGTCATCTAAGAATTATAGAATGCTATCTAGGATTCAAATCAGCAGACTTAGTACTTGTATCATCTCAGATTCATTCACAGAAGTCTTGAAAATCATGTCACTCACTGGGAAAGAGAGCGCAATCTTTGGTTAATTTATCCCAAACTTCAGAGTAACTTCTTCCTTATATTCTCTTCTCAGAGGCAGTCAACAAACACACAGGATGCCAAGTTAGCTCCCCACAGCTGTGCTAACACACTTCTCTGTAAGTAAAGCATCAGAGCAGGGTTCCCCAAGACAAGAGCCGGTACCAAACCCTTCTTCAGCTTGATGATGCGCTTGTACTCACTCTCAGCAGCAAGAGGAGCTCTGTACCCTTAAGTATGTGTGAACTTTTTAACGAATTTTTTCAATTTAATAAAAACAAGCTACGCAACATGGAAGGTGGAGAGAGAGAGAACAAATCAGATAGAATCTGAAAAAAGAATCCTGGCCTTTCTCTAGAAAAATAAATAAAACCAGAGAGCCTTATAGCAGAGGAGGTTCTAAATGTTCTTTGTAGACCTTCCAAGCCCAAGAAAGAAAAATAAAGATATTAACCCGGACGGTAACAATGCCAGTGACCACATTCCAAAAGCCACGGTGCAGTTAAGGTACCTCACTGTTACATCAACATCATGCTATATCCTCTTTATAGCGGATGAGAAACATGGAGTTGGAATTATTCAAAACCTCTGGAATGGAAATCTCACACCAATTCCAGGAACAAGCAAAAAAAAGTCTGAATGTTTCTGCACTTGATTGGCATCTCTCACATTTAAAGGCAGGCAAAAAAACCCCAAAACCATTTCTGTTCCCTTAAAGTCTGGAAATTTCACAGGGAGCATTTCCCCAGCAATGATCCTCCTACACTTTGCTAAGTAGTTTGCTGCCATTCCAAATGCCTCTGGAAACATCAGCAGGATCCACATACCACAATTAAAAGCTGGCGTCTACTCAGCCACACTGCTGAACTACCAAATGTTTGTCCTCCGATTACTATACAACAACTCCCTCTGCAAAAACGCCCCTCCAGCACTGCATTCTCCCATCGGCAATAGTCAGTTTTGGAAATTCACAATAGTTGTATTTCCGAACCAAAACAGTGGAGTTTTTCTAGAAATAGTACAATCAATTTAGCCCTCTCGCTCACAAAAGTTTTTTAAATCTGTCTTCAAAGGCTCTCTTATCACTCCATTTATCTTTTACTGCATAAAAGTCGATCCTAGGAACTTAATTTATGTCCTTCTGATACAACTGCCTCCTGTCTTCATTTCCCACACTCCGACCTGCTAGAGCAGACATTACCATCAACTGAGGCCTCATCTTCAATAAAATTCACAGCATAAAAATGCAGAAAGAGGTAACTCAGAAGAGGGGGGGTCACAACCACACACAAAATTTGCATCCAACACGCAGCTCACGTATGGCAGTACACAAATACGCTCAGCCATCTCTGAAGTGCTCTGCAAATCATTGCTCCGACTCGCGGGTCAGGAGGCTCACACAAAATGCCTATTCCGGAAAGAGCACGGAGTAGGACTTTGGAAGAGGCAGGCACAGGAAAGAGTCAACTATTTCTAGATGTTAAGCTATGCAGCTATCACAGACAGTGCACCCACTACAGAAGAAGAGATGTCTTCCTTTTTCCTGCCGTTACCAAACTCTCGTATTTCATCATTATCACAATTCCAAATTATTTCAAAAGACCCTGCTGCTATGTCCTTCCTGTTATCTCTAAATAATAAAAAAAAAGTAATACTGATGACGAGAGGTGCATCCTGCTTCTGTAAGTATACAGCAATTCTGATCAAATTTCAGCTTTAGTTAATCTAATTGAGACATTTCTGAACAGAAAGGAAGACTGATCATTCACACAGAGTTAAGGGTTTCCAGCTGAATTTATATGACCCCACAGCAAATGCACCCACGCTGGCCCAGTGGGCCCCATACTTCACTGGGAACCCATCAAACCTGCTGGGGGGGTGGGCCATGGAACAGCCTGGTAAGGACAAAACCGGCTCAGCAAGACAGATGCCCCAAAACCATTAAAGATGCAATGAAAAAAAGTGACTTGGGAATTTTTTTGGTTAAAAGTACCACCACCCTTTTCTCCCTCAAAAAGTCTAACAGATATCCTGCCAGACAGGTACAATGCACTGTTTTATCCTGTGATGAGGACACACTGCCACTGAACAAGAAGAAAACCAGCATTCAGCCTCAAATCATCACTCTCACAGATTTAAATCAAACTCCTAATGTCAGTAACACTACTTCAGAGCTGAAAACTCAAGACTAATTTCCTCTTAATTCTTACTGTCACTAAAAATAAAAGAAGGATTTAGCCTGAATTTTCTGTCTTTGCTTCCAGTACACCTCACAACTCTGTCTTCCAGTCTGCTTTGGCAGAAGAGAATCCAGATTTAAAATTCTTTTTATCATTCTCTAAAAGAGTA
Source organism: Pluvialis apricaria (assembly GCA_017639485.1). Classification (NCBI taxonomy): domain Eukaryota; kingdom Metazoa; phylum Chordata; class Aves; order Charadriiformes; family Charadriidae; genus Pluvialis; species Pluvialis apricaria. The sequence goes on from CM030022.1 coordinate 4,311,281, forward strand.
TGTAAAACATTCAATTTTAATTTGGAAGGAGGGAATCCTGACGTGGGCACATCTTGGTTATCCATATTCAAGGAAAAGAAAAATTATTCCACATTAGATTTTAAGGTACTGATGACATCCACCTTCACAGAAGAGAAGTCACTTGATGATTAAACTTACTGATTAAGAGTGGAGCATAAGCCTTATCAAGGATGCAGTTTTATTTTATTTGCTAACTAGATGAAAGGAATTGAAATATGAGGAGGATGGCTACATTTCGTACCTTTTTCCTGGAAGTCCAAAGTGTTCAAAGCATCCGTTTCTTATTCTGCTGGACTAGAAAGAAATTTCAATGTTCTACAAGAAATTATAATTAAAGTATATCTCCTGCAGTTTTTCCAATTTAGCCTTCCTACCTTGCTGCTCTTCCACACACCTACAAAAAGTTATTGAGGTTTCACATACCCCTGAATTAGTCATATTTTCTCCCCGTTTCTACCATGCAGGGAAGAAAAAAAAAAAAAGCAGCAACACTGGGGCTATTGTACTGCCTCATGGGGCTGCAGGAGATGAGCCGCTCAGACGCACAAGGAGGCTCGCCCCTTCCAGCAACGGCAAGCCTTCAGGGTGCAGAGCCTCACAAGAGGGAGACAAATTAGCCCCTGGAGGTGCTTATTCCTTTCTGCTCACGAAGAAGCCCCTCAAGGCTTCCCAACAGACACAAAACACCTACCTATCATTCAGAGGTTCCCAGTTCAGTGATTTGAGCCCCACCCATCCACATTTCTTTTTATACATAGGGTTCAAAATTTGTGTCCCTTTAACTAAAGTAGGTCCAGAAATGAAGGCCTTTTTATGATTGTCAAAGTGGACGTGCTAAAAGTAAGGCTGTTTGCAGTTTCTGTAGAAGATCCTTGCAACTGCGTCCAAAGAACTACGGAACAAAAACCTAACCATGTTTCACAATCGATTTATTTACATTAGATTTCCCTGAACAAACAAAAATGGAAGCCATAAGCAGTTTACTTGCAGAGACCACAGGCAGCAGTGAACTCTAACATCTCCTAAAAGCTGAAGCGGGTATGCCTTGCAACCTTTCTCCTTTGAGATGGTCACTTGAACAGAGAGGTTCTGGAAACAAACAAAAAGCTATCAAAAATCAGTATTCTGTTTGCTCCAAGCTGCACGAAATAAACGTGCATCTTTCTAAACCAGCCGATTGGTTTTAGCAGCATCATCTGAGCTTACGGTGTGCACAGAAGATTTTTAAAAGTATTTTTTTAAATAGGCTATGCCTGGAATTTTTCAGCATCCTGGCATGTTCACAGTACTGTTTTCCAATGTTTCAGACCAATGGTTATTGTTTAAAACCAGTATCTAAAGATATGCCAGAGTGTTTTCACTTCAAGTTTCACTTTTAGTTCAATGAGGGGAAGTGCAAAGCCCTGCCGGTGGGGGCAACAACCCCGGGCACCGGCACATGCGGGGGGCCACCCCGCCGGAAAGCGGCTTGGCAGAAAAGGATGGGGGGGTCCTGGTGGACACCAAGTGGAACATGAGCCAGCCTGCAGAAGAGAAGGATCAGGGGGGATCTTATCAGTGTAAATAAATACCCGAAGGGAGGGTGCAGAGGTGACAGGGGTGCCCAGTGACAGGACCAGAGGCCACAGGCACAAACTGAAACACAGGAGGTTCTGTCTGAACATCAGCAAACACTTCTTCACTGCAAGGGGGACTGAGCGCTGGCAGAGATTGCCCAGGGAGGTTGCAGAGTCTCCATCCTTGGAGACACTCAAAAGCCATCTGGACATGATCCTGGGCAACCAGCTCTAGGTGGCTCTGCTCGAGCAGGGGCTTGGACCAGATGACTTCCAGAGGCACCTGCCAATTTCAACCATTTGTTGATTTTTTTGTTCCACTTTAGCCACCAAAATATACCCTACTGTTTTTGAAATTACAAATCTGCATTCCGGTTCCTCTGCATACACTCCCCACCTAAAGCAAGCCAACAGGAAAACAACACTTCAAAGCCTTTCTGAATTGCCGCCCCCACATTCAAATCTGCAGCAGCTATAAATGTATGCATAGCAATTATCATCTTTACTTGGGGCTAAATAAACAGACCTCAGTCAGCACTGCTTTCTTACCGTGACACAAAAGACCATGAGTTTCCTTTTGCTCATCAGACAGGCAAATAGAGATATAAAAATAAGACTGGAACACTTTTGTCTTCCAGATATCTACTCAATCCACAACACATCTCTCCAAATAATTAAGGTAATATGCCATGATCTGAAGTGATATAGATTAAAACAAGAAATTCACTTGAATACTTCTTCCACACCGTTTAAAGCATATCTCTACTTTTCCTATATACTTTCAGGTATGGTCTGGAAGTTAGATTTCTCCAGTGCCAGAAGTACCAAGGTTTTCCCTCAGATAACCTTAAAGTTACGTTCCCTTATTTCCTCATTGCAGAGCACAGCACCTGTAATACAGCAGGAACTGTACACGCTTACCTTCAGCTCAGTAACAAGGTGCTGACAATCCCTCCGGAATGCATTCCCTGGGTTGGAATAGCAAAAGGACCTTTCAAAGTTATCCTTAGCCGTTGATCAGAAAAGTGGCGATGTCCTTAAAGCCTGCCCATTCTTTCTCATCTCCACTCTCCACAGCTGCATCAGACGCCCTGGCAAAGCTGTCTCTGCACACCTTCAGCCGACTGTGATCCTGCTAACACGATTGCTTTAAGAAGCCAAAGCATGCAAACGTACACCCCACAATCTCTCTTTTAAAAAGCTCTTTAAAATCCAGCTCTTCATCAATCATCATTATAAACCCTCTCCACTCTCCACATGTGTGACCTAACTTATTTAGAGAACAGCTTTCTGAGGTTCCCATCCTGCAAATCAACCCCCTTAATCAGGCACCTTTAATCACACGGTCCCAACTGCGGGTTAAGAGGCATGTTCTCATGTATGTTCTTTATATCTGCAATGTACTTATAATACTATAGCAAATACCTGCTCTCTGTCACCCTTCTATTCTTGTTTAACCTTTACATCATTGTTTTCTAGAATTAATGACATATAATTTCCAACAGGCTGTCTCCATGGTATTGACACATTGCCCCATATTATTATATGTTGACGTTCACAGCCACTTCATGAGAAAAAAGGTCCTCGATTAGACTCTAAATCAGTAGCCACAGCATGCTCTAATGTGCTTCTCACTACATTGATCCTTGCTGTTGTCAGATGCAAAAGTGTAACTGATACATTGCACACAATCTTCATTCATCACATTTCAATTAAACTTCTCTAACAAGGAAAGACTGAATTCAAGAGTGATACCATTATCACCAGACGGCTGAAAGTTCAACTCAGCACCAGCAAAAATAACTTGCTCTGCCATCAACACCCTCCTCTTAACAGTCTCCTGCTCTCCTTCTGGTAGCAACTCACTGGCCCCCAAAGCAAAAAAACCTCAAAGACAACACAAAGCCTGAATCTAGTGTGACAGTTTGTAGCATTTAAGCCACCTCCAAGGCCTTTTGGAGGGTAAAGATGTTGCAACATCAGGCATAAGGAATTTCCTCAAAACATCTCGTTCCTCAAAACCCCCTAAACAGCACTACCGTGCCCCTAGCCTGCTTCCGACACCACCTTTTCCACTCAGTAGTGATTTCAAAGCATACCAAATGGTGGTTGTTACCACTGCATATCTACTGCAAAGTCCAGAAGAAAACCAAGGAAACACTTCTTCATACGCTTCATCATTCTATTTTACCCCTTAAGAGAGAGCCCAGAGATATCTTGCCAGAGCTACTGCTTTGTTGGCTTTCCAAAGACCACTCAGCAGGAGGTACAGCCGACTCTCCTGAAGGGTCACACTACTCCCATGGTCATCCCTCAGACACCATCACCGAATCTGAGGAACCGCAGAGCCTCCAGCCCCAGTGCTATGAAGTACTTATATACTCATCTGGATGACTTCCAGTTCTGGAAAACTAAAGAAAGCTGAAATTTTCAAAAGCTCATTACCAGACGCCAGGCATCCAGTAGCTCCCAAATTTCCTGACAGCTAGCTTTCTGCACTTAGGAAAGGCCACCGAGTTAAAGGAAGAAATATTTGGCTGTTTGTATTGTATTGTCCCTCCAAAATAAGGAGTATCAGGCTATAGAGGTTTATCTTCTCTACATCTTATATTACTTCAATAGACAGCTAAATATAGTAAAATGGTGATTATTTAGCACATCTTTAAAGCAACAATTTCCCTCCCAATTAATTTCCAGTTCCTCAGATTAATTATCTACTCAAATGTTCTTGATGCACACACTGCAAGAAGCTGAATGTGTTTCCTGTAAATTAAATTGCCTTCAAAGATAATGATGCTCCTAAAAGGACTTTGACTAAGCCAAGAATCAAAAATCCATTTCACTGAATCTGCCTGGATGGGTAGAAGGCAGAAACCAAAGTCTCCGTCCGGACAGTGAAATTCCAGAGCTCGAACCAGAACAATAAGCTGCTTTCACTTGTCCTCGGGGCAATGACTCTAACACAGTAACAAGAAACAGTTCTTCACTGACCCAAATAAGACAAAACTCAACAACAAAAAACCAACCAGGGATAATCCCTATTGCTCACAACTTCAGCCACTGTGGACCTGTACTCAAAAGTCTTAACATCTACTGAGCCTACAAGTGATCCAAGACCTATTTCTGTCACATTTAGTGACAAAGCTCCTGTAAATTTCGGTAATACCTGATTGGAAGCTTCAGGAGACAAGTGTAAAGCAGACCCTCTGCAGAGAGATCAAGTACTTCCTTCTCCGTGTTGGATCAAAAGCGCTGGAAGAGCAGTGGCAACTGTATGCTGTTGCACTCGGGAGCAGGAAGAAAGCACATAGACCTTTCCCCACCCAGAGCCAGGGAAAGATTCATTCCAACAGCTCCTTATTTTTTCCTGGCATTTCTCTATTCTCCTACTCTGTGGCCTGATCCCAGAAGGGGCACTGCTCCAGACTCCTAGGAACAAAGCAAGAAAGCTGTTCAAGCTCAGTACCTGTCAAAACCCCTTCGCTAAAAACAGCGGTTGTATTAAAACCCTTTAGTGGAATAGAACTCACCGTCTTTACAGGGAGGTGAGCAACACCCGAGCGGCTTCTCCATTCCTGCAAAGGGGACAAAGCTCCCTGGAGGGTAGGGCACCCACCTCTGCCTGCCATCACCGCGGCGCCATCGGCTCCCTGCTGGACCTGCCCTGGTCAGACGGCAAGAGCAACCAGATCCCCTCTCGAGTTTCTTACCACGTTTCTTTCAGATTGTTTTGCGGTTGTCAAGTGTTGGAGCCTAGTTCTGTGGTCATGTGCCTGAACCACTCCTGCCGGCCACGGACTGCTGTGCAGGACACACTCCTCACCCAGCAGCAACAGAACTCGCGTTGAAGCCATGTCTGAAACTGCCTCCAGACTGTATCCTACTGGCACGAACCTGCACAGCTTCTGCCCCGTGCTGGAGGCACGAGGGGACAGGAGACACCCTTCTTTACAGCTACAAGACTACTTCAGCATTGTACAGTCAAAACACGAGGGGGAAAAAAAAAATAGTTTCTTACTACTCAAAGCTCTGTCATTTGAGCACAACAAAAGGGAACTTTCAGAACAAAGCATGTCTGAAATCAAATATCTGCTAAAAGCTTACACATCTCAAGCCTGTCTAGATTACTAACGAGGTGTGAGTGGAAATGCACAATCAGACAACAGAAAGAAGGCAGGGTTAGTGCACTATACACTGATATTATAAAATATTTAAGCAAAGCATGTGCCCATTGATAATACACACTTTGACTGAACAATAGGCTGCACATAAACAACTTTTTTTTCCCCAGACCTTTAGCGTATGGGTATCGGGGCGAGGGAAGAAGAAGTTAGTTTAAGAATGAAAAAACCCAACATGCACACAGGAACACATTCCAAATTTTTATGATACAGCCCCTGTAAAGTGTAATCGCCATATTATGCACATTCTAGTTTAGAAACAGACATGCGTACACACTAATAGATTCTGAAACCTTCAAGTTTTTGAGGAAACATACACAAGAGGAATGATTCTGCTGAGAACAAAGCTCTCATACTTACCCCCAGTCAGCAACTTCAGCAGGCTGTGTTCTGCACTGAAGCTGGACAAAACCAAACAAGCCCGTGCTTTAATAATTGATAAAGCCCCCACCCCAGCTAAGGCAGTCAGTCAGCTGGACAAGAGTATAAACACACTAAATCACAGTATTTTTAATTCACCTGCTTAAAATTCAAACATAAAAGAGTTTTCCAAAAGGAAGTAGAATACAAAAAAAAGACGACTAGGTAAGAGAAGTAAATTTAGTTTCTCTTCTTCTAGATCACACACTTTGCCAGAGCCCAGTAGCTATTCACAAACTGACCCGTGGACAACGCCTAGGCAGGCTCCCTTCCTGCTCAACATCTCGGGCCTGAAAAACCCCTGAAGAACTAAGCCAGCAGTAATAATTTCTACTAAGAAACACCTGGTCAGCAACAGTCATAATTTGCATGCCGTACTACTCTGCTAAGCAGGCTGAAATCAGGCAAAAGCAAGTTTTACAGGACCTCATGCAGCACACCACAAGTGAAATTCACTTGCTTCCCAACCAGACAGCAGCAGAAGGCTTGCATGCAGGAAATATTCCAGGTATACGTATGTGACAGATCAAGGTTCAGGGAAAGATGTGATGGAGACTATACGCTCTAGCTAGGAGTTTATGAAATTAACGTCAGCCAAAGGACAGGCATTTGATAGCTAGGAAAAGGGCAAAGCGGCCGTGAGCCATGCTCTCTGTTCCAGCCATCACCAGGAGCACCGCATTGGACTGCACCCTTTCTACGTTACAGCTGACCCATCAGCTGCAAAGAAAAAAGCAGGGAGCTTCGCCTCCTTTTATCTAAGGGCATTCAAATCTTACCAGAAAACAGCCACAAAACAAGCTACTGGGTTTTTTTTTGTGGTAAGTGAGGAACTCCACACAAGGAGCAACGCTTAGGCTTAGCGGGAAGGGTAGTTCCCACACGGCAGCTTAATTCAACTTCGATAAGGTCGTAACTGCAATACAAACCCACTGACTGCCTATGTTATAACACAACACATCCCATTTGTGCTAAGAGGGAAAAAATAAACACTTAATTAAGAATGCACCATATCCTTCCCTTTTTCCTACTTAGTATACCTACGTTACCACTGATCAATTTTTCGGGAAAAGGTGAACACTGGGTATTACCTAAAAAAGCCAAAGACATCAATTACCGTCTTTGAGAGTGACCCTTCATAAACCAAAACATTCTTGTACAGATACAGTAAGTCTGACCATCATCATCGCCGCCACCCAAATACAACATGGTTTCTGTGATGGAGTGATGTTATGCAAAAATCCAAGAGATAATGAAGACACAGTTCTCCAAAATCATAACTACACCTTGTATGCCAGCAAAATACTGTACCAGCTCAAACAGCTATGATGACCAAGACTATAAATAACAGATAATACAGAAATATAACTAGAAACAAATTCTACTCTGGAAATTTGTATTTTCAAGGCATTTAGACCGGTAACATCAACCCTATCCTTTAAAAAGCTGGAGTGGTATTCAAAGTCTACACTGCTGTGAAACTTTCAGTGTCCCAGGTTTGCCTGCAGTTGTCCTCATCTGCTCATCTACAGCCCGAAAACAAATTAAAACACAAGTTTATATTCTGAAGCACAAGTTTTCCACTATATTTGTGACTATTGTATGCATTTAGGCTCTTTGCTGTTTGCAAAGTGTTTCTTTACACTGATACCCATCAGATACAAAACAGAGACAAAAGCTGGAAGAAAGTTAATGAAGTTCTGAGATAATCCCCATACTGGACAATGATACAGCTCATTTGGAAAATGCAATCAATACTTGAGATACAAAATATTACAAAATATTTTAGGCAGCTCTCTCTACTCCCCACTACTACAGGATGGAGCTGCACAGTTCTGCCACTATTGCTGGGTTTATAAATAACTGGATTTGAATTAAACCCAGTAGAGGAATGAAAAATTGATGTTACACCAGAACAAGTTTTGGCTTGAGGTTTTTTTCCCCCCCTAATACAGGTGAAACATTGATGCCTTTTTTACAACCGTGAATAAAAGCATTACTTTTCTGTTACTGAAGTGGCCCAGGACACCCCTGCCACGAAGGCAAGGGGCTAACGCTCCCATGAAAGCATCTCTTCTACCTGTTCAACAGGCATCCATGGGGCAGGGGGGCACCAGGGAGAAAGAGGAAAAAAAAAAGGAGCTGGGTCAGGTCATTAAGCTCAAATCCCAGGAGGTGACCAACATCTTATTTACGGAAAGATTCATTCAAATTTCATAAACCTACTGAGTGAATAAGACAGGCAGAAAGGATGCTGGTATCAAAAGGGAAATTAATGATGACCTGAATTTAAAGCACAGAAATCGCCCACAGAGGGACACACTGACTCACAAACATCTCTGTACTGTAAGGATCCGTAAGAGAAGGTTGCATTCTGGGACATGTCAATTAAAATTAAAAATGAAATAACTCTGTGCAACGGTGCTGAATGGCATTTTCTCCCAAGAGACCGCAAGTTCAAATTGAGATTTCAGCTGTGCAATCAGATTTCCATTCTTAACTCTTTCGTTTCCAATGCAATCGATCAGCTCATGAGAGCCTTCCCTTTCCTTCAACTCTCAACTAAATCTAAAGACGTTTCAGAGAGACCCGTACCTGCCTGAAACCCAAAGTCCAGACTGTGACAGTACTTCCACCAGAATTAATGAGACATGAGAAAGGAAGACCAGCTCCAAATTATTATGAACGCTATCAGAACCGAATCTAGAATTTGAAAGACCAGTAAAAAAAAAAATAAATGGAAAACCGCCTTGAACAGTGCACTTCAGCCTGTTGTTACAATTAGAAAAAACGTGCAACGATTTTGAGAAATTTGCCCTCCACAGTTGCTAGGGCCAATATTTAGTTTATTCTGCCCAAAGGAGAAGTCGGCCTCCCTCACCGGACCCTACCCGCCACCCCCCGACCGCAGGCGCAGCCATTCCCAACCACGCGTCACGGCGCCCTTTGCAGCCCGGCTCCGTTCGGGGTGAACCCAGGCGCCCACCCGACCCTACAGGCATTCCAGACTGCGTTCCCGCTGCCCGGACCCCAAATACTATACAACACACCCCAAATCAGTATTTCTACTTCAGCACACTGCACGCAGTGCCCAGCAAAGCCACCTTGACATTTTTCCTCAGGAGAGCATGGAGTCAAATTTTAAGAAGGAGAAAAAGTACCTTTTCCCAATTTGTAAGCCACCCGAAAATATAGGTTTTGTAATCCACAGGAAACAATGAAAAACAACACCGTTGAAGTGGTACGTTTGTATCACTACCTTAAATTTTAAAGGCATCTTTAAAAAGCATTTCTCTATAATTTACACCCAGGAGAAGGCTCATTCTCCCTGTCCCTTTAAAAGAAAACTGTGGAATTTTTAGAAGAACAAAACAAAACACTTAAGGGAATTTTAAATACAGGAAGGAGGGATAAGAGCATGGGGGAAGAACCCAACAGTCTTCGTAAATATTTTTGTGACTGCAGTTGCCAAAACAGTGTCCACATAATGTACCTCGGCCAAGTTCCTTTGAACACAAGAAAATTCAAAGAGCAACAATTCATAGAAGAGACCCACAGGTTCGCAGTGTGGTTATACGAGAGCACACAGCACCTCAGCTGCTGTGGACACGACTCTTCTCCACTCTCTTGATGTAGACGACAGATGCTGATGTTACCAGTGCCTCTTCTTCTGGAAAGTCTCTGGAATCCAGCCACGCTTGGGATGGGTGTTACACAATATTTGCTATGCCTCTTCCCACAGGCAGCAAAGGAAGAAAATTACATTTTATTTGAGCATTGAAAAGTTTGCATTGGCACTGTTAAGCTGAAGTTTTAATGTGTCAGCTTTGTCAAAGAAAGAAAAAAAAATTGATCCCATGTAACTGAAACAGAAAGATGATTCTGACTGGACCAAGAAGCAGAAAAACTTACTGGATTCACAGTGGTCACACTAGATTTAAAGCAACTTGCAGGCAGATATTTCAGTTCCTATTAATGCACCAAACCCAGCAGCTACATTTTCAAAAATGTTCAGTGGATTGACACAGCACTCTTTAACTGATCTCTAATCATGTTTGGAGTTGGCGTACACTAGCTTGAAAGGTCTGAAAGTCTGCCCCTCATTTTGCTTGCCTATATAGCCGCAGTCTTCTCTTTGAAGATTTGGCCCTTGAAGAAATGGTAGGAGAGAATGCATTTTTAAACCCAACGTATTAAAAAGGGCCAGAACATTTTCAACAACGGAACTGAACAACATTCTCCCTCTCACCTCACATTCTCATCGAATTGATGGAAAATGCCTATTTTTGTGTGTTAAGATACAGAAGCTGCAGCTGCAAATACAAAGGTCTGTCTGTCATTACTACACAAATAACGAATTAGCAGTTCCTTGCACCTCCTTGTACTGCTGCAGCCGAGGGAGAAGGGTGTAGTGTCACCTTCTGTTTGCTTCATATTTACTGAATGTTATCCAAGGAAGCCTTTTCTGCTATCTCCTACATCTAAAATGATTGACGGCTGCTGTGTTTGATGTAATTACAAATGGCTCTTCCCCCCAGAAATAACCTGCTAAAAAGAATATTGTACCTTAGAAGCAAAGTATTACCCTTAAAAATTGCCAACGGTATGCACTAATACATAGCCCTGGTATTACTGTGCCACTAGCTGGTGTCACAACTGTCACTGACAGATGAAAAGCTGAATAGGAAAGAGAAAAGAAATGGGATGTGATAAGATCACATCATAAAATACAAGATAAATGTGTCGCCGTGGCCAAGATGCATTCTAACCTCAGGTAATAAAACAACATGTCATGGTAGAAAGAGAAAGAATGACCCAGATGAGATGAAATTGCTAAGGACAAATGCGAAATGTTCCTCGTCTAGCATACATTTACATACATTTACATATGCGAATGTGAGAAATACAATTTTTTAAAGACTCTTGTAAACATACCATCCATTCCTTTTGGGCAAAGGGAATGAAGAACCACAAAGTACAATAAGCTTATTAAAAAGCAGGGTGGGGAAGGAAAACAAAAAAATAAAGATGGGAACTGCAGCATCAGGTTCCGCCACTCGTACTGCTGGGACACACTCATCCTGCAGAAGGGAATTAACGCCATAACCAGCAGACTTAAGATGAATTTCCATATATTTTACTGAATACCTACTAACTTGCCTGCCAGTGCTAGAAGGCAAGGCCAGGCACTCCACAGCACTGATTCACTGACATTTCACCCAGCAAACTGTGTGCTTAACTTCCCCCGGCCACCCGCTCCCATGGCCCAGGCTCGCTGCCTCCCTTCCTGGGGAGGAAGGCAGAACTTTGATTCCCCTCCTCCTCGCAAACCGGCCATAGGGTTCAGCTGTAATGGTACGGAAACTATGCAAGGCGCTTCTGAAGCCCTTCTCATGGCAGTGTAGGTTTCATTGCCTGTGAAACCAGGGCATCATGCATGTCTTGAATTCTTAACTTTTGGGAATGTTTACGTATTGCCCTTGTGATGCCCCAGCGAGGTGAGAAGGTCACACTCTCACACTGGTCGGGAACAGGGTCATCAACTGCTGCGTTAGGAGGGGCTTTCACCTGCTCCCTGTCTTTACCCAAATGAGCAACACGTGAGAACAGCCAGAGGGAAACAGCTCAGCAACAAAGTCCAATCACCTCTTCCACAAGCGTTCAAGAATCACGCAACTCTCATATGCTATGAAGACCACTCCTCCTCATTTATCAAGATACAACTGTATTAATAAGACCAAGTAGCAAAAAAAAAGAAAAGAGTAACCAGATGGTAAAGAATTTCTTCTGAAGCACACCAGCTGATTTCAAAACATTACCAACTCAACAGACAACAACTAAGGCGTGATAATGCACAAGCCAAGCAGCATTTAGGGGAAGTAATGAAAACATATAGCTTTTCAAGCTACCAGCACAGAAATAACCACTCCCTTTTCATTAAAGGCAACTCTTAATATCATCAGTTACTCAAAAAAAAAAAAAAAAAGTAAGTCTCAGCAACCCAGGAGTTCAAGGGGACATTTCATGGCCAGATGCTGTGAAAGCAGCAAGAGTTAGATTTTACAATAGCAAGCAGCATCAACACGTACTTTATAAATAAAATCTACAAAGTCACTCTTTACTTTCACAGCATCTGGCATTTAAGTTGAAATCTTTTACAACCCAGGAAAAGAGTATTTATAACTGTTCCCGCATTAAAGCATCATAAAAAATGATCTATAAAGAGTCTTACTCTTAAGCTAGTAGAAACCATATCTAGGAGTCATTAGAGACTTGAAATGGCAGAGAAATGACCGAGACAACCCAGCTGGGCAACACTGGTATCCCAACACACACTGCTGGTTTTACAGAGGAGCTGATAACCAACGTAGCTGAGGCCAGTAACATAAAGCATCTGCTGAATTAAGTTTAAATGGGAATACGTGCCTCCTAATTTAATGTATATGAACAATAGGAGAATTATTCCCGTCACCACTGCTACCACTAGGAAGACGGTTTAAGAAGGACACAACGCTAACAGAAGCCAGCAAGGTGACAGCGAGTAAACGCTGTACTTGGGAGAACCTCAGCGCGGGCTGATGCAGAACCAGAGCAGTCGCTCTACAGAATTTATGCCAATGTGGGACAGCGGTGCCGTGGAAGAGCTCCTAGTCACCATTTCAATCTAGAGAATTATGGTCTGGTTTAGCAGTGATTAACAAGGATTCAGGAAGATGTCGACAGAGAAATCCAGCCACCCGCATAATCTGTTTTACAAATAAGTCATTTTGTCCGTTAACAGTTTGCGTTACTGTAATGCAGTACTGTGTTAAGTACAATATAAAGTCTTACATGCTGGTTGCCTTACCAAACCTTTCTCCACAGCTACTTGGAATTTAACATACTTTCAATAGCCCTTATTAACCTCCATCTCATTCAAATCCGGAAAGCTCTCATCCCTGCACAACGTTCTGATACAAATGCCAGTTTATGCCTTTGTTAAATGCATCCCAAACCCCACCAGCTCGGGCGCAGCCGCTGCCGTGCCTGGAAGCCAAAAGGGCCTTTGTTCCCCTAACACTGAAGTTGCCCGAGAATCATATTATCAAAAGAGAGGGATGTAAATAGCTTCAGATGCAAAACTTGTTAAAATAATTTGAAAGAGTTTACAAGTCAAACAGCAGAATAACCCTGATCACACACAGGAAGAGTTCACATCTCAGGGCTCTACCATCCCTAAACAAATTGTGCCGCACCTCTTTTATCAGCTCCTTAATGAATTACAAGTTTGTAAGTTGAAACGTCTTCTGAACATTCCAGATGATTCTGATCAGTGTTACACTACACACAGCTCCAGAGTAACGCTACTTAAACTAAACCACCTTCTCATCTCCTCCATATATAGATATATTTTTATACATACATATATACACACACACGAAAATACATTGTCTACAGTATAAAAATAAGCCCTCACATCCTGGTTTCATTTCAGGCTTTCAGGAATATCTCTTTCTTTGAACATTACAATAGTCTGGCTGTGAAAGTTTTACTAAAAATAAAAGTTCAGAGCTGTGCCAAGCAATTTAGCTTACGGAGGCAGAAATTCCCAAGCTCAAAAATTCTCCGGGTTTACTTAGAACAGTTTTCACCTTATTTTCTGACTGCCAAAGAGAAGTGTTGTGATGCTAAGGATAGATGTGTGGGATTAGCCAAAAGGGAAAACTCGGGCATTTCAATTTCCTGCTGTAAGCAGGTGTGGGTTTGACTCAAAGAGGCAGAGAACACCACTGAAAGTAATGAATTTTCACATTACTGCAGCACACAGGGAGCACCGAGTCTGTGGAATCACGACCCCTTAGTAAGACAGAAGGGATCTTGCCTGCCCATTTATAGATACAAAAGATTACGCTTCCTCAGAGAGTGAGATTTTAGCCCCTGCATGCTCATCAAACTTCTCTCAGGTACAGTTACAGCTCTTCACTGCTTTGGCACGCAGACAGATCCCAAAGCCTGGCTGCAACCTAATGAGATACGCGAGACACAAAGGAGGCCGTGAAATTTAAAACTATCAAAGTTTGAGTTTCAGTTTTACTTTTATCCAAGAATTGGAAATACACTCTTCTCTCGAGTCTCAGAATTTATTTCAGGGATTCTATTCACTCTTAAACCTCTCCTCTTGCTATTTATTCCACAGTTGGGGCACAGGGAGGAATCATCAGGTCCCCCTCATCCTTAAAAGGAAAAACAAAACCAAAGAAAACCTACTACCAAAATCCTACATTCCATTTCTCACTAGAAACAAAACCTTTGAACATAAACTAAACATCACCTCTATCCTAACCTTACGACTATTAAAGCTACTGCAATATTAATTTCCTTCTCTTGCCTCCTGTAATATAAACAAGTCTGTGCAATGCTAAGAAAAACACAGAAGACTGATATGAAATCATGAGGAAGACTCCTACTAACAAAAATATCTTGGAAGGCAGAGTTAAACAGAAGAAAGTTCCCATCCACTATCAACCCTCATATGCAACCTTAACATTTTCTGCCGTTTTTCCACAAAGCACTGTTGGGCACAGCTGAGCTTTGCTGGACAACATCAGTCACATGGAAGATGCTACTGAAACAACAGTAGTTTTCAAAAACATGAAGAACAGGGTCATCTTAATGCTCCCCCCTGTCCTCGGGAAGATCTGACCAAACCAAATGTGTACGGAACTCCCAGGCCAAGTCACCTGGGAGATGAAAGCCCTGTACTGTCAACGCTGTTTCGACAGCAAGAGGATATAGTTACATGGAGATCCTACGCTCAACGCTTCTGGTCATTCCTTGCTCTTCTCTTTCCTCCGCTAACTTTCCTCATACAAAGCCCCCTCTCCTCCCACTTTCACCCCAGAAGCTCTTCCAAGGGCCCCCAACAGTCTGGTGCAGAATGCCATTCCTTTTTTCCTAAAGTATGTAGGATTTGCTTCAGTTTCTAAGGTGGATCAATTCACTGGTCTTGTCCACAGAATGGTCCTGCAAACGTGTGTTTGTATAATCATAGGGCAACCCAGCGCAACCAACAGCCGGCAGCAGCAAAGGATGGGATCTTCTTAACCCGTCTCCCACCGCCAGACCCGCAAATGTTTCCACAAAGAACAACAAGCAGTGGCGGAGTCTGAAATTTTAGCTTCCTTAATTAAATTCATGTTATGTGAGAAGTATTAATTCTGTGTCTCAGAGTGGCATCTCGGGGGGTGAGGGGTGGGAGTGACACCTCCTTAACTTAGCACGGGCATTTTGGAAGTTTTGGGGTGGGAAGAAGCAGTAAGTGAAATATGTTATGGTACATTCCCTACACCTTTATAGCACACTTCAAATAAAACAGGAGGATTTTTAGAAGTTTCCCTACATACAGTTCCACAGTTTTGCTATCACAGATGAAATTAACTTCGAGCAACTGAGGAACAGACGCAGGAACAGGTAAAGACACACTAAGAACATGCTAAAATCCTCATATTCAGAGAAATGCCTTCTTATTTAACACTCAGAGACACTTTGTATGTGTCACAACTATTTTCACCTGGTGCCCCTGCCCCTACTCCTACTGAAGTCAGTATCAAAACAATAATTTAATGACAGAAGTGAACTTTTCAGAGAAGAGTGAGATGATGTGTTTGAGAGCAGCCTTCGTAGAAACATCCGGCCCACGTAGTTTCAAGTGCAGCTGTTTAACATGCTTTTTTCCTCCCTATTTTTATCTTCCACAATGAGTATTTCTACATTATGAAAGACTTCAAGTGTACTTAAAAAAAAATCCAAAGCAAACACACTTTTGTTTTTAGTTATGGCAGTATAACTTAAGCAAAACATGTAGCCAGCCTGGTTCTGCCCGCACCCCAGGTCCCCCCGTGACCTTTGGGACAGGTGGCTAAGCAGCACGGTCTTGGGTTGTGCCATCGCTGGAATGCTTTGCTCTGTATGTCCACTGCTGTTCCAAAGCCGTATGCAGACAGCCAGACACACAAATTGGACATTATAAACCCTCATATCCCAACAGCACTTTTTGAAGAACACAGGTCTTGCAAGAGCATTTTCAGAAACAGAGCACTTCCACTCTCAGGACCTACATCCCGTGTCCTGCTGCGGCTCCAGCACATCCCAGTCACGGGGAAGGACCCCACTGCGCAAGTCCTTCGATCAAGAGGCAAAGGCACATCTCCACACCGACGTTCCACACCTGAGTTAGGCAGTAACTGCCTAAGGAGTTCTAAAGTCCCCCCTCCTGCAGGGAATTACGCCTCTGCGGCGGAGCCATCAGAAGGGAACATGCGCCTCCCCCCAGCCCGGCGTTCAACACCTCAGTAACAGAGTCATGAAATATTCCCTTTGCCCCGCTCTGCTACAGAGGTCACAACCACTGGCAAAGCGCTTACTTTGGGGAGCAGAGGGCACTCAACACTGCAGACTGCTGCATCTCTTCCCTCCGAGGCAGGGGAGCAGCCTAGAGCTGTTCCAGGCCTATACGCACACTGGACAGCCCATTATATGTAAGAATCTGTGTGTGACTCCATATGGAGATCCACGTTAAAAGTCAACCTCCCTTAGAACTTGTTTTTTTCTAGCATTGCTTGTTCAACCGTTTGGAAAATGATGATGTTTTTGCCTGCTGCACCTCCACAAACCTTTCTTCCACAACATTTCCATCACTGGTACACACTCCTACCAGGCACGTCACTAACATGTTAACTACTGTTCCATCCTGCCAGGTCTAAGATTTCACACTCTTCCACATCAGTATCATCCTCCAGCGAAATGCTTCAGGGACAAACTGCTGAGGAAAGGCAGCCTTTCTGAGCTCGGTGCCTGAATTAGGAATGTTAGCAAAGTATTTTCCAAAGCAGGAACAACACAGAAGAGTTTTTGGCAAAAGTGACTTTAAGTGACTCCTTTCCCCTCCAGAACTTTGTGGCCCTGAGGCAAGGCAGCACTTAAGGTTTCAGATCTAGATCAAAGCTGTATATCATATAGTGACCACACGTATTTTAACAGTTCCAGGCGTCAAGATCCTTCTGAATTTCATGAACTCTATACTCGGATTCAGGCCGCTGCAGAACGTCAGACTGCAGATACCCAGCACAGACCTCAGCAGCCTTCGCCCCTCATCCGTGGGAAGGGGAACGCCCAAGGGAGAATGCCAAGAAGGTGACGCCTGCCCTGCACACTCACGGCCACAAAAACAGGTTTTCAGCCTTTGTGCTCCCAGGTACAATGCTGCTTTATTGGCCCAGAACTTCAGGAATCATGACTGTTCCCAGTAGAAGCCAAAAGGGTAGTTAGAAGTTACTCTTCGTTCATTTTAATTAAAGTTTCATAACTGTCTTTACTCAGATTTTAATGTGAAGAGTTTCTAACACATTAGGTCCTTAGATAACGTGGCAGAAGTCCCTTCTAGCATCTCTCCCATTTTTGTGTGTATGGACTGTGTAGACTTGCCATTCACCTCAAAGTCATTGATCCATTTGGCTCAGTTTTACTTAATTGTGATCATTAAAGCTAAAAAATTACTTTCTAAAGGCCCTGTAACTGCACAATAAATTTCTCTGACAACTCACGGTTTAAAACTACTGCCTTTCATTAAGCAAAGCAGTCTCTAATACACTGTTGATGTATCAGCCTGATCAGTTATACTGTGAAAAGACCTCGGAATCAATCAAGAACCCTTGCTCCATCAGAAAAGGTAAAATAACACAGCTCTGCCTGATCCTCAACTATGACAGGCAGCACGAAAATTAAAACCCATGAGATTTTTTTTTGGTTTTGATATGGAAAAAGAATTTACAAGTTAACTGAAAGCACAACCTAGAGTGATTAACTGTAATCTTCCACTTTCACTCAAGCTTTTCCTCCTATCAAAATAGAAAACCCAGAAGACAAGAACATAGCACTACTGCACAGGCCAAAAGACATTAAACATGCCTTTTTTTTTTTTTCAGTTAATATTCTGCTCCTCACCTCCGGTTTTTCTCCTCATACATTGAAAAAAAGCCCCAAAACAAAATCCCAAAGAGCTGCTAACTATATCTATCTGTCTAGAAGTCAACAACCCATTGCACGGAATTTGACAGGTACAGTAACTTCAGGCCAGGCAGCAGGAGCAGGACCACGTACATGAAAATCCCTTCCTCCCCAAGAAGCCCACAGGCAGCACGACACGCAAACGAGCGCCCAAACCAAACCAGGATTGGGTCACCTCTAGCAGGCAGGGCAGTGGCTCCAGGGACTGCCCACAGACAAAGAAACGACCACTCACGGGCCCAGCTGAAAGGGACACTGTCCCCTCGAGAGCGCCAACATCCCATTTGCATTGAGAAATGATTCAGCCTTCTGTTACCGAGACGGACAAGTTGAACACAGCGTGATTAAACCAAACTGAAGCACCTCTAACAATTCCAGTGCGCTGAACCTAAACAAATTCACAGATGTATTATCAGCGATGCATTATCGTTGCATTTTCTTACCGTAAAATACTCTATTTTAAATTAACAAGGCAGAGAAGAAAAAGGAGGGTTGAAAAAGATAACACCTCATCCTAGTCGGAGGAGCAGCTCTACCCTGCCACCACCTGAATTTATAGGGTTTCCTGAGCCTTACATGGTAGATGGAAGGAGGTTAACAAGGTAAGGACCTATAAATTAGAGAGTCTACGTGATCTCTATTTATTCAAATCTAGCCTGCAACAGCTTTACTCGGCAATGCCCAATGACACTCCAAGGTAAAGAATAATATTTGAAGTCTTTTCGCACAGAACTCTAAGTCCATTATAATTATTAAGATGACAGCCAAGAGGGCTTTTTGTCTAAGATAAGATTTAGAGTGAAAAACTGAAGTTATTTGCCTGGTATGTTCAGCAACAAAATCAAAGGGAAAGCGACGGAACACTGTATGGGAAAAGCAAACATAAAACAAAAGCAGAATAGCAAAGCTTTCTTTTTTAGAAGGCACTGTTTCTAGCTGTTCATGTCAAAGAGTTCCCCAGATGCATGGAGCAGGACGAAAAGGTCAAGGAAAACAATAGCTTGCTTTTCTGGGTGTTTCACCAGTCAACACAAGAGAGACAAAAGCAAAATCTCTCCGCACGCTCTGTTAGAAAGAGCAGCTCAGCTTTTGCTCTTAGTTCTCAGCTAAGAAATGAAAACAGCAGCAAAGCAGACCCCGCCGGCTTTCTCCTCTCCACGCCGCCGGGGCCGCGGGGACGGACGCAAGTTCGGCACTAACCTGTTTGAGTTCCGCAGGCATGGATGCCAGGTGCCGGCTTCACCGCGCCCCGCCGAGAACACACACACACACACACTCCTCCGCCCGCCCTCTGCGGACACAGCCCTCTGCTCCGACTGCCTCCGTCCTCCGCCGAGCCCGCTCCCCGCCTAACCGGACCGGCGACCCCGCCGCTCGCCAGCCCCTCCGCGGCCGCCCCGCGGGCAGAGCCCATGCAGGGCGGGCGGACACAGACCGCGCCGCGCCGCTCCGCTGGGGGACAAACACCGCCGGCGGCTCCCGGCCGGCCCTTCACATGGCTCTCCCCTCCGCCGGCTCCGGGGGGCGGCCGGGTCCCGGGAGGGGGGGGGGAGGCGGCCGGGTCCCGGGGGCGGCACGGGCGGAGCGGGCTGTGCCGCGGCCACGCCCGGCGCGCCGGGGGAGCGGGGAGCGCCCGCCCGCCGCCCCGGGGCTGGCGGAGCAGGCGGGGGGGGAGCGCACCGGGCCTCGGCCTCCCCGCGCCCCTCTCGCCAGGGGTCCGGCACCGCCGAGCCGAGCCTCCGACCCGGGGCGGGACGGACGGACGGACGGACACACAACCAGCGGCGGCGCCCCCGGGGTTCCCACGCTTCCCGGCCCGCCCCGCTGGATTATAAAGACAAAGAGGGGAAAAATGTCACTGAGCAAAGGGACTGTTCGCGGCGTCTCTCCCGGCTCCGCAGGCAGAGCCCTTCCCGGACCGCCGGCACCGAAGCGCAGCCCAGCGAGAAAGGAAACGCTCCCGCTCGCTCACTTTCTGCTCTTCGCTTGGAGATTAACGCCATCCCCAACGCACCACCGCCAGAGAAAGCTCATCTTCCATCACAGTCTCCTCCCTTTCCCATCTTACACAGCTGCAGCGAGCCTTATAGCTCCACGTACAACTGGCCTCGTTTTTTAAAAGCATTCACCTGCTCACAAACCTGTCTTGATAAATTACTCATTACCAAAATGAATGCCAGCTGTGCTATACCTTGCATCCACCACATTCTGCAACAAAACCTGGGACTTCACAGCATGATCCGGCATGGTTTTCACATCCATTTATCGCTAGTACATTGGTAGTACCCAGCTTTTAATGTTTGGCCTTTCAACAGGCAGCGAACCTCCGCGAAAACCCCCGGGAAGGAGGACAGCCTCCCACACTTCTTATTCTAGGATGTGATCCTTCTTTCTGCCTTTCCCAAGAAATTGCAGGAAGGGTATGTATTAATAAATATATTAAGACATCAAGTCTTATAAGGAAGAGTCCTAGGTAGGTAGGTGCAAACCAACCTTAAGGAAAGGCGAAGGCTTCCCCCCATCCCAGATGCGCCCCGGGGCAGCAGGGCATGCCTCCGGCGCGGAGGGAAGCCTTGCCCGGCAGATGAAGCAGTTAGCCGGCTCCGAGCGGCTGCCAGCCAAGTCCTGCCCAGTGCTAAACAGCGGCACTGCTTGCAGTCCCCAGCCAAGGGGTAACGGTGGTTTTTCCTCTTCCGTACCAGGTTCCTGCAGCAAGCCAAAGCAATAAATAAATCCACCACTCTAACAGCTGGTGGCTGAACAATGGTAATTAGGGACTGAAAGCTACTGGAATCAAATTAGAGACTATCCCTGGAAAACAAGGATAGTCAGAGACAGCGAGACCAGCTATAAAGCAAGCAGAAGGTACATCACAATTTAATTTTCTTTAATTATCAGAATAGGCGCCTTTGCAACAAAAGGGTCTTTTCATCCCAGCTTCAGGTTCCCTAAAAATTCTAAAACGTGCTTCCAGTGTCAATGTAATTAACATATTAATGAATATAAATCCTACCAGATCAACATGCAAAGGTGGCATCTCCTATAACAACATTTAAGACCAGAAGGACTGTTTCAGATCTATTTAATCCTAATTTCAGCCTTCCTGTTACAGCCAGCATCAGAGTTCCAGCTGAATATCAGAGCTAAAGGTTTGTATTTTAGAGGCGGAGAACAGGGCAGAACTACATTACCCAACTCTGATCCTAATTTGTTTAAAAATAAATGCCATGAAGGTTGACAAGAGCGATGGTAGATGTTCCACAAGGTTTAGCTGAAGCAAAGTATTTGCTTCAGTGGAGGGAAAAAATACGCTCTGAGTCTGTCTACAGTGGAATAATTTAGAGGCGACTGGTAGTAGCCCTTAATAAAATACCTAAAGGCCAAGGCAAAGCAAAAGGAAGGCATTTCGTATGAGCCTGCTGTACTTTTGTACAGCACTCTCCCTGCCCCTTCTCCTTGTCCAGCTTTTCTTCAGTTAACAAACTAAAATAGCTCAACTTTTGTTGAGGCCATGCTGGCATAGAAAAGTACCATTCAGTTTAGGCATGCACATGGATATGTGCCAGACCTTTACACGCCGCCAAAGAAAAAAGACGTTATAAAGTCTATATCCATAGGGCACTGAAGTAGCTACTCTTGCATGCAAAACAACGAAACTGAAAACCTTCCTGGGTGGACTTGCCAATTCTTACTCACATGAGAAGTCTCTCATGTGGTGAACCCACAGGTATTTGTGCAAGCCATGCAAGATTAGCGTTGCTGAATTTTCATGTCCCACCTTCTGGAGTCACGTTGTTATTCAAAAAACAGAATTTTCCTTTCAAAAATACAATAGATGCTTGTACGTCTTCTGGTTGTAAAGTAAATTTTGAAAATGTTTTGACTCAAAGCCAAAGATTTTTTTTTTTTTTTAAAGGCAAAATACATCTCA
The DNA here is from genome assembly GCA_017639485.1 of Pluvialis apricaria. Lineage (NCBI taxonomy): Eukaryota > Metazoa > Chordata > Aves > Charadriiformes > Charadriidae > Pluvialis > Pluvialis apricaria. Next base: position 4,333,435 of record CM030022.1, read on the forward strand.
AGTCCCCGTCTGTCTTAGCCACTTGCAATATTTTACCAGCTCATATAATTCTGAATGCTGGGATTTGGCAATGCTGAAGTAAAAGAACTAATTACTCAAATAAGAGTTATGGATTAGATCCCTAAGGTTATACTGAACTTCCAAATTCTGGCAGCAAAGACTTTATCCATTAGTAGCAGACTGCTGACTATGTCGCAACCCCCCCCTCCTTTTTTTTAAAATGAACCATAATTTCTTAATCTGTCACGTTTTTCCTAGCTGTAAAAGTAAGGTGGAAACCTTCTTTCTTCTCTTTGAGAAATTAAAAATTTATAAATAGGACGGGCTTTAATTCTCTGGAAGATGGAGTGGCGTAGTATCTGGGCCAAGCTCTCTTTTTCTATTTTCTCCCATTATCCTTAAAAAATTCTCCATCACTAGTGCTGCACTATAGATTGATCTGCTCTCAGAGGCAGTAAAAATGAAACGGTTTACAGCTCTGCCTGGAAACATAACATATGGTTTCAGTGACATGTAACTTTCATAAACCAAACCGAGCAAGACGACACGTGAGGAATCAAGAATCCCAGCTAACCGTATAGGCTAAAAGCACCACGATCACCCATGGCAACTCTCTAAAGAATTAGAGACCCTATATTCATATAGGGGCTTCCGTGCCAAGGATATTTTACTGTCGTTCTGTGGATTTTATGCAGCAAATAAACAAGTGAGAGAACTAAAGGACAGCACACCACGATGTCTCAGGGTGCCCTACTGTAAGGATTTTAATACAGACAAGTGAAAACACGACATTATATCTCCAAGATACATTTTGAAATCTTTTCCTGTTAGCATTTACATCATTTTTGAATATATTTGAAAAGTTACATGAGCCCTTTCAAAGCATCCGTGCTTGCTCCAGCATGGTTGCATGACTCGAGCACGACAAAGCCACCAGGATATTTCCAGCATTTCCATCGACGTGGTTTTGGCAATCTTTTTGCTTTCATACTGCAAGGTTAGAAATGGTGATAAAGCCAGGGAGCAGTTGTATACAAATGGAGGATGATTTTATGTGTCATCCTTATTTAAGAAGCCAGTATTAAAGAAGAGGTCTGAAGGATCACGAGGCTGAAGAACAATATGGGAAAAAGACACTTTCCATAGAGTGCCACCAGTAGGCACTTCAGTAGGTTCAGGGGATTTTCATTGGTATACAAACCCAGCTTCCATCTTGCTACATCTAATATCAGTCAACTCCATGTCATCCGAGTTGGCATATGACAGGACGAGAACAAGGACAGCCTGGTGACACCCCTGCTTACGTTAGAAATAAAGGACAGAGGAAGCTGCATGTCACTGCATATAGGTCGCGATGGAATGAATGACCTATGTTTCTTCCCAGCAGCTTCATTTAGATGAGAATCAACTATATTTTGCAGGGATAAAAATAGAAAAATAGAAAAATCTCAACAGCAAGGAAAACAAATCAAATTTAAGGTTGGTACTGTGACCATAATTGCATGCTGTAGCTATTGGAAAGGAAAACAAAGACACTCTCAAATGCAGGGAAGAAAGACTCAGTATTAACCATTTTTCATGTCTTAAATTTTGGTTTGGTTTTTGGATTTTCCAGATGCTTTGTGCTATATTTCAAGCTGCACGTTACAATCACTTGCTCAGAAGATACCAGCTTAACACATCATTCTCTCATCCAGAGGGCAAAAACGTGGCTTGCCATTACGTACTGGATTGCTAGCAGTCTGTACGATCCACCGATTCTTACGGTAATCGCTATCCTCCTCAAACCCAAACCTGCAGCTGCTTTGGATTTTCTTCTGAAGAGAGAATTGAAGTCTCTGTGTATTAAATTTTATTCCAGAGCAAGTTTCTCGTATTTGAAATACTTACATATGAAAATAAGACTGCAAAAAGGAAGAAGAGCTAATCGAGATGAGTTAGAAACATGGAGACTATAGTTCTTTTCAATCTTTAACTACAGTATTCTAATAACGCTAAAGATACATTTTATATCAAGTCCCTAAAATGAACTCTGACAGCATTCTACAGCATTTCCCAGCCACCACAACTATGGTTAAAAAATATTCTCTTCAGCTAGTAATTTGGTAGCTTAAAAAGGGAAGCAGTTTGGGGTTTGGTTTTGGTTTTTTTTGGTTTTTATTTAAAATACGTATCTATAAAGAGTAAACAGTGACATCTATTTAAATCACAGGCTTTAATTACAGTTGGCAGGCAGCCTCAGGCTGCCCATGGCCATCTTCGGCCATTCTGTTCTCAGTCACACTGATGACTTCAGCGAATTACTCCATGTTGGTGAGAAAGCAAGCGAGAGCCTCATTTGAACCATTAACAAGACGGCCTAAACTAGCAAAAGGCTCAGTAATTTATCACTGTCATCATAACCCACCATTCATTTGGGGCTCTTTCAGCATCATTTCACAGGAGCTGACAGATACTGGGTACAGCTGAAAGGGAATTGTAGGCAATTTTTGGTTTCCAAAGCCAGGTTGAACCCTTCAGGCCCAAAGCTCAAAGGGCTCAGGGGAGAGGAAATTACCTGTGTGCTGCTTGTTGGGCTTAAAGTTTCGGCAAAACATTCTCGATGCTACATGGGGATCTGCAAGGGTAGAGGCTTATGCAGTCCGCCCGACTCCTGTGCAATGCCTTGTAGGGATAAAGGTCTGCCTCGCTTCCACGCGCACGGATCAAGGCCTGTATTATAACAAAATCTTTTCATAAAATCGAGAGAGACAGTGCAAAAAGGGTTTGTGACGGTTTAAAATCTTTGCTCCTGAACATCCCAGCTGAACTAGTGCAGTAGTATGCTTGGGAACTAGAATGTAGGAGAATTAAAAATCTTTAAAAGCCAGTACAATTAATCACGTTCTGCTGTCTGAGCTGAGAAACAAACAAGCAGCAGAACATGAAAAATAAATCACAACTTTAAAACGTAAGATGTTTTCATGTTAATTATCAAGAAGCAAATGTGGTAAATGTGACTAGAAAGTTGCTTTTTACAAAAATCCTGTTAAACCTGATATTACTCTTTAATGTTTTAATGTTTATATTTGAATGTTCCTGTTTCAAGACATTTTTAATAATTACTTGCAGTTACGCTGACTGATCTCACAACACTCAGAGACATCACGCAAGGACCAACCCAGATGCCCGTTTACATAATGAGGTACACACAGCAAGCAGAATTTAATTTTAATGTGTTTCTCGTATGTGTACTTCTAGAAGAAAACCTAGTTCTATTAGTAAAGCAATGTAAAATCACAGAAAATTATTATGAAACTGTGAATTTGTCATTCAAATTAAATAATTTTAATTCAGACCTGGCACAGTTCCAGGCCAGAAAGGTTAACAGTTGTGGAAAATTACTCTTTCACAAATCTTGGCAAACAAAGTAAGATCTTTGCCTTTCAATTGCTTCCAAAACCTAATTCAATAAAAGTTCACAGAAAACAAAAGAAGTCGCAACTTTTCAAGGCAAATGAAACTACGTTCTGAGATGCTTAGGGTAAATGCGGTCATTCCTTTGCACTATTATAATCATTAGCATAAACCAGTTGCTGTCCTGCTGACAAACATTAGATGGCACTTTGGAATTTAGCAGTTACCATATAAAGTTGCAGAGCACATACTTAAGAGATGAAGTGCGAGACATGAAATTGAGGTACTGCTGATGACAGAGAGAAAAGTGAGATTTCTGCAAAGGGAGGCATCTTTGAGCTAAAAGATACATTTTCGACCTGCACATGTAAAACTATGAAATAGTATGTAATTAAATTTTTAAAAAACATATCATTGTGTTGGAAAGAACAAAAGAATTCTTTCCTTACGAGACAGAGTGTCAGTTTCTCAGTTGCTTGGTTCCCTTTTTAAAAATTTTTATTGAATCCTTTGGGATCTACTTTTTAAACTAAACTCGCTGACAAAGTTTTCTACAAACACTTCTCAGATAATGCATCAGATTTTGAGTGGATTCTGCTGCATGCCAGCAGATCTGAGCCCCAGGTAACTCTAATAAGTGGGGTTTAGGTGGTTCGCATATCAAATAAATCCCTTCTGGAAAGCACTTCACAGCTGCTGATGCAGTGGGTCCAATCTTCTTAGCTCTTGCTGAAATTGATGCGAATATTGCCATTCACTTTGGTATCCCTGGTTTTACCATCTAAGGCCCTAAATGGAGACTGAAGAACAATCATAGGGGAGAAGCTATAACAAGAAATAGAAGAACCAGGACATGTAAGTCCTTGCAGGAATCCTCGAGTCCACCTTTCAGAGGCTCTCCCATGATCACACCATTCCGCCTGCTGCACAAACTCACTTATTTTGTGAGCCTTGTGCATTCCTCCTGCAATACAGGAAGCAGGATTTCTGTTGGAATTTGGGTAATCCCAGCAGAAAGACAAACAGCAGGAGCTCCTTGAGCTCACAGTGGTGCAACATCCCATGCCGTCACTTTGGAAAGTCTCTGTTTGAAAGACCTGCAGTAATTCGAAGAGAGCCAGGGCTCTGCCTGAACTCCTGTGAGGCACAGGCTGGCTTACGACACTGTCTTAAGCCATCTGCAGAGCTATCAGCAAAAGAGCCTGACTCTCACTGTAAACCAGGAATTGATGATTTTGCAGAAATGGGACAATATCCACAAAAAAGGTGACAAAAGGTCCAACCTCCAAGATAAACTTGACAATGATCATCTCCAGCACAGCAGAAGCCAGGGACGGGATCACATCTCCTGCACGGGGAACACATCGCCCTGAAAAGTAGCTAAGTAACGGCCTCTGGTCCAGTTCCTAACTGTGCTGGGGTTCGTAGCTACTGCAAATACCTCTCAGCTCACACTGAATTCTGATCTAAGAACTCATTCTCCCATGGGAATCATATTGCCACATCCCCTCCCTCCATCCCCCCCAGAACCTTTGGATAGTTGCACATATGCAGAAGCTGAAACCTGAGCCAGGTCATTCCTAGAAATTCAGTAACACTACTCACCCGTCCTGAATTCACAGGCCAGGCCGATGACACAGCTAGCGTCTGTAGGCCAGAAGAACCCAAGAACTGAACTGCAGAGACAGGAGCTGCGAGCAGGGGCAGCGGGAGGTGGCTGGACAAGTGGCACGGTGTGACTGACACCCGACCAGAGCATACCCCGCGTTCACAACTTCTATTTCTATGGTTTCAACTGGTTTTATAAAGGAATTAGGACTATCCCTACAAATTCTTTCAACGTTTTGCAATCTGCTGAGTACTAGCAGAAGTAGAACATGCACGGGTTAACTACCGATGAGTTTTTTTCTGGGTATTTGGCATTGTAACAGGAAATAGTACTGTCATAGCGGGGAGCTGTCATGAACCGACAGCATTGTTGTCTGTACCTGACCTTACCTGTGAGGCAAAAAATAATATGTCATTTTCCATGCTGTCAGTCCCTTAATATGAGCACAAATATGTTATACAACAAAGGGAGCCAAGAGGCACCACAAACAAGAGCTAATTACATAAAACTTTACACGCAAAGATGGAGCTGCATGCTGTATGAGATGGAGAGGGGAAAAAAGGTAAGCTGGTGACTCAGTGCGGCTCAGAACCCATTTTTGCTTCTTCTCTATGTATGTTCAAACATATATAATATTAATGCACCCACGTTCTTACTATCAAAGCACTGGAAACAGTCTCTATAGTCTCACAGCCTGTGCTATGCCAGGGTAGAGCAAAGAATCTTAAATTAAAGTAATGAAATACAGACAGAGGGGTTATTGTTGCTCAAATTGTAACTCAGAAAGGTTAACTTGATGGTATTTTCTTAGAAAAGCAATTTGAGCTAATCTTGTATTTTTTTAAATTCTCACCATGTGTTCTGGTGTGCTTTAGAGTTCACCTTTTACTTGAAACTGACCCTCAATTCACAAAATGTCATTTTTGGCAGAAGTCACAGGTACCTCAGATTAACAGAAAGACTGAAGAATATTGGTGCTTAATTATGGTGTGAAAATACCTGCCTAAAAAATAAAATAAAAAAAAGGAAAATGTGTGTGTTAGTTTTTAAACAGGTGTTATTTCTCTGGCACAGAAATTGAAATATCTCCACCCCTGGAAAGATGATGGAACAGCTCGTTCTGGGCATCACCTCCAAGCATCTGGAGGAAAAGAAGGTTATCAGGAGTAGTCAACATGGATTCACCAAGGGGAAGTCATGTCTGACTAATCTGATAGCCTTCTGTGATGGCGTGACTGGATGGGTGGATGAGGGGAGGGCAGTGGATGTTGTCTACCTGGACTTCAGCAAGGCTTTCGACACTGTCTCCCACATCATCCTCCCAGGCAAGCTTAGGCAGTGTGGGTTGGATGAATGGACAGTGGGGTGGATTGAACAGTGGCTGACAGATGGAGCTCAGAGGGTTGTGGTTAGTGGTGCAGAGTCCAGTTGGAGGCCAGTAACAAGCGGTGTCCCTCAGGGGTCAGTACTGGGTCCAGTCCTGTTCAATGTATTCATCAATGACCTGGATGAAGGGATAGAGTGTTCCATCAGCAAGTTTGCTGATGATACAAAACTGGGAGGGGTGGCTGACACGCCGGAAGGCTGTGCCGCCATACAGCGTGACCTGGACAGGCTGAAGAGTTGGGCAGCCTGATGAAATTCAACAAGGGGAAGGATAGGGTACTGCATCTGGGGAGGAATAACCCCATGCATCAGTACAGGTTGGGGGCTGACCTCCTGGAGAGCAGCTCTGTGGAAAGGGACCTGGGAGTCCTGGTGGACAACAGGATGCCCATGAGCCAGCAATGTGCCCTGGTGGCCAAGAAGGCCAATGCCATCCTGGGGTGCATCAAGAAGAGCATGGCCAGCAGGGCGAGGGAGGGCATCCTCCCCCCTCTACTCTGCCCTGGGGAGGCCGCAGCCGGAGCACTGTGTGCAGTTCTGGGCTCCCCGGGTCAAGAAGGACGGGGAACTGCTGGAGAGGGTCCAGCAAAGGACTACAAAAATGATTAGGGGACTGGAGCATCTTTCTTATGAGGAAAAGCTTAGGCACTTGGGGCTTTTTAGTCTCGAGAAAAGACGACTGAGGGGGGATCTTATCAATACTCAAAGGGAGGGTGCCAGGTAGATGGGAACAGTCTTTTTTCAGTGGTGCCCAGTGACAGGACAAGAGGTAACGGGCACAAACTTGAACATAGGAAGTTCCATCTTAACATGAGGAGGAACTTCTTTCCTTTGAGGGTGGCAGAGCAGTGGCACAGCTGCCCAGAGAGGTTGTGGAGTCTCCCACACTGGAGACATTCCAAACCCGCCTGGACGCCGTCCTGTGCAACTGCTGTAGGTGTCCCTGCTGTGGCAGGGGGTTGGACTAGATGATCTCCAGAGGTCCCTTCCAACCCTGACCATTCTGTGATTCTATAACTATGAAAATATTCTGTAGCTTTTTTCCATCACCTGATTTTCCTCGAATAGCTATAATCGCATTTACAAAGTGAAAACCGAATTTTATTAACTTGGTTGATTATTGACATTTCAAGATGGCCTTTTGGGGTATTATTTGTTGAGAGGGGGTTTGCGGATCTTTTTGGACAGGGTGTTAACAGGAAAAAAAAACCCCAACAGTATGTGATTTCTTTTAAGTTCCTTCATTCCCGCTTACCTCTCTGCCTTCCTTTCAACTCTATTTTGTTAATACCTTGGTTAAACAGAGTTAGGGAACCCTTGCACCAAAACTATATATCAATTTATGAAAAAGCATGGTCAAACATATGTCAGATCTGGAGAAACATATGAAAAGAGCTCTAGAGGTAGGACACTAATGAAACATGATAGAGTATTTTGAGCCTGTGTTTATTAGCTTATCTCTTAAAAAATGAATAATCACAGTAGCAGTAAAAAAGAAAAAGACTGACTCAAAAACCTCATCACTTAATTTAAGGGTTTTTTTTCCTGATTTGTATTTAAACAATTTATTGTGTGTATTTCCTTACATCAGAAGCAATTACTTTTGCATTGCTCCAACTCCACCACTTTCAGGATGGCCATGTATAAAGGGGAACAACCCACTAATAGGACTTAACAGAAGAAATATTTGCAACAGTTTACTTACCGTACCTGGCATCACACTAATTATAGTCTTCCAGTTTAAAGAACAAAGAGAAAAAAAATAATCCACATCTGTAGTGAAATAGTTAAGCTAGTACAAAATGACTGTAGAGCAGGCTGCAGTGAATCATTAATAAGCCTTTATAAATGGCATAATCACAAGCCCTATTTCAGAGAAGTCTGTCTCAGTCACGTCTGAGGGACCAAATTATTGTGCACGGCATTACAAAAGGTACAAACAAGCTGAGTTCTGCCTCCAACACCATATTTACGCCACGTTAACTACTGCAACTGCACAATCACGCATAGGGCTGGCTTTATAAGTAGCAAGTGAGAAGCTTGTATAATAATGTACATTACTAGGTGTAATAGCTACATAAATATGAGATATTAAGCTATATTCATTGGTATCACATCATGCTGATTCAGCTTGGTTTGAGTATTAGAAATTTCGTAGAATGCACTTGCACCCTTTACCGTTAGGAATCTCGGCAAGGCTGACTCTTATGTGGTGCAAAAAAGCCCAGCACGTTGACAGGATGAAACCTTTGGGGCTACTGGCCAGCCGCTGAGTCAAAAATTGATCACTGAAGCTGGCTGGAATGAAGTTAAAAGTCAAAATGGGATCCAAAACTTGTATTTTGCTTTTGAAAACAAAATAAGCTATTTTATTACTCCTTTTAGGGGAAGAAACTAGTCACTAAAACCGATTTAACTTCGAGTTGCGGTCACAGGTCTCTTGGCACATGTTGTTGACTGACAGACCTCTAGAAAGCATACCACAAACCCTATAGCCTATTCGCTCCTTGGCAGCCTTAACCAACTCTGTGGCATCAGGACTGTAACAGAGCTTCCTTCTTATGGGAACTACTGTTCAATGTGTAAAAAGTATGCCATAAAGTACAGCAGAATTCTGTAAAACTTGCAACAAGATTATCAACTTAATAACACTAGGTTTTAAACAAAAACATCATTCTAAGGAAAAAAAATGTATGCCAGAGTGAGTTTATCCTGATAGGCTTTTTTAATAACAGGTTTTGTAAAAAGCATGCGGGAATATCTATATTATACTAACATATATGCACACACGCACTCTCCAATTTAGGTTTAATCTAGTCCAGTACCTCCTTAGGTACTGGATGTACTAGATGAAATATCTAAAAAAAAACAAACAGAAAAAAACACCCCAACAAACCCACCACAGGGAACCTAAAAGAATGCAAATAAGTCAAGTGAAATATATTTTTAATTACTGGATGTTTTTGTCAGTGCAAAGACATCTCATATCAATTTATGTCACTTCTTACAGGCATAAGAGTCAATCTGATCAGTAAGACTCTGTACCAGCACGCAAGGGGCTGATTTCTGTTATTTATACCATGTGAAATTTGGCAGCTCCCACAGCTTTCCCACCTGTAAGAAGGGGACAATACCTGCATTTTTTATAACGGGAGCCTCTCTCAAATCTCTACAGGTCACTGCGAAATCACTGAAGTCAAAGTATTGTTACAGTGTGTTCGTTGGCAAAAGAGGTTTATTGAATGCTGTGCTTTATTTTGGTTATGAAACACTAACAGGAATGGAAATTGTCAATGTGTACCAATGGGGAAAGGATCTTTGAATGCAAACATTGTTGTTCGGCTCCCCAGCTGATCAGACTTGACAGAGCTTCTCCGAAACTCATGGAGCCGTGCCAGTTTAAACCAACTCAGGATATAGCCTTGTGTTTAATAAGTTTCACATGTCTAATGTTTTAATAAAAGTAAAAAAAAAAAAAAAAAAAAAAGGATAATATTCTTTATTATTAAAAAGTTACGCTCTGTCTGGTTAGCTGTCCAGTGACAATGTGGCAGCTTTGGGCGTTCAGCCCACTGCAGTACATACCCTACACGTGCACCTTCACAGCTCCTCCCTGCCCGACTTTGGTTCCCACTGTGAAGAGCAGCAGACAGCTGATTTGAAAAGAAGTGAAAAAGAACCAGGTAGATTAAACTAAACACTTCACACATGAAGAGTATTTTGATTTATCAAGCTTGTAAAAAACTTTATCAACCAGACACTTTAACATGTAGAAGACACACGGTAGGTGCTACTCACCGGTGACTTAGAAGCGTATGGGACTATGCCTGCATTGGTCAACTGATAAGAAGGCAAAGACTGCCAAAGCTCCCACAACTGGGGATACTATAACAACCAAAAAAATATTTTTTTACATTCTTTACTGCAAAAATTAGAGAAGTAAACACAAATACACATTAACAGACAGCTCTGCTTTTTTTAGTACAACCAGATTTTCACTTTCAGACACAAACAGCGATGGCCAGCCACGTGGCTCCCACCGCTCAAAGCCAGAGTAGGGAACAGAGTCAAGAACAACCTTAAAAAATGGAAGGATTTTAAGGAGATTTTTATTAACCAGATAAAAGCTCTATGATTAAAATTGCATTAAATGTCACATATTTGAGAGTAATGCAAAGGTTTTCACTGAGTAACCAATGACCTTTTGTCCAGAGGGTTCTTGGTCTGGAAGAGCACTTTATTCAACCAGTTCAAAATCCACAGTAACACACGTATAACATTGCACATCTTCCAAAAGTTCCAGAGGTGAAACACCCTAATTGATGTCCTGATGATGGCCGTACACTCGGCAACACACTCAAACTGAGGCCAGCCGTTAAGCCTGGGGAAAACGCAGGGCAGAAGTTACGAGTACCCACGAGTCCAGCAGTGCTAACAGCACGCAGCACTCCTGTCCCCCTCCACCAGAGCCCCTGTGGTTACAGCTGCCCGTCCCCACGGCAGAAGCTGGATCCTGCCTCTGCCAGGACAGACAGACAGGTACAAAACCTCTGCGCAGCCTTGCAGGTTCGGCGGGCACTGCCTTCTACAGCGGGATAGGAAAACACAAGGGCTTTAGCCAGTACCTCAATAAAAGACACTCACCCATATTAATGGGAGACATTTCAGCAACACTTAGGACCTCTTATTGTGAGACACTATCTCCCAGAAACCCCTCCTATGGGAAAAACTCCCATTAAAGAATAATCTCAGCTATATCTAATTAATATCTGAACAAACCACTAAAGATTAGTAATCAAATTCTCTCATTAAAAACAACTTTAAGGTACTTTTTAGAAAAATCCCACACACTTTCCTAATGTAAAATTAAGAAATCTATGCACACATTTTTTGGCAATTCCAGCACATCCCTGGCCTCATTTGCAGATCTGATATTTCTTTGTCAGAGGCCAAAAGACACAATGCCATATACACTCCCAGCAGATGTCAACAAGTGCACCACCGTTCACATCTTCCATTCGAGGATTCTGAATTCACACTGAACAGGCAGAACTCACCAGTGAGTGAAGTGAAGGGGGTGGCTAAACGGGCTGCCTAGCACAAGGAGCTATTGTTATGGAATAAGCTTAAAGCTGGTATTAAAAAAAAAAAAAAAAAAAAAAAAAAGAGTGGCTGGCAAAAAAATCCAGAATTAATTAATTAGAATCAATATTTGCATAAGACCTTGATTTTGTCTTCTGAGGACTTCAGAAAACTGTTACCCTTCTGGCACATTGCCTATATACTATTTTTGTTTTAATTTTACAAAAGGAAAAAAGAGCTTAATTTTCTTTTCTGAGAAGGGAATAAGTTTGGGAGCATATATTACAAGAAAGTACAGAAAGAGACTGTTACCAAAGCCCTAACTCTACACACTTCCCTAACAAATCCCTTGGACAGATTCCACTTCGACAATCAGACAACATGGAAAACTGATGCCTGGTTATGAAGATCATTAAAGATTCTTTGGCATTCTCATAAAATGGAGTTAACCCTCATTTTTTGCCCAAATTCTACTCAGAATAACTAGATTACATACTAGATTACATACCTATGCAACTTCCAAATGGAAAAGCTAGTACGTGAGTTATTTTTCAATATTACTTACAGTAAAAGGTTGAACAGGGTGATAAGCAGAAATCGGTCAGTCCCTACTGAAACACAGCTTCAGAGAGAGTTGCATTTCAATACAGCGCATAAGCAATCCTTACGGACAGCAGAGTATAGGCTGCCTTTTGCTTTGTGTACTCTTCTCAATGAAATGCAATATATAATAAAGATTAAATCATTATATATTCTGCATAAGACTGAATGTACAGGTTTCATCCTTCATTTAAACACTATTTAATTAATTCTAGTAAGTCAAGGAGAAATTTGGCCCTCAGTACATTTAATGAAAATTCACACAAATAACCTTACATTAATTCTTAACTGTGCATATTTAGCTAATCAACCATTTTATTTCATTTACAAACTACACTAAAAACCTCAACACTGATTATTTATGAACTAAAGCTCCCTGCACCGCACAGTGGCAATGAGCTGAGGGTGCACAGCTTCAGCCTGGGGTCACTTACAGGGGCTGTTTCTCTGTAAGAGTCACGTAGACCCCAGTAACTTAAACTCTTTTATTAAGTTTTCTTGGAAATCGTTAGACCTTAAGCCATAACACTGCAGAAAACTCATGCTTCATCAGTTTTGTGGCTAAGGAATTTCATTCTGGAGCTATTAATCAGGCACTTTGCACAAAGTCATTCAGAAAAAGTGAAGGTGAACTTGTCCTTTTCCTGTAAAAAAATATGTAAGCGCATCTCCCCTCTCCCGAGCCCAGCTGCTAATCAAGAGGATAACAACCTCCCAGCTCCTGTCAGGCTTTGAGCCTAACCACTGCAGGCTGCTCCTTTCACGTGAAGTCCCATATTCAAGCATCTACACGCACAGAAACACCGCAGCCCTTAATAGAAAAGCTGTGCTAACATAACATAATGTAAAGTCTACTTGAATACAGCTCAATGCGAGTATAATTGTAAAACAGTCTGGTATAATTGGGAAACAACTTTCAGAATCCCCATAGCCCGGAGTTTCCCTCTGAATTGAACAATGTTTTCTTAGGAAACAGACCTTCACAAATGGTACTATTGCTTCTGCATGACTTACCTTGCATGTCAGAGTGATTTGAGAGCTTAAGTAATTTAGACATGTCAGTAGTTTATCATTGCACATTTAAACAGTTAAAGAACACATATCAAGCGAAACAATATTTGGAAAACTGGGGCTACCACAAAGCCAGTTGGCATCATTAAAATAAAGTCTATCGATTCAATAAACATAAGAAACGAATTATGAAGTCCTCCCTACACAAACAATAAGAGTTTGCAGGAGGGAAATCCCTGCTTTTCATGCTGTTCCCTCTATTCAAAGTCCAACTATTTCTAATGGAAATTCTGTTTGCTATGGAGATTATGATTCAGCCTTCTTTTTCAATCAGCAGCACATCACCATACTTACAGCAAGTGCACAGATTTAGAGGAGGGTGTGCAGATCTCTCTTTAGGGTTTAATACTCAAGGATGCATGTGTTCTTAAAAGCATCCCACGAGCTAAAAGGAAGTAAGAGCAACTTCTAAGCTAAGGCTCTGAAGTCTGAGCTACCAAATTAATCGATGAAGCATACCAACTCTGGGGTATCAGACAACAAGCTACGGAATGAAATGCTGACAACAAACACGATGCACCTGACTTTCTGGAATGGGAAATTCTGGTGTAGGTGAACTCTAGCAACAGGTAGAAGGAGCAGGCTGTTACCTGCAGTACCAGCTGCTGCCAGGCGGTTGCCAGTGGCTGCCCATTGCCAATGTTGCAGATGCTCACTCGGTCTGCTGGCTGACTGGCACGCTCAAGTTGCAAGGAGACATTGCGCCGCTCTTCCTCAAGTGCACGGGTAAGCCGCTCGAAACGAGCTTCTTGCTCTTTAACAGATGCTAAAATGCTGGCAGCAGACCTGATATCATAGTCATCCATGATTGTTTTCAAATGCTCCTGCCTGTTAACTGACCAGGGCAAATGGAAAGGGTTAGGTGGGGGGGGAGGAGGGGAAGGGCACAGGTTAGAAATAAAAATGCACATGGTTAGTCACCCTACTAAAGTAGTGTTCCCTCTAAGAAGCAAACTGCAGTGCTCTTTGAAAATAATTCCTTTCTATCCATTGATTTGATTTTAATTTAAAGTAATTAATCCAAGGCTTCCCTGTTCAGAAAAGAAAAAAACCCACATGATCACCTTGGAAAGAATTTATATTTAATTCCTTTGATCTTTTTGCTAAAATAGCTCTGACAAGGGTTTTCATCCCTCTTGCAAAGCTAATTTCACTGTGCAAATAATAATGTACTTAAAATAAATATACAAAAAAGATATGGCTTTGGAGGGAATGAGGAACACAATCTTTCTGACTATAGACACCTGGAATTTTTGTCTTTAACAGCATATGTGAGAAGTTTAACATTTTTAAAGACAGAAACTTCATGGTACAATAAAACAGTTGTGTCCTTTTTTTCCAAGTGAATGGAACACCACCCCCGCCCCCCAAATTTAGCAGACAGTAGCTGAAAATAGCTTTCATTTTTAAATTATAGGAATACAGTGTAATATGGAAAATATTTTTAAATGCAGACAGCACAATTGCAGTTGAAATGTGCTTGATGATTTCAGCATGGTAGCCAATGAAACAGTCCTTCATGCAGCCGTTCGCTAATAATGCAAATGAAAAAGCCAAAAATCGAGCACCTCCCATGAAAACACACACGACTTTATCTCTCAACACAGGAAAAAACTCAGAAACCAGCTAGATGGGATGTATCTTCTGCCTTATGTCTTCTCTAGCAGGTTTATGAAGTATTCCATTTAAAACCCTATCTCCATCTGCATGGTGCACGCAGCAAAACTCCCCACTGATTCCAAAGATCTATAATGTGAACATCAGTTAAAATATTTTCATAAGACTAGAAAATCAGCAACATAATATAAGCTTAAATGGTGGCTTCAACAGAACCCTTTCACCAAAGCTAAACAAGTAACTAATTCACTACCATTTACTACTAAACTCCTTGGAGCACCTCTGAGATGAGCAGAGGCGCAGAATTTTCACCGGTTGCTGTAATTCAGGAACAGTTTGTGTTCTGCACTCAGTCCCTAGAAACTGTCCCTTGATGTGCGGCTCAGGAGCTATTCCTGCTGCCAGAAATTCTTTGTTTTCAGTCCATCCACAAGGATGTCCATGAGCACGGGCAGTACCAAACCCTGGTTTCCTGAAGCTTTGCGTTTCCTCGTCCAGTGCCATTAGACGATGCGCACTCGACTGACGCGTTTTCCAAGACTCTTACATTTATCAGGTCTCTCTCCTGTGCTGATGCTTCGGTACCTAATGATAACTTGGTCATATACTGTTATGTTCCAAAAGAGGGTATTAGTAGATACTAAGCTGCCTGTTTTCACAGTTTGTTGGAAACTCATAAATAGGCCCAAGGTCTTCCCTTCTTTTGTTGTATGTGGTTGAAATCATCCAACAGGCCCAAAAGACACTGGGCAGAAGTAACAGATGCAAACTCAATGACATACACCTTGATTTCATGGGCAATAACCTGCCAGCAGCTCTGCAGTTCATTGTTAGCTCTCAGGGAGCTGCCGGTGAAAGGAATCGGGGTGATATGAAATCACGTTGGAAACAGCATAAAGATTACCATGGATTAATCTCATAATGTTTACACATAACCATGATTTGAGCCTTTCATGTTTTCAGACCAGTAAGCAGAAGTGACTTTTCTCATTTCTGCATTGATTTAACTTCTGTTGAGATTCTGAAAGAAAACCAAAAACCACCAAAGGGTCTTCCAGATGTCACAAACCAGTCAAATATAGACCAAGCTGTCAACTCCAGACACCTTCCACTCTGAACCTTGCTAGATACTTAGAAGTCTATAAAACTTTCTGAGACTACGCTGGGCTCTGCAAAGGAGAATCACAACCACGTAAAAGGACGGTGTGACTCACGGGAAGGCTGTGCATCGCAGGACAGGACTGCGTGACTCACCGGCGACATCTCAGCACGATTCAGCCCTGGCACCGCCGCACAGCGGCACAGCCAGACGCTCTGGACCTAAGCTGGCTCATGTGCAGCCAACACGCGTGTTTCTGCGTCTGTGCCTCCCTGCTCAGCACAGATGGAGACAGCTCTGTTTGTGGTCTGTCCTCCCAGGAGTGCAGAGATGCTCACTGACTCCTTGAGGGGGTGGGAAAGAAGTGGGGCTTCACAGACCCAGGCATTAGTCAGATTTTGGGAAAAACATACGTGGGTTTGGGTGGGGGACATTTCTAACTATATATGCTCAAAGACAGCTACCTGGTTACTAATGATCACTGCCCTTGTGCTAGAGCAGAGCGACAGCCTGATCGACACACAGCTCCAAATACACCTCAGATGAGGGGATGCTCCACGCCTAAGGGAAAAAATAATAAAATAAAAATAGTCATAACGGGCCAGGGATTAGTGAACAGAGACGGGCTCCGCAGAGGTGCTGCAGAGCAGGAACTCGAATTTCTTCCATCGCTTCCGGCAGTTCACTGCCTGCAGCTGAACCCATGCTCTCTCACACGTGCCTGATAGGACAAAGCCAGTATCTTTTGGGGGCCCAAGAGCCAAGCCTGGATACTTGTATGGACCAACTTAAAAAGTGAATCAAGTAGGGATGTAGGAAGAAGATGACAAGATGTAAACTACAGTAACTAAACTTCAAAAAACAGGTGCCCTTTAGATGATATAATGCAAGTTTCTGTTCTAAGGAAATGCATTACCAATAGCAGCATGAAAAAAAGAGAAGCACCTCCTCTAATACAGATTCTGAAGCAGTAACAGCTTTAATAATAAAAATCACAGTTGATGACTGAGCTGGTATATAAGTTTCAGATCACATTCTGAGAATGTGACAAAGATCCCATTCAGAAAATCCTTAATGAGCTATAAGCCCTTGATGCCACACATGAGAGAACCTAGAAGTCTGGGTTCTATAAATGGTACGAATCTCAAGAGAGCTACAGAGATCTCCATGCAGAAAATACAACGTTAACCTCCTTACAACCATAAATATTGTGCTTCTTTTCTCTGTGCAAAGAAAAATACATGCAGAAAATAAGCTGTATAAATTTTCAGATGTACAATTAGTGACCATAAAAATCCCAACTGCTATGCAGAAACAGCAGCAGGACCAATAACTGCCTTTTAGGAACTGTTGGACAAAAAACGACTTCTGCATTTCAAATGTTTTATTAGTAGATAAATACTTGCTTGCTGTTGATTGCACTCCCAATTATTTACCCAGGGTTTCAACAATTTACATTATCAGCAGTCTAGACTAGAGGAGAAAAATAAAAGTACTGACTCATGAGTTAGTTACTCAGGCTGCCACTTGCAATTTGCTACCATTTGTAAATAAATTAAAGTGCATTGAAAAGGGTATAAATAAATGAAAATATTAGACCTATAGCAGCCAGGTAAAGATTATTCCTTAGGCTGCACTTCTAAACACAGCAAACACTTGCCTACAGAGTGTCAAAGGCTACGCTGACAGCAGCAAATCTCTCTCCTGCCTACGTGACTCTAAATATATTAGTGTTGCATTAGAGTTAGAGCAAAGTAAGAGGATCTGGTTTTTCTGACTGTTCATACGAGGAACTAATGCATCAAAAGGCCTCCTGTAAGTCAATACAGCTTAAGTGCTCAATAGGGATGAAAATCACCCCTGTGCAACGAGCCCAAACGGGGGTGCCACGCAGTACTAATGCCCCGGCTCATGCCCAAGCTTGAAGGCTCTCGGAAACATTGCCTAGGGTCACTTGGTACTCTGCAAAAAAAAGTGAGTTAACTCTGCACACTAATTGTGCTAATACAGAACGTAGCTGAGAGTCAAGAGTTTTTAAAGAGCCCTTGAGATTAAGGGGGGTCATGTTCTGTGAGATTTGGGCACCTAAATCCTAACAGTCCTGGGGAACCTCACACGCTCTGCCCTTTTCAAAGTATTCCGCCTGCCTCAGGCAATCGCGTACTTGAGGGAGCTGCGTTTGGAGACAGCAGCATCCACCACTCAGCTACAGAACATCGCAAAGGCTTCTCTCAGCGGGAGGGAAAGCAGCTCTTGGGGCACACAGATTTCGCAGGTCCAACAGTCTGAATGCCGAGCATAACTGTCCCACTACTGCTCTCTCCCACCCAATTCCACTTGGTCCTGGACAAGAGATGCTGCTATGATGAGCAACAAGAAGCTTGTACACACAGCAAATCAGCCGCTGTAGGAGCCAACACGAAGGCCTGTGAGCATGCATGGAAACAGTAGCTATGTGCTTCTACAGGGAAGAAAACCATCAGAATAAAAGCAAAAATGGGGCTTAAATAATCTATGGAACTGAAGCGTAACGCATGCTAATTATATTTTCACGCTGAAGTGCCAGAAGAGATGAGCAGCATAAAATGACTGTTCTCCCCCATGCAATATCGGAAAGCATGCAGAGAAAACCAAGCGATACACACCTAGTGAGTTACTGGGGTCTGAATGTTAGAGCTGCTGGGACATCACCCACTAAGACTAGAAAAGTATAGACAAAGCAGGAGAGCAGCCTCAAGCAGAACCAGCTACAAGAGAGAGGAAAGAGAAGACAGTTAGTTAATAAGGTATTACAGCCCCTTCTGTACACAATCATCTCCGAGGTTCTCCTCACTATGTTGTATAAATCATTTATTACGCTGTTTCCCTCCTAACTTGGAGGAAAAAGAAACAATATTCAGAGAAGCAAATCCTGAGAAAGCCAATCCTTAAGGAAAAAAAACCAAACTGGTTAATCTGATTTGGTATCAGTGATCAATACTTGCATGTTCCTGTGAGACTTGGTGTTAACGACTTGAATCAGGGGAAACTCCTGACTGGAATGAGGATTTTGAATGGTACAAAACTGGATATTGTTAGCCAAACATTTTAAAACAAGAAACTTACACTCTCAGAAATCAGAAGAATTATTTAGGCACGCAACTTTAGGCCCCATGTTTGATGTATGAGCCCCCAAACGGCTCAAGATCATTTCACAGATACCTGTTAGAGAGGGTACATTCATTTCTAAAAGATGCACGCTGCACAACAGCTTACAGCCACTTTCTTTGTTCTACCTGTCAGTAATCTAATCCTATACAAAACCCAAGTGAAAGTAGGTTTTGGGATATTAGGTCCTCTGTGTAGCTCCGTAAATCTCTGATCTGTTTTGTCTTAAAACATTTAGCACCAAAACTTCTCTGGGTCAGCGACTGCAAATTTAGTACCTGTTTTTGCTGGAGAACGTACAGAACAGAATCTGTTTTGCGAAGGCATGGTTCTGCAAAGCAGTATATCCAGTTTTAAGCTACCACCACATCAAAAATGCTGCAGCCACATGGCATGAAATGCAGAGCCAGGACAAACTCACTTTGCTGGTTCAAATGGTTTAGAACATTTTCAGAGAGTAATTTTGCCCAAGCAGATTTTATACTTGACCAGATACTGTCTGCATTCCTGAAGCCAGCATAAACACGATTTCTTATGTTTCAGCCAAATTACCAGAAATACGATCCCTTCTTTGCGTGGATCCAATCTCAAAGGGCATGGAACCCTCATGCCAGAAAACTCCTTTTTCTTAAACTAACAGAAGTAAATTCTATGCTCAAAACTTACTAGATATAACAAAAGTGTGCAAAGATATGCCCAAAAATGAAAGTCAGGAGGCAGCGTGAGAGAAAGACTAATTCTCAAGTAAATGACCAGAGAGAATAAATTAAGCGTATTTCAGTTTCTACAGACAAAAGAGCAACACTTTGGAAAATAAATAAAATAAATATATATATATTACACCTTACAAATCCCAAAGAAACTGCTTCTCAGACCTTATGGCGAAATCTATCTTGAGCCTGGCTCCTCTCGTTGCTGCTCTGGTTGACTGAGTTCTAATTTGACCCTTACGTGACAATCTCCACCAATGAATAGCAATGAGGAATTCACAAAGAAAGCTATTTCAATATAGTTCTCTCATAGGCACAGACAGACATACTGTGTTGGTGTCAAAAGAAACAAAAAAGAAGCTGGTCAGGGTTTTTTTGTTCCTTTGGACAGAAGCAGCCTGTGAAACAAGGCTTAAACTAGGGAAGGAACAAGGGCAGAGGAAATGCTAACAGGAAAACTCCTCGAGAAGGATCTTTGGACCTTAAGGACATAGCAATGAACACTGCAGCTCACCAGTTCTATTATTGCAGAAAAAAAATGTCAATGTGTAATATTTGAGGGTTTACATCAGTAGGAAATTTCATCTGATCATCCCACAGGAATCATTTTGTAGAAATATATAAACTCTGCAAATAAATTTGCAGAATGTCATGCTGCAGCCTGGGTTTGGCAACACCAACAAAAGAATCCAGACACACACACACCTCTGTACGCGCAATACAGTTCCAACACTTCACTGTCTACAGAACTGGCTCTGGTCAGTAACACCACAGCATCTCTAGTCTTGCCATAATGGTTCCCAGTCCCTTTAAAAATGAATACTTTAATTAATCTCTTAGTTATAGGCACTGAAATCATATTGTATTAACTTACAAAAAATACAGTTCTCAGCAAAAAAGAAGACAGAACTTTCTTATATCTAATACAGTCTCCCTTGTGGATTAATCAGCACATGTTTAAGTGACACCAGTTGTCTTTCTCCAGCTTCCCTTTGGTAAGGATTCCTTACTTCAGCAGTTTGCTGCTAGGAATTTTTCAGGTTTTCCTTACAAAATTTCATGCAGTGTCTTCAGGGCGCGGTGATACACTGTGCCTACATAGCTTTAATTACACTGTAGGTCTGTTTTCCTAATAAGATACATTTCAATTGCTATACTGTACTCCCAAATGAAAAGGAAAATAAATTAGAGCAATACAGGACACCTTTCTAACAACTGAATACATATAACAGCATAAATAATTCAGTAATGCATTAAACTTCAAACTGAAATATTTTTACAAGGACAATTTTTAAAGTAAATGTTATAGCCTACGATTACTTTTACCCAAAGTAAAAAATTTCCATTTCTCCTTAAAATTTATCAGTTTTAGACCAGAACAGCATAAGAGTACCTTCCTGAAGAAGAGCTTTTGCTCTCCAGGACCTAAAAACTCGTCTGCACTTGAGTAAGCTGAACTCTGGTGTCACAGAACGCTCGTTATGCCACACTTCCTTCAAAGATCAGTGTTTGTGTTAATTAGGCATAAAACCGCACAGCAAAGTGGCATCACGTTACCTCACACCTACTAAGTGTCCACGCTAAGGTTTAATGGGGTATGTGATAGTCTATAAATTCACACTGTGCACTGTAAATTCTCTGTGTAAACACACATTCCCCATGGCTTTTCAAACGAGTGTCTAGGCAGAATAGTTTTTAAAAAAAATCTTGTAAATATCAAAAGACTGAACAAGGTAGAGACGGCTGAATTCTGACTTCAGTCTGCGTCTGCTGAATTTGAACATGACAGAATCCCTTGCTTTGTTCTATCTCAATAAGTGCTAATTCTGTCAACTCAGCCATGACCATGAAAATATTAACATCATTAATACTTCATTCCCTACATAAAGAGAATCGCTGTTTTGCACAACTTAATTTCTATTTACCTACTTTAGTTGGGTAGCATTTGGAAGACAGCGCTCCCCCGCCCCATAACAAGAAGCCACGTCTGAAATAACCAGCCGAGTTGAATGACGTGCACAAATCTCATGGAAAAATTCAGAATATTTTGATGATTTCAGCAATTCCATTTCCTTAATACTGTACATTATAATGAAGAGGCCTATGCTTACATAATCCCCAGAAACTTCTATATTTTCCTTTATGTTTTTTGTTTTTCTGTAGAAATAAAATGTAACTTGGAAGTTAAAGCTAGAATGAACAAGATCATATTTTGCTATCTCTTTTGGAATACAAATAGTAAATTTGCTGCTTCTCAGACCTCTGACACCTTTTCTTCTGCCTCGGAACCTTCCAAACATGACTGCTCCCAGCTTGATTAGTTCCTAGGCCGCTCACTCTAACACCCTAGGACACATGGCCTTGCATCCTAAAGCTGCTGCGTGTCATTGATTTTTCAAAGGTCTCCCCCACCGAAATCAATAAGGAGTTCTACTTAAAAATGGATTGCACTTTGTGGTCCCTTTCTGATTCATGTATATTCAGGTTTCCAAGTATTCTCCTAGCTACTTTTAGCAGAAGCTCTACGTACCAAGCTTCCCCGCTTCCTCTGACCCCAATCCGATTCTCCAACATCAACAGACGCTTTGGCCCCTCTGCTTCCGCTGCGAGCACAAACAGACAATCTGTGCAAACTTTGATTGAGTAGAAAAGTCAACTATAACCACTTTACTAGAATCCTGTCTTCCAAGCAGCTAGGAAAGAAACCCTCAAGCAGCTTAATTTAATGCCTGATACTGTCTAGTATTCATATAACTATCAAGGCATTGTTGTCTGCGTAGGGTTGTATGGATGGACTGGGTCGGATCTCATTTTCAACAGAAATACTTCCTTACTGTAGAGGCCACCTTGCAGTCAGAGCCACCAAAAATCAATACATCTATTCTTAGAACAGGGCTATTTCAATGAAAAAGAGAAAAAGATAAAGACCAAAAGCAGCATAGTTCATAACTTTGCTTCCTAATTCTTCCCCTAGTATTTTAAAGCTTGGCTTCATTAATATACAATCTAGTTTGGCCACAAATAAGTCAATCACATGAACAGACTGTTATAACCTTATGCAATTACTTCCACAGAAAACTTAGAAGATCTCACTAAACAATATCATGGAGTGGGCTGGGTTGGAAGGGACCTTAAAGATCACCTAGTTCCAACCCTCCTGCCAGTATACAAGTATCCTCATTTTTTTTTGGCTTCTCAATGTTTTGAGTTTGGTAAAAGGGTTCCATTTTAAGAGAAAAGCTACTGAGAGGAATACAGTCTGAGACTGCCCATACGTGGGGAACTACAGCTGAGAGCAGCCACCTATTTACAAGCATTAAATCTCCATGTCACAAAACACAGGAACAAGAGAGTGGGTAGGCAGCAATTTCCATAGCCAGACCGGTTTCTCATTGGCCGAATGGAATAACTGAACTATTACAGCAAGGCTGGAAAATCCTGCAAATTGTCATAATAATTCTTTCATAAAAGATACTACTGCGTGATCTCCTGACAGATAAAATGAATAACAAAATGGCAAGCAACAAAGATCAGGTCAGCAATGCAGTGAGGCAGACCAACAGCCTGCTTCATCTGTTCCAAACCCTGCGGAACGGTGTCAGCAGACAGGGTATTTAAACTCACTGCTATTAGTTAGAAAATCATCATTTCACTACGCAGTTTGAGAGCAGAGGGAAAAAAAAAATCCAATGGTGACCCCACAGACCAGTGAGTGTTTAAGCTCAGCAACAGATGTGTCAAATGACTTATCCCAACCACGAGGAGTTAATTGATGCTATAAATAGTACTCTGCAGAAAAAAAAAAAAAAATCCACTTAATTCTTGTAACCACAGCACACAGTCTAGATTTGCTTATCAGTAAAACTATTTTCCTTTAAAGAAGTGGGCCTGGGTGTTTTACATGTAGATTAACACAGGGAGATAATTTGATTTCAGGCTATTGAGAGATTTCCTTCCTTTTATGTTTCAGAAGAACAGGGCTGCATGCAGCTAAATGAGATCCATAGATTACAGTAGAAGAAAGGCTAATAAAACTGCATAGCTACATTCCTGGGTAATAACGAATGGGTTTTAATTCTAGGGCTCCAATCTCAGGGTTTATGAGGGCATTTCCAATTACTACTTTTAAGATTAATGCAAATAAACGCATCAAAAGGTAATAGATTTTTTTTACCCATAGGAATCAAATACCTAATATCTCCCATAGCATTTTACGCCAATAAACAAACTGGCATTGCTAGGAAAAAAGAAATCACAGTTCTGAAGTGTTCAGAGCAAGCATCTTCCCTATGGTTTTCTTACTACTTTCAGGAGAAAAAAAACCAAAACAAAAAAACCCTCACCTGTTTTTCTAAACGTGTGTCTTACTTAACTCTCACAGTCATATCTAGTGGGTTGTGTGGCTGCTCTATTGCTCCACCAGGAAACTGAAAACATTAGTATAAACAGGAAAGAAAAGATGTCAATATTCATGTTTACTTCTTGAAGCTACTAAATCAAATGAATTTTATTAGCTGCTTACCAACCAACCCTACTGCCTTACTCTCCCATATTTCAACCTCTCTCATTAAAACCAACCAGATTTTGACCTTACGTTGTTTTAAACCAGGAACGGTATCAATGAAGAGGAGACTAAAGCAATACACAAAGAGGGAAGACACAGAATGAGGCCCACTAGCTCTAATTCTCTCCAGTAACATCTGTCTCATTCTAAAGCAAGTATTTTTTTTCACCAAGCTGAGGCACTAAGTAAACCTACTCCGTTAGACCAAAACCGTAGATGTGCTTTCTGCAATTGCATGTGCAGATTCAAAGATGGCAGCGATAGACCCTTCACTATTCAGCATCTGTAAATGCAAAATGCAATCCAAGTTCATTCTAGCCTTGTAAGTTCAGGATGCAATCCAAGTTTGTGCTGATTAATGCCACAGCTTTTTAGTATTACAAGGCAAACATGCATTTGAGAACTAATAAATAATATCTGAGCAAAATAAAAGTATTTAGCTCATCTGATGTCTTGAATAATCATCCAGTTCATGCATAAACATATAAAGGCAGGAAAACCAGATACATTTTAATGACAGGCTCAGAGAGACTCATCATTCCATATGATGGATTTTGGCATGTAACACCTCTCTAACACTGCCAAGAGAACAGTCTTTGTTACACATTGCAAAAACGTCCTGCTCCAGAGCGTTTCTGCCTGTTTGAGGGGCAGAAACAATGTCACGAGAACTCCCAACAGAACTTCTCAGGTGCAAGACACTGCTCTGAAGATTCAGGGCAGAAATCTTGATCACTCAGAACCATTTTCTGTTCTATTAGCCAAGCATAGTGGCTTCTTCGGGTTTACATTGACAGTCAAAACAGCCTCCAGAGAATAACAGTCAGGACACGACTCATTCATATCACTGGGTAAATCAAGATGCCACAGTAACCCCATTGATTAGGCCAGACTCAAGTATTCTTTACCCACTTAGATCTTCACTTGCATGAAGCAGAAATGCAGTGTTATGCTTAGTCTGTGAAGTGTTACATTCATACATTTATCAAGAATTATTTTTATTACATCATTGCAAATAGCAATTTTCACAAATAAGATTCATATTTTTATTATAAGAGCTTTTTATTTATTGGCTTGTAGCTCTACCAAAATTTAAAGATCTGGGCTGAAGTTTTCCTTGGTAGATCTTCCTTCAGGCTGAAGTTTCTTCTAGGAAAACTTCAGCTAGAATAATTTGACTGTTTCTCGTATCAGGTAAGGAAAATTTTGTGCAAGTTTCTTCTGTTAGTGGCTCGGAAGACAGGGTCAAGCAGCTTGCTATCAGTCAGCAGCCCTAGGGCTGCCAGCCCAGCACCGGGGTACAGCGGATGCAGAGGCCGGCACAGCCTGGGAACTGGCAGCACGCCGACACCCCCAGCCAGCCCCCAGGGCTCCCCCCGTCCCTGTCCCTCTCTTCCCGCCTGTAAAACCTGTTCTGAATTTCACCTTGGCATAAACCTCCATTTCAACTACACAACCACCACATTTAAACTATGTCTTCTATGCTGAGGTTCACTCTGATCTGAAAATCAGTCAGAATTGGGGAAAGTATTGGATTTACGGGGTCACTATCAATTGTCTTTTGGACAGATCATTTTCTTCCAGGTAGCTATAGTTAGACGCTGACCTCATCCCTTCCAAGGCTATCCTGCTTTTATATCTTTGACTAAATCTTAATGCTTTTTGTAGCTTTTATCGCCCATCAATAATATTTCTTCTTTCCAGGAATGCACTTATCACTAGTACCTAATTACAGTTATTTGGAAGCAGAAATATTTCTTCCAGATCACTGAAGATCTGCTCCAAGAACCAACTTTCTATTCAAACATCCCTTTTTAAAGACCATTCTGCTGATAACTGTGCTGAGTGGGAAAAATAATAATTGTGCTTAAACTGTCTAGCCACTTCAAATGTTTAAAACAAATTCTATCAAAATGAAAGTCCTGCACTGTATAAATAGGAATTTATTCCAGCTGTAATAAACACTTCTGACTCATTTCATTAAGACTATATAAGTAACAGAGGTAAGTGGCAAACAATTCAGACAGTAAATAGAATGTAAACTCTGTTGAGAATCCTTTCTACAAACATCTTTGAAACTTTAAATGGGCTACATACACTTTCAGTTTTGACATATATAAAAGGGACAACGTTTAAAATAATCAAATGAAAATGGAAAAAACTTTATAAAAATCAGTAACACAATACTTGTTATTCAGAGGATTATTTTTGAAGAATGCTTGGCTAAAACTATAATCCACCTACATTGAGAAGAATAAAGCAGTACACAGAAGGGAGTAATATTTCAGGAAAACAAACAACAGACTACTTTAATATTTAATCCTGTTATTCACCACCAAGCCCCCAGACTTAAAACAGACACACCAAAGTATTGAGGGGAATTCGCAGCAGTTGAAAATGCTTGTGGTCATCCTCGAAGCAACCAGTGGACTGGCCTTTTGATCTCAAGAAAGGCTAAGACACAGTCGGCAGGAAGGGAAGGGAGAGAGGAAGACAGATCTTCAGAGTGTGACATTGCTGCAGAGAGAGGTGCGATGCAAGACACAACTGCAGGCTTTAACCTAGCTTCTGCAGGCACAGAACCGCCTTAGGAAAGCTGAGAACAGGGTAGGAAGGAAATGCTTAGAGTCCACCTGCTGTAAACGCGGCCGTAGGCAGAAGTCACATAGCAAGAGACATTCCCTGCTCTGTCAGGGGTAGAATGAAACTAAAGGAGGATTTCCATGGTAGAATGAGAAGGGAGACGTGGATCAGAGACTGTGTGAAGTCAAAAAAGAGAAAATTGTCACCCCTGTTTTCCTCAGCTCGTCCTTGAATTTGCCCCTCGCCAGTGCCTCAGCGCTCACCACAGTACAGAATTACAGAGGTTCCTGTCCCAGTTCCACAGATTTATCACGGGTATTTCCTTCTTTCTGCCCCTCAACCCTTCTACCACTATTCTGCCCTTCAATAGCATGCGAACTAATGAATTTCTGAGAGATTTAAAGATAATTTTAAAAAATAAAAGGACAATGATTTAAGAACATACATAATGACAAAGCAGCAAAATACGCAAGAGACTTGGTGAGCAGCTGCAGAAACACAATACCTTTTATAGTGTTCCCTCCTTGTAGTGGCTTTAAGACAGAAATTCTCCCTTGGTTGGATGATAACTCTGTCAGAGAAACAAAGAAACATAACAAAAAAGATATTTTTATTCCATCTAGAGGAAGTAGGAAGAGGGGATTATTTTTAAATAATTGATAACATTTACATAACACAGTGGAAATCTATTGCATCTCCCCTTGGCTCCTCTTCCCTTCCTGAGTCATGCTGGTGTACAAAAAAGTGTTATGGCCGACATCTACTCCCCCATCACCTGAAACCCCACGGAAATCCCACAGAACTGGAGTATAGAAAGTAAACTCCATAGAAGCAGCTTGTTTGGATAACGAGCTATTCCGATCCTCTTGATTTCTGTCCCAGCACCACCTGTATGTGCATATATCAAGCATTTCCAAACTTAGAATTTAATCCAATATAAATTTAATTCCCTATTGATTCATAGATTTAAAAGCCAAAACTGTTTCCTTCATAAGCATACACCATAGCATTTTCAGTCATCAGGTCTAAATACCATCTAGCGACTCTAAAAATGTCAACTGTGGCTACATAAATACACCTCATCCCATTTGACATTCTTTCTTCTAGCAGCTGGAAGCAAGAGAACTCAGGGCAGGAAGACATTTACCTTCGAAACTCACCAGACAGAACTCAACATTTTTCAACATCTCATTTTTTGTTTGAGTTTCCGGTAGTATTCCCATTACAGCATTTTTTATCCCAGAAATTTTTCATACAGATAACAAGCTGGATCCTTTGTCTCGGATTCCCAGTCTCCTCCTCTCTTGCCGAGACCAAGACCATTTTGAGTAGGTGATTCCTGCAGATCACCCTTGCCTGGTTCCACTCAGGCTAAAGTGTCCCCGGACACCCGACGTGCCACCACCCTCCCACAGCCAGCCTGCCGCCGGCCCCCCCGCTCCCCCTCCGCCTGCAGGCTACGGTGAGGCCAAACACATCCGTCAGTGCTCAGCAAGGAAAAACACCTCAACCCTTCAGACTCGCTGTAACCAAACAGGTGCTACAACAAAATTATACATCCCTGATGGAAGACGAGGGTTTCTTTGAAGCCTAATTTCTTTTGGCTTTTGTCTTATAACAAGAATATGACTACCTCCTCTAAGTAGGCTAATTTTATGTATTATATTAAAATATTCTCCATTTTTAAGCCAGAAATAATTCATGATTTATGTTTAGTGTCACCTGGAGCAGACAAAAAATACTAAAAAATACTTTGCTTGATTTTTCCTTCCTCCTTTTCCCCCTGTATTTTTTCTTTTAATTGATTTAGAGGGAAGAAGACGAGCAGCCTAAGGCATTTGTCTTGAACTGGGACATCCTAGGTAAGGCCCAGATCCACTACAGCCTTCATGTATGTCTGTGGGCTATTTAACCTTTTTCTATCGTATAATCTGGGAAGAAACTGCATTTTCCTATTTCACAAGATCTCATAAATATATATATATATAAAAAATATCATGAAGTATCAGGTACTTCAAAAAAGAAACACCCACGCTGTTACTGGTCTACTGATAATCACATTTTGTATAGTCTGAAATTCAGTGTTGATTATCAAGAAAAAACTACTTGTTTTTTCAATACAAGTCTAATTGTTTGATTTTATTCTTTAAGCAGAATTTTTTGTTGAAACATTCAATACCTTGTGCAACCAGAAAGTTTAGGGGCAAGGTAAGATAAGAATAAATGATGAAGGCACGTCTGGAGGAGGCTGCATTGCGAATACAACCACCCGTGCTGTGGATCAAACGAAGATGTGCGTCAGGAGGAGTTGTGACAGTAATTCAGACCCCCATGGGCTGCCCCCTCTTGCAGGGCAGGCACTATTCCACCTTGTCCTGTGAGTGACAGTCCGTAACGTGCTGTCTGGGGTACGGCAAACAACCGGATCAGCAACTGCCGACAGACCATGCTGTTCTCATTGTATTCCCCCAGGTGCAGTCTA
Source organism: Pluvialis apricaria (assembly GCA_017639485.1). NCBI lineage: Eukaryota > Metazoa > Chordata > Aves > Charadriiformes > Charadriidae > Pluvialis > Pluvialis apricaria. The sequence goes on from CM030022.1 coordinate 4,362,781, forward strand.
TCTGATGTTGGGAAACCACAGGCGGGTTTATATGGGCTGATGCCAGCCCGGAGCTTGAGCCCAAACTCCTGGGAAGCCTGGAGCTTGCTGAGCCTCAGGGTGACATTGCAAAGTCCCTTTACCAGCCCTTGATTGCTGTCCATCTGACACCATGAACCGCGCTGCAGGAGAGAGGGAAAAGGGAAAAAAACTCACCAGCCTGGACCACATGGCATTTAATAAAACGCCTGTACTTCATTACCAAAATGCTGCTTCATTCCAGTGATATATTTTTATCGCTGATTTTAATCAAGTATCTTACAGCTCTCAGATGAGAAAGGTAGAGAAAAAACAGGAATGCCTTTTCAAATTGCTTGTTATCTCTCACTTGTAACTAATTACCCCAGTCACACTGTTAGAGGTTCTGAGCGGTTTTATGTTTGCTTGCCAACAAACGACTGAAAAAATGAAATTAGACAATTAGTCTCTAGCTATAATAACTAATTAAGATAAATATTTTCAGAATAAGGAACTTAACAGAACATCAAGACACTGACACTGCAAAATGCATGGGAAAGTAAAGCCATCTATCAGCAAACAATTTCTCGCCATTCAGCGAGTTCCACAATTGCATCCCAACCACCACTTCATTCTTTTCCTACTCCAGTGAACATAATTAGTTATAAAAACGTCTTTCTAACGTGGTGAGAATGTGAGTAGCTTACTGGACAATAGGAAAGCTTAGGGACAAACTCTGATGCTACACCATCACAAGTACCTGCTTGGTCCCTTACTCAAAGAGCTTCTGAACATGCACACGGCTCTTGAAAAATGATTCCCGCGCAGTCAGTTGTGTGAGAAGCAGTCTTTGGGTAAAGCCCAGGTAAATCCACCAAATTCCATGGACTTGCTCAGCCTTTGGTCCACACTGCGCTAGCCTGCTCATTAGCGACGTGGAGACAGCGTTACACACACCCACTAATGAAATGCATTCTGTGGCACCGCGTGGATTTCTCGCTTGTGCACAGAAATAGGTGCAATTAAAACTGCCAAGTGTGAGGCAAGTAGTAAAGTCCAAAATAAGTGAGAGAGATAATAAAATGGTGTGGATAGACAAGCGGACTACTTTTCAATTCAGCTGCAACACGTAATAAGCATGTATTGCAAAATCGTGCCAAAGGCATGAATGGAAAGCCTGTCTCTTTGGCTCCTGTCACTCAAATGAGCTTCTCCTGGGCATTTTTAGCACTAAAATAACTAATAAAGCATTTGGACGATGTAATTTATTTGGTAACAGAAAAATTACTTGCAGATTCGTAGCTACAGTCCCCACCACACACTTAAACCCAAAATCAGCCTTAATGGGCTCCTGTTTCTCTTGCTTACAGCAGTGTATTGCAGATAGCACAACTTCAGTTAACAGGAGTTACACCAACGGAAAAGAGATGAGGAGAAAAGAGCTCTTTTGGTTCCGAGTTAAATTTGTCTGTCCATGTCTTGCCCATAATGCTTGCAAGAAGCTCAAACCCACCGATTGTATGTGTTCCTCAGCAGGAGCTTCATCACAAATAAATCACCAGAAGCACAAGCAGAGCTGAATAGCGTTCTTTGAGCTGTGTTTTGTATCTGCTGTGATTTACTTTTCTTAACCAAGAGACAAGGAGGTGAGGAGAAGGAATTTTTTCCCCTAAGCTCCTTCTTCCTTCACTTATATCCTTATTTGCTAAAGCGCTATTTTATTTCACAGAGAAATGTTGAATATTCTGACTGACAACATAGTTCTGCTTTTATGTAAGATATCAGATGGCAAACATGAGGTATCCACATTATACAACTCAGTATGTGGGTACACACTCTGTCACAACTTGCATCAAAACATATGAAGCTGTTATGGGAAGTGAGGTCTCTCCACTTAAAGATGCGATACAAACACAGCTACCACACAACACACTTCACACCACCGACACTGCACACTCATTATAAGGCCCTCCATCAAAAGAGGCGGACTGCAAGCTGTTTGATAGTCGAATATTTACACTCAATTATCATCAGAAATTTATTTAAAACATTATTTTTTTGTTACTTGTAAGCATTGAGTTCCCTTACAAACTCCTACTCATTCTTAATTATAATGTAAATCAGCATGTTAACATCAAGCAAGCAACCATTAACTAACGCAGCTGACACAAACGCAGCCAAAGTTCAGCCAAAAGCAGTGGCAAAATGCCCAGGGAGTTACAAACCCTCAGCGTGGACAGACACAGCCCTTTCGACGTGGATGCTCTGGGTAATAGCAGTTCCTGCCAATAAATTTTATATAAATATTACAAAAGCAGTAAAGAGCCCATGCATCAGCACACAGACATGTCACAGATAAGAACCACGGCTTTTTAAAATGTCCGGACTGAAAATGTACAACCACCTATATAAAATGTTGCTCAAGTCATTACACGCTAACAGTGATGTAAAGCAGTCATTAAGGAAACGATGGCTGAATTAACTTTGGCAAAGTAGATGCCCCTGTTTCCTTGACTACCTTAGTGTGTTGATAAAGACATGGCATATTAAAAGAAAATTTATGAAATACAGAACTACAAAAGCCAACATATAGTGATTCACTTCAATGTGCTATGATGCAAGCAAGTAAAATTAAAGCTAATCCCTTTTACTGAAGGAAATGTCACCGACTTTTGTGCGTTTGGTAAATTAATATTTGTAAGAAGCCCAGACAGTTTAGTGTTTTTAATACAGGACTAGGATTTTCTCCTAAACATCAGACAGAAAAGTTGCATTAAAACTGCAGTTTCTTGATTGCCACAAACCTAAATGACAGTATTTCCGAGATTTGTTTTCCATGTCATACAGATTAGCAACTGTAAACAACTGGGAGATTTGCAAAATCCACCAAATAGCCATGAATTATACATTTCCAACTCTTTAAAGTTAATGCATAATAATCTTCCTATCAAGAGCCTGCTAACGGCTGCTACTACTACTTTCCTAACACATTACAAACACAGACATCTAGGAATGGAAAAACAAGCAGGTATACACAGAATCTAATACCACACAGGGGCACATATATATTACAGGTATATGTAATAAGTGAGGCTTTGCCAACAACATTGTTTCAAGAATTTACATAGCAATAAAATTGTAGCCGAACACCTTTCATAAAAAATGTAATTTAAAATTTTACTGCCGAACATGCATAAGAATTTCTCATACCCAATTAAATTAAAACGCAGCACTTGATCACCTTTTATGCAAATTTTGAAAAGGAATTTTGTTATATTATATGCTAATATGGAGTTTCATTTAATTTAGCTGATGAATTACCTAATTTTGTTTTCCAGCATACTAAGGATAACCCAATTGAACACGATACCTTTTCCTGGGGTAACCAAAGGCACCTTTTATTTATTACAGAAACAAGAGAAATGTATTCATTTTAGCTGGGAGGCAAAGGTGATCTTCCAAAAATTTATAATTAAATTTAATCTTGAAAAAGAGAAGAAAAAAAATAAATTAAACCCTGGATTTAGTGCTAATACAACAAGTGCGGGGAACTCTGGCTGCAGCTGGTTGCGTTCTGCAGGGGAGAGATTCCTCCCCAGGCAAGTCAGCCCCAGTGCCGTGATCGCGGCCACGGCTGTTCAGCCCGGACACAACAGCCCAGGGCCGTCGCTGCTGCTGCAAACCCCGGAGAATAGCACTGAACCTACTGACTGAACACCAAGAGCCTCTTAATATGCTTTTGCTTCTTATTCCTAGAAGTTGCGTGTGCGTGAGTATACGATTACCCAAAAACCAAATCTTTAGCACCCTCTTCATTCCGCAGCTTCGAAGGGCAGCCGGCTGCAGGGCTCGGTGGTTCCACTGCGTCCCGCCGGGCTCCCGCGCCCCGGCTCAGCGCCCGCTGGGCGAGGGGGACAGCGGTGGCCCACCGCCGTGGGGCAGAGCCCTCCGGAGCCGCACGCAAACCCCAGCGCCAGCAGACAACGAGCAGAACAGCAGCTGCTGGTCACCGTTTTATCTTGAAGACAATGCTTTAGGTTCATGATTGTTAAGTAAAATTCCAGATTCTTTTTTTAATCTAGGTTGAGCCACCTACCATATACAAATTGCAGTAAATAACGACTCCCAAACCAACATCTTTACTTTGCAAGGGCTGGCAGTGAAAAATCATTCCTCTTTCAAATACATTTGCTGAAGAATGTTGCACTTAATACAGATTTTGACACAAAAGAGTCAATCAGTAGGATTAATTTACCGTTAGGTAAGATATGAGCATAGGTTTAATTTCTTTTCTTACAGCTTAGACCTTTTTCCCCCTAACATTACATTATACACCAACTTGTTCAACTCCAAATGTAAGCTTAACATTAAACTTATAAATGTGAGTTTGTGCAAGAATTATTTCAGATTTGAAAAATGTGCTTTGCAGAAGAGCTGTTTTCTAAATAAACCAGCAGTTTCTAGTTACTAGTACTAGTAATCATATTCCTGTTAATAACTATATTATACAGTGGGTCTACATGATGAAATTTAATTTTAACATTTCCAAGTGACAGAAATACCATTGAAGTGGTTTTAAAAATATGAATTTTCAGAGCAGCCATCCCCAACCATAAAAATCATGAAAAGCCAAATAATCTTTGCTTATTGAAGATTTTTAACTTTTGCATTACCATCCAGAGGGCCCTGGACAGGCTGGAGAGGTGGGCCCAAGCCAACCTCATGCAGTTCAACAAGGCCAAGTGCAAGGTCCTACATCTGGGTCGGGGCAATCCCAAGCACAAATACAGGCTCGGCGGGGAATGGCTGGAGAGCAGCCCTGTGGAGAAGGACCTGGGGGTGATGATTGACGAGAAGCTCGACATGAGCCAGCAATGTGCGATCGCAGCCCAGAAGGCCAACCGTATCCTGGGCTGCATCAAAAGAAGTGTGGCCAGCAGGTCAAGGGAGGTGATTCTGCCCCTCTACTCCGCTCTCGTGAGACCCCACCTGGAGTACTGCATTCAGCTGTGGAGTCCCCAACATAAGAAGGACATGGACCTGCTGGAGCGCGTCCAGAGGAGAGCCACGAGGATGATCAGAGGGCTGGAGCACCTCTCCTATGAGGAGAGGCTGAGAGAGTTGGGGCTGTTCAGCCTGGAGAAGAGAAGGCTCCGGGGAGATCTTATTGCGGCCTTCCAGTACCGAAAGGGGGCCTACAGGAGAGCTGGGGAAGGACTTTTTACTAGGGCATGTAGTGATAGGACGAGGGGGAACGGCTTTAAGCTAGAAGAGGGCAGGTTTAGATTAAACATTAGGAAGAAGTTTTTCACTTTAAGGGTGGTGAGGCACTGGAACAGGTTGCCCAGAGAGGTTGTTGAAGCCCCGTCCCTGGAGGTGTTCAAGGCCAGGTTGGACGTGGCCTTGGGCAACCCGGGCTGGTGGGAGGTGTCCCTGCCTGTGGCAGGGGGGTTGGAACTCTATGATCTTCAAGGTCCCTTCCAACTTAAACCATTCTATGATTCTATGATTACACAGCTTCCTAACCAATCAAGAAGTCCAATTAGTAGTCTGGAGGGTGAGAAATGGCTTCCGAGCTTGATTGCCTAATTCAAGGTTACTGCCCTGGCGCATGGGACCATCCGGCTGCAGCCTAAACAGAGTAGAAGGACAGAAGACGTCAAAGGAGACCAGGAGAGAAAATGAGAAAGGATGAATCTCAAAAGTAAGGGAGGGAAGAGGAAATAAGCGAATTGTTTAATTTGTGGGTGGATAGCCAAGTTCAATGCTGACTGCAAGACACAAAATACAGCAGACTCCAGCTGTGAATTTAGCCACGGGATTGTATTTTAATTTATTGAGGCAACCTATTCAATTCACTGTCATATTCAATTGAAACAGTAGATCAAAAGAACTGAGAAATTAAGTTCTCCCATTTGGCCCCTATTTGAAAATGTTTTGATGAAAAGGAGAAAGGTCTTCCCTAAAAAAAAAAAAAAAAAAGGGGGAAGTTTAATACATGTGTGTCATGGCTACTGGACTGGGTTTTAAACTCATTTACGGTACAGTCAAACTATAAAGTTAAGAGTGTCTTTAAATAACTCCTTCAGCATGGATTTCCCAAAGCAAGCTGGGATTTTTAGAAGTAAACTATAAAAAAGAAATCTTTGTTGACAATTTTAACTGAAAAAAGAAAACTGCAATTTTAAATTAGTATCTCACTGTACTCACACAGCATAGATGTGCTGCTATGAACCAGCACAATGCTGTTAAGAGTTTCATTTCGATGACAATAACCAGAAGCACTCTGCAGTCACCATTGGCAGATGTTTCTGGGTTGATCTGACATCATTCTAGCATGCTAATTATGCTGCACTGCCAGTGGCTAACATCTACTGGCTTGGCAATTAAGCTGGCAAGGTCTCAACTCTGAACGAAAGGCAGCTACCAGATATTTTGTCAAGCTAGGAAATGTCTTACTGAAAATACGTACTTGAAAAGAGTCCAGTTCTTTCTGAGCACACTCTCTGTGCCTAAACGGAGGAAGAAAACCAGCCTGAAAGAAAGCTTAACAACTAACAATATTTTGTGAATAAAATTATAGGATACCCTAATTAAGAACTATACTTTCTCCATAAATCTGCATTCGGACTGAACAGTCTTACTAGTCTATGCTGACAACTGAACGCTGGAAGCGGTCGCTATTACAACGGTACCCAACCCCTGTAACTGGCGTAAGACCTTCTACTATAGACAGGCGGATTACCATTACATGCTAGCAAAGTTAAAAGAAAGGAATATAAAATACCGGTAAGATTGGAGCAATCCCATGGAGAATGACAGTTTGCTGAAGGTCAGAGCCATGAGTGAGAAGCCAGCCCCCTGAATATCAGAACCAATCCTTAACCCACGACTGATCCCTTCCTCTCCTCCTTAGGAAAGGCAGACGATTGAACGGGGCCTCAGTCACATCTCCAACTCTCACAGTTATTTACCTGAAGCAAGATTTTTTAATATTTTTTTATTTAAACAAGAACACGGAAAACTAGTTTGACACACCTGGAAGTCCCGTAGCAAACCTGCAGAATCCATGGCGCTCTCAGGACAGTCGGAGATGCACACACATCCACACCAAGTGGATGCATGTGTATGCAGCTGAACCTAACGAGCATTCCCAAACTGACAAACTGCATACAAGTGGTTAGGAAATCAAAAGGCACAAGTAGTCAGGTTATTTCAGATGTGCTGGCATTTTTTAAATTTCATTTTATGTTCCACAGAAGCAGTGAGTTTACTAATGAGGTTTTGGCTAGTAGAAATTGCAAGGATGTGAAATCTGTCACCTGGGTGACGGTGAGAGAGTGTAGTGCGTCTGTTTGACTTACACTAAAATTATGCATATTCTATTTAATTGCATAACAATGTTTCCATTTGTCTCTGTTGAAAAATAATTTAGTAAGTCCTATTTATTAATGACGACCTGAAGGGAGAAGTTCACATGAAGAGAAGAAGTAGGATCTCTACTCAGTCATGCACACAAAACAGTGTTACATTAGCACAGATCAAGATCACTAATATAAATTGCTTCAATAAAGCAAGGTGAAAATTAAAGGTGAAGTACTGTAGCAATCTAAAATGAAAAACAATTGCCAGGAAAAGATATAAATAGCACCCAAACTCGTTGCTCTGCGAATGCAAAAGAGATGGCGAGATAGAAGAAATCAGTCGTTGGTAGTTAAGATCAGATGTTAGTAACCTTCCCTGGCAAACTGGGAATTTGCACACAAAGCAGAGATGATGGCTTACTGAAGAAGGAAATACAGAAAATATTTGTATTCCGAGTCCCAGAACTCTCACGCACTCTATGCTTCATTTTAACACACTCAGGCTACCAGGCAGTCATATTACTCAGGCTATTTATAGATACACCAACTCATTCAAATACTTGGCTGGTTTTTTCAATTCCCAGGACAAACAAGAGCAGCTAAAATGTGTAGTATTAGCTTCCAGAAGTACGTGTTACCACATTCGCAAAAAGGTTATGTAAGTACCTACAATCTTATGTTAATTGAAGCATGCATGGTAAATACATATATTTATTAGCATAGCTTGTTTCCTAGTGCTTTCAGTTCATAAATTTAAGGACCATAGAATCATAACAGTTTGTTGGGTTTAATCTGGTCTTTAGACACTAAAAAGGAGTTCAGGCTCTTCTTTTGAAAGGATTAAAATGTGAAAGCAGTAAGAATTTGGTTATCCAGATACTTCTGAAGCAAAATTATTTGCTTTGCCATACTGTTTTCTTTTTTGTGGCGACTGCTCTCATCTATTTTTCATGTACTACTGTAGCTCTTCTGATACAGAAAAGTTATTACAATCCTACTGTAAAAGAGTTGAAACAATTTCTTAGACCCACTTGGTTTTATATTTATCTTTAAGGCCAATGAAGGGAGATTAAGTCAAATCATATTGCCAAAACTGATATCTTGCTAATTCCAAGCAACTTCTTGTTGCTTTTTCTAAGACATATTGGGGGGATGTGCTAGAGGAAACCTCAACAATAAAGTGTGCTAGGATTCTGAGACTACAACAAGGCAGTATTAAAAATAAAAAAAAATAAAAAAAAAAGAAAAAGAAAAAGAAAGAGAGCGCCGTATCGTCCTCCCCCAAGATTTCTTTCAATAGTTGCCTGTTTTTTAAAACCTGCAGACTCGGATCACTAGAAATTTGGCAATTACAGTAAGCTGGTTAATGTAGTTCAGTGACAGCCCGACCTCAGCGAGTCCCAAACACAGCATTTCCTTACTAGCGGAGACACAAAGGAGAGACCAAAGATGCCTTTGAAAGGCCAAATTAACCAAGTAAATACCACAGCGGTGGTACTGAAGAGTACAGCACACGCTAGAAAGCCTAGCGATGAAACACGCTGACACCAAATACACTCGTGAGTGGGAAGAACACAGAAACACTGGCAAGCAAAGGCGCTCCAGAGACCCACGTCTCCACTGCAAACAGAAGCAGAAGCGCCAAGCACAAACCAGCGAGGGAAGCGTGTGCCAAAGTGCGCTTGGAGCTAAAAGCAGAGATCCAGCAGTGCCCGAATCTCCGTATTCATCCCTCTCCGTGTACGCTGGGGTAATTTGCCCAGATAACTATTAGATGGTACGAGGTAGCAATGGAACAATTAATATTAATTAGTATTTTTGACGCCTGATTTAGTGACTGCAGAGAACTTTCCGGCTAGGCAGAGGAAAAACAAGCAGAAATAAAAAAGAATATGCACAAGCAGAGAAACAAGGAAAATAAGGTTAACAGCAAAGAAAGCACACACTGAGTGTCTCCTACAGAGCTACCGCTTGGTCAGGAAAGGGAATAGGGAATTAATAGAAGAGAAATAAACAGGTAAACAATTCACATACATTTGTACCATGCTGTAGTTCCTGCTATTCATGTTGATAGTAGAATTAACACACATCCCTGGTAAGATCAGTAAGTGTGGAACCGCATTGCTTTTGAAATGTATATATTTATTGGTATACATTTGATATACCTGTTGAACCAGGTCTTCAGTACCACATAACCTTTCTCCTTTCGCTCCCAAAACAAAGAGAATTAAAATGAGAACAAAAGAGTTGACAGACACTAACACTGGCAGGGCACTGGCAAGCGTGGCTATGCCGCGCCGCACTGCCGCTCTCTCTGTTCTCGGAGGTACCCCAGCCATGCTGCCCTACCCAACGCGCCTTAGAGAGCCCTTCTGGCGAAGGACACGGCTCGGTACAGGTCAAGCCCACAGGAACAGAGCAGGCGGAACATGGCAAACCACAAAGCAGTCAAAAAGCCGGCAGATCTGATTTTAGTTCTGCCAGCCCGGACAACGTCCTCTTAACAAGCACCAAGAGTGATAAAACTGATGAACAGACCTAACCGTGAAAAATACAGACGCAATAACTCTACCACACAGGTCTTATTTGCATCTTAAATATTTATAATCTTCAGATTTAAGAGACAGAATATGGCCGCACATCTGTTCTTTTAATCTGAGCACATGCCTTTTAGCATAAGCAGCTAAGCAACTGCAAATACGACGGTCACGACATTTCTGCGGGACGGCGCGAGCCAGCCTGAGCCCACTACCGAAGGCTGTGGCAGACCACCAATGTGCAGATGCTAGTCTTCTCCTCTCTCATTATATTATTCCTCCTGAATGATTCAGTGATGTCTCTGGTTTCTGTGGCATTGAAAATGCAGCAAAGGGTTGATGAGGCCGAAAACATTGGTCTCAAAAACCCTCAGCTTGACTAGTTATTTATTAGGGGAAAAAAACAACAAACAAACCCTCATACGAGTACCCTGGAAACCAAGGAGGTATTTGGATTTCCAGTCACAAGTGTCACAGGCTGTAGGTGCTTCTCATATCTCAAAACATACAGGAATGAAATAGATCCTATAAATACAGTATCAGATATAATGACACCACAGCAGCCTTGCCAAATTGCACAAAAATATACTTGTCTGCAACTTGCTAGAATAATTGCAATGAACAACCAAGTAATATTTTACTTGATGTCAAAAAATTGTAATCACCCTGAGTAGGCTGGAAGAAAATTTGCAAAGCTTCTATATATTAAACTGCTCATAAAATGCTAATACATCACGATAAAATAAAACAAGCTGCTATTCCCTCATTTAAGTCTCACTTCTTTGGTCCCTTAGGAAGGCAGATGGATTTGTCCATGTGTCCAGAGGCCACCCAGACACTAAAAGAAAGCACAGAAGCAAACACACTCTCCACTGAAACCCTGCTATTAGCATACTTTGATTAATAGTACCAGAGTTTTAATAACATAAAATTAATTTTATGTTAAAGTGATTTTTATGTTATTAAATAAAATCTAATTATCCACAAAAATGTCCATAAATTTGTGTAAATTTTGGTAAAGCTATAGCATATATTTTCTTAGAGTTGGTATATGCCCAACTTTATTATTAAAAAACCTAATAGCCTCTCCAACTGTTAACCACGCACAGCTCTATATGAAGGCAATGGGAAAGTAGATTGTCCAAGAACTACATAATTTCACTCTAGATGTTAATGACAAGAAACCACCAAACCCGCGGAGGTTTAAATCGGTAAGAGAAGTTCACATTTAGGCAGCATCAAAATCTAAGACCGAGGCCACAACAAATCTTAATATTACTCCCCTGTGTTTACTGGTGTTGAGACCTACAAATTGCAGTACCTTTGCCGGTGGAAGTCACAATCTAACTCTCTTCATGAAAAGTTCTTTAAGAATGTGACTGAGCTTTCATTGGGTCTCTGCGATTTACAGTTTTGAAGGGCAGATTTTAATTGTATGTGTGTCAATCATAAACCCATCCAATTGTCATGGAAACACACATTCATTCCAACAACGAGTCAAATGATTAACTTGGCTGCTGGAACAAAAGTTTTATTGCCGCAATTTACTGAAACTGTCTGGTTTGCATATATTAAGCTGAATGGAATCACAGTAATGGCCGTGCTGCTGGACACAGTGCTCTGCCAAGACTTTAAATGGATTTGATACTTAAATTCTTTGTAGGAAACATGTATTATTCTGATTGTATTTAAGCTGGCAGGATGTTATAGGGTATACTTTAATTCTGTAAAACTCTAAGACTTCCATGTTTTTGTCTGCCCTCAAACATGACTAATTAGGTTAATTGGCTCAATCGAGAATTTAAGGCATAAGCAAGGCATATTAGGCTTAATATACTGCTTTCACAAGTATTGTGATTCTTATAATAGCAATTAATGGGATATCCCTATATCTTTGACAAGTGATTTTCAAAGCCGTCACAATAGGGAGGTCATAATTGCTTTCCCAAATCAGGAAACTCCCTTACCTGGCTACTGCCAAAGATCTGCCTTATGATCTGTAATTATGGCTGTCCTCACAACAGGCTGCTGTGCCTCACAGGCAGTGCAGTGCCACCAGCATCGCCCTGCAGAGCGGGAGAGGATCTTCCTATACTCTTCTTTCTTTTTTCTAGGTCTTTTGGGTCTGAAATTACTGTCCTGAACTCCAGCCATTCTTCCCCTTCTTACAAACCTATGTATATAGGTTACATCTCTTGTTTTGCTATCCAGGCTTTGACTGGGTTATCTGTTTTTTCATTAATATTGTGCATAAAGCACAGAAGGAGCACATACTGTTTAGAAACTGATGAGCGCATACGAGTCAGCAACTGAAATTAAAAAAAGCCATGTTCCTTATTGATACGCATTCATAATGCAGCACATACAAAGAAGCAGGCGTGCTCCTCGCTGCACGTGGACTGCACAGAGTACGTGTCTGTCAGCTCCTGAAAATGATCTGTAAAAGCAGTGGTCTGCTATCAAAAGCCCACCCTTTTAATAGGCTGCAGTTATTAACGCTTTTCAAAGGAATTGAAAGCACAAATGTCAAGAGGATGCTTGGTCCTTAATATCTGTAATGACATAATCATGCAAATATTTAGACTAACTCTGACTGTGAGCTCAGTTTCAGGAGCTGGCTGCTGTAACAAGTATATATAATTAAATATATTAATTTATATGCCTATGTAATCTGGATACAACGGAGACACCACAAACACAAAATTCTGGCATTTCTTTTTATACCCTCATTTCTCAGCTGCACCCAGGTCCGTACACATGAAAGACTAAGAAGAGGAATTTGAGGAACGTGCAGTAACATTTATTCACACATGTCAAAAGGGTGGCATTCCCCCCCTCCCAAAATGTTAAGGAAAAGAAGAAAGAAAACTGTATGATAGAGAAGACTCTGTACAGTGGCAAACAGCATCTCCAGATTCCAGCTTTATTGAACTGAAAGCATGAAATAGATTAACCCCTTTTAACCTCTTTCTGAAATCTATCAGTCAGTTGCACCAGAAGCAAAAAGACCAAGCAAAGGGATCTGACATCTTGCTACATTCCAAACCGACAATTTGGAAAGATAATTAACTCACTGAATTCTTTGCCACAGTCCCCTTCACAACCTGCACAGGCTGCTTCAACTCTAAAGTTTCAAATCCCTACAAAAACTCAAAATACTGTCTGATTTCAAAAAAACAAGTACGCTGAATATAGAAAAAGCAGAATAAATGTTTATAATTCCCTTCATCAGTAAAAACTTAATGAAATACCACCATTAACACCATAATGCAAATATTTTACATTTATAGATAGTTTTAATATTTTATATATATATTTATATTCATAGAACTTGAGACTTCAATGTATTTTCCAAGGGAAGTAAAGTTGTTAGCAGTATTTGCTAGTGGAGACACACCATAATGTATCCAAGGTAAAATGCACAGCAAAACCTAGAAATATTTTTTTACTTTCATATCCGTATTCCTAGTCTTTGATCACCATGCAGAGTTCTAAGAATGGGGTAGCTCAAAAGGGAGCCAAAAAAGTTCCATTGAAATTCAAACCTGTAGATAACAGTACATATTTCCACATGCATTTATCATTTCCTGCACACACAAATTGACGTGTTCAAACATCTCTGAAGTCATTTTCAGAGCCCCCATGAAAATTTAGTAACTCTAGTCCTCATTAACTGTAGTTTCAATGCATGGGAGCGCCAAGAGCCTGAAGCGGTAACTGGGCCTGCTGCACGCACTACCTGAAACATGAAACCGAATCGGAAGATTTTAACTTCTTCAATTTTAGCCGAACTATGGCAGATAAACATACAAGCTTACACGCATTAATGAGTATGTTTTAAATGATAATGGTACTGCTGAAATCTTACATAATTTTAGAAAAGGAACAGATTTTTTTCATGCAGTTTCTACGTATCTTTAAACTCAGCTATTTCACTTCAACGTATATAATATTCTTTTTAATTCATACACTAACTCCAATGGTTTTTCATATCACAGAAATGAAAAAGATCACACCAGATCATTCGCTGTAAATTTGAACAACTTTAATTGGCTATAAAAGAATTAGACTGCAGAAACTACCCAGACTAAACCCGGAAAACTGGGAATAGAAGAAAAGGATGAAGACTTTGTCCATTGGAACAGCGTAACACAGCAGCATACAACTCCACCAAACGCTTCCTCCCGCCCAGAAGCAGGCACGGGCTGGGCTGCGGAGGTTTGGTGTGGCATGGGGGGTGGGGGGACAGCATGACTTCAGGGTTTTTTGGCCTGAGGTTTGACTGGTTTTTTAAGAAAAGTGACAGAGCAGTTTCATTCCTATGTCGAAAGCAGACCGGAGCGATAACCAAACTCACCATGGAGTGAATGTATGAAGAATAACCTGGAGTGTTGCTCTTCACAGTTACTCAGCCACAGTACTTCCCCGCTGTTGATAAACCACCAGTACTTCATGTTATAAAACTATTTCACAGTGAGTCTCAGTAAAAATGGCCCTTTTTGTGTATGTGTGTGCCTCCTGTACACATAAGGGTTTGACGGAAACAGCAGCGGTGATAACAGGCACCCACATACATCGCCAGGACAGCTGTTACTAAAGGTAGGAGCAGGCACAGTCACTCTCGGTTAGGGACATGGAACGGCAGAGTAAAATAAAAGCAACCAAAACTGTCAAGCTGTATCTGAAACTGTAGGAATTTTTAAACTGTCAGTTAAATGGAAATAATTAAACTAATTTTAGGGGTTAGAGGAACACTTATTCATCACTTAGAGAAAAATATCCCCAAGTGAATATCTGATCATTTTATGTTTCCAGTTCATTAAAGAGGATGCGGTTAAATCAAATGAGGTAAACTGGGTACGGTGCTCATCTTGAATCATATCTAGTAATATCAGTTACCCAGTCATAACCCTGAAATTTCATTCCCCTGCCATAGCTCCACTAAGTTTTTACATCTACTGCAAAATTGTGTAACCTTCACATTATTCCTTCTCTATGTAAAACTGCTCTTCCGAGTCCAATTGAGAAAGAAATCAGATCATTAAAAAAATCCTCTTTACCCAGAAACACATGAACAAAGCTAAAAATGTCATTCTAAGTGCTGTGTTTTCCTTTCAGTTTATTATACCAATTTACTCAGAATCACTCACCATCAGCAGCCCTTGGACTTAAATTTCTCCACTCTTTATTAATACACATACCACCCAGGACAACGGGTACCACTGAAGATTCTCATTACGCAGGGAACTATTCCCCTTTGTACTTGAAATTTATAAATAGATACGTAGACTGTGTCAAAGTTTACTTTGACGAACAAAGCTATAACAGTTAACGTGTTTTATTAAATAATGAGAAAAGAATGGATGCAGAGTTGCAGCCTGTACTCACGCCATCAGTCCTACTGCAGCCGGGGAAAACGGCCACATGAGCGCCACTGCCCCGAAGCCACGGTTTGGGCGGTGTGAAATTTCATGCTACAATATCTAAAAATATGGAGAAGCTGGAACGAATTCAACATCAAGTACAAGTCTACTGAAGTACAAGGCTGGCCTTAAGTATTTCAGCTATTCCAGCACTCTGGACTCCTACTCTCTCACAGTGGCCCGGCGCTGGTGCCAAGGGAAAGTACAAACAGAGACAAACTTACAGTAGTACTTTCTCAGGATAACATTACACACAGAAGGAATGTAGGCTGCTACCCTGGATAACGAATCTAGATGTTCTACTACAGCAGAAGCATCTATAGCACGGCCCAAATACTACAGAACTGCAGAGAAAGAGTTTCCTGAACTCCTCGCAACACGGTGCAATACAGCGGTTTGCCATCAGAGCCCTCAGCGTGGAATCTTCCAGTCAAACGATCCCTTCTGCAAGGAAAGGCAGGGAATTACACAATCCACAACGGATTGCAAATTACAAATTTGGGGGATGCTTCTGAACACTTGAGTACGGAAGGTGTTAGTTTTCTGCATATTTCCTCTACTGCATTATACTAGTTTTCTCATGGAGAAACTGGCAAAGTGATGTCAGATTTATCCTTCCTCATTCCACCACAACAATACTGAGCCCAGAGCTCCCTCTTTATCGTTTCCTCAGTACTGTGTCATAAGCTCCCATGACAACCTGAGAAGCAGTTTTCCAAGAGAAACTCAAGGCGCATTTTAGAGTATACTGTATTTTTAGTAAGCTAAACAGACCTAAGCCATATGGTCCTACATTTTAATGTGATGTAATCTAAAACTACATTTTATTTTTATTTATTTTTTACAAGCTAAGACGGTCCTAGTCTTTACAGTATTTTGCACTTCAGATGGGTCTTCTAAAGCTGTCTGTTTTGCCTGCAACCAACTTTCAATAATTTGTTCTGGATGTTCTCCAGGACAAGAAAGAAATTGGTGCACTGCAATCTCAGACATCACCTGGGACTTTCATAAGGCAATAAAAACAATGTTCTAAACAGACCCCTGACTGCTGCACACTTCACCATGGACAAAACGAATCTCAGGTGCTCCCCTCTAACATGCCTTTATATTGAACTAAGTGAGTCCTCCTGCTTCTGTAAATACAGAAGAACCAAGTTTGTTTAAGCTGACACAGAGAGATCAAGTTTGGATCTCAAATCCTAGCCTTCATGGTAGCTTCAAAATATTAAACAGTCAGCTATAAATCCCTGTCTCTAAGACCTAAATGCAGTGCTGGTCCATGACTAGGCATCCAAGGTGCTAAAAAAACCCCCAAACAAACAAAAAACCCAACAAACAAACAAAAACCCCATAAAATTCACCTAGCATTTTTGGGGGCATTCAGTAACGATTTCAAGTCTTTGTTCCTATTTTTAAAAACAAAATTACTGAAGGGAAATTTAAAAAAAAAATCACATAATGATTTTTGTGTGCTAAATCACCTGTTTTTTCAATACGTGCAATATATGTCTATCTTAGGCAGTGTCCAAGATATAGGGGTCCAAGCCTGTAAATGTTTGAAACCTATGAACTTCTGTTCCATTTTTGCTTGTGATTTAAAACTTTACTTGCTAGCTGTTTATTCTGACTCCCTAAAATTGAAATTGGAAACCTAATGCGACAGTCCTTGCAAAATCTTTTTTGATGGACAGTACTTTGAAGATACAAAACCCCCAAATACTATTTAACCACTAGAATTGTCTAGTAGTGAATAAGCTACTGCTATAGAAACAGGCAGCAAAAGCCTGAAGCAGAATTTCACTTGTTTGGATTGTTTACGATAGAGATTTAATTGACGCACCAGCAGGTTATTTTGCTGATCTTGTTGCCTGTACTCTGGTTCCGCTCACAGATGAATCAATGAAGTTCAAATCTTGTTACCTGCCCCTGTGGCTTCAAAACATCTGACTGTGCAAATTATTATTTTATCCCTGTTCGTTTGGTAGGCTAGCTCTACTATGCACAATATTGTCATAAAGAGATATTATGTCCTCTTTTAGCAATTCAATACACCTTATAATTAATAATTATTTATTAATATCCTTTTACCTGCCAAGCCATTAACTCCACACAACACAAGTGAAATTAGATCTGCCAAGAACCCTGTTAAGGTAGAGTAGGATCAGGATTAAAACCTCTTGCAGCCAATCTTAAGGCTTCTCTTTTACAGTGGTCACTTAACATTTTGGGGGCAAACTGCCATGAGGAATGTCAGCCCGTAAGAGCAAGCAACCTACCTTAAAAACTGGAAAAATGTCAAGCCATTCTCTGGGCTCATGCCTGAAATTGCTCCAGCTCCGGAGTTACGCAGCGGTGCAGGGCAGCGGCTGGGCAGCATGTCCTGCTCCAGGTACCCCCTGGCAGACCCACGCGATATTCCAGGGTGGCTGGTGCCTGCCTGGAGCAAGGGCAACCAGTCCCTCTGCTAGTATCAACACACATTACTAGAGGATTTTTATTATTACTTTTCTATTAAACATTCATGTACGATGAACTGTTCTTAATGCTGTAGAAAATACACTGAATATGTATACTCCAAATAACCTGGTATTTTCGAATATGTCAGGCCTTAGAGTACAAATGGGAAAATCATAGGACAGCTAAGAGATGTTAGTCTTAGTCATCAAAACATCCATCAGAGGACCAAGACAGAGGAAAATAAACAACCTAGAATATAAAACCATGTCTTGGTTTTAATATTTCTAGTTAATGATGGGCATTGCTCCATAGCGTTCTAATCCCCACCCTGCTGAAGAAGAAAAGTAAGATTTTTCTATTCTTTCATTCAGTATCCATTTAGCTCAACTGAAGGACTGTCTCCATAAAATTCATGCTACTCTTTCTCTATAAAATTCTGCCACTCACGAGCAGACAGAAAAGCAAAAGCAGGTTAGGACAGAAGGGATGCTGTTTAATATTAAACAGCAGAGGTTTAATCGATTAGTGCCTTGAAGCAGATTCCACTAAGCAGCCCAGTAAATCTGGATAGAGCTGCTTTGAAACCACCCTCCTGTGAGAAACGGACTTAGAGTGTTAGCAGAACTTGTATTGTGCTTTTTAACCTTATAATTACAGCAGGTTTGGAGTAATTGCCTCAAAATATTTTATGGGACTTTTATTTAGGCAATTTAACTGTTCTCAGTTGTTTTCATGCTATTTCTGCTTCCTTAAGTATTCAGGCAAACAATTTTTCCAAGAGAATGTTTACAGAAATGCTAACACTGAGTAAAAATTACAAATATATTTGGAAAGGCAAGTTTTGAATCGTTAACAAATTACGTATGATGCATGAATCTTACAGCTCGTGTACCTCATCAAGTCCAGACCAGCTTGAATTCTGAATATTAAAAATAGGTTGTGATTATGGAATAGAAATAGACAGATACTAAGAAAAGAAAAACTGATACAGGTAAACAAGCGCTACCTGATACAAAAAGTAGATTTCCTGTCACTGCTAAGAAACACCTAAGGCAAAGAGATCAAAATGGCTAGTGAAATATTGGACTTTGAGACAATAATATGAAGACACCTTCTAGAAGAAATAAAGGAATGAAAGTCCTTAGACAAAGGACAGATGTGTTTAATTCTCCTCCTGATCATACTGCTGGGTAAAATGCTTTTCAGTGCCAAAAATCGTGCAAGTCCACTCTAATCTGATCATGAAGTCTTAATACCCAGAAGTGATACCTTTGCTTAGGTCAGGAAGCAAGACATCGGCAAACCAACCTGTGTTTGGACCAGCCAGGAAGGAGAGGCCTTGAGGTTTCTAAGATTGCTCTGAAGATTAAAGCAGAGACTTCAGCAAGGAGATCCAAGCAAAGATTTTTAAAGATCTCTACAAGTGGGAGTAGAAGGGAAATGGGCAAAATACAAAACACACGTAAGTGTAACAGAAAAATGTATCTATTTATTGATTGACCCACTCTGCAATATTTTAAGACTATATTTTCTTCCTTCAGGTGCAGGAAGTGTGAACAGATGTGACTTCTACCTATCTCAGTTTCTTAATAGATCTTACACAATCTCAAGTGTACTATAGTCCCGCTTATTTCCCCTCTCCTGCATCCTTTCTGCATCTTCCCAAGGACATTGCCCATGTTTGCACATTCCCCATATGGAATTACAGCAAGTAAACATAAACGGGAAATTAATCCACCCTGCAGAGGGTCGTGTTGCTCTGAGATCAGTAGGACAAGAACAGATTTCTGGCAGATGCTGGAACACTGTTCACTCGACACACAGCAAGTACCCCTCTTAACATACAGTAATGCTTCATTATGAGTTTTTGAAGTGCTACTGCTTTTTCCAACCAGCACAATTCTCTTTCTGTGTCCCTTTTTTGCTCCCTTTACTTTCCACAAAGCACCAGAACTAACTCAGGAACATTTTGATTAGAGGAGATTTCTTGTTCCGGCCTGATTTCAGGTTCTGTACCACCCATCCATTTCACCAAATCACTGGAGGATTACAATCCTTTCCCCAGTTTATTCTCCCCAAGAAAAAATGAAAATGACAAAGTGTTTCTTGCCCTACCTGTTCCCCATTGGTGCAGAGCTCTACAGCTAAAATGCTCATAAGAGCCAAAAGCTTGGGCATGACTGAACTTTAAACAAGTTAAACATCAATTGTTTTGATTCATAGCCGCAGGAGACCATGTCAATCACAAAAGACTAAAGTAAAATTCATTTGCCATTCAGAACTGTCTATAAGACACACCTAGCCTGAAAAATATATATTAACAAAATCAGTATTAAGCAGATTGTGTAATTGCTTGCGCTGGACAAAACAGCTTAAAATTCCATCTTCATAGTGGTTATATATACAGAATATCCCTTGCTCCATCCAGGCATTAAATCTAGGATTTCATCCCCCCGCCATGCCACAGCACTGAGTACTACTGACTTAGACAAACGCTGAATATACAGCATCTCAAGCTGTACCAGATTTATGATAACTCTGTAACTGGCTATCCCTGGCATCTGTTTGGGAGGCACAGCATAAGGCAAGTTCATCAGTTCAACCCTTGCTTATAAATAGATGCTGTGGATGCATTTCAGAGTAGATATTGTAAACTCCTTATTTTCCATTTGAGAACTTTGCATCTTTTAGGTAATGCACATACATAAATACAGAACATTAACATAAGAGCTTAAGAGATGCAATCTGGTATAAAGCTACATGAGAATTTGCAGTTTTATGACAGCATCAAAATGGTTGTTAGATTCAGCTGCAGGTTAACACACAGGGCCTGATTTTCACTTCTGTGATATGTTGGATGTTAAGTTTGTGTGGCATGTAGATCAAAAGGTAAACTGTTAAGAATGAGTAACCATGTGCAGACAACACGCAGTGCAGCACAACTGACAATCCTCCCATTAGCAAAGTCGCTTGGGAAGGGTTGTCTCTCATTCATGCCACAGGTTCCTAGCTTTCAGCCACTCAGACAGGTCCTTACATCACAAACAACAAGTTCGCTTCCCAAAATTAAATTGTCTCATAAATTCCAGCCATTCAATATTGAAATTGTATTTCTGTGGCTTAGATTGTGGCAACAGGGAATGAAGCAAGCAGGAAGAGAAGGCTAATTGTAAAAGGTAAAGTTCTCTTTTATACTGAAATCTTTTTGTTATGAATAATGGACCCAGAAACGAAAACAACTATTGATGAGTCAGGGATAGAACAAAAAAGTAATCATTTGCTGAGGCCATTTAGTCTGTCAGTACTAAAAGATTTGAAAGCTGCTAATTTAGTTCTTCACAAAAGCAGCTCCCTGCTGTTAACAACTTCACAATGAATTTTCAGCATTTAACTTCAAATCAAAATCAGTACTGTAGTTTAATACTTCTTTCTCAGGTACTAAGTCAAACACAAAGCTCAAATCCTGGACAGAAAGCATCACTACCTATTTACAGTTGAGGCAATTTCTTTGTACAGATAATAAATCAGAGTACATATCTCAATCCAGCAACTGAAGTCTGATTACAGAAATCTCTTCAATATTAGCTTATGCATTCAGTGGAGTTCTGCTCTACACAACAGCTGCATCAATCCAAATCAAGTATCCAATTGATAGATATTATTTTAGGTGTCTTTTGCTTCTGTGTTAGTAGGTACAATGAGAACAGTGGTCACAAAGATATTTAAAAAGGAAAAAATACAGCTAAGCTTCTGCAATGACACAGAATGCAATCAATCTGCTAACACCTGACACCTGATAAGTTCACAGTGTCCATAAAATGTATTAGTATGTGTATGTGTTAGAAACATCCATATTCTTGGCTCCTTACTCTCTTATAAAACAGGAGAGTGGAATCGCTCTCCTGAGATTCATAAACAGATTTTGATTTCATCCAGGAAAATCTCCATCTTTCTCTTTGCAAGAGAAAGTTCTCCACCTCAACTCGTTCTTCAATATAACAGCATGATTCATGGCTCTGTGGATAGTGCAGTAAAGTTTACATCACTAGATGCACAAAAAAACCCAAACCCACAGCCAATACGAATTTGAGAGCTATTTATAGCTTGTAAGACAAAAGAAGTTAAGATACATTTATATTAAACAAGTGTAACTTTGCCTCCTTTCTATGAGTTCCATAAAAGATATTTTATTTCACTCCATACATTCTATGTTTACGTATAATGCCAGTTCCATAACCCCTCAAAGAGAGTAACTTCTACTAGCCAAAAAAATCAGCCCTGCCTATGGCTGGGAGATTTGCCAAAGAAAAACAAGCTCCATGGCAAAGGTCATTAAGAATAAGAGACATTTTTGACGCTGCGCTGAGTACAGAGATGAATCCACTTGTTTGGTAGGCAGTATGCAGGTAGGGGACGAGCAAGCATTAGTTCCAGACTCTTCCACTCCTGCTCTTCTAAGTATATTCAGGGAATCATCCATTTTGACCTGCTTTTCTTTTGTTTTTGATGTCATGCGCTACAGACCCCAGCATTATGCTTACTAGGACAAATCTATTGTACGATGCTGGAAATCCTCTCTAATAGTGTGGGGGATGCTAGCAGCAAGGGCAGTAAGTCAGTTGGCTGCTGTTATCATCAATCAAGCATGAAGGCTCTGCTATTCTGCAGCCTGAATTCTTTATCTAACTGATTAGTCATACAGGCCAACTGTATTACAGTATTGCTTCCCAACTCCCATTACCGAACTCCTCCATTTGGAGTATTGAAAACCCCAGCTGATGAGCTCAATGTTGCGTGAAACATGCCTTGGAGAGGAGGGAGAGGAAGCAAGGCAGCAGAGGAGAGCGGAAGAGAGACAAGCCCTTTACCCCTCCAGATCTTCATGCAAAAAGGAAGTGAATGAAAGCTTGCAAATCAATTCAAAAGCAAATAAAGCAACAAGAGGCCACCAAGACAAACACCAGAAAGCTATTTTAAGGTTCAGAGTGAATTAAATATGCAAAGAAATGAACCATAGCAAGGAAACAATCTTACTGGCAGTATTAGCATTTCTTTTCCTGTTTGTTAGACAACTGAGAACGTTTCAGAAGAAGAGTATCAGTAACACAGCTAGGCTGAATTTGCTTTTTGCTATGCTCAGGGAGGTTTTCTATTTCAATAGCCTTCCTAAGAAAAAGAAACAGACCCCTTAAAAAACATTCCCGTTATTTTCTCTATCACGTCCTGTACTGTTCTCCATAGAGACCTTCTGTCAAAGGTGGCCTCTTTTGACTTCATAGAAATGTTACTACTCAGCTATTTCTCCCATCCAAGAAAAAGAAAAACACCTTGCTCAAGAATCCGATTTCTGGACCGTAATCTATTTCACTCTTTCTCCATATACGCCTACACATACACACATGCCTGCTTGCCAGTAAAGCATTAATTCAGGGACTTGACAAGAAGTGATCGTATTTTAGCCCAGAATCACCCTTCTTTCTGCTTCCTTGACCTACACAAACCTATTTTATATGCTCATGCAGTTTCTACCGCATTTTTCTTTTTCTGCTGAAAGTCACACTTTGTTACAAAAACCTTAGAACGTAACAACATCTGAGCGCATC
The DNA here is from genome assembly GCA_017639485.1 of Pluvialis apricaria. Taxonomy (NCBI): domain Eukaryota; kingdom Metazoa; phylum Chordata; class Aves; order Charadriiformes; family Charadriidae; genus Pluvialis; species Pluvialis apricaria. The sequence goes on from CM030022.1 coordinate 4,386,162, forward strand.
GCAGCCAACCACCTAATCTAAAAGGATGAGTATTTACCATCATGATCTCCACATGGTACAGCAGACAGGCACTAAAATAAGATGCTTTACCCATAAATGTCTACCTTTGGATAAACGTCTCTCATCTTACACCCTTGCCAAGCAAAATTTTTTGATTTAGAATTACATCCATCTTGTCTTAAAAGCAGAGCTACCAATCCAGAGGTGTCTTTGTGTTTCCTTTTTTCCCAGCACCCGCCACCACTCCCCTGTTTCAGAGCCTTCGCATACCCTGGAAGTCCTCATCACTTCTCCATAAACAGCTGTACCCTAAGTGACTCTCAAAGAGCTTTTCTCTCCAGTGCGTCGTATAGAGTCAGATATTACACATTACACCAAGTGTCTCTTCTGCTGTTTAAAATATTCCATTCTCACCATACCTGCTGGTTTCAATATTCAGAAGTTAAAGCACTGCTGAGCAGGCACCCAGTGGGATTTCAGAGCAGAATGTAAAGAGGAATTACTTAGAAAAAGCAGCCTGCAATGACGGAGTCCTGCAGTCAGAAAATGCTCCAGTTGCAAAGCCCTCTCCCACCAAATGCTGAGGAGATGAGACACAAGAGGAGACACAGACGGGCCTGCCCTTCCAACCTGGTCAGATAAACCTACAAAATACACGTTCACAGGATTGACTATAATATGTGCCAGATAAAGAAAAACAAATCCAAGTAGAATCACTATCAATATGCAAGACAAATAAAACACACATGCTCTGTATGTGGATATTCTGTAGCAGATTGCTCTGCTGTCTTCTAGCATACATTGATACAGATAAAGACAATTGCAAAACAGAAATATGAATATTTTGTACTTTATATTCTTTATAACAGGAGCTGACTTTTTTCAGTTTAATATGTGTCCACAGAGACCTAACCACAACTGTCATCACAGCTAGATTTCTCTCTAGTGAGTTCCTTGGGAAAGGACTGACTTAATTTTCCTCATTTGTTCTGTGCCAAGCACAGTATGGTCTTAGTCCCAGCTGAGGCCTCCAGGCACTGTCACAACGCAGTCGCCAGAGGAGCGAGTTGATGTGCGCAATGCAAAATTCCTCAGTTTTAGTAGGCAGCTTGAAAGATGTGAGGGTAAAGCACTGCAACAGTGGTAAACATGACTTGATTGTACTTTTAAAATAAAGCTGGTTACTCCTGCTTTTTACTGCGCACTTCTCCATTCTGTATCCTGGTTCTGTTACTATCTCTACCTGGGGATATAGTTTACATTTATTATTTGTTCCAAAAGGTGCTTAGCTTACCCCAGGAATAGCATAAAATAAGAACTATGTACACCCTCAGAGGGTTAAAATGACCTTTTTTCTTTTCTTTCCTTTTTTTTTTTTTTTGCTAGCATTGCTGAATAAAAAGGCTGAAATATTCATTTTGCAGCCAGTAATGACAGGATAAGTGTCAGACGTAACCCAAAAAGGTTCCACTAGAGCTCTCTGCAGCTTAAATTCCTGTTAAATTTATTCATATTTGATTCCACCCTCAGAAAGCCAGTCCTCTTCTGTCTTTTATTGTTTATATTAGATATAGTGAGTCATGGAAATAAAGTGACATGAAACCACATTTACGCTAAAGAAATCATCCCACATCTTTTCAGATTGTCTTTCCTGCTATTTCCGTAGCATGCCTCCTATTGAGTCTGTGAGATTGATTACCCAAGCAAGGGCTAAGCGCTTATTCTTGACTCCAGTTATTTAGCTGCTCACATTCTCATCTTGGCATGCCAATTTAGAGGAAACAGATGCATTATCCATCAGTTACAGAATCTGAATGAGTGTATACAGGACTATCTATCTGACCTGTGCCTATAAACAACAAAGAGACAGTAATGCTAAGCAAAGATAATAATCTAAAAGTGCCATTAGTTTCCTTTTCTCTGTTTGTGTAAGTTATGAATACCCTAGAAATGATGGCTTTCTCTCTGCATGTAAAAGGTCAAGGGCAATCAAATGCCAAACTTAAGCACCTCAGCAAGTGCCGAACATCTGAAAATTGAAATGGGTATGTTTAAGCTATCAGTTTGGCTATAGCCTATAAGGAATACATCCTCTAAGAAGGAGCGCATCCTGCTTTGCAGTTTTGTGATCACTACATTTTCCAATCAAACACTATTTCTAATCTAGGCTCTCTACTATGGCGGAAGAGCAAGGTGACTAATACTTTTGGTGACTAAAGGAATGAATTGGGTGACTACAGAGCTGACAGGGGAAGTCATCTTTTGCAAGTAAGGTCCTTCTACAATACTCCAGATTTAGAAATCAGTAATAAGTACTCTATATTCTTTTCTTCACTACAAAATGGTTCAACGACATGAGATGCAGACCCCAATATTCTATACATTTAAAAGAATGCCAGATTTAGCGTAGCAACTTGCATGCAACAGCTTACGTGCTTTCACTTGGCCACACAGCCAAAGACTCTGAAAAGTGAAAACATGTTAGATTCACAGAATCATTTAGGTTGGAAAAGACTCTTAAGATCCCCTAGTCCAACCATAAACCTAACACTGCCGACTCCACCACTAAACCATGTCCCTAAGTGCCACATCTACATGTCTTTTAAATACCTTCGGGGATGGTGACTCAATGCTTGACAACCCTTACAGTGAAGAAATTTTTCTTAACACCCAATCTAAACCTCCCCTGGCACAACTTGAGGCCATTTCCTCTTGTCCTATCACCTGTTAATTGGGAGAAGAGACTGACCCCCATCTCGCTACAACGTCCTCTCAGGTAGTTGTAGAGAGCGATTAAGGTCTCCCATCAGCCTCCTCCTTCTCCAGGCTAAACCACCCCAGTTCCATCAGCTGCTCCTCACAGGACTTGTGCTCGAGACCCTTCCCCAGCTCCAGCCTGACAGGCCTGTAGTTCTCCAGGTGCTCATTTCGGCCCTTCTTGTAGACAGGCATCACATTTGCTAACCCCCAGTCAAGTGGGACCTTCCCTGGATAGCCAGCTTAGATAAACCCTGATGAATGAGGAAAACATAAGATAGGAATTACTCAGTGGAGGTGTGGTTAGCCCACGAAGAACTCAAATCAAGAAAATGGCTTTGCTAGCTAGCACAGTATCCTCAGCCACTATTTGACAGTTACACTGCAAGGCCAGTACAAAATGCAGGTAAGTTCCCTGCCTTTGTTCGTCCAGCTGCCCCAAGTGGTATCAAAAAAATTTGGACCCTACCTTTAATATGATTCAAACTATTTGTAGTATTGATATCAAGCAAATACCGAGTCACAGCTGTCCAACATTTGGCATTCTTAATTTCGTATACCCATAAGGTCACCACGGATTTACTGTATCTTCCCCAGCAAAAGACCAGAGTTGCCTCATAATGTTCTATACACTTGAACATTAAAATTTACTAGCTGGGCATAGGTTTTCTGAAAGCTATAAACTTCAACTCTTTTTAACCTATACAGCAGAAATGATTACTCTGTATATCTTCCAAACACATTAATCGCGTGATTAGAAATAAAGAGACCACTTTAATTTTTGCAGTAGCTACAACTGCAACTGCAGACAGGTGCATAAAGGAGATCTACAGTAATCTTCCAAACTGCAAATTTCATCTTGCTCCATGTATTCTGCATCAGTTTTAGTAGCACCTGATCTCAATTCTTTCTTTTACATTTAACTAGCATCTCCATCCATCATTATTCAAATTAATTTTTACTTCATTTTTAGAGTGATTCTACTTCTCACACTTTTGCATGTTGTTTCTAATGACCCTAACATAAAGATTTTTAAATTAAAAGTAAAAAAAAATGGCCTACTCAACACTTATAATACATTTTTTAGCTATCATGCCATGAAAAGCTCCTAATTGTTTTAGCACACCAGTTTGCAATGGTTTTACTTGCTATTCATCTTTGTGTGTGTGTGTGTGTGTGATCTGAAACCTTTCCACTGGAAGTTCTGTTCCCCAAAGCCACAGCCCCCTGCCCGGTCCGTCTGCGATGGTAAGAATCGTAGCTTATATCCATAGTAATTATCATACCAACTCTTACTGTTATGTTTCAAGACAAAACATATTTAAGTTAGCACTGTATATTTGCCACGGAGAGTGTGAGCACTCAGTATTTGAAGGTGGGGGTTTTGTCACTGTTTAGCTCAAGCTAAACGGGTTACAGTTTACGGTTTATGACTGAGTCAAACCTAACAAAGCTTCAAACTACTCACATATGCCCAGTCTCACAAGGATGTCATAAAAGGTTTAAAGACACTGCTTTGAGCAGGGGTTGGACCAGAAGACCTCCAAAAGTCCCTTCCAACATACATTATTCAGAGATTCTAAGACAAAACACACTCTGGTCTCCAAAGCCTTCAAAAAGGACCCACACCTTTAGGCTTTATTCCTCTGAATTTTCAGGAGGTCAAATGCTGACAGAAATCGGGCATTAGCAATTCCTTTGAAGTCAATGGAAATTACAGCCCCTCATCCCTTCAGTGGGTTTTGGCTTAGAGATTTTAGTGTGACTACTAACACGAAGACAGACTTCGGTGTAAAAATTCTGGTGTAACTTCTTTTACTCTGTCCCTCCCACCCCAGCGTACCTTCATGCATAGTCTCCACCACCAAATCAGACGCACTTTCTCACCCTCTTGATCTGCCTTACGAACACCGCTTCCGTTTCCTACTAACCAGCAGAATTGGAGCACAGGAACATGACAAGCACTCTTAAAGGCTGACTGGCTTACCTCAACATCACTCCACATTCCTATCCACCTACCTTCACGGAAAAGAGCTAGTACATGCTACTAATTACAGCTTTATCAGGAACCTGCAAATGTTTACTCAGAACTAGCCCAAATGTTGATCTCTTTAAATGTAAAAGAAAGAGCTCCCCCTGCTTTTCAGTATACAACATTTGCTGTTGAGAAGCTTCATTTTAAAGCCAGGTATGTAAAGGCAAAATGAAATACCAAGCAGTTTCAGCATCATTAATTCCATGCCTAGGCTGTATAAAGTCCGAGCTGATCTTTCCAGATTAATTTACCTTCCTGCAACAGCAGTGTACCACACTTAATACAACACATCAAACACAAGTCCTTCCTGATACGTTTTAACTGATGTGTCAATATGTAATTAATTTAAACGAAATCTGTTTGCAAGTCTGAAAGCACAGCATGTATTTCCAAAGTATTATTGCAATTAGAGCGCACAAATAACACATTCTAGTTCAATTTCCACTGCCATCCTTTTGTCAGATTTCTGTATGGAAAGCCCATCCAGAACGAACACAGCTCCACGCCGGCCACCGCACAATGCCCTGACGGTTACTCCTGCCCATAGCTGCAAGGGATGGAGATCCAGCTCAACAGAGAGATGGGAGATGTCTATTCAAAATAATTCTAGCATTAATAGAGGCAACAAAGGATCCTCTCTCTCTGGACTCGCTAGGATCTACATCACTGAGACAAAGAGTATGTTGCCAACTTCTCAGACAAATTGCTCCCATGAAAGACGTTGCTGCTTTGCAAGCTCCACAGGAGAATGTAGTTAATCTCTGGCTCTCGCTTAGGGGTTGTTTATTTGCTCAGAACAGGACTCACTGTGGCAAGTGCGAGCAAGCTTTTGCTTTAGGAGGAGCTGGGAATTGTTAACAGGTTCCCTCTCATTTCTTTGAAACGTTTTGTTCTTTATTTGTTACAAAACACCTAAGAGAACAACTTCCTTCCTTCATTACTTGTAATTGTTCCATCTGTTATGACACAAGAAATAAAATTTAAAAATAAATAAAGTTCCATTCTGCTGCTGCTTCTGTATGTATTCCAGGCTAGACAGAAAAAACACAGTGTAGCTTCTTGCAGCTAAATTCCTCTGAATCGCAGAAGGAGGATGGACTTTGGATCAGATGACGAGAGTTTTTATCACTGGCACTGTTACTGATTGCTTTTATGGCTTCATTTTTATTTCTGTACCTTAGTTCTCATATTTACAAAATGAAAATACCACCCCAGAGGTCTAGCTCAACTCTGTAAAAGTAGTTAGAAGCCAAATTTACTTTGATTTCTATTGCAGCTAATTATTTTTTTAAATATGGTACTTTCTACATTCGTGAAAGAATTGAGTAAAGAAGCTAACAAGCCATGAGTGGTGCTCACGCTCTGTGTATGCACCAGCCCCCAAAACCAATTTGCTCCTGAGCGTACTACAAAACCAAATAGTCTTCTGACCATACCATTAAATGGGAGTGTTCTAAGATCATGTTTGATTTACTTATTTAATAATAATGTAATCGAGGGACAAAAAAAAAAATGTTACTGTTTGTCTAGTTTCCAGGAAAGGAAGCACAGGAAGTAATTGCCAATGATCTCGTTAGTCATGTTTAGTTACAGTCCTTCAGATATAGCCCTAAACAAGCTTCAGAGACAGTAAATAACCATTTTTTTGGTCATTATGACTGGGGGAAAATCCTATACACCTAAAGCAAGTTCTGGAACAAATTTTCAAACCCCAGTTTTTTAATCAATAAAGATAATGCAAAAAAAAAAAACCCTAAACCACCCAAATAGTGAAACAAAGTATGGATCTGGGGAAAATGTCACAGTATCACGGCATCACAGTATCGTCAGGGTTGGAAGGGACCTCTGGAGATCATCTAAGTCCAACCCCCTGCCACAGCAGGGACACCTACAGCAGTCACACAGGACGACGTCCAGGCAGGTTTTGAATGTCTCCAGTGTGGGAGACTCCACAACCTCTCTGGGCAGCCTGTGCCAGTGCTCCGCCACCCTCAGAGTAAAGAAGTTCTTCCTCATGTTAAGATGGAACTTCCTGTGCTCCTGTTTGTGCCCGTTACCTCTAGTCCTGTCACTGGGCACCACTGAAAAAAGGCTATTCTCATCTACCTGGCACCCACCCTTGGAAGTATTTATAAGTATTGATAAGATCCCCCCCGAGTCTTCTTTTTTCTAGACTAAAAAGCCCCAAGTCCCTGAGCCTTTCCTCATAAGAAAGATGCTCCAGTCCCCTAATCATCTTTGTAGCCCTTTGCTGGACCCTCTCCAGCAGTTCCCTGTCCTTCTTGACCTGGGCAGCCCAGAACTGCACACAGTACTCCAGATGCGGCCTCCCCAGGGCACAGTAGAGGGGGAGGATGCCCTCCCTCGCCCTGCTGGCCACACTCTTCTTGATGCCCCCCAGGATGCCATTGGCCTTCTTGGCCACCAGGGCACATTGCTGGCTCATGGTCATCCTGTTGTCCACCAGGACTCCCAGGTCCCTTTCCACAGAGCTGCTCTCCAGGAGGTCAGCCCCCAACCTGTACTGATGCATGGGGTTATTCCTCCCCAGATGCAGTACCCTACCCTTGCCCTTGTTGAATTTCATCAGGCTGCCCAACTCTCCAGCCTGTCCAGGTCACGCTGTATGGCGGCACAGCCTTCCAGCATGTCAGCCACCCCTCCCAGTTTTGTGTTATCAGCAAACTTGCTCTATCCCTTCATCCAGGTCATTGATGAATATATTGAACAGGACTGGATCCAGTACTGACCCCTGAGGGACACCGCTTGTTACTGGCCTCCAACTGGACTCTGCACCACTAACCACAACCCTCTGAGCTCCATCTGTCAGCCACTGTTCAATCCACCCCACTGTCCATTCATCCAACCCACACTGCCTAAGCTTGCCTGGGAGGATGATGTGGGAGACAGTGTCGAAAGCCTTGCTGAAGTCCAGGTAGACAACATCCACTGCCCTCCCTTCATCCACCCATCCAGTCACGCCATCACAGAAGGCTATCAGATTAGTCAGACATGACTTCCCCTTGGTGAATCCATGTTGACTACTTCTGATAACCTTCTTTTCCTCCAGATGCTTGGAGATGACGCCCAGAACGAGCTGTTCCATCATCTTTCCAGGGGTGGAGGTGAGGCTGACCGGCCTGTAGTTTCCCGGGTCATCCTTCTTGCCCTTTTTGAAGACTGGAGTGACATTGGCTTTCCTCCAGTCCTCAGGCACCTCCCCTGTTCTCCAGGACCTTTCAAAGATGATGGAGAGTGGCCCAGCAATGACTTCTGCTAGCTCCCTCAGCACTCACAGGTGCATCCCATCAGGACCCATGGACTTGTGGGTATCCAGTTTACTTAACTGTTCTCTAACTTGTTCTTTTTCAACCAAGGGAAAGGTTTCCTTCCTCCAGACTTTCTCTGTTACTTGCAAAGTCTGGGACTCCTGAGAGCTGGTCCGAGCAGTGAAGACAGAAGCAAAGAAAGCATTCAGCAACTCTGCCTTCTCTGCATCATCCGTCACCACCCATCTCGTTCAAGAGCGGGCCCACATTTTCCCTGGTTCTCCTTTTGTCTCCTATACACTTAAAGAAACCCTTCCTATTGGTCTTTACATCCCTTGCCAGGTTCAGTTCCAAAGCTGCCTTGGCTTTTCTCGTTTCTTCCCTGCATACCCTGACCGCATTCTTATACTCATCTCAAGTCGTCAGCCCCCTTTTCCACATCTTGTGAATTCCCTTCTTCCACCTGAGTTTTTTCTGAAGATCCCTGCTCAGCCATGCAGGTCTCCTTCCCTTGCCCGATTTCTTGCTCTTCGGGATGCACCTAACCTGAGCTAGGAGGAGCTGGTGCTTGAATATCAGCCAGCTCTCTTGAGCCCCCTTACCCTCTAGAGCCCTCTCCCATTTGATTTCTCCCATCAATTTCTTGAAGAGATCAAAGTTAGCCCTCTTGAAGTCCAACATTTCAACCCAACTTGTCATTTTATGCATACTGCACTTAATGCTGAACTCTATCTTCTCATGATCACTACAGCCAAGTCTGCCCCCGACCTTAACATCCTCCACCAGTCCCTCTTTTTTTGTCAGTACTAGGTCCAGTTGTACACCTCTTCTTGTGGGCTCTTCCACCACCCGAGTCAAGAAGTTATCATCAATGCACTGGAGGAACCTCCTGGACTGTGCATTCCTAGCTGTGTAGCCTTCCCAACAGATATCAGGGAAGTTGAAGTCCCCCATGAGAACCAAGGCCTGAGATTGTGAGGCGGTTCTCACCTGTCTGCAGAAGGCCTCATCAACTTCCCCATCCTGATCAGGTGGCCTGTAATAACCACCAACAATGGTATCATGTTACCCTGCCCCTTAATCCTTACCCACAAGCTCTCAACTTGCTCATCATCAGCCCCCAGGGAGAGCTCAATACATTCCAGTTGCTTTTTCACATAAAGAGCAACTCCCCCACCTCGCCTCGCCGGCCTATCTTTCCTAAAGAGAACACAGCCCTCCATGACAGCGTTCCAGTCATGCGAGCTATCCCACCATGTCTCGGTAATTGCAATGAAATCATGGCCCTGTGACCGCACGCAGATCTCTAACTCCTCTTGCTTGTTCCCCATGCTGCGTGCAGTGGTGTATAGGCATTTCAGAGAGGCCAATGAGTGTGTAGCCCTAGAGAGGTGGTGGGCCTTCCGATTATTAACAGTTCCAACATCCTGCCCCCCAAGTGCTGAGCTACTACACTCAGGTGCCTCTCTGATGAGCCCAGTTACATCCCCATCCCCCTTCCAATCTAGTTTAAAGCTTTCTCGATAAGCCCCGCTAACTCTAGTCCTAGAACCCTCTTCCCCCTGCGAGATAGGCTTTTCCCGTCTGCTACCAGCAGCCCTGGTGTTCTATTGTGCTTTCTTTGTATTTTCAGTGCATAATTAATGCTACGCAAAACTTCCTCTGCAGCTGGGATACACTGTGACATCTCTGAAGGGGTAATCATGGGAATTGAGGTTTTTATTAAGTCTGTTTAAGAAGTATTGTAATGAAACAAGAAAATTTAAAGGTTGAAGGATCTGAACATGAATTAAACATTACCCTTAACTCTGATGTAAAATAAAAATGCTTGTTCTTGCTGTTGATTTCATTTACTACTGCATGAAAGGTGAAGGCTGAACATATATCCTTCTTGTTTTTATTTGGCTGTAAGTCTTGATGCAATAGATATACCTACCCACATGTACAATACTTGTTTATTAAGCCTCAACATCAATTCATACTACTTTCATGGGGACAGCTTATACTAAAGTGATGGAGGAAACTCTTCTAACAGCACCTCACTGCAGAATGTCCCCCTGAATGCTTCACTATTTCACAATCTTCAATCACCCTTGTAATGACTTTCAAATAAGCCATTCTTTAATCCTCCCAAACACAATCACTTCCATTTCCACTTGTCTATTGCAGACCTACACAAACAGGGGGAATTATAGCTTGTGACCTCCTGACCAGTAGGTAATGCAACACCGTCCATGATTAAGGTTTGTGTTATACCACAACCCAGATACAACTGCCATCACCAATGTTAGTTATTCCACAGGATTTGTGCTTGAGTGTACACTAGCTACAGAATCTTTTTGTCTGATTTATTCTTTTCCAGATATAAAGTTTTCTATTAAAATCAGATTTTCTTTCAGACATGAATAAAATTATGTTCTCGGGTAGTTGGGCTCACCTGAGATACACCTCAAGCTTCAGATGCTCTAAGACAGGTGAAATATCAGTACATCAAATGGAGCCGAAATTCCTTTCTAAAATACCGCACGGGAAACCGAAGAAGCCCAAAAGAGATCCCATGAGATCTGAATGGTCACTAAACCCAGTCACAAAGACCAGTTCTACACCCTATGCAAGAGATCAACTTATCAAGAAAACGCGTGCCATTTCTAAGCCAAGGCATTCTTGTTAGAGGCCTTACAACCATTTGCCTTTAAGACTGTAGAATCATGAAACTCATGAAGGAGGAAAGGCAAGGACACCTACGGAGTCCGTAAATGACAACAGGAGGAAGCAGCCAATTAGTGTATTGGTACAGTGATCTAAATTACAGCTAAGCCTGCAGAGGCTATAAAGGATGCTATATCATAAGTCACTAATGACTTATGGGGATAGGAAGAAGATAGCCTGGTAAAAATCCTGAGAGGCAATAGCCAGGATGTACTGAGATGATAGCAAAAACACAAGACAAATTGCACCCACACCTTGCTTCAATAGCCTGCTTCTCAGCACAAGAGACTCCCGTTGCCCTTCCTTTCTCTCTCCTCGACACATCTAAATGTCCTACAGCTTTGTAACTCCTTGGAAGCCCTGTGTTACACAGCTCCCTCTATCATCCCTAAGGCAGATGGTATTCCCTTCAGACATCCATCAAAACCGTGCCTGCAGGGAAACGCTTCTGAGGGACAGGCAGCACTTTCCAGCTTTTCTTGGAGCTAGCAACTGGCTCTGCAGCAAGAATATATTCTTTTGATTAAGAGAAAAACCCTGGTACTCAGCTGACCAAGTTTTGATTTGTTCCTCTGGTGTATCATTATAGCTGGAGTTAGGCAACTATTTCAAAGAGGCATAGAAACAATTATGTGCTTGGTATGCGAGTCCCAAAAGCATCTATGGCTATAATTTTCTTTGTCACACATCAGCTTTTACTGTAACAAGACCTTGAGTTAGAGGAAGGGAAAAAAAAAAAGAAAAAAATCAATAAGGGTCATTGAAATTCTGCTATGGCCAGATGAAGCACAGATTTCACTGGCAGCAGTGTCATACCGTTAAACAATAAAATACTACCTAGTGAACCCATCTGGAGTCAACACGATGGTCACTGTTCTGCTTACACTTAATTCTATGAAATCACTCATCTCCATGTGTGAGCTTCAGAATATACATTTTACCTGCAACACAGTGAAGGCGGCTGTGCACATAGGTAGGACTCTGCAATCAGCAGCAGTGAATCACTAGGTGCTTGAAGAGAGAGAACTACGGTCAAATGCGGAAAATAAAGCCACAGATTTGTAGTGATTATTTTATTCTCGCTAAGCCCCCTCCATTTTTCAGTAGATCCACTGCAATTTCCCTTGAGTTCTAGGTCTTCAATCCAAAAAAATATCACTGCAGAACCCCTACAACTCTCCAGCAGATGATCCCTTCAAAGTATGATACACTTATTGGCCAGTCACTAAATGCAACCACCCTCTTCATGCAAGCACTAATACGGCCAATTGCCATACGCATAAACCTCTCTCATCCATTATATTGTAGTACTGAGGTACCAGGACAATATGAAGAATTTCAATTACGTTTCTAGGGTACATTCAGTGACAATGAAAGCACTATTCCATACATAATATTCCAGTGATCCACCAGTAGGTTCTAGCACTTCCGATGGTAAAGGCTGACAACTGTTGTATGTGTGGTATCAGGAAGAGTGACGGAAGGAGTCGACTGTAAGTAGATTCCAGCAGTAAAAAAGCACAGACCTGTATTTCATTCCATTTTTAAACAGACATTGGCAGGAAATTCTGATCAAAAGCTCCAAATTTTACCTTTTTGTAAATATTTTCTTCTCATAAATGCTGTGTCTACATTTACCACTGAGAAATTAATGAAAAGTAATTCTAAAGAACATCAAGATATATACAACGCCCCTGCATTCTCTCTGCACTCACATCAGTGCTGTTTTCTGGAGGGCACTCTCTGCCTGTGCTCAAGCCACCTGGAAACCACACACCCGTAACTGTGAATCCACACGAAAGCTTGGGTTCAGCCACGCTCAGAAGCTGCGTTAGCAAGGCTCGCTGCCACGCTAAACTTGTCTGCAAAGATCCCAGATAGGAACCAGTGCCACCCAGCTGGCTTCGCCGTAAAAACAACATATAGACTTGCCTTAAGAAGCCTGTGCAGCAAGCAGTATGCTACTAATGTTATAGATTACGACCATGCACAAAACAAGCTACAAATAAAAGCCATGCTAATTTTGAGTCCCATGCTTGTTTCAGTAGAACATCAGTATATGACTAATTTCAAGCTCTACTGGAAACGCAGGAAAATCCCAAGCCCTTCTGACAAGCAGAACAAAGCAGAGGCTTGGCCCTCCAAAGAGGTTCTGAATATGCATGTTTCAAGGGACTCTACTAAGGTGTCAACACATGGAGAATCCTTCTCAAAAATTATGTCCAAAATGGTATGCAGGAAAAGTTTAAGACTTAAAAATAATGGGAAGTAAGATAACTTAAGTGAATGATAATGTTCTTACACTTAAAAGATATTTTCATTCCAGAGGATTCAAATATAAACAACTTGTGATCTACAAAATGCGAGAATGCAGACACCGGCTTCTTGAAGTAATCACAGCAAGCTAATACTTCAGGCAGCGTTACCTGATCTGGAGATGAAGTAAACCTATAGGTTTCCACTACTGATACTTGCTTCACTCTATGCAAAACTGTCACCGATAGTATCAGGAAGACAAATGTGTAAGAGAATTCCCATCCCTGTAAAAGAATCAGGGTTACTGGCAAAGTAGCTCTGTGAGGATTATTTGCAGAATTCACGTCTGTCTCTCATTTCCATATTGTAAGTTTAAAACCAACCTGGGACTTTTTATGTATTTCTGCATAAAATATATAGAGAGGAAGAGATCGGATAGTGGGAAGATAATAAAGCTTTTCTTTTATTGAGGAACTGACTGTTTATTTCTGTTAGTACAGTAACTGAGGTGCATTATATACCACTGTCCATTTATCTACTTTCTAACTACAGGATTGAACCACTTAAAAAAAATTAATGAGCAGGTAAGCAAGGCAAGCACAATTTTTAATATTCAAATGAGTATATTAAATGAGTAAAATCATTCTTGTCTCCCTATATGAATAAGGTGAATAAAAGGCGGAACTTTACCTTGTACTAGAAAAGTAACTCCTCGTTCTGTGAAATAGCTTCTTCTACATGCACGTGAAAGATAAGGCAACGATCAGCAATTCATCTGAGGTGCTAGCTATCTTACAGTCAGTGATCCTACCGCAGATTTTGAAACAGAAGACATACCAAGCTTAACATCGCCAACAAATCCCAACATAGATAATTATATAGCAACCACACCATATACTCAACAGTAGTCAACCCCCAATGACTGCCAGCGGGCATGAACCTTAATCTTTAGCATCAAAGTACCAATACCAGTTGACTTGAGTTAAATGAGTAATTCTTTTAGCTGAAACTGGTAGCAGTCTCTTCTTTGCTAGTCAGATCAGCCAACTGAGAAATCACAAGACAGGCTTCACCAGCATGTTGCACCTCTAGCAGTTCCAACTGGAAAGAGCATCCTCGTTTCCTGCCCTAAGCTACAGAGCAATCCTGCTGTTAAACTGCTGCTATGTTTCACCCAAAGCTGGCTGTGCTTCAGCTGCAAATCAATGATTGCTCTGCATGTTTTATATACTACAGGGATTAAAAAAAAAAAAAATTGATTCAGTACCCTAGTCAAATTTTGCCAATAAAAAGTTTTGTTTCCCCATTTAATTCTGCTTAATACGAAATGACCAGTTTCCCGCAATGCTACTGATGTAACTCTCCAGCAGCACTCCAGTACACCACCTGGATGGCTACAAAGCAAAAGTAAGGTTTTAAACATTTCTGTATTTTATATCCCGATTAAACTCTAATTACAATTATTTTTACAGTAGTCATTAAAAGCTGGATTTTTATAAGCCAAGAATCCTCATGTCATAGGTCACAGTCTCTCAGTAAATTATAGGATAAGCACCTTAAGTGATTATGCGTGCATGCAAAAGTACATATTAAAGGTATTGGTGCAATTAATCAGACTAATATAATTTGAATCCCTTTAAAAATGTAGTGATTTTGAGACACGAATTTGTCTGTGTGAGTTTAACCTGTATGCATACATTTACACACAATATAGACACTACTTATTTCTCATATTCATAAACAGCCCAGTGAGATAACCTTAAATGATACCACTTTTTACTAAATCATTTGACAATCAAATATTTACACGTATTTACAAGTATTTACGAAGAACAGGATAGAAACCTTTAAAAATTTTGCATGATTATTCATTTTAAATCAAATGCTGCAATCAGAAATCAGATAGGTGACTCTTTACCAGAAAAAAATATTTTCACAATTACAATTTATCAAATATCTTGTAGGTCACTACGATTTGCATTCATTTGTTCATTTCCCAGATTACATGCATAATTATTTCTTAGCTCCTTTCTAAAAAGATACTTTAGAACATGAGTAGAAGACGCGAAGGCTACTCTGCAACAAAGAAGGAACTGCGGGAAAGCAACAAAAAATGGCAGGAAATATGCAGGTAATCCAAAGCCTTAAAGGGGTGATAGCTGCTTTCCTTAAAAGCTGCCTGCCCATGATAATGTCCTAACAGGTTACATCCATGTACCTGCGTACAGAACTGGTGGGAGTTCCCTAAAAATGAAGTTCCTATTGCAGTAACAGAAGAAGAGGGCTCTGAAGTTACAAGCCCTCCATCCAGCTCAGCACTTTGCAGGCAGAGGTCCCGAGCCACCAGACCTATGCCTCATCCGCTCCCCAGCTGACCACTAACACCCTGGCCTTGTGTCAATAAAGACTGCTTAAGAGGGAAGGGCTTGCATAAACCAAGGATTTTCCTGAAGTAGGTGTTTTTCTTCACAACAGTCAGTGGATTGATTATGCTAAAACTGTAACACCAGTTTGGTTATTACAAACCTGTCTTTAAGTCAATCTTCAAAGGAGTTTGCAGTTTCAGCCTCCAGTACTTTTATAGTCTCTTCAGTACAGTTTCCTCCTATTCTTGGAATATGTAGTCTTACCCAACAGCATCACAATGTCTGTATATAGATCATTCTCTGAAAGTTATGAGCTCTGGAATATATTATTCTGTAACAGAATTAGCTATCACAGCCTAAATAGGACACTAATCTTAATTGAATAAAACCTGTGTAAAGAATAAATTGACACTTTCCCAAGTGGCTCAGAAGCACTGCATCCCAGACACTCAGGTTTGGCAAGTAGCTTCTACATCCACCACTGCTACCGAACAATTTGTCAGGCATTCACAACGTACAACAGTAATAAAGCACCTAAAGAGACAAATACCTAGGTTCTGGAATTTACCAAAAGACCCAAAACAGAGCTGCCCTCATTCCCTGCAATGAGCATTAGACCCCTAATTTACACCAGTGGCTTGAAAAATCTCACTGGATACCTACCTGTATCTTTCAATTCCTAAATATCCTTGCAAATCCAGCTCATCAGTGGCTTTGCAGTGATGGGGCTACTTACAGGGTATTTTCCCTCTGCCCCATATTACTGCTGCCTGACAAACAGGCATTAACATCTAACATCCACCACCCTGCCCTCATCATAACAGGTTTGTACTACGGCTTTGGCTTCTGCAGATGAACTCACCAATGTCCATGCTCCTGGACGCCCGACAGTGGGTGGTTTTCCAGCCTTCAACCCTGTCCATAAGGACCATACAGGACTTGGACCTCTACTGAACTTTGGATGAAAAAAGAAAAAACCCCAAACCACACCCACTCACGACACATCCAATACTGCACTTTCAGTAATGTTGCCTGATGGCAGTAAAGACAGTACAACAACTGGAGCACATCTGTAGGGAACACAGAATTCCTCAAGTGCTGTAGGCAGGTTCAAGAATGCGTAGCAGCCTTTACAAATTAGAGGACAAGCTAAATCTTGTTTAAAAGGGGTCTTTACAGATGTTAAAAACCTGTACCTAATATCTGCAATATATTGTTAGTACTACTTTTATTAGTGCATCTGGTTTAGATGTAGCACACCAAGCAGAAAAGATCATTTTCAAGAACAGAGTTTCAGCATATGGTTCGCACAGCCGTCACATTCAGCAGCATCTCCCACCGTAGCCCTACGCACGGAGACCAGCCGTCCACACCCAGCCACGAGCTGAACAAGAGGAATACAAGAGCTTTCTCTCACAAACACTGGTTTAGAAAACCTGCACGTTCATTTTTTCCATTTGCCGTCTCTACATTTTTACATAAAAATGGTATATACATATTTCCATGTAGCTGTTAGAATTAAATACAGAAATTAAAGAAAATAAAAATAAAACCCAAGTGGAATCGACAGCAGAATGTCACAGGCCTTATACCAGCCTTATTTAACAACTACATTTAGAAATTGATGAAAAAAACCTCACCAGAGCCACAAGCTCAGTAGCTATAGCAACATGCTCAGCTTCTCAGAAGAATCAAATAAGATAACCTGCCCTAAAATAGATGCAAAATAGCTGTCATTGCACATGTTTCAGAGACAGAACACAACCATAAAAATGAATTTTTTTTAAATGCACAATGCTCCCTTTTACAGAAGTCAAAAAGCTACCCTACAGGCAGTGGGTGAGAATTAATTCCTTTACTCTCAGTGTTCTAAAAGCTAAATCGTTTATCTCAAAGCTTAATTGTGCCTTTTTACAAATTAGACTTCACTGGAAATCATTATCTGTTTTCCCCCCTTCTTGTTACAATTCAAAGGCAGCATCTGTTAAAGAGCAAAAATGAACCATTTTCCCCTCATTACACAAAGAGTAAAAAGTCATCCCAAGTTCACATTACTTCAGAAGGTAATTTCTGTTCATCAGAACAATTTGGTATGTGTTCATTTCTTCGCATCCAGTTTTGCAGGCTAATTTCCTCAAATATTTAGACTTAATTTGGTTTGTAACCATTAACTATGATCACGTTACAGAAATTGCGTGTTGCTTTAAGTTAGTATTCCATGTGAGGACTGCTAAAAATATTCTCTGGGTTGTATCTTTGTTGTAACGTGCGATCGTATACTCCTCATAAAGCATTATACCAAGAAAAACGAAGCCCAGCAGTGCCCGGTCCCCTTACGGGCCAGTGATCGGGTCCACGTTCTGGAGGCCAGGAGAAGCTGCCTGGCTCAGGCGTTCCCCGTGCAGGAGAGGAGGCGGCAGCTTGTCTCTGCCCTCCACCGAAGGGGCGTTGCAGAGCAGCAGCTGAAGCTCTCCAGGAAGGTGACCAACAACAGCTGCCCCCTAGATCATCAGCCGGGTGACAACTGGGCCACGCTGCCCCACCGGGCCTCCTTGCTGCAAACAGCCTGGCTTCTACCGACCACGCGCCTTACAACATGCAGAGCCACTACTTCGCAATTATTTAAGTACAATGCATCGGGAGAAGAACAGCTACCGATACATCATCAGGAACCACCTCTGGAGCGCAGCTCTTCTTTATGACCCAAACCAGAAGCTGTCCTGCTCTTCCCAGGGAGCCGGCTCCCCTTCTGCACCTCGTTAGCAGCGCGCTCCACACAGCCCGCTCCGGGATGACTTGCTCCAGTAGCTCTCGGGAACAACCAGGCTCCCGCTTGTTTGTTTGGAACGTTTGTTGTGTTTTGGTTTTTTTTAAACTTCCCTGTGCTACAATTAAGACTGCAAAAAAGAGATGGCAGAGACATTAATTTTGCGCTGCAAGGGACCAAGTCAACTCAATTAACAGTAAAGTATTAATACTGCAAGCCAGTGTTTAATTTGTGGCCTTATTCACAGAAGAAAAAGGAGTTATAAACAAGTCAACCAGCAACAAAAATGTCAGTGCTAACTCGGAATTTGAGCTTAACTAAAAACCTCAGGTAACAGCAAAACAACAGATTTCAGGACAACTAAAATAAACAGAAGCATTCTATTTTTTAAACAAAAAGTTTTTAAAAGGTAGACAGTGGCTTCTTGTGACAGGCTCTTCCCTTATTCTGCTTCTGTTCATAGAGGAGTAGAATACAGATGCTGCAGACATAGCTTTCTCCTGAATTATAGGCAGGATAATCCTCATCGACATCTACCTTTGCAAAAGTTTGTAGAGAACTATGAGTACAACTTAAGAAGAAAAAGACTTAATAGAAGTGAGCACAGGTTACACAGAATGCTCTACCCATTCTGGCAAGCACATGGATTCATTTTTTGTTTTCAGAGTAACACATCTCTCATTTTCTCTGACACAAAGTAGAAGTTTATCTGTAAAACAACATTTATTTGTTTCTTTAAATCTGAGTGTAGGTGAGCAGAGCATACATCAATTCAAGCTCAAAATAAAAATTCTCCAACTAGAAACGGAGGGGCAGTAGTTATTTTTCTGAATAGCTTTTTCTTCAACTTTAAAGTAGTACCAAAACTAAAGTTCCATTGCTGTGAAGTAACAGATTTACACATGCCAAGCAATAATTTACACTGGCATTATGGAAGTCCAGAACAAGCATATCATGGAGTATGTTTACAGCACGACACCCAGAAATCTAAACCTGACATCTCCAGGCCTTTAATAGAAGCAATGTAGCTCACTCCACAAATACAACTTACTGCTCTGAATTTCAAGACTAGCAATATTTAGTTAAAAAAAATAAAATTTAGAAGTTCTTAATTTATCTTTCAGATGAACTTAGACTTGCTCAATCTTTGACTTTCAAGGTACAATCTCATAATATAGAAATACAAAATAATGTAGTGAAGACTCTTTCATCCCTTCAGAAACAAAGAGCAGAGAACAGTCAAGTAAAGACTGGAAGTAAATAGCATTATAATAGGCCATTTCACTCCACTGGTAGGCGTTTGGGCTTAATTACCGAGCAGTTTGGATTCCAGCATGTAGCCTTCCTTTTAATAAAGCAGCGTACATCACCATGCTTCAGTGTAAGACCTCAGAGTATTGGAGGATAATCCCCATTAGCCGGAAAAGAAGAGACCCTTCAGCCGCCGCTGCAATATAATCCACATACATACTTTGTAATTTACGTTGAAGAGTTTCCATCCCATCTTGGATTTGATTAAATGCTTTCACTTGGTTCATCCAGTTAATGAATCACGTGAAAGTTTATTGTTCATTTGGACAGCTCACACTAGGAGAGGGACACAAATCTATTTACCAGCAAGGAGGAAACTATGTCCATTTATTTGCAACTACTCCTCTCTATGCCCAAATTTGTTTAACCCAACTACTCCAGTTAGGTCAGCTGGCTGTTAAAAGAAACATTTAATAGTGCAGATCGGCCACAGTAAAATCGGTGGTTAATGCTAACCATGAATTAGGCAAAGGCCCTTTTAAAGTCACCATTGATTTTTAATTACAAGATTAATTTCTCTGAACTGAAGGTACCAATAAAATTCCCATTGTTGGCATTACAGTTGTGGAACTAGCAGAAGCCTTCTGAGCGCCTGCTCTTAGCAGACAAGTAGTCTCAACCCTTGCAGAATTCCAGTGGAAGCAAACAGGTTTGGATTTAACGGCGTATAACTCTAACAGCACGGGTTCAGAAAACCCACTGTTTATAATGGGCTGTTATCTTCTGAGGATATATTATTGCTATAATCCGTCTGGTAGCATCAGCCATGAACATGGTCTATTTTTGACAGAAATCCAGCGCTCTCAGAAGAGGCCTTTTCCTGCTTGGCTCTGTTACGTCTTTAACAGAGGAATATACTGAACTCACAGGGAGTTGCGTGGCCCATGGTTTGGCTAACAGCAGTAGGGGCCCACACGGATCGAACATTTCCATCAGCGTCAGTGTTTGCTTATTTGCTGCACAGACACAGCTCCTACCAACGCACAGGTGGGACATCCAGCGTGCTCTGACAAAGCCCTGGGTATTGGGAAAGAAGATGAAGCGCGTGCGTAAGAGCAGTGGACATATTTAGGATTTCCAAATGTCAAGAAGTCCACAAACACAGGTGGCAAAATCCTCATTAAGAAAAAGACTTACCACGATTTTAATTAGGTATTTGTTGAAAGTGAATAATGCTGATAACTGCAGTATCTGAGCATTTTGATGCAACAGTCAGCAAAAACTGTCCTATTTTCATAATGCACAAAGAAATGAGAGTCAATTTTACTCTCAAGGTTAATATACACTTTCTGCTACATGAAACAGTAAGATTGAGATCAAAAGATAAAAAGGTGGGATATGATTAAAATTTTTTATATATGCCTTTTTTTTTTTTTAGGAGTTGGAGGTGGCACATGTTAACCAAGACTCACATAAGTAGTCTCATATCACTCCTTGGCTGTTGCAGAAAAACCCTGCAATCAAATCTGCTTTTGGATAACTTCAGACATTACCACTGTATGTGAAAGTTCTCGACTACAGGTCAAATACAGATTTCATTTCATCAGCACTGAGCAAACGCAGGAAGTAGCTTCATTTCCCCACTCAGATTCCAAACCGTATCTTTGGCAATTTCTGAAGCTCCCTTCTCTTTAGAAGCATGAGGATTCAGTGACCTGCGCCTTGGGAAAACTGTGGGTGCGTTTCCAGTCAAAAGCAAGAATCATTTAAAAGCATTTAAAGAGGGATGAGAAAACGGGATGTTTAAGACAAAGCTATGCACACGTAACACTAAATGGTTTCAGCATCTTGAACCGTAATGATGCTTCAGCTGAATGAAGGATGCACAGCGCTAAAGCTCTAAAGGTCTTTAAAGACCTTTGTGTCCAGAATTCCTACAGACTTCAGCAAGTCATGATTCGGCTCTTCAGTCTTCTGTGAGCAGCTTTGTAGGAAACAAATTATTTATATGAGTCTCAGGAGCATTCGTGAAGTATTAATCTTGATGAAATATGTTTTTTCCATCCCTCCCTTAACACCACTCAATCAATGTCAGCAGTATTGCAATTGATCTAAATTCCTGTCAGTCACTCCAACTATTATTCAAAGATTTTTCTGAGATATGCTTCCTCAAACAGGAATCTGGGCACGAAGTCTTTGGGAAATTTTTTTTTTAACGTCAAAAAACAAAGAATGACAAGAACTCACACTCATGATCAATTTTAACACTCCTAATACACAGATGAGAAAAATATACACATATATTCTTGACCCTCTTCAAATATTTTTTTTCCTGGTGTAATTGGTATACATAACATTTAAAAGGGAAATAGAATCAACTGTTTAAAAGATAATAGAATCAACTATTAGAATGAAAAGAGACTATCATGTATTCTATTAGCTCCCAGGTATTTCATAAACTGCTAAGCTCAGCTCCTAGCACTGGAGAAGTTTTTATAACAAAAGGAAGGGGAAGAAGTGGGTGAAAACTCGAACCACGCTCTTTTTCCAGGAGTGCATTGAATGTCAACTGGAGACAATGGTTCTATAATTGTAAACAAGTAAAAATAAACAAGTCTGAAGAAAAATAACAAAGCCAGACTTAGTAACTCAGAAGTTGCTCATCCTCTGTATTCTTCATTATAAGTTTAAGCAAAAGACAAATTCAAACACTGCAGTGACCCCCTTCGTTTATTCTCTCTCCAGTGCAAGATCCAATGATGGCATCATCTCATCTCTAGCAATAGCTAAGAAAATGAGACATAACAGATAAAGACAATTACATGAGCAGAACTGTAAACTGAATTTTTTAAATTAGTTCTCTCATAGGGACAGGCATGGACGTGTCAAAACACTTTTATGGCCTGTGTGGGGTCAAGTGCCAAAACAACAGGGAAACTGCACTGGATCAGGTCTGTGTAGGCAGAACTTCCCAGGTTAACATGACTGCAGTTACAGCACATTGTTATTATCTTGCCTCCAATTCTTGATTGCTCCATCAATCAGACACAGTATGTCAAGAGGACACAGGTCTAGCTGGTTGTCTGCATCAGCGCCCAAGGAATGGTCAGCAGACAGCTGCGCTGTATCAGAGGTGTGTAAATGCAGACCCAATTGCTGCACAGTCACAAGGAGTGAGAAAACAGATTAATTGATCTCTTGTGTAATACTTAACAAGCCCAACTGTAGTTATTAAATCATGCTACAGCTTAAACTGTCATATCCAGAGTGAAAACAACATGCACTTGTTATTCTAACCCAGACAAGAAGGTGTGTGGCTGGAATATCACTGCTGCAGTAGCCAACGGCAGAAAGATAAAGATGCGTATGATAGTCATTCCCTTCTAATTAACTCAGCTGATTAACCTTTACAGATGTTTCTCAAAGTAGAACTTCTCCACAAACCTTTTCTGTGTCAACTACGAGTTTTTGTCTTTTTCATTTTTTTCTAACCACAGATAGGTCTGACAAGCCAGTACAGCCCCCGGGACAGAGCCAAGGTCACAGTGGCACGGGAACAAGCCAGGAACCGTCTTCCCGAGCCAACTTCATCCTCAAGGAACGCTTGATATACACCCAGAGCACTAAAAAGCTGTTAAGAGAAACACTGAGATTGACTTAAGTGTCTTGACAGTTGTCTTTATGAAAGCATAAGAACCTTCAATACTGAAGAACAGTTGTGGATTTCTACCTCAAAACCACTTTTGGTAAGCTCTGCAGCTCGCTGTTCAGCCCTTCCCTAAGCTACTCTGGGGATATATGTCAAAAACAGTATTCTAGCTGAGCTGCCGAATGACAGAGCACAGCTACATTAATCAGTTCTGGTTTGCCTAATTCAGTCTAAACGCAGTCTGAGGTCCTGACACACTTTTAGCTGGGAGAAAAAACAAGACCAACCTGGAATTCCTGAACAACGGAATAACCTTCCAGAGAGTCTGGCCCCAACTAAGTACAAATCAATAGGGGTTTAAAAAAGAAATATGAACCCGTAAAATTAAATCAAATGTCTTTGGAAGAGTACTGTTGAAAGAAAGTTTAAATTTTCTAAATAAATGTAGTGTTTCCATGGATCTAAATTTTGAATTTACTGTTTCCTTTACAGTTAATGGGTTTATGACAAAAATCTCACTTACATGAGTAAAAATGTAGCTTCTTTTGCAGATCCAACATACATGTTCACAAAGATACTAATGACAGCTGTACAAGAACGACAGGCTGTCTATACCTAGGTACATATGACATGATATATTTTTACAAGTTAGGAAAAATTGAAGACCGTTCTTCCTAAATATAGAGCACAGATAAACAAGTACAAAGACAGTTAATTTTTTTAATGTATTTTTCATATACAGTACTTAGTCTGACTGAAATCTTCACAATTAAATGAGGAGGCTATTTTCTGCAAAAATTAATCTATTTATCAGTTAAATATGATCCCTCGTTAGAAGCTTCACAGATAACCAGGCCCTGTAATTTTAGTCTTTACTAACATATGCTACAGTCAAAGACAGATTATCTTACGCTTCATGTTAAAAATAGATTCATATGATATTAATCTTTCAATTGTGCTACACCGCAGATCTCGCAGCTGACCTTGCCATTATTACGGTAACATGTCAGTCCTCTGACTTTCTCCCTGCTGAGAGTCCAACTGTGTAAACTGTTTTCTTCACACCGTATTGCTAAGAGGACAAAGATACACTTTTCCCTCCATAAGCTAATAAGGAAATGTGCTCCAGAGCAGTTACTCAAAAGTCTAAACAGTCTTTCTTCTAGGGACACATCGTGTAGAATTAGATTTTCAGCAAATTAACATCAGGCATTGGTTGTACCTTCAGCAATTCCTGCCTAGATTTTATCCTCACAGCAGGCAAGGACTTGGCATGGTCTTCTCTTCCTGTTCACTACAGCCCTCTCTCTTAGTTAGGCAGATGCATCTTTGCAACAAATCACTTTACATTGTTAAACATATTTGTTTCATTTTAATCAGACTATAATTTTTCCCACCAAAATGAGCAGTGTAATCTTAAAGTTTAGATCAAAAGACCAACTACAAATTCTCCAACCTCTTGTGGAATACTGTCTATCATCATAAAACTTTTCATTTAAAATGCTACTGAAAGCATTTTAAAACAGTTTCACAGATCATTTACCTTGGTTTCGTAGACAAGGAGCAGTTTGCAAGATTCTGTCCAGAAACCACTGCTCTCAGATCAGTACCCATCAAAATGTGAAAGTTTAAGAAGCTAGTTATTCAAGAAAATTATTTCAGGGTCCAGTAAAACTAAACAGGGCTGGTTTTGGTCTAGATTTAATGTGAAATCTTCTATTGCAGATTTTAAAAGCCTTTGTATGATCTCGCTTAATCAAGTCCTCTCCTTACCAACATGCAAACACACAAAAAAGGTGTTCATACCCAGCATACAGTAACTTCTCATTTGAGTTGCTTAGAACAACTCATACATGATTTTTATGACTCTACAGGTTTCTTGAGAAGTTTGTATTTTCAATTAATTTACTGAATATACAGTTACTATGTAAGAGTGATTCTTCTCTGTAATGACTGACCAAATAAATCTTAACAGCTGAATGTGCAAATCAGTTTCTTTATGTCAACAGCTTTGTCATGTCAATAAATACAACCCTAAGCTAGGAGCAAGGATTATTAGCCATCTTCTGCTGTCACTTACCTGAGTACAGATACATAACTTGCCTGAAAGCATCAGGCAAGATTTACACTCAGCAGTCAAGAACAAAAAGGGCCTAATGTATCATAGCTGTCATCAGTTAAATGAGAAGAATCTAATATGTCTTGAAGAAAAAAAAAAAAAAAAGAAAAAATCCCTTTTGAATCCCAGGAATATAATCTGTAACCTTAAAGGTTTACAGTAAAGTAGCCAGCAAACCTTAAGAAAGTAACTTTGAATTCTGAATTAGTGAGGTGATTTCATCAAAGCTTACCATCTTTCTGCAAATTGACATAGTTAAACATAATTGCTGGCTCTCAGCTGTGCTTAAATGGATGGGCTCCAGCAGAGTGCTGTCATCCTACCAGTGAAATTAAAGCATCTCGCCTCTGGCAATGTAGACCCTTGTGATATTCATGACAAGATGGGAACTGTTTCCTCAACATCATGTGAACAGGTTTTAGCAGGGATATGTCAAAGTCTCACACTGAAACTTAGCATCAGAACAAACTTTTGTATTTTAGTGTCCTGTGGCAAATTAAGAGTTAATACTATTCTGGGGAAAAAAAAGCCACAAAACTGAAAACTACTCCATTTTAAATAGCCTTAATCTGTTAGCAGTAGACAAAGTCAAAATCCGTTTTTATCTAAAAACGTCTTTCAGATTCTGTAAGTACCATCCTATGTACATAAGCTATGGTAGCTGTCATATCAAGAGCTGATACTTTAATATTCATGCGATTCCTTACTTTTATGTTCCAATGGTATTGCCTTGAAGGCAGATGGAGTAAAACACATAGGTATCTTGAATAAAACCTTCTCCACAGGCAGAAGGCTGTACCATTACTTAATACGTGGTGCTAAAGCAACGTGCTATGTCCTACAGAGAAGATAAAGATGTTGAGCCAATGCCATAGATCTCATAATTTAGGCGTACAAAGAAAAGCTCAGCACAGTGCTTACTACTATCACTAGGTCTTTTGAATTCACTGAGATCCTTTGGAAGAGTAAGAAGTGTGCTCGCTGTAAGTACGGGGCATTACTTTAGACACCTGATATAATGAAATGTTGAAATGGAAAGATGAAAAGAATAGAGGCATATATAACCTGCTAGGAAACAAGTTGTCTTCCCAAGTTGCATATTATAAATATTGCATAATATAAATATTATAAATGCAGGACTTGAAAGAGGGTTGCAAATCAAGTGTCAAGATGAACACTCAATATAGGTACTTAAAGGCTTTGGGCATTTGTATCTGAAACTGAAGAAAAAGAAAGGAGTATTCCAAGCTTATTCTCTTTTTAGTACTTAAAGCAGCAAACCAACAGCTGTAATAAAGCAAGTTAAACAAATTTTTTAACAATTATAAGGCTGTACTTCAGGGCTGGGAAGCTTCAAGCAGAGTTACACAGAAGAAAACAACTAGCTGTACAGCATGTCTGCTAAGGAGGGGTAAATGCTTTGGAGAAACCAACTAAAGTTTCTGGGTTCTGTCTCAGATAATTCACCTTCAGACTGAGTGTGCCAGAAAAGATGGAGCTGCAGCAAGACACCTGAGGGACTCTTCTAGGATATAATCAAATTCAGACTGTCTTATGAATACACAGAGAGTAAATTTATCCTATCTACAACCCACACCCATTACTGAAGGATGCTAACGATTTTATGCTTGTATAGCCCTTTCCAGGATCCTAGTTGTGAGAGTTAGAGAGAAAAAACCCTAACTTTGACTGCCAGATGGACATGACGTGCCTCCCGGGTACCCTGGGTGCTTCTGACAATCTGCCTGTACTGTCTACCTGCTTCTTAACAACTATTTTCTCTAAGTCAAATGCAGCCAGGTATTTAAGGTCAGCTCTCCGTTTCAAAAAGATAATGTCCATCTGCTCAAGCAGCTGAGTAGCTTGACTGTGCGTTACCTGCTAGGTATACTGTTTTACTGTCGCAATACCAAAGAAAGAGAGAGGTGTTGAAAGATCTTTGTTAGTGGTATTCAAACAATGCACCTGAGCAATAATGTTTAATTTTGGAATAGTAATTTGAGACTGGAGAATCAGTGTCCCACTGATATCAGAAAAACTCAAATATAATGTTCTTTAAATTAAAAAAAAGAGGCTAAATACTTAATTTCTAGTAAATTAATTTTATTCACAATCTTTATTTTTGGTCAAAAGTGATTATCAATTCAGAAGATCTGAAATGTAAATTAAATTTATTCAATACACTAAAGCATTGCTGGAAAGAAAACCAGCACTGCTAGTACTACCCTGTGGCTGACCACCCACAAAATCCATGCAACTTACAGCAATACCACATTGAATTTTGCTATCAGATCATTCCGTGTGTTCCCAGCTCAGAAGTGGCCGATTTACTTTTCTAGGATCAGAAGACACAGATAAGTGAGCAGGTTCTAACACAGAGGATCAGAGCTCCTTATCACACTTACTTACACTTGCTCCCTCTATAGAAATGAAAATGAAGGCCTGTCCCTACAACACTGATATACATTGTTCATCGTCAGCACTGTTTAATGATTCCACTTCAGTGTTGGCTGTCAGCCATCAAGCCAAAATGGAAAACACGCTAAACATTTTTATTCTAGTAATACTATTGTGTACTTTTCTTTTCCTGGTGCACAAACATCTAACTAATTATGGTTATAGTACACAACAACAATGAAAGACAATTTACAGAGTTGTTTTATTTAGCCTTAAATTCCCCAGTTTATTTGGATAGGAAATTGGAATTTATATTTTCAGTCACACTTTCCAAAAATAGACCATTGTATCAAGTCTGTTCTGTACATTAAATAAAAACATGTTCAATTTATTTTAAATTAATTCACTGTTCAGTGGCTGAAGGTCTCTTTCCAGAAAGTAGACTTTTATAGATAAAATGCATAACAGAAAGATTAATCTATTTTTTTAAGTTAAAGGTTGGGGTAACTTTTGAACATCTATTATAAAAAGTATGTACCTTATAGCTATTTTCCACTATGCACTAGGAAAGTCAAGTGCTTTGGTAAAATCAGAATTCTTTGTTTTCCTATCACCTATCCTATAAAGATGTATTTTAACATAAATGAATACTTTACATCCTGTCTTTTTTCTAGCTAAAAGGAACAGAAGTAGTGCCAATATCCTTACTTTGAATTTAAAAAAGTTTGTTCCATGTAACATTAAAGTATTTTATGATACAATAATACATACATAAGTAACAGCAATGTGTAGTTTTAGATTAAGAAATTAGATGATCTGCTGCAGTTTCAGTGGGATACTTAATTGTGTACCTAAGTCCCATCTAGTGTTAGTAGAACTAGAGTACATGCCTGAGGTTAGACACATGCTCTACCTGAAAAAAGGTATTCAAACACAAGTACAAGATTGCCAAACCCGAAATACTTACCTATACCTTATATATACCCTCCTGTGATACAGGGTCTATTCCAATACCTGTATTGAGTAAACTGGCATAGAATTGTAAAATGACACCTGAAACTTTTCATGCAACTTCGCATGCTTATACAAGCACAAATCTGAAAGCAGAACTTGCTTCTTGGATTTTAGCAAGGCATGCAAACTGCTCCCAGAAGACTCCTTGCAGCGTACGGTTGGGCTACTTCTCTGGCAAAACACCTTCAAGCTGCTACTGTAGCTTCCAGCAGAGATTTCATTCCCTTGACTAAGACACACAACCAAGCCACCGTCCTTCCTGCTCATTCAGTACAGTAACTCCTTTGCCTAACTGACCAGTCCTTACCACATTAACCATAACCAGTAATCCCAGAGCTGGGGTCATAGCAGCGGAATGAAGCACAGCTACGCGAATAGCGAGTGCAAAGGTAGGTGCCTGGGCACTGCAGAGCTGGCCCCAGCCTTCCACCGGCAAGCATACCGGCCAACCTCTGCCGCCCGGTTAGGGCAGAGACAGGCACGGGCCAGTTAGGAGACAGAATAATTTCTCTGTAATTGCCACCTCCCCATACATCATCACCCAACTTTAAACTGGAAGAGAAGTTAGGAGGAAAGACTGACCAGTCACTGTTGTCGACTGGCAAGCACCAGTACAGCCTCCCAGCAACACCACGGCCCAAATCAGTGTTCCCTCCCAGCTCTGCTGCTCCCAGAGAAGAACCCGCTTGACTTTCTGCAAGTAAGGAGCAGAAACAGTGTCACAGACACCTACACAGCACCATCTCCCAACTACCAACCCGCACCTGGGAAGGAGACACTCCGTAGAGGCTGGCTGTTCCAACACCTCACTCCCATGGACTGGCCCAGCACAGCCGGCATGGACGGCAGACAAGTGCTGTCAAGGTGAAGTTATTTGCATGGCTTGGTTCCTGTTGAGAGTGGAGAGAAGGCCTAATTGCTGGTGCAAACACACCCTAGGGCTTGTTCCCAGCACCTTGCCGTGAGCAAGAGCAAGTCCTGTCTAGCAAGTAATTAATGCCCTAAGGGAAACCGCAGTGGACTCCACCGCAGTTCTGCACTGTATTTCCCTCATTAACACCAACTTCCACTGACTTTCAGGGAGTGGATAAGTTGTTCTGAGACAAAGAACCAATAGAAAATTCTCACTTATGGCTAGCTAGACATAATTAAGAATTGCCCAGATAAACTAAGACTCAGGTCACCTAGCCAAGATAAGAAGCTTTTGGATTCCATCATTATGGAACTTTCTGCTTTAAATAGTTATAGAAAAGCCAACTGGAATTTACTTTATTTCAACTAAGTTTCACAGAAAGCAACTCAAATGCTCAAACCTGCATTGGATTACAGCTGCTTCAAAAACTGAGGAACAGTTTGACATGTGCAGTTGTACCAAAACACTAACAATGGATCTGAACACTGCAGGGTGGGAGTTTTAAAAAAGGCCAAACCCTGATCTTTACTGGTTCAATAAATTTTCTGAGAATCCTAAGCCCCATTAAGATGAGAGCAATCCAAGAACTTTGTTGTAGCTTTATATCACTATATCTTCAACATAATACAGAAAATAAGACTAGCCCTAGACCTTAACTTGCTCCATGAGACAACGAATACACCGGTGTTAATTAGACAGTTCATGTACATGTGTGTTCACACAGGCATTCTTGGGTTAGGTCTGGCTCAGTGATAGCAAAGGATGAATTCATAACCTGTTAAGAGACTTGTACTAAAGGCAAACCTTGTCAGTGCATTTCCGAACAACTTCCCCTTACAACCCGCTCCATCAGTTTAAGCGTAATATCTAGTTACATAATTACAGGCTAAATTGTAAATTAAAATTACTTGCCATAAAATCATATATGGATATTTCTAACCAAAGTAAGTTGTTGTTATTACGATAAAACTGAAATATGTGAAGTTAGTCTTTATAAGAAGTTTTATACTACTTAGCCTCATTGCTAGTTAGCAATTTTGTTTGGGAAAGATCAACACACCAAAAAGCAGCCTGCAACACGTGTACAATTGTGTGTCTTATTTCAGAATGTCACCTCCATTGCAGTTGTGAGCACATCAAAGCATTTATTACATAACGAATCCCCGCGTTGTCTTGCATAAATAATCCCTGGATCCCAATCACATTAGCCACGCACTACACACATTTTTTTCCACATAACTGCACACCTGACATTTGCAAAATCTGGTTGAACAGTTTTCATCTTATATCCCTACTTGTTTAAAAATACATACTGCTTTTCAATACTCACATTACCGTTAATTTTAAAAAATATACTTCTGTTTCCTCACTCCCTTTCTAAATCTGCTGTGTAGATCATCTCATTTATGACATTCATATATATGTGCTCACATATATATGTGATTAATGCATTCTAGAGAAAATTAAAAATATCTTAGCATAAAATTGCTTACGAAGCTCCTGAAACACTGTGGGCCAATTTATTTTTACATACTATATATTTGTATGTATGTACATACACACTTTCACCATGGCAAAGATACCATTGTAGATGAAGAGTACAAAGAAATCCACACTTTCATGCTGTTCACCTAAAACAAATGGCTGTCTGCTAAATGGAACTTGGTCATTAAACACCAATTAATTTTATGTCGCTGAATTTGACTACTGGTTGTGAGTCTGCAAGTAAGCACGTTTGTAAAAGTATCCCATTTACAGATAAGTCAGTCCCTAAATCTATATGCATATATATTTATTATACACCAGATTTGCTGAGGAAAAAGGTTCGGGTTTTAGATTTAAGTTACATAGCCACAGCTTCTACAAAAGGAAAGAACTGCCAAACTGCCCTCATTCATTTCACCTGTAACTCTTCCCCACGTGTGTATCTGTCACATACACTAAACAAGGCAAGATGCAAAGTCTTTTTTGCTGCTACTTTCACTGCATTACATGATCACAAAACTATCATATGTATCACAGGTCGCAAGATACAAGTCGCAATACAAGATACATGCAATACAGGTCGCAGATTTATAGCAAGTATGCATTCTTTAAGCTTTCACTCTTCAGCTTAGACACAAGTCTAAGCTGAAAAAAAGTTGCATATAATTCTTGTGCATTTTTTCCAAAAGAAAAGTGCTAAATGAATATTAACAGCAACTATAACAACAGACACATCATGAACCAGTAGGGTTGTACCATAAGGCTTCACTAGAACTCTGCAGCAATAAGCCCCACAAAATAGACAGAATCATAGAATCATTTAGGTTGGAAAAAAACCTGTAAGATCATCCAGTCCAATCATAAACCTAACACTGCCAACTCCACCACTAAACCATGTCCCTAAGTGCCACATCCCCACATCTTTTGAATACCTCTAGGGATGTATAAATCTATTTCCCAGACAGGAAAGAGTTGCACATCACCCAGAGCAGGACAATATGTGGTCATTTTCCTCTGGCAACATCTGTTTTAAGAGAGTCCAGCTGTTTTGCCCCCCTTCTCCTCCCCCTTAAGGTGGGCATGTACTTTAATTCATATTACACGTAGTGGCAGGCAACTACAAAACAAAAGTGGAATTGGTTCAAAAGGTATACAGAATAAAGACAGACAAATGTACATTAGAGCCATACAATTAACCAAATTCAAGAATAAAAATTCCTACTGATAATCTGGCATTCTTACCACACTTCTCAGCAAAGATTTAATGACTGAGCTGTAGAAATGTCTCATATTATGAAGACTTCATTACTTTTACGGAATAGCACAGCATAAAAGAAGAATCATAAATATTTAAAATTAAATCACATTTGTGAACATAAATAGACCATAGAATATTTTGTGATGGCATGTTCTTGATTATTTATGGTGTTAGTTTACTTACTTTCTGGGAATCTTACTTATTAGCATGAAACACCCCTGTATCAAAGCCTTGTGCAATTTGTCCAACGAGGGGTTTGTACTCAACATGAGCAGCAGTATCATTTTGCATCTTACGACTTCTCTTTTCAGAATCTAATACTCTGGCCCCAAAATGTAAACTTTAATGTCAATTTAAGGGCATGACCAGATCCTCAATATCAACTGGGGTAAGAATATACACTGGCAATATTTTAAGAGCAAGAAAAATTGGTTTTGGAAATAATGTCATAACACAAAGTCATAATCATAGCACCAGCTTCAGTAACATCACAGGCACTACAAAATTGGATCTCATGAATCACACTGCAGCTTACTGCATAATGATATCGTCATGCATCAAAATCATGTAATAGAAACTTAGGCCATAACTTAAGTACTGCAGCAGGTCCTCTCTACCAGGAGACAGTATGACCTTCACAACAGGGTTAGAAAACAACCAGCCAGCCACGCAAAACAATTTTTGAAGCAGGTGACTATTATCAGAACAGCGTAAATCTAGATAGTAAGTTATGCACAAACACTTCATCTTTAAAACATCATTAGGTTGACATTTGTATTCAATGGGAGAAATAAATGCTTTGATTTGCTTTTCTTTACTGTGAAATATAATTAAAACAGACATACATTCTTAAAGAAAATTATAAACTAAATAGGGGGAAAAGCAACAT
Organism: Pluvialis apricaria; assembly: GCA_017639485.1. Lineage (NCBI taxonomy): Eukaryota > Metazoa > Chordata > Aves > Charadriiformes > Charadriidae > Pluvialis > Pluvialis apricaria. The sequence goes on from CM030022.1 coordinate 4,419,296, forward strand.
GTTAATTACAGGCTGATAGACTCAATTATTTGTACACAATTACAAAATTCCAGCATCGCCATCCGGAAGTCATACCTGCTCTCAAAGTTAATGAGTGGTTACAGTCTCGCTAGCAGAAGCTTCCGTCTCTCTGCTGTTGACACTGTGATACATATAACCATCCACCTTTTCAAAGCAGCTACCAGATATGGAGGATTCAAATCAGAAAGCTACTGAGCACCTATTTGAAGTCAGTAAAAATTCTTCAATAGCAATGTTCTATAGCTTATTGTATCATGCCCGAGCATTCAGAGACTGGTTCTTTTCTTCTTTCCCTTATCCCCACCCAAAAAATATAGCATGTTCCACTGAGGCATAAAATAAAGCTGAAAATGCCTGCAATTCACTGAAGGAGTAGAAATAGATATAGCATAATTTGGCTGCTGCCCAACTCAGGAACAAAAGACCTGCTTGACTTAAAATACCCACTTCAAACACTGTTAAACTTCAGAAAAGTTTCAGTCCTATCCCTATAACTTTCATATAGACAGTGGGCTCATGATTAAAACATGATTTCATTCCAAGATCTACTTAACTGCAGACAGCTTCACAGCAACAGAAAAAAAATCAGTAATTTAATACTACTTTGTTAAAAAAAAATAAATAAAAGTCTTCTCTAGCAAAAGACTTAAGTCATTGTGTAATACAGTATGCAAAAAAGGCAGAGGAAGACCATGCTTCTGTTACATAATTATAACAATACTATAAGCACATTTGTTTGCAATTTTAATATGACAATAGTAAAAGACCTAAGAAGCCGTCATTCAGCAACATGACATTCTTAGCATAGTCCTTTCTCAAGGCCTTCAGAGTTTATTTTTATGTAAATTTGCAAAGAAAACGAAGCACTAGAGTACACATGGGAAAAAAGGCAAAGACTAAACAATCTGGAATATTTAGAATGTATGTAATAGAATTGATTATGAGTTTTAGCTGGTAACAAGTACAACAAGCAAAATAATAAAGCAATTTAATGTTAATCTTAAATTTGCACTGATTACAGAAGGTGTATGTTTCTAAATATCTCAGCGGCTAAATATAAATTGTACTTATTCAAACGTCTTCCATTTTAGGATGTGAGGATCTTGTTAATTGTCCTATTCTCTATAAAGGTAGCATTATAAACCAAGTTAGAAGAAGATTGGTACACTACAGGATAATTTTAACACCACCCTGTAGCTAAATTTGTCTCTTATACAAGAGTCTAAATCACAAGCTCTTTGCAGCAAATGGACAGCATAGTACTTCAACAGAGCCGAAAAAAAGCGGCCTTCCAAACAAATGCTAACAGAATGCAGTTTAAACTACTTAAGGCAAAAACATGATACACGGTTATATATCATATGTTATTACCAAGAAAAAAAGAAACACTTAAAAATTTAAATTGATAAAACAAAGTACTAAATCTAAGAATATTCATCCACTTTTGAAAAGCAGCCTTTCAGAGCTAGTGATAAGGGGAGACAGGCATACAATTGCTGTTAAACAATAGTAGAAAGGAACTATAGCTTTAGGATAGAATACAGAGCCTGCACTTTGAATTCAAACTCAGAACCTCTAAACTACAGTTTGAACCTGGTCAATCTCAACAGGCTTAACACCACTGTTGTTGTAGCACATTCCAACAGAGAATTATAGTAAAACTATATTTATCATATAGCACTTCCAAACACGAGGATTGCCAGTATTTTACAAACTAAAATACATGAAGTCTTTCAAATATTATTAAAGGAGCCATTTAGCCATCACTGCTATCCCTCTTCATATTTCTCTCCTGTTTAAAAAAAGTGTCATTAAAGGCTCATACAGCATAAATGAAATCTGTAATGCTGCAGCAAATCAATAGAAGAGCTAGGGATAGAACGCAGACCTCCTGGCACTAAATCATTTCTCTCACTCACTAGACCATGTCTCTCATTTTAGCAAGTTACATTTTATACTGCTATCTAGTCACTAGGCTTTAAATGAAAATCCCAAACATTTGTAAATTCCTTGGGCAGTCAGGTTCCTCCATGGCACATTCCAAGGCTGCCAGGAGCACTCCAGGAACAGAAGTTTCACAGGGTGGACGCACACTGCAGGAGCAAAAGGGTGGACTGAACACCGGAAAATTCAGAAACTCAAAAGGCCTGGAGAGCTGTTCAGTCATGGCAAGTGAATGCCCGTCAGTATAACGCAGACACTGCCCTCCCACCTCCCTCCCCCAGAGATCCAGGCTAATATTTCCAAAGACACCAAGCCAGACTTAGCCAGCCCAGCCCCCATTTCCTAAATAGACCACCTCCATCTCAAACCTTCCCACTCACCTCTCTGGCTCTCAAAGCTCCCCATACCAACAGCCCCCGCAGTTTCTGGGGCACCAGATTTAGCCAGAGTCCGCAATTGTTCTCCATCACTGCTAAATCATACGCTAGGCTCTAGCCACCAGCTACCGACCCTTCACAGAGCTAAGGAGTCTGAAATAAGCTGGTTAAGAAGGCATGTTCAAAAGATTTTTAGCTTGCTTCTCAATGAAAACTCCACCTTTGCAAAGTCTTTAGTTATCACCAGTCCAAAGAAAGCATTTAAATGCTCTTAAATCAGACTTTCAGAGGTGTTTAACACAATAATTGCAGTAATTCCTCCTGAATTGCCTGAGAGAGACAAAGTTTATCTCGTTCTAGAAGTTCTTCCGATAACTTTGGTTACTTAGAAGTCCCCAAATTTTAATTGGGTAACCATTGGACATCATCCAGAAGACTCAGTTTAAAACACCTTGAATATAGAGCATTAAGTGGGCGTTACAAAGAAGCTGGACTAGCAGCTGTTCCTCTTCTCCCTAGTCTACTACAGGATGGAAGTACAAGGCCCGGGTCCTGTTACACAATAGCATTATAAAATCAAAATGCCTGCTCCAATAAAGCCTTTCCTATAAAAGGATTTTAGCTACCCACATACGGTGACAAAAATTGCAGGAGGCATAGCTTGTCTTTTCTTGAAACTAGATAAAACTCTCCCATGCTACAAACCAGTTTACGTTAACATAACCTGGAATCCCAAGGTAGAAGCAGCTTGATTATATCTCCAAACAACTTAAATTAGCAAGTTCAGTAGCTTATCCCATCTTGTGCATTTGTGATAATCTTGTAGATCCAGCTTTCCTATAAGGTACCACTCACATCTACCGAGGGTTGCTTACAATGAATCTTCTCTGCTCAGTTACACCACTCTGGCTTCCCTTTTCTTGATAAGAACATGAGAGAAAACCTGGGACCAAACATTAGAGTTCTGGTGAGGGGTTTTTTGTTTCTTTTGTAAGAACAAGTCAATTTACTTTAAGAATATGTAAAAGATTAGTGGCGCCTCAGTAATAATATTTTGGTTTTTCACATGCTTAACCCTGCTTGTCTTTCTTTAGACAATAGCTTGCATTACCCACAAAAATCAGGACCTTGAAACTCAAGATAGACATTGTATTGCTGTCACTTCTCCAGAAAAATCTATACTAGCATCAGAAAAGGGCTGCTGTTTTCTGAGATGGGGGAAGATGAGAAAAGCGAGAGGAGGATTGATCAAACGGCAAAAAGCATTCAAGCACAAAAACATTCTCCGAGAAAAATTAAGTACACACAGCCTTAGTATTGGACTGGGTGGGTGGTGGGGGGGATATTGTTGTGGTTGAAAACTAAAGAGTTTCCTTAAGTTTTAAGGCAAGAAAGAATGATTATTCCCTGAAATTTGAGGATTATTCTCCCTAAGAAACTGTCAATTAGCATAACTTTGAACCCAGCAAAACTCTTTCTGACTACCAGATGTAACTATGGCAACAAGATCCAGGAACCTACAATAAATATGATACAGTGTCAATAACCCCGTCTTTTTCATGTAAATAGATAAAGCACAAGGAAGACAGAAGACCATTTCCAGTGCTTTAGATTCAATTTTTAGATCTCTTCAATGCTAGGAATGTTAGCACATTCCAATGACTAATAAAATGAAGAGTAAGAGAAAACCAAAGGAAAAGAAAACAACACATCTCTTGTGGAAAAACTATTTAGAATTTAAGAAAGAATAAGACCACATTTGTGGACTTTTTCCATTAAACCCGTGAAATTCTATAAACAGATATAATCTCTATTAAGTTCTGCAAATAAGTTTGAAATTGTTTCAGAACACCTAATCAGCTTAATAAATAATTGAGATCTTTCTAGTGGAATTTTCAAGTCAGACCTAAAAATAAAATAAACAGAACAGAAAGCGCTCTAATTCACTTATTTGGCTAAATCTGCCAGTTGCATCTGTAAAGGAATGGTGTTTTCATATATGGGAATGTTAAGTCAGAGCTTTATACAAAAAGCATTTACAGTCATGAATCATTGCCTAAACATAAAATTAAGTTCCCTCCCCCATTCAGCACAGTAGAGGAACTTCATGGAAAAGCGTAACTCTTCCTTCCCTACAACTTAGAAATGGCTGATAGATGGCACAACAAATGTGTCATCATCCAAAGAGTATTTGGATCTTGGAAAATTTAAAAAACTATCACCTAAAGCCTCCCTTCTCTGAAAAATAATACACTACAGCAAAGAAAACCCATGTCCTCTAACTACGAAAATAATGCACATATTATAAGAGCACAAGGCACGCAAAGCGTTGTCAAAGTTAAGCCCTAGACCAGAAAACACAAAATGATGTTGTGGGATTGAACATGGGGATAGGCATAAAGCTGGAAACTAATGAGGAAGCTGGAGTGAAAGAGACAGGGAAAAGATTCTTAAAGAAAAGTAAAAATGGAACACAAAAAATCAGGAAGAAAAGGGACTGATGATGGAATGACAAATCCTAGGCAAGATTCAGAAATGACACCAGGGAAATGAAGGTTCATTACAAACATGAGAGTTCCGAGCTGAAGAGCCATGAAGTCATTGCCTACCAAAAGGATCCTAATCCAAATGCCACTTCTGCCTCCCTGTATCTCTCTCCAATTGTGCCCAGCTATGAATAGCTGACTCCCTCCTATCCTAATAGAAATAGCTCGAAGCCACAGTACTAAATCCCAGCAAGAGCCTGAGACACATGCTGGCCTGGGGTAACTGAATGAAGACAATAAAGACGATTCCATCTCTATACAGATGGGTCTTCAGGAGGACAGACAATCACTTGTCACCCCCTTGCTGACCGCAAAGATTTGCTAAAGCATCCTTGCATCCACTAACATCCTAAAAGGGACCATTAGAGTTGTGTATTGCCTCCAATTAATTGCTGCACCATTTTTCCCTTAGGTTAAATATTCCTTTAGGGTATGGATTGCCTGATGCAAGTCAAAGCATGCAGAATATAATGTCTTGATATTAACCACCCATTCATGGTGCATATTTTCAGAGACAGTATAAAAGGATAGGAGCTAAAAAAAAATAATTAAAAACTTCACGGCATTGCATCAAAAGAGCCTAAGATTAGATCTGAAAAAAGCTTCATTGGTTGAAATATATATAGTTTTATATTCTTCCATTTCTTGCTGTTCAATGACCTATTTCCTTATAGTGAAAGAGATTCTCAATAACTAACTGAAAGCACATTTGTAATTACGTTCTGCTTATGTGCGTTGGCTCTGCAGCCACTACATCCTGGACCTCAGCAGAACTCAGCCTAAGTGGTTGCAGCTTTACAACATGCTTGGACAAACGTCAAATAAGTTGCCTTGAGAATTAAAGGGTCATTCTCCCCATCTAGTCAAGAGTACCTGTCCATCCCAGATGGTGTATTCTCCATACATTCTAGCCTGCACAAAACACAAAAAACACAAACAACACAAAAACCCCTACTCAAAACAACAACGCAGAACAAACAACAAAAAAAAAACACCACCACCACACTTCCCCCCACAATGTCTAAGCTCAAATATCCTCCTTAAAACAGAGAGAAAAGTTAACCGGAGATAATATACTATTTCATTTTATGTCCCAGCTCAGGCTGTGTGAATAATTGATTTCTCGGTTCGGCAGATCGAAGTGAATTTGAAATAGCTCCTTCTCTTGCTCAAACCCTCTCAAAATTTCATTTTGACATGACATGTTTCCGTTTCAGTCTTGTAACGGAAGCTGGAAATGCAGGCCAGATTCACCAAATGGAGAGGAGAAAGAGAAGTTCCCTTTTATAGAAAAGCTCAGTGTGCCTCCACCTCCTCTGGTCCCTGTGACTCTACAGGACAGCTAAGGCAATGCACCAGCTTCCCAGCGGTGAGAGGAGCCGTCCTGACCTGCCTTCCCGTGCTCCCACTGTGACACACAACTGGCACTGAAGGAAGCGGGAGAGACCTTTTTGGCAATATTGCCAATTAGGTTCACTTAGATCTATCACAAAACTGATCTCTTCCGTGACCAAGTGTTGCTTTCAGAGTGAACCTTTTCCAACAAAGGGACCATCTTCCTGAACTCAAGCCTCCTGCCACTCAAAACTGGTCTTCAGTTAATTCAAACAGAAGATCTGAAGCAAGTTGGGGCATTTCGTGAGACCCCACCTGGAGTACTGCATTCAGCTGTGGAGTCCCCAACATAAGAAGGACATGGACCTGCTGGAGCGCGTCCAGAGGAGAGCCACGAGGATGATCCGAGGGATGGAGCACCTCTCCTATGAGGAGAGGCTGAGATAGTTGGGGCTGTTCAGCCTGGAGAAGAGAAGGCTCCGGGGAGATCTTATTGCAGCTTTCCCGTACCGAAAGGGGGCCTACAGGAGAGCTGAGGAGGGACTTTTTACACGGGCATGTAGTGATAGGATGAGGGGGAATGGCTTTAAGCTGGAAGAGGGCAGGTTTAGATTAAACATTAGGAAGAAGTTTTTCACTTTGAGGGTGGTGAGGCACTGGAACAGGCTGCCCAGAGAGGTTGTTGAAGCCCCGTCCCTGGAGGTGTTCAAGGCCAGGCTGGACGGGGCCTTGGGCAACCTGGGCTGGTGGGAGGTGTCCCTGCCTGTGGCAGGGGGGTTGGAACTCGATGATCTTCAAGGTCCCTTCCAACCTAAACCATTCTATGATTCCATGATTTTAATTATCTTGGAACAACAGCAACAGAGGAAACCGAGTGCCTGGGCAGGAAAGCCTGCAGTAAGCATTTGCCCGAGGTGGAAGAGGTATGAGTTACAGACTCAGTGCTGAATCAGGTTTCCCACATCCTGGGCAGTACTCTAATCAGCACACTTTTGGACAAAAGGGAAAGAGTGTCTCCTTTTCTCTGTTTTATAAAGCTCAACTCAGTATTTTTCTTAGCTGAAACTATTCAACCTTTTTTTGCAAATAGTTTCAGAACCTATGAATTTTCATTGTTAAAAAAATCTTCCTATTTACCACAAACACATAGTAGTAACATCCTGCATATTAAGCGTCATTCCTGACTGGCATTTCACTTGCAGATGAAACATCCGCGTCTATCGGAATGAGTGCACTACAAACTGAGATCTTGTGTTTCCAGGACATGCCGCACCTTCCAGTCAGAAATGACAAAGCAGGAAAAGTCACTTGTTATACAGAGGAGAAAGGAGGAACCAGGAGAAAACTGGAACACCAGAGCAGTAGTTGAAAGCTTCCTGCTTTTGGCAGATGCTGGGCCAGGTGACAGCGCTCCGAGCTGCCAAGGCAGCTGACAAACACCACCACTAGATCAATACATGAGAGTTCTTGTTTTGAAGTTGTTCATGGGGCTTTTGAATTCCCCCATAACTTTTTGAATCTATTTTTGTCATTAAATGAATAAAAATATTAAAAGAAAGAAAGAGAAAGCATATTTCATGAAAGGATTGCTGACTACCTTACGAGTGGAACACCCACTGGACTCTAAAAACACCTAACTCCTCATATACCTCATACTCCTGAACTGACTTGTTAAATTAAAAAAAAAATAAATAATTGTGCTCCTAACTTTCTGAGGTAATAACTTTATTATTCAAATAATATCTCTATTCCTCATAAGGCCAAATGATTCATCCAAGGTCACAAACAGTCTATGTCTCTTGACATCAGATTATACTTTTAATTGTGACAACGCGCCTAAATTTAAAGATGAACCATGCCAGTAGCAACTCAGACCTAGGAGCTGCGGCATACCAAGAGAGAAGACACAGACTGCAGCTCACTGATGGTCCTGGCTCCAGGAGTCAGAAGCATTTTACATGAGTGCCATGTGCTAGCCCTGCCACACCGCATTCAAAACCTGCCTGCCTGTCATGAGATCTAACCACTGTAGTACATCGCATGTCCATTAAAAACAACTAAGTTAGGAAGAATTTGCAATTAATACAGATCTTTTTTTCCAGTACAGCATATGGAAACAAATAGGCTATTTCTGATGAGCAATAACAACTGCAAATTTAAAACTAAGAACTCTTCCACCTTTGTTTCGGGTTTTTATTCATGATGCTGAAGTTGATTATCTACACCCTAACAGGAGTGTTCAGGACAACAAAGAAAACAGTTTTCCTTTATAAATTGCTACTTCTGCTTAATTTTTAAAGAAACTCCTTCAACAGCCTACTATGTAGCTTATGAACAGTTAAGGCAAGTACTATCAGGTTTTGCCAAATTAGATATTGGATTTATTAATAATTTACTGTAACTTTTAGTACCGTGGTTAAGAATAGCTCTCCCGTGAGCTTTTAGTCTGTATCAGCTACTGTGGTAATTACCCTCAGAATCTAAATCATTACAATAAAAAAAAAAATAACCAGACTGAGCAGAAGCAAAGCCAAATTTTAATCTTCACAGCTAACATTTCTTTCATGCAAATGCCTGCACGTATATTGAAGGCTGTTGAAACAGAGCTAGTTAATTAGTGATACTAGTAAAATTAAGAAAAGTGTCCATGCAAAAACGGAGGAAAAAGAGCCATCTCTAAGCCTCTGTTTCCACATGAAGGATTTTAAATCACCTCCCTTGCTTGCTTTCTTTATAATCCCTCCTGTTTTGTTGGTTCTTTTTTCTTTCTACACTGCCCCCACCTACATACAATCACTATGGAAAATAAGCTCATTATAGTGCAGCATGGGTAAGCAACTGCAGTCAGAAATTAATGAATTGATCCAAAGCTTCATCTTAGTGGCTGCCATTTGCATCATGAGGAAAGTGTGATGGCATTCCCCATAGACAGTAACCTACACCGCAAAGAGATCCAGATTTGTCTTGATGAGTGTACGCTACCAGAACAAATGTTGTTTTCCCCCCTATCTTCCAGGTCATCTTGCCAGGATTCCTGCTACAACACATTCATCTCAATTACTATAGTTAGTATTATACTAGATTCTTTTATTTCTACATTAAAGCTAGTTACATGAAAAGCATGATTGAGGACTTTGTAATCATAAAAGAGTCAAGCTCATCAATGCCCATACACCTGTCTTCTTTCCAGGAAGTGTTAGCACAGTTACCCCCTATTTTAATTTATTTTAGCTTTGTCTGTATCAACATAACTGACAAGCAGCCTCTTCGCATTTCTTCATATTTAATTTTGTCAAAGAATCTGGACATGGCTCAGCTGAACTCAATAGAAGGACACAATTAATATGATTTTGTCTCAAGTTTGTCATATGAGATTTATGTTGCCATAACAGAGATGTATGCATTAATAAAATTGTACTATTATTAAAAACTTTCTACAGCATATCAGTAACAGGGGTTACACAAATCATCTCATATGGGGGAAAAGCAAAGACTGCTATACAAACATTTCTAGATGGTAAGCACTTTAATACAATTTGTAGTTCTTTTAAAGAAACAATGCCCATCTCATTTATTGTGTTTCCACGCAGCGTTCTGTGTAAATTGAGAAAAAATGGACCTTCACTTCTCAAGATATGATCAATACATTCAATTTGTTATGTAACAAGTATCTGGAAAGAGGGGAAAAAATATTTACCTATGAGTGACACTGAAAATTAACACAAATAATTTCCATGGATCAAAACTATTTCTTTGGTGCCTTTAAAACGCTCTAACAGATTTCCTTACATCCCAAAGAACTCCAAAGAGGTTCACAAACTATGTTTTCAGTTCATCTTTGCATATCTCCTCCTATTTAAAATATACACTATTTCCGACCTTGGCAAAGTCAAATGATAGAAATACAAGGAGAGGTATCGGACCATTAAAAAAAAAAAAGCCTTAATGGTAAGTTTAACAGGCACCTTTAGTGCTCTTAAAAATCACCCCTGTAAATAGTCTCATCTCACAATAAACTTATAGACTTCATGGGACTTGTGTCCAACAAAATCCAGCCCAAAGTTATTATAAAAGCTCACATTTGACCAACATTTGTCTGAGGTATATTCTATTCCAACAACATGATTATGTGGAAAGTTCATTTGTTTGTCTGTCTTCCTCACTTCTGCTGCAGTTACAGCAGAAAACCAGCAGTCCTGCCCCATTACTAACCTTAACTTATCAAAAGAGAAACACATACTTCAGTAAGAAAACAGACCATGATATCTTTCATCAATTTATTGCAGAAATACAGAAAAAAATTCATATGATAACCTTGAGCATCCTCTGATCCCAAGTTTAGATGGTGATTTTTGTGACAGGGTTGACCATTGTGATCAAAGTACATTTTGCAATCTAGCATACTTGCTATCTAGAATTAGCAAAAAGGAGACTGCAATCCAGAAAGGGACAAATATAAGGGGAAAGGGAGGTCAGATTTAAAATTCCTTCCATTCCGCTGAAATGGGTTACCCAGCCTTTAGAAATTGTTGAGCCTCTGGAAGATAGTTTAAACCAAGATTCCCAGAGGAATTAGGAGAAATGGGAGGGGACCCAGCAAATTGAAGACAAGTTTTACATACCAAACATTCTCTTCAATAATTCACGAGGCATGAAGTTGCCTCATATATTATTTGGCTTTTGTCCAAAGCAAGTCTAATTTGCCAATTCCAGAGAAAAGCAAATAAACATATACAAAAGTGACACATGTAACGCATACATTTCATAAGATTTCAGCATTAAAATACATCATTGCTTTCTTAGGAAAACACAACACACACCATGTTAGGGAGCCTTTCATTTTCAGGCAGGTATATAATTTGCTTCCTTCCCAGAGCCCTATAGAAGACATCATCTACTATCCTTCCCACTTCATGTTTCAAGTCACATGCACAATCCTGCATGTCCTCCAATTTCCATAAAAATTCCATATACAGAAAGCACAAAGTAACAGACACTAAAGGAATAAAGTATCTTCATTGCATCACTTTGGCTGATCATAGTGCAGCACCACTACTACCGTATGTCAATCCAACTAATGTATAAACCAACACCAATACTGAGACTGAACTTCTTTCCTCTGCGCCCTTAGCTTCTCAACATGAGTACTCTACTTTTAGGGATTGATTCGACCATCAACATATCAGGGAGGAAATAACATCAGCGAAAACACCAAAGAGAAAATATGCTACTTAGTGAAACCACTGGAGAGAAAATATGCCACTTAGTGAGCCAACTGTGATATGTGGAAACAAGCAATGCCATCTTTGCAGCATTTCCAAAAGATGCTGCTATTAACTACTCTAAACACAGTCCTATTCCATGTTGAAATGGCTTCCTGCTCTGAAAAGTGTCTAAAAATTGCATGGGATTTGATATTTACTGCTTCAAATTGCCAGAACAAAATTTGCTTAATTTGCAGACCAAAAGCCTGGTTCTTACAGCTAACAAAATAGTCCATCTAGAGTTATGGCAAAGCCATTTCCAATTCATACGCTATCAAAATAATTTTTTCATACATATATTATCTTTATCCATAAAATAGCCATATAAGAGAAATATTTAGCAAAAATGTGCTTCCTTAAAAGAAACATCGTTGACAGTTTAGAAGACAAGTATCAAGTTATTACTATTGGAAAGAAACGTGACAGATCTTCTCTTTCAAAGATATTAATTTTATAACAGAACAAATGTTTCCTTAACTTAAAAGTTAAGATCTTGAACCATTCACAAAACAATCATTGTGCTCCCCTTGTATTTTGCTTAGCGTGCAGGCTGTGCTTGCAATTATTTGCAGAACAGACATTCCTGTTATTCCAAGCATAAGGTATTAGTATCAATGCAAACAAACTTTAATATCCCCCTCAAATTACATTTGCTATAGCATAAAAATCAAAATACTCACTGTACAGTGAAGCACCTTAGTTCAACCAGTGAGGAGAGATGCACCAAAGAAGTCTGTAACGTTTTGGCTCAACATAAAGGTAAAATTAGCAGATTGAGATATATGCTATATTGGTGGATAGCGACATGGACAAAGGTAGGGCTGAGGAAAGCACTTGCTACAGCATAGCTAGTGTTCCCAGTACACCAGCCAGCATGCAAAGCAATTCCAGACAACAGGAGCACCTAAGCGGTCTTCTAGCAGCATGCAGCCTATGGAACAACTGCTGTGGATCTAAGGCTGTCCCACTCACCCGGTCCTAACCTAAGGGCTCATCACACGTACACTGCAAGCTTGGGTAGCAATAGGCCATTCCCTGAAAAATATCATGCTATTGTGAAAGATGTTAGTAAACAGAATAAATCCACTTTCAACCCACTTCCTTCATGCTCTGAAGAGGCCTTCAGCAACACTGATGGACAAAAGCAGGATGAAATCTGGCCAGCAAATACATACTGTTAGTCTGCAACACACAAATTAGACCAAAAGCAATACTGCAGACACAGATTTTCTACTTTTTCTTTTTTATTTAATACTGCTTGCCTTTTTTTTTTTTTTAAATCAAATTACAGGATTACAAACTTACAATATCAAGGCTATGTCAAGGCACAGGGGCTTGCAAAAGAGATTTCTATCGCGATTTCTTCATGAAAAAGAAGCAGCGCTGTAGTTTTCCCAAACATAAGTCCTTTATACTCACTACCTATTTAAGAGAATACCCCGTAAGGTACCAGAAAAAAATAAAGGCTGTTGCTATTGTAAAACTAATCAGGATATATTTTCTCATTTGCTATTAGGTAACAGAATTCTTCTCTTTGTAATGATTATCTTGAGTGCCCCTTTAATTTCCTTTTCAATGTCTTTTGGCAGAAATCCTTACAGGTGCAACGCACAGAGAACACATAAAGGACAGAAAAACATGCATTTTTGAAGTGCAACCACATATCTTTAAACAATCTATCTGCCAAATTTAATTTAAATGCGTGAAGACCTTACAATGAATTTAGGAAAGGAATAAAAAAACAAGTGAAAAAAAATCACATTTCATTCATTGGTCCAAAGCAGTTCTATTCTAGCCTTGTTTCAATTTGTTTTACTCTGTGATATTTGAGGATTTAAAATGCACCTGCATATTGAACCTATCCTGCGACAATACTACAAAGAATAATTGCAACCTAGTGACCTCAACTTGACTCATCTGTTTGGAATTAAGTTGCATTAACTGCATCATTCTGCTCAGGAATATCTGCATGACCAACAGAATTAAATGGCAGTTTAATGAATTATCAGGCTCCAACAGTCTTTTGACCAGTGACAACCAACTGAACAGATTCATGAACTTCTAGCTGGGCCTCAGATCAAGATTACGATTTTGGGTTGCTTGATCACATTATCTCCACAGTATAATCGGGGCATTGGGGGTGGGGTGGGGATAGGCATGGTGTGTATCAAAACAAAACCACCTTCTTACCTGTTGCTTAAAAACTGAGGGAATAACTAACTGAGATTTAGGAGGATTAGGGCTGTGACACTGGAAGCAGCTAGCGACAGTGGTGCAACTGGAGCTGGGAGAAAGACTAAAAATATTAATGAAAATGTAGCAAAATAAAAATGAAAAGCTACTACCTGGAGTTGTAACTGCAAGAAAAGAGTGAAAATGTGGCTTGATAATTCTCAGGTTACTGGATTCTTTCTCTCCTTGGTTCTGTATTTTTTTTCTCCTTCAATTGCCAGCCCTTCCTAGCAGTTCTCCTTCTTGACCTCACAATCCATGAATAAAACACAGTTTCAGTCTTGCACCCTGTCATCCATTCATCACTCTGCTGAGTCCCTTAGCTGGCTCTGTTTCCCAATTTATGCATCATAAAATTCTGTACACGTTTAACAGAGCAGCAATTTATAAATAGCTTTTATTATACAAGGCAGGCTTGATGCTCAAACAGGAGGTCAGAGATACTGGCGCTTAATTCTTAAACTTTTCCATTCTGCTGTTCCTCCCAATTTCTCATAACTAGCTATCCTCAAAGAAGAATGTTAATATTGATTTGTAATTATCTTTTCTCTTTGATGAGCCTGCTTCTTTAATAGTGGGCAATATCACTTTTCATATACAAACTATTAGAAAAACGAAGAGACCAGGAAGATATCCCCACACTGAGTAGTAACTCAGCCACAGTTCTACTACTTGGTAACTCCAAGGCACAGATTCCCATCGCAACATATGGATTCTTTGTTATAGTATCATTTTGCTCAGATATATATTCTGGACACAGGAGAACCAACCATAAACACCAAAGCAAATATGCTTCAGTGGTAGACTGAACCAAAGCAGGGCCATCGAAATAGCAGGTGAAGCAAAGGATCAGGCTATGGATTTCGTGTCTAGAAATGACCACTCTGTCCTAGTAGATGACAGCCTTATTGCATCCATCTATTATGGCTTCTTGCCAAAGTCAATTTACCACTTTCTGCACACCTGAGAAGGATAAAGAAAATGCTTAATGAGCTACGGGGCTGTCACTGAGGAGAATGGCAAACACTGCAGTATGCTGGAACTGATGAAGGGGTGAAGTCTGCGTATTTGTATGGGAAGAGAGGCTGCACAGCCTCAAGCAGCTACAGAGTAGGATGTCCACAAACTGGTAATTCTCTTTCCCTTGATTAGCACTATGCATTGATGAAATAACCTAAAATAGCTGAATAATGGTCTACAGAGGAAAAGAAGTTTTATGCTAATGTCTTTCCTTGAGAAGATCTTTTTAACAGTCCTTAAGAACAACAGCCTCTTCCTCTCCTGGCTTGGTTCATTCTCTGGCTTACTAGTTCTTTGTTCAGGTGTTGCAATATTAGACACAAGTTTTCCCCACAGCACCACCACCTGTCACTATGCTTTACAAAATTAATCCAAAACTGAGATTCTATAGTGAAATTATCATATAAGTAAATTGTAGGGAAAGTTGAAGAGGTGTAAGAACTCAAAACACTTGCTACTCAATTACCATCTTCAGTGCTACCTAAAAATATTAAATTATTATTGCTGAGCACTCTTAGACCAGTTGGTTAAGACACCCACTAATATGAATACTTGGCCCTGCACTTAAGTATTTAAATCTTTTTAAGGTTCATAGCCCACCCATCCCCCCTTGAGGTATAATCTGACACACAGCCAAGAGGGAAGGCTGTGTAGATCTCTAATAGCACAGAAACCAATTTGCAATTGCTCTTTTCATTTGCCCTCTACAAATCAGCCAAGGACCCAAGCTCTTGAAGAAATACTGCCAAATTGGACCCTGGTATTACTACAACTGCTCAGTAGAAAGGCTGCAGATGGAAATAATTCCCAAGGACTAAGAAACTTTAGAGCACCCCAGTAAAAAGGCTGATGAAAAGGAGAAAAAATGTGAAGAAAGCCTCAAAGCGGTTAGTGCTCAGCACATGCTGAGCCGTCTCCTCCCTGGGCTCGGCTAGCGGGGAGAGCGGCTAATGCTCCACAACTGCCTCAGGTGCCATCCTCTGCTGCACTGACTTTGATTCGCGTGTTCTCTTCAGTGCGCACAGCAAGAGTGTCATGCAGAGCAAAGCAGAGAGCACCAGAGATGGCTCACCAGCACCAGAGGAGTGTTCTCAACATTGCAGGTCACAAGGGAAAGTAGCAAGAGAGAAGGCTATTGTGAGCAAGTTCTCCCAAAACTCAATTTCTCTTCTTCAACATAGGCAAGGAAGAGAAAAAAAGGTGGCTGGGACAAGGTCAAGCTTCTTCTATCAGGTTCCATTAAAGTTCTCACTAATGTTCTTAAAATTTAAAAGTCCTTAATCTATTGCTTTGAAAAAGAGGAGCTACTTGTGCTATTAGTTGTAGTGGAAATTAGGACACTTCTACCCATCAGAGGAACAACGTCCTGAAAGAATCTCCAAATCAAATAAGCAAGGACAAAACACAAACACTAGTTATTTTTCAGGAGGGTGCTTGATACATTTAAACATATAAAGCATCATGGTTGTAACAGAAAAGGACAGGACTTAGTCACTCTTTTCTAATCAATTCCAAATTGAGGATATCTACTTTAGAGTGCAGATGTGCAACTCTTTCCCATCAAGAGGTCACACATTCAAAAATGGCACACAGAGTAATATTATTATGTAGTCCTACATTACTTCAAAGCTTTGTCCCAGTTTCAGTGTCACCGGTGGTACACAGTGAGGACGCTAATGCATCTGTAGTGTACTGTGCTTACCAGGCTTTTGAAAAGGCTTCATAAGGTCTTCATCTACCAGAAGCACAAGTCTCTAAACATTCCAATTTCTTCTGTGAAAGTTTTAATTCTTTTAGGACATGTTAAATACGCTTGCATTTATTACTGGTCTGTTCTACCAATCCACTCACTGCACCTAGTAGAGCAAATATTTGTAACTACCCAGCAACATCTTCTGTAAAGCAGAGCATCTCAAAAACCTGACAAGAATTAAGTCATTATGTAGAGATACCATTTTTCTCATTTTGTAGAGGATGCCATTTAATTTCTTAAAGAGGTGGAATAATTCAGGAGAATTTGTCTACAATAGGATTAATGTGGAGCTGCTGCAGTTGCAGTATCCAGAAATCTCTGTGCAGCTGATAAGGGTAAGCCTCATAACCACGTATGTGGTATTTGTTTGTTATTTTGCAAATGTCTCTTTCCATTTTAGAGCAATACTCTACACATAGGAGGCAGCCTCATTAGAAACATTACACTATAACTGATAAAACCAAAGGAGATGGGGTCCATGATGCAGGTTGCAGTAGGCAAGGAAAGTAATAGCTCAGATTAATTCCTTACTTAAGTCCCATGACTTGAATAGACTACAAAGTGCAGCAATTATATTCAAATACAATGAATGCCATAATTATGACTTCAGAGATAAGTGGAAATATTTTGAGAAGCAGTAGTTCAACTAAAGCCATATTTAAAATAGGGAGTGCTAGACTTCACCTACCACAAAACAGTCTTAAGGGATTAACTATACATGTATTTTTAATTGTTTATGTCTAACATATGCTGTTTTGGAATTGAAGAAATAAAACCTAATGTCTAACACACTACCATTAATAACTGCTACCATAAAGACATGAAACTCTTCTCTCTGAATTGAGGAGGAACTAGTGCCCAAGTGTTTTAAGGGACACTTCTATTTCTCCCCAAAGACCTGTAAAGCTGAGATCTTCAATACTTGTGGTGAATATCAATGATTAATATTGATTTTAAAAATAATAGAAAAACAGAAGTAATTAGTCCTTTCCAGGTAACATAATTTTCTCTGGGGTTATTGGAATAAGGAATTTAAACATTTATTCCTCAACTCTAAAAACAATCAGAAAAAACCCATAGTTATTACAGACGCAGTTTGATGGGAAGACTGGTCATCTATTAGTGACAGGCCTTCCTTATACAATTTTCTTTAAGGTACAGAAAATGATGGCAAGAGAATGACACCATCTTCACAACTTAAGGGGGGCAGAAAGTCACAAGAGGCCAATAATGTGGTATTTCTGAGTGCAAGATTAACAACAGGTATTTCTGATTTAATTTGCTTTGTTTTAAAATCACCTCACTGCACGCTAATACAAAACTTCATGACAGCCATAATTCGAAGGCTGTTCGCAAGTACTAGCAGAAAATTCCATGATCAATGTAATCTGCCACTTTGAGCAGGGAGGACAGTATTTTCCAGTAAGCTTTACCGAGTATTTCCACACAAAAAAAAAAAAAAAAATTATAAGAAACCTTACTCCAAAAAGTTTAGGATCTAGTAGCCAGCTTGTAATTCTATGTGTTTGGAACTGGCAGAGATGGTAATTCTTCTGTTTAAGCCAAAGCAAAAACTAATCACACATATCTTTCTGCCAGTATGCAGACTTTGATTTCAAATTATGCCTTAAGGAGTATGCTGAAATTTGTGACAAGGAACAAAGCTCAGGAAGATGGAGCAGAAGACGGAATGAATGTGAAGAGAGAAAAGGGATACACAGATTTGTTGTATAGCTCTTTGAAGGAAAAAATAGAGAAGCTTGAGAGAAACACTAGAGAAGGGACAGTAAACCAGCTGGACAAGAAAATCATGTAAACATTATGTTGATAGACCAAGTGAAGAAGCGTCAAGGACTTTACAAGAGATCAGGGAGAGAAAGGTATGAAGCACAGGCACAACAAATGCTTTTACAATTGAGAGGACAGTTTGCATTACAGAAATAAAAATGAAGCACCATCTTACAGAAAGCAAAGAGCGCCTGGGCTTTAGAAAAGACAAAAGCACAATGTTATACAACTACAACAAAAAACCCCAAACATATAAGCCCACACAAAACCCCAAGGATCCTAATTAGAGAGAACAGGGCTGACCCATAGTCCTATTTTCTTTCATATATTCAGCCAACAAACTGCAGAGAATTCCAGCAGCTAGAATTGACAGTGACATTTTAAGTCAATGAGAATCTATTTTACTCTTCCTCCCACAACACAAATGAATAGTAGTGCTAATGAAATTCCACTCCTATTATAAATTGACAAACACAATCCTGCATTTATCCCTTCCAGCAAAATTTGCCTTTTAACAAACTCAAACTATTCTGAAATACCCGGTGGTCACAATACGACAAAACAAAATGCCACTCTCTCCTGCACTGCCCTTCTTCCAATTAACTTGACTTTAGTGGAGCAAGATAAAATATTTTCTACTGTATTTTACACACAGTTTTGGATGATTCATGCTAAAATTTACAATATTAGTCACAGACTTTAATACAGTCTGGTTATTTATTTCATATTTGATCAAATGTTTCTGACTGAGGTGGGCCTCTAATTCACTACACCAAATTAACTCGCTTTAAAAAAAAAAAGCCACCAAAACTCCATACACACTGGTTTCTAGTGCTATCTTTTTCAAAATGCCAAGGAATAACATTATACGCAGAAATTAGCAAAAGTTGACATAATAAAAACAACTGATTGGATTTTGGAACAAGATGCAAAATATAATATGCTCATATTATTATTCAGAAAAATGAGATAAAATATTCTTATTCTTTTCTCTTCAATGAGTTTCCTCAGAAAGGCTAGATAACCTTTTCCTATTTAATTGCAGTGTACGAGGAAAGAATCCCTTTATATCTCAATCAGAAGTGTACAGAGAAATAATTCTGTTTCTTTCACGCAAAAAAGAAATCGCTATAATATTTACCACACAGGAAAGAAGAAAGAAAAAAAAAAAAGAGAATAGTGTTATGCTGTGAGCTGTCTGTTCTCACAAGTTAAGCAGGGTGTGATCAGCTCTCAGCGTAACACATCAAACGCACCAGGTGATGCAGTAGTGCCCTCTGCTCTGGTTGTGTTACACAGAAAAAAGGCAGGCAAGAGCTTTCACATTTGAGCTGAGCTGTAAGGCAGTCAATTGGCCGTTAGCAAGGGCGAACAATTCCATGGCACATGTGTGCCTGCCTGACAAATTCCATTGTGAGTAAAGGCTTTTCCCCCCTCAGCCTCCAGTTTGTATGTAACTCTTTCCTTCCATCCCTGAACAAGTATGCACCCCATTGAGCAGTCAGTAATTTGCTCAGCCTGAGCGTTGGCTAACACGACACATCTACAAGCAAGGTCTCCCAAATTTGAGAATTCACACCGGTACCTGCTGTGATTAAAGACAATAAATAAATGCAGCATGTCCGCTTCAACATCCAAAGTGTTTTCTGCATTTACCTTCTTTCAACATAGCTTTAATACAAACTGAACGGCATAAGTATTGTCACCACTCTTTATAAAAATAAACAGCTTTTCTAGCCATTTTCTGAATAAGTCCAGACCTGTACTATTCCGTCCCTACCTTCCACCACCATCCAGACACACACTTCAGGAATAGTCTTCCAAATTCCTTTCTAGCATTTGCCTTCATCTGAACATCAAGTATCACTGCCCCCAACATGGCTTCTCCCGCTCTTGACTTAAATAGTGTCTTCCTCAGGGACCAACCAAGCTTTTAGTACTTAAGAACTGGATCCAAGGTATCATCTCATCTACTACCTTGTTAAACTGATTATCCCACAACTCTCTGTTGGGCCTGAAAACCTGACTTTCCATCATACCACAATAAAGAATAGCAACTTTTACTATATAATAGTCATATAGTAATGGAAATAGCGTGAAAGCGTCAACCTCAAATACAAAGCTAGGATCCAATTCTGGTCTTACGTAAGCTCTAACAAGTAAAAATCACTTCCACAAACCAAGCTCTTTTCAATTAAATGTGTCCTACCGTGCCAACATGGCATGACTAGTTCTGAATTCCAAATAGCTAAGATTGCCATGAAAAAAGCCAGAGAAGCTTTGTTAACCACAAACTCATTGGCAAAGATCATCCTTACCTGTGATTAGTACTGTAACACAGGTATATTTACTGCAATACAACACTTCCAAGGCCAAAGAAATGCATAGCACAGGAAATAATTTCAGAAACATACAGTAGACATCTTAGACATAGTTTACAACATTTAATTGCCTGTAGTGGGTATTACAGTATTAGAGCAGATTATTCTGATACTCCCATCTTTCACGAAGTCTGGAGTCTACAGTTTCTAGATCACATGTAACTACTACTAGCCCACACATTGTCTGAGAATGGTTTCTGAAGATATTAGCAAAAGAACAATAGAACCCATTTACTATAAGTAGTTAATTCACAATCTATATATCAAAACAAGTTGAGTTTTGCAGTAATGTTATAGATAGCAGTGATTTAGAAGAAATAACGTGCTTTTACAAAGATGACTGTGGGCAAAGCTAAGAGAGTCAAATTTCAGTGGCGAGAATAAGGTTTAAGAATAATCGAGAGTAACACCACTCTTTCCATCAAGTTCCTAAAACTAAAGGATTCCCAGAACACTCACCACTCTGTAAAGTGCTTTTTCCTTTCTTTACCTTTACTGTGTGCACTTGTACGATAGCTTCACTGAAAAGGAAGATGTTTTGGTCAAATATTCAGTCCATTGCTATCACATACACCAAGTAAGACACAACCTGTCAACAAGGCAGCAGTAATGCAGCTCACTTGAACTAACTGAAGAACTTGCAAATTAAACTGTTTGATCTCTGAAAATTAAGGGAGTATTGGCATGGAAAGAGATGAAAACCTACAGGAAAAATAATGTTATTGTTTGTTAAACAGTAGGAACTTTCTGTTTCCCAGAAGTACCCATACACTTTTTCCTCTATTACTTCTACAACTAACATAAACTGTGAACTACACCTTCGCACAAGAACACTACGCAAATCCCTACCACCTGCTCTACACAGAGAAGGCAGTGAGTTTGCTTCCCTCCATGACATTCTTAACCCCCAAAGAAAGCATAAGCTGACCTCCTCAGTTTTCAAAACTGTCCTTATCTTTACCTCTCACAGAAGAATGGAAAGTCCAGGGAACAGTAAAGGATGTAAATTCACATCCTAGCTTATTTCACAGTAACCTTCCCATATAGACAGAGCTCTACATATTTCTTTCCCTTTATCATGGTTGCCTCTACTTAGTGAAAGATGCTTTGTTCTCACGCTCTCTGGAAAAGAGTTATGCATGACCACAGAAGTCCCTAGGAACAGTTTATTAGTTTCAGGTTTTGGCACTACCTCCTTCAGGATCTTCTTTCTGCTCACAGTTATGTCTAGAAAGGTAACTGCATTGACAACAGGGGGAAAACCAAGAAGGGATATATGCAGCTATGAGGCTCGTCTTTGCAAAGTAAGTGCCTTTCTTAATCTGCCTCGATATACAGTTCGAATTTACTAGCAGCAGACAGATGAAAAATCATCCTCCCATGATCATATGCTCCTCTGGTTCTAGACTGCACAATTCCCTTTTCCATTTCATTCCTTTGATTCAGTTGAGGACCATTACTGCTGGCAAGTATTGTGGACAGGAAAATATCAGCCTCTAATGCTTAAAAAATAATTACCTCTTTCCTATCCACATTTACTTTTATAGAAAGTATTGCTCATGTTCATTTGAAACAATTTTTGCTTTTTATTTAATACATTACTATGTAAGAAGGTTTGGTAATAATGCTACAGCACAGTGATCGAACAGCTGACAGGTCCAAGAGCCGTCAGGCATCCATAAAAGAGCTGAAGTTGCAAATTTTGACGCAGCGAGATGCATTATGTTGCAAGTCTTAAATAGCATTTTCACAAACCTCCAGCTTCAGTGATTGGGAGAGAGACATCAGGCAGCCAAAGACAGAAATAAGTCAATGGATGAGTTGTATATATATTTCCACCTGCTGGCAGAAAGTGTTTACACAGCAGTAGTATGCTTTTACAGTGGTTTAAGTCTGGAATAAATCCAATAAACCAGTGGAGTTTTTCTTGGTTAAAAAATGAACACAAAGCAGCATTTATCCTACAATGTCACTGGCACACAAAGATTATTATAGAAAGTCTGCTTTTGATAAGGCTGCATACCTCCAGATCTGGGGCCCTAATATTAGTCTAACTGATTTATAATGTATATATATTTTTAATTAACAACTAAGTGCTACCAGTTTCCCAAAACTGTAAGTAATGAGCTTAAATTACTAAACACAGAAGCACGTTATGACGGTGTTAATCAGGTCCAATGCTCAGCAAAATAAGTACTTGTCAGTTGATGTTTGTTTGAAATTAAAAGGTGTTCTAAGCCAGGACTCGCAGGAATGAGCTTGTATTCACCACATACCACTGAACTGCTATAACATAAAAACAACTGTTCACATTTCAGTTCTTCAGAACTGATTACAGTGAAACATAATGAAGTCAATACTACAGTTGGAAGAGGCCCTTTCCAAAGCACTATACTATGTCAAAAAAGCCACTATTGTCTATAAACAGAGAGGGTGAATTAATCTCTGTTCTCTGTTACACCAACAAGCAGCATATTTCCAAATACAGACACCACACTCCCAACCTCACTTGGGGATTTTCCCACACTCTGCACTCCAGGCTTTCATCTGATATCCCTTTTAATATTTCAGATTCATGATCCATCATCAGTGGGTTTTATCAAGTATATTCCCCGTGAGTTCAATGTTCAAGTCCCAAAGAGCAGTGGGAGCTAAACATTTCATGGAACAGGAGAAAATGAGTTCTCTCTCCTGCAGGACTGTTCAAGACGCACGAAGAGATTAGTTTACTAGTTACCAAACTCTAACATTCTACACTCCTTTCACAAAACCTTAGTTGAGATGTTGAAGACTCTGCTTTCTCTCCCTTCTGACCTTGATGACATGTGTGACAAGACTGTTTTCAAACATATTTCCAAACTCAGCTCTGTAAAAAAACTCCTTGAAATATATACTATTGCATTAACACACGCCGGAATGCATCTAGCCTTCGTGCTGCCCCCCGTATCTATAAATACCCAGAGACTGACGTGCAACTACCAAACCAAATCCAAACTTCCTCCAAGAATGCTGAAAATTTCATCGTTGTCGCTAAATAAAGTGTTACGTCTTTGTGCCAAAATATCATCCCATACATGTATATAGTAAAACTTGAAAAAAAATACCAGCAGATATTTTCACAAATGCCTAGTTCCAAGAGAAGAAATTCACAAAACAATAAGTGCTGTGATCCATTACAGCAGTATGCGTTCAGTCTTCTGTCACAGAATCATAGAATAGAATTGCAGAACGGCTTGGGTTGGAAGGGACTTTTAAAGGTCATCTAGTCCAACCCCCTGCAATGAGCAGGGACACGAGCAGCTGTCATGCAGCTCATCGAGGTAACTATCAACTCTGATTCTCTAGAGCCATCTTACGAAGAAACACTTCAGGGAAGCAAAAGAATTACCATGCAATAGGCTACAATTTAATTAGAAGAAGGAACATGCTGAATATAATGTCAATGGAAGAATATATTAATGATCATTTTAATGAGATAAATATGCCCTCATATCCCCCATCAAAAATGCCTGAGATCCATCTTTGCAATGGTAGGTAGCAGCTGCAAGAAACAATCTCCCTTTCTACTGATGTGGGCGATGCTAAAGCAGCAACAATTACTGGAATTCCAGTCAGGAAGGAGAGGAGGAACAAGCGATGCTTTTAGCTTCCAAGAAATATCAGGGCATGTTTCCCTTCTGTTTGTGAATGCACTGTTTCAGGGAAACATTCCCTGCCAGAGATCTCATGGGACAATGCATCTCTGCAGTTGTTCCAAGTGTAACCCTCTAGATGGAGGGGAAATTCAGCTTTAAATCTAAAAGGCAACAGTGATTGTTTTATTAGAGTTTAACACTCCTGACATTACTATCCAGGTATTTTAAGAGCCTATTTCAAAATTCAACAAGGTCATCAGGTTTTTAACAGGAAGACCCTTTAAGTTGTACAAGGAAGAAGTCTAGCAAAATTCTCACTGGCAATTTTCAACAAGTTTCTACTACCAAGTTGGCAAGTCAGTTTTGAAAGACCTGTTCCATGAACATCCCTGTTGAAACCAACAGCACCAATTTATACACCACATATAGCTTTAAGGGGGGGGGGGGGCAATGTTTAATCAATGCTTACCATAAAGCTTTTTCTAAAGCATAATTTGAAAGTTTACAATGGAAGAACAATGCTGGAATTACAAGAAATCAAGAAAGTAGCAAAACCCAAATAAAATTGCCTGTCCTCTCAAAAAGTATACTTTAACACTGAAGAAATAAACAATTAAAAAGTCACCATGGCATGGTGCAGCAGTTGAAAACAGCTGTATTTCAACTGCTCTGTATCCATTCTGCAATTTAAAGTTAATTGATGAGGATACGTTTATGACGGGGGCATACTAAGGAGCTGGTATTGTAAGATAGTTCTAAGTTGATGCTTTATATTTATTGTTTAATTCTTTTCATCATCTAAGTTTCCTTTATCTGCTTGGAAGGGGCTTTAATGGATCTAAATAAAAGGAGACCATTTGTCTAATATTTATGCCTTGCCGATTCTATTAGGTGTTGCTGTAAGAAATGTAAATCAAGAAATTGGGTCTTAAAAGTTTTATTCACTGTAGTTTTAATAGACCATGCCAATATTACTCTAGTACTGCCAGAGCTGTCTTCAAGAACACTGAATGAATACTAAGAAGGCCTACCATGACGCTTGCTATGGAAGTACAGATTAAATCCTAAACTCTTCATCTCCCAATTGGATCCACATGGGGAAACTCAGTATGGCTTCAGCGAATATGCCAGCAGAGAGATCACAGAGGAGTTACACTGTATGTTTAACCAGAATGGAAACACTCGCGGATCTTAAGGATCAGATGTTACATGTTTGTTCTCAATACTAATGTGTGCAAAGATGTAGGACTCTCTTTGATAGGTGTACATTAGCATGTTTCCACATGCATATACTGTCTACAGATTGTCAGTCTTTTGGGCCTTTTTTCCAGAAAAGCATACAAATTTTGAATACTAATGCATTTTAGATGAAGCAAGTTTTCTCTGAGCCATGACATAGAAAGCAAGAAGACACATAATGAAGTATCATACAGACTTCAGCTACGTGAAAGTCCACTTTTAAGGCCAACCTTACCCAGGCAATCCAATGAAATTCTGCTGCAGACAGATGACTACTTTTGCATGACGTTTCACTAGTAAGTAGGCTATATGTGCCACGTCAAGAAATCGATTAACTACACCCTACCAAAAAAAGCCTGCCTGTTTCGATAATCAGTATTCCAGTAGTTCTGACACTCTCTAAAGTGACTTATTTATTAAACCGTACCTCACCAAACCACAAAACATTATTTATAGTAATACAACCTATCTTCTGTTAGTGCATAGGCAGCTGCACAAACTGGGAACTGGAGGGAAGAATATAGCCCCCGTCTGCTGCCTGTTGTGCTGTTGCTGCAGAGCATCAGGCTTGCTCTTGCCACTGTCATCGCTGTTAGGAGGAGACCCAAGCACAGAGGGCAGCAACTTCCAACATCAAATTCCCCACGCTTTCAAACAACTAACCATTTTTAATTAGGAATTATAAAGTAATTCCAAAGGAGATTCAGAAATCCAGGAAATTAAATCCATGTGTATTGTACGTAAGAACCCAACATTCCTTTTTAAATCCATTCAACAACACCAAAGGCACTAGAATTGTGTGGATAATAATAAAGGCAAAATTAGGACTCATCAGCAATTCTGGAAGGCTTGTATGATCATTAACTAAAGACAATCATGTAGAGGTAAATTCTCAGGCATACAACACAAAGCAAGTCATCAGACTTAGTTTGTAAACTACGTGATGCAGAGACAATAGTAAAAGTTCAAATTCAAGATAAATAAACATGGTGTTGGATAAACAGATAAAAAAATAATTTCTGAGAGCTACATACAAAAAAAATCACTAAATCAACATTTACGTATAATATACACTACATGGAACGGAAATTCCTTTCTAAAATTACTTAGCTCAGACTAGTTTATGCTGCAAATGTTTATAAACCAAAATGCTATCTTTCAGTCATTTGAATATTTAGGTCATATCTCGCACTTCCCGAGCGTGACAAAGAATCTGACATGCCCAAGACAATTTTATAATAAACTTAACTACAGACAATTTTTTAAAAAATAGCTTACTTGCAAGAAATATCAAGCATATTAAGTGGGAGTTTGATTAATCTAGAGCAATCCATCAATTAAACAAGATTAATTCATCATTTTTGATTGTTCCAGAAAAGATGGTAGAAACCCAAAATAAGCAGACATTAATCTACGAACAATGAATTAGGAGAAAAAAATTAATTACAAGGGAAAATGCTTATAACAGATAAAACCCACATATTCTGGACGGCTCAGGTCTCACATGTGGCAGCCTGGAAGATGTTTCAAATCAAGTCAAGTCCATTTTGCACATTACAATCAAAACTGGCCATTTAAATCACACAACCACAGTTCTGGAAATATCTATTTAGCATTAATTTCTGAAAAGGCAGTTATTTTTAACGTTTCACAAACCATTTCTGGGCAACTGCTGGCTAGAAGCTTTTATGCCAAATTCACCTGTAATAGCATCGCCGGAGCCGAGGGGAGAAATTCTTAATGAAAGTTAGTGCATAGTGAATGCAGTACCTCACTCTGCAACATTCACCTTTGAAAAAATATTTAATCTTTTTCTTAAGTGACATCCATAAAAATGCTACTAATAGCCTACTGAGCTTTTATCAAGAGTTGAGAACGAATACACTTTTGATAACTTTACATCTATTCTTTCTCTCTAATCTAGCTTCCTTGTTTAGATGACCCGTAATATCTGCGACTGTATAAGTCAAGCCATATCTACCATTGCCCCAATAAGTATTCATCCTGCAATTCTCCTTCTTGTCTCATGAGAAGGCACTCTGTCTGTTTAGACCTACTCCTGCATACAATACAATACAAAACACACTGGATGATATAAGCAAAATAATTATAGATAACCAGTTTTTATGGTGCAATGATTTTCAGAGCTGTAGGTATTAAAAAAAAAAAACAACAACAATATGCTGTCATAACAGAAATGGTTAAAACTTCTTTCTCCTACTTCGGAAGCACCTTTTGTCCGTAATCAAGTAGCACAACAGTTACTTAGTCTTCGTATAACCTTAGTTATAGCAGACTATTATAAGCATTTTTTGAAAGAAGAGGAAAAGTCTTCACATTCAGACAGTATAATATTACTCCCACTGAAAGCCACAGAAATTCTACTGCTGACCTCAGTGGGAGTAAAAGCAGTTCCAAATGGCTCCAACTTTTCAGATTTTCCACCAAGATGTCTATTGCAAAAAAATGCAATTCTATTTTACCCTTAAAAGCCACAAACCAATAACCAATCAAAATAAAACTAAAATTGTTTTATAAGTGAGCAGTCTCAGCCAATGAGGCGCACTTGTAAAGGAACTAACCAACATTCTGCAGGGCTGACAAGCAATAAATTGAAAGCACCATCATTCTGAAAATGTATGGCACTCCTGATTAAGGGTGAGATAGTCTTTAAAATGAGTACAGAGCTTACCTCACTTATGAAACAAGGAAATCAGTCTTAGTCATGAACTCTGTAAAAAAATATCTTTGCTAATGATAGCACAATTACTACTGTTTCTTCAGTGTAGAAGGAGCAGCAACGTTTTCAAAGTTGTACACTCCTTTACTTCACAAATATACTGCAGAATAATAATAGGTTGCTCACATATCCACAAACAGCATCTTGTTTGATTGCCTGCTACATTTTTGCTAAGTCTGAACAACTAGTGAGGCTGTTTGATAAGAGAAACTCGCTGTAGTTGCTGTCACTTTATTCCTTTCACCCCTACAATCATTTGCCTTTGCTCTAAATACTACAAATTTCACCTCAGGATGACAGTGAAAAAATCCCCTAAGAAATCTCCCACCTCTTCTATATTGTTTAGGATATTAAGAAGCAGTAACATTCAGGTTTGCTTGTACTGTGTAAACCTTTCACCCAAAATTCTACTTTCCCTAAAACACCGTTAGAAAGAAACCATTAAAAGAAATTAAATTAGAAAATTAGGGCTTTCAGAAGTTTGAATTATTCAGTCAATTTTATTCATTTAGCAAGTACAGCTGTCTTCTGGTTTTATTCATTTAAAAGACCAACTTTTTTAAATTATGTTCCTTTATCCCAACATAGATGGCTCTTCCTTGTTTAAGAAAACTTCTGCCTGGTTAGTTATCTCAGGAATGACTTCCCAAGTCATCAGAAGTCATACAAATTAATAAATTGCTTGGTCTTTGACTATGCTGACTGTACTGTTCTGACACAGGTCCTTCACTTAAAACCAGCAAGCTAGCAAAAGGGTCAGATGCTGCAGAAAGCCATACATCCCATCACACAAGTAGAGAACCACTGAATTTATGCCTGTGTTACATTCACCTGCCACAGGTTTCTGCATAGAGAGCTCAGAGAACAACCTCAAATGAAGTCTGATGGTACAACTGACCAAAAACACAGAGTGGCTGAGAGCAGGCGGTTAAGAGGTGGGAAGCCAGTTCACCTCTTCTCTAAAAGTAGGACAGCAGCACAAAACATTTTAAAAAGGTCCATTTACAAAGTTTTGGAAGCTTTGTTATTGGTTACATTATATGCAGTTAATTATTCTACACTTCCACTACGCAGACATTTGGGTTCATATGGTGGTTTGCTAGTCCAAGTAGACTAATTCAAACTCTCGCATATTTTAGCCATACTCAGTTCAATAGTCCTACTGTTTGAGAAAAAGGCTGCCAAATACTATTACTATAAAATGAATGTAGTCTTTCATCACTTTATTGTTGGCTAAAGAATGACAATTGTGAGACTATCTGTAATAGTAAATAGCAAGACAGACTAAATTAGTAACAATTTTGCCTTGTAGATTTCATAAACACGAGTGTGTGTAGTTAATAAAAACATATTTAAGGAAATTTTGACAATTCTTACCACCCTTTCAGGCGAGTTGCTAGACCCCTTTCCTTGTTCATAAAGCACAGCTCAAAGCGATGGATGTCCCTGAAAAACATAAGAGACACATGAAACTCTGCCTGGAAACTCTGTAACTAGTGCGGCTAATAGCTTGTTGACCTGAGTAATGGGACGGCTCTATATAGGGCTTCACAGCCCAAGCACTTGCCAAGACTGCCCTGCTATCCCTAGCTCAAAACAGCTAAGTCAAGACTTTCATCAGCCTCTAGAGTTCCCGCTTCCTGAAATCAAAGTTCATGTTAAAAATTTCTTCTCTGGTTTGAATGCTGTAGCACACAGCCAAGTTTCTACCGAAATCTCTAGATCGCAAAAATCAAAAAATCATTTAAGTGTACAGTAACAAGACGCAAAATAGCCCAGATGCTTCTCCTTATTATCTCTTTGCTTCAATATATTTTCTCTGGATCATGCACTTGATTTCAACGACCTAACACCTGTTAAGTACACGAATATTTTCCACAGAAAATATACATACTTGAAGTTACAAGGAGACTGGAGAATTTTTCAAATCAAGCTAACAATAATACAAAGTGTTAATTCCCAGGGAACATAAACACTGTCTCTGGCTACATTTTGCCAAGTCTTGATCAACTGTTCTTTGTTTAACTGCAAAAATCAAAAATTTCCAACTGTTTTACCTATATTCGTTCCCAAACTAGAAATACATCTGATACCATACATACATTGCAAGTTGGAAGTCACACCTTCATCTAATGTAGAACACTAGGAGCTAGCAGCACTGGGGTTACAAGAGAGAGGAGGATAAATTTTACTCTGACCTTAAAATCTGAAAAGCTTTAGATCCCTGAGCCCTCTGCAGAATTTCTAAAGTTAAATAAAAAATAAAAAAAGAAAAAGAAAAAAGAAGCAAGACAATTGAATGGTAGTACCATGGAATTCTTGATTATCACTACAAACTGGCAAGAAAGATGAATATATATATACACACACCAAAGCACCACTGGCCATTGGTCCCTCTACTGTTGGCCGGACTGGATTTGTAGGACAGTCACACTGACATGTCGGGTATCCTCTAACAGCAGTGATTTAAGTAATCAATATCACAAATACTTAGGCTTTGTTTTGGTTGGGGGGGGGGGGGGGGCATGGGGTTTTTGAGGGGGTTTTTTTACAGTCGTCAATGAAGAGTGCTCACACACAAGGCCCGACCTGAACCCACTAATACCAGTAAAAAATTACAAACGCTCAGCCCCATAAAAGATGTATGTGCACTCAATGGGAAAAATAGCTTTTTGTAGCACAGAAACTGATTTATTAAGAGACCTAAAAAATATGAACAAAGCTATCTGCAGACTGCTTTTATGAAGGAAGACTTTGGGGTTTTTCCCCCATTTTTGTAAGCCTGTCAGCATCTGGCTGCCTTACAAACCCCATATATTCTTCATGTATGCCTTCACCTTCCACAGTAACTTTTATGTTTCACATCACAATTTCCAAGTTATGAGACAACACTATGTCTTAATACAGTAACTCCAGTGGCTTTAGGATGACACTTGATGAAAATTTATCTAATTAGCAAACAGGATGCTTTATTTATCTTCAACTCTGATAAGTAAATGCTTTTAAGTACTGCAGAACAAAGGAAAAACCTCATCATAATCATGACCCATACTAGCAAGTAGAGCACGTACACGGAAATTCAGTTTGTCACAAAATAAAATTTCATTACGGGGGTCACGTTGTTCCCAAAGCAGCAGTGAGGGAGACTGTAGAATCATAAGAAATGCGTTGAATCAGTACAAATCCAACCTCAGGCAAGAATTTTCCTCAGAAGTTTCATTTTTATTAGCAATTCAGGCTTTGCCTGCTGAGCATTTCAATCCAGAGGTCAGAAGCAAAATCTTGCCATTGCTTGCCCTGGTATATTTTTTTTCCAAAAAATAAAATAAACACACAATTTCCCCGAATGAAAAAGAAATGCAAACAGTGGTAACAATCAGAAATAATATTAAACAGACATCAGTGGGGTAATATTAAAGATTAAAAAATGCTACTAATAGCTTGATTAAATTTTAAAACATTGCAACAAGTCCTAAACTGACTCTTCTATATTTATTCTTAAATAAGTATTTCAATTCCATATGAGCCATTTTAAAAGCTTCTATTCTGTAAAAAAAGTGGAAAATTATGGTGTATTTAAAAAAAAAAATCACCATTAAGAATCTCACTGATTAAGAAAATCAAAAGCTGAATGGCAAGCCATCTTAATTCATGTTTTCAATATCAATCAAGATGTCACCCGAGTTACAAATCTGGGTGCTCTGCTACCTATACATGCCTGTAGCACCTCGGAAGGTTTCATGAAAAAATTATAATTATCTATAACTTACATCTATGTATGTTATAACTTTTTCTCTTTCTGGGGCAACATAGCTCAAAAAGTATGTTCCACATTCCAGCAATTTTCACTTGATTCACTTGATTAAAAACTAACCACTATTCAGCATCTGACTCACGGGAACAGAAATTCAAGCATATAATACATGCTCTGTAAAAAGATCAGACTAGAATAATTTTTGATGAGAACAATCACCTGCTATTAAAACATATCCCTAACTTTATGCAATAACATACTCTTAAATTTACAAGGGGTGTGGATGTAATGTGACTTTGGATATCCTTGTACAATACAGCTGAGCAGAACACTAGATAAGTCAAGCAGCAAAGCAAAAGAACAAGATTTTCACTCTTCACTTACAACCTTGTTTAGAAAGTTTAGTCTGCCAAACTCCAGGTCCCAGAACCTTTCTCAAGAACCAAGCCAACACTGAAACTACAGAAGTAGTACAATTGGAGGTATATTTTTAACTTGCCAAATAAGTATCATGGCTTAACACACAACACCAAGGAGAGAAGAAATGATGGGAAAAGAGCACTTAATCTAGTGCTGCATCATAAGCTTCAACAAACCTCCTTCTGCCAGACCAGTTACCAAGGACTAATGAGCATATCCTCCGAAAACTGCAGTAAGGATTATCTTAATGTCTCCTATAAATATTCAAAAGACCCACCATATTAGCAGTTCCAAACACAGTGAAGGGTGAAGGTCTCTTAAAGAACAGCTCTAAGCATAATGCAGCCAGTTCTGACTGGAACCTTATGTTGAGCCACCACCAGCTGACAAGGGCATGACCTTCTATTGATGCTGAAAATGATGACTTGGTTCAAAAATTGTTTCGTTTTACTGCCACAGATTTAACAGCTCAGACTTCGTCCCCATGAGATGAGTAAAACATGCTCATTAGGTAACCTAGTTCCACAGAGACAGATTTTTAAACAAAGGCTAAGCACCTTTATTTTAATATTACAAATATGTCCTCAAGGTACTTTAATGCAGACCAGTTGTAGAGGTGAAAACCAAGCACAGATCTCTGGTCCCACAACTGTGCCACAGTACCACGTTCTCAACAGGAGGATTGCACTGACAAAAGTTACAGGTAACATTAAATACGTCAACAAAAAGCAGCCAGCACTGAGCAGAAATACAGCTCAATACACCACCACAGCAATTCTGAGGCCCTTCAAAAATGTGCATAAATAAAAGGAAATCATTTTTGCTTTGTTTATCCAGCCTAACAGGCAAGACAATTATGAATTATTTTAGCAACTTCTTTCAGCTTGTCCAAAATATTTACTCCCCATTGTTTTCATCTTCCTAGATACAGACACACCAATGTCAGACAGAATCTGTTACAATCAACTTGGATTTACTATTCCTACCATCTGTCTTAAGTCAAAACAATAAAGTAATACTGAACAAGAAAAGAGGATGAGAGGAAGAAGGGAATCAGAATACCATAAAGATAAGCAGGCAGTTATTTCTTACTCTGAATGCAATAACAAGAACTCTAGAGGCCAAAATGTTCCAGCTGAGCTAACTATGGCTTCCTGCTGCTGTTACTAACATGGTATTGTAGAAAAGTAATTGCAAATATTACTCAAAGTACAAAATACCAAATAGAAACAAACAAGATAATGGAAGAAACACGTATCTACTGGCAAAGCCAAAACTCACTAGAAGATTATATTCAATATGCTTTGAAGCCATCTGTATAAAGTGACAGTGGAAGCCTTTACATTTAAATAAACCTTTAAAAATTCTTTATTTCACTAGAGGCAGAAGTTTGACTTTAAGTGTTAAACAGAATAACTAAGTTGGTCAAAAAAAATGAAACAAACTGGAGTTCCATAAATGCAGCTATTAATGGAACCCTCAGAACCAGAGGCACATCCCAGCCTGACCCCCAGCTCCGTCCACTCAGCTCTCCCTTCACACCCCTTGCCCATGCTGGGAGATTCACTCATGGGTTGTACTCACTGGTGAGAAATGTAAAGGGACATTGTCTTGCATCCCTGAAACTCCTTTCTGGATTTCCTCTCCTTTGCACCACCAGGATCCTTGCAACTTTGCTGCTTCTTGTAGAAGGCAGAATAATTTGAAAGATATTTAATCATTAACCATATTCTTTTCATAGAGTCGCAGAACAGTTGAGGCTGGAAAGGACCACTGGAGATCATCTGGTACAATTACCCTGCTCAAAGCAGTCAATTATGAGCAAGTTGCTCAGGATCTTTTCCAGTCAGGTTTTGAAAATCTCCAGGAATGTAATCTCCACAAGCTCTCTGGACAACATGCTCCAGCGTTCCGTTTACCCTTACAGTAAGTTTTTTCCCTCAGTTTTTGATTGAAATAATGACTTCTCCACTTGGTACCTATCAGCATATTGGGCTGTGCTGCCTCTTGTAGTATCCTTGATCAGTGGGAGCTGCTGAAATCAATGAGCTCTGAAAATGACAACAAGATGTATAACCATGAAATTTATTGAACATGCCTGCATGCATTAGTAATGACACAGTATGGCCTCTGGGTCCAATAATGCAGAGAGCTGGATTCCTTCATCTTCCAACGGCTGCTCTAAATTCCCTAGTCACACAAGGACATACAAAACAGGCATACATTTTTTTACTCCTGGATAGTACACCTACTTTAAACCAGTTGGATTTTGTTTTGTTATTGTACGTACCCAGTAAGTTTCTTTCAATTTCATAGTGTCAAAGATATTCTAAATAATTAGTTTCTCACTAAGCATCTACTATTAACATTCCTTGCCTCCAAAAATACATGCAAGCAGTTATTCTGAGGTAGAACTGGAAGAAACCTGTATAAACTCAGTGCTCTCAAGATTTCTATCATACATCAGTCACTTGATTTCATGTGAAATGACAAGAATGCAGAAGCATTTTTTTGTTCCTTATTACAAAAGTCTCAAGTAACATTTGCTGTAAGAAAGACAATGTTAACAGGCAGTGAAATGTCAAAGTTTTCCCAAAGAGAAGTCAGTTCCGTTCATGATTGTCCTCTTAAAACACATAAATAATTCAGGTGTATTCAATCAAACTACACCTGTGTGAAGAAGAAAGAAAAGAATATCAGGCAGTTGATCACTAGTACTAAAACTGTGTAATTGTTATATTTGTGCACAATTCCTTTCTCATTTTACATTCTCTAGAAGAAAATGCCTTGAGAGATTTCTTTTCACCATTAGAATTCCCCAACTTGCTGTAAATATTTTATATCTGTGCAGCTACTAAAGTCACTAAATTATCAATCTTGTACTCTAAAATAAGCCAGCCTATTTCAGCATATTCCCCCCTCACCACCTCCTCCTTTATTACAGCTATTTTCATTCCGGACTGTCCACACACTGTATGCACCTGTAATCTGTATCTACATTGTATTAGTAGGATCCTCCTAATTAGATATAATTTCTTCAAGGGAGAAAAAAGTGACATGCTAAGCCTGCCAGTTCTTTGCAAAATGTCCTAGAAGGTCAAATGATATGTATATAAGGGCTTTGTGATCTGGTTGACACAAGTAAGATAAGGTTGGTCAACATTTCAGATGCCTTCAGTAATGAAAAGCAAAGTAACTGGTATTGATTCCATTCACATCAATCTCAAAATGGTAAACAAAATAATTATATTCTCCACATAGCTGTCTCATGAGTACACGCAGATATATTTAATAGATCTACAGACAGTAGAAAGCTCCTTTAAATCAGACACTATGTGAAATTCTAGTTTTCTTAATTGAGCTACTATGCAGACAGTAAAGCTTCTGAGATCTCGACATCACTTACCCATTTTAATTTAACCCAAGTCAAACACTACGAAGATTGGAACTTTTCCTATCAATTACAGCTCCAAAGTTTGTATACTTCTGAAACAATAGCTCTGTTCTTTAACAGAGATACCTATATTACTGTTTTTGAAGCTTTTATAATACCAAAATACATTGCTTACCACTTTAAAAAAACACATAAAAAGTAAAATTAAAAAATAGCACTCTTTCCTTTGTGAGACCAGCTGCTTTCCCTAGACTTCAACCTCTTTTCACAGGAAATAGTTGTGTTTATTCTGTAATTCTTATTAGTCTTTCCCTTCTTTTGTGGTACCATGACAAACTACAGCCTAGATTATTTTTTTAGGCCTCTCAAGGGCGAAAAGGCTTCTCCCACAGGCCTTGCTTCCTGCATCATTGGTGGAACCACACAGCACAATCACATATACACTAAACCTCTAGCCTACAGCCTCCTTTTCCCAACTGCATTACTGCAACAGACACATCCGCATTTGGCAGCAGTAAGTTCTTTCATCACAGGAATCAACAACCAATTTGTTTATTAAAGTAAAACACAGCACTTCCAAAACACAGCAGTATTTATTCATTATCACACAGGTAGTAAACCTGTAGCACAAAAGATAAAACCAATAAAAAGTCAATACATAGTCTTATTTATGCTTAAAATGTCCATTGCTAATTGTTGCAGTTCTCTCAGTCCAACTAATGCCCATCTGCTGATGGGGAAAACAACCTCCATCTCTCTGTTCCCTGGCTAGTATGCCAGCATTCTTTAACACTCCCTTAGTTAGTCTCTCAGTTCACATAAATCCCTCCTTCTTTCCAAGACACAGGGTCCTGAAACAGTTAGTGTTACTAGAATCCTCTCTCAAACTGACCACGGTAAAAGAGAAATGTCACAGTACTGAGAAAAGGAGCAGAGCAGTATACTCCCTCTTAGACAAAGCTTAACTATCTTATTTGAGTGTTAGTTTGGATATTCCCTATTTATCTAAGCTGCTGTTTAATCTCCAGTGCCTGGTTCTTTCTACCAAGTCCCTTCCTCAAATCTGACGGAAAAAGCAACAAAACACACTATATTAGACTACATTGGAAAACCAAAAAGATTTCTTTTGTAAGATGCATACATTTTCAGTAAGCTTAAAAATGGTAGACCTAGCCTGGACTTCTGCAGGAGAGAAGGAAAAAAAGTATTAGTCAACTACACAAGAAATGGGAGAGCTGTATGGGAGAAAGGACAACGTAACATTAAGATCTAACAGTGAACTATTTGCAGTAGAAGGCAGGAATTGCTAATACCAGTATATATGACAACAGAAGAACTGCATCTGGAATTCAGTTTGATATTCCAGAGATCCATATTAGAGAAAGATTAACTCCCCATAAATACAGACAACTGAAACTACCTGGGAATGGACTGGCTGTTTCATGAGCAGAGAATAAGAGTTTGGATTATTTAGCCCAGCAAAACAAAGGCTGAAAGGAGGCAGAACTGTCCTCACCAAATACACTAAACATGCAATTCTCAGAGAAAGAGAAAGAGAGGAGGCCATTGAAGCACAAGACCAAACCAATATGAACTGGCTAAATAAAAAACAAATAAATAAGCTGAAGTATGGATAAATTTTTAACCATCAGAATGATCAGTTCTTATGGAGCTGACATTATGAAGAAGATGCTTAAGGCAGAAGCACAGCAGAGCTGTCCAGACTCAAAGGAAACCCACACAGCTAAACTTCAGTGAAAGTTCCAATGTGAAATCATTTGTTTACTCTACAGCTCAGGTTTCTGTGATGACAAAGGAATGATGTAACACGTTGGCAGCTTAGAGAATATGCTTTTAGATGTAACTACTATTTATTACTTTATTTTCCTAAAATATCAAAGCCAGACACTCAACTGTAGGAATGCGGATGAAGGTTATGGAATCTATACAAAATCATATTTGAAAGAAAAGGAAATAGTATTGTCCTGAAGTATAAGAAAAGGAAGGAAGTGCTAAACACAGACTACTGTCCCAGAGGTACAGCTGACACAGGAAACATGACATATGCTATGGTAAGTATTACATTACCGAAATGAGTATTATACAGTTTATCGCAATCTAGTGTCCCAGGAGCAGTGTTGCTGCCCTTAAACACTTAAATCTTGAGAAATAGGATAATTGAAGTAAAAACACCAAAGAGGCAAGTGAAATAACTTATTCTAAAATTAGCAGAAGAGGGACTGGAATGAAATTTGAGGTGTCCTCCTTGAATTACTATACAGCATTGCAGTTTGAAGCAAAGATTTTGGATGCTATATGGAGAAATCTTGCAAAAGATGGACCAGATGATCGCGCAGCTCTTTATGATTTAACTTGCTTTGACTTGTTTTCTGTCCCTCTAGATCCAAAGCTTTTCCACTCAGTGCTCTATTTCTTTAAGATTCATTGCAACATAGGCTTTTGCATCTTATTTTGACACATGCCGAACAATGCAGTGAGTTCAATAACTAAATATTATTCTCTATAAATTAATGTTAAACAACTTGTTTCCTGATGAAAACACAGAAGGAAAGAAATTAATTTAACGAGAATCTGTACCTAGTCTTGTTCTGGCCTCAAGTGGATAGGAGTTTGGAATACTTCTCTTTCCCAATTAAAAAAAGGGAAGAGAAAAAAGAAAAAAGAAGACAGTAAGACAATTCACACCAGTTACTTTCCAAATCTAACAGTTACAAGGTCTCCCTACTGAAACACACGACTTTCATATAGCAAGTATGAGATTAAACAGTTATTCCCATTTTCTTAGATTGAAGTTAGTGATTTATTTCGGATGATCATGAGGATTATACTGTGAATTAGACTGCATCTTTCAGGCCTGCCAGCTACAGCATCAACTTTAATACATATTTGGATAATATGGAAGTTTAAGAAAGGAAAATGCAAATACCAGTGAAGAAAGCTAGACAAACTGTGAATTCCGAAGGTAATGTTACACAGAAAGGTTGCTGCATTTTAAAAAGAGGCACTGAAGTCCTTCAAATATTGATACATAAAATGAGGTAAAAAGTTACAGAATCTATAGCTTTTGTTTCCATAAAAGGAGATACCTTTGCATCACCCCCTGACTTAGTTATTATCTTTCGTAAGTTTCAGAACATTTAACTTGTGAAATTTTCAAGTTCTTGCTAGTCCTTTGTGGCACAGAGAACTCCCTTTTGCTTACATCTATAATCAGATGGCGAATGTGAAGCTAATTTCTCATTTAGGACATAAAAAGATTTAATCCAAGAGAAAGGGAGAGAATACAAGGTCAAAATAATACGGGAAAGGAAAACATCTTGTGGGACAGGGCTAAAGACACTCATAGTTCTGTTGGCCAATATTAAGGTTATCAACATCACTACCCTCCTACAGAGAGGGAAATGAGAAGAATTTGCTAAATATAGATAGAACTGTTTGGAAGGATGCCTGTCCTTATTTGTGCATTCATCTGTTTAATTGTGGGCAATATAGTCCACTAGACAGCCTGAGGCAAGCAGGGATGTTCAATATTCTCTGAATTACACAATAGCAACTGGAGATTGGACTTAATTACACCGTTTACAATAGTATAAATGGAAACTTTGTATTTTGAAACTCGTCACAGTTGTAAGTACCCCTGAACATTTTTACTCAGGTTTGGGAATGTACTAAGTGTCTGTGTGCAGTTTTAAACAAGTATGGTGAAAAAGGAATTCTCGTGTTTACAGTACGGCCTCAAGTATTCCAAATCCCATGGATCTCAGCAGCTCATGAGGTATCAAAAATGTATACAAATATACATTTATAATTGGACATCAAAAACCCCCTAGAGTAAGCAAAGTATAAAAAACGGAGTTTTGCTAGAAGCTCCTCTTAGTTTGGTAGTCTGAGGAAATTGACATTTTTCTCAAATTGATCTGCAAATGCATTTTTAAAATATTTGCTATGATTTAATTCTTTAAACGTACTTGTTAATACATATTATCAAATTAATCCATCCTTATTTGAAAATAAAGCTGAAACAGCCACATAAACCTAAAAGAAACAAGCCAAGGGAAACTTATACCTGTGATCCAAACCTTTGGAAGGATTCCTAAACCTAATTTCCTTGGTTTCAGTGACAATATTGTAAAGAAATATAATGGAATTTAAAAGGAACTGGGTGCCTAAAGCCCTCTAAGAATTTGGGCCTAAATTCCTAAGGGATCACTGAAAGTCTCGGCCAAGGTATCAACTTATTTACAAGCCTCAGAGAGGTTCTCACATATTCCTTTTACTCGGGATTCAATCATCACTGATCTTCCTTCAAAGGAAATCCAAGCAAGCCAGGCTGCAAACCTCATCAGACCTTTGCTACTTGTTAGCAGAAGGTCCAACAGCTCAAGAAATTCCTTAGTGAATTTTCCATCCTCTCAGTAAGTCTTAGAAAAGACTACAATGATAACGGTCCAGAAAAAAAAAATAAAATTTTTTTGCATTGAGAATAGAGTAAGTGTGTTCAAACAGTCAGGAAGAAAAAATCCCTTGGAAAACAGAATCTAAATCTAAATGCAAATACTTGCCTAGCATTGAGAGGAGATTAACCTTTATGCAATTAATAATATTTAGAGTTTATGTTAATTTTCAATTTAAAAACCACTGCTAACAATACAAACCAAGAATTTTGTTATTGGGCTGTATGTCACTATACCAGTTACAGTAGATCTTCCTGGAGAGCTAAATGAATATAACGACCTTCAAGTCTGCTTAACATTAGTTCTTCAGTCCCTTAAAAACTAAAGTTATCATACTGTTGCTCTATTTCAAAACAGCGTAAAGTGGTTTGTGGTATCATAAATGAAATGAGGTGGTTATTTCCTTGAACAGATGAGCATGGCTTGGGATGCAGAAACCCCACCATCAACGGAGTAAGTAGTCTGTAAAAGCTGCTTATCACCTACAGGAACACACCACCATGAAACATTGATAAAAAAAAGATAATGTAGCAAATACTCTTCCAAGAAAATATCCTCATTGTATATAGGGCAAAATATCAGCACAAAACATGTTCTCAAGAACTCGAGGGTTAACTCATTAATAGTATCCTAAGAAAATCTTGCGAGGAAGGCTGTTCTGTCTGGATTCTTATCTGTCATACTTCTGGAGTTTTATCTCAGCATTAAGCAACAAAACAACATGCAATATACCATTACATTAAAAAAATAATATATAATATTCTACTTGAATTTGATTAGATTTAGTTCAAGCTTGTTACGGAAGGGTTTCACCAAACAGTCCTTATGCTGACCTTCTTAGTAGAGAGTCTTGAATTTAAAGCACAAGCCAGTCTTTTTACACTGTAATTCTTCCTACAGCAGACCGAGTTTTGGTATAACGCCACTAAACAGAAGACAGGCAACAAATAAGATCTAGAAGTTAACCAAAAACTAGGATGTTATTTAATAAAATCCAGAACAGTAAGTTTGAAGACACGCATATTTCTCTGGACCACACTGAGATTACTCATGTTGACAAACTGTAGGTATATTTGGATACAAAGATGGTAACACCATCAAAAATAGAAGGCTGTACATCTTGGAAGTTACTGCATGCAATACATGCAAATTTGAGTTTTCTGTTTGACATTCAAATCAAGAATTAATGAAGTATACATCAATCTGTACGAACAGCTGAATCTGAAGCTTCATATAAGGTTCACATCCCAAGATTATTTGTGATACATTGTTTAAGTTTTCTTACCACGCTTAAAACTCACCAAGAGATTTTATTCTATCCAGTATAAACACACAGTCATTTTACATTGGACTTCTGGCTAATCATCTGATCAACAAAACAGAGAGGCAGCAAGTAAGGGAATAAACACGTGTCTCTGGGAAGCTAGGTATTACTTTCAAACATTGGTATTCCCAAATAATAATCTGTCCCTTCTGTTCAATTTTACCGACTTTAGGCTTGGAAAAAAAAATCAGAGGATAGCACCAATATTTTAGAGCTGTTCCTCTATCAGAGAGAAACACATAATGATGTATCAGTATTAAGAGAAAATGACATTCCAGTTTAAGGACAAAACTGGAATAAGGGTTGCTGTTACTGATAAAGAAATTCTACCAAGGTTTCAAACCTACGGATTATACAATTCAATAAGCCACATCACATTAAAAACAGCGTCTTACCCTTCACTTCTAAAATACTGCCTCAGGAGAGGGAACACAGTTTTTTACTTCCATTATCTTTCAGCCTGCAGTAAGGAAGTGCCTTGGTCCTGAATCAGAACCCACAGGAATTTAGCAAGTGCTATTTCTGCTTGTAGTAAAGTCTTCAATATGCAATTTACATCTTGATATGTCATCATTTCTTAGTATTTAACTTAGTAACAGCTTCTCTAACGTAGAGATTTTATTACATAAATTATGGAAGTAGCAGACTGGGTGTAGTGGAGACAGCATAAATTCCTGAATCAATACAAAATATGTCCCTGGTAGTAGTTGTTATTCTATGCAGGTGTGTTATTGATTATAGTCATAACGATCTCACTTTAGCTGCTGTCAATAACTCACTACTTGTATTGTCACACTGAATTAAAGAATCACCAGTCTAAAAATATGTGGAGAAGTTATACCAGTATGACACAACCCATCCTGTGGCAGAGAGCAGCAGAACACTGCCAGTTTAAGTTAGGATTCATGTTTGAGACTTCACTTGACATTACATTGATAAAATAAAGTCAAATGTGATATTTATTCAAGCAGAAGAGATTATGTCTTAAACATACTGGAAAACTCTTAAATTTATAGCTACTACATAAAATAAAACTACGCTTTCAATTCCTTGGGATATTATTGGTGTGCACTTACTGATATGCAAAATTGAATCAAAGTTTTACAGAGGTTTACTATCATTTTACTGATCAACATGACTAAAGCTTCCTTGGACCAGATTAAGAGTTGTAGAAGGAATGTTAGATTATTTCACTTTTTTAAATAGAGTTCATTTTTAAATCAAAACTTGACAGCAACATACAACGGCAGAATATTAACCATAAGCCAAAGATTTGTACCGTATTGAAGAGTTAAGTATAGGTAGTGTTATTATCATAATTGTATGAAACACTTCGTTCATATTAGCATATATAAGCATTTTTCTTTGAAGTCATTCAGAACAGACACATAGCAAAACAGAAATACTCATTGTCACTGGCCTATCAAAATGCAGAAACAGATCCAGACATGAGTGACAAAAGACTTCCTACTTCCAGCAATCTGATCTTTATGCCATTTTAACCCATTGTAGAGAATTAACAAAATATTAGGATTGTAGCTCAAAGGAAAGAGCAGAATATTGTTAAAAATGTCTACACCATTAATTACAGTATTCTGTACACATTCTAGAGAAGCAGTGCAACATTTAATAAAATTTGCATTTCATTAAAAAAAACCATACAACACACCATTTTAAAATAACATTGTTTTTAAAAGACACTTTAACTGCATTTCCCATGTATCTCCTGTTGATACTAGAAGGATTCTCCTTGACAAACCCCATTATAACACTGTAAGTCATGCTCACACCCACCTTGCTCTCCATTGGCAGTCTTGTCTAAGGTTTCCTTCGGTTTCCCAGGGACAGCAAAACAGAAACGCTTGCAGTACCAAGCTTATGTATTCTACTAGACTGCTATGAGTGACGTTACGTCAATACACATCACAAGAAACTCAACCAACCACCAACAGAATTCTTTCAAAGTTCTGACAACTGCACAAAATGACCAAAATTATTTTGTTCCCTTCAACCTCGTACAACTAACCTCATAGGCAAGGTGTATGAATAGTCGTCTAAAGAAAATTCAGCTCATCAATGAGCGATTAAAATACCCACCACGTGAAAGTTCTTCAAAGTTTTGATGTATACACAACAAGAATAATATTCATGCTGCCTCACCTTCAGCACCTGACATATGTGCTTCATTTAGGAAGCTAGTCTCCATGTACTACCCACATTTGCTACTCAGGGGACAGAGAGACAGAGGCTCCTTCAAAGTGCCACTTGATTCAGACTCTCAGACTGAATCAACCTCCAGAGAAGTCCATTTGTCTCTATCCATTGTTTTTATTTGCATCCAGAAGTGGCTGCCCTTTCTAACTTGGGCATCGAATTGATATGCCTGAAGCCATTGTAACTGCCCGAACTTAAGCGTCACATCTCAGATTCTCCTTCCCCAAGACAGTCCACGCTTTATGAACCATATTTGAAGTCACTCTGCAATTCGCTTTCCTC
This sequence comes from Pluvialis apricaria, assembly GCA_017639485.1. NCBI lineage: Eukaryota > Metazoa > Chordata > Aves > Charadriiformes > Charadriidae > Pluvialis > Pluvialis apricaria. Next base: position 4,463,434 of record CM030022.1, read on the forward strand.
TGGGGAATCTCTGCAACCTTTGCTACTCTGCACACTCTCAAAAAGATTATTATTTTTTCCTTTAAAACCTGCAAAAATAAGTCTACCCAATATCACTACATACATTCAGCTCTCATCAAGCTGTGAATCCAGTAGACATGGACACTCTCAATTAGCCACAGGACTAATCCAGTAAAAGTCTGCGCGATTGCTACTGTCACTGTTCTGGATAGCAGTTACTTAAAATTTTATCACTACATAACCCAAATTAAATAGAGAATGTTTACTGTAATGAAAAGATCCCATGGAGGAATTGTGCTGATATACTTCCAACTCATGGGTAGAAATTATACCACCAGAGCTGATAAGAACAGGCAATTAAACTACTGGAAACAGTAGCTCTAGTTTCACTAACTTTACATTGCAACAAATGTAGATCAATTAAGAAAATACTTTCTTACAGCAACAAGTTAAGGTAGCATTATTCTGTACAGAAAACCCATGATCATTCCTTTTATGACAGCAGAAATAAGAGGGGAAAAAAACAAGCTTATAAAAGAAAAAAAAGGCACATATGATACACAGCCCAGATCATGTAAAGATATTTTTTTCTGGCCGGTACTCCAAATTAAGCTGCTGCTCAGGACCTCAAAGTCAGTCGACACCACTGCACCTGTAAGAATTCTTACAGGAATTACTTCATTAGATAATTCCAAACATCCAATTAAGAATGCAGGTCTTGATATCAATCCCCTGGGAAGTCCACTCTCAAGGATGACGGTGCAAAGGAAGCACTGATGCCTAATTCTATACCCCCAAATTATTAAATTCTGAAATAAATAAGGAAAAGAAGAAATATTTTGAGTTTACCATAACTAGACAACGTCAGGACAGGCCACAAACTGATTTACTCACTTCTTCCCTCTCACTTGCTTGCAATGTTTAAGCTGTAACTCTTCAGTAATGCATTTCAGAAGACAGTAAATGCTTCACAACTCTTAAATAAACCATAAGCAGCTAAACAGTAACTGTTCTGGAGGACAAAGGCCTGTTGGCAAGGCACTAGACTTCAAGCTTCCAATGGCTTATGACAGCAATAATAAGGCAAACAAAATAAATAATAAAAATGAAATTGTGAAAGATACCTTGACAGTGTCCTTTTAATCTTCAGCCAACTTGATATGTCATGTAAGCACTGAAGCAGCAAGGAGAAGATACTGCTTAGATAGCAAAATATCCCAATTTCTCCCCGACCTACAAATCATAAGCTAATACATTAGTGGTGAGCTGGCATATATCCACACAGTAGCTCACAGAAACCCTGCTAAAGCTTCTGAGACAAAATGCATGTGCTCTGAGATGCAGAAAAACCATAATTATAAATAACATCAGCAGAAGCATGCACAGAAAATTTTGACACTGCGGTCAAGGACCTTACGGAACAAAGATCCTAAACTGTCCAAGAAAGTCGTCATATCTGCAGAGCATACTGCACGTAATTCAGAAACAGAAAGGTCTTCCCAGGGCAATATAAACTGGAGAGCACAGCAGAGAAGCACAATCCTGCCCATGTGTTCTTAACGGATTTTAGTATCTTATGGTAACTGCCACCAGCAGTATCACCATTAGACAAGTGCTGGATGAAAATTACTTTCTTGTGCTACTCAGCCTGGAATCTGTGATCTAAACATTACAATTTTGCTCTTTCTAAATACACTCTATATTCAAAATCACTCAACTTGTCTCATGGTTAATTAATATCAGCTGATTACAAAGGCCCGAGTCTTGCAAAATCAGACTAAGAGATCCTTCATAAAGAGGTACTGGAGAGATGCAGAACCGCACGTACTCAGGCTCACAGGTTCTTTCCTCAGTGTAGTATTGCTAGTAAACATTTTCCACCTTGTGCAAGAAGTCTACACTTGAGAAAACACAGATTTAGATATCTAAAGAAGTATCTACTGATTTTGTTTTTCGAGATAAAGTCCTCGGAGGGCCTGATTTTGAAAGGTATGATTAAGTAGATCCCTTGACTTCATTGTGGCCAGCCTCTTAAAATGAACTTTAGATGGCTCTTCCTTGGAACCAATGACATTTCTATCAATTTTCATCTAGATTGGACAACAAAAATATAACTACATAGCAAAATATGAGGGTATAAACACAGTATCAACTTTCACAGAATTTGATGAAGTAATCAGTTAAAAAGAAATCAACAAAGCAAATCATTTCAGGGGTATAATGGTGCCTTACTTAGTTAAGATTCACGATTTTCAGAAAGACGCCATTTGTTTCAACAGTGGTATGCTCCCAGTAATGACAACTAGGGTACGAAAATATATTCAGTCGCGTTCTTTGTAGGAATGAGTAGGGACTATACATGAGTTTTATTAACTAAATTGAAGTGTTCTCTACAAGAGATTAAAATATTTAAAAATGCCACCCATATACACATTCCTACTTGGTCTCTCAGATATTTTTTTTTATCCCCAAGACTAACTGGTGTTCCAAGAAAGGCATGTATTTTGGTGGGTAAAAAGGTCAAACTATCCTGAAACACAGTGGTAATCAATGAGTCTCATCAGGACTCTAAAATGATGGGGTTTTTGAGGTAGTGTGTATAAATTAATGATGAATAATAGATGCTGGCCACTTACTATTAAACGATTAGCCATTTACACACCAAAGATGCTACTTTTTGAAAACGGGACTGCTACAGGGTTGACTGCTGGCCTTTCAAAGGTTTGGATATTACTAAACTGAGCTGCCTGTTCTTACAACATTGCAGAAAAGCAGACACGTAAAAACAATCTGATTCACTAGAATTAGTTATTTGTCGTATATACTATTGAAAATGAATGCAACCTAAGCTAATGCAGAAGATCTAGACCTCTAGAACCTCAGCATACAGAATCGGAAGCAGCTTTACAGCTTGTTTTGGATTGCCTGTTAAATGCAAGGGTAGGAGTGAAAAGGGCAAACAAGGAACAAAAAACTTGCACCACAGCTTTTCAGGTTTGGGTTTGTTTTACTCAAGTTAGCTGAGGAAAATAAAAAACACTTCATTACATAAGACAGTTGCTGCTTTTTTCAGATGTTGAGATAGGTGGGTAACCTTCTTGCTTCAGCACACATGTAGACCACATTCTACCTGGAATTTAAAAGAATACTTCAAGATCTCCTTGGTTTTAGTTTAATGCTTAAACATATATTACTAATGCCCTTTTCTGAAGAAAATATGCTTGCCAAGTTACTTGTATACTCTAAATGTTTTGCATTATGGAAAGAACGCTTTTTCTAAAAACATGTAGATTTTCACCTTAACAAAAATCTCAGTGCTAATTTCCAGGTGACTCACATGAAGTCTGAATAAGGTAACTGAATGCAACACATCTGATAAATTCTTTCCCTATCCATATCGGTGTAACCCTAGAGTTGGTCTTCTTCCTCCTTCTTCTGTAGAAGCAGGCAATAAAGTAAAAAATTTTACTTAACCTTTCTGCTTTGAAGATTACTATGATGGCTATTACTCACACTAGACAAGATACTGTCATACTCTTGTTAAACTGTAAAGACATAAGCTAAATGTAATCTCACACTTAGCCGCTACAGCATTTGTTTACGATGTTTGTGTCAATGATTTATACTCACACAATAAAATATTAAAAGCAACAAATTATAAACCTGGTAGCACAAGAATTCTAACAGGTTTTCCTCACAGTGTATCAGTTCTGACACTAACCAAGATCCACCAAAAGCACTGCAGAAATAATGTGTTGAATTACATAAAATCAAATACAGAAGCTTAGTTTTATATAACTGTAATATGCGTGCAGATGGTCTTCAGGATAAGGTATCTTCTCTAAACTGCAGTTTGTACAAAATTTGAAGTATAAGCAAAAGGCAAGAATTTTGCCATTTCTACTGCAGTGTCCTAACTCAATATCATGGGAAACTGTATTTGTAACTCCTACCATTTCTTCCAATATTAAAGAATTGCTGACACTGAAATCCATTGCAGAGATTTTGAATGAATAGATTAAAATCAAAGAAGGGGATAATTTTTCATCCATTCTAGCTAAATAGCAGGTCAAATCTACGGTTATAATAACTGAAATTCAGCTATTTATGTTGACAGCAAGTATGGCATAAAAATAAAATCAGCAAAGTCAACTTTATAAAGATCACCAATGTCAAATAAAATACATTCTATGCATCTCTGAACAATACACAAGGATAAACTATGCAGTGAAACTATGCAGTCACACTGTATTGTTCTTCTAAACCTTGCCCTCCCAATACATTCCTTTAGCCAAGCAATGGGAAGATAAACCCATTTGCCTAATGGAGCATATAATTTAAATATTTCAGACAAGCATTTAAAGAGATGTTGCTTAAAATAAATTTAACAGCCATCCATCCAAATAGATTGCATGATGAAGATTACAGCATAGTTCACAAATTATTTTTTCTGTAGAAACTCCAAACTATCCAGCCCTTTCAGTTACTTTAGTCACCATGTGTATATATATCCTGTATTACTTTATAATAACAAATCTTTTTCTTTCCACAACAGATATAATAGGAAGCTGCAATATTTCTCTTTTGCAGTGCCTTGCAACGTTTCTAAAGCCACTACAATTTCAGATTTTACTACTGCACCATGCAGTCCTGCACAATTTGTAAACAAAATATGTTTAAATATATGGAACCTTAAAGGGCTAATGTACTTAACACAGACTGCAGCGCTTCATCCACAAGAAGATACAATCAGCCGATGTCAATATTCTGTCATTTAGAATCAGGATTTTTACCATAAAGCATTCCCATTAATATAAAACAGCAGGTATTTTTCCCCACAAACGTGCACCTAGTGTTTAAGATCTTACTGATATAAAAACAGATCTTCACTTGATGTAAAGAAAATCTGCTTAGTTTTTTTTTTTTTAACATGCTACGAATTACATTTCATATTTTGACCTACCTAAGGCACAACAGTACACTGTAAAAAGCAAAGTACACGTTACAAGAATTTCCCCTTCCACATACACAAACAAGTGCCTACATTTAAAAAGGGGGGGGGGGGGGGAGAAAGACAGCCTTTTCCATTTGCATGCTAGAAGGGAACATTTTAAAGAGTTGATTAAGTTTTGCAAACATTAGATTTTAATCATGTACAGTAATGCTGCAGAGAAAAGGAAAAGAAAAAAAAACTTTGGCTTTTAAGTCTAATAAATTTCACGTTTGTGCAGAAATAGGTTAGTTTTGTTTGGTCTTTGCTACAATGAGACTCATCTCCTATGCAAGCCACAAATAACCTGAGCAATGACTTCCCTCCATGACAAGAGCTGCCCATCATATTGCAGGATTTATACAATGTTGGTTTGTTTAGGGGTTGCTTGCGTATGTAATTTTAGCCATTCGTATACATCACCTCCTCGTTGCGTATCTCACAATAAACTGATGAACGCTGTTAAACCTTCAACAGCAATCTTTAGCAAACAAAGAAGGTTAGTCTGCAACCGTGATGCAAAATCATCCCAAACCTACTACACCCTGCAAGAGCATCTCCCAGAAAATAGCCCGTCAACCTCATTCATTCCCCCCCAACCCAACGGTCTGCTCACCATCTCCTCCGTCTTCTCTTATTTCTCTGTCCTCAGCTTTTTTTTTTTTTCCTCCCTCCTGCTGGCTCCGAGGAGGCGGGTGTACCAAAAAAAAAAAAAAAGAAACGGGGGGGGGTGTGGAGAAACCCCCCCCAACTCTTCAACCGAGCACTCGGCAACCGCCGGGCAGCACATCAACGAAAGCCCCTCGCCTCCCTCCGCCCGCCCCGCCCGCCGCGGCCCCGCCGGTGCCCGGCTCCCCCGCGCATTCTCCCGGCAGAGCTGCCGGGCTGCGGCCGCCCCGCCGCCGCCTCCCTCCCTTCCCTGCCCACCGAGGCGAGGCGGCCCACGGGGTCGGGCCGCTTTTCCCCTCCCACCTCCACATTCCTATTTACAAAGGGTATCCAAGACCATCTTTGCCCAACCCGGGGGGAGGAGGGGGAAGCAGTCATTAACCCTTTTCTTGCATTTACCTCTTCTACTAGCTTTTTGGGCTGCGTTTTCAAGGCACACAGGGGGGTTCTCCTCTCTACATACCCCTCTCCCTCGCACGCCACACGTAACCCGAGCAGCGACTCCCCTCACGCACCCGCACCCACTCCCACTCCCGCTCCCGCGCCCCGGCCTGCCGGCTCCCCCTGCCGGCTCCCCCCGCCGGGGCAGCCCTCCGAGGCCGCCCCGAAGGAAGGTCCGAGGCCAACGCTGAAAAACGCGCGCCCTTCCCAAGCCACGGCTACAGAAACTACCCGCCCCGCCCGAGCGCCCCTCAGGAGCGGCCCACCGGGCGCGGGCACAGCACTTCCCAGGCAACCCCTGTCCGCACCGTCTTCCCAACTCTTTTTTTTTTTTTTTTTTTTTAAGTGGGGCGTTATCATTCCTCAACATTCACACCTGGGGGGGGGGCGGGGAGTACGAGCGGAAGGGAAGACGCGCCCGCCACAGCGCCCGGCGGGCCGGGGAGGGCCGTGAGGCCGCCGCCCGCTCCCGCCGCCGACCCCTGCCTCGCCGCTGCCCGCCTGCGGCCGGCACACAAACCGGCCCGCCGATACCGCGCCGCAAATTTTCCTATTGGTTAGCTCCTCCGCCATCGCGCCTAGCAACCAAGGTCTCATTGGTGCATTTGCGACTCCCCCCGCCCCCCATTCCGCTCACTGGCGGGCCGCTCGGCGCGGCATTGGCCGGCGGGACTGTCCGTCCGAGCGGGGCGGGGGCTGGCGGCGGGGCGGGGCGGCCGGACCGGAGCGCAGGGGACCGTTCTGTCCCCTCACGGGCCGTGCTGGCTTGGGCGGCACAGGGTTAATTTCTCTTTCAGTAATTTTCAGTAAGGTCTCTTCTAATGCGTGGGAAAGCTGCATTTTTAGAAGACTCTAGTGTCTGAATCTGTGAAAATTATGGCCAGCTACGGTGTGCGGGTTTCAAGGTCTCCGTGTTTTTGAGCTCGCCAGGTGCAGGGACGAGGAGCGAGGCCCAGGCGCTTGACCCAAGCTGGCCGACAGGGTTAGTTCATACCGTGAACATCACATTCAATATAAATTAGAAAGTTTGCAGAGGAGTTCTCTCTCTTCTTTAATAGAATTGTTGTCTCTTTTGGAGGGGGACTTTTTACAAGGGCCCGTAGTGACAGGATGAGGGGTAATGGCTTCAAACTGGCAGAGGGGACATTTAGATTGGATATCAGACAGAAGTTTTTCACTCTGAGGGTGGTGAGGCACCAGCACAGGTTGCCCAGAGAAGCCGTGGCTGCCCCATCCCTGGAGGTGTCCAAGGCCGGGTTGGACGGGGCTGGGAGCACCCTGGGCTGGTGGGAGGTGTCCCTGCCCAGGGCAGGGGGGTGGCACTGGACGATCTTTAAGGTCCCTTCCAACCCAAACCATTCTGTGATTCTATGCTGGCTGCCATCCTGAGAACTTCCTGCCCGGGTGCCAGAGCCCTGAGCCCTTCCCTTCCTCCCAAAGCCGTAGCACTCATTGTCCGACATTTGCTGTTCCCTGCTGGGAATGCACAGCTTCTACTGATAGAATTGCCTGAGTATAATCCCTGTATAGTTTATATTGGTATTGGGATCAATATGGGTTCTTGAGTATTATTAATGTTATTAATTTAGTCTTATTCTATTAAATCTGTTTATATTTCAACCCTTGGGTTTCCATGTTTTTCCCAATTTCCCTTCCCAGGTGGGTAGGGTCATCGGGTGATAGAATAATTGTCTAAATGACAATAAATTGTTGTGGGTTCTTCAAACCGTAACACAGGGTGGGTACACGAACCCGCACTGGGCAGCCTGCAGGACAGCTGGAGATGCTCTGTTCTGGGGAAACCAAACGGTGCTCTGCTCGGCTGTAGGCTGGGAGGTTCCAGGCCCAGCTCAGGTCTGAAATGAGGGCTGGGACAGAGCGCTGGGCAGGTGCAATGCCACCAGGTAGCACTGGCCCGTGATCCCTATGGATCTGCCTAGCTTGACCTGTTTGCCATTTGCAGTGGTCTATCACCTCTCAGCCTTCCCTTTGAATAGCTTGAGCTTCCTAAGCCCCTGTTTTATGTTTTGGTATCTACCCCCTTCGTTATTTTTATGTTCCTCTTTCAAATTATTTCTAATGTGTTTCCCCAACTGTGGATGCCACAAGCGGTGTGGTGTTCCAGCATGATTCTCACCAGTGCTGTGGACAGAGGCAGTATCGCTCCTCTGTCTCCCCTATATGTTCTGTATTTTATACATTAAGGGATTACATCGGTCCAGTCTACCACAGTATCACCTGAGAGGTCATGTTGAAACATTTATATATAGTAACAGCAACAGCTAAATTCTTTTCTGAAGTACTTCTTGCCAAGCTAGCCCCCAGCCCCGCATTCTTTATTTCCAGATGCGTTTGCTAGCATTTTCTGACATTAAAAATGCATTTTCTTGGACTGGGATAGTTTAATTGGGCACATCAGATGATTCTGTAACTAATCAGTCGTGAATTATACACTCATCTACTAAGTGACAGATTTTACTCGTAAAGATCTTGCATCATCTAGACAATTGATAACGATATTGAATAGGGTCAGAAGAAGTGATCTCTAGAAAACTCTGCCTGGGTCACTGATGTCTCCTCTTTAGAAACTACTTTTTGAGAGCTCTCAGGGAAAAGAGATTTAATCAATTTAATGTGTGCTTTATGCATTCCATACAACATGCATTCCAGCACTTAAAAGGTAGAACAAAGTTTTTAAATAAATGTCAGGACTATTTTAGTTTTTGAGACTAACTTGGGACAATTCTACAAGCTTTTCACTAAGCTGCTCTTGTTTTTTAGCTGGTAGTCAGTACCACTGTCTTCACTGAAGATACTTAAAGTGGATACAGAATCACTGCCTACTTGAGATCACACTACGCAAGTTTGACAAACAATGGGAGGTATACACAGATCCCCTAGGACAGGGTCTAAAAGGGACAACAATAACCGAGTTGGTTTAGGCAGAACAAAAAGTAGACACAGGAAACAGAAGGAAGAGTCTGAAAGGCCACCAAATGCGGTATTCACAAATCCTTGCAGTGGGCTCTTTTTGTGAAGCCCCCTGAAAAACGTTTTTAAATGACTCTGAAGTTATTATAGTTTTCCATATGTATTAAAAATAATGAAAAAAATTAAAAATCAGTAAGAACTAACATCAGTAAGTTTTACGCCTATGGACAGTTTTCCTTTTCTTCTTCCCATGGACGTAACTCCTACTGAAGCTATGCAGACCTATCACCTGAAGATTTTTAATGGGTATCAAGCACAGAAGCTAAATAATCTTTGGTCACAGGGATGAGTCTATATTCTGAGAAATAGAGTAACAGCAAAGAACAATAAATTATATTTAACCTGCATGCATTTTACCAATTTTAACGTAATGGAGAATAGGAGAGTCTTATAATTTGTCTACTTATTCATCAGATAACTGTTTTAAATAACAGCTCTGTACCTGAACACATATTTTAGCTTTGTATGTGTCAAGGTTGATATATTTAATAACTACAATCTATTATTGTGTTTCAAAAGCAATAGTACAAATAGTGATAATAATATACTCACCCAGCAATTTTCATCAGTAGATCTCAAAAGACCTTGCGAAGGTCAATGCTATCATCCTGTTGTTGACAATGGAGAAAGAAAGTATTGAGATGAACTTGCTCAATGTCATGTGCCAGACCAGGGGTAAAGCTAACAATTGACTTCAAGTTTTCTGCATCCAGGATGAAAGGTTTTGCCTCGCAAGCCACGTTACGCTCTCATATACCACTGGGAGTTCTTTTCATTAGTGTTCCGTTATCTTGTGTGTACTGCATTTATCAGTGTTATAACCTAGAAGAGCAGTCAAGGCTTTTCTGGTCTTCCCTTGGAGGCTTCACCATAAAACATTTTTAATTTACAGGCTCCACTGAAATCCTCTATTGCCACCTGTGAAAAAAAAGTCAAAGTTTGAAATCTTGTTTGAAAAACCCACAAGTAAGTTAATATGTCAGTATGAAATGACAAAGAGGTGGCACAGATCCAATCCCAGCCAAAGCCTGCAGATCTAAGTAAAATTGTTACATGTTTTAATTATCAGTTCCGATCATCCTGTGCTAAATAACTGAAAGCAAATTTTACTTTGTCACCGTTTTCCTCAATCCTCAGAAAAGCTGTCCTGGCCTGAATTCATACCATTGTAAACTCAGCGCTCAATGACTTCAAGGCCTTTCTGGAAGTGGAGTCTCTCCTGAAGGTCGTCACGTTAACACGCATCCCACACAGTGACCTTATCCACATCCAAACTCACTAAGATTGTCAACAACCCAGTGCTGGGTGTATCAGCCCTCACATGTGTGAACCCTTTGAAGCTCGTATCAGGCCTTTGATGTTATTATGTCATACCTTGAAACAAAACATACTGGAAACGGGCTGAGGCGGCCGAGCAGCAGCCCATGTACTACACAGTACCAGAGAGGACTTCTCCAATCCACTGTGGCAGACATGGTTACGGGCCTGTGGTGGAGGTGGTGTGCCCGCAGCACCCAGTACCGCTCCCTCTCCACACACCCCAGGCCAGCTCCTCCTCAGGCCCGGCGGCAGGCCTCGGGGCCGGCCGGGAGCAGGAGGCCGCGGCCCCTCTCATGGCGCCCCGCGACGCGCGGGACAGGGCGGGGAAAGCGAGAGAGCGCTGCCCACCGGGCACCTGTGTGCGAGCCAGCCAATCACAGCTTGAGGAGGAGAGGCGGGGGAGCCGCCCCCCAATAGGGCGCGGGGAGGCGGGGCGCCCCGAGCCAATAGGGGCGGGCGTTGTTTTGAACTGGCTGCGCTCCCGGAAGCGGTGCGGTGGGGATGTGGTGGTGCCGGCGGTGCGCGCGGGGTGAGTGGGGAGCGCGGCGGGCTCTTTCCCTGAGGGGTCGGCGGGGCCTCTGCGGCTCGGGCCCCTTCTCCGGCGGGGTGGTGGCCCCGTCACCTCCGTCCGGCGCCCCTCCTGCTTCGCGCTTGGGTGGGAGGGCTGGGGGCAGAAATGGCTTTGAGTCGCCTCAGCTGTCACGAGTGGGGAGTCCGAGCCCGCGACCCCGCCCGCCCACACCCCCCCGGGGTGTTTGCCGCCCCCCCCCCCCGCCCCCCCCCTCTTTTAGGGCCCCTCGTCGTCGTCTTACGCTCCCCTCCCGCCCCCCTTTTAAGGCAGGTCGTCGTCGTCTAACCCCCCCCTTTAGCACCGGTCGTGTGTGTCCGTCCCCTTTTAGGGCTGCCCCCCTCCGCCTCTCCCCCCTTTAGGGCCGGTCGTTGTCGTCTCACCCCCCCACCCCCCACCCCCGTTTTAGGGCCAGTCGCGTGTGTGTGTGTGTCCCCTTTAGGGCTGTGTCGTCGTCTGTCCCCGTGTCCCCCCCCTCCCCGCCTTCTAGGGCCGGTCGTCGTCGTACCCACCCCCCCCCTTTTAGGGCCGGTCGTCGTGGCATGAAGGAAGACGCTGCTCCCGAGTGCCTTCTGTGCAATCAACTTTTTGTCCTAAGTTTGTCCAACAGCAACTACTGCAATATTTTCTGCTGCAATATTTTAAAGCGTCAGCTTTCTTTGGTTATGTGATGGCATTTTATTCTTTTTCATTCTTGTGCTGGTGGTGGCTAGATGGTACTTATGTCACATATAACAGTCTGATAAGGCAATAGTTTTAACGTATGGCGACCCTTTGGTGACAGTTTATCAAGACATAGTTATGGAAAGACACTGAAAACTAAAATAGTTGCAGAAAGACACTGAAAACTACTGATGTTTCAGTTTGTAGGTGTTGAAAACACTGTTGGTCAGTCGGGCTTTTTTGAGAGAGATTTGTTTTGTGATTGTATTAACAGGGCACAGGCTGTTCTGAGGCGCGTTTGATTACTAACTCACTCTCCACTGTGTATCATGCTGTTTTTAAAAGTCAAAATATGTAACAGAAACTTTACTTTTCTTCAGTTAAACTTCAGTATTTCAGAATTCAGTAACTTCTAGTTGAGCTGTTTTCAGGCTTCCCATAGTTCTTAGCAGCAGTTTGACTGTATTGGTCCTGGCTATACAGAGATTCAAGTATCTCAGGTGTAACTGAAGCCAACTTGCAATCTGTTTTCATTAAAAATACTCAGTTAATATTTTAAATGAAGTGGCTAAAGGGTGAGCTAGTATTTTTCTCTGTAACTGTTTGGCAATGCTTCGGTACAGTTATGCACCTCTCTTGTTAACTACTTACACTTGTTCCAGACTCAGTAATAGGGTGTTTACCATCACAGCAACTGTGATCTTAAAAGTGGAAAGAGCCGGACGTATAACCTACCTGCAGTAAAGTAGGTAGGCTCGGACACTGGTGTTGCTCTTGTGAGAGCAATTCCAAGTGAACCTGCTGAAGGCCGATAATGAGCAGTCAAATTTTAAAGAGCACATTAAAATTACAATTAAATAAGTAACTTTAACAGCAGAACTAACAAAATTCTGTTGTCCTTGCCTTGTGTCTCCTAAAAGGATTATTTGAACTCAAAGCAATGAGGCTTGGTTGAAGCTCTTCTTGTGTTGCAGTGTTCATTTTGTATGTGCTATCTTGAAGGAAATGAATGTGTTTTCTTCTGAAGTAAGGATACTTGCAGGACTTCTTTCATCTACTTAACTGCTATGGGTTTGTGTTTTGTCTTGGGCCCTTCTTCCCCCCAAGTCTGCAGGTTGTCTATCACCCCATGGCCCCTCTAAGTCTTGTTCAGGGGAGGTAGTAAGCTCAGAGTTACTGTAGATGAGGTGGGAGGAGTATAACGTATATAAACACGTATAAGGGTTGATTGCAGCCCTTCCGCCACAGGAAGTTAGTCTTGGGAATATAAAACCGGCCATACTGGGTCAGGTGAAAGGTCCATGCAGACAGGTATTCTTTCTCTGGGAGGGTCTAGAGGGAAGGGCGTAAGAACAGAGCAACTGTATATGGTTCTTCCACAAGTTTAAGTATTTCCTCCAACTACTTGTAACATTGATCTTCTATGACTAAGAAATGGAAAATAGATTTTCTTGCCCAAAAAAGGATTCCTAGCTGGTTCCTCACTGAAGAAAACCTAAGAATTGTGAAAGCTGAAAATAACAGCCTTTGCCTAAAAGAAGACATCCAACAAAATACTCTGGGTCTGCAGGTCTGTGACAGAAGAGAAGCTAGCACACTTGAGAAACTGGGGGAAAAGGGTGTCTTACTCCATCCCTTGCAAATGTTTTTAAAACTTGGCCTTGTGAAAGGTGATATTTACTGGCCTTTGTTTCCCTTGGGAGCTGTACAGTGGACTTAATCTAGTAAGATGCCAGAGAGAAATTGAGGAGCTAAAAATAAAATTAGCTCATTAAACTTAGGAATGGCATGCACCTTACATGTTATTTTCTGTGTTTTCACAACTGTTCTGCTTTGCATTGCTGTCTTTTGCAGAGAAGACTGACTCTTCGGCTTGGTAGGGTCACAAACCCTAGGTTACTTACAAATCGTCTTTATACAAAGCAACCTGAAAGGCATCAGATTATGGATCCATCTATTCCCTCTCATCTTTATCTTTAATGATTGGTATTACTACACAAAGCAAGCGCAAAAGCAAATCAGTAAAATGCTTTTAAAAATGCAGCTGTGATACAGTGTTATGTGGAGGAAAAAAAACCAAACCAGAAAGTGGATTACTTTTAAAAACTAATCAAGTATCTCTTATTTAATATGATTTTAAAGTTCAGTATATAAAAAAAATAATTTCATTCCACTACTGAAAGAAAATGCATCCAATTTTATTCTTTTATGGGCCTTTGAGGTGTGTAGTTCTCTGTTTCCTTTGGACAAATTCAAAAGAAACGGCAAAATAGCTTTAGATTCCCCTGACCACAAGTTGTTGCTGTGGTGCATAAAACTATCAGGATCCAGTGACTAATGATCTTTAGCTGTCTCTTAGATTGCACCTAAACAACAGTTTTGGATCAGTTGAGAAGCAATGGAGATCACTGTGGTAACTGACAGATGTTATTTATGATGCTTCATTTGCGAAAACAAAATACGTAACAAATGGCTTCATTTTTCAAAGGCTGCTACTGGGAGTTCTTAAGGGTAAAATGGTTTTATGCCAAACTGTGAACTGATTGCTTCTAATCAGCCAGATGATGGTAGAACCCTATGAAAAGAACGTACACAATCTATCATGTTTTGGTCTCTTGATAGTCCCTCTAAACGCTACCTTATGCTGGCATGTATCCACTCAGGCTTTTAACAGATCGTTAAAACGAGGAAAACAACACACTGTACTGTCTAACGGAGTACAGTAGCACAGAATAAGAATGTTAGTTACTTTAATGTCATTTCCAAATCAGCAGTGCCATTTGGAGCAGAACGCTTAATTACAGGATGTTTGTAATTCTTGTCAAGCTGGTTTGTGTGTATTAGGCATAAGTTAGTCAGTAAACTAGAAACATGTTATGGAAATAGGAGACTTGCTATCGTTTCATCCTTGATAACTATTGTCTTATTGACTGGGAATAATCAAACTAGACTTTATAAAAGCTCATTATCCAGAGAGCATTAAGTCTTCGCTGTCTTCACCTTATAGCAAGGTTTTTTCCCACCATTCTGCAGATCTTGTCATGTTGCACAGTATGCATATTCTGGCTTGTATTGTCTTCAAAAAAGAAAACCAGAGGGCATGTGTTGTGCCACAACCTAGTCTTTTTTATGTGAACTTTTTTTTTTTTTTAAGCTAAGCCAACTGCTGTGTCTCCAAGGATACTTCTGAAGACACATTTTCTGCTGAAATGGAGCTAGAAAGTCATCAAAGCTTTTGCTCAAGCTCTGGACTTGCTGTAGCATCAAGTTGAAAATGTGGAAGCCAGTGCTGACCTAATCTTTTTCATCTCCTCGATTTGTGAGAGACTAGCTGAATGACGAGGAGGCTGGAGTTCAGCACATCTGCTTTGTAATGGCAGCTCTGTGCAATATGCTTGTCTCATCCCCGTAGTTGCAGCACCCTCTTTTATGTGATTATAAGCTTGAAAGAATGACACTTATATGAAGATTTTTTTGATTAAATGATTGTGTACTCATCATGTCTATGACAGCCTCTCTTCAGGTTTTTTTTTGCCCTCTTAATGTTTGTTAATTATCTCAAAATTTAGAATATCCAAATTTGAGTCTGACTGAAAATTCTTCAATAAGAACACAGTAAGGCTCACATCCAGCCCTGGGTATAAAAACACAACAGGTGTTGCAAATGCAATGTCAGCTTTGATCAAAGAAGGTACCAAAATACATTGGTTGCCTCCTTTGCCAGTGAAGTATCACTGCTATTTTAAGAGGTAGCTCTGTTTTAGCTGGCTTAAACGCTTCTGTCTGAGTAACAAAAAAGGTTAGACTGCTTATATAGGACCTGTGAACACTTATGCTTGTTTCAAGGCTGGCAGGTGGAGCCCAAGATAAGTATTACTGGTTTGATATTTGGAGTTACTAAAAGCACAAACGTAACTGTAGTAACATCAAGCAGAGTTGATGGGGTGACAGAAGGATGCTTCTGTCAAAGCAATAGTACCAAATAATAACAAATATGGATTCTAGAAAGGCATCAAAGTGTTGAAAATATTTGTTCCTCTAGGTAATTATGGTGAGTGTTACAAACATTCTGCTGCTGTTTTCTGACTGGCAGTTTTTGTGTAAGCTTTATATTGAGCAGTAACTTTGCACAAACAGTTGTACTGAATTGATTATTTGAAAGGAACTAAATAAATCCGCTAATGGAACCTGAAATCCGTTTATTAAAATAGTAGTCTTATGAGTGATTGTCAACAGTTTTTTATTGAGTAATCCATTTAATTATCTGACAGGGCACCTAATGAATATACCATAGTCAGCAAGAGTAGTCGGTGACAGTTGCCCATTAAAATTGTATTTTATATCCCTGCTTTCACCAAGAGTGTTTCTTTGCACTTTGCAAAGAAAAAAAAATGGTTTAAGGATTACCTACCATATTCATGCTGATGCTGTAAACGGCTACCTCTCGATGAAGATTTGAACGGAATCTCTTCTGAGCTATGGGTGTTGTTTCTGAAGTAGTCTGGCATGGCTTAATATTTATAAATGTCAATCTCAATGCTTACACTGAGGAAAAGGTGAAAAGAATGAAGCTATCATGTCTGTGAGGTAGGGACCAGTGAACAATAACGTACACTATTATTCTAGTGTATTGCTTGCGCCATGAACCACTCTGTTAATGCATTTTATTCTATGTGTTTTATGGACATAAGTTTGTTTCTGATGGGCAGCCAGTAATATAACTTTGACAGCAGAAGCTGTAGCCCTTTACCTTCCAAAGGACATGCAAAATTGTAATTACAATGGAACTGCTTATTAAACTGAATTGTAAGTCAGTACCTTATTTTTATAACAAGTTGCTCAACAAACAGGCAAGAAATTGCTCAATCTAGGTTTGTTTTTTTCATACAGCTTTTTGCTACATGTCTTAAGGACAAACTAAAGCTCTTTAAGATTCTGTCCTTTATTTTAACAAACATAATCTGTCCATTTTTTATGGGCTTCCAAGGAAGATTTTGCAACATGAATTCTCGGAGCCATGCTTAGGATCAGTCTTGTGCTGCTGCTTCTTTTGCAAAGGCTTTTCCATTACTAATTCAGATCCCTTTGCCATCATCGTGTCACGTGAGTCACTGGCTAATGCTTGGCTCTGGCGGCTTTCCTCTTCAGAGACAAAGTTTTCTTCCCCTGTAGGCTGCAGATTGGGGAGAAAAGGAAAAGATAAGATAAAACAAAGATTTGAACTGTAAAATTGAAATTTGCATAGCTGAAATGGTTAGCAGATGATAAACTTGCTTTTTTTGGTGGAAGTGCAGCTAGCAGTAGCAGATCTGATAATGGATGTTAAGAGTTTACACGTTCAAAAACGTGGTGAACATGAAAGAGTGCCTCTTCAAAATACTGTTACCAGGTTTAACTTTCCTAACTGCTGATGTGAAATATATCTGTTAACAGAAAACTCATTGCTTTTCCTTTTTGGTGTGGCAGCTTACTTGCATCTTTACAGTGTGGCTTATAAACCCAGCCTGCACCTCGGGTTGAGATATTGGGGGCCGGGGAGAGGGGGGAGCAGTTCCCTACAGAACTCCCCGTCTCCAGACCCTGGACTGGGAAGGAGGACGTCTCGCCCAGCGTTGAGCCTGGTGCGGCACAGTTGTTCATTGACATTCCTCCTGCTCCCAATTTTATGTTCAGTCAAGTTGTTGTCAAGGACGGAGTGCCGTTTCCATTTACTCGTGGAGCTGTCTGTAAGAAGATTGCCTGAGGAACAGAACAGCAGCAATCAGTCAGCTAAAATAAACCTTTGCTCTTAGTTTGACATTTATTGCAGTGTTCTAACTGTAATGTTGGGAGCGGGGGTTGAAAGGTCTCATCTGTCCTAATTTGAGTCTTTCACCAGTAATGACTTCAGCAAAAAGACTCACTTTTTGAAAGGGTGTGGGGGGGGGAACCTCGTGTTTCTGTGTAGGCTGTGCACTGTTACATAAACAATAACCGCTGTGAGATTTGCATCGTTTGGGAAAGAGGGGCAACTGTTACATGCCCCAACCTTGCTGGAGGCTTGTGTTATATAGGATTGTGCATCCTTGAGAGGATTATTTAGGAGCCCAGTCTTCTAATGGGGAGAATCTTCCAGACTTGATGATAGCCCAGGTTCCTACAGTTAGCCAACGCGTGGGCTGTCCGCTGGGCTGGTTGGGTTAAGGAGTGTTTGGCAGGGACCTGTTTGGAAGGTGCTGTAGAATGAATAGAAGTGAATAATCTTCATGAGTGTGTTCTGTCTGCACAATAAGCATGCTGCAGAGCCTGAGTCAGGAAGAAACCCATCTTCCACGTTCTTCTGGGGACAGAAAAATTACCAAACAGAAAAATAAAATTCCAATGACAAAGCAGGTATCTAGAGGCAGAGCAGGTCTGGAGGTGAGAGGAGGACATAAAGCAAGACAAGAAGATTCTGGACTGAGACAAGATAAGGTTAAAATAAAGGTAGCTGGTGCAGAATAAAGAATGATGTAATGTTCAGAGGAGAAATCATGAAGAGGAAGATCTGCAATTTAAATCTCTTCTGGTAGAAGCAATGGTATCCTGAATAAAGAAACTGAGGTAGGGTATGACATATAGATACTGCCTGGTTAACTGGACAGCAGCAGAAATTTAAAGTAAAAAAATGAGTATAAAAGGTTTCAGAAATACCTAGAGTTGTGTTATATTATCTGGAAACAGCACTGTGCTCTAGTTCATAAGCTGTCTGTTGCTCTAGGAAATTTGTGCTCTGTGATTTGAACTGTGACTGTAATTTTGTTTTGCTTCAGTTTCCTTTTAAGAGTTGGAGTTTAAAATGTGAACAGGTCAGTGTTATTTATGCTTAGTGACATAAAGCAGCTGGGGTACAAGATCCTAAGTTTTGTGAAAAGCTAACAAGGTCTGTATGTAGAAGGTCCAAGTCTTCCAGCACTGGTAGTTCAGTTATACAAATCCAGTATAGTTGCGGTCTATTGAAAATCCAATAGGAATCTGAGAAAGGTAATAACACCTTCTTAAGACTGATTAGATTTTCTAAATAAAGCTGGCAATGGATCTTTTTAAACACCTGGCTAGTAAATCAGTTATCCAAAATTCAAGTCTGCATCTTCAATTTAGGATTAATTTCTAAACTAGTTATTTTGGGCTTGACTTGTTAGAGGCAAAGAAAGCCTACAGTGTGATTTAATTCTGTTTTCCTTTTGTCACAGAACAGAATTTGAAATACTTTGAGACAGAGGTACGCATACACACTCCTTTGCACTAATTTTTCTGTGCCTCGGCAAGCATGTTAGGAGCATTGCACCTCTTTTGGAGTTTTTTCGTTTCCTGCGACAGAAGAGTCTCTTTGCAGAATATTAGTTTGCAAGACTGAACTACTTGTGCCATGACAGCAACAGCAGGCTAGTTAACTAGTCGTGTTGAACTCTGACTTAACAGGAGCCAGCAGCTACTGGAAAGCTATTAATTAAAAAAATCTGTATAAATCCTGCACTTGTTGCTCTGGTAATACTAAATGTAATCAAGATCATCTGTTCCCAGATATCTCTTAATGTAAATGATGTGGAAATTAAAGAGCAAGAGGGACGCTTTTTACATGTCTGCAAGTATAGTTAAAAATCTTACTTTTTGTACAGAAGTTGCTTTAGTCACTGGGTTGCTCAGATGGCCTTAAGAGTTGTGGTGTTGAATTCTGCCTGTCCCCCTCGCCTCTTCGCCTACATTGAAAACTTTTCATGGAAAAAAGCTCTCAGTAGCAGTAAAACATGGTTGTGTGGTTGGTTGGGAATATTCTGATAATTGTTTTAGCAGCCGCAAAAAGCAAAAATCAGGCTGCAGTTTTGTTACCAGAAAAATTTTAATTGGGACAACACAAAATATTTGAAAGCTGTTATGTGGTTTTGAAATAGAAAGCACATTTGTCATGCCATCTGAGCATGGCCAGAATTTTAAACACACCACAAGTGCGGGAAACTATTCATCAAAATGTACACTCTGGTCCAGTATATTTTTGTTTGTACCTGATGTTTTTTCTGATGGTAAACAGTAATACTTTCTCCTGGACTTTCATAATAGGTTGGCCTAAAGTATACCTTATTTACAGGTTTGGGAGTGTCTTTGATCAGTTTTTTTCCAGCTTCTGCAACAGTTTGAGCCTTATTTTCTCCTTTATTCTAAGAGAAGCATTTTGCCTTACTTAAGGGGGGGGGGGGGGGGGGGGGGGGGAAGTAGTGGTACTTTATTGGTAATGAACAGAAAATTGTGTAATAGTTTTTCTGTTATGTATTGGTAGTGCTCTAGACTTTGTCAGTATTTTCCTGATGCTTGTTTCTTTCCTAAAAGTCTGAATTAGCCAAGCATAACTTTGAAAGAAGTATCATAAGAATTTTGGTAGTAAACCATTCATTTAAACAAATCTGTTTTGGAAGTCCTGTTTTATTTATTTATTTTTTTGTAAGCTATTAGTGTGAACATTACAATCTTTAAGCTTCACCTTAGAAGTGAGGTTATCTTTTTATAATTTGTGGTGTAATAGATAATCTGTATTTACTTTATAGGCTATTACAGAATGATCTTGCACTGAGCCTTTGTGGAAGAAGCAAGATTTAAACGTCAATTCTTCAATGTGCATCCTTCTATTCAAATTTGACCCCCGACCAGTTTCAAAAAATGCATACAGGTAAAGATGGTTCTAGTAAAAACAGATGTTTCTATATTTTTTTTAAATACAATTTATTTTTTTAGCCAATGTTTAAATTGCAAACTCAAGTCAGTGTTACGTGTTCAATTATGCTTTTATAACGTTGAACTTCATGAGTTTCCCCATTGAAGGAGTTACTGTAGCCTTTTAGAACATACTGGTTTTAGGCTGTGTCAGAAGACTTGAACTTTGTAATCATGGACTTTTTGCTGGTGATCTATCATGTGGTGCAGGGTAAATCACTTGTATATTGTAATACAGAGTTTGAAAGTCCTGCCTTCTACTTTATCATTTAAACTAAGGGGAATCGTGTTTGGAGCATCACAGCTGTAGCTGTACCCTTCTTCCAGTAGAGTAGATATGTTTAGGGCTTTCAGTTTGAAAACAACAATTTTAATTTAGCCTGGAAAGTAATGGGCAGACAGAAGAGCAAAAGTGGTGCAGTTATTAACCACTCTATGTATTAATTTCTCCTCTGTTAGTATGTGCTGGTCCAGCCTTTTAAGCCAAGAGAGCAGTACGCTATGAGTCCAAAAGGTACCAATACTGAAATTTAACTGCTTATGTAGCTTCTGGTTAACTTTGAATTGCCAATTTGTCCTGTTTCCTCCCAGGGACAGTACTTTCTTTTTCAGAGCATAGTTCACTGCTCTGCTCCATGTTACATCATGGCAACCACTGCTTGTACTTCCACTGCGTTTTTGACAGAACTGGCTAGCTTACAAATAGGTGCAGTTGCTCTTTAAAATATGGCTAGATGAAGTCAAAGTATCATAGAATCATGGAATGGTTTGGGTTGGAAGGGACCTTAAAGATCATCCAGTTCCACCCCCCTGCCCTGGGCAGGGACACCTCCCACCAGCCCAGGGTGCTCCAAGCCCCATCCAACCCGGCCTTGGACACCTCCAGGGATGGGGCAGCCACGGCTTCTCTGGGCAACCTGCGCCAGGGGCTCACTGCCCTCAGAGTGAAAAATTTCTTCCTAATATCGAATATCCTCACAGTTATTTATGCCTATGAGTTTGCTTTTGGGACAAGGTGTACTTAAAAATCTTCAGTTGCTGTTTGTCCTATAATTAAGTACGTACAATTTCAGAAAATGCTGGAAATCAAATCTCACTGCTTTCAAGCTGATTATACTCCTGTATCAATGTAAAACAAGTAGTGCTGTGAACTGGAGAAAAAGGAACTTTTAGTAAGTGTCCTAGCCTTTCCCCTCCCCCAAATCTGCTTGCGATTGAAATTTTAGGTAATAAACTAACAGTCATTTGTAGGAAATCTTTAGCCAAAAGCTGAAGACAAAATAAGCATCCATGCTTCTAGGTAAGTTTTACTGGATGTGTTGGTGTCATACAGTGAGTTTCCCAAACATTAAACTTCCTGTAATAATTTTTTGTCTCATTACAGCCCTTAATTTTAAAAGTTCATACCCAACATCAGTATGTTTGTGGCCATCCTGTATGTAATAGAAAGATAGCACTTCAGGCCAGTAAGAAGACTGTAGAGTTCTATTGTTTTCTGTATTTATACATACTGTGTAGGTTCCGTATTACTTCATGGGGTACAAGTATTGGTATTCATCCAGAAAAATCAGAGTCAGTGTGCTCATTAAATCCCTTTGCCTTTCATTGACTTGTTTTTCTGCATTTTTGTATTGAGAAACAGATGCCATTCTGTAGAAAGAAAGGAAACGAGAACTGAAACTCCAGTTGTCCGTAGAGTGCATTCCTTTCTGCATCTGGAATCTGCCTAAAAAGGGCTTTTGTTTATGATGTGACTGGTGCTGAATTAATATATCCATTTATTTGGTCTGGCTTTCTTTGTGTTGCTAGTTAGCAAAGGACAGATTCATCAATTTGATGCCTCTTGGGAAAATCCTTTGGATGTAAACTGTGGTTGCTTGCCAAGTGCACTTTCTGCCATGATCAATATTTAAAAGTAAAACTTGCAGTAGTTTGCTTGTTATAAGAAATTGCATCAAGATTGAAATTATTGATTTATAGCAGAAAACAACTCACTATCAGTGTCAAAATAGGAAAACACTTTTGAGATGCTTTGGCCCAAATTCAGGAATATTTAATTGTATTTAACTTTCTCAGTACCTTTTGTTAACCAATGTCTTGCCCTGTACGTCCGAGAGAAATTACTCGGAGCCATCTGTTTCGTTGATAAGTGCCAGACCATAGTGTTCTTGGTGTCAGATTTTAACGCCAGATATATAACTTTAGTCCCCTTTTTTTCCTTAACACACCATAACTAAATCCTTTTGCTTTTCTTTATTTGGAAGAATGTTGAAGTTCATTCTTCTTAAATTGTTCCTAAGGATTTTTCACCTTTGCTTTAGCTTTCTGAAGGACATAGGTCTGAGTATGAGTTGGGAATGGTAGCCAGCCCTCCTAATTCTCTGAACAGTATTATAGCCATTAGACCAAGTTGGACCTCTCTATACTAGTCTCTTGCTAAGCGTAGTTTCTCCTGACAGCTCGGGTGTTACACTGTGCTATGCTTCTGCTTATTTCACAGTGAGGCATTGGAACAGTTTTCCCAAGCAAAAGGGGATTCCTGCAGACATATTAATTTGTCTGTCCACATTAAAACAGGCATCTACAATTACTTTTCTTACTATCCTCTACTTTGCTTTCTGGACGTCCCTGCAAATTCATCTCTTCACTAAAACAATGTTTTAAAACATGACCGTGAGGTGCCAGTTGCACATTAGAAAGATTGCAGATAAAGAATTGTAATCGGCTGTCGAGAAAATAGAAAAGGCTGACACTTCAACGCATCCTTCCTTTAAGGAAGATGCTTAGTATTTTGCCCAACAAAGCATCTGTTGGAAAGCACATCTCTAACTAAAAGAAGTTGTCTAAAATAGGCATTAAAAGTTGAAATGACAAACTGCATATCATTGGAAATTTTCTTGTAGCCAGTCAACTTTCTGAAACTAAAACATGTTCTCCATAACACTTAGGAGAATTTTCCATCCAGGTGGACTTTGGTTTCTAGAGCAGTACACTGGCCAATTTTCATGAGCACCTAATTAAGCAAAAAGCTTACAGTTCACCTTTGTGATACACTAATGAATCTATCTTCCTGTACCCCTGCAACTTGCTGTGCTACCCTTCTCCTCTGTGTTCTCTCCACGGGCCTATTTGTAGTAAAGTTTAGTGCGGTGTAACAAGTGCTTTACTGTAGTCCATTATTGTTGTCAAAGGTAACAGGCTGCCTTTACATATTTCTGAACTATACTGTGTGTGTCTTACAAATAAATACACGTTTCAAGCTTCAAAGCTATAATCACAGAGTCTTTTTTATGGAACTGAATTACATTGTAGGAAATTGCTTTAATGGAATGATTTCTCATGTTTTCATCTCTGCCTCAACATTAAAATAAATCTCAATACGTAAATCCTAATACAGTTGAATTATTTCAGCTATAAAAATAGCTGAATAGGCTTTTTGCAATTTATTAGAAGATGAGGGTCACAATATTACTCCTTTTTAGTATGATTATGTTTAATAAAAGACAAAATGAAGATGTTTTGATTATAGCAGTCCTGTATACTAGCCTTGTGCTAAATTTAGGAGTCTGTGTATTAAACTTGAGATGGGAAATGTTCAATCACACCAGAAAGACTTTGCTTATTTTTAGTATTTAGATACTACAAACAAACCGTGGTTTCATGTCAAGAATTATTGAAGGCAAAATATAATTGGAGCTTCAGGAAATGAGAAATGCACTTCAGCCAAACTATTTTTTAACAGTAGAGATGTTTATTTAAATAAAAAGCTGTAAAAGGAGGATGCATGCTGTAAATGGAGGATATTCAAGCAAGATGGCAGAAATCTGGGAAACCAGCTGAAAGCTTATAGGTTGTAGACTAGAATCGGCTACAAGAAGAGAAATAATGCAAGTCTGAAAAAATGATATGATTATTTGGCATTGGAAAGATAAAAACATACCCACACTGTACTTTCCAACAGATGCTATCTTTGTTGGGCAAAATACTAATCTTCCTTGCAGGAAGAATGCCATAGTGTTAGCCTTTTCTATTTTCTCTGTAGCTGATCACAATTACAAAAGGGAGTAGCCCAGCAAGTTGCTTTGTTTTAATAACTTCTGCTGGATGAAATGGACAGCGAAATACCTTTTGCTTTTTCAAAGGCCAAGAACTGAGACTGTTCTGAATTCCTTGGAAGCTGTCTGGCTGTACTGACTCTTTAAATCTTACCTGCTTTACATTCCCAGCCTGACTGGCTTGAACTGGTGTTACCGTTGAATTTGACTGTTCTGCATTGCTGCCATACCTGGAACTTTTCAGGGGGACCTGTCCTATCTTGTATGTCCGCTGCTTTTTAAGTAGCATGTCAAACTTGGTCTTTCAAGTCTGCAGGTGCCACTTACGATAATTATCAAAGTACAGAGCAGAGGGAACCAGGCATAGCTAGCAGAATTTTCTGTCACTGCCATTTCCTAATAGTGCCTGGTGTTTTTAAATATCTGTTTGTTTTCTAAAATAATCACGTTTTAGATGGCACGTGAAGAGCTGCAACACGCTTCTTGTCAGGACAGCTTGATCTTGTGGAGTGATGTGTTTATTTCTAACTATAAATAATGGATTTCATCCAGCAGCATTTTTCAATTGCATATTATTTTTCATAACTTCTTCCTACCTTCTGAATGTGTGTCCTCCAGGGCTGCTTGTAGTCTCTCTGCTTTGAGGGCTGACTCTCATTAACGGTTCAACTATTTTGTCGTGCTGTTCTGGTAGAACTCAGATTATGCAAGCAACTACACATGCAAAAAACCCCCACAAACCCATAAAAAATGGGGTGAAAAGCCCCACCAAAATACTTCTTGATTATTATGAAACTCCATGCCTTTCCCCTTTACTTCTCTGCCTCCTCCAGCATGCTGTCATTTCTTCAAACGAATTTCGGTGGGGCGGGACCTTTGAGACTGTCACAAATTTGTCTCTGTTCGGGGTACTTACAGACAAAAACATCTGACTTGTGTCTTTGAACCACATAAATAGAGCTTTAGGTGTTGAAGTTAGATTGAAAAATACTGTGACTACAAGATCCTAAGTAGTGATCCAGTAAAAACATACTCTTATGCTTCAGATGTTTTTTGCTGCCTATAAATCTGTGGGTTACCTTTATATTTTCTTTAAGCAAGCTGTAATTTCACATGCTGAGGAATTTTAAGATTACATAAGCAATCTGAATTCATCTCTTGCATTGGAGGTATTTTTTGAAAATAATAGCTGCCTCGTTCATGCGACAAGATAGACTTGCTGAATGTCTCAATGTTCGACCTTTTACACTGACTGATAAAGGTGAGATGGGAGGATAAAGGATAGTTTCATACTTAAAATGAGCTAATGCTGTGGCAAGAATTGGATTATGTTCCTGCCAGCACTGTGAGTTCCTGTTTGCAAGTAATAGCATCCTTTTCCTCTTGTGTTCTACAGGCTTATTCTAGCAGCTAATAGAGATGAATTTTACCACAGGCCATCCAAATCGGCAGAATTTTGGGACAGCAGCAATGAGATCCTTAGTGGTATGTATGTCGTCTTGTTTTGAGTGGTTTTCATACAATTTATAAGGGAATTATTGCCTGGATTTTTTGTTATTGGGGTGGTGGTGTTGCATTTCTAATAAGAAATATACTTCTGGGGAAAACATGTCATAAGTTTGAAAGATGAGTTGTGCTATTATTATCTTATTTGTGTTTTAATATCTCATGGGTTTTTTCCCAGTTTAAGTTCTTTAACTGATTTCAGTCCAGGCAGTGCAGTTAATTTGTCCATCACAAACGATTGCTTTGTCAGATGCACTGAAATACTGTGGAATTAGTTATTCCACAGACTCATTGTCTGTAATAGTTACTTGAAATCATTAAATCAAGCCTCAAGAAAGTGAAAACTTTCTCATTTCATGTCGGTTAATAATGTATAGGCTACAGAATAATTTTTGTTATTGGTCCATCATTTTGTTTGCTTTTGTGTCTACATTTTGCTAAACTGATAGTACAGTCACTCAGCTGTCTGGTTCCCCTTTGTAGGGAATGTATCTGTAGTCATTTTTATGTATAATGAATACTTCTACCTTTTTTCAGAAACAGAAATGAAGCTCTGGAAGACAAAGCATTGTTTAAATGCAAAATTTTGACTTTGCAAATACTCTTTGCTGATGCCGTGTGTTATTGTCATTGGCAAGGAGGCCTGTGAGGATAAATTGCTCGCGCTGCGCTACAACTCCCTTGCTTCTGAAGTTCTGGCTGACGTTTCTGTTTCGTGCCAGACATTCTGGATGCTGCTTCCACTGCTTATGTAGCAGTTCAAAACAAACAAACAAAAAGCTATCCTGAAAACTGAAGGGTCCTGAATTTTTCCCTTTTATAACCTTTCCAGGTCTGTCCATATTTGGCATAAGAAACTGGTATATTCTCCATCCAGGGGGTGTATCTGTGGAGATCCCATGAATATATGCCTTTCAGTTAATAATGTTATCTCAAATGAAAGCAACAAGTTGAACCAAAATACATCAAATTTATTCTTTTTGTGACTTAAAAAACAAAAAAATATTTTGCACTTACAGCGGTTTTGGAAAACATGACTTGCTATATGTTAATCATTGGGCATTGGTCAACAAAGTTGTATGTTTTTCTTTTGTGTGCCTTTCAGTTAAGGTAGAGAACGGTAGTAGAAGTGTTGTGTAAAGACGTGATATGGCTAAACTCAATACTGAAGTTTTGGATACCGAAGAAAGATGTTTCTGAATAAGGATCCAAAACCTGTTCTTTTGATCTTCTAACGAAAGTTATGTTACTACATGATGATTCAGAATTAAAACAGTATACCTGTTATATTGAACTAGTTCTTGTTTTTCCATTAAATGCTTGCTGGTTAACATGAGCTCATTACAAATAGGTAGTGGGGATTTTTATAACTTGTACTCTCTTTCAAGAGGTTTGGTTGTGGGTTTCACTTGTGGGTCCCCCTCCTCAATGTAAATTACTGTTACCGGAATCCAACATCTTTATCAGTTGCCTGCCCTAATGTAAATTTTTCTGGTTACTTGTGAATTTAAACTTCCAAATAACATTAATCATCTGAGATTTGCTTTTGAGCTAACAAGTATTCTGAGCTTGCTTAAAGTTTTATATGTATTTTAGCATATAGGCAAAGGTTATAATTTTACTTTTACATTTAATTTTCTCATTATCTCTTATCTATTATTGCAGTAGCTTGGAAAATATGTGATAGTGCGGAGTTGGAGGGTGGGTAATTTAAGTGGGCTTACCTCACTTGTCCAGGAAGACAGTCTTTTACTTTCTGCGTTTTATCCAGCCTGATCAAGACTCGGGATTTGCATTAAGAAATTCTGATTTAAGCTTGAGATTTTTTAAAAATTACTCTAATAGCCTAACTCTTACTTATTCCATTAGGTCTGGATATGGAGGAAGGAAAAGAAGGTGGGACGTGGCTGGGAATCAGTAAGAAGGGCAAGATGGCAGCCCTGACAAACTATTTGCAGCCAAAGATTGATAAAAATGCAAAAGGAAGAGGTATGAAGGAGTAGAAATAGAAAAAGAAGAAAACAGACAAACAAGCCCTGATGTCCCAGTAAAATAGTGATGATTACAGTATTCTTTTTTTTTTAACACCACTTTATAGACAAATCAAATGGTTATGTGCTCTAAACAGAATTTGTGAACTGATGAGTTTGAGTATGTGTGTGGGGAACTTGACTTGGATAATGATTTCTAATGAAGCAGGCAAAAGTAAAACAAGATGCAGTGCCTAGAGCCTGAAGTTACGTTCAGACAAGAAATGCAGCACCAACTGTCTTCTCTTGAAAGTAATTCTAATTAACAGTCAGAACAACTAGACAAGCATTGAGCTAGATTTAGATTACACTAGACTTTTTAAAATGTGTATGTTCTTGTACAAACATCTAAATGAGGGAAACAATGCAACCTGGATTATACTGGAGGTTAACCTAAAAGATCATTGTAGTCTCTTCTCCCCTACACATTGATGAGTCAGAGGAGCAGAAATAATAGGAAAAAAGCTCTTCAGAAAGAGCACATCTGTGGGGTTGGTTTTTTTTAGTAAAAATAGGTGTGTTGGTAACTGTCATATGATACTGCATTGGGAATACATTGCAATGGCAAAACATGTTATACAGAGAAACAAACGAACCATGTCATTTGTATTTCATCTTATGGTCATATATCAGGGAAATGAAGCAAGACAAGAGAGAGTTCAGCAAGGTGGGAGGAGAGTAAAAGCACATCCAGTATAGAATAGTTAGTAAATGTGAATTCTGTAGAAACTTTGATCGAGAGCTTTTGACTGAGTTCTTCAGCATAAAAGACAAGCTCTTAATGTGAACGTGATACAATGCTGTAAGGCTTTTAAAGGCTGGTTGATTGTTTGATTTTTATTTTTTTTTATTATTATTATTTATTTTTTTCCCCCACTGTTATACCCTGTTGGTAACAGGAATCTTGTGTCTTACTGTTTGTTTTACCAAGCCTGTCAGAATAGTGAGTTTACACATACAAGTTGCTCTATGTACTTCTCTTTCTTAGGTGCTCTTGTAACAAACTTCTTGACTGCAGATCTGGACAGCTACTCTTACTTGAAGAAAGTTTCAGTAGAAGGACATCTTTACAATGGATTTAATTTATTAGCAGCTGACTTCAAGTAAGTCTACAAAACATCAAACTTCAAATGTCAAAGGAGAAAGATAACAGCAGTAATGTACATATACTTCTTAGCACAGAAGTGTAACAATACAGAAGCCTGTCACAAACTAAAGCTGGAGCTCTTTTTTTGTTCTAATTGGCATGTAAAGTCCTAATGTTGCTCTAGTAATAATCTTCTTTGTTATTTTTTTATATCTTTCAAACACTGGAGAGCTGTCTTGTATTCTAATCATTGCTTCCTGCAAAACATCTTGCGACTCTTTCCCTAATAGGCCATAGTCAATCTTTACCCTGAAGGCTACGTGGCTTGTGTTTTGGAGAAAACAAAACTTTGGCTCTGTACTTTTTCAGAATTTGTGGGGTTTTTTTCTCTGAGAGGTGGCATGCTGTGGCAGGATTAGAACAGCTGAAAGCTTTCAGGCTATTATTCCTGTCAGAGTGGCTGTATCATTAATCTTTGCTTAACCTTTGCTGCAACATTAAAAAAAATCAGTACGTAACAAATACCTTAATTTCTTCAAGTTTCTGTAGCTGAAGAAAGAACCTTGGATACTTGATTGTAGTCAGTGAGGTTGGCACAATCCTTTCCACTGCATGTGCATGTGTGTGTGCACAAGTATATATGCAGATTTTTCCTGCATTATGCCTGATTCAGAAGAATGGAAATCCAGGGCTAAGTCATCTCCAGGCTATGTATCAGTTCTGTTAGATGTATACTTTGCGACCATAAGGAGGTATAAATTGCCAAGAGCACACTACTGCTTTGGCACACCTTCTGCAGGAGCATTAATCTTATTAGACAACCTGATGGTGCAGGGCTTTCCCCAGTCAGATTTTTCTGCATGTTTCTGGGAAATCACATACACTTAAATCAGAAGATCAGTGTTTACTGTTTCCAGTGAAAATAATTTCTAGCACCCCATCACTAACTGACCTTGTGTTGATATTTTTCACTTTCTTTATTAGACCACCTTCATCTGGTGGTTCAGACTTATCAGTCATTTCTGCCCTACTCTCCCACTTTCCAGCAAGTGTTTTGTCATCTTTTTTTTTCCTGCCAGACTATTAGTTTTCATTTTTTTAATTTGCTATGTTATGATGGGATAGTGAAACGAGACTAATATACATGATTGAAGTCTAAAAGGATGAATACAGAAAGGCAGACATGCGCCACCTGTTGAAGATACCAGAAGTATATTTCTGCTTGGTCTGCCTGTTTAGAAGTAAGCTTATAGGTTATGTTTCCAGAAGTTTAATCCAGCAGCAGGTTAGGCAACTACAGGGTTTGCTGCTTTTCTGTTATTTTTACTCTATACTTCACAAAGTTTATTATCCCACCAGAGACTTCCCAAAATTTTTCTGCTGCTTAAATTAATTTTTATCATGGTGAGAGGACTTGACTTCTTATGCTCTCTGCTGCTGGAATGGTTTAGGTTGGAAGGGACCTTGAAGATCATCTAGTTGCAAACCCCTACCATGGGCAGGGACACCTTGCACTAGACCAGGTTGCCCAAAGCCCCATCCAGCCTGGCCTTGAACACCTCCAGGGATGGGGCAGCCATAACTTCTCTGGGCAACCTGGGCCAGGGGCTCCCCACCCTCAGAGTAAAGAATTCCTTGCTAATATCTAATCTAAATCTCTTCTCTTTCAGTTTAAAACCATTATCTGTCGTCCTATTGCTCCACTCCCTGATAAAGAGTCCTTCTCCACCTTTTCTGTAGGCACCCTTTAAGTACTGAAAGACTGCTATAAGATCTCCCCAGAGCCTTCTCTTCTCCAGGCTGAACAACCCCAACTCTCTCAGCCTCTCCTCACAGCCGAGGTGCTCTAGCCCTCTGATCATCTTCATGGCCTCCTCTGGCCTTGCTCCAACAGGTCCATGTCCTTCTTATGTTGGGGGCCCCAGAGCTCGATGTACTCCAGGTGGGGTCTCATGAGAGCGGAGTAAAGGGGCAGAATCCCCTCCCTCGCCCTGCTGGCCACACTGCTGGGGATGCAGCCCAGGATGTGGTCGGCTTTCTGGGCTGCGAGTGTGCGTTGCCGGCTCCTGTTGAGCTTCTCCTCCACCAACATCTCCGAGTCCTTCTCATCAAGGCTGCTTTCAATCCATTGTCCACCCAACCTTTATTTGTGCTTGGGATTGCCCTGACCCACTTGCAGGACCTTGCACTTGGCCTGGTTGAACTTCATGAGGTTTGCACAGGCACACCTCTCAAGCCTGTCCAGGTTCCTCTGGATGGCATCGCTTCCCTTCAGCGTGTTGACTGCTCCACACAGCTTGGTGTCATCATCAAACTTACTGACAGTGCACTCAATCCTACTGTCCACATCACCAACAAAGCTGTTAAACAGCACCAGTCCCGGTACTGAACCCTGAGGAACACCACTCGTAACTGCAAGCCGTTGACACTCTTTGAGTGTGATCATGGATCCAATTCCTTATCCACTGAGTGGTCCATGTGTCAAATCCATGTCTCTGCAATTTAGAGACCAGGATGTCATGTGGGACAGTGTCAAATGGTTTGCACAAGTGCAGGGAGATGATGTCAGTTGCTCTTCCCTTATCCACCAATGCTGTAACCCCGTTGTAGAAGACCACTGAATTTGTCAGGCACAATTTGCTCTTAGTAAAGCCATGGTGGCTGTCATCATCTCCTTATTTTCCATGTGGCTTACCAGAGTTTCCAGGAGGATCTTCTCCATGATCTTGCCGGGCACAGAGGTGAGACTGACCATCTTGTAGTTCCCTGGGTCTTCCTTTTTTCCCTTTTTAAAAATGGGGGTTATGTTTCCTCTTTTCCAGTCAGTGGGAACTTCACTGGACCGCCACGACTTCTCAAATATGATGGATAGTGGCTTAGCAACTTTGTCTGCCATTTTGCTCAGGACCCGCAGATGCGTCTCATCAGGTCCCATGGATTTGTGCACCTTCAGGTTCCTTAGAAGGTCTCGAACCTGGTCTTCTCCTACAGTGGGCAGTCAATTCTCCCAGTCCCTGCTTTTGCCTTCTGTGACTCTGGCAGTGTGGCTAGAGCCCTTGCCAGTGAAGACCGAGGCAAAGAACTCATTGAGTACCTCAGCCTTCTCCATATACTGGGTAAGCAGGCCTCCCATTTCCTTGGGAGAGGGCCCATGTTTTCCCTAGTCTTCCTTTTATCACCGATAACCTGTAGAAGCTTTTCTTGTTGCTCTTGACATCCCTGGCCAGGTTGAATTCTATCTGGGCTTTAGCTTTCCTAACCTGATCCCTGGCTGCTCGGACAATTTCTCTGTATTCCTCCCAGGCTACCCGTCCTTGCTTCCACCCTCTGTAGGCTTTCTTCTTCTGTTTGAGATTGTCCAGGAGCTCCTCGTTCATCCATGCAGGCCTCCTGGTGTTTTTGCCTGACTTCGTCTTTGTTGGGATGCAGTGCTCCTGAGCTTGGTGGAGGTAATCCTTGAATATTAATGCGTGTTGCTGCCTGGCTAGCTTTCATGAACTAGAAGGCTATCTGTAATGAAAAGATAACAGAAGAAATAGTCTTACTATGTTTTCAAGCAAATATGATATTCAAGGTGTGACCTAGCAAGCAGTAAGTTTGAGGTTTTGTTCTGATTTAGGTAAATGGAATAGTCATAATGGCTGCTAGTATAATGATATTAAAGTAGATTTGATTGACATTATTTGTTAAGGCAATCATTCACGTGTTGTTTTTGTTTGTTTTATTCCTCCATGCTGGGCTGATAGGGAATTGTATGCTCAATTGAATAGTCTTTCTGTGGTGATGAAGGTCCTAATTCCTTGCTGAGTATCACTCTGAAAGCTGTATGTGTTGATTAACTTCTTCATTTTGACATGTCCTTAGCCTTGGATACTCTGATGAAATGAAATGCTTGGCAAGCTAATGATGCAGAGCAATTTCTAGAAGATACGTAAACTTGTCATTCTAGGAAATTAGCAGTACTCCTGAGAGAAATATAGCATATAAATGGAAGCTACTCTTCTATGTAAATAGAAAATGTTATTGTAGTTGATGCTATTTTGTTGGGTCATGTTACTGTTCAAAGTAAAGATTGAAGATTATTCTTAACATGTTCTTTTGTTGTGTATCAGATAGTGATTGGCTCTGTTAGAGTGGTGTGAAATGGAGAGGAAACTCAAATTGAAAGTGTAAATGAAGCCCTGTTGGGGAAGGGTGTATCTGAGCACGGGATACTGCTGACTGCAAGGAGCACATTTAGAGAGATTTACAATGTTTGAGTTTTCAGGTACGTGTTTCGGGAAAAGAATTTTTTATCGTCTCTCTCTATTGTTATGATGGCAGTATGCTAGATGATACAGGTGCAGTGATGTGAGAAGGAGAGCTGGAAGCCACTGTACGGATTGTAAAATCTTGTTGTTACTTCCTTTGTGTGATTCTTATTTTAAACAGGCATGGGTTTTGACACTTCCAGTGTAATGTTTGCTCTATGGCATCTCATGACGTCAATTTGAATGCCGTTCATTTATTTTTTCGGTAAGAATACTGTATTGGAAAAAAATACTTAGTACTTCTCGTTTTCTAATCTCTTCAGCTTATTTTGCTGTACCTGCTGAGTATGAGAGTCATGAATATTTATCCCATTATGCTAAATGCACTTTTATGTTGAATGTATGGCATATGGCAAATGGTGTCTGTTTGGAGTCTTGTGTGGCTGCAAAATCAGCTTCTAAGAAGACAGTGTTGCTACTCCTCCAATTTTGACTATCAGTAGGTCTGATTAGAGAGGAGCAAGGTTCTTTTGCGATCTAGGAGATTCTGTGATTCTGTGTGATCAGAGGCTGGACTGATCTCTTAAGAAAATGTCTGCTTAAGATTGGGAGCAGTTTTCCTTCTTTCTCCCTTTGTGATAATATACTGTGATAATATATGTGGTATATTACTGAAGTAATAGTGAGCTGCTTTTGGTGATGATCGGGACAGCATTTCTGTCTTGAAGAAACTTGCGTTTATGTCCGACAAATCTAGTTGCTACAGTTGCTCAGGCTTTCATGGGTATCTCAAACTCGTTAGGGCTGTTGTGGCAGCATCTCACTTGCGTTCCATACTGCCGAGCGTGTAACACTATCCTGAAGGACAAACTGAAGTGGCAGCTTCTTGTCACTCTCCCAGCAAGTTTGGAGTCTCTGACAGGTTGTCACTTAGAGCCTGTATTGTTTATGTAAAATAAGATCCCTGTGTAATAGGAGTGAATCACTTTCTCCATGAGGAATAGATGAATTGTCCCTTACAAAACAAGTCAGGTGGAGGGAGAAAAAGGCCTTTCATGGAAGCTTTTCCGCTCTTCTCTGTGACAGGCAGTTTTCAACCCCTCCAGGGGAAATGTAGTAAAGTATAGCATCACCTGCATTGACTAATTTGGTAATGTATTGAAAATAGAGATTATGTACTAGAATATATTCTTCATGTTCTGATCTCGAGAGTGAAGTTCTGTTAATATTAGGTTTGATCCGTGATGTGATGATGGATAGGACTGAGTTCCAGTTGAAACTGCAGATCCCCAAAACAATGGAGTTGAAGTGTGTGTGTGTGGGGGAAATAGATAAATATAAATGTTAAAAAGTGTTTATATACATTATGTATATACTCTATATATGTTTTCTTTATTAATATGGAAATCTACATCTGGTTAGTTATGTAGCAACATCATTGATGAGGTAAAAACAGGCAAACTGAAGAAAAGGTGTTTGGGCAAAGACTTAACTGATAGTGCAGGGCCTCATAAGATTAAAACACCTGAACAGTGTGACCAAGTTCTAGAAACATGGGCTGTCTCATTCAGGACGGTTACCAAGTCAAGGCTACGTGGGAGGGATTTGATTGCTCTCCGGAGGTTAGACTTAGGAGCTAGCCAACTAGTGAAAAGTGAGATAGGGTCAGACTACTGGTGTGGAAAGAATATAGATGGGCAAGTTGTCATGATTGCTCTGTAAGCTCACTTGCATTTCTTCTCATGCATTGTCTGTCCTAATACCACCTTCTGCAGAGTACATCTGTCTTCCTGCTGTGACTTCCTCATGAAAATGAGGTGTCCAGGTACTTCTGTAACGTGTTCCATACTACCACCTTTGAAATATTTCTGCGTAGATCCTCAGTCATTTGTAAGTCTACTGAGATGGACAGTCCAATGTCAAGAGAAGGAAAAAGGCTTCTGAAAAATTTTTTTATTTTTTCTTCTCCTTCTGGTGTCAACTTCTGCCTGGCTCAAAAAAATTAGGACAACACCAAAGAAACGTTCAGATACTGACAACAAAATCAGAGTAGTGTTTTAAAGCAGACTCTGTATGCTGTGAGTATCCAGCAGTATTCTTTTCACCATGTTATTTGATGGTAAGTGGTATATGTACAAAAATGTTCAGGCTTTATAGTTGGTGGTTTGGTGTTTGTTTTTTAGCTTCAGAACAGAAAGCTTTGTGATTAGCTCATGAACATTGAAGTAAAGAAGATTAATTGGTGAACCATACTACTCAGTTGAAACTACTGTTCAGCATTTCAAGCTGCTAATTTCACCATTTCTCCTTATGCAAAAAATACGTGTGCACATTATTCATAAAACAATCCCGTGTCCTTGTTTGTAAAATACTCGCCCTGTTGGAAGATCAGAGCTCAGTGTCCAGGGGAATGGTCACTTGGTGATAACCACACCTTGTGGAGCTTTACTGCCTCATTACTTTTTTTCTTTTCCTTTCTGTCTATTGTTGTTGAGCATGACTTGGAGCTGCCTTGAATTTGAAGCAGGGCAGGGGTGCAAAAGGACATTGCTTATATTTCATCAGCATTAAGAAGTCATTCTGGCAAACTCTGAATGGCTTTCATGTTGCTGTGAAGATGTTGCTACTGAGATTTATGCTGCCTAGAATATTTATTAGTGCTTACATTTATTTTTTTTTTTAGACAGGATGATGTATCTAAGAGCATAATTTTTATGTAGTTTTGGTTTCTTCTTTTTCTGCTGTCAGCTATGGCTAGGATTTAAAAAAAAAAAAATCTACTGGGTCCTATTGTCATCACTTTAATTATGCCTTTATTACTTCTCCAGTGAAATTGGTGTCTATACTTGTAAAGCTGTGAGGGAAGAGAACTGAGTCCAGGCCAGGAGTGTGAGGCTCTTGCTGTGATCAAG
This sequence comes from Pluvialis apricaria, assembly GCA_017639485.1. NCBI lineage: Eukaryota > Metazoa > Chordata > Aves > Charadriiformes > Charadriidae > Pluvialis > Pluvialis apricaria. Next base: position 4,499,640 of record CM030022.1, read on the forward strand.
CTTACAGTGATTTTTTTCATCTCGGCTTCTGCCTTTATGTTCAGAACTGAGTATCTGTAAACAATAGGAAGAGAATAGGCAGAGCCAAATGATAAAGAGTAGCTGACTGGCACACTGAACTAGATTTTAGAAGTATCCCCATATCAGAAGACCCTTGGAAGGCTTCAATCTTCTTCTGACAGAAGACAGCAGCAGTGTTGCGGTGGAGGTAAGTGTAACAGAAAACACACATCTGGGGGAATGTGGAATGTAGAAACAATAAGATACAGATGTCCTAAATTAGTGACCCCACAGTTTGTATGTATTCCCCATCTTTTTGTTAAACTCCAGGGGATCTTGTTACCGAATTTCTCAGTCACAAGAATTTCTGAACAGATGCTAGATGATAATATTCTTTCACATAAAAAGCCATTGCTAGAGGAAGTCAGTAGTGCCTACTTATTCAGCATGTGGGCTCATTTATGACAGCACTTGTCTTACAGCTGTGTTCAAAGGCTTGCTTGGGCCATTTGTCTACCTTTCCATCTAAAAATCTGTCTTTTGAGACATCAGGTGATAACAATTGCTCTGATCTTTTCTCTTTATAGACCTTTTACAGCAGATACAGTTCAGCAATTTGAAGAGAGTATTTAATGCACCAATAAAATATTTTGTGTAATTGCCGATGTCTTAACTGAAAAAAACCCTATAATGACTTTGATTTTTGTTTTATTTGCTTAATACATAAAATTCTCGTAGTATATTTATAATTGCTACTGTAGTTTTAATTTTTTTTAATGACCCAAGTGTTAATGTTAGAATAGGTCATTAGCAGGCAACTTTTCTCCTGTTTTTTAACTTTGGTTTACTTGTTCTCCCTGTGCTTAAGTTGTTGTCTGTATTGTATTAGTTCTTATTTATGGATTATATTTTTCAAAGTACTACTTCTTGCTTTTGAGATACAATAGAAATCATTTGCTCCATGAAACACAGCAATTCAGTAACCTGAGGTGACCTAAAATACTTTACTGGCACATTGCTTTTTCTATGCCCCCATTCATGGAAAATGCCATGTGCCAGCGTTATGAGGATATGACTTCTTGTATCCTAGCACGTGACTGGGGCTGAGAAGTCAGATTGGTCTATGAATTGACAGCTCAGCTCAGCGCTCTCCTTTTTCAGCTGCCAAGGGATCCTTTCTGGTATTAGTACTAACCATGTGCCAACTCCAAGTATACCGATTGGAACCAGGCTTGTAGGAAGGTGTCTAACCCCAGCTGGGATAGACAAGCATCATACACGTTAACATCACTTTATGCTAACCGTTAACTGGCCATAAAGGTAATACAAAGAATGCCGAGGGGAGGAAAGACCTGACATTGCTAAAATGGCCAGCTGGTCCTAACCTAACATTAATAAACAAGGACTTGAGAACATTAAGTATAATTTCCATTCAGTTTTCAGCCTGGGTCTAGACTTTGTTTATGTAAGGCTTTGCAAGGGCCATAACATGCTTTGAGCAAGATAATTAACATCATCCTGTTTTCAAAGGTTTCGGCTTTTGCATAACTGAACTCAAACACCCAGATCTCCTCATAGAAGGTCCGTTGGTCCTTTTGAACTCCATTCCTTTCTTACTCCTGCAAGGTCCCAGGCATCTCAGATACGTACCTTAGTATTTGCAGCTAAATAAAGTATGTCTCAGCTTCTCTGCCTATCTAAAGTTTTTCCTGTCCCCTTGAAGACCTGGCGGAATCCAGTTAAGGGAAGAACGTATGGGAGTCTTGTGTTTAAAATTTTAGAAAATTTGCAATAGTGTCCATCTAGCTTAAATGCAAAGTATCTTGGTAACTTATTTGAAGGAGCTGGTAATAGGAAAAAAGAGTCAAAGACTTCTCATTGTATATGACATGACTATAAAAATAGCTTCAGGAAATACACCTTTTGCTCACTTTTCTCATACAAATACTTCTGCAGACAAGTATACTGGCAAAAAAGTTTGCTGAACCAGTATAATAGGTGAATATTTCATTAGAGATTTTTCCCACTCTTCCAGTAATTTATTTCTAATACTTAAGCTTATTCAACAAAGAAAATGTTGTGTGTCTGGTGAAAACAGCTTTTGTTTTGACTGCTGTGTTTACCTGCTTGTGAACTGACTATACCTGTTTTCTGTGTAACTTTTAATTTGGAACTTGTTTGTACCTGAAGGAGTCTCAAGAAATAGAAGGGAAGTTCAAGTTGTTGCTAATAATTTTTTTTTTCTTCCACTTGCACTTTTCAGCAGCACTTTCTCATGTTCATTGAAAATGTTATATTCTCTGCCTTAGTGTGTTTAAAAATAATAATTTTAAACCCCCTTTTGTCTCTAATTAAGAAAATACAACTCTTAACAGATTCCATAAATGAGTCAAATACAAAAGTTAATCTGTGGTAGTGGAACATAAATTTGCATCTCAAGAATCTGAGGAAATTAATTTAAAGAAAATTCTGCTCATACATTGTGTTTTGCTTCGACTTTGTTTCAACTGCTTTTGTTATGGACTGTCTAGGTATTCCCAATGCAAATAATCCAAATAGGATAAAGAAATAAATGGCCTTTTCGCTAACATGCTGCTTTTTTTTATTATTATTGATGGATAAGAATATTTTTACTGAATCACAGGTGATACATTCACATGAGAACTCTAGCAGAGACTAATAAAAATCCTCAGTGCGTAAGAACTGGGGCCACAACAGGAAGGCAGTGATCAATATTCAGTGCCATGCTGAAAGTAAAGCATCCTAGTTGTCACGATTCCGGTGTGGGCAATTGTCTGGAGAGTTGGGGTGGTCAGGAGGGAGTCCTGAGATCAGCATAAGGTAAATTTGAACAAGGATCTTAATGTTGAAAAGAAAAACAAAGGTAGGGAGAATAAATGTCTTTTAAGCTGCTAGAGGAAAGTTCAAAAAATGCCACATTTCTTTTAATAGTAGATGAATTATAAATTGCATAACTGAGAGCTGCTTATGTGATATTTAACAATAAAAGCAACAATATACAAATACCACCTGCTTTAATTACTGTCTTCTAACTATGCCAAAAAACTTGGACGTCCTTCTATAAGGCACCAGAAAAGTCTCACGGGTTTGGGAGGAGGAAGAGTTGTGCACAGTGGAGGAAAGGCAGTTTTATTTTTGCCTTATGTGGTTGTTTTTTGTTGTTTTTTTTTAATCCTGCTCTTGCCTCTTCTGACTTGTATAATTAATAAGTTAATATTTCCCTCTGCATTTGGCTGTCTTGCAAAGGATGCTCTAGAATGTCTTTCAGAATGGCTTTTTAAGAAGAATGTAAACAGCTAAATCAAGACTGTTTTGCTTGTTATTAAGGTTTGAGTAGCGGATGCTAACTTATGCAGAGCAATTTAACTTCCAGTACATCATTAATGAGATTGCATTCTATATACTCTTATTTGCATCAAGGCACGGATATGTCTTTCTATCTTAGGAAAAAATGAGGAGCTGGAAATGGCTTCTCCACTGTAATATGTTTTATGCTACTCAATCCAAATCCCATCTTTACTGCAAGTTTTGTTTGTTTGGTTTTTTGATTATTTTTTTTTTCATTATTTTTTTAATTCAAAAAGTCTATCTGCTGTGTAAGGAGCTAGAGCTTGGGGGACAAATTAAAAGCTGAGCTAGTCAGAATGTATTTGTTGGTAACTGGAATGATATTCTCTTCCACTGTGAAGAAGTAGATCACTAGAGTGAAATACAGAATTATATGATCTCGTGGTTGTGTCCTGGCAAATTATAAAAAAAAAGGCAATCTGAGGAATCACTATTTCTTGTCAGTGGATGGGATCGAGGGATGTTGAGAGTGAACCATCATCTCACGGCAATCCATTCCCCACCCTCCATTTCCTACACAACACACAAGGCATATTGATGACTTTATTTTTTTTTTTTCCTTATCAGTTGATTTGGTATTTGTGTTGTCAGTATCAGTACAACTACTTCAAAATCTCTGCTATTCAGATATGCTGATATCTTCTCAGCCAAGTGAGAGTTATTTGCAATGGTGGAAGCTGTCTTTGAATGTTATGCGAGATCCTCTTGCTAAACTGTGCACGAGAGAGTGAGAGCTGAAGCCAGAGAGAGAGCTTACAAACAGTAACTGCAATTATCTGAAAATGGCCTGAAAATGCATATCTGTCATTTAAAGGACTCAACATGCCCTACAACATTGCCATAAGTGGGCCTAAAAATTTACTTCTGCCAGATAAAACAGCCCACAGTAGTCAGCCTCTTAGAATGCAGTAGCGATTCGAAAGAGATGATGGCAAAACGTTACTTGCTGTGATGGATGGATTGTCCTTTTGGTTTAATGTGCCCCCTTCCCCAGGTAACTAAATGTCCAGTTATTCAAAGCCATACAGATTCTTTGCTATTAAGCCTGGCTACTTTCCATGCAGCAGTTCTGGATTTTTACTGAATTTTATTACAGTTACGCTTAAAAATGATAATGGTGCTATTTGACAGTGCTACAGCTAATACAGTATTTTGAGGAGAGAGTAATAGAACTCTTCAATTAATCTCTGGGCTGTGGTGTCATAGTAGTAACAGTGGGAGAAACATCTTGCTGTGTTTGAAGATTGCATGAAATTAGAGCGTAATCAAATATAGAAGCTGATGGGTTTTCAAGGAGAAATTCTTATTTATATTTTTCAGTACCACCAAAGGAGATGTAGTTTGCTACTATGGAAACAAAGGAGAACCAGAACCTGTTTTCCTAAATCCTGGTAGGTTTTCTTCAGCAAGGTCTGAATCTTACTCTGTTATTTTAAGGGAGTCAGAATGTAGCTGTATTGCTCTAGTAATTTAGTTAGACAATTTAAACATTGTCTTTATTAACTTCTTCTTTGCATTCTTTTTAAAAAAAAAAAAAACAAACTAAATGTCTTAAATTCATTTAAGTATTTACTGAAATTCATTAGTAAAGAATCAATAGTTCATTAAAAGCTTCTATCCATGTCAGCATACCCACCTGCACTGCAGTTAGTGGGGTGCACCTTAGGTGGCTATGACTGAAGGACCGAAGTCTGTCTTGAGGAGTGGCATTTTCAGAGGTTCATGGACTTGGCCCCAACTCTTCTTACCCGGCATTGTTAAGGACGTAGTGTGACTATGCTTCCCTAGGGACAGAGTTAACTTAAAAAAATTGTTAAAAAAAAGTCAGTCTTATCAAGTGGCTTGATTTAACATATTTAAAATCTAGTCCTTTGCTAGCCAACTACATAGATCAATATTCCAGAATTCATCACCAGAAAGCCAATTTAAATGGACAAGGACACATAGAGAAGGCTTTGAGCAATGTAGCTGGTTGATAATAGTTAATGACAGTGGCTCATTTTGCCTGCTTAGGTTAATGGTCAAAATGTTGCTGCCAGTAGGCAAATAGGTACTGTAGCAATTACAGCATAAATTCTTGGAAATAGCTGTTGATTTTATACAGCTGCAAGCACAAAATAGGGTTTAATACAAACAAACAAAAAAACCCTTTAAAATCTGGCTGTTTGTTGTAACTAGAAACTGAATCACAAATTTTAGGTATGTACAGCCTGTAGCAAAGGTAATTCTGGTCTCCATGCTTCAACAACAAATTCCTTTTTGATATATGTGTCTGTCTTTAGGGAGAGCCAAGGTTTGGTAATCTTTGTGCATATTTGTTTGGATTGTGGTGAGAAATATAGGGTACCTCTAAAGAGAAAGCTCCTTCTTGTCATCACATGTTGCTTTGCAGTGTTTTTCAAGGGTAAAATCAGAGGCAAAAACAAATTATGATTAATATAGCTAAACTGGAAAATTGTCTAATTCTGTTGTACCTTTTTCATAGTTTAGCAAATGAGAGATTAAAAGTAACTGCTGCAAATACAGATTAGAGTAAAACTGTCAACCAAAGTACTGTATATTATTAGCAGAGGAGTGCTGAAGCACAGGCGAGTGCAAGATGCATGCCCGCTGTAGTCTCCTCTTTTTAGGAATGGGACATGTGTTTTATAGCATACCTGCTGATAAAGGTTAGCTGGGGAATTGCTTAAATTGTATTAAAATTTGTGAAATCTGTAATGACAGCTGCAAATCACCACAATACTGTTTCCAATTAAATTGATTTATACCCCCCCACGAACATTATTAAGTATGTAGATACTCTGCAGCCAGAAGTGGTCCACAGGGACTGCTCTGTGAACACTTTATTGTTACTGCTTTTAAATCTTAAACTTATCACATAACCTCCTTACTACAGACTTCATTAACTTCATGACATGTAAAGCTTGAAGGGTTAAAGTTGCTTTACAGAAATAAACTCAACAATATCATGATTGCGAGTTATTTTGTGCTTAGGTTATGCAATACCCTCATGTTCCTATTAGTGCTGTGTTCTGGAGGAAAAAAAAGGCTTTGATATTTCACTTGATTTCACACCACATTGTGTTAATAACAATGCTGAAAATACCAAATTCAGCTAATTTTAGTAGACTTAAAGCAATGATGCTCTGAAGTCGGTGTTTTGGAAGGGTGGTTTTGTGGTTGGTTCCCCACCTCCCACCCCCCCCCCGATAAAACAGTCAGAAATAGTGGTCTGGAAGAGTTGTTGAGAAATAGTTAGGTTATTTTATTATGAGTTACACACCTAGGGGATTCTTACTATCTGAAAGCATGTTGTATATATTGTAACACATTATATACATCTTTGATACATAGTTTAATGACCTCATTTATTTTTGAAGCAAAATGAAAACTGGCAATAGGATGAGTAAGCAAATTAACATAAGAGATTCATGATGAATTTGCTGATAGCATTTGCTTCTGTCCCTTAGACTGTGGAATAAGATAATTATGAAGGGGTTTTTTTGCATCGTACATACGTTAATTTTCTTTGCTCCAGAGCTTAGTAAGTTGTTTAGGTGTTTTGTTTGGGTTTTTTTTATGTATAGGAATATATGGATTGAGTAATTCTTTGTTGGATACACCATGGAAGAAACTTCAATATGGGAAGCACCTTTTCACAGAAGTGGTCAAGAGAAGTCAAGACCTTACCAAAGAAGACTTGGTGCAGGAGCTTCTTACAGTGATGAATAATCAAGAGCCGTAAGAACGTGATAGCCAGAGTTTACTCAAAATGTGATATGACCAGTTTAAAAATTGCATGTAGAAACTACTTTGACAGAAAAGAAACTTTTGCCTTATATTAATTGACTAAAGCTGGCTAACAAATGGCAAAAGTAGTGTTCTTTCTCTCCACAGAGACTGACTTTCAACAATATTGATTTTTTTAAGCAGCAGACACAGTAAACATTACTACTGCAGTCTTAGTACTCATAGACCATACACTGATTTCTCTGTGCCCTTTTCTTTTACAGATTGCACTTCTCTTAGTAAGGGCAATGAGAGCAAGACAAGGGATGTGTAAGTTGCTTGCTGTAAGCTTTGTGGAAGCTCCCTGTAGGATAAGGTTCAGTTCCTTGCTTCCTGCACGCAGAGTAAGCACGTGTTTACATGAGCAGGTTTGTGTTAGTAGCTGCTAGCTATTCTGTATTGCTACCCAGAGTAGACGCAGAAGGTGAAGCAAGCTATTCTCCAAGTAGAACCAGCTGCCTTCCTCAAAAGCGCAATTATTTTAGGCTAAATGAGGGAAGGAGATAAGGGAGTATTTGCACAGTTCAGCTGTAGGCCTCTGCTCAAGGAAGTTCCCAAGACATGAGTCTGAGTATCTAAGTAAGGTTCCTGCACTCGCTCCTGGCTGCACAGCGGACCTGAACCCATAAGCTAGATTTTTACAAGTAAAGGAAATTGATACCATTTAAATGTCCAGACATGGAGCAGGGTAAAGGAGGTGCTGTGGTCTAAATTCATATAATTGCTCACCGTCCAGTCACTGTCATGTTTAGCGTGACTTTTACCTGTCTAGTGGGTGATTTGTGTTGAAGCAAAGCTGTTTCTGGTATGTAGATCCAGTTTCATAATTTTATCAGTCAATTTTAATGCCAGCATTCATGGTTGTGGCATTTTTCAGTGGTTCAAAATAAATGTTTACATAAGAACTTGGCCATCTGAACAATTAGTAGTAATTGGGAAGTCTGCTAAGCTGTTTTAATTACTTTTTTCATCTGACATCAGATCAAGTGATTTTTCAAAAAATTGTTATACTTTACCTTTTACTAGTAAAAAGACAAAGGTATAAGATACAATACAGTCCAAATGATCTTCCCTTAATGTTCAGTAATTCAGTATGATCTCATCTGAAATCATCTGACCCTAAAATGGAAATATTTACTTATAAAAAGCAGTATTAAAAACTAAGACTGTAATCTTTCCAAAGCACGCTTCAAGATGAAATGATCTTTTCATAATAGATGCGAACATGTGGATATGCACTAGCTTCGAACTTTTCAAAAATAATTTACTGCGTATTACTTTGTGATCACTCTGTGTGTGTTACAGGAATTAAGTGGGTACAATGGTTGGTGGTGGAGTATGAGACAGAAGCTGGGCTCTCACGGGTTACGTGCCTTCCCTGGTACACCGTGGTACACTCCAGCCACGTGTCCGATACAGGAGTGAGAAGAGCTTAGTTGCTCTATTGGCACTAGGATTGCTCCTGTTATTGCTTCTACCTGAAACACCCACAGGTCCTCTTCACCACAACACCACAGAAAACGATCCCAGTTAGATGTAAACATCAGTTACAGTATAACAAAGTGCTCGGTCTCCTCTGCAGATCAGGATGAGCTCTGAAAATGGGGTTGAATTGATGGGTCTGATTTGTTCTGCCCTGTTCCCCACCGTTCACTGTACAGCTGATAGCCTGCTGAGTTATAGGCACAACGGGGTCTGTGCTAGGAGGCAGAAATGAGATTATTTCTTGAAGATGGAAGAAGATTAAAAATCAAACGCAAAACCTGCTGTAGTAATAGTTAAATTAGACTTTGATAAATAAAATTGGAATCTTTAATTATTGAAATAGGAAGCTGTACTTACAGCTAGCGTTTGAGAATACATTCTGGTGACGTGAATGGAAAGCCAGGGATGTAGAGTTGCTGCAGTAACCTTTGCGACCTTAGCATCTCTTCTGTGGGATGCTGATACTTGTATAATTACAATAAATGAAGCTTAATATGCTTTATAATAAAATTATGTTTCTAAATATCTTTCAAGCTTTGATAGAAATATATCAGGGAATATATCAGGACTCTTTATCAGAGAGTGGAGTGATAGGATGAGGGGTAATGGTTTTAAACTGGAAGAAGGGAGATTTAGATTGGATATCAGGAAGAAATTCTTTACTCTGAGGGTGGTGAGCCCCTGGCCCAGGTTGCCCCGAGAAGCTGTGGCTGCCCCATCCCTGGAGGTGTCCAAGGCCGGGTTGGACGGGGCTGGGAGCACCCTGGGCTGGTGGGGGGTGTCCCTGCCCAGGGCAGGGGGTGGCACTGGATGATCTCTAAGGTCCCTTCCAACCCAAACCATTCTATGATTCTATGGTGTGTCAAGAAGTTTGGGCGCAAGCTCACCTTGTCCTCTGCTGCATCTTCACAAACTTTGTTTTAAGGATTGTCCTAGGTATTTTCCAGGTATTCCAAACAAGATCAAAGGAAGCAGAGAGGTCTGTCTTTGACACTGAAAGAACTCCTGGAGTCTTAATTGGCAAAATGCTGGTTTCTGGGATGTACCTCAAATTACTTGATCGTTAATGTTTTAATTGAAACTGAAATACAGAAAAGATTCTAAAATACACAGAATAACAAGGAAAGCGGAAACACTTTCAAGATATGAAAAAATTTCTTAAAGTGAGACAAGAATTCAAGACCTTGATAGAATCTCTATGGGAAGGTGCTTACAAGCTGTTTTATCTTTGGTTTTACTCATATTTTAGTTTTGAACACAGTTCACACTTTTGTACTTTTTTGAAAAGTGATTTTTACTTATCAATCACTCAGTCAACACAGCTTGGTTCAAGAGGGATGACTGTGTTAATATTGGAGGGATTATTTATTTGTTTATTACTTTAATATTTACTTTTTTTTTTAGTCAATTACCAGACCCTGCAATTGAAGACCAAGGGAAGGATTATATACGTCCTATACTGAACAAGTATGCAGCTGTATGTGTTCGTTGCCCAGGTTATGGAACAAGGTAAAAAAATCATAGTCCGAAATAGTTGTGTGCTGGATCAAAGCATATCTCCAAATCAAAATTATACTGCCGTAAGTTTTAACTCTGACCACCTCTAATTTTGATTTTATCGGAACAGGAGAGCTTTGAAATAGTTTTTAGCAGAAAAACACAATTATCTTCTACATCTGGGGAACTGCAGGGCACATTCCTCTTCCAAGAGCAAGAATAGTTTCATCTGCATAGCTGACTAACTTAGAGATTTATTTAGGCATGTCATTGTAATATGTAGCTGCTGTTTTCATACTTTAAAAACCTATTACTCTTGTTTAAGAGAACATGTATTTCCACTTGTCCTGTAACTGATGTTGCTGTTTTTACTGAGATACTCTCACTTTCTGCTCACCGTTCTACCAAAGCTGCAAGAATAGAATAATGCACTGCATCTTGCATTTAATCCTCAGTGGGACAAAATTATACGTAAAGCCTGTTGCTGCTGGTAGGAAGTTCCTACCCTAAACTACTGCCAACGATTCGGTCAGATTGGTCTCTGGCGTAGCTGTAGCATTTCCACTGTAGAAATGTAAATTGACAACCAGAGACCACTCACTTCTGAAATTATTTTAAGTTGGTATTCTGAGAAAGAAGAAACCACTGCAAAAACTGAGTATATCTATAAAATGTATTCAAAGAACATTTTAAATATGGGATAATGAAGACTTAAAATGTAAAGAAGCATTTTCCTCCCCTTTCTTTGCAGGTTGCAGTGTAGCTATTTCAAAGGAAACGGGGATAACTCAGTAGAAATACTGACTTCTTACTGGTGAATTAACACTGTGTTACCCTGCTACTGTAATTGTATGCTCCCACTTATCACTTATCTTTCCCTTGGTGACATGGCTTAGCGAATAGAGATTGTTAATTAGGCCTCACAATATTCTTTTGAGTAAACTAAGCACTTTTTTATACGAGTGAACAACTGTGAAATGGCTTGGGGAAGGACACCACATCAGGATGGTGGAAAACTCCGCCTTCGTCTCTCTCTGGCAGGGTACTGAAGTGTCCGTAGGGAAATAACAGCGTACACATGACAAAGTGACATCGGTGCATGAATGGAATCTGCTTTTCATGACAACACACTTCCTCTTTGGAAAGTTCCTAGAGAGAGAAAAGTTTTTCTGTGATCGTTTATCAGTGTCCTATGATAACAATTAATGATGTTTAAATCTTAATGATCAGTCCTGTGAAGAAGAACTTGTTTTTATGCTACTTCTGAATGGAACACTTGGCACTAAAGAAAGTTAAACCTTTTCTTATACTTTCTGTAAATGAGCAGCTTTGTGTGTCAGCTTCTGCAAGCGCAACAGGGAATCGGAACAGTGGAGTGACAGACGAAGGGACTGAAAGTGCCTATTTGAACTTGTCAGGACGATTTCTGCCCTGCTAGTGTGGTGATGACGTGGTCAAAAAAAAAAAAACAAACTAAAACCTTCGGGGATGAGGGATGGGACCCTGCAAATTTATCTAACAGACACAAGCCTTAACCTTCTATCCTTATGTTGTTTCAGGACTAACACAGTCATTCTGATTGATTCGGAAGGACGGGTTACTTTCACAGAGCGCACCATGATCAATGCAGATGTCAACCAGTGGAAAACAAGCACCTATGAATTCAAACTGCACACTTAACAACTTTCCATTTGAATGGTTTGTAATAAAAGCAATGAGAGAACAAGCCATTAAGCTCCAGTAAATGTTTTGTGGCAGCCTCCGCAAGCTAAAAACAGCAAGGAAAGCAAAAGTTTATATAAACTGGTAGCATACCCTATCAGGCTCACAAATCCTTTGGATAAAACCAAAAGAAGAAACTGTTTTTAGATTAAGTAGCAACTTATAATCAGAAATAAATTTTTAAATATCACCCTGCCTCCAGGGCAAGGCCATCTTTGCCCAAGACAAAGTCATTGCTTTTTTTTGTGGGTGTGGTTGGTTTGGGGATTCTTTTTTGTCAAAGGCGTTTTAGGTAGACTCTTAAACACGTTTTCAGTTCTGACGAGGGGAAACGTTTGCTGCTTTTATTGTTCTGTGTGAAGATTTTACTAAACATTGCTTTCCCTTCAACATAAGTTTTTAAGATTGTGTAGGTGATGCGGATGTACGTTAAATGAATGTAAGTTGTCTTTGCAGCATTAAGTGCTTTAGTGACATTTCAACTTTTCAGCGGTGCCATGGCACAGTGTTCTGCCTGGGGCAGGCAGAGCAGGGGGGATTCTTTACATTTGTTTTCCTATAGATAGTACGGCATTATGTTATCTCTAAAACATGATTTGAGAATAGACGGGAAATTTAGTTCAGCCTCTGTTCAGTTTTACTGAAAAATTCATGGGAGCAGATTTGCTTATCTTTGACCGGAATAAAATTATTTGTATTGTGACATCTTGTTTCCTGATAGTCTAATTAGCAATATTGGGTGTTCTTATTTTCTTCCCCAGCAGGCAGGTAAGGAATTAGGTATCTGTTTGCAAACAGAAGCTGAATATGAAGTTTACGTATATCAGCTGTTTTGTACGTGTGCAACTTTGGCTTCATTTCTTTGTGGGTATAATATGTTAAAGCCTGGAGTGACTACTCATAGATTTTTAGTAAAAATAGCTATTTGTTGTAAGGTGACATTATTGCAGTCTTATATTGCTGAAAAAGTTGGGTATTAAGATGCACTTCGTATGTTCTAACATCTGTGAATTAAAAAGCTATTTAAATGCATGCTTTTTTCAATTATTCAGTGCCAGTGGAGGTGATAGAAGATTCTAGCTAATACCAAGATATTTTAAAACCCTAAGTTATTTTGCTGCTATTGGTGTTCTGTTTTGACTTATTTTGGATGCTGAATATAAAGTTAGTAATGGACCACTGTTAGAATGTATTCTTTTTACAAGCCTCTGATTATTAATTAATTATTAGAAAGTAGCAAAATTTCTGATACTCTCAAAGTTATGCAACTGTTCTTCTGTACTCAAGCTTGTGTGTTCAAGCGTTCTCACTAGTATGTGTGTGTCTGTCTGTGATGGAGGCAGCAATAAATTAGACTTGTCATTGAGGTGAAGTACTGTGAAAGGCCATTCCCAGATTTCTAATTGCCAGGAGATGCTAAAGCAGCATTTAGTCAATTATTTCCTTTATATTTGCATATTTAAATAGCTTCTAGGTACCAGGACTGCTTGCATGACTAGTCAGGGGTTGTTGATTCAGTACTATATAAATGACTTTTTGACCACCTTGGTTGCGAGACGATCAATACAGTCTTGTTGGGTTGCACGTGGTTTCAAACTCGGAGCCCTCCAGGCTGTCTTTCTGAGTGGGAAGAAATGGTTAGCTCGCTTTTATTTTTTGGTGACTGTTTAAATCATATGTTTGTATGAATAAAAATGTTATTGTTATTTTTCAATGCAAAGAAATAGCCATAGCTGTCTTTAAATATGCATTTGTCAAATTCAAATTTAAAAGAAAACTGCTTCGATGGCTTGCTCTTACTGAGAGTTTGCATAGTAATCTTTTTTTTTTATATTAAGAAAAAATCGCCAGTGTATATTTGAACAAGACATTCTCTTTGAAGACATTACCTAAATGGCAAGCAAGCAAAATGCTTGCATGCAGTTTCATTCTAAAGCATTTACAAATTATAAATATTTTTATAGTAGTCCTGTAATTATGAAAATTCATTTTTATTTTTTACATATAGGCAAAAGAAAAGCAAGTCAGAGCTTAGATGTAAAACCAGATGATAATTATTTTGTTTTGCTTGAATCAAAATTTTAAATCTGGGACTTGCTTTTTCTGACAATTAAACAGTAAAGAATCGAAACCTCTGATGGTATTTTTTATTATGTTGGAGTAGTTAATAAAGTGAGCCTTTTTAACTTCTTAAGCTTTTGGCAGTTTTGTCATTGACTTCAGTGGAAACAGGATCAGGACTGCAGTGCGGATATCGGCAAATGGTGCTTGTCCATAGAAATGATCAGGTATTCATGAAGTGCATAATTTTCTGTGTGCAAATTATAGTTGCAGTGAATCCACTGGAAAAAGTAAACTGTAGCTAAATTTAACAAGGAAAGTATTTTATTTTTATAAAAGTATTTTTAAGAACAAAAGGGGATTTTAAATATCAGTTTTAAAGGATATAAAGGAAAAAAGTGTATATAGGAAACTATTGCATGGCTTTTTACTAAGTTTGCTTATATAGAACATTTTTTCAAAGTCCTAAATTTGCAAGAGATTTTTGTTTCCTGTCTTTTTCATCAAAATGGTAGTGGAAGAAATCTTAAAATATCTGCAAAAACTCAATTCTATTTTTTTGCTTAAAGTAGTTTCATAATTGTGGTTTACATGTGTGTTCAAAACTAGAATTGGAATAAAGTCCATCTGGTGACCAATCTTTGTCAACTTCAATAGATTGTACGTTTTTGCACATATGTTTATGTTAGTTTGGCTGTAACTTTGTGTGATAAGGTGAAGTAAAATCTTTCATGAGGTATTAGAAATGAAAGAGCTTTAAGTCCATTTCTGGTAATTAAATCCTTTTTAAGTGTGCTGTATTTTCCAGGGGTGGGGTGTTTGGTTTTTGTTGTGTGTGTTAGAGTGTGTTTTTCTATGCTGTTGCATGGTTATATTTGTCTTATCCAGATAAGAAATTGGAAAATATTTCTTCAAAGCTAGGAATCCAGGTTTGGGGCATCTTGCCTTGTTTTTCAGGTTAGGAAACAGAATGTATTGATTGGAATGTTCCCAGACAAAGTGTCACAGTAATGAATTCTCTAAAATATTCTCCAACTTCTGACAACCAATATGTACCCACCACCTCCCCTCCCAAAAGCAAATGTCCTCTCGTTACTAGCCCTGGCTGGATTCTGCTCCAAGCGCAGCAAGATCAGGTAGAAAACACAGAGGTTCTTAAACACTGAATGTCTGAAACCATGTCTGAAGCATCCCTCTTTCTGCCGTGACCTCAGGGTATGTGGACTCTGCCTTCTCCCTTGCAGACTGGTTAGTACCAGAACGTGCCAAGCGAGTCCTTAATGGAAGAGGGGCTGGCATATTCTCGCCTATAAAATGGTGGAGCCATCTCAGCTAGTTTTAGATTTACAAGCAGTGACCTTTTCAAACTGACAGTCACTTTGGGAAAACAAACATCTGGTATTGTCATTGTTAAGACGGCAACCCAAATTGAATCTAGGGGAATTCCCAAAAACTTCATTAACTCATGAGCCTCTAAAATTGTCACTGCCAGTTCTTGTCTATGCAACAAGATAAATTCGGTGTGGATTACTGCTCTCAAAATTAGGTGGTTGCATCAAATGTTTGTGGCAAGAGAAGTTGTTAATTCTCAGGGACCTTGAAAATAAGTATAAATATATGTTAAAAGTACTTTGAGGGGCTCAGGTTCCTCCCCTCCCCCCCAAATGGAAATAATCACAGCAGAGATATGGTACAGATAATATGAAGGAAAAAAGCAATACCGATGCCTCCTTAATGAAAAGCCAGAGCCTCACCAAATGCTACTGAAGGGCAAGAATCCAGGTTTACTGTGGGAAAAGTCAGATCCTGGGCAGACCCGAGACTTTTGTGACCCTAAGTTGAAACTAGCTTCATGTTCTGCTGTACCTGGATGTAGCAGTGGAGATGTAATTTCTTGTCTCCCTGTTACCAGTGGCTTCAATAAATACACTCTTAACAGACCAGAGGATGAATTAGTCCTTTGGAGGTCCTCAGCATGTTCAAAGCTTAACTGATATTTATTGTTACAAATGAAATATACCAAACTAAATATTAAGACAAAATATTAATAGGACTTGGAACATTGCTTTAGTAGTATCATAAGGAAATAAGTACTTTCAAAATTAATCAATGAAATACCAAGCAGTAATAAGGCAATAATTAAAGCATCTTAAATTCTAAATTTAGCTTGAAGAACTTAATGCATATTTATGGTTTAGCAAGCATCCCTATTTATATGGAATATTAGCTACTAGGAATTAGTTTTATATTATTTGGATTCACGTAATAGAACATTGCTAATGTTCTTCATCTGATTCATTTTCTGCAGAGAAGTCTTGTTGATAGCTTCTGAGGATTTAGGAAATGGTCTTGACTTGGTGAAAATAGAATCTGTATTGTAATCAACTGGAAAGGCAATGGAATAAACTGAGAATTGCATAACCCATCAGTGTGACTCATGCTGTGAAATATAAGTTAAAGTGAACAGAGGGAAGACAATGTTGAATATATAAAATGAATATATAAAGTAACTCTTTCTGGAACATCCTGTGTCAAGAACTTAAAAGCTGAATGAAAAAGCAGTATCAGATTAAAATACTAAAATTTACTGTCTCTTAAAACAGAAGACATAAGGATTGAACTTAGGATAATAGATGAGGGAGAAAAACAATAATTAATGTAACTTTTATATTAAGTAGGCCAGGCAAGAATTACAATCTATGTAAGTTATATATAACATGAGTGGGGAAAAAGGCAATTTCTCTGCTGATTCACATTAAATTTTTGTCTTTGTGCTAGAAAGATAAATGGAGAAAAACAAATTCAAACTAAAAACAGAAGTTGGAGAGATGGAGAAGGCCATGCTTAACTTAGCAGAAAACAAATATAATGAAGAAAACCAGTTACATTGAAACATGTTCCGAAAATTATCTGGAAAAGTTTGGATGGAAAAGGAGTGGCTATTTACAAGTAGACAAAGGTGGACAGTGTAGCTTTAAGATGTCCAGGCTATGTCAGGAATATTTGCTGGCACTCTATTGAGACCTTTTTTCTAAATATGAAGTTTTGTGTGGCCTGATTAAGCTACTGCTTTGTATAGAGAGATACAAATATATAATATAATTATGTGTATAAAATATATTTACAAAGAACTTGGTGGACAATTTAGATTCATCATTAGAATGGAGTATCTGTTCCAAGATAATTTGCATTGAACCATGCCAAAAAGATCACTCTACATAGAGAATTCTGTAAAGTTTTGCTAGAGAGTGTATGGTTTTAAAAGTGGTTATAACACAAAGGTACAATAAACAGCAAGTAGGACTGCAAAGTTGAAGAATACTTGATAGTGACTTCAATGGAGGTATTAGGTTTAGCAGATGAGTAAAGCAAAATAACCTCTATATTCTGAATAGCTTTGCTAAAGTGGCACCTTTTTCAGCATGCATTTAATTTCCATCTCATTCTGTGATTTATCTTATTGTCTGTCTTTATGTCTTTACGAAATATCAGCTTGAGTGATCACATTACTTATTAAAACTGTAGTATTTGCGTTATTAACTATTTGTCGCAACAGGCAAAACCTTCATTTTTTTCCTAGAACATTATAAAAATACACGTGAAGTCCTGATCTCTCTCCTGAAGGGTTTGAGCTGGAAACAGCATTCAGGGATGTATTCTTTTCATCAAAAAAAAAAAAAAAAAACAAACCAGCCCACAAAGCCCCCACACCCTCAAACAAACCAACCCCCCACACCCAAAAAAAACCACCACCAAACCAGAACAACCACCCTGCGCACAGGTTATAAAGCCTCCACTCAAGCTGTGATTGTTACATAGGTATGTGGTTTGAACTTCTTTAAATTATTTTGAATAGCATAGAAATAATTGTTATGAAAGTAATTTATGCAGAATGCGGTTTTTATCTGTGAAAATTAATATGAAATATAATGATGCTACTGAATGTTTGGTCTCTGCAATTATGATTATGTAATAGTAATTTAAGAAAGAATTTAAGCAAATGTATAAGCTGCCCTTTCCGTGAGCACTTAAAAGCGTAGTTACTCGTTTAACTTGCTCTGAAATAACGGGACCTGAGCACATTCTTGATAATCGTTACATGCTTAAGTGTTCTCAGTAAAAAGTTCTGGAGCTGAGCTGTTTTTTATGAAACTGTATTTTACGAGCTTGTTCTTTTTGTGGTGTCTGAGAAAGGCCCGTGCCCGCTCGCGCGGTCGGGAGCCTCGGGAGCCAGCCTCTGGTGACAGGGACAGTTGCCCATGGCTGGCTCCTCCGACGTGGCAGCCCAGCAGGCACCGAGCCAGCCCTGGTACTGCCTTACCAGATTGTGTAAACACATTGATTGCTTCTGTTCGGTGGAGGAAACCACACCGCTTTTCAGACATTAATTAAGATAGATTAAATAATAAACTGGAGAATATGTGGAGCCGGTAGTGTCTCTTCTTGTGGTACAACATTATAATTAGTATTCAATAATTGAGGCTTTTGCCTCTTGTTAAAAGAATGTGCTCTTCCAAGAAGAAGGTGAATGAAAAGCTAGGTGTTTTTCTCCCCCTGCACTAGCTCTGCTGTGAATAGCTGCTGGAAATAACCCAAGAGCCAAGGTCTTAGTCAAATGCATTTATCCATCTCATGTTTGTCATGTCTCACTCCAACGGCTGGCATTTAGAGAGGAATTAACTGTCCTTTCAATTACAGATGGGGCTACATTAGTTCCTTTGATTAGCAGTGCTCTTAAATGTTTTTTCTGGTAGTCCGTATTTACTGTTCTTTTCAGGGCAACCTCAGATCACAGGGACTAGGCTGCTTTCAGATGGAACGGAACGGGTAAATCAGGAATGCTTCTGGAATGCCCTAAGTGTACTCCAACAGGTAATAATAGGTTTAGCCTGGAGCCAAACTGTCTGAAATGCACATAGCATGGAGATTAAGTACTCCGCACCAATTGTTTTGCTGCATAAATCTGCTTATGTTGGTCTGCTTTACTTATAGATGTAGCGTGTAATAGATGTGTGTTGTATCCGTATCCTTGCAATATGGCAGTTGCAAATTTTTCTGTTTTCTTTAGCGATATATTGTGCCAGTCAAGTCTGAGTACTCTCTTGATATAATATGCATGTGTTTAGGCTGGCAAAGCAATCCCAGAGTGGCAGTTACATAAAAAACAGCCATACCAGCACAATTGTGCTTTCAGAAGCATAACTTATTTTGCCTCTGTTGGGGAAAACAAAGGCACTGACATTTATGGTTTTGCTCATGTAAGTGCAACTACACCTGGATTTTTGGCAGCCAAAGATTATGCTCCTGATTCATGTCTGCGTGCCACCAGCAGTATATATAGTAGCCCAAGCTAAAGAATTGGAGCAACAGTTTCTTAACTGTAGTTCACAGCAGTCCTATGGAACAATAAAGTATGCTTTGTTATCACAGATGTGAATTTAAAACATCATGATGTATAATGACTCAGGAGGAGAAATTGCCACTCACCAGAAGTCGCTGGCTGGAGAGGTTTAGGAGAAGCCAGGATGTCTAAAGTAGTAGTTGTCAATGGAGCACTACTATAGCTCTTGAAAAGTAACAAAGATTGACTTGCAAGGTTACTTTAACAACGGAACAGTGGCGTATGGTTGAGATGCATGACATGAAAGCAGCGACAATGCTGGTTCAGAGGATTTTGTTTTCTTTAATGCTCAAGTTTATCTTTACAAATAGCAGATAAATATTATCTGTCCTAGAAAAGTGCTCTGAGCTGTTTGGATTGAAAGGGCCTATAGAAAGCAAAGTATGAAGTCTGGTATTCTGTCCCACATGGATGTTCTTTGTTTAATTTTTTCTCTAATATTGTCATAGATAAATGTAGTGTATTTAAGAATGCCAGATTTTCAACCTTAGGAACAAGTTTGTTCAATGTGTCGAGAACCAGCAAGGGCAGCCTCAGTCGCTGTACAATAGCACCAAGCCGGGTCCAACGGGCAATTGTGGAACGTTACTTACATGTGAGTGACATGTGCAGTCCAGTTTCTAATGTGAAGGTCACCTAGTTACTTAAAAATCAGCATAGTTTTTCATCCAAATTTGGAGTATCTTTTTAAAACAAACAAACAAAACCAGGAAAGGTTAATTAAACCAAATTGGTCAAAGGTGGGTTGTTGGATGTGGAGTTAAGTGCTCTCCTGCTGCCAGTTCGAATGCGTGGAACAGTATGCATATCCCAGGACAGATGAGAGGGAAAGAGCCTTCCCGTTGCACATATCCTGCCTTTAAACTGCAGCTGCATCCACCTTGTAATTTTTCCACCACAGCAGTAGTGGATTTTATTGTTAGTGACTTGGCAAGGTCACTCAAAGTATATAGCAGGCAGGAATTCAGATCTCCAGTGTTGTGCCGAGATGCATTTATCACAAGAACATTCCATGTATAAAATGTTTGAATACAATGATAGGGTAATTTAGGTGGGAAGAAAACCTGGAACAGAAAGTTACTTGTAGGTTATAACAGGGAGGACTCATTAATTTTTATTTGACCTCTTAGTCATCATATCCCACTTTAAGTAGTATTGTCTTTAGAAAAAGGCCTGCCTTATTGCACAAAATGCTAACAGCAATCTGAAACTTCAGAGAAGTAACCAATAGGCTGAAGTTTCTCCAACAGAAAAAATCAGAAGTTGGATGTGCTTCTGTAGGCAACACAGTTTAGTTTGCCTTAAATCTGCATGGATGCCAAGTGCAAGATTAGTAATTCCTGGTACCACCAAGCCAAAAGATGTGTCTACTTTGATTGTCTTCCGTAGCAATTGACCACTACTTTTGACATCAGAGGCCTGATCTGAGCTTGCCTGGGGTCCCTTTGACATCTTTCCATGGCTGCCAGGTGATGCCTGACAGAGGTTAGGTTGAGGAGAGCAGATTTCAGCAAAAAGCAAAAAAACAAAAGAGTTTTTCTCTCCCCCCTCTAATTCTGCCTTGGCCAATGTTTGGTGGCAGTGCCCATTTTGTTGTACGGCACCTGCTGTCTCCATTTAAAACTTTAATGAATTTATTGTTCTCTGGCAAATGAGACAATTTATCTCAAAACTTGGAGAAAATCTCAACTCTACTGATGTCACGTTCTTTAAGCATATAACTTGGGTATATACATGAGGAATCTCAGTTCCCTTAATGTAATCAATGGGGAGGCTTACCTGCTTCTCTCAACACTTAAGAATCTGCTTCTCGATTTTTATGGGCAAGGTAAATCAGATGCCTGAAATTAGATGTCATGAACCTTCTGAGGATTTTTAATAAAGTCTGCAGTATGTTTCCTTAAGGGAGTGAACACTTGATTTGATACAAACTGTATTCAGACCAGGTCCAAACTAGAAATAAGTAATCTTTGTTAGTTTAGATGCCTCCACATGACATAAATTATTCTGAGATTCATCCTTGGGGTGTCAAAGAAATTTCACTGAACTCCATGGAAAGAAACCTACCTGTTGGATGCTGATGTAATATGAATTGTGTCCTTAATACAACTAAAGTTGATAAACCTTAAACATTTTGCACCACTTCTTACTCCTACTAAAATAATTTTTCCCATGAATTAATTCTTTTGGTTTGTTGATTATATATATTTTAATTGCATTTTATTTGATTTTTCCATGGTTAAGAGCTCTCCCAGACTTTCAATTTACGTAGCTGTATTTGGACTGCTACTTGAAAGTCCAGAAGGCCCTGTTATTTCCACTCTGGTGCAGTACGATCGGGTACCAGGGAAACAGGCTGCACAGAAGCGTTTCCCTGCTGAAGTTCAGAGCTTGGGCTGTGCGGAGCTGCAGGAGTCCACATACAGTCTGGAACCAGCGTGCCCTCCCCCTTGCTGCCCAAGGTGGCTGAAATGTGAATGCTGTATACAAACTGTCCCCTGAATAGCACTTAAATTAAAGATTTGTCGGTTTTAATAACATTACTAAGGAAGTACCTTTTTTTTTTTTTTTAATATAGCTCCAGATCTTTGAGTGCAAACTGGCACGCAGTAGGCTGTAGCTAGAGCAACTCAGCTCCATTAATCTGGTCATTAGTGTTTCCATCAGGTTAATAATACATACTGTAAAGTACATGCAAACCTGTTTTGTACCTGAAATTTATTTTATGCCTTGATGATTAATGTTTAAAGTGTCTTTGGAAAGATGTCATATTAACTCCTTTATATTTCGCACCTTCAGAAAGTAAAATACTTTTTTTGCAAAACAACTTACTTTCCTGAAATAAAAGTAATATGGGCTGAGCAAAACTTGTCTTCCAGTAGATTTCGCTGTTGGAACAGCGCAGTTTGTGCTGCAGTTACTGACATTGTAACTAAGAATATGAAAAAGACACTGGCTCCACCTAATTTTCATTCTGATGAATGCAGCCTGTTAACTTTATTAGGAAACCTGTAGTTGTTTTCCTTATAGGCTTGTTTTCTGTATTTTGTGTTGACAGCGATTGTTTCTGTCCAGCCTTCCTATATCTTCCATGTCAAAATCTTCTTGTCATTAGGAACTGATTTTTTTGCTGATGCTATTGATAGTTCATGATACTATTGTAAATCCTGATTAAACTATGCAGGAGGATCTGCATGCTTCTAATTCCAAAGTCTGGATGGAAGATAAGTTTAGTTTGGGGTTTGTTTTTATTTTTGCACGTTTGGGAAGTCTTTTGTCAGAAGTCCAGGTGATCAAAATTTTCAGGTGAATTTTGCAACTTTTGGGACATAGCAGATCAGATTTAATTCTCCAGAGGTCACACAGGCCTTCTGGGTTAAAAATTTAACCATGATTTTAATATTGTTTTGATGAAACCATTGTTTTGCTACTGGATTGTTATTCTTTTGTTTATGAAAAATTAGCAGTATATTTCCCTGTAGTGTCAGTGTCTCAGAGAATCAGCTGTTGCATCGTTGCTTTAAGTCATGGTATTATGATTCTTTGACAACAGATGTGCAATGGAAAAACTAACATACTGGTTACTTTTTCACTTTGAAAGCACTGCAGGCACTTTAATTCTTCCAACTCTACACAAAAATCTGTGTTTGTGCCTCTTCTGATACTGACTGAAACGTTGCTGTTTATGTACATATAAAAAATTAACCTGTTTTCTGCAGCGTACAATACTTCAGTTATACAGTCACATAAATTGAATGCAAATGAGCCCTGATGTTTGCATTTTCATATATCACTTGAAAGGGACAATCTCCTGTCACAGTGTTAGCAATTTATGAGCTGACATGACATAGCTAGTTTACAGCAAATGCCAACATCAACTCAAATTCTGTACTTAATAATGAGATCTTTTTTTCCCTCAGCTTTGAAGGTTAAAGCGTGATGTAAATAGCTCTTTTGCAAACCATGGATATTTATTACATATGCATTCTGAAGTGGTTTGTCTTAAAATTAGCAAAGGCAGTCATAATTTTAAAACACTTTAAAATAACAGCTTAAGTGCAGAAGCCTGTTGTAAGGAATTAAAAAATTTATAAACTGCTTTCAGTTTTTGAGGGCAGCTTGCAAAGATTCAAACAAATTTCTGTAACATTATGTGTTGATAGAGCACCACAGCACTATGTCCATATAAATTATCACCATATTATTAGGTATGTTGGTACAGTCAAACACAAAAATGAAAGGCCTAACAGAGGTCTTCAAAATGTTGTTTTAAAATATTACTGTTATCTTTCATAACAATATTTGGGGACCTCAAAGATGTGAGATGAGTGAAGTATCAGAAAAAGATTCTCAGGTCCTGAAATTGCGTATGGAAGCAAACAAAAACCTTTATCATAGTTAAATGCTATTATACCGTAGGTGATTAGCACTGGTGTGTTATGATAATATTTTGTGTCTGATGTTGATTTCAAATCAGTATGATAGTGAAGGACAGGGGAGGCAACCCTGTAATTTAAGTGTATCAATAAAAGCTGCTGTAGTTCTCCATTTAGGGGGGAAGCAAATTATAAAGTATCAGAGCGAATTAAACGGGAAATATTAACCCTTTAGAAGTACCTTTACATAAATTGTGTAAGATGTTTCCTGTAATTATTTAGGAATTGTGTCTAACTGCACAGTCATATTTGGGGCTTATTCTGTGCACTGCTTGGTACATATGGCATGAAATACGGACCTACTTGGATTTATCCTTTGTAAGCAAATCCGTTTTGAAGGGGTAATGGTGTAGTGCTGCTTAAAGATTTAAAAAAAAAAAATGACATCTTCAATTCTTTAGCTAGTTAGCGATACGTCTGGGGGGGAAAGCCTTGAGCAGCCCTTCCCTCAGGCGCCGCTCCCTCAGCGACACCGGCCGGCCCTGCCCGCTGGCCTCAGCCGCCGCCCGCCCCTCTCCCCTCAGCGGCCGCCTTTAACGACCTCCTTCGGCACCGCTCCTTGCTGCCGAGGGTTGCTCTCTCGGCTGGGCTGCCCTGGAGCCGGCGGGACGGCAGCGGGGCGGTGACCGGCTCGGGGCCTGCCCGGCATCGGGTGCCCGCCGCGGCGGCTTCCCCCGGCACCAGACAAAGGAGCTCGGCCCCATCGCGGCCGGCCGCGCCCTCCCGTCGCCAAGTCCCGCCCCCGCTTCCCTCTCATTGGCCTGCTACTGTGAGGGCGTATGCCTTTCGCGTCTCTATTGGCAGAGCGGGTTAACAGGCCAGCGAGTCCACCAATGGCTGCCGAGATTTCAAATTCGTGACAGAGGGGACTGGGAACGCAATTGGCTCGGCGAGGGTGGAGTCCCGCCTGCGGAGACTGGAGCGGCTCGGAGCAGGCGTTTAAAGATGGCGGCAGCAGCGCGGAGTAGGGGACGGTTTTCGTGAAGCAGCCGCGCTCGCCCTCCTCCCCCTCTTCCCCCCCCCCACTCGCGGAGGAGCGGCAGGGACACCCGGGATGGCTCAGGTGGGTGCTGGCGCCGTGGGGTGGCGGGGAGGGCGGGCACGAGTGGGCCTGTGCGGCCCAGTCGCCGCCGCGCGGGCAGTAACCCCTCCGTCCCCACAGGCCGCGGCGCCTGCGGGGGCCGCCCGGCCCGCCGCGCTCCTCGCCACCTGTGCCGCGCGGCCGCCGCTCCCCCGGCAGCCGTGAGGAGCCTTTCCCCGAGCAGCGGAGGCGAATGCAGCGGCAGCCTGTCGGGCCGGCGGGCAGGGGGCTGCTCTCCCCGGCGGGGGTTGCCGTGAGGCGCTTTACCCGCGTTCCTGGCTGGAGCGTCCTTTCCTCAGCGCTAGTGTTTTGTTTTGTTTAGGTTTTTTTTTTGGGGGGGGGGGGGGGTTGGGTTTTTGTTTCCCGCCGGCCACCAGCCACTTCCCTACTCGCTGCCACCCTGGAGTTGTATGTAGGGTAGTAGAAGGGAAGGAAACGCCATGTCTTTCTGCCCTCCCGCACACCTCCGTGTCAGTGGGGCGATGGGGAGTATCAACTCTGGCATGAGTTTCTACACTGCATCGTGTCTCACAGTACGCGTGTGTGAGTGTCTTAGGGTACAGGGAGGGTCGGAGGGAGGATTTCCGCTAGACACGTCTGTTAATACAGGGGAGAAGAGCGTGGCTCTCTTCCTCTGCAAAGTTAGGAAGAAAAGGCGGCCCTTCACCAGCGTGTCTGCAGGCGCCCATTCACTTTTTCCAGTTCTGGTACGTGGGGACAGTGAAGATAAGGTGGTGTGTCTGTCCATAACACTCAGGATTCTTCACGTGTTCCTTCTGTTAAAGTGAAGTACATTATATCTTCCTCTAAATTATCTCGTTTGTTCTCTAAAAGGTTTATTCTCCTAACTTTCTTCATCTTATTTGGCTGGAAAAATAAAAGTCTCTCTCTTGCACCTCTTTTCCTTAAGCTTCAGGTTTATCTATAAAGTCTGTTTGCCCTCTGAGAGGTTGGGACCCCCAACATCCAGGCATCACTCCCTCATAAACTGAGATTGAGGGCTTCCTGGGTGAACCTATTCAATTTCTTTACTCCCTTAGGTTGTGAGTTACAGATGTTGGAGTTAGATCTTTAAATTTTCTTTTGTAAGTGTACCCCTTTTCCCTTCTGTTTAGGTAACTAAACTTAAGGGTTCCAATTTTTAACTCTGGATGATGAGTTAGGTCAGTAGTTCTTCTGGACAGCACCTTTTGATTACCAGGATTACTTTGCTTTTTTAGAGAATGAGAGGGGAATTGGGTTTATGTCTGTTGTTTTTCTTTACAGTAAGAAACTATTTGTGATGTGAAAGTAAGAATATTTTTTCTTTTTCCCAGGCTCTGATTTGCAGGTTGTTTTTTTTTTTTAAAAAACGGTTTCCTGTTTTACACAATTAATTGGAACTACGTAAACCCTGCCAGAAAACCAGTCAAGCTATAAAAGCAGCGATGGCTTTGCAATTCCTGAGGGTGTTTTTCCAAAATTATGTACTCTGCTCGTTCTGAAATGGATTGAAGTCTTACGAACTATATAAGTTCTTTAGCTTTGTCTGTATTTGCCACTGATAATGTTAGGGTTGGACCCTGACTGCCTTTTCTTAGGCTGCCTAAACCACAAAGTGGTTGTTTCCTTCAGAATCTTTCTATTCTAAAGCTGATAATGAGGAGAGAAATAAGTTCCTGTGTGTAGTAGTTAACTTGCAGACTATTTTTCTTTTGAGACTTCCTGTTATGGTTTCAACAAAATAAATTAAGTCTCCTTGTTTTGGGGGTTTTTTTAGCCGTTGATAATAAATAGGAGTAACTTCTTTTTAGGTGTGTATGTATCAAAAATATACAATAGGAATAATAAAAAGAAGGTAAATTATTATGAGCGAGTAATTACTTTGATAAGGGTTAAAGCTGAGTGGATCTTCAAGCATGATCATTGCCTCTTAAATTCTGCTCTGCAGAGTTGCCATTTGGAGCCAGAGGCTGAGGAAGACTTTGTATTTGGATAGCAAATACAGAGAGTTTACTCTAAGTAACTCTTCCTTTTGAGATTCACTGAATGTGAAGTAAGCAGTTTCTGACAAGGAATCCAGTTGCTTTTTAAAAGTGATTTTTTGAACAGAGGCTCTGTGGTATGCTGTTCCTTGTTCCTGATTGCAGCTACAGGTATTCATGAAGAAAGTATGTTCTTTATTGAACTCACTAGTGCAACTGCCGACATGCTATACTGTGAAGGGAGTTCCTCTTTGAGTTTGGGCGGTGCTGGTTACAAATTATAAGGTTCTGTTTTTCTCCTGTCTTGAAAAGAGATACACTTTTCTCTGTGTGCTTCCGTTCCCCCCCCCCCCCCTGCAATCTGTCTGTTCTGATTGCAGGAATGGGCAGTGGTACTTACTAAACAAACAAGTGGCTGTTTGGTTTTTTTTTCTTTCTTTCTGCCTTCAAAGAACATCTATAAGACAACCAAGGCAAGACATTACTTTTGTTGGGACCTTTGCAGTTGCTACATTACCTTTAGATGTCCACCATGTATCTGTTTCTTTGAGTATACTTTGTGACGTGAAACTTTTTCAAAATATAAGCAAGCAATTAAAAATGTGACATTTCTATGTATTGATAATCTGCAGAACGTGAGCTGTGCATTCATATTTCCAGCAGTTCATCCAGAGTTGCTTCCCTGTTTTGTACTGACTGTTGCAGCTGTCAGTGGTGTTCCATATCATTTTGAGGAGTCCTTATGGAAACTGTCGATGGAACTTGGTGGAGCCCTGGAGAAGAAAATCTGTTCTTTCTGGGCAAGTTAGTTAAGGGTGACAATAGGTAGACTAACTTATTTTGTATTCTAATATTACATAACCCAGTATGCTAAGTCTGGTTTTATACGTGGGTGTTGGGTTTCCTTGATCTAAGGGCTGTTTGGCTGTTTTTAACCTACAGGCTCATCTAACTCATCCTGTTAGGTTTCATCCCTTCTTGTCTGTCTTTTAAAATATGTGATATCTAAGGGAAAATCTTTATTTAGGCTTTGTTTTGTGAGGTTGGTTTTTTTTCCAGACCCTGGTATAAAGGGCATATTGTAACATCAGTTGGCAAGGAGGTAGATGGGAATTGGACCTGTGTTACTGTACTTTTCCCTGGCTTTTTGTAGCTTATAGGAAGGTATTGTAGCCCACTGTAACTGTAGAGCTGCCAAACTCTGTTATCTTACTCTAGGGATGTGGCAGGTTTATGGCTAGAAATGCAAAAGCTAGTTTAAACTCATCTTGGTGTAGTACTTTTTCTGGCCACAGTATGTGTACTGATTAGTAGACAATCCCTGGCAGTGATTTGGTATGCTATTCGTTATTTCAAGGCTAACAAGAATTTCATTGTTAATAGTGCTTGAATATAATCCAGACATCTTTTCTGCAAAGAGCGGAGGTGTAGTATCAGCGAACTGCCAAAACTAGGCTGGTAAATATTAATTTCTTGTGTTTTGACATTGGTGGTGTTAAAACACTCCTTAGCGTAGGAGCAGGACATATATCGGGGATGTGGAAACTGCAGTGACGATCATATCTTATGACTTGTCAAAAATAGTCTCTCTGGTTGGACCAGGTAGCTCCTTGATCATATGGGAAGACAGCACTCTTTCAAATTCTACAGTACCAATTTCAGTATTTCATTTCTGTATAAAATAATTGTTTGCTCTTTTAAAGAGGCTTCTAAAGAATACTAAGGTGGAAAAATTAGATTGCTTAGGCATTTAATTTCCAGGAGTTACTGAACTTATCCTGTGACTTTTGATTCTTTTGTTCAGAATTAACAATGAAGATACTAATGGTTTATTGTGAAGAACTTAATAATTTGTCATTCACCATTTTTATTTCTTTTTTAATATGAAAATGAGGAAGGGGGAAGGTTATTAGACAAACATATTTCTAGGGACGTTCTGTATAATATTAGGTGTTTCAGAACCTGTTGAAAGAAGGAGGAATTGATAACTGCTCAGGTGATTGTATGATCATCTTGTAGGATTGAATGAATTTAAATATGTAAACCAAGCAGATCTATCGGTGAATGAGCTGTTTTTCATTCCGGAAGATAGTGTGTTTGTATCAGAGAAGATGGGATTATTTTAGAGCTTTTATCAAAATGGAGTATTTTTCCTTAGTAATTCTACAATGCATGTCAAACTCAGTGTCTTGAATCTGTCAGTTTGGGGTATATGAAAAAACAACAAACACACAAAATATGAACTACTCTGCTGCCCCAGCAAAACTTTCTTTATTGCTAAATCACTAAAATAAGAGTTTGCTCTGTTGTATGTTTTGCTTTCTTCTAGCTCTCAGGTAGGTAGCTTCTGTATGCTGTTGAATTTTAATTGATCCCATTATAACTCCCGATTCCCAGCCTCCTGCCTTGCCCCAGTTGGTGTCTGGATATTGCTGTTGATTTGTTCTGTCTGGGCTGGTGTAGAGATACATTAGAGAATTATATTTGGCTTCTCTAAGTCCCTCAAGACAACCAAGACATTCTGCCCTGTTGCCTTCAAGTGTTACACAGTGATGCTAAGGATGCGGAGCTTATCTTTCTAGAATACTTGGGTAGACTTTCCCTATTACCTGGAAATACTTTGAACAGAGAAGATGCAGCCAGCTGTCTGTCTCAGGCAGAGTAATGCTGCTTTATTTATAGCTGGTAGGAAGATTTAAGCCTGGTTAGGGGTGGTACAGAGGGACTTGGAGAAACCAAAATAACAGGTAAGAAATTATGCTTCCTTTCCCCAGGTGCTTATAGTCCTGCACAGATGACAAAAATCTAATTGAAGAAGCCATCATAGACATGGTAGAAAGAAGCTTCTTAACGTAAAAAAAACCCAAAACCAAAAAACCAAACCTAAACCACACACCCCTCACCCTCCCTAAAACTTCCTAGAGCAACTGTGTCTTTTTGCCAGTTTAAATTACCTAAAACATTGGCTTCTAAATGCCTTCCAGAATCAATTTGAGCTTTAATGCTGTGTCTAGACCTGAATTCTTCAGACGTAACAAATATATAGTACCATAATAGTATGGAATATAAGATCAAATGTCTAATATCTAGTTATCTAGAGAGTCATTTTGTGTGAGTTTTTAGTAAATTATGGGATTTCCTGTTAAAACTTCCAGAGAGGTTTCAAAAATATCTAATAACTTAAACTTTCAAAAAGCTACATGTCTTATAAGACCATGGTGGTTAAAATCTTGTTGGTTTTGCAGATTTTCTTTAACCATAAGCTAATTATCCTTTCTGCTGCATGGGTAAGTATGGCTTGAATACCAGGTTGTTTTAAATAATGGGAGAATCCCCCCAAATGCACAGTTTTTAGTCTGGTCCCTACAAACCCCATGCTTAATGCCCTGCCTGCTAACCAAGCCAAGATAGTCAACAAATTATCCAGGCAGCTATGTGTTAGCAAATTCTTGTGCTAGTGTACAGATCAAGTAGTAAAACCAATCTAATTTCAGCCTCATTCAAAATGTTATCAAGATACCCTGCTTTTTTCACTGTAAAAATGTCACTTCTACTTGAAATTTATGCTGGAAGGAGTGACATTTTTTCTTTTTGCCTGGGATAGTGTTTCCGGTTTTTTTCTGTGACAAAGATTTTTTTGTTTTTCTTTCTTCTTCTTGTAGGTTGAAAGAAGAAAGGGAGACCTGCTTGTCCAGTGAAGATGCAGTCTTAGTCTTCA
Source organism: Pluvialis apricaria (assembly GCA_017639485.1). Lineage (NCBI taxonomy): Eukaryota > Metazoa > Chordata > Aves > Charadriiformes > Charadriidae > Pluvialis > Pluvialis apricaria. The sequence goes on from CM030022.1 coordinate 4,530,163, forward strand.
GCTATTTAAGCTGAATGCATTGTGATTTCCAATAATTGAGACAGTGATTCTGAAAGCTGTCTACATTAATGAAAAGAACAATGTAGTCAGCTTAACTGAATCATCAGTGTTGCATATTGAATAGAACATGATAAACCAATCTTGATGGACTTATGCATGTTAGGACTATAGCTATAAACATTTATTAAAGCATTGTTTTTTTTAAAAAACAGTAGTTTTAAAAATGGAGAAATATGAAAATGTACCACCCCTCCCTAAAGAACCTGCAAGAGAAATGAATGTGGAGAATCATACTTGTCCCCCACCTCTGCCGCCTAACGAACAGCCTCCACCACCTCCCCTGCAAACGTCCAGTGACGCAGAGGTAATGGACGTTGGCTCTGGTGGTGATGGACAGTCAGATACCCCTGCTGGGGACACGCACAGTATCTGCAGAACACAGCTTCTCACAAAGGGATCTGCCTGCTACAAAAGTCGTCTTATAATAGACCCTAACAATAGTGACCAAAGCCCAAGAACTGCTCGTCATGCACCTTCAGTTCGAAAGTTCACCCCAGATCTTAAGTTACTTAAAGATGTAAAGATTAGTGTTAGCTTTACAGAAAGCTGCAAAAGCAAAGATAGGAAAGTTCTGTACACTGGAGTTGAGCAGGATTATAAGGCAGATACAGATTTTGGTATTAATAATGTGAATGGGGATTTGCATGTTTGTCCTTTTGGTGGTAGTAATGGTAAAGCTGTAGGAATAGGAGGTGAAAATGATGACAAGAAGGATGATGAAAATGATATTGATCAGGAAAAGAGAGTGGAATATGCAGTTCTGGATGAGCTAGAAGATTTTACTGACAATTTGATGGAAATAGATGAAGAAGGAGGAGGGTTCACATCTAAAGCAATCGTTCAAAGAGATAAAGTGGATGAAGAAACCTTGAATTACTCATATGAGGTGAGTCAATCCACAGGTTTTTGGTGGGTAACAGGTTTCCAAGTGGCGAGAAAAAAATATGTAAAGATGTTTACTGAAACAGTCTCTTCTACAAATGTGCAGTACTTAATTAAAAAATGCAGAATTTTTAGAGACAGAACTTTGGCTGAAAATTTTTGTAAATTATGTTGGTCAAACTTCTGAGTTACCTGTCAGCTTCTATAGTCTTGCTTAAAAATAACATTTAAAAGGCTTCTTGCACAATTGCAGCTCATATTGTCATGAAAAATATAAATTCTCACTTATGAAAACTTACTTTCTTATTTTGCAGTCGTTTTACTGGGATCATTGGAAATTTCTAGTTTCTCTCTCTATGGAAGTACATAGAGAAAATGTATACTTTTTCTTTGCAAGGGGAAAGGGAGGTGCGTAGGCCCAGAAGGATGGTGTCTGATGAAGTCTCTTTCAGGATGACTTTGATAATGATGTGGATGCTCTGCTGGAAGAGGGTCTTCGAGCACCTAAAACAAGGAGACTAGAAAATGAGAAATATGGTGGTGAAAGTGATCACCAGTCTGATGGAGAAACAAGTGTGCAGCCAATGATGACCAAAATTAAAACTGTACTTAAAAGTAAGTTGATGTTCATTAAATATCTATGATTTTTTTGTGTGACTTATGTCTGTAGGACAAAAGCAAAGTGTAGGATAGCAATTCTTGTGAAATAGTTAATATGCTGCAGAATTTTATTGTTTGAAGGCTTTTTGCTATAGGATGTGATTTTTCATGTTCCTGAACAGTGAAGTTGATTTTTGGGAGTGCTTTTGATCTTCATCTGTTGTGTGTAATGAGAATGTATTTTAGTGTGTGGATTTGTGAAAAATTATGAGGAACGTTGCCTCAGTGGTGGGGAGGTGAATAAGGACGATACGTTCTTTCGTCTCCAGTACTGTGAAACTGCTGAAGACTGTTTGTGGTTATTGTGAACTTCATCCTACTTTAGTTGTATAATTTCTGTTGTTGAAATTGCTTCATGTGAATTCTTTACGTGTGCAATACTAACTTAAAAAAATCATTAGGAAAGTCAGTTTATTTGTCAAGTTTCATCATGTAAATATTTCAAACTACTAATAAAGAAGAGCTGAGAACGTGAACCAATCCAGAAGAATATAACTGAAAATAGTCTGAATTAGAATTAAAATTTGAACCTGCTTTAGAGGAGTATTTTACAGCTTCGCTATATTCTGAAGTAAACCAAACAGAGAAAATTCACTGGTGAAATGAACAATTCAGTCTGCATAAAAATTAATGCTACTATTGCTTTTCAGTTGAAAACATAATGGAATCTGTAATTTTGCAGGATTTAATGTGGGTTGGAAGCGTATGTGTTTTTATTAAAGCAAAACAAAATCTTTCTACAGAGCTTTTTTAGTCTTGTTTCAGTGTCATTTTATCCTTTGAGACAGAAAAAGCAATAGAAATAAAAACATTGATTCTTTTTCTGTTGTTCTAAGCAGTCTATCCAAGTTTAAAGTGATTCTTTGCTTTAAAGGTCGTGGCCGCCCGCCTACAGAACCTTTGCCAGATGGATGGATCATGACATTCCATAACTCGGGCATTCCTGTATACCTGCACAGAGAATCTAGAGTTGTTACCTGGTCTAGACCTTACTTCTTGGGAACAGGAAGCATAAGGGTGAGAGCTGCCAGTTACTTACGAACTTTCTGAGATTTTAAAATTAGATATATTCCTGCAAACAGTTGGATATTTTTCTACTTTAGCAGGCTTCTTTTCAGTGTTAGGATTAAGGTACTTGCAAAGTAAACTCCTCTGTTTCTGAAAATATGATATGACTTTTCTTACGGTGTTTTGTTTTTCCTTTATCGCAATGAGTTTGGGTAGTTAAAGTGAATGAGATAGTCTTGTTTGGTGCCTTTATTGTTCTAGCATATGGCTGCAAGATGTCGGTTTTATTCCCCCAAGAAATGTATTTAGATCATTTATTTGTAGCTATAAACTAGCCTGAGCTGTGGCTTATGGTCCATATTTACAGAATTAAGCATGTGATGTTAATGAATCCAAGGAATCTGCAGAAATTGGGTTTAATATCATGGGCTTAAACCCCAAGAGAGCTCAATGGATTTTATGAAAGCGTGTAGTATTTGCCTGTAATTGAACAGAATATAATTTGGATCTAAAACACACTTTGAAGGTTAGCGTCAGTGTTACACAGTGCCAAGACACCATAGAAGCGGATGTACTCAGATCTTGAGTAGAATAAGATTGCTGACCCAAGAGAAGCTTGAGCCTAGACTAATAAAAGTAACTTCCGTCTTGTTTACATCTTTTGTTTTTGAGTTCTGCTTTTGGTGACCTTGAGGTACTGAAACCTTCTGTATTATTTGTATTTGCAGAAACATGATCCTCCTCTCAGTAGCATTCCCTGCTTGCATTACAAAAAAATGAAGGAAAATGAGGAAAGGGAACAAAACAATGACATAACCCCAAACGGGGAAGTATCACCTGTAAAGCACCTAGATAAATCTTCAGAACTGGACTGCCAAACAGAGGAACCAGACTCTACCGCTGCTGATTCTGGGCCTTTGGATGACAAAGACCCCTCAGGGGGAGATGCAGCACAAGGAGCCTTAGGACAAGTTAAGGCCAAAGTTGAAGTATGTAAAGATGAATCTGTAGGTATGTACAGAAAGTGGAATCTTTTCTTGGCTAGAGTTGGGGTAACAGCATTTGGGATAAATATGCTTTATTCCAGACTTGGCCACTGAATAATATCCTGCCTGCAATCAAGTGGTCAGTTGTCTCTCTGCCCAGTTTTTGGTATGCAGAAATCTGGAGAAGTAGATCCAGTTTTAGAAATCAATTTTGATTTTGACAGGAAGAGAAACATACCATGGAGATTCTTGCTGAAGACTTGAGAGTCCACATGCGAGGGTTTTACACACAAAAACGTGAACATTCTGGAAGTTTAGTCCTGTAGACTTTATCTCAGTTTAAGAACCAGTTAGGTCAATGTGTACATATGAACTGTTGTTGTCAAGTGTGTTTGTGTGACTTCTTTAAATATGCTTTTCTGTGCAGTCTCTATATTGGCTAAATTATATCTATTTCAGTATGATCTCTTAAGATAAATGGTGCAATTAAACTAGATTTGCTTATTTGCACAAGTCTAGCAGAGTAAGTTATGCAAATATAATTGCACTAATGCAAAGGGGTATGATGCTTCATTATTTTATTTATGCAAGTCTGATAGCTTTTATACAAAAAGCTGCCTAAAGATGTCGTGCCAAAATCACTGCCAAACTTACAGATGAACTTGGAGGGAAAGCTGATGTGCCATGTACCACAACTATGTACCCAAGAGTATCATCCATGTAAATTACTGCTGCTTGGAATGCTGATACGGGTTGTCGCCTACCACTTATTTTTGTAGTGTTCAAATATAAAACTTGTCCTTGTTATTACACGTGTCCTGTTCTGTCCAAAACCATGCCAAAAGATTTAAGGAAAAAAAAAAATTATCAATATTTAGCTGCAAAACTAAAACCAGTAAACACTTACTTTCTACGTGAAGTTCACCTGTCTATCTCTCTCTTTAAATAGGATCTGTTCTGTATTACTGAAAAAATACTGAGTGATCAAGTGTAAGCATGATTTGCATTTGGAATTCCTTGTGGAAGGAAACAATGCCAGCAGTTTGCTTTTGTGTTTACATCTTGGGATGCTACTCTTTATTTTTGCTCATTATATCTGCAGAAATATCCTATAAAGGAGAAGCAGCTGTACTTCAAGGGGGGCAGTCTTAGTATTCTGTATGTGAAAATGAATGTGTTAAATTCTGTTTAGACACCAACAGATACTCATGGAGGTCACGGAGCATCATTATATAGTGTTTCGTGGTACGCTGTTTAATAAATAGGCAGAAATAATCAGTTTTGGCTTCAGGAAACTGAGGCTAATAGCATAACCACTATTACTCACTGTATACCTTGCTTCAGGGAATGAGAAGGTGAATAGGTGATTAAATAGAATAGTTACTAGTGTTATGTTACAAATTGTGTTGGGTATTGTGCTGGTTAGGGCTTAATAAAGTCTTCAGGTGACGGAATAAAATGTTCTCTTTTTTTGTTTTGTTTTCCAGTTTGCACAAATGTTTTGCATTTGACCCAGTAACAGGAAAACTTGTAATTAGTTCTGTTAGTATAAAACAGCATCTTAACCTTGAATACGTGAACTAAAGCCACTACTTTTGCTCCTAGTCTAAAAAATAATTGTAACGTGTTTAAAACAGTGGAAATAGTGAACTCAATACTTGCTCGGTGGTAGAGTAGAGAGAGTAACTTGCTTGTGTTTCTTAGATCTGGAAGATTTTAGACGCTATCTTGAAAAGCGTTTTGACTTTGAACAAGTTACCGTAAAAAAATTCAGAACCTGGGCTGAGAGACGGCAATTCAATCGTGAAATGAAGCGGAAGCAGGCAGAATCTGAGCGGCCTATTCTGCCTGCCAACCAGAAACTCATTACCTTGTCTGTGCAAGATGCGCCTACAAAGAAAGGTTAGTGTGTCTACCTGGACTTCACATATTCTGTGTCAAAGACTAATTACAGTTCTAAGCTTGATTGAAAAAATGAAACAATACTGTAATGAGTCCACTTCCATCTTGTTCTACAATTCTTTGTTTGTGGATCCGCTGCATTACATAGTAAAGGGAAAATACTGTCAAAATACACTTTGTGTTAACAAAAATAATTCCTAAGTAAGAAGTTTTTTCTTTAAGGTTGCAGTCCTGGTAACTGGTTACTACCTTTAGCTACTTGTTACTGTTGGTTGTTTCTGAAAACCCTCCTGCCTAGTCACTCAATGCTACTGCCTTCTCAGTTCTACACCAGTTCTAATTGGTCCCAAATTAGGCACTGGTTACAAATGTCAGGTTGATCTAGATTAAAACCTACAATTAAAAATACAAATTTAAAGCAGTTTGATGGAAACAGTTAAGTCCTGTGGTGCGAGGAGTGGATATCATGTCTGCTGAATTAGCTGGGCGAATTAGCTCTTCTCTGTATTGGCTGTGTAGCCGCAGTAGTATGTTCAACTGCAGACTGATATTTAAAATGGCCATAGGCCTGGGATTTTGGTTTTGTTCTTGCTTTGTACATTGTCATATTTCTGGGTTTCTTCCCTTTAGCAGAATTAAAGCTTATGAGCTGCATATTGACCATTCCCTGTTACAGGGAGGTGCAGTTGAATTTTTAGTTAACACACTTTATCTTAAATTCTAAGTTTAGAGCCACATTGAAACCATCTGAATTAAGGACTGGCTTGCACTTTATCTATCTAATTTCAACTTTCTCTCCCATACTGCCATAGTGCTCACTAAGGGAGGGTTTGTGCTCTTGACTAACAATACTGGTGCAGAAAAGAATATAAAATAGGACTTTCAAATAAAAAGAGCATGTTCAGGACAAGGGGACAGTGACCTGGTCTGTGGCTTGCTAAACAGGATTTGGGGTGGGGTGGGGGGGAAGAACCCAGAGTGATTCTGGTTTGTGGATTTGAAGTCTACGTGCTTATTGTTAGAAGGGAGGAGATACATGTGATACAACAAATTAGAGGATTTCTAATTGATGTTAGCTGCCAAAAATGCTGTGTGTAAGGGTCCAGAGACCATGGGACTGCAATCACTGAATATAGAATATTTGACTTAGCTCATAATAGGTGCACTTCCAGTTGGTGATAGAAATTTCTCAGACTTATTTCTCAATACTTTTTCAGAGAAAATGGACTTTGAGGTCATAATTATCCATGTCTGATTCACCAGCAATGCATTTAATTTGAGCGGGTGCTTATCCCTTGTAGCTTGTCACGTATTTATTTATTTATTTGTAGTAGAAATTGTCTTTTAAAGACTGGAACTACTTAGCTGTCTTCTCCTCCGCCCCTCTTTTTTTGTAGAATTTGTCATTAATCCCAATGGGAAATCCGAAGTTTGCATACTGCATGAATATATGCAACGAGTCCTAAAGGTTCGCCCTGTTTACAATTTCTTTGAATGTGGTAAGTCTTTTATAGTCTGTTATGCTTTCTAATTGAATTTCTAATTTCTGTTTTGACGGGCTTATCTCGTGCTTGGATATGTTAAAAAAACCAAACAAAACCCAAAACAAACAAACAAAAAACCAAACAAACCCCCAAACAAACAGAAAAATGATGGATGCTTTTTCTAGGGGATGTCTTGAAAGGCTGTTGTGAGTCAGATTCTAGCTAGGAAATGTTTTCTGTATCTTAAATGTGGCTCTTGAGGATAAAAGCAGTCTTATATTTAAAATAACAATATGGCTTTTCACCTGGAAAACTATGCCTAAGTGAAAATGATTTAACTCATTTGCATCTCAAGGACACATCAGTGAAATATGGGCAATTAGTTTTGCTGACTGTGCGCGATTAATATTTGCTAAATTTTCTTGTCATTGATGTCCTGAAAATCGGATAAGGAACATGTTGTTTTATTGAATCATTGGAGTCCTGAAAAAAAAAAAAACTTAAATAGTTTTAGCTGTTTAGCTAAACCCAAATAGTTTCTGAAGAGAAATATGTAGGCCTTCAGTTATGAAGCTGTTAAGAATTTGAAAGATTTCTGCAGACACATATGTACCCTCTCGAAAGCTGCAATAATTTGAGATATTTTTGTGGTTCTGTTCTGGTTTTCTTCCAATTAACAAAAAATACAGTAGGTGTGTTAGATGTGTAGAGTTTTGAAATCCTTTAACTGTTCAAGTTACTGTATGTTCTGATTGTTGTTATGTCATGGAGGTTCATATTTTAATCTGCTCATCCGAAGAGGATTGTGTATGTATAAATTGTTGTTTAAAATGTTAACGGAAACCAGAATTGGCTCTGTAGACTGTTTGTCTTGTGTGATTATTCTCTAAGGTCATTGATAAATTATAATTAATATTAGTGGAGGCATTACTAGTTAGGCACAGATTGCGAAATGTTCATATGCAGTCGGTAGGGATTGATTTGGTATAAATGTTGACTAGCTTTGCTCATAGAAGGATGGAAATAAAGTGTCATTCTACTGGACTAAAAGTAACTTATAGAGTTACTGAGACTGTGCTGTTCTCTGGTTAGTGGGGGATTGATGGGAAATGCTGGATAGATATGTCTTTGTGTTTTTAAACAGCTTTTAATTTTATTCTGTTAGTGGTGTGAGAGGTAGTTGCTGACTTAGGCTGTTCTGAGACTGTAAGTGGTGCTAGCACTCAGAAAAATAAAAACTCAGAATTTTATTTTAGATAAATGTTGTGGGGGAACGCACTTGATGCTTAATCAAGAATCTAAAAATGTTAGGTATATGGCAAATATAACTGGAATCACATTAACGTTGGATTTTTTTTCTGTAAATTCCAGCCTTACTTAGCTGCATTTGAGATTGCTTTACAAAGTTGTATAGCATACATTCCTTGCATTTTTGCTTTTTTAGCAAAAAACTTTATGGAGGAGGAATCAATTGCACCTTTTTCAGTAGCCGGCTTGAAAGGATGGAGTCCTGCAGTCAGCATCCAAGGAATTACAAGTCGGGCACCTTAGTTTAGTGTGGAATCTATAATTATTCAGATTTATGTTATTCCTATATATGCATTACATAATGTAACTGAATTTTCAATATCAGAATGTGTAACTCTTGTATTTACACTGTGCTAGTGATGCAAAAACTTTGGAATTAACATTTGAATTCTGGCAGATTACAAATGATCTCTTAAAATGTAGAAGTTCTTCATTTGGAAGAACGAAGTACATGGTGGTAAGTCTGTTAATGGAAAACTCAATTAGTTTTTCATATACTGGAGTAAGCAATTCTTCAGTCTTTCTGAAGTTGAAATGAAGAAGAAAACAAGTCTTGATAGTGGTGGTACTTCATGTTCACGATGAGTATTTTACTTTGGGAGTTCTGAAAAGCTTTCTTTTTCTTTCCTCCACCACTTTCAGAGAACCCAAGTGAACCTTTTGGAGCCTCAGTGATAATTGATGGAGTAACTTATGGGGCAGGAACTGCCAGCAGCAAAAAACTTGCCAAGAATAAAGCTGGTAACATTTCTTCTTTCTTAATACAAACTGCTGAATGGTTTATCTGTTTTCATTTCTGCTTTGAAGGTGACATACTTGCAATAGTAAGTAGGAATCATTTTGTTAATAGTGGAAGAAGGTACACTTGTGTCTTTTTGGTGAAAGAGATAAATACTGTTGCAGAGACTTTTTCTGACAGCCCTAAGTTCAACAATGTAGTGGGATAGAAAACCATGAAGACATTTCAGATGTTAACTTACATGTGAACTGTTGGTGTGTACTGAGTAAGAGCGTCTGTCTCTAATGATCAGACCAATAAGCACATGTTGGAGGTTTTAGATTGATAATGCCATCTGCTATATAAACACCTGTGTGTGGATTTTAGCAAAATGTCTTTGCCCTTCTTTAAAAACAAAACAACAACAAACAAACTGAAGATTTTGTTTGTTTTGATTCTCTTTCTGGTAATAAAACAATTGTGCTGAATGATGTGATTATTGATTTCCAAGTACTTGCCTTCATTAATTAGTTCTAATTGTGTAAGTCTAACAAATATGCAAATAATTAAGATGTAGATGAGAATGTCTGACACATTTGAACTTCTTACTGATCTCCAGATTTAAATGTCTTTAGCATGAGGATCAAGAAAAAATAACTTCTCAAAATGTAAAGATGTATAGTGTACTTGTGGTACTTTCTGCGCTTGTGGAATATGTCAGCATAGCTAAATCGCCAAAAGCCAGCCCATAATTGTTTGTACATGAAAAAAAGGTATTTTGCTGTGACAATTTAGGCAAATACTTGGGTGTGCTTTTTGTACAATACTAGGGTTCTGAGTGCCCTAGTGACACAACACTAGGCTTCGGCTGCAACAGCTAAGGGGTGATAACAGCTTTCTAATTTTAGGACCTAAGGGCTCTGTGTCACTTTTAAAATGAGACTTGGTTATATTTCTTTTTTTTCCCTTTCATAGGCATTTCTAAAAAGCAGTTTTTTCTTAGTTTAATTCGTTGTGAGACTTTCATTATCAACTTGAACAAATAGAATTTTTTTTTTTCTCAAAGCACAAGTGAATATACTTCTTACAAATAGAAGATGCCCGTCTTATCTGTAAAGTTATTCTCTAATATGAGTGGATATCTCTAGGGGTGATGTGAGGCTTGCTTAAAGAGTGCTTCATTCTGCTGTTTTTCTTTACAATTATTGTTTAAAACAAACGTAATCAAGATGTTGAATCATTTTCTGCAGCTCGGGCTACACTGGAAATCCTTATTCCCGACTTTGTTAAACAGACCTCTGAGGAGAAGCCCAAAGACAGTGAAGAACTTGAGGTACTGAACTCTTGCTTGCTGGCTGTCATTATTGGAATCTGTTTTTAAAAATGTTACCCTTCAATTTCAGAAATATTAATGAAAATTTGTAACATTGTTTTTTCAGTCAGATGGAAATGTGAAATTCTTCATTTATAGCAAGATCTATAGCAATGAAAATACTTTTTTTTTCTGTTAGAACAGATCAGAAAATTTACTGTGATTCAGAACGCTAGTCCCTTGTTGGAATATCAGGTCACGTACTGAAGACCTGAAATATGTTCCAAGACAGTCAGACTGCCTGTACTGTCCTGGCTTCCAGAATCCTCTGGTTGGTGCTTTGAAAAGTTCAAAGCTCGATGCTGTCTGGTTTTATGTCATCATCTTAGACCAAGTAAGAATTAAAAGTGCCCAGGCTTCTGAGATGTTTTCACTTTGCTGTGAAAGCTACTTATTGCCAGATCAGACAGCTAAAATTTCAGACTTTAAGCAGTGACATTTGAGAAAATCAAAGGAAAAAAGCGGAGAGCATGTGCTATATTTTCAGGTATTGGAAATACGAAACAGTGATATGTTCACTTCCAATTCAGCACGTAACAGACCATCGGTAAGGAGTAAAGGAAAAATCAGTCATCATTTCATTTTAAAAAGTGAATGAGTTGCTTGTACTTTTGCTTTAACTTAAAACTATATTGTATGCCCTACACTATTGAAATGGTTACTACGAAAATGCACAGAATTTTTCCCATTGTTTTAAAATAAAATATGAAACGTTCCAGTAGCTGTGATGTTTTCTTTTATTAAACCACAGCATTTGGGTAAGTAGAATTTCATGATTAGTTAAAACAAATAAAATGGCCTTGTCCTGAGGGAGAAAGGATGATAAAGAGTTTATAAGAACTGTCATTTTTGTGTCCATCTTGTATAATGTAAAATTGGAGTTAAAAGAATTATTTAAATTTCTATCTGCAAATACAGGATTAGGTGTGGCAGTCTTAATGACGTTGGTAAACACCTCCGTTAACGGATTTAAAAATACTTTTTAAGTATTAAGTACAGAATAACAGAACTTGTTTAATGTTACAGAGGAAAAATGATGGTTAAGAACAGTATTAAGGTCTTAGTTGCACAAAAGCTCAATAATGCTTTTCAATTCCTTTGTAGTATTTTAACCATATCAGTATTGAGGACTCACGGGTATATGAACTCACCAGTAAAGCTGGACTCTTGTCTCCATATCAGATTCTCCATGAGTGCCTTAAAAGGTAAGGCTGCAGAATAAGGAGCAAATTCTACTGTGAGCAGATGTTTGGGTCAGGGCACGTCGGTCGCTGGTACCCACAGTGTTTGTCGCTGACTTGGCCAAGCTTCCCGCGCTCACTGCGGCTGTGAGAGATGTGGTGTGGACTGAACGGGTTAATGCTGTGTCTTCCTTTAGTTCACATCTGCTATTTATGGCTCTTGTCTTCTGAGATTAGGATTTGGTTGTGGGACATAGAAATGTGTTTGTTTTTACTTTATACAGGCCTGCCTTTCCCTTCGAGTCAGGTTACTGATCTAAAAAAGAACTCTTAATTAATGTCTTAAAATTTATTATTGATGTATCTAATTCCATTGCAGTGACTGTCAAAGGTAACTGCAACCACTTCAGTTGTTTGTAATTTTCCTTAGTACCTGATACTGATTTTCTTTGTGCTTAAGAAACCATGGAATGGGTGATACATCCATAAAGTTTGAAGTGATTCCTGGTAAAAATCAGAAGAGCGAATATGTCATGACTTGTGGGAAGCACACGGTGCGAGGCTGGTGTAAGTACAGTACTCAGTGTGACCACTGACAGTATCTTCCTCTTTTCCTGTTCTCCTTTGCTGTCGTTTCACAGGTGCTCGTTCGGCTCTCTAGCTTCTTACAGGCTTATTCTACTCTTCTCTGGTATCTCAGTTTTGGATAACACAAGTAAATATTGGTGTTCATCTAATTACGTAATCTGCCAGTATTGACACATTTTCATGATTATTTTTACAGGCAAAAATAAAAGAGTGGGGAAACAATTAGCTTCTCAGAAAATCCTGCAGCTACTGCATCCACATGTGAAAAATTGGGGCTCTCTTTTACGTATGTATGGTAGAGAGAGTAGCAAGATGGTTAAACAGGTGAACATGATTTATTGATTGTAGCCTACCTTGTGATTGTATTTTTGCTTTTGTGATTTTCTGTTGTGTTTTTTTTTATTTGTTTTTTTAATTTAGTTACAACAAAGCTTTTATGCTATCTATTTTCGCGTAATAGTAGTGTTCTCTGTCATGGTAAAGGCCGTGTGCATTTCATGAGCAATTCTCAGTTCTTCTGAATGGATTCTCATACCTTGCTATTGCCAGAACGTAAAATGACATTGACATTTCATTGTAATTGACAACAATAATTCTGTTAATCTCGCATCTTCCAGTCTGAAATTATATAACCTATTTAATATTTAACCAACACATGTAAATATATGTTATTACGGAAGGACGTACAACTATCACAGATTAAACTTCTGCTCCATGTATTTTAATTTATTTTTTTCATCCAAAAAAGCTCATCCGTTGCTGCTTGTGGTTCTGTTGAATAGGAAACCTCTGATAAAAGTGTGATAGAACTTCAGCAGTATGCCAAAAAGAACAAGCCAAATCTGCACATCCTGAACAAGTTACAGGAAGAAATGAAAAAATTGGCACAAGAAAGAGTGAGTATATGCTGGTTTGTGTTTTTAAATGGGAAGAATGCCATGGGTCAGATTTAGCAATTATTACAATTTTTGCAAACGTGGTATTGAGGGCGGGGGGCTACGTTTAGAGAGATTTTCATCCTCTCTTTTAAACGGGCTTATAACGGAAGTTTACTGAAGTAGGTAAAATTATTTTTAACATTAGAAGAAGTTAGCCTTTCACAAAGATTGACACATACATTTGGCTGAAATTGTTCAAAACTGTAAAATGGTGTGGTGTTGTTATTATATTCTCTTTATGACTGTGTGGTGGGGGTTGTTTCATATTCTTTTAGGAGGAAACACGAAAGAAACCCAAGATGACGATAGTGGAATCGGCTCAACCTGGTAGCGAACCTCTGTGTACCGTTGACGTCTAATGAGAAAATTTACAAGTGGGGAGCAATAACACAAATGGAGGAACTAGATTTTCAACAATTATTTAAAAATTGTTTGCTGCAGAATGCAAGATAACTTTTAAAATCCAAGCTGCTTCAGTTATGTATTGTTCTTTTTGCATCATCAGGGCAATATTACTTTTTCCTACTTTCTTTTTTTTTTTTTTTTTTAATACCTCTGAGATACGTACGTTTAAAGGATTGATCATAAAGATCTCTACTTGGGCAAATGCACAGAGGACAGGCATGTTCACACAGGATAAACTCAATCAAGCACTTTTTCCTGGAAAGCCATCCATGTTGTTTGAAATGGATGTGTTTTAAGGATGAAATTCAGAATTTCTATGTACAGGTTGAAACTGATATATATATACACACACATTCATATATATGTATATATAAAAGAAATATATGTACATCTTGTATGAACATGCCTAAAACTATTTTTGTGAAAAGTTTTGTTGCATTTCAGCACATAATAATATGCACTGATAAGACACTTTGGTGACAAATACATGAAAGTGATGAGCAACGTTCCTAACGCCACAGGATTAGGCCAGTAATGCTGTTTCTTTTGTTCTGTTTTGGTTTTTGTCTCCTGCCAGGCTTAGTTATCCAAGATCACAGTATGCAGACTTTTCTATTACTTGAAAAGAACAAGTATACCTGGTAGTGTTAAGAGCGACAGGCTGGATATCCAGAATTATTGGCTTTTATTTCAATTGAAAAGAGCCTACGTTAGTTTACAAATCAGTTGAAAGGGGGAAAATATGGCCCTATTTATTTGATTAAAAGAAAAACTGTAATTTGAAAGGCTGTTTTCCAAGCTTGGAGCCAAAACGCAGCTGACTATGGTTAGCAGTCTGAAAATGTTTTGCCAATGAGGTGTTTAAAGACCTTCCACTCCCTTCTCCCAGCAATAAAACAATTTCTCATTTGTTTGGAGTCAGAATACATCTGACTTGATCAATTAAGTCTTAATTCATTTGCACCGTAAAAGCAAAGATTATTAAAAAAAACAAAACCAACACAACCCTGAGAAATCTGAGATAACTGCAGCAATTTAGGTTTTTTAAGAAGTTTTTGTTTTTACTTTTTTAATTACATTTTAGTTTTTAAAGAAAAAGTGTAACTTCTGCAATGAAAATTAGAATGTAGATTTGGAATATGACCTAGAGTAATGAGTAGAATGAGACCGTAACAGGTTATACTGATAAACAAGAAAGTCACAAATGTGCAACTATTACGAAATACAATCTTAGAGAAGAGGCAGTACTCACTATGTCATCCGAGGCTTTTCTAAATTAAGCACAGAAGAAATTGTTTTGGCTGTAACGAAAGCACTGCTCTGTGGGTTTGGTTCTTCACGGGGGCTCTCCCCTGGCTGATGGCAGTACGTCTTCTCTGGGAGCCGTCTCGGGGGGCTCTTTGCCTGGCTCTTAGAGAAGGGAGCGAACGCCACGCTGGTGGCAGAGCTGCGGTGGCGTGTGCGGGAGTTGCAGGGCCGTGTTGCGCACCCCTGCTCCCGGAGGAGGGAGAGCTCCGTGCGTTATCCTTGCTGCCGCTCCTGGTCCTTACCCGGACCGTGGTCTGGGGGCTTGAGGGGAGATTGGTTTTTGGTTTGGGTTGGTTTTTTTTTGTTGTTGTTGGTGGTTTTTTTTTTAACCGTGTTACACATAGAGTGCTGCAGTATAATGAATTTAGTGCCTACTGGATTTTAACAATATTGGCATCAGTATTGTAAGACCTCCTTTTAATACCGCGCATTATTTTGGAAATATGTGGGGTTTATTTTATATCTCAAACTAATGTTCTCGAATATGTTGCATATAATGTTTGAGGTTAAACAGGAGGAGTCTCGGAGTCTTACCTGTTTCTGTGTTTGAGTGATATCCTCAGAGGTCTCTGCAAATATGAATTCACCCATTTTTTATTATTATATTTAGCTTTTCAGTTCCACGAGTTGTAATCCTGTTAGAACAGGATACGGGTAGTTGGAAGACTATACATAAACTATTCTTTAAAGAAGTGGCCTATCTAAAAAAAAAAAAAAAGACAAAAAAACAAAAAAACACTGCCTCTGCTTTTTTTTGTATAGCTTTAATAAATCTCCATCTTTTGAAGGGTATATAATATTGGTGCAGTAGTGACAAACAGTGATTACTGTTTGTCACTCTCTTTGTTGGGTTTTTTTTTGTTTTGTTTTCATAAAGACAGGGCTTATATCTTCTATGCCTAAATGTATTACTCTTTTAGGTGGGTTTTACTTCAGCTTATGTGTTTTCAGCAGAAAAATCTGTACTTGGACAGCACTGTAAAAGACAAATCACGCGTGTAGATGTTTTTATTTTTCTGAAATCAGAATGTCAATGCATTTGCAGGTCACCTGCAGAATACCCATAGATGCCTCGCTTACAAATTTGTTTTCGTTCTTTTTGAGAGGATTGCTGTATTACCTCAGTCTGCCACTATCAGAATCACAAGGTGACCGTTGCCCTTAATTAAAACATCCAGAGATTTCATTGTGAACCAAAGCCTAGAACGTATATTATGCATTCTAAACAAAAACAAACACAAAAAGATGGTATTAGACCTTGCTGCAGCCTTTAACTGGAGAGATGTCCAGAAAATAGCGCAATAACTGCTGGAACAAACAACTTAACTGCTGTTTATGTCATTGTGAAGTATTCTTGTGTTTTAATGTTTACTATTGTTTGGAGTGTAACAGTCTCGCATTTGCACATAAGCACGAGCTGCTGTGATAGAGGATAGATCATTGCATTAACTTCAGCTTCTGCATGAACACTTACAGTGTGATTCAAGATGTATCCTAAACTTGTCTTGTAACGCTTGTGTGTTTTCTAGGTAATCGGCTGTAAAGGTTTAGATCTTGATAGTATGAATGCATAAAACAACTGCTGCTTTTGTCACTGATATTTGTTATTTATCCCTTCTGTATCCAGAGGAGGATGGGTATTTTCATGGGGATGGAGTGTATTTTTAAGAACTGTTCCATCCTTTGGGAATTAGACAGTTTTTGCTTTGCATATTATGTGCTTCTCAACAAAAGTGTGGTATATTGACTTTAAGGATTAAATTTGTGTGCATTCAAATCTTTATGGTACTGATGGAAAACTTACTGTGACTTCCAGTGACTAGTCAGATGCTACCTATTTAAACACCAGTCATCCAGCTTTTTCTTACGTATTTATTAAACAAAACTGATGAAGTAGTTGGTACTCAGAAGTTCGGAAAGACTATTATGCGTAAAGTTAACTGTTGTACGTAAACTCCCACTTTCCTGTGATGCTGTTGGGCTTTATACAAATATATTTGTAACATCCAAGTATTTAAAAGCATCATGATTATCTTACTAATTCTCTCGACTGTACTTTGGTTCCGGAGTAAAATCCAGGAAGCGATAGCCTCCTAACTTTCCGTGGGAAGAAATGTGAAGTGCAAGAAGCCATGCTGTTGTTAACCAAATAAGATGAGCAGTTACAGTATTCTGATGCGTATGAGACAGTGGGAACGCAAAACAAAACTCATTCGTGTTGCCCAGGCAGATAACGGTGGTTGCTGTATGGATCGTGTTGGGTGCGGTTGCTTGACGCCAGTGCTGAATTGGTACAACTATAAAGCCTCATTTTCACTGAGCCTCTGCTTGCTTTTTTTTCTGCACAATCATATATAATCCTGTGTGTTTGGTCTTTTGAGTACTACATGTGTATTTTTCAGACAATTAGTTTTGAGCAATAAAGTTTGATATTATAAAATGCACCAGTGTGATCAGTATTATGATAGCTTAAGCATATTTAGAAAAAGGAACTTTCAGTCCTTGATTCTTATAGGTATTTTTAAATAGAAATTAAATCAGCACAGGCTCGTTGGTTATGGAAATACTTCATCACTTGTTTGGTAAGGAATTGAACGTTTGCGTGGTTAGACATCAGTTGGAGTGAAATTGCGTTAAAACTTGTTTTTGAATTGGAATTTGTATTTTTACTTAACTGATGTCACAGTTGGAAATGGCGCAACCCAGAGGTGCTGGGTTTGGTACCTGACTGGAAAGGAAGGGGAACAGCAAGTCCGTGCGCTGTAGTAGTGCATTTTTTTGTTCAGTCCCTATTTAAATGTACATGAGATGTTCAATGACTTGAGATTTAAAATGGTTACTCCTTCGAACAGTATTACTGTCTGCGCTGTAGCACGGATCACAATCCGCTAAATTAACGCTAGGTGCTGAGCATCTGCACGTAAGCACGAACCCTGACTGGGGAGCAAGTTGTGCAAGGGCAGGAGGCTCGGCCAGTTTGTCCTCACACCCAGGACGTACGCTGAAGTGCAGCTCGAGGCCCTGTGCCTCGTCGCCAAGTCGTGGCCGCTGTCGTGACCTGGGGGTCAGCAGTACGTGCTCACTGTGTTACGGTCTCGCATTAAATACAACTGCCTCTTTCTCTGCTGCACAGGGCTCCGAGCGCGACGGTTGGGAAGATAGCCGGGGTAAGATCCGTTTGAGTCTAGGGCAGAGGCTGGTAGAAAGAGACAGTGTGTCCAAAAGTATACTTCAGTTGTGACCTCAAACACTGAATAAGCTGAGGTCATACTCCTGTTGCTTTCTCATTCTTCAGTAATCCCTGAATTAGACGTCACTCTTCCGTAACCGTATTTTCCATGAGGCTGAGGTTAGCCTGTGTAAAGCTACTAACAGCTTCAGAAAACCTCAGTGGGGCTATAGGACTTCGTAGCGATCACTTGACTCAAGGTATCCACGGCGCAGAGTTACTAACAGGCCGAGACAAAAATCAGCCTCTTTATCAAAAATGAAGAATTTCTTGCTTTCTCCTGCCACGCTGGGTGGCCCCGACTGGTGTCTGAACAGTTCGTTTCTGGCTGTACGTTCTCCCTGGTGAGGGTATGCCTAGAGCAAAGCCATCGCGGCTTTACTTTGCACATTGTACAAAATGAGCTAAGAAAGCCTTTATTGTATAGTCAGTCACACGACAGTCTCAGAATAAAACTGATTTCAACCGTGGAAATTGTAGCATTTTATTAAAATTCAAGTTTGTTGCTTCCTAGTGATGATTTAGCAAGTGAATGGTTTACGGAAGGTTTAAGATTGCTGAATGTTTCCTAGCTTACTCAAAAGACGTGGCGCTGTTCAGACAGGGTAGCAGAGTGGAAAAAAGTTACTACGGGCAGTTGTAGGGCCCTGTAACAAAATTACCGGCTCTGGGACCCGGGTACTGCTGCCGGTCCCTGCGCAGCGCCCTCGCTGCCGGGTGGTGAGCAACAGCTACTCACTACCGCTGCGAGTGGGGTGTGTTACACTCGCACTGGACGGGGCAGCGTTGTCCCTTCAGCCCCGGTTTCAAATAGCTGTATCTGAATATAGTTGTGGAATACTTTAAACAGTTGAAACAGCTTTAAATAGAGTGAGACCACCATATGTATTACTTCACTCGCCTAAATCTCCCTGAGGGCAGGTGGAGAAAAGCAGAATTTGGCCTGACAGTACATACTAATTTGAGTTCAATTTCATTATGCTGAAATAACTTGGAAGCCTTGCAACTACTCTGTCGTACAGAGATTTATTACCTGGATGTTACAGAAACAGGGTTATTGAAGCAGTTAACAAACAAAAATAGTTTCTGGAGAGCATCTCTCGGGAGTTAAGTCGATTCCCTCTCTTCAAGCGCAGGATCTACACGTACAGAAGTCGCCTGGCTCCCGTCACTGTTAGGCGGGTCGGTGCCATCCACGCACGCCGAGTCAAATCCTGCTGCTGGGACCTGAGCAGCGTCAGGCGTTGCTTCAGCAGAGCTCCCGTTCGCATAGTCGACCCTTTCGAAGAATATCAGTAACTCGCAGTGCCTGGTCTGCGGGAAGAGGTCCACGGCCATTGCTTTAACGGGACGGAAGGAGGCTCCTTTGACTCTGTTGGAAGGGGCCCGGCAAAGGCTTCATGGGGAAGGGGAGGAAGAACGGCATGAATGCGTCAGTGTACTGCTCATCACTGCTGCTCTTCTAAGAGAGGTTTTTCTTCCCCAAACCTCAGCTCCATGATAGGGTTATTCCCCACCCCTACTATTTCCATTATTCCTTGTGTATTGGGCAATACAGTTCCCAGCTTGCTGTGTAGCAGCTGCCAGCTGCTTCTGGGGACAGGTGAACCTCAATGAGTACCGCTTAAAAATAAAAGTCCAGCGATGGTCCCCCTCCCCAGAAAGCACGTATTTTTCTTCTTGCCACATTTACTTAGTTAACTTAATGCAAGAAATACTCACTCCACAAAGTTATTCATCGCGGCTCTGGGATTGCAGGACACATAGATGAGCTTCTTCAGATGTTCAGCTCTTCTAATGGCGAGAATTACCTTGGAATCTAGGTGAGCAAAACCAAGACAGCTGTTTGCTAGCTCTGTGCGCATCACCAGACTCGCAGAAACACGCCAGGACCAAAATGCTGCAATACCCTGCTGCTTTGAGCTATGCCTGAAGCCTCCTGCTTAATTTATCCCATTGGCGCTTGCTTAGGTTTCCTACCAAACACCGAGTGGGAGACCAGAGTTAAAACACAAGGCAAACTTACGCAGTCCTGCTCGTGGCGGATCCACAATAGTAATCAGGTTCTGAGGCGCTAATATGTTAATTAGGGAAGGAACAATATCTTCAGCCTTCCCACAGTGAAATTCAATATTATTCAGTTCTATAAAAAAAATGAAAAGATGTTTTCAGAGTATTTATCTACTCAAAGCATCTTTCAGTACACTCAAATTGGATATTAAGTTCTTATGTCTTGGAAACTACAAATTGTTTAGTCTGCCCTGAAATTGGTGTAATTTAAACAATCGCTGGTACTTCCGATCAATTAAACAACAGTAACTCCAGCATCTTCCATTATCTGAACTAAGGCAAAACCCCACCAAAAAATAGTTACTGTTAATGTTTTATTTATGAGGGCAACTGTGGCTTCCTCTCACTTTTACACCAAAATGTTTTATTTTTGGAGGGAAAAAAAAAAAGCTAGCAGGAAAATTGATCTCACAGATTAACATATTCTTTGTTTTCAAGGGAGATTAAATATTTAAAATGGACAAGATTACTATCAACAACATGTAATTCCAAGCTGCTTAGATAAGGTAAGGAAGGACTAGGTATACAACTACTGTAGTTCTTAACAAACACAGATCTTGGCTTAACTAACCATTAATCTGGGCATTCACTTTGGCATCCTGCACAGCCTCTTGGCAGAGTTCAATTCCAATCACTTTCTTTACTTTCTGCAGAATGAAGGGAAAGGAGAGCCGTCTGTGGTATGTAAACATAAGTGCAACCATTATTCATAGCATCAGCAATTCACTACTGGGCACGAACACTGACCAGTACCTGCTCAGAGAATTACTGACTTGTAGCCAGAAAAAAAGGGCTGGGAAGGGACCTGTGCAAATAAAGCGGGACTTCTTAGACTAAAATTGTGGGATGAACACTTTATCACAAGCTGTATGTCACAAGACTCCGGTTAGGCTGCCGTCTTTCTTTTTTGGGGGGCCGGACTTTCTTTTATGGTCTAGCAAGCTCCACTCTCAAACTGATACAAGGAACAGTTATTCATCAGTTAAGTGGATAGCTTCTGGTAAATTCTGGCTATCCTATAGAACTACTGCCTCCCTCGACTGAATTATTTTCAAAATAATTTAGGCTGCTTGACACAGGGGTGAGCTTTAATAATGATGTAAAAGAGCTGCAGGCAGTTTAATTAGAAATTAATAATGCATTTCAAGTGAATCAAGTATTTTCTTTCATTGTAAGCACAGCTACAGACCTGCATCTGTTAAAGGTAGCTTATATCCAGGAAGAGAAGTTACTCACGCACCTTTGCCAAAGAAATCCCAATAGTTCCTGTGCCACAGCAGATGTCAAGTACAGTGCTCTCGGGGCTCAGCTGCGCCCACTCCCCAATGGCGGTATACAAAACTTCTGCAGCTTGGGTGTTTACCTGTGAAATGATGTGTCAAATAGGTCTACTTCTTCACAAATAGTAAATGAGTGTAATGAGGCTTAGGAAAGCATGTTTTCTTTTCCTTGTTTCTAAGAAACAAGTCAACTTCACACGTACGTTAAAATCACATATAACCGAGCTAGTCCTGCTCACCATTCCATTGCTGAAGTCTCACTCAATTGTCTCTGAGAAGTAATGTTTTGTTATCTATGTTCTAGTAAAAACCTGACTTGTTCTACAGTACCTAAAAAGAAAGTTTGGAAGCTACAGGAGAAAACAAGCAAAATAAATAAGCACAATGCTAAGCAATAAAGTGAAGCCTGGACTTCAAAAATACTTCCTCTCCTTGAATAGGAAGTAGTAAAGATTCAAAACCAGGAGAATGTAACCATGACAGTACACCCAGCACGCTTTATTTTAACCTTGTTTGTGAATACTGCTTGAAACCAAATGCTGTAATTACACACTATGATTAAGGAAGCAGTGTATACAATAAGCTTTCTAAACCAGTGCCTCTAGAGCATATTCTTTGTCTTTAAGAGCAGGCAAAGCACACTATCAGGAAAAAAAAAGTAGTCTATGATCTGTGGCAAATAATAGAAAATACAGTTCAGCTTCAATGTATTTATGATGCCAAGTGATAATATACTTCCCTCCTATTTCAATAGTACAGGCTACCCGCTGTGGCTTTAAAGTGTTGGAAGGGAAGAAGTAAGTTTTGGAAAAACAAACAAAAGTGAGTACCACAAAGATTCCTGAACTACATATTGCATATTCTGCATATTGTTCACCAGGAGGCAAATGATACTGAACTAGTAAAAAGGAAAAAAAAGTTGTCTCCAACATGCGCCCATCAAGTTTACACGCATTCACTGTTTTTACAGCCAAACGTAACACTCAAAGGTATTTAATCACACCAAATATATAAAAGATTAAATCTCTAGGTATGTACCATCTTGTTACACAGCATTAGCCAAGTTTAAGGGAATTAATGCAAATCCAGTTAAATCAGCAACTTTGTGTCATCCTTACTTGAAAAAATGCATGAGGAGAAATTCTAAATTTTAGGCCAAGAAGTTCTTCATATATGTACTTATCGCCAGCCACGTGCTCCAAAGGCAAGTCTTCTAGATTGGGAGATTTCCTGGGGAGGAAAGGGGACAAGGCATGGAGAGACAAAATAAAGAGAAAGACAAAAAAAAAGTACAATTGTTCCATTGATGTAAGCAGTAGGACTGACACTGTTTCTCGATGAAGATAGCGTGAGCCTTGTGCTCTGTGGAAGAGGAGGGGGAGATTAAAAAAAATCACATAAAATAGGAAAGAAAGGAGGCAGAAGTTACTTGTCGATCATAATAAATATCCATCTACTGCAGGAAACACTTCTACAGCTTGACAGCCAGCAACCAGTTGTGGGTTCACCCACTGAAACTGCCTGCCTTTATCCAGTGAATGCTACAGGAGAACGGGAAATTTCAAAAGTCTCTTGTGGAAAAGGTAAATAACCGTTAAACAAATTAGGAACACCGCTGCTACTTACATGAAATAGAGAGGATAACGGTGTGGAAGCGCTACCTACATTCCTGTTGCAAACACCAAAAATCCAGCCACCAACAAAATCCCCCAAAGCAAAGTCGGCTCCCTCACCTCTGTCCTTCCTCCACAAAGTACAGAGAAGTAACGCCGCTGCTCTTTCCCGTCCCTTCTGTGAAGTATTTTGTCAGAGAGCTTTTCAGGTCAGCTAGCTCTTCTTTACTTAATTTCTAAAGGTTTCATTTGAAAGAAGGGAGAATAATCATCTTAGTGACTTCAAGGTGTGATTTAGTATGTGCCTTCTATATGCACATTAATTACTTGTTCATTTGCACCGATCAGACTAGTCTAAACAGAAGGTAGTAACGCAAGGTAAATTACACCAAGTGATTATTCTATTTCTCTTTTGCATGCACTATTCATAAAATCAAATTTATGTCATTTTAAAGCTGTGCTGCACATGATATATCAACTTAAATACCTGAGGATTAAAATAAACAATTGCCATAATGTGGCCATTCCTGCTGGTACGGACTGTGAGCTGTTTCCAGTGACCCTCATAGGTTTCTGGGCTGTAAACTGAGTAAGGAGTTGACCTGCAATTTTCAGAAGCTCAGTTACTTAACAGAGAACTACTTTTTTGCATAACATTCAATAGTTTATTGAAACAAAAGAAGATCATCATGCAAAGTGATGAAAAATGTTAAGTACAAACAGAGGCTACATTGATTAAGAATGACTTCCATATCTTAATTAAGAAAAAAGAAACAAAAAGAAACCGATGAACAGATCCTATCTCCTAGTGCAAAATAATCTGTCCCTACTTCTTACAATCCTCTTACCCGTTTTAACCCATCCAAAATCATAGACAGGATATAGGCAGCTTCTCATCGCATTCAGAGAATGACACAACTTTTTATAATGCCTTCACTGGCATCACACCAAGTTCAAACTTCCATCTTTGTGATTCTTCTGGGGTTTCCACTTTTGAGGATTTAACTGTTTTTTAAAGAAACCACTCCTTTTTCTAAAAAGCATTGTTGCTTACATTTACAACTTTTGTCTTATTCCTTGTTGTAGGATGATTCTTCTCTTCGTCCAAGGAAGCAACTGAACTTGTTATTCAAATTCCTCTTTTAAAAAGCCTTTCTCTGAGTATTTCTTCACAGTTAGTGGAAGAAGCTATCAAATAACAGACACTTTTTATTGTAGACTTACACGTCCCATTGCTTGCAATAAAGCTGTGTTCAGCTGGTATCTGTCCCTCTATCTCAGAACAGCTGAGCAAGAGCAAGGGAAAAATACCCAGCGATCTAGGCACAAGACGTAAATGTCAAAGAATGGCTGAAAATTAAGACTGGTGTATCATAGGTCTTAAAGCTCAGAACAAACACTAAGCTTTTCATAATCTTTAATTTTATAAATATTTTTGAGTAAGATATCAAAACCTTTACGGATAACTCATTTTACTTATGCTCACCTTATGTAGTCTTGGAAAGCTTTTACTACTTTTTTGGCAATAGCAGGAATGTGAATAGTATCAAATGGCTCCACTACAGCACATGTACCACCCTTATATTTGCCAAGACGACAACCCACAGTTTTGTCTTCTTGATTTACACCAATCCCAATCAAGAACTCACATTTGTTGCGATATTCGGTCTAGATTTAAAATAAAGTTATGTAAGATATTTACACAGCAGTTATCTGTACATGCCAAGTTTCTCCTGCAACAACCCTCATATGGTTAAATGTATTTGCAAATGGACACAGGACATTTAGTTCATATGGAAGATATTAATGGATTTTGATGCATGAGAACTAACAGCGATAACGAACAAGTATTAGTAAGTTGTGTTAGTTAAAGAGCAAAACATTGCCTCTGTTGAAGAATGTTTGTATTAGCCTACAACACAAGATTGCAGGGACAGCATATTAATTTTAAAGTTAGAATATCCAGTTAATTGTAACTATTCTTCTGCTTCCTGTAAATATTTCCACACAATATTTACATGAAAGGCAACAACGTCTAGAATTCATCATTCATTACAAGTAGAAGTCAAATACTCAGTTTGTCCGCTGCCTCTTAAGACCAAATAACTAATTTAACCCTAAACTCATTAACCCCACTCCATACTTTACGTAGGATTACATTACCTGTAACGGTGATGCTTTTACTCCCTCTACTGGGCAGCACAATTTATTATACTTCTGCTTCTGCATGAACAACCAAGGTACCAAAGCTCTGTTGTTGTTTCCTATTTCCCTGCCCAAATCAGAAACAAAGATTGTAAATTACACATTTAGAAAGACTGAGGTTAACAGCTGCAGAAGACATTTTTTCCCTTTTTTTTTTTGTAAAAAGCATAAAAAGTATCAGATTATCAGATGAAGAATATTTCTTCCACAAGAGTTTTTTAACAGGCAAACCCCCTCCAACTTTATAAGAGCTGTAACCTGAAAAAATAAGAGTTAAATGTAGTTATAAAGGTATGTACTAGATTTATCAATGTACCCATGTGTGAAAAGAATGCCTATTTTTAAGTGAGTCGGGTAAGAAATGGAAGCGATACTTTGATCTACAAAGACCAGGCATAAAAATTTGAGGGGATTTTTAAAGAGAAAATCCTAACAGCAATTTATCGTCTACACAGATTGATTACCTCTTACACCATTTGACAGTGCGATTATTTTTTTTTATTTAAGGGCACAAACATCCTTCTGCTTAAGCCTATGGAACAACTGACTTTAAAACAATGCCCCTTCATTTAGCAATCTTTCGAGGCTGACCAAAACCAGCAAGTTTTGTCATCTAGAACACTTTTTAGGTCCTAGCATCGCAGATTACCTTTTATTTACTTTGTCAGGGGATTTGGGTTTTGACCTACCTCTAACTTACTTTATTTTAGAGATAGTGATTTGTGCAAATTTAGCTATGCCCCAACATACGGTCATGTCTCATAAACATTACGGTAGCTTTACAAACAGGAATTACTTTGTCAGCTTCTGCAGCACTTGCTCACATTCCTGCTTCTTTTTGGCCAGCTGCTCTTCATAGGGCACGTTCCACAGCGGGGTCACAACATCCGCGATTTGCTTGCTCAGAGGCTCCTCTGCGCTGGCTTTGGAGGGAGCGGGCCGCTTCGCCTCTCCCTGCTCCGTCTCCTCTTCTTTCTTCCTTTTTTTTGCAATGGGGTCAGCCTTCGGCTTGGCAAGCCTCACGCTGAGGTGTCGGCTCTTCCACAAAACCCCATGGAGGACTTTCATGGCCTTATCCCTCTCCTCCTCGCTCTTAAAGGTCACAAACGCGAACGTCTGCTTCCCAAAAAGTTTTATCTTGTGAGGATTGAGTCCGTATTTGGCAAGGAACTTTTTCACGTCATTAAACCCGATGTATTTGGGAAGGTTTTGTATTTCTACTTTATAGATCTCGGAGGTGAACAAGTCTCCCTTAATGTATCTGTACACGTCGGGGCAGGCTGCGGGGCCGCCCCCGCCTCCATCGGCCTGGCTCCCCACTTCAGCCCCATCTTCAGCCGCCGGCACAGGAGCCGCGACGCAGCCGGGGTCGCAGCGGCCGCCCTCCTCCGCCATGCTCCCGCCAACCTCCCCTCCGCCCGGACACCGGGGCAGCCCCGGCCCGCCTGGCGTCCCCGACGGACCGTCACAAAATGATGGGGGGGGGGGGGGGGGGGGGGGGGGGGGGGGGAAGAGAAGCGATATATATTTTTAAAAACGTCTGCCCCTCACCGCTACCGTTCCTCGCGTGCGGAGTCAGCCGTGTCGGTTAAACACAATAATAACAGCGACTAAAATACTGCCCCCCGTCCGTCACGCACGTGGGCGCCATCTTGGGCCGGGACGCGGGGTGGCCGCCGCCATGCCGCGAGGGCTGATGGGAAGCGCCTCGGGAAAAGGGGACAACGGTAACCAAAAAAAAGGCTTCGCCGGGGACAGCACGGGCCCGGGCCGGTGCCCGGCGGCGCGGGCGGGGGTTGGCGCCGGCGCCGGTGTGGGTGCGAGTCCCGGCGCTCTCCCGCGGCTGGGCCCGGCAACGGCGGCGCGCTGGGGGCGGGGCGGGAGCTGAGGGAAAGTGGGTGTTTCCCATCGTGCCTTGCGGCGGCGGCGGCGCGGGCTGCGGGAATGAGGTAAAGGCGGGAGGGGCGGGGGCGCGCGGCAGGAAGCGCGGCGGGCCGGCGGCGGCGAGCGGAGCGGAGCGAGCCCGGCCCCATGGCGGACACCAAGGTGAGGGGAGCGGGCGCGGTCCCGCGGGCCGAGGCGGGAAGGCCTGCCGGGGAGGGGGGAGGCGGGCGGGGGAGTTAACGGAAACAGGTGGGGCCCGGCCGGGGGAAGAGAAGCCTGAGGGCCTGCCGGGGCGGGGGGGGGTATGTGGGGCCGCCGGGCTGAGGCGGGCAGGGCCCCGAGGCCAGGCAAGGCCCGGCGCCGGGAGAGCCGCGCTGTGGGCCGCGCCGCAGGGCCCGGCGGGGCTGGGGGCGCCTGGCCGTTTCAGGCGGCTCGGGCACGTGTGCCTGCTGCGGCCTGTCCGCTGGCGAGGCCGAGGCGGCCCGCGCCCGGCGGCCTCCCTTCCCCCACGTAAGGAGGCCAAAGCCTCTGGCGGCCGCCGCGGCTCCGGCTGCGACCTGGGCGCTCTGGGGCCATCCCGCTCCCCGTTTCCCTCCTTTCTTCTCCTCCGCCCTCTTTCCCGCCCCTCCCCCAGCCCGGCTGACCGAGCCCTTCGTGCCGCGGCCCGGCGGGAGGAGAGCTCCACGTGCTTTATGTCGCGGCTTTATATCGTGATAACGGGATCTGCTTTCTCTCACGTGTGACTGTTGTGAACTATGCGTTTCTTACGGTTTTTATAATTGATTGGTCAGGCGAAGAACGGATGATGAGTTAAGATGCGGGATGTGCTGCTTACTACTGGAGGAGACAATATGTAAAAGTTTGGTCAATGCTTCTTTTCCTGTTTCTTGAGAACAGATGTGATTTAATGTTGTTCTCGCTTTTTTTCTTACATGCTGGAATACCGGGAACATAAAACTAATGTTAGCTGGTGTGATGTTGTTGACATAACCAGAATTTATTTTGCACCATTTCTTACCAAATTCCCCTTTGCCCCCCCCCCCCCCTTTTTTTTTTTTTTACTCTTTGGTAAAAATAGATTGCTTCATTTCAGCTGCTTTGTGCATGTGTGGTGTGTACCTGCTCTGTAAAGGACATGCTAAATAGAGCCTGTAGGATTGGACTCCTATAGTGAAAATAAGATTTAATGGTCTTCAATGTATAAACTGGTTTTCCTTTCTCTGTTATTCAAACAACAAGAAGAAAAACCAAATCGGTTCCCTTGACCCGAGATAGCTGTTTGTGGCCTCATTAAACTTGCAGAGGAATCTCCCTTCCAGGCTTCTCTACTGAATGCTTTTTAGCAGTGCATATGTGTGAAGCATTAGGGATGTTTATCATTTACTTACTTGTCACATGCTAAAAACAATTCTTAAGCTTAATGAACACTATGGCAGATTCCTAAATAACTTAAGTTTTTGGTTTTAAGACTCTTTGGGGAACTTTAGGTTATGGGTAAATGGCCAAAATACTACTACTTATTTAGTTATGTCATGAGTGTTGTGACTGTGCTTCAAAAATACCTTTGATTGTGGGTGATTCTCGTACATAGGACTAGAATAATGAGCTTCTGGATGTAATATATGCCTTAAGCTGGGGTGGGTGGTTGCTTTGGTCTTTTTTCTTTTGCTTTGTTTTTTTTTTTTTCTTCTTTTTTCCCATTAATGTTAGGTCATTAGCCATTGAGAAAGAGTAGTGCTTTAGTGGCATAAAAAACGTTATATAGGGAAAAATAGTTGAAGAAATTATTTTTCCATAACCAAGAGCTATTGCTCCAAGGCCAAGCCTCTGCACAATTTATAAGAGTGGTAGGACTAAAACATCTAGCACTGCAAGAGCACCTGTTTTTTCTTTTTCTTTAGTATGTTGACTTTAAAGCCATTTGTTTTCAGCTATAATAATTGTTCTTTATTGTTACAGGGTATTTCAGTTATTAAGGTCTAATTGCTGAATAGTCATAAAAGTTTTCATTGTAAACACAGATAGGAGTACTTCAGATTTTAAGTACCTAGCAAGTTTTGTGGGTTTTCTCAAATTTTTTTTTCTCTCCAGGAAGCACATGAGGAGCATGATACTTCTACTGAAAATGCCGATGACTCTAACCATGATCCTCAGTTTGAGCCCATAGTTTCCCTTCCTGAGCAAGAAATAAAAACTCTGGAAGAGGATGAGGAAGAGCTCTTTAAGATGTGAGTGGAATATTTCTGTTTATTATCTAAATGTTTATTAGGCTTAAACTTGAATATGCTTACAAAAAGCTAGATAACTTGTTAGGAATCTCTGTGTATGAAGTGGTAATTTAAGTTGGTTGGTATTTACTGTGGTGGCAGAGATTGAGTGGGGGGGTGATTGATAATAATGCCCCAAGAAACTGAAGTCTGAAACAACAGAAGGGAGCCGATATTACAAATCTGGTTTTGGTATTGTTTAGCCTAAAAGAAAGCATTAACTTGGATAATAATTAGAGGTTTGAAATTGTGTGGTCACAGTATAAAACAAGTATGTTAGGGAAAAAATGAGATATAATTGTAAAGGGTGATGTATGATGTACTGAAACAATAAAAGCAATACATGCAGTATAGTATTGGGGCATTTGTGCCGGTACTTTTGTTGTCTTAAACCTAGTTTTATCCTTAGATTGGGCTTATTGTCAAATCAGGATAGCTTGCTTAAGATGTGTGATCTGCCTGAAGAAACATGTAGGCTAAAGGCTTAAGAAGCATTTTGAATTTGATCCATGATGTGTTTGCTTTAAATAGATTTAAAAAAATACTGCTTTTACTTGATTGCAGAAGGCTATTGTTCATCTAGAAGAGAGATTTGAGTTCTCCTTATACAGAATCTGGTAAAAACTAAAGCGATGGTCAGTTTCTGACAAGTAGCATGGTGAGATCTCTGACTGTTAGGTCTCTCTGCATGTCATGTGCAGAATCAGATGGAAAGAAGAAAATTTTTTATTTAAAAAGGGGCGGAGGAGGTAACAACAGAGTAAGTTCCAGTGTTCTGTAGGTTCATTTTTACATCTACAAAGGGGTGAAG
This sequence comes from Pluvialis apricaria, assembly GCA_017639485.1. NCBI lineage: Eukaryota > Metazoa > Chordata > Aves > Charadriiformes > Charadriidae > Pluvialis > Pluvialis apricaria. The sequence continues at coordinate 4,560,322 of CM030022.1, forward strand.
GAGGAAAAGAATCCTTTTTTTTTTTTTTGAATGCTCGTTGCTCTGATAGCTAAACTTAGGGGAACCACTGACTAAATGCCAGCTGGACGCGGAAGGAAGGACAGACTTGCTTTGCAACAGAGTAGTTCATCTGCATCAGAGCATCTGGTTAGAGTAGCTTGCTCCAACATCTGACACCTTCTCTTGAAGGCCCTGGCTTATTACAAGTCCCTATCCTTTGCTCTTTTATAGAAGAGTATATTTTGGTATATACCCTGTAGTGTGAGCAGGTGCTTCCTTTCCTATAGCAGTGTCTTAAACTCCTCACTAGCAGCACTCAGACTGTCTCTTGGGTCAGTTTTGACTAATGTCCCAAACTACTCCTGTTTCTCTTCTGGCACACTGGCATCTTGGAAGATTAAACAGTGATGTTCTGAAGCAGGTATGTTGCACTGCAGTGCAGCACTAAGCTTCTTTTATTCCTGATTTAAGAATAGCAACGACTAGGTTTTTCAAGTTAAAAGGAACTCTAGAGGGTGAGGCACTGTGTTAACAATCGATCAAACGCTGGGCTTGGACTTATACAAGAGTCTTGACTTAGCCTCAGGCTGCTCAATTTCTTGAATGAATAAATACTGCTGGCTAGAGGTAGCAGTTGTATTCATAATATATATAAGAACTTTAGCTATAGCAAAAGCTGTTAATTAGCTACCTTAATGTAAAAGGTTGCCTACACCAAATATGTTCATCATCCCCCAGAAGTGTGTCCAGAACCTGTTGAATTTTAGTATAGTGATTATGTAATTCTTAGTAGTTTGTTATTACACTTTCTAAATTTGTATGCTGAAATGAGTAGAACAGGGAACCTTACAAAAGGAATTGCTTCCTTTTTTGTGTGTGGCTTTTAAAAAAACAGCTGTACTGTTCAGTCAAGTATGCTGTTCCGATAAATGTTTCTACATGCAGGCTAACTTCTTAAATTCTCTCTTCTTCAAGGCGAGCAAAGCTGTTCCGATTTGCATCTGAGAATGACCTTCCAGAATGGAAAGAACGAGGAACTGGTGATGTAAAACTCCTGAAACACAAGGAGAAGGGAACAATTCGCCTCCTCATGAGGAGGGATAAAACCCTAAAAATCTGTGCAAACCATTATAGTATGTTATACATTGTAATACTTCTTATTTTTGTTTTTAAAAACTAAGCTTGTAGAATTGTACGTTGTAGATTAAGAGCTCAGTGGCTTTTTAGTAGCAGCTAGAGAATTGCTGTATGTCTTTAAACAGGCATCAGATTTATATTAGACTGTAAATATAGTTGTCGTTTGCTCTGCACACAAGGCTACAAGCTTCAAAACCAGGAAGTGCTTATTTTTATTAATGGAAAGAAGCTGTAGTTGGTTTTAGTGATTGCAAAGCGCTGAGTCTTAAAGTTGTTTTTTATCTTCTGATTTTGATAGTGTTCTAAAGACACTTCAAAATTTAGCTGGGATAGACAGATGTGATTGCTCCTGGTGTGTGTGTGGTTTTTTTAGTGTTTAATAGAGTGTAGAAAATGTAGGCATTAATACTGTTTAATATAAGAAATTAATGTGTGCTAGCTTGTTTTCATAAAAGAATGGAAAATAAGCAATCGTAATAATTTGCTACTTTGAGTTAGGTTTTTGAATTGATAGAAGCAATTGCTTAACCATCAGAAGACAGATAGTGAGGTGCTAAAGTAATTTGTGGCCGCCTTTACTTGTGAAGTAAACTGAAATGAATATGGTATATTCAGTTAACTCATTCAAAAAGAATGTGTATTGAGAGTTGATGGAGCAGGAGAGGTTTGTTCCTTCGAGCCTCTTTGAATAAAAATAAACATGAAAGAGCAAGACAGACTTGAAAGTCAATATAACTAGCAACAAGTAGACTAATTTGGTAATGCTTTGTTACTTGCTTGCTTTGGTAATACTCAGGTTTTTATATGAAGAGTATACTGTGTTCTGTGGAGTTAAATGACATTTGGGTAACTCGAAATAAATTGTTTGAAGTAGCTTAATATAAATCTAAAATCAAAAGCAATAATGCTTGTTTTCTTTGGGTAGATCTCTTCAGAAAGTCAGACTGTTTAGAGGACACAGGTGGTTTTTTTTAGTAAATGGCAAACTTGAAAGCAGTGTAGCCACCAACCAATAAGAATAAACCTTTTGTTTAGGAAAATAAATGTTGCATCTGTGCAAAACAGAATTGATAAATTTATAGTGTTCATGTCAAAAGTTGGGTTTTTTTTCCCCCTGGAAAACCTGCTTTCAGTATAGATTTCTTTATTGAATTTATGCTGACTCACAGGCAGACAGAAGGACTCTGAAAAACATTCAACGAAACAAAATGTAATTTCATCTCTAAATTTAAAAAATGCAAGAAAATGAGTAGACTCCAGATTTCTCCCAAACTAAACAAAGCACCCGGGGTTGGGGAGAAAAAAAACCCTGCTTAAACTTTTCATGTATGCAATGTAAAAAGTCTTAGAGTAGTGTGAGAAGTAACATTCCAACTTCTCCAATCAGTCAGGTGAAGTAATTAGTGTCTTGGAGGGAATGGGCTCCATTTACTGGGAAGGAGCCAATGGATTGAAAGTATGCTGTGCACATGTTGCAACCCTGCAGAATTCTGTAATACCTTGTAGTAGAGCTTTAAACTGATGGGAGAGAAATGAACCTGATTTAATGAATAATTGTAGGAATAATGCTTTTTTAAAATAATTTTTTGTAGGAATAATGCTTTTTTAAAATAATTTTATGTAGTATTTTCAGGGTGCAGAAGAAGAATGAATGCTGTTTGTCTGGATGCCTTTTCCTCCTAAACCATTGACTGTTCTCAGAGTTGTGCTTAGTGACTGCATCTCTCCTAGTATCACAGTCATCTGTTTTAAACAAGAATTGAATCAAACTCTTAAGTTTCTTAACAATAGCGAGTCTAGCATTCTTTTATACAGTAATGGTCTGGCATCATTTTATTTGAGGATGTAAGGAAAGATATATATGGGCACCATTGTCTTCTGTTTATGCAAAAGTAATTCTGTGTACAGTGCTTTACATAACCATCGCAGTCAGCTGTTGATAAGATTTATGGAGGCTGGTGTGGAAAACATTTACTATTGTGCTGTGTACATCTCTTAATGCTTTCTTTTCAGTCACACCCTTAATGGAGCTGAAGCCTAATGCTGGGAGCGACAGGGCATGGGTCTGGAACACACATGCTGACTTTGCAGATGAAAGCCCCAAGCCTGAACTTCTGGCAATCCGATTTTTAAATGCAGAGAGTGAGTGGACTGGCACTGAACTTATGCCGATTGTATACTCTTTATGTTCCACTACATGTCTAAACACTACTGTAAACTGCTGTTGTAGTTATGCTATATCTTACCATGGCATAGTAGTGTTAGCTAATTACTGCTTTAACTGAGAGAAGTCACTTAATCACTTAACCATATGTGTTGACAAACTGTATAATAATTAGGTCTCCAGTAATATTTATAGAGCTTTCTGCCCTAGGCACTTTTAACTTAAGACATTTCATACAAGCATAATGCCAATTAGAATAAAACTAAAAGCAATTAATACTGTGAGGTAGAGATTAATACATGCAGCTTGCTTTTGTTTATCTCAGGTGCTCAATTGTAGTTAAGATTACATTTTTGCATTAGAAGCAAGGAAGTACTGACCTGAGATTTCTGGGCCATCTGCATTAGCAGAACATACGATTATTTTTAAAAGTTTTTTTTTTTTATGAAGTATCTAGTATCTTCTTTGTTTTGGTTAAATGGAACGCTCAGTGAAAAGTGCTAGTCAAGCCCAACTGGCGTACTAGTTGGTGGGTTTTTCTGGGGTGACCACATTGTCTACCACAACAGAAAGTAGTTCTGTAATTGCATATGGATCGGCTGAACGACAGCGTAGCTTTCCCAGCTCTTTAGGATCGAATCAAAGAAGGGGTATTTTTTCTTGAAAAAAAGAAGCAAAATGAAAGAGGAAAAATGGTGTTGCGTTTCCTGCTTTACCATTTGCCACGCAAGTTTAGTGTGTTAGCCACCTCTTTTCCCTACATGGTAGATGGCTAATAAAGTGGCTGTATATTTTAAAACTAGATGGATTTGCCTACAGCTGGGAAGACCTCAGTATGTTTTGCTTGCTTCCTTGTCCTCAAGTCTCCAACATCATATTGTTTAGCCAAATAGATCTTTCTGATCCACCTGCTTAGTGCTTGCTTCTTTCTTAATCAAATATTAAATTAAAGAGGTTTGGTAACTATTTACTCATCTTTGAGAAGTCTTTTTCTGGTAGAGGTCGTTCAGCTTACTGAGAGTTTTATCTTGAGGGAATAGTCCTCTTTGCCTGTTTACCCTTTGTGGTACTGACTAAGTAGATGACAGGTGAACAGATGTAAGTATGCCCTTCAAGTATCTTTCCTTTTTGAGATGCTTGAAAAGGAATCAATACAGACACTTCCTGGACTGGTTTCCGAGTGGCTTCTGAATTCCTGTGGGGCAACAGTGACCTCATGTGGTCAGTCAGACCAAGATGGCGTACCAAGTTATCTTCTTTATAGTTCTGGTGTTAAAAAGTACCTTGCCTGATCCACTTTTATGTCTTGTTGCTTATATTACTTGTGTAGAAACATTATTGTAACTTGATCAATTGCTTGGGATGACTGTTAAATCAGGTGGTGGCTTAGACCAAAACATAATGAAGGTTATGCTTCCTTAGCTATTGTAGTCAGAACAGTTCTGTCCAGGCCTTTGGGTATTGACTCTGAATACTGTACTAATGAACGGGCTCTATCGTCTGTTCTTGATGCTAAGAACCCTAAGTTATGGTAAGGATGTGGAGGTCTTCTAGGGTATAATGTAGCTGACAAGGATAGCAGTTCAAAGATAATCTTCAGTCTTTCTGACTGTCCACACAGACAGACACACTAGCAGTATCTGACAATACATTCTTATTCCTGTAGGCTAGGGACAGCTGGGAGTTGTAATAACTACAAACCAGCTCCTCCTGGCATTATGTTTTAAGCATTTTGCAAAATAAGCTGCTTTAATAGACTTGCTAAAGAGAATAAGCTGCTTCTGCACAAAGATGTGATTCAAGAATTTTGCATAGCATGTTGTATGATTTTCAACTAGATTACTTTATAAGTGCCTACGAGTTTTGTTTACACAAAACTTCTCAGGTATCTTTCCTCAAGATTGTAAGTATTCAATATTGGAAGGACATAAAACTAAGGAGAAAATTTTCTATCTTTACTGAAACAGATGCACAGAAATTCAAGGCAAAATTTGAAGAATGCAGGAATGAAGTAGACAAGAGAGCGAAGAAAGGTAAGGTTAAAAATCTAATTGTAGTACCATGCCACTTTTTCCTAGCTGTTAGAGTAGCTATAGTCCCCTGCAGTATCATTGTGTTTTAGCAGACTCACTCTGTGCTGAACTGCAGTCTTCAGTTCAGGTACTTTTTCAGTCTGCGACAGTAATAGTTCACAGGAGTGACAATTGCCTTCTTTCTTGTAGAAGGCTGTTACAATTGCTGTTGGGACATTGGTTTTTTGTAGAGTCTACTAAAGAAGCATTTCTGGTTTATAGTACACAAATGAACTGTGAACACTGCAACCACAGTGATATTTCCTCCTTCCAGTTCCTCTTCCTAAATTCCACAAATATATAATCATGCAAGTAGAATACTTAATTTTTATAGTTGTTAATGTGTATGAAGCTGTAACGTTTCTTCACAGGTCTCTATTTAATAGATTAATGCACCACCTCGTAGAATTGCCTGTGTGACAAGATATCTCACCATGTAAAATAAACGCTTCCATCTTTCTAAAGCACAGATTACTAGTGGTCTGCAGTCAGTGCTCTTCAAGATACTTAGATCGGAATCTTTCAGTCTTAAGAACTTCCCCAGTTTCAAACTGGGGAAGTAGACTTGGTTTTTTTGGTTAAGATAGGCAAGAAGCTAGGGGCTTGAGACATTTACTTGACTGGATGCTGCATAGAATCTGTTACTGGTAGCAGTAAAGCTGATCAAATGTTAAATATTTCTCAGTCACTATGATTAGGCTGTTGTTTAGTGATTAAAATATGCAAGTGGTATTTCTTGAATTCTGACATCTCAGGTAATTACTAAAGGAAAAGAAACGAAATGAATCATTTCAGTGCTTAGTGAAGAATTTCTTTACTTTGGTATTATTCGAAATACCATCTGCCTCTCCCCACACCCCTCACCCTCCACTTCTCTGCTCTCCCCTGTAACATGGAAATCCATTACTGCCTGTATGTAACTTTTTTTTCCTAATCAATCTCTTAGCAGGCACAGACAAAAATGATAGTGCTGATAAAGTTGCTGAAAAACTAGAAGAGCTTTCTGTAAAGGAAGAGAGCAAAGAATCTGAGAAGAAAGAGACCAAGGAAAAAACTGAAGAAAAGCAATAAATCATCCTGGGCCTTGCAGTTTTTCCTTTACTTCTTTCTTTCTTTCTTTTTCCTTTTTTCTTTTTTTTTTTTTAATTTTTACAAGGGACTTTATAAGGAACTGAATTCAACGTTCAGGTTGTTTTTTCTAAGCTCTTTTGCCCTTTTGAAGATGTCTTCAGAAAATCCATTCCCCAGTCATGAAAATGTACTGTGCTAACTTTCTTTTCCATAGTGGAAACACTTATTTATAGTCATCCAAAAGAGTGAATAAAACAAACTTGAAAACAGCATCAGAGGACAGAACTGAGTTTTCTATATACTTTAAAGGCTTACAAATACACTTATTTCATTGGGTGTTGAGATACATATCATACCTGTGGATTGACTAGGTTAACAGACTTTATAAACAGGGAAGATTAAGATTACATATGTGTTTCTTATATGGCTTCTAAAACTGTAATATAACAGACCTTTCACACTTTTTCTGCTGTGTGTTCCTGAGCAGGGAATGTGCCTGTGATTCTTGAAATGCAGCAGACTTCTGGAATCAGGTGATAGAGCGTTCCTGGCACGCTATTAATGATGTTCCATCAGACAGTGAAAATAAAGGTGGGGAAGAAAATGTATTACATGAGACTTGAGAAGTATTTTCCTCTTAGAAAACAAAATCTCTCTTCCCCCTGCCCCCCCAAATTTATTAATATTACAAATGCATGACTCTAGCACAAAGTTGTTGCCGTGGTCCCAGATCTTCCACGATGTGCTGCTTGCTGACCGAAAGCGGTAGCAGCCTCTTATACTCCAAGGTGTATACAAAGGGATATTAACTGTTCGAGTACCTTACTATGAGATTCCCCATGTCAGCATATCGTAAAAGTTGTACTTTAAAATTTATACCCTTTTTCAGGGCTTTGGAGCTTGCATTGTTTCTACAAATCAGAGGGGTTCTGAACTTTTAAGATGCGTGGTGGGAGGCTGTCCCTCTTGGAGAGAGGCGATCTTACATTCACTTTGGAACAGTTAATTACGTTGTACGCGTTTGAGGAACACTCTCCTTACCAGAATGGGCAAATTTTGGTCAAATCTCTTCCCTGCAAGTATTTTCTGTTTATCCGGTTTCAAGATAGTGCTAGAGAGTAGGAAAATATAGTAAGCAATAAAATCAACACAATTTGTAAGTCTGATAGATTAATTGAATTTTGTTGTTAACCACTAATACAAGGATAGTGTTGGGGTAGGGATGGAATTCTGTAATACTATTTCCAAAACAATTATGAAAGCTGAACAAAGCTTGCTAAACTTTAAGACTGTATGATGTTAACATTGGATGGCAAGACCCTGCTGTCTTCATAATGAGGCTTTCCAAGTAGGTCAGGCTTTGCAGTCTACCTGAGGAAAATATATTTTTAAAAAAAAAAATCTTGTCTTTCTACTTAGCACTGCCTTTGATGCTACAATGAACTAGTCTTAAATCTGGAACTGTAATTAAGGTACTCGCTTCATTCAAACAAAGTAATTCCTTTGGTGTTGTGCATGTTCCTCTTCAAGTACAGCAGATATCAAAAGTCTGTTAATTAACCAAGATGGTTGAAAGGCAAAATAAAATGCTTTTTAGTGTTTCTGGTTTGGAAATAACAAGACAAAGCTATTCTGAACTACTTAACATTTGAATGTAAAAGCCAAATCTTTATCCATGAGTCACTGTAAATTCTCTGATCTGATAATGTCAAACAGTGTGTCTAAATTGATAGAAATGACATTTAAAATTTTCAAAATAAATGTAAATTTTCATTTAAAGGATTTGCTTTTTATTTAAAGAACTCTTACTGGGAATGCATTTTTAGCTTGCAGGGGCAAAGCGATGAAGGCAGCAAAATGGGTGAGTTTGAGTTCACTGTCAAGCACTGTACAGAAGAGGGGAGGAAACACTTGAATGACTTCACTTGTCTTAATCTTAGATATTGATAACTGCTTAATATTATTACCTTATCTTCTTCCCTTCTTTGCTTATTCATGTGTGCTTAAATGCTTTCAAGACATTTCCATTCCTATTTAGGTTACCTCATCCATGTTTACAGTTCATGGATTACAACCATCCATAGTGCAAGTCTGCAATCTCAAAAAGCCAAGTTATGAGGGACCACTAAGTAAAATAATTTCTCTGGATAGCATTTGGCTGAAGAATGTCTTAGTCTAAAGTCTAAACTAAAGGATGATTAGTCAGTGTCACTTTAGAAGCCATAGGAGTGCTGTTCTACAAATTAAAAAGCAGTAAGTATTTTTAAAATTGATCTCAGTGAAATAAGGCTTTATTTGTGAAAGTCATTCAAATGATAAACTTTCCTATATGTAACATAGACTACCAAGGAATGTCCTTGAAATGTTTTTGTAGCTTACTGTGTACTTCGTATTCTAGAGTTTTAGCTGATGTTGTGTTGTCTTGTTATCCCTGCCCAGGTCACCACGTATTTGCGCTTTCCCATCCTCACTGTTAACTGGGTTATTAAGATGATAGAACTGAACCTGTCTTGTCAGGCAATAGAGAATCTTAAAATAATAACTTGGCTTAAAAATAGAAATAGTCCTTTGACAAAATAGTCCTTCCTGAATTTGTGGGCAACTACTAAAATATGTCAATTGCCTTATACTTGTTTCTGAAATGGCAATAACTTCAGTGTGATTTAAATATCTGAACTTGTTTGAAGGTGCTGTGTTGTAGTAAAAATGGATCATGCAGAAACTTTCGTAGTCATTGTTCAGATACAGTACAGAAATTCACTGAATCTTTAATTTCTGCACATTCTAGGTGTGTGTTGAGACTTAATTTGTCTCTGGGATTCTAGAGACAAATTGGATTCTAGGCTATTTTAACACCTGCAGTTGAGTAGTGGCTACTCTCCCTTTTACTCCTAGGGAGGCAAGGTAACTCTAGCGTGTTTAAATGTAGACTAAAATAATGGGCAATGTAGTTTTGTTAATGCAGCTGGCTAGAGAATAAAGCACTTCAGTAACAGCGTTACTGAGAATATGGCTAAATCTTTGTTTCACAAGGTACGAGTGAAGATATTAAAGAGGTTTTAGTCCATTTTTGGTAAAAATGGAAACTATGATATGATTAGTAAAGCATTGACAGGTGCTAAAGTCTGCAATTTGTACAAATTCTGCATGCTTCAAGTGCAGAAAGATGCGCTATAGCCAGGCTTAACCCAGCCTTTGTTGGTACTAATGGTTTTGTGTGCATAAAACTGCATGGATGTCTGAGGACACCTGAATGACGAATTTAACTTAGAAACAGTTAAATTTTGATGAGCATCAAAACAGTATCTTCTTAACAGGTAATTAAGGTTTTAAAAAAGTAGACAAGGGGTTTTTATTATAAAAATGAATCAAAAATAGTTCTCTCGAACTCCTGTGTTATTTTGAAGGCTACACTAATAGGTTGGGTTTTTTTCTCCAGGAATAAGCTTGTATTAGTGATACTAAATGTCTCATTCACAAATTGCAAACGCCCCAATTTGCTGTATTTTAACACTGTAAATGATGATTTTTTTTCCCTGTGTAATAAGGTAGCGTGTATCAAACACAAGTTCTCTGTGATACCAAAACTTAGAAAATTAAAATTCTTCTCAACACTGTGCAGACATGAGAATGTTGTGAATCTTTATTATTTTTGATAAAACATGCTCAAGACATACCTGTATGTAAAGGGCAAAGTCTGAATAGTTCTTTCAAATGTGTTATTAAATTTCTTGGAACTTTTTTAACTTAAAAATTGGAAGAATTTAGCTGAAAAATGAGGGATTAATTTGTACGTATACCTTAATCAGGGAAAGAACTGTGATAGGGCTGTGCACAAGAGAAGGAGGGGTGAGGTTTGCAGGTATACCATCTCTTTTCTCAGTATTCTGTGGAAGGTATTTGGTTTGGGAAGCATCTGCAGACGGGGCGACACTTCCCTGCCTGTGAAGGAGTGCCTGCAGCCCAGGCCAACTGTACCAGTGAGGAGTATGGATTTCCCAGTTTGAGAGTCTCTCGGGTCCAGAAGGTGGATGCAGTGCTGCATGGCTAATGACGAGGCATGCTCAACTCTGACTTCCCACAACAGAAATGCTCTGCCTTACGCTGCTGCATCTCCACGCATTCCCTTCAATAACTTCATAAAAAAGTTTAATGTTACTAGTAACTTTTCTCTAAAGACAAGACTATCTGATTCAGAGTTCAGAAAACTCGATACCTTATTAATATTGAGTTGCAACTATTTGTGTAGAAAGGGAGATTGTGGGGGAGATAACATTATAAACTGCCCCTTTTTTGGGTGGGGTTTTTTTCAATCTCCTGTACAGATTGCCATCAGCTGTCAAGGCTGCGTACTTACAGTGATATAGTTAGTTAAAACAAACCCAAACCTCTCTCCAGTTACATCTCTCTAGCTTTCTTCATTTACGCCCTTCCGTTCCCAGTACACCTATCTGTTCTGGCTGGTCCAGCTTGTTCCTAGCAAGCTGCGTTTTCTAAGATGTCTATGGCAAGCCAGTGTCTTAATTTTGATTAGCCAAACTAATATCAGTGTTCTTAAATTGCTGAGGTGTTGTCTATGTGTACACTTGCCCTAGTTTAGTGAAATGAGGTGTGTATAAAGGATTTTTTTTAATTTTTGCTTTTATGATGGTTTATTTAGGATTTATTTTAAAGGTCTTCCTAAATAGATTTAGCTAGAATTACTCTTTAAAATAGAAATAAGAGGAATTAACCAGTCTTTCACTAACCTTAACTAAATCTTTGACAACTTACCATTTTCAGAGTTAGGAGATAACAAGAACTAACTGCAACAAATCAGAATTATTTTGCTTGATGAGGGAGAGTTTGAAGTAAGCAGCTGTAGAGCGGATTGTACATGTAAGTGATTTCTCAGGCTGTAGTTCATGTGAAAACAAGGTGCTCTTGAGGAAGCAGCTTGTGCAATTATATAATAAGGAAATTATTCTTGAAGTTGTGAAAAATGACAAGCACAAGAGCAAAAAACAAACCTTATACTTGTGTTGAATAGTTATTATTATCTACAGCTATGCATCAGATTTATGACCGCTATATTTTTCCAATATGCAAATTTAAGTATGGAATATCTTTGTCCATTTCTATCACATTAGGCATTAACCACTGACTTAAAAGCTGTTCACACATGAAAGACTTGTTTGTGTAACTAGTTTGCTCCAGTCTCCTAGTGAAAAGGCAAGCTGTATTACATTCTTAAATAAATGACACTTGTAGAAATACTTTTTAAGTATTAATGGTGAAGCTGGGATTTGTGAAATACGGTTTGTCTGTTCTGCTTTTAACCAATTTAATGACAATTGTTTTAAGTACAAACCAGGTGCTAACACAATTCTGGATTAGATGTTGTGTACAGCAAACTTATTTTGTGGAAGGTGTCTGACTACTGCAAGTATTTAATGAACTTATAGTCTTAAATTTACTTTCAAGCTAGAGGAGTCCAGCTTCTTGTTATTGTTTATCAGTCTTGACTCTACAAACTTACATCAACTGATTCACTGTATTGTAGATATTATGTTGTATCAAGATGTGCAATTTACTTATGAGTTAACAGAGAAGCTAATGGTGTCACACGTTCTTGCCTATTCATGTTGTACTGTCTGTCCTCATTTCAAGTAGCTAAAAGTGTATAGTTTTCTAACGCTGTTTTTCCATAAAAGCAATTATAGCTATGTAAACATCAACAAAGACAGATTGGACATTAAAATGACTGAATATTTTGCATTTTTTGGAGGATATTTCTCAAGAGCATTCTACTAGGTATGATTAAAGTTACATTGGTTTATACAAATAGTGCTTATCAATTTTAATATCTTAATTTGTTTGCTGGTACGTGAATGACTGTTGGCTTCCTGAATTTCAGCAGCATCATTTAGAGTGATGTTCCATCCCAGTGGAGGAGAATTACACTTTATTAATGGTTTTAAACAGGATGTTTGGTGAATCTTCAAAACTATTCAGAGGCCTATCTTATTCTGAATCTTCAAAACTATTCAGAGGCCTACCTTATTCTATCATAAGTAGTTCCTTGTGGGGATTGTTTAGGAATTGGTCTGTAAATAAAGTGATCAAAGTCTCGTAATACATGCAACTTAACATGCCCCATCACTGCAGTTAGAAAATACATGTTACTTGAGTTCTGTTCTAAGCAAATACTGTTCCATGGAAAATATCTTTTGGAAGAATCTAGAAAATGATGTGGGATATCCGTTTAGCCTACTGAAAAGTCACTGTTAGGCAATAATTTCTTGATATATCTAGTAACAAATAAACTTGAACATCTAAACGAAAGTTGTCATATTAAAGTTCCAATGGGTAACTTCGTAGGCCTGGCTTGTACCCAGAACTGTCTAGCCTTGCTTGGACTTTTTGCCAGCACCATGCTACGCGTGGTGATCCAGATGTCCTCTGTACTGAGCGCTGCAACTTTGAGGGAAAAACAGCTTTTACTAAACACCTAATTGCTGATCCTTCAGGGTCCTGCCAATGACCCTGAACAGTTCACAGGTCACCGGTACTACATGGGCTGGCAAATGCATTTATTGTAGCGAGCATATCCAGTAAGAAAAGTAGAATTATTTATTCTGGTCATTGTTTAATGCCAATAGCTAATATAAGCTAGGAGCTAAATTGCCCAGTGACCAATGAAAGATTCCAGGAATTTTCAGTACTTCTAAGTGTGCAAAACAAAAGAATTTTCTTAACCATGTAGCTAAGATTTCCAGCTAGCTTTAGTGCCATGATTTGATATGAAAATTGCATGGCAATTAAGATTTCTTGATGCTTGCTCTGTCATGAGTTTCCTTTCATCTTGCCAGCGTTGAGAATGGCACCGTGGCATGTGCCTCCAGCACAGCTCCTGTGGTTGGCCCTTTCTCTTTTGGGGTAAAACCTCAAAGTAGAATCTTGAGAAAAGACATGCAATTACTACCCATACTCTGCCAGATTATTTTTAGATTGTTCTTTGTAGCTGTATCAGTTCTTTGGGTAGTCATTACATCTTTTCCTAGCTTGTGCTGCCATTGCTGTTTACCTCAGTGCTGCCAAAATCTTCTGGCAGGCTGATCAGGTAGTGTGAACCCAGAAACTACAGTCCTTGAAATAAAGGCATTCCAGGAGACCAACTCGGAGACATTACTGTTCTGCTTTAGTCCAGTCCTCCTCAGACATCCTTGCTGTTTGAATGATAAAGCCATGAGATGGCTTTAAATAAACTTGCCTTTTAATAGTGAGAGTGAATGTTGCTCAGCAGTGCTTTATGCTGTCTTGAAAATAGACCATTTTCAAGAACGGGAACGTTAGTGGGAAGGAAGTGAGGTGAACTGTTGGACACCAAATTACAGAAATTTACTGCTTTCTGATAGGTAATCTACAATGTGCCACAGGAAAAAAAAAAAAGTATCTCCAAACACAATTCTGCATAACACAAGCCGTGTAACATGGAATGTCTCAGCCCTCTTTTGGAAATGCTGGTTCTGCGTGACTGCACTGTTGCACAGCAAAAGTGTCTTGATCTGAAGGGTGATTGTGCTGTGCAGACCGGGCTTGCAGAATGATCTTTAAGATCAGTTGAGGTTGGATATGTATTTTTTGTTGCTCTGAAAGCTACAATTCTTTGTGCCCTGATACCGCGTACTCGTGCTGTTGTCTTTAGTGTCCCCCTCTCGGAGCATTGTGTGACTGGGAGATTAAAAGAGAAAATATGAAAAGTTGCTTGCTGCTGAGTACCTCCCGTCAGAACAGGAGTGGCTTGAAAGATTGGCCCTCTAAATGGGGCTGTTCCAGTGAGACTGTGGAGAAGCATTAGCGTGTCAGAGTGATAAAGGGAAAGCCATTCCGAAGGGTGGAAGGAGCAGGAGCACTGCATCCTTCCCACCTGCAAAGCTGCCATTGAGAACCAGACTTTCTAGAGAGGAGGGAATCTTTATACGAAAGTACAATTGAAAGTAATGAGGTGCAGAGAACAAAGTAGGAATAGTATTCTCAAGAATAACTCCCATATTCATATCAAGGAATGTTACTGTCCCAGAAAGGCTTTGTCCTTAAAAAGAATGAAATTTAAGTAAATGACCAACCTCCAAATAAGTATCTTAAAATGAACTTGTGCTTATTGCTCCCTAGCTCCTGCTAGAAAATTGACAGGATGCTTCTGTTGCTCACCTAGAAAGGAAACTTCCATGTCCATCCTAAAAATGCAGATCTGGCACTAGGGAGATAACAACTTTGCTACTTTTCAAGCCCTAAGAAATGCATTTGAGTAATGCCCATTGCAGGATGCTAACCCAACTCCAGACAGAGCCTATGCTTCTTATGATAACGTTTTCCAGTTTAAAATAAAAATATAAGTGGAAAAATAGTCAGGGTTCTGTTTGCAACTGAAATTCTTCACCAAGAATGTAGCTTGAGTGGGGAGGGGGGAAGGGCTTGAACTGATGGAAGTGATAAAAGTCTCTGCTTATGTCATGCAAGTGGTGCTGCACTACCTCATGACCCGAGTGTATTGGGTGTGCTCCTGAAATGTACCTTCCGGCTTAGTTTTGTTGGAAAGGAATTGGGGTTCCCTACTTTGAGACCGCTCAGCAATATGCAGCAAACCGTGGTAAGGGATGGTGATGGCGAGAATTGCTTCCACGTACACTTTTGATCCAGCTTAATATGCTAGTGTAGATGTGCCTGAAGGCTTTCCGATTAGTATGCGGAGTTTGGTCCTGTGTAAAGTTGTTGACCTTTTGATTAGTTACAAGGATTTTAAGAATCATTTATTTCAATAAGCTGGCATGACAAGGAGCACCAAAGCATAGGAAACATTCAGTGTGCCCCAAGCATGCAAAAATAACTTCAGTAGATGTCCCTCCCTTTCCTCAAAAAAAACTAAGTCTGGAATTGATTTTAAGTTGCCTTCTGGCTTTAGTCCCTTTTGGATAAAACTTGATGTTTTAAAAGTTGTTCTCAGGGGGCTAGAGAATACATGGTTCTTTTTTTTGTTGGAGGGGGGCAGTTGTTAGCAAAAGCTGAGATTGCACATAACCATATGCCTTCAGGCTGGAACTTGCTGGATTTGCTTATATTAAAGCTGATGCTCAAAATTTTTTTTGCTAACTGCAAAGCTGAGGAACTTTACTTGCTTTTTTGATGGGTTTTACTTGTTCTGTTCTTAATACCTCAAGGACTGTGGAGCACATCTTGGCTCTTAAAATGGGAAATGAGAATGCCTTTTTCAGAACAGAACTGGAGTATATGCCTTCTCGGGCAAGCTTACTTTTAAGAACACCCAACAGAAGCTGCAAATGTGGCTTTTGTTGTCTTACGCAGTGGTTAACTTTATCTGCATGTTGTCAGCTGCAAAGGGGGATTAGCTGAGGAAGAAAGCAGGAGGGAGGGGGTAAGCTGCAGCTCCTGGGCTTGATTTCTGAACTTCCCAGTGGCCTTGAACCCTTCCTCCCGGCGGAGGGCCGCTCCTGAGCGAGCAGAGCTGCTGGGGGTGCCCCCCGCCCGGCAGCAGCGCGGATAGTTACCCACACAGCGCTCCTCCGTGAACTTTCTGATGTTACCTTAAATTACCTCTTATTTCTGCTTCCTGATGCTAATGGGTAGATTTAAAAAGAACAGAGCGCAGTGCCGTTTCAGTTAGGTTTGCGCTCCGTTATTCACCTTCGTTAAATCTGGCAGAGCGCGGCAGTTCCCTGAACGCCGTGAACCTGGGTTTACCCGAACAAGAATAAGGGTTATTTCCCCCGAGCCTACCAACGCGCGATTTGCGTCCGAGTTTACTGCAGGCCCCGATCCCGCACCGCGCTCCTTCCTGCGGGCGCCCTCCGCTCCGCGCCGCTCCGCGCCGCTCCGCGCAGCGCCCTGGCCGGCTGCGGCGGGGGGCTCTGCTGCAGCGCTGCCGCAGAACCCCCGCTCCTTTGCCGCCGGGGCGAACTGTTACACCGGCGTTACTGCCGAGATCGAGAAACAGCTTTGGGTTTGGTGGTTTGGTTTTTTGTTTTTTTTTTTTTTTTTTTTTGGTCGTGTAAGAGGGAGGGCGGGGGATCCGCCCTGCCGGCGCGGTGCGCGGGGGGGGGGGGTGGTTCCCCGCGGAGCCGCCGCTGCGCTCCCCGCGGAGCCGCCGCGCTACCTTAAGGGCTGGTTGACATCAGCGGGGCGGGGGAGCGGGGGGTGGGTGGGATTTCCTGTGCGGGAGGTCAGCTGCTTCGCCCCGCCGCCCCGCGCCCGCTCTCCCCGCGTCCTCCCGGCTCCCTCCTCTCGGGTCGGATTTACCCAGTGATGTGTGAGCTACAGGATGCCCAGCAGCACTGGAAAGAGGTTTAAACCTACTAAATACATCCCTGTCTCCACAGCAGCTGCCTTATTAGTGGGTTCGACTACTTTATTTTTTGTTTTCACGTAAGTACCGCTCCGGCGGAGGGGGCCCGGGTGGGGGCCGGGCTGGGGCCGCCCGGCCCGGGGTCGGGGAGGAGGAGGCGGCGGGGCTTGACAGCTCCTGCAGGCCCCGCCGCTGCCGGTCCCGCTGCCGGCCCGCCTCCCGCTATCCCCTCCCGGCGCGGCTTTGCGGAGGCTTCGTTACCGCTCCGCATCGTACGATGTTGTCTCAAAGTCAGAGCCACCATTTCGCGGCACGCAGACCCGGTCAGACTCCCGCAGCTGCCGGCGGTGCCCGTCGGAGATGCCGCTGACCCCGCAGCCCCTCTCCCCCTCCGGGCAGGCGGCGCCGGTGCCCGGGAGGGACGGTGGCCGGCCCCCGGCGGCGCTTCGCCTGCCCGGCGTCTGCTCGGGAGGGAGCGCCGGCCTCTGCCGCCCGTCGCGCCTCTGCTGCGGGGTTTATCCGGCAGAGCCTTCGGAGCTGGAAGGAATCCTGTTCTAAGCGTTACGGATTCTACATATTTTTATGTAACTGCCCCTAAAAGCCTGAGGATCTAATGAGCAAATTTAGATGTGCTTGAAGGAGGGAGGGGGGAAACTTTTTTTTCTCCCCCTCCCCGTTTTCTCTTCTCTCGTTCCCTTCTCCCTTCAATGCAAAATCGAGCTCTGGCGGTCAGCTTGCAGATCTCCTGTAGTTGCATTAATATGTGAGCGGTGTAGTGCTTTAGCTTTCTCTTTCCTCTCCCTTTATATAAACTTGGATTGCCAGCCCTGCCTGTGCTGGGGTAACGGCAGCTTCCCTGCAGAGGCATTGTTGGTGTTTCGGGAGAGATGCTACAAAACTGCTCTGAAATGAGCTTTGATGAAGCTGCTTTCTGGGAAGGTGGAAAGGTCGCTATTGGATATTAAGATTTATTGTTTCACTTATTTTGAAACTCTGTCTTCCTCGTTTCGCCATTGTGAATTTTTAACTGAGCTCTGAAGCTGTTAGGGGCAGAAGGCTGTGTAACAGTGGGAGTATGTGTCTGTGTCTTTATCCTTCTTGGTTTGGCTGCAATATGATTCTCGATGTTTCAAAATGCTCATTACTGGAATGGTAATCTTAATGTAGGATTTCAAAATAAAATGCAAATGTTGTTTTGTCTAACAGTTTCTTAAATCAGAACAGGTCTTGACACTGCACTATGCTCTTGGCTTAATGTGACGACTTCTTGTTGCTTGTTTTTAATGCATTTGATATGAAGTACTGGTAAATCCTTTCAGGATATTATACTGTTTCAGCCCCAAGAATTGGTACAAGCATAAGCCTATCATTCATCATTTGGGCATCTAATTATAGTTTGGCGCTCGCGGGCAAACACAAGACAGAAGTTGGCTTCTGCGATGAACTTGGTTGACACTGGTGTTGTGCCTTTTTTTCTTTTAAATGGTTTCATAGTCAAAAAAGGGGTCTTAATGCTGGCATTTATTTCTCCTGCATCTTGAGAAATGATGTGTGCTAAGGTTGTTTTGGAAGCTGTATGTTTTTTTTCACATGAATACTTCCAATGTAGAGCTGTAAATTGCTTAGTGATGTAAGACTTTCCTGGTAACGCGGTTGTTGTTGAAACATCCTTTTGGCAGCAGGACATCCACCGTTTCAGCATTTGTTACTGTATGGAAGAAGCACTTGGCTTCAGTCTGTTACCAAATCTCAAACTTAACTCTGCTCCCTCTGTTATCAGTGAATAATTACATGCAAAATGAAGTATTTTTAG
The DNA here is from genome assembly GCA_017639485.1 of Pluvialis apricaria. Taxonomy (NCBI): domain Eukaryota; kingdom Metazoa; phylum Chordata; class Aves; order Charadriiformes; family Charadriidae; genus Pluvialis; species Pluvialis apricaria. The sequence continues at coordinate 4,578,921 of CM030022.1, forward strand.
GAGCTCTCCATATTGTAACTTGGCCTGTGCATCTTGAAGTGTTAGTAAATTTTTTGAGGACTGTCCCAGACATACGTTCTCTGCTGCTGCCAAGTCTTGTGTGTAATAAAAGTAACACATAATTGAGCAACTGTTGTCAGGCAGTATCTGAAGTCCTGTCCATTCAAAAATACTCGGATAAATTTGTATGGAATTGCTGTTGGTTTTTATCCTGAGAAGTTTTATTAAGATCTTTGTCTTGGAGTCAAAGCAAGTAGTATGCTTGAGATGAGCGTCTTTTTGAGTGGTGGTGGGTTTTTTCCCCTTTGCTGAGCATCTCAATTTTTTTATCCTTTTCCGCAGGCAGTGTTTTGTGTCCCGAAGATCTTTTTGTTGTGTTGTGTTGTTCAAAGCTGACATAGACCTGAATTTTCAGGGGTGTTGATTTGCACAACTCTTTTGATGTTGGGTAGATCTCTCATAAGCAGCAGTTGAGGCACTGCCCTAAAATTGCTTTAAGCAGTGTTATTGATATAATCCATGCTTGCTTGTCGTAGCACAAGAAGATGAAGATTTACATGTCTGTTTATTAATTCCTTATTTGTGTCATTAAGCTCTAAGGCTGCTGTGTCTGTTAATGAACTAACCCGTGCATAAATACATGAAACTGATGATGGATGGGACTCGGGTATCAAATTTTGGGTGCAGATCAGCTCAGTGGGATATCAGGGACTTGAGCAACTTCAGTGCAGTGAATAGTGGAAGTTTAATATATGTGGAAAAACTGAATAATTTAATTTTTTTTAACCAGTTACTGAATAGAAAAAAATAATCCTTTTAGGGCACTGCAAACATTTTAGAGTAACACAGATAAAAACCAGAGGCTCTGACTGGGCTTTCTCCCTAGACGTGTTTGTGGGCTCAAGCCACGTGTTGTGAGTGTCTTTTGCGAGATGAAAAGCTCTTTGAACTTGAAGGCCAGGGTTAGCGTTTTAGCGATACAGTCTTTATTTTTAGCATTTGTCCAAACACCTTTGCTAAAGAGCAGCACATAAAGAGTGCTTGAAATACACAGTATCCGCTATTAGTTCATGGTGGTGTTGATCAGTAGTACTTTGAATTGGAAAAATTCCATTCTAGATTCTCCTTTATTCTTTTTCCTCAGCTAACTATTTAGGATTCACTGTATCACTCTTATATTCCTTCTGGTTTTATGAGGGGGAACTAAATTATTTAGCTATCAAGATTATTGCCTAGAAAAGCAACTAAATATTGTGGTTGTATTATCGCAGGCTTTTAGCTCTCCACGTGTGTTTCTTTAATAATAAATACAAGTATGTGAGTAGGTGGTCTAATTTGTCACAGTAGGAGAGTAAACAAGCATTAACTCTACTCATTACGAAGGAATGTATCAATAATGTTATACATAATGATTAGGTTAATTTACTTATTGCAGAGCGATTCAGTTGTCGCTCTGCATTCTTGCAATGGTAAGAAGAATTGGTTCTTCCTTCATTATGCCATTTGATTTGTTCATGTAAGTAAGTTCTCTTCAGCTGTTTAAATTGTGCTACTTACTGTAGTTTTCAGTGCTAAGAACCTCTGAGTTAGTTTAGCAGTTGCCGTGCCTGCATCTATAGATTGCACAGCAAGCTAAAAGCATAAGGCTTTAAGGAAAAACTGTGGCTTATTTTAGTGAGGAGAAAAAAAGCTATTCATTCTCTAACTGAATATCGTAGACTAGAAATTTCTGATAAAATATCCATTTTAAGATTGTGTTTTCTGTAGCTTGCAGCCACTTGAGCATCTTTGAAGTACGGCAGAAACGTGTAATTCATAGCAAAGATCCAGGTGCCACTACTTCTTTGATATAATGGTAGTAATGCTGCTGTATGTTGTTCCCTTAAATGGGATAATAAAATGGGTAATTTTCTGGGTGAAGTGAAAGCACAAATAAGGTGAAAACTCATTCAGCATATACTGAAAAGGAGACTTCAACTTTGTTCTTAGAAGTCATAATGGGAGGTAATCATAGGTATATACCACAGACATATGAAATTCGCACTCTAATGCAGTCTGACACAGGGGAATTTAATATCAATAACCCTCAGGAAACAACCGAGGAGTGATAAAATAGTGTAAAAGAACAGTTGGAAGTTGAAGTCACAGTAGGGATGGAAAGAAAATCGAGAAATAGCCTATACCATTGCTATTCAGATGGTAGAAGGAGTATTGGGGAAGAATGGCTCAATAGCAGGGCTGGTGGATTTACCTTAGCAAGAAGGAAAGCTCAGCTTTGTTCATGAATGTTTTAAAAAAATTTTGGTGTTCCCCCAACATTTGTATATCATGTTTACTGTATTTCATGAACAAGAAAGACTCAGCATTTCTGCAGACTTAAACATACAGGTTAGCTGTGTGTTAATTCAGATACACTTATGTTAAATGCACTTCCTAAATCATAAGCGCCCCCCCCCCCCCCCCCCCCCCCCCAGTTATATGATCCTACAGTGTAAAAGTTCTAAAATAAATATGTAATAGTATTTTAAAGTTTAAAAATGTAGTAACCATTCTGGATGTTAATTAATGGAAGTATAAATACGTGTGCCTAAAATTCTTGAACTATCTGTTGGATCTTATCCTTCCATGACTTGTCAGTGTTCATAGATCAAAGGAGGGGAAACTCTAGTCTGCTTTTTTGACTTGGGTTTGTTTAGTCACTAGCAAAGTTCAGGCGAATAGAAGATCATCTTTGCTTTAGTGAATTTGACTTGCATCCAAAGATGGTTTTCTTACCTAAAGTATCTTAAAGACTTTAGTTCCAGTTCCAGATGTTCACTTCTGCCAGTTCACTGTTCTGATTTCAGTTAGAACAAATGATAAAATGTGATTTAAGATGTGTATTACAGATGTTATGGAGCTTCATCTGTAACACAGGTGGATTTTATACCAGCCTAGAGGAAATAGAACTGAATGCTGATAAGTAGATGCACAAGCCAGGAAATAAAGATAAAATTGGAGCTCAGATTGTTTAATCTTGAGATGCTGGACAGCATAAATTCTGCCGTGAAGTGTGATCTTACATGCCTCTCATGGTTTGGCCTGGGCTTAATAACTTGCTACTTGTGGATTCAGGTGTAGCTCTGGTGGTAGTTGCTTGTGACATATGATGCCAGAACTTCAAATTTACTGTGGTGTGTATGAAAGTACATGGAAATGCTACCACTCTGCTTATCCGCTTCCCCCTCCGACTAACTGAACGGTCATACCAGAGATCCTTGTAATTCTGAAACCTCTGCAACACAAAGCTCGTCTTCCTGGTCTGTTTCTAGCCCTTCTAGGGGTTCATTTGGGATTGGTAATGCTAACTGTGAAAAAGAACAAATTCCCCCTTCTTGAACTTTCTTTCCAAACCATACTTCACTGCTTCACTATTAAAGTGTTTCTGATTATTTTTAAATTTTTTTTTTTTTTGTTCCCACATGCCAAATTAAGAAATTGCTGGAACTGATAGGGAACAACTTTGCAAAGCATATGTTCACTGACAGTCATGCAGATGACACTATATAGAGGAAAAAGAGCGTGCAAAAAAGTGTGCATCAGTTTAATCAGGTGAATTTCAAAACTGACTTCACAAACAAGCACTGATTTCAAGTAATGCAGTTTAGCTTCCTGAGAGATCTTACCATTTTCCATCTTAAATGCATCTTTAATGGCAGGTTTTCCCTGTCCATTCTATTTGCGATCCAGGAAAGGTAAGGCTTGCCAGGTTGACCGGAGTCATCTCACTTGTCATGTCTGTCAGCTTCTAAAATATATTTATTCTTGTTATGACAAAGAAATGTCCTTTCAAGCTGTGGCAATTTCATCTTGGTATATAATTTTTGTAAAGAGAATCTAGACAAACTTGTCATGCAAGATAGAGACAGGCAATCTCAACAGGAAAATCCATTTAACTGAAGTGTGAAAAGTTGTGTTGGGGTTTTTTTGTGGTGGGTTTTTTTTTTGGTTTGTTTTGTTGTGTTTTTTTTTTTTTTATGCTGAAAGAGAGCTCAGTTTTACTGCTTTTAACTAGTTTATTCTATCAACTCTGCTTCCAAGGGGACCGGCAAAGTTGGCAATACGGGAAACTTCTGAAAGCTATAAAAATTAATTCTTTCAGAAAAAAACCCCAGTGTTTATTATCAACAGGAATATTTTTCCTTCCTGTAGTTTTGGAGAGGAAAAAGGAGAATCATCTTCGTTGATGGCAGTAAATAGCTAGACATCTTCAGCTGTGGGATGCACAGCTATCTGCATGCAGCCATTGCAGTGGTATTTCAGTGCTCGCTGGAGATCTAGTTTTAAAGGCAGAAGAGCTACTGCAATGAAAGTTATTCCTGTGCATGGGCCATCCGCAGCTGTAGTCAGTGTGTGATTTATGCCAACGGCAACCTCCTTTCTACTTTTCCTTATGAGCAGAGATTAAGGATGTATGGAAATAGGAATGAGAGAGTGTCTCAATTAGATCAGGGTGGGCCTCTCAGCCGTTGTACATGGATATACAAGCAATTTTTCTATTTTTGTTTAAGGTCCTTTTCAAGATGCTAATTTAAATACTGTCCACGTTTGTCCAAGTCTGCCACATGTGTATCTTTTTATAAATAGAAGCAATCTCTACAAAATTGTTCAAACAACATGGGAGCTCAATTGGTTTGCTAGTAATGTAAACTAAGGGATGCGACCCTTCAAAACACAAATAAAACTTAAATTGAGAGACAGATACATGTGGTGACCTTGGAGGTCTGATTTTTGAGGCTCATAACCTGGGTCAGTTGCTATTTTTGTATAAACAAATTACCCTGTTACTAGGCGCTTCTTAGCTGAAATCAGCTGTAGGACCCTGTGGCGTGGGGATCTATGCGTGACCTGTGAAAGACGACCTGGAACAGGCTTTCTGTTCTTACTTTACATAGTGTATAAGCTACAAGGAAACTTTTCAAGGCCTACAAAGGGAAACCATGAGTTTTGTTTAGCTTGCATTGGAAGATGTCTGGAATACAGTAATAAATTGGTATCAGCCATTGTAAAGCACAAAATAGATGCGTACTGGAGTGAAGCATCTTAAAAGCTGAATCAGTGCTACATGTGTGTAACCAGTGGAACATTGATTTACTGTCCTTTGACTTGAGCCAGCAGATACAAGACTTTTCTCACTAATTCAAGAGTAATGTTCAATTTGGCTGCACTGTTACAGAGCTACTATTAGTTGATCATTTGTCAGTGAGAGCTGCTAATGAAATTGAAAGGAAGAAGCATGGAGGTTGAAACAATAAAGCTGCAGTTTTTAGTGGAAATTCTGTATCATTCTTTTGCAAAGAACACCATAGACTGGAAACCGTAGTTAGCCTAGATCCTATTTTGGGGATCCTTGCTTGGTGATTGCAATAATTAATTCAAATGTGTACACCACAGCATAGCGTATACTACATAAATCTTCAGCCAGTAATCTGTATCCAGAAAGAGGATTTAATTAGTCGCTGATTGTTGTTCTGCAATTACTAATGCCATTTAGTGAGACTTGCTTCAAAGCTGTCCAATGTGCCTAAAATTCTGAGCTCTAAACCTATTATGCAGACATTAGTGGGTACTTGACTCTTTGTTTTTCTCAGGATGGATATTATGGAATAAACTGTACAGTAACCCATACTTAGATATTGCAGTGGTTACCATGGTTTTCTGTTTGTGAAAGTGTAAATGCAGAATTTGTGGTCTTCAAATGTGAAATCTTTATGAAATATCTGTACTCTACTGCTGTGTGTTGAGATCATCCAGTAACAAAGGGCAGTGGGGCCAGGTGCAGAAAAAAGACCTCTTGAATTTTAGATCTAAACACCAAAGCAGCTGTTTCCAGTGTACATGTGCACCATTTTGTTATGTACTTTAATATCATATGAAGTCACATAATTAGGAAATACTGCCTTTGTGCAAGAGGACGGCAAGCTCTATGGAGCAAGGCAGGCAATATGAAGATGGGAATATGTGAAATACAGATTTTTGTCAAGCTACATATAAAATTATGTAAATATTTTTTGATGAGGGGAGGCGTTCATAAAGGCTGACTACTCAGTAATTCTCGTGGAAATAAGGTTTGTATGTGCCACTTTGAAATTACTACTTTGCAGAAAACCCCTGTATGCACTCAGACTAATCGCAGAATATTCTTAAATGAACAAATTACTTTTTAAGTTGGAGCCTAACAAAGCAAACTTGAAACTGCTTAAATATATAAGGGCTTTCATAAATAAAGTCAGACAAAGTCTGACTCTCCCAGGATTCTTAAAACTAAATTGGCATTTACATTAGCTCTCTTTTATGTCTTCAGGGAAATAATCCAATGTAATATCTATATCAACACAGTTTTAAGTACAGTGCTGGGAATAAGGAAAGCTTGGACATTTCTATAAACAAGCATCATTTTAATTTAAACTTGGGTTAATCACAGAAATGCTTCAAAATTGAAAGGTTCAAGTTAAAACTTTTCTGCCTACTCTGATCCCAGTCGGCTGGGAGAGGCAGGCATTTTCTTACAGAAAAACACTTCCTCTCCCCCTTTTCAGCCAGTTCGGTTTCAAAAGTTATTTGGGGATTATTTTCATTGTGTATAGTCTCCCTTTCAATTTTTTTCTCATGAGTGAGATCTCATTTTGCATGTTTAGCTTTCTCTGAAGATTAATGTTTGCCCTAGCAATAAGACTCTCCAGATGTGTTATGATCTAATAACGCTGAGCACCAGTGGTTAACCCTTGTCTGCTGTCAGCAGCTTGCTGAATCACCTCCGGTGTTTTACCAAAAACCCAAACTACATTTGATTACATAGTTTCTTGGCTCCAAGTGGCAGGAGCCATTAGTTGTGTAGGTGGGCACAGTCTCTCTCCGTGGGGTTTGTCTCTGGCGTTAGACAGGAACTGCTGCCTAGAGACTTCCCCTTGGAACCACACTGTTAACTTGGCTTCTCCTCCAACATCCCAAGGCACAACGGTGGAACAGGGGCTTGGGGATGTCTGTATGATCATCTTCATGTAGTCAAACCTGTGACTTTGACCAGTAACTCTAGGTTCTTTTTTTTTTTTAATTATCTTCTCATTTCTCCCTTGTATGGGGCATAAGTCTCACATCTATCCTTTCTCTCTGAAGGCCTTGCTGCAACCCTTGCCTTATCACCTGGCCACATGGAAGCAAATTACTTTTCTAACAGGTCACTCCTTGAATGTAGATTGAAGGTTGTGGTTCGAGTTGGCAATCTAGGTTCATTTTTAGGGGTTATACAGACATTAGCTCTGTCCGTATGCCTTATATCTGTGGCTCACGAGGGTCTCTAGGATGGAGTTGGGATTTGGCCTGGCAGGACTCATTTTCTTTGGATATTACCTGGCAGGTAGCCCTGATGTTGCCCTGGTTAAAAATTGTTCGCAAGACCCCAAAGGCATGAACTATTTCCTGTATGTGTGCATTTCTGGTTAAATAATCTTATCTTTCTTAACTACTATCTAGTTGACAACTGGAATTCCCCATTCTCATAAATTTATTGGATGAGAAATGTTAATCTGGTCCCTACCTCTAAATCAATTCTGTTTCTTGCCCACCTTCAGTTACAACTTCTGCAGCTGGCCTTGAACCAGGTTAAATGCTGTTTGAGAAGTGTGTAGAAGCTGGTGAAAACTGCTACAGGTAGAGCCATAACGGTGAACAGGACATGCATGCTAACCCTGTTTTAATGTAATATAGTTATATATCAGGTATATAATATAGTTATAATTTAGTGTCCTAACGCACAGGGTCATTACTTCTCATCATATTCTTTAACTCTATTTACACTGGATGGTAATTAGTCTGCAAAGAACCGAGTACAGGCTGGTGTTAATAATGCTTTCATACTATGCATTTTAAAGAGATTTCATGCTATGTGCATTTTAAAATAACTGTATGAAGCGACAGCCTCTGTCTATAGTTTTTAACTTGGATCACTGCACAAGTAGGCTGGCTTTGCACATAATGCGTTTTGCGTAAATGACTAACAAGTCCTTGTAGCAAAAACAATAAAAGCATCAGCAGGCACTGGAATTTTTTTTCAAATGACCAAGTTTTGATAATTCTGTAGGAAAGAGGTATATAAAATGGCTGCTTCCTGATACATAGTCAGACAGAAGGAGATACAAAACCACTGAATCTGATGAGGTAACTTCTAATTAATGTACGGAAGTTGTAGCATCTCCATCAGCGAAGGGGATTAATAGTTGCCTTGAAATTTCAAAGTGCAAAGACAATGCATGATTAAAATAACAGGACTTGCTGGGTGTGGCTATAAAATCGATGTGATCTCCCCCCAGTTGCAGAACAAAACTCTTAGGCCACATCCAGACACAGAACTGTATCAGAAAATAGACCACCAGGACCACTTCAGCTCTTCTCAGCAGAGCTCTGCTGAGAATGTACCCTCATCTTACATAATGTATCTATTCTGAAAGTTAAAATTTGAAATAAAAGCCTGTCTGTATGAGCAATGCTCTCAAGAAGCTGGGGGATAGCGGAGGCAGACAGGCGGACGCAGTTTTGTTTATA